>OU342971.1:20364708-22764708 GCA_910592155.1 Ypsolopha scabrella
TTCAAAATTACTATACCAAAATACTTTTATCAACTCGGCAGTCGGATGTCAACAGGGTGACCCACTAGGACCAGCGATCTTTAGCCTGGCTATCCACCCAGTTATATCGTCCTTAACGTCCAAACTCAACATTTGGTACTTGGATGACGGGACCGTAGGAGGCGAAGCGACCTCAGTTTTTAACGATCTGGAAATAATCATAAATAAATTTAGTGAACTCGGCCTGGAACTAAATTTTTCTAAATGCGAGCTCTTTGTTTCGGAACTCCTGTCACGGGAAGATAAAAATTGAATAATTTCAAAATTTAACATTTTGGCTCCTGATATTAGGATTGTGGATAAGGAATCGCTTCGCCTCCTGGGGGCCCCAATCCTGGATGACGCAGTGCCCAGGTTTGTAAGTGATCAAGTTGCCAAGTTCACACATTCATCCGAACGAATGAACAAAATAAACCCGCACATGGCCCTCTGCGTCATACGGCATTGTTTGTTTGTTCCTCAACTCACTTACACACTGCGTTGTTCACCAATTTGGAAGTTCCCGAATTTAGTTGATACACTAGATACCGTTTTGCGTCAATCTCTCACCACAGTTTTGAACTGCTCATTTGACGACAGAAGCTGGAGCCAGGCCACACTTCCAGTCCGTTTCGGCGGACTGGGTGTACGAAAGATCTCAAGCATTGCCCTGCCGGCTTTTCTGTCCTCTGTTTACAGCACGCACGTCCTCTTCGGTAATATTATAAGCCCGTCACTTGGTGACGTGGAGGCGTCGTGCTTGACGGAGGCCAGAAACGCTTGGACGCTTGCCTGTCCTGGTCGGGATCTGCCCATCGTTTTGGAATCACAAAAATCATGGGACGAGCCTCTCTGCGAACAGACCCAGAAGAATCTTCTGGCCACTTCTTCCAACCTCGCAGACCGTGCTCGTCTTCTTGCTACTGGTGAGCGTGAATCTGGTTTCTGGCTGCATGCTATTCCTTCTGCTAACATAGGCACTCTTCTGGACAAAACAACTTTTACCCTCGCCATCTGTCTGCGCCTCGGTACAAAGACAAATGAAAGTCATCGCTGTCAGTGTGGTGCAAGCGTCGACCAGTTGGGCCATCACGGCCTCTCTTGTCGGCGCAGCGCTGGCCGCTGGTCCCGTCACGGCAGCCTGAATGACGTCATTCGGAGGGCCCTTGCAACCGTTAACGTGCCGGCTGTTTTAGAGCCGAACGGTATCGCACGTGACGATGGCAAGAGGCCAGACGGAATGACGCTCATTCCATGGCAGAATGGTCGCTCTCTGGTGTGGGACGCGACGTGCGTGGATACTCTCGCTGCGTCCCATATCCAGTCGACCGCTGTCACGGCTGGCGTGGCTGCTGCAACGGCGGAGCGCAACAAGCGGCGCAAATATGCAGCTTTAGGAGAAGGCTACATTTTTGTGCCGTTTGGAGTCGAGACGTTTGGGCCGTGGGGGCCTGACGCTCGACTGCTATATAAACAAATAGCATCGCGTCTGGTGGATGCTTCAGGGGACCCAAGGGCTGGAGCTTATCTCGGGCAACGCATCAGCCTTGCTATCCAGCGAGGTAATGCGGCCAGTGTCTTGGGTACTCTGCCCAGTGACAGCGACGACTTAAATAAAGTCTTTTATTTAATTTAACTTTTATGTTTATATAATTTAGTTAAGTTTTTTTTTTTTTTTTTTTTATGTATTATAATTTTACAATAAAATTGATAATAATAAAACAATAACAATGATATAAATGACTATTAGCCCTCCAAAAATTATTTAAGTTTCCACTTGATTGTCTTGTAGGAACTCAGTCACGGTATAGTAGGCCTTACTCAGCAAGATCTTCTTAAGAGAGGATTTAAAATTAAAAATATTTGGCGTGTCACGAAGCGTATTAGGTAGTTTATTGTATATGGTCCTACAATTCAAAGTGAAAAAATTTTAACAGATGATAGAGTATCCCCAATAGACCACATTACACCGAAAAAAAAAATATTTGCGCGTACTTTTTTTTTACCTTTCCATAGAAATTTAGTCAGGTGATTGAACCACTTTGTACTGGGAAGTGAAAAAATTATTTGGGTAAACATTTTTTCTTCTTCTGGAGTTTGATCAGTTATCGATGCATGATCTACCCTAGAATTATTTTCACTTATTATTGTAGGACCTTATATATCTTAGGAGCCATCCCTAAGAAACTCTTAGTTAAGATTTTCTTTTTTGATGGAAAAGAAGCAATTAAATTCTGATATCTTTTACTTTTAAACTTTTCAAAATATGGAGATTGCATTTGACAAATAGTGCCATTTCATATAATATATATATAGTCATGGCATAGTTAATATTTTGTGTTTAATGAAGTGAGATTTGTAACTTACGGTCTTTCGAATATGTTTAATTGAAAGTATACACCTTTTTTGCGCTTTAAAAACCATTTCCTTATCTGTGGAGTTACCCCAGAAAATGATACCATATCTAAGGGTAGAATCTACATACCCAAAATAGGCATTTATAACGGTAATAATATTGACAACTTTGGCAAGCATATACAGTGGTGGTCACGTAATTAAAGACACCTCCTAATTGACCACAAAAAGCCTAGTTATGGTACTACCGTTTGCTTAAATAGGTATATAATCTAGAGTAATTGGTATTAAACCATACGTGACATTGTATTCTTAAAATGTGGGACAAAAAAATTGATGTGTTCGTTAGTAGTTTAGCCACAGAGCACTCTGGGAAAGTAACACAAACTTTTTTAACTTATTTGTAGCTGGCCAGCTAATTAAAGACACTCCATTTGCTTGGAATAAATAAAAAAAAAATGTTGTTATTGAAATTATCTTTATTACACAAAATTCCCAACAAATTTATAAAACATTCCGGTACGTATCAATATTTGGTCGCATGTCCTTTGGCAGAAATTACAGCACGACATCTCTTGGGCATGGAAGCGATCAATTTTGTACAAGCTCCTACCGGAATTTGCTCCCATGCTTCTGTAAAGGCTGTGTAAAGTTGATCGACGTTCGATGTCCGCTTTGTCACTACTGTCTTCTTCACCTGGTACCACAAATTTTCTATGGGATTTAAATCCGGGCTGTACGGGGGCCAATCCAAAACTGTCACGGACTGGTTCCTTAAGAAGTCTTTTACTATTTCCGCAGTGTGTTTCGGATCATTATCTTGTTGGAAAGTCCAAATGACCGGTAAATTTTGCTCGGCGTAGGGCAGCATGGCTTTTTCTAAAATATTCTTGTAATGGAATTTATCCATGTTGCCTTCTATTTTCCTGACAGGTCCTACACCAAGTCCTGAAAAACAGCCCCACACTTTGATATTTCCGCCCCCATGTTTGACTACTTTCTTGGTATACTTTGGATCCATTTCTGTGTTTGGAGGGCGTCTAACATATTGTTTTCCATCATAATTAATCATATTAATTTTTGTTTCATCAGAAAACAGCACTTGATTCCACTCTCGTTCAGTCCAGTGTTGATATTTTTTAGCAAACGCTAATCTTGCCTTAACATTTTGCTTTTTCAAAAGTGGCACTTTTCAAGACACTCTTCCGTACAAGTTTGCCTCACATAGTCTCCGTCTAATTGTTCTTGCAGACACACCCTTTGACCCTTCTGCACCAAACAACTCCGAACGTATCAGTTCTGATCCCTTGAACGGATCTTTTTTTGCCAACAACACCATCTTAGAGTCTTCCCGCACAGTAGTTTTCCTTGGTCTCGGTTTTCTAGGTACGTTTTCGGTCGTGTTAAACTTCTTGGTATGTTTTATAGCATTCATAACCATGTCCTTAGAACAGTTCAAGTGGTTTGCTATTTTTCTGTACGACCAGCCTTTGGTTCGAAAGTTCAAAATAATCTTTCTAGTGGTCGAATCGCAACTCTTGTTTTTTCCCATATTGATTGGATTAAAACGTATTAATTTTAATGAAAAAAGTTACGTTTTTTCAGTAATATCGACGTTTCATGAAAATACGCGGCAAAGAAAAAGAGAATTTAGTTCTTTTTTAAATTCAGTACACAACTTTTATTGTCTTTAATTAGCTGGCCAGCTACAAATAAGTTAAAAAAGTTTGTATTACTTTCCCAGAGTGCTCTGTGGCTAAACTACTAACGAACACGTAAATATTTTGTCCCACATTTTAAGAATACAATGTCACGTATGGTTTAATACCAATTACTCTAGATTAAATACCTATTTAAGCAAACGGTAGTACCATAACTAGACTTTTTGTGGTCAATTAGGAGGTGTCTTTAATTACGTGACCACCACGTATAATGCATAGGAGAACTTGTTCAATTTTTTGCAAATATGCTCAATTTGGGGTTTCCGGGATAGCTGATTATTTATGAGTAATCCTAAAAATTTTGTCACACTAATTATTTCAATACTTTTGTTTGCATAAGAAATATCAAGTGAAGCCGGTCTTATCCTTTGTTTAAATTGCATTATCTTTGTTTTATCTAAATTATCTTTAAGTTATTTGAATCAAGCCAGTCAATAATAGATTTTAAGGCATTACTTATTTCTACTTGCTGATCACAACGATTGTTAAAAATGACAGTGCTGTCATCAGCAAACATAACCATTGGATAGGGTGTAACTTGCGGGAGATCATTTACATAACTTATAAAAAGAAGGGACACGCTACCTTGAGGCACTATTTGTCCACATTTTGATGAAGATGTATTTTCTAACTTTGTATGACGACAAATCTTTGTTACATTTGTTATTTGCTGCCTGTTGCTCATGTATGAAGCTAGTAAATTAGCAGCATTACCCCTTACTCCATAGCAATTAAGTTTTTTTTTTATTACATCGTGGTCAACATAATCAAAAGCAAAAATAGATCCATATATAGTGCTGTTACTGGAATGTTTTGGTCCATGCTCTGAATAATTTTAATCAAAAAGTCTGATATAGCCATATTTATAGATTTGTTTTGCCGGAAACCTTTTTGCTCCGGAACCAATATACAATTTTTTTTCAAAAAAGTGTCTTAGATTTTTGTACATCACCTTTTCAAAAATTTTTGACCATACCGAAAGAATATTTTATTGGGCGATAAAAATCAATGTTTTCTTTATCGTCTTTTTTGAAAAGTGGTATTATGATTGATAGTTTCAAAGTGGCTGAAAATATGCCGCTTTCAATACATTTGTTAATAATATTGCTGAGAATAGGTGATATTATATCGGCCACATGTTTTACTACCATTGTATTTACCTGATCATGTCCGGTACTATTTGTATTTTTAAGTGAATTAATTATTACAAAAATGTCATTAGCTGATGTGGGATTAATAAATATTGAATTCAGTTATGCAATGACATGTTAATTTTACTTTTATCGATATGAGAATGTACTGAGTTAATAAAGTGGTCATTAAAAGCTTGTGCAATTTTACGTGGGTCATGTATTGTTATGTCTCTTACTTTAATTGTATCTATAGATTGTCTAGGCAGATTAGCTTTCGTACTGTTTATGATTTTCCATGATGCTTTTTTTTTGTTTGTAGCTGTTGCTATAAAATAATCATTTTGTGATTTTTTTGTCAAATGGATAATTTTTTCAAGTTTCTGTGAGTAAGTTTTAAATTCATGTTTATTTTTTTATTTTGAAGAGATTCTGTAACGCCATATAAGTGCTCGTTTTTGTTTGCAGCATCTCCGTATACCTTTAGGTATCCACTTAGTTTTCATAGTTGACTTGATTTTTACCCTGATAACTGGGAAGCAGAGGTCATAAAATAGTTGAAACAAGTTAGAAAAGTTTTGAAAAGCTTTATTGGGATCTTTCGTATTGTACGTATCATCAAAGCTTAGTTGACTTATGTAATTTTTAAATTTAACCATATTTTCTTTACTTATGTCACGCTTTTCTACATAAGTAGGGTACAAATACATTATTATTTTTTTTATCTTTAAAAAAAGAAATGGGGGCCATCAAAGTTGTCAATTTTAGACCATTTTTTATAAGGGGTCTATCTCAAAAACTGAACTAGTTAGGAATTTGGAATTTTCTGTATATTGTGCCATATCCTCTGTTTAAACAGCGAATACTGAAAATACTATTTTTAATGTAGGTTTAGGGTTACGTAACCGAATACTCGAGCAACTTGATTTTGCAGTTTTGTTTTATACAGTTTCTAGGTAAGTTTGTAAATTTAAATGGTATGGAACCCCCAAAGCGCAGGTCCTATTCGCACTTGACACACTTTTTAGAATAGATTAATCAATTACGTATGTTATTGCAATAATAATTTCTATCTTGCTTTTAAACTGATTTTATGAGTATTTTTGGAAGTGACGTAATCATTGAATAGTTTGTCAGATTTTATTTTATATTGAATTGTGCTGATGTCACTGATGGTCTGGCGAAAGGCAGCTTTTTAGGGTTCCGTAGTCAACAAGGAACCCTTACAGTTTTGCCATGTCCGTCCATCAGTCTGTCCGCGGCTTAGCTAAGACACTCTTAATAATAGGAAGCTGTAATTTTGCATGGACATACTTATCAATCACGCCCACAAAGAGAATTACGAATTTTTTTTTGCCAACGTGTCTAAAATGAAAAATAGTAGCTTTATAAAAACATAAAGAGGTAATTAAAATACGAATGTGACTTTAAATAACAAGTCGAAGGCAAATTTTTGAATAGTATCACACGATTGTTTAATACCTAGTTATAATTATGTACACTTTCATACACAAATTCATCTAAACCCATACGTGGTATTTATTCGTCCGGCGACGCAGCGATCGTCGTAACAGCCACTTTGTAAGGCACGCTGATATGAGCGTTATTTCAATGTCGTTTCTGTCGATATTTGTATCGAAAAACATCGAGCTGCTTATTTAGCTTAATAAAATAATCTTTTTATCTCTAGTAAACTAAAGTATATTATTAACTATACGCTGATATACGTGGTTGGTTTCTAAAATTTTATTGTTTAACTAAATAGTGTTTAGCAGTAATTTCCTAAAGGATTTTCTGATTTTTACGACTCGTAAAGAGTAGCAATTTAATCACCAAAGGTAATCTCTTCTTCATAATTATAATAACGCTTTTCTTAATTCTTAAGAACTTTCATGTTTAGGTATGTTAATAAGTAAAGTTGTGAGTCGCATTCGAAATATTAATTGAAACTGTTCATAATTTTTGAAACTAAGAAGTTGATGTATAAATTAGCTTTAGCAAAAATAATTGCCCCAAATGTTTAAAGCGTTAAATATGCTAAAGCAATCTTTTCTTTTGTGCAATCTAAATTAAATTTTTATTATTTCCAAGTACTAAAATTTCTATGTATGAACAAGTTCTTTCACCACTTTTTATTTCCAAGACATGGACATGTGGCTTTCATTTACACAGTTATACATTATACAGCTTATGTGGTTTTAGTCTTTCTTTATGTATTGTAGGGTTTTAAGTTATACAGCGCTTCTCTTTACAGTTTATACCTATAATGTTAAAGATATACAGCAATTTAAAATTTGAATATTTAAGCAACGTTCACCGCGTTTGATTACATCTCCAAACTTATGTATCATCTCGAAAATTTCGTAAATCACATTCCAATCTTATTACCGCGACTCAAAGTTCAAGAGTGAATAAGCGCCACCTTCTAAGACAGTACCAACTCATCCACCGTTATCCGTTCTAAAGGCGCCCGGGGTGTCCCATAACTTCTCGAGGCGACAGTACTTTGTGTACAATATTGTTGAAAGTTTAATCTCTCGATTGTCAGAGTTTGTGAAGTATGGTAACCGGTGTCATCGCGTTTTGGGAAACATTGTCTTCGTAAAACATTATTTTAAGTGTGTTTAACAGAATTTAAATTGTGTAAATTTTAATATTAGGAATTTAGGCAATTTTCAATTAGAATAAAGTCATGAGAAGCAAATATATTATTATTTGTTTGGAAATTTGTCTTAAAATATATAATTTTTCTGTTTAACACGAACTCCCTCGCCTTAACCCTATTTATTTAATAATTTTGTTAAGAAAACAGTCATTCATGAGTTTCGAAAAGAGACCGCGCGAAGGCGAGGCATTGCTAAACTTTTAATTTCAAATCGGCGCCTTAGGGGAGTGGAGTGAGGGGGACTTACTCCATACAAATATGCGCTCACGAACTAGCTTATGCCGTAAGGTCGTATGCGGCAAAACCGTATTTTTCATTTAAAATGACAACTATAAGTAATTTAATAAATCCAATCGGCCATATTGAAGTGAATTTGTAGACCAATTTAAATGAAAAATTTAGAGGCTTCATTCGCTCCCGTTTGACAGTAAAATAGAAATCTCTGTTTTAAAAGAGGTTTTCTAAATATTTTTTTCTCTGCTATGAAAATTAATCAATCAACTAAATCTTCGGGCAAAATGATGTCAATGAAATGCTTAATCTATTATATAAAATGGTAATTACATATGTTTTATTATTGCTGAGAAAAATGGAGATCCATGTTGCCGAAATTTCGTGGCGTCGCCTTAAACGATTCTTTTTACACCGCCAAACATCAAAACCAGTTCTTGGAAAACGTGCTTGCGCTTAAAAGCTTACGATAAATATTTCTACCAGTAATGAACGATCTGTTTTTTTTTCCTTGCCAATAACTAATAACAAGGAACAAATATGAGGACAAGCAGTTATTAGGCACTGCGCTGCTTATTTTTATAATAATTCAATTTCTTTTATATTGTAAATATGTAAGAAGGTAAACTAAAACATTTTAACTAAGCTGATCCAAGCAACGTTCTGGACTGTGAAGAAGAAAGAAGAATTAAGAATTAATACGATTAAATAAAGGCTTAAAGAGAGCGTTAATGAAAGCAGAGTGACCAAAGTTTATGCTGCACAAGTGGAAGGTAAAGCACACACGGTTGGTTTTCTCACATCCCCCTTTCTGGGGCGTGGGGACTCAGTGTCGGGGCGACTGCCTCCTTACTGAGGACTCTACCGATGCTCATATCTATGGGCATGTCCTTGGTTTGGTCATATCCGGTGGTGTCCGCGGCTCTACCCTCGAGGAGCACAGCTCGACTCAGGGAGGAGCCGGAAGGTAAAGCTCGTCCGGACCGACCTACTCGTAGAAGGACGTATGCCAAATAGGAGACATACTGAACAATGGCAGAGTAAAAAGTACCAGGAATAGAAGAGCTTGTATGACTAGATTGCAAAAGAGGTGTGTTAGGATCGTAGCAGATGGAAATCTTTATTCTCTGCCTACCATTCTGGGTAACAGGCGTGAATGAACACTCGGTATTTTTTAATTTACAATTTTCTTATATTTTCCTCACAACCTTTCAGAAAGGACAGAAATGGCATTTACAGTATACTTTTCCAGCAAATGTTCACTTCCAGCTTTCAGCAGAAATGTACATTATTTCAGGGTTTATAAACCAGCTCCGTAAGCTATTCTACTTTGTATGTAGTTTGCCACTCCACACTGAATGAATAGCTTAGCTTTTCGGAGCTATTTAGCGCAGCTTGAAACGGTTGCTGAATTTTAGCTACGTACTGGTCTAACCGCACTTTGCTCCTTTGACACGGCTTGGTAACCAAAGTGCTTTTGGTTCTAGATATATAAATACTGAGTGTAAATATGTCTGTAACGCTACTGATCATACTGAGCAAACGTTCAAAAAGAGAAATAGCTGCGAGAAAGAACCCGGTTAAGAATAAATAAAACCGTTACCGCTAAAACGGTAGCGCCAAACCATAAATTTGGCACCTTCTGAGTAGAGAACCCCTTATTTTTATTACATCTTGTTTTATGTACAGTGGAGACGACATCAAGCTATACACTTGCAGTACGACATTAGCCCCTACAGAGAAGAATATAAGATAGGTACAAAGTCCGAAGTGTCTAACTTGATGCGGTCTCCACTGTACTACAATCTGATTCAATTTGAAACTTGTATGTATTACCGTTTTAAGTTCTAGCTGAAAATTCTGCGAAAATTTCTACTGGCTACCTATTCTATTATGGCTGAAGTTGTAGGCTCCTGTTTCAGACGGACGGACAGAGCTTAGTTATAGGGTTCCGTTTGGAACGCTTTGGGCACGGAACCCTAAAAGAATTTTTCATGCAAAATTCATAGTGCTTAGTTTCAATTTACCGGACTGGCATCCCCTATTTTCATATTTGGGGGGTAGAAAATTTAGATATGTTTTTATATAGTTGGAGAAAACAATAATTTGGGATTAGTCTAGATGTGTCAAAAACGCCTGTAATAAGAATGATAATTATCGCCGATCAACATGAAATTCAAATTTTCAAGAAAATGTGATTATGATTTTGCTTTTGCGCGAGGATTGTATATTTATAGTATAATATCCATTTATGTTTACGAACCAATAACGCCTTTCCTTATGTAGTTTTTAGTATTCCGTACCCGTAGGGTGCCAAAAGAGACCGTTTTAGTAAGACTCCTCTGTTGTCCGTCTGTCATAGGGGTCTACAGCCTTAGCCGTTATAGTTAGCCAGTTGAAATTTTCACAGAACTAGTGTTATTATTGCCTCTAGCTCAAAAAATTCTAAGAAATTTAAAAAAATCATATTTTTTTATTGTCAATTTTAACATTCTCATTGCATTCCCAGCAAAAAGTCCAATGCACGCCACTGCTCTGAAGTAAAATAACAAATAATAAAATTTAAGGTTCCGTACTTAGAGGGTGCTGAATTGTTTGTAAGTTGCTACCATTTTAGCGCTTTAATGTTGCTATGGCATCTATATTGTTTTTATTATGTACCATGCTTTTCGGGTTCCGTTCCGTTCCATGTACGTGATTCCGACTTGCTCTTGGCCAAATTATTTAGTTGTAACAATGTATAATCAAAACCTCACACACATTCCCTCTCGTCCTCAGATCAGCGCGCGTCGGCAAGACCTCCTTGGTAGCGAGGTTCCTGGGCACCAAGTTCGAGGACAGCTACACACCCACCATCGAGGACTTCCACCGGAAGCTGTACCGCATCAGGGGTGAGGTCTACCAGCTGGATCTCCTCGATACTTCCGGGAACCATCCCTTCCCCGCGATGAGGAGGCTTTCCTTTTTGACTGGTGAATGCATATAGTTCTATAGCTGGTTTTGTCATGCTCTCAGAGGTAGATACCAATCCCATTGTTAGACACCCTGACAATTAACGTTTCATTATAATTCAGGTTGCTTAACTTATCGTGGAAGTGGTTATTTTGCGCTAATAGGCATCCCGTTTTATAAGACGTTGTTTAATGTCAAAAATATGCAGCATTCCGTGAAGATAATTTGAAATTGTTTCCACCTTAAGGGCTTGCCTTTGGTCTTTCAACGGTTTTTGCTCTATTATGCTCAGTAACTACATAACTGATCAATGTTAAACTTGGGCACGTGTTTTTTCAGACCTTTGTCTTTCCGTTGTCAGGTCGGTTACCGAATTAGACACATTTCACTCGATAGATTTTTTTGTTGAAAATAATGCCTTTTTAAGTTATTAATTCGTTTTATGTCTAAAAGGCTTGAGTTTTATGTCTGAAATTACTGCTACAGCAAGAAAACATGGTTTATTTTCCAATGTCAGGTGAAAAAACTCCCACATCATATTTCGTAAAATCCATAAAACCTCTATAATTTACTGATAATGCATGCCAGCAGCGCGCGAAGCGAGCGTTCGAATGTAAACTTTTTGACAACATACTAGGTCAAAATCATTCTGTAAGATTATCGTGCACCATGGGTCAAGCCCTAACATGTTTACGGCAACAGATAGACGCTTTAAATATTCACAGAATATTTAGTTATATTATTCACTTTAAAAAGAAATAATTAAATTAAAATAAAATTAATATTTAAGGGGGGCTCCCATACAACAGACATGATTTTTTTGCCGTTTTTATAGATAATGGTACGAAACACTTCGGGCGCACAACGATTATTGTGATACTGAAAATAACCGAATCAATGAGAACAAACTAAATTTCATTCAAGTTTTCAAGCAGCTTAATTCCAAATTCCTGAAATTTCGAAATCGTTCGGAAAAGGCCCAACTAAATTACGTCTAAATACTTGAGTTCGGAACGAAAGATATGAGCTACGTTAATAGGGAATATAAAAGAGGGTATTTTGAGTGCTTCGTCCGGTAAGATTATCTCTCTGGAGACATCTGGGCGAGAAAAGGAAGAATAAAAGCAAAAACGGTGTGTATAAGTACCTATAGTATTTGCTCTGAAAGCACTGCCCGTATCTTTAATGAGCTTACCTGCTAAAACCCTTGTTATTTGTCTTAAATAAAATAGTATTTTTTAACGTTTTTATTATTATTATTAAAAATTATTTATTGCACAAAAGAAGTGTACATAAGTGAGCTAAATGGAAGTAAGCATTTTCTTCCAGCTAACCTTTGGCGATATGGAACTAGTCAAGGGTAGTGCTTCGATGAGAAAACAGCTTTATGGAAACATCAACTAAAATGTTACAAGATAAATACATAAATAGGTAACTTATAAATACATATAATCAAATACATATTAATAAGTTATTTGTGTCAGCTCTATCTTAAAGATGGTAAATAAATACAAGTTTCTAGTTTGAACAAAGTACTGTATATACGTATATAAGTTTCCATACCTGAGTACAAGACACCTTTGAAGGTGTCCTTTATTTGTCAAGCGCTAAAATTTCACATTGTTGTTATTTGCCATAATTTTTTTGGTTTCCGTACCCGTATTATGTGGTGGTACGGAACCCTTTCTGCGCGAGTCTGACTCGCACTTGGCCAAACTAATTAAATTTCAGATTTCACATTGTGAACTTTATTTTAAATTTGACGTTTAAATATATCAAATCAAACTAATATTATAAATGCGAAAGTTTGTGTGTGTATGTTTGTTACTTTTTCACGCGGAAACGGCTGAACGGATTTGGATGAAATTTAGAATGGATATAGCTTATAACCAAACTTAACACACAGGCTAAAAATTATGTCGTTAAACCGAATAACAAGCGGGCGGAGCTGCGGGCGAAAGCTAGTCATTAAATATAATTTGAACATCCTATTTCCACCGTCAACATAACATCATATTTTGCTACGCCGTAGCATACGCTACGGCTCCGTAGTTTTCCCGCTTTGTATACCCACAACTCCGTAGTATGAATAGACAAATATATTTGTCGGGAACTGGAAACGTGTTAATAGGTTCTTTGTCTTAGGCCTAAGAATTATATGCGCCCTATGCGCCACATAAATCCAGTTTGCTTCATCAATAATTTGAAGAAAAATAATATGAAATAGTGTAAAAACTATTTTGCTAAGATTTTTTCGTAGGTTTTTCTTTTTTTAGTCGAGAACTCTGATTGACTGATCGGTATATGTATTTCACAAAAAGTTTCTTGTACACGTAGCCTCAAATAAATATAACTTTACGTCTTAAATCTATTTCTTCTGTAAGAAGCTCCGCTCTCATTTTAATTCTGTAATAATTCTGAGGAAATTAGGTCTATGCTAACATTCGGTAGATCTTTGGCGCCAAAAAGAAGGTTGGGTCAAAGAAAATAATTCTAGTTGCTCAGAATACTTCTGTTCATTTTAGAGATTACAAAAAAAATTGGTTTTCACGTACGTATATAATATGACTGCACTGATATATCGACGCTAAAACCAACAGCTGGAACCCGGCTGGAACATTAAATGGATTGTAGGTTTCTCGTATGACGTATCCACTAAGAAGGAATTTTAGGTCATTCCCACAGGATCGAGAGAAACGGTTTTTAGGGTTCCGTAGTCCGACAAGGAACCCTTATAGATTCGCCATGTCCGTCTGTCCGCGGCTTAGCTCAGAGACTATTAGTACTAGAAGGCTGTAATTTGGCATGGATAGACTATTAATTACGCCAACATAGTGGTTAAATAAAATGTGACAAAAAAAATTTTTTTGAAGCGTGCTATATGTACCCATACATCGGTATCGTTGGTTGGATAGGTCGTTCAAGCATTGCGGCTCTGTGAAAACCATTTTTAGATTTACAGATCCGTTGGCGAAATATTAAGCTTTAAGTGCTAAGTAATTTTTGTTAGAGTCAAGTGCCGGCTAAACGGTTGTTTATGAATATGTAAAATAACTCACAGATGTAGTTTAAATAATGAAGTTAAATGAAAAACTATCACAGCTAAGAAGACTTTACAGGTTTACGAGTACGAGTCGCGCCAAACTTTTAGTCCCCCTTTAGTAGTGTTTACAACACGACAAAATGTATGGGCCGTTCTTCGGGAGAGCAACTTCCGAGTGGACTAGAAGTTTGGCGCGATCTGTATTAGTGGACCAACTTATAAAATGTACTGAGCATATACGGAACCCTACAGTGCGCGTGGCCCAACACGGCTTTGGCCGCTTTTTCATCCTATCCTACTAGTCCTACTATCCTACTTCCTACTAATATTATAAATGCGAAAGTTTGTGCGTGTGTGTGTGTGTATGTTTGTTACTGTTTCACGCTGAAACGGCTGAACGGATTTGGATGAAATTTAGAATGGATATAGCTTGTACCCTAACTTAACACATAGGCTACTTTTATCCCGGAAAATGTCTGGTTCCTGTAGGATAGATGAATATCATTGAAAAATCAGGTGTCTAATTAGCGCGGACAGTTCTTTTGTGGTAAAATAAGACAAGGCTTTGTTATTTCATACATCAGGTATCTAATTAGCGCGGTCTCTAATCGTTTGTGGTGAAATAAGACAAAGCCATGTTATCTCATCACACTTCACCTGATATAAATGCGAAAGTTTGTGTGTGTATGTTTGTTACTCTTTCACGCTGAAACGGCTGGACGGATTTGGATGAAATTTAGAATGGATATAGCTTATACCCCAACTTAACACATAGGTTACTATTTATCCCGGAAAAAAGCATGTCGTTAAACCGAATAACACGCGGGCGGAGCCGCGGGCAAAAGCTAGTTATAAATATTGTTTAAGGTGACTCCAATATTAGACCTTTGAAGGCCTACTCCTGCTACAAAGGCGGTCCAAACACTTCAAAAAAATACATATTAGGCATAAGATAATCAAAATTTAATTCCAACGTTAAATAAAAAAAGTCTTTATCGATATATCGAAAGTTCCCTATAATTACGCAAGAATTTTCCTACTCCTTCCGAATGCTTGAAGCGATTTTAAAGATTCTTTCACTATACTAAAGACAATTTAAAGATCTACAAAACTATTGTCCAACTTTTTTTTCCATTCTTCTGGTCTATGTGAAAAGTATCACTCTTATTTTGCGCTATTCGGAGACGTAACAGCCACTTTGCAATACGTGCTGATATGAATGTTATTTCAATGTCGTTTCCGTTGATTTTTGTACTGACACATATCGAGTAGCTAATTTAGGGTAAGCATGCGCCTTAACGGTAAGTAAATTCACTTCAATCATATATGACAATCGCAAAAATATTCAGTGGGCAGAAACGACTTTTTTACTACTGGTATACTTAGTGACCTTTTTGCAAGATTGTCATCACCTTGTCTTGGGCGGACTGCTTTAATAAAGATTTTCATTACTTTGCTACCAACGGAATTATTAATTCCAGTACCATTACTGGTTTGAACAAACACATAATATGTACCATGGTTTGTTTTTATTACATAATAGATAATCACGGTTCGAAAATTTAATTAATCTTGCGTTTTGTGTAACCCGTTTATTGAATTTCAAGTTGGCATTCAAAATGGAGGACAAAAAGACCGAGACCGTTTGATGTTGTACAATCGGAAAATGCGAGCTTTATTGACGCCACGGAATTTTAATAAAATGGGATTTTCACGCTGGTACGTACGTACCTACATATTTTTGTTTTAATTTTATGTTTGTACCGCGTTATCACATAGTAGTTTATGTTACAAGAGCGGTAAGAAGGCAATAACTTACAAGGACCATTTGAAACACGAGCGTATAAGAAGAACAAAAACTCGCCTAAATGGTAAAATGGTAAAAATGTGAGATCCAAACCTTCCTTAAAGCGAGGTGTCATTCAGGGATCTATTTTAGGTCCCTGCCTGTACAGTCTATACACAGCAGACCTTGTGAGATACATAGGGCATAGTAGAATACATCTGTATGCTGATGACATCCAATCAGGCGCGGAACCAGCCCTCGAAAAAGGTTGTGGGCACGGCCACTGGCCACCCAAAAATCGACGAAGTCCGACTTGGACTACGGACTCGCTCACGATTAATACGTTGCATTCCTACACATTTAATCATTTTCTTCTTGTATGGGAGTCCCCAAGATTATGTTTTTGTATCACTGGTCCGCACGGGCAAAGCTCACCAAGCATCGCGAATTTTTACTGATGTATCTTATAACTTGGTAAAAAAACTCACAAGCAACCGTAAATATATATTTTTTTCTTTAAATTTTTCTCTCAATTAATCTCGGTACTTCATGTTATAAATAGGCCAAATTTCTCTCTCCTGAAAAACAAAGACTGCGTATATATTTGTGGCTTTACCCCACATCAGCATGCCGTATGACTTAATGCTGTAAAAGTAACTAAAATATACTGATTTGGCAGTATCTTCATCAGTAATTTGCCTTGTGCGTCTAACAGCAATGCGGCTGAACGAAGTTTACCCCAGAGAGCTTCTTTGTGGGGACCCCACTGAAAACGAGAGCCTATATCTAAAAACCTAGTTTCGTCCCACTAGCTTGGATCATTGGAAAAGTAAATAAACATCTTATTTGAATAACATTTGGTTAGGTGTTATACATTTTATCTTTTTCGAATTAAGAACTAAAATATTTTTAGTGAACCAATCAAGAAACAGTGATAGAGTTGAATTCGGGTCGTCGAGGATAATGTTTATCTCTATTCACTATAAAAATAAGTAACGTGCCATCAGCAATAGAACTATCACCTAAGTTTTGTTTACACACACTAGTAAAAACAGTGTAGTGCGCTTTTTTATTCCGAAGTCCAATTTGCTACGCGATGACCTCAGTTAGGGTTGTGGGCATGCCCACCGTGCCCACAATAGTGGATCCGCGCCCGACTCAAATATATAGACGTGTGGCTGGTACCGAGGACCAAGTGAAAAAAGCAGTAGATGACTTGGAGAATATTTTTGAATGTGTATAGATAATTATTCATATAATACTATAATTTGTTAATATTTTAAATGGTACGTTAATTAAGCTACAAAACAAGTTCCAAGTTCCTAAAAATGTCTATTGTTTTTCAAGTGTTTTAATCAATCTCTCATATCTTGGCTGAAAGATAAGAACTATGACGAGACAGAAGATCTTTTAAAAAAGAATATATGAAAAAAAAAATATATATATATTACTCATGTATTTTATATGTATATATATATATATACATATAAAATACATGAGTAAAATAAGGAAATTAATTGTATTATATTAATTTATTAATAATCCAAGTTATTTACAGTACTAAATTCACTTGACAATATATACTTGAATATTAATTGTGATTGCCTATAAAATCCATAATATTTACATTTTATCACTCTTTCACTTGCGTACATAAATAAATACCCTTTTACACTTTTATTTTCACACATAACATATTACACTTTTCTTCACACATCACATATACACCATACTTGCACTCACACTTAGTCTCTCCCTTACACATACACACTCACACATTTATACTTTTATAACAAATTTAATTTAGAACCTTTCGAAATACTTAGATATTAAGCAAAATTTTATAATGTGTAAAATGTTTTTGTTTTTCTTATTATTAAGATTTTTATAAGTTTACTCTTATTCATATACCTATCTAATAGTATCTGTTAGATATGGAAGAGCGGAGCCTCCTATTACAGGTATCCATTTTACTTAAAAGGAGACTCCAGTCCCTGAAAATGTAATTGTACGACTAAGAGTGAATAAATATATATATATAAAAAAATATATATATATATATATATACTGCTCAAAACAATTAGGGGAATAACATTTCAAAGTGACATAAATTTATTTTTTTTGGTTTTTAAGTATAATTGGCCACTAAATATTAAAGTGACATACTTCACGAAAATAAAAAACAAAAGAACATCAGCATTATTGTAAGTAGTTCTTAATATGGTGGCCAAGAGTCTATGTACACCTAAAAACAAAGTGACACCATTCAATTTTCTTAACTTTTTAATTACAAAAAAACGATTTTAAGTGCCCTTTCAACTCTTCTGAGTGCTGTTATTGATTGAAATGAGTGTTAATTTGGTTAACAAGGTCATTATGCCCGATCTGACTGAAATCCAAGTCTCCCAAGCTATCACTCTGCTTCAAGAGGGTCGAACTATGGCATATGTAGGAACTGACCTAAGAGTCAGCCCTTCTGTCATCTACAGAGTATGAAAGCGGTACCTAGAGACGGAGGGATACTCAAGAAGGCGTGGTCAGGGTCGAAAGAGAAAAACAACTCCTTTGGAAAATCGCTACATCATCAACTGTGCTTTACGAAACCGCACCACTACTGCAAGAGATCTGCAAAATACACTAAGGACGGCTACTGCTGTAGAAATTTCCGACCAGACGGTAAGGAATAGCTTGCGGGAAGCCAATTTGAGAGCACGTCGACCAGTGCGGGCCATGCGTCTAACTATTCAACACAAACAAGCTCGCCAACGGTTCGCACAAAGCCACGCTAATTGGCAACTTAGACATTGGAGGCCAGTGCTCTTTTCTGACGAGTCAAGATTCCGTCTAACACGCTGCGATGGTCGTCTCCGTGCCTACAGACGCCCAGGCGAGCGATACAGTGCAGCGGCAGTCCAAGAATATGACAAATTTGGATGTGGTTCTGTGATGGTGTGAGGAGGAGTGAGTTTGGACGAGCGCACAGATCTCATCGTTGTTCCCGGGCGGTTGAATGCTCAAGCTTACATCGAAAACGTGCTCGAAGACCACGTCCTGCCCGCAGCATATGGTATCGGCCCAGAATTTGTTTTTATGCAAGATAATACCAGACCACATACTGCAGCCATCACGTTAGATCACTTACAGCATCATGGAATCCGTGTAATGGAATGGCCTCCCATGAGCCCGGACCTAAACTCAATAGAACATATTTGGGATTTGCTTGATAGACGCATCAGGAAACGTCCTATTGTACCCCAAACACTGCAGCAGCTCACTCAAGCATTAATCGAAGAATGGGAGATAATTACGCAGGAAGATATTCGGAGGATCATACAAAGCATGCCGCGTCGTTGTCAAGCTGTGATAAGGGCTCATGGAGGTCATACACGATTCTAAAAGTCAGTGAAGACGAATATTCAAACATTTCTGTGACGGACCTTTTGAACACCAGTTTGTTTTACGCCTAAAACGTTTAATTTCTAAATTTTGTAAAATTAAAAAACTAACAAATTAACAAGGAAAAAATTACCATTATTGATAATGTAGCGATCTTGCAAAGGAGTTGTTTTTTTCTTTTGACCCTGACCACCACTTCCTGAGTATTCCCCCGTCACCTAGATGACTCTTAGGTCAGTTCCTACATGTGCCATAGTTCGACCCTCTTGAAGCAGAGTGACAGCTCGGGAGACATGGATTTCAGTCAGATCTGGTATAATGAACTTCTTAACCAAATTTACACTCATTTCAATCAATAACAGCACTCAGAAGATTTGAAATGGCACTTAAAATCGGTTTTTGTAATTAAAAAGTTAAGAAAATTGAATGGCGTCACTTTGTTTTTAGGTGTACATAGACTCTTGGCCACCATATTAAGAACTGCTTACAAAAACGCTGATGTTCTTTTGTTCCTTATTTTCATTAACCATGTCACTTTAATATTTAGTGGGCAGTTATAATAAAAAACCCAAGATTTTTTATTTATTTTACTTTGAAATCTTATTCCGCTAATTGTTTTGAGCAGTATATATATATAAATCATAGTTCTGTTAATTTTAGTCTAACTTTTGTTTAGTGTTCTAAGTATCCTTGTGGATGAACAGGCAGTGGCAGAATAACAGCGTTCCTTTTGCTTCTGGCTTAAGGGACAAAAGCTGAGTCACTGACCTTTTCAACAGGACCTGTCTAATCTCAAATAGTCTTTAAGTAGTATGTGTTTTGTGCTGTGTTCTGTTGAATAAAAATATTTTTATTTTATTTTATTTATTTATAGTTTATTTGTATAATTTGTTGTTTGTTTGTTTCTTTAATTATTGCTTTTATTTCCTTACATTATGCATTGAAAAACGTAGTATGATACACGTGGGTAAAATAAACATACACTTTTAAATACTTTATGCGAAAACTTTTGTCCTTGATTTTAATAAAATACGTATTTAGATATATGCATAACTTAGAATTACGCTGTGGAGTAAATAAACGCACACTTATACACTTTTTAATGTTTTTTTGTATATTTTATATGATAACTTTTCTCCTTGACTGTATGGATACCCAATTGATTTTCCGGTACCTGTTACTGGTTTCTCGAATTATATTTTAAGACCTATCCGAAGACACTCAACACGTGTGTATTGGTGGGTTGGACCATTTTTCATTCATTTTGCCCATTGTCCTTTATGATATTTTTATAGCCAAGCTCTAAAACCTCACTACGTCATTATGTGGCTCTGAACAGATCATGATATGGATCATATAAACATATTTTATATAATACCATTCTTAACTATTATATTAGTTTTTTTGAAATTAGTATTTTCTTCGGGAAGACTGTATCTGTCAGATTTACAGCCAACTTAACAATCATATCGGCTGTAACCTTGGCCTCTACAAGCGAATATTACTCCTTGCCATCCTTGCGCAGAGGCATGCCATGCATAAAGTACCAAAATTATCAAATTACGCAACAGTTTACATAGCACATTATGACCGGACAGTATGATAAATAATGAAGTTTAAATAGATAGTAAAGCCGATTCTGAAGGCTTTAATTTAGTTTTATAATAGTTCTTTCGTGTCAACAGAACTTATATTGCTTTGGAAAAATTTAAGTTTTGACAGCACTAAAATTAAAGCCTTCAGAATCGACTTTAGTGATGTCAATTCGGTGTAACACGACTTTACTTATTTGAAAGGCCTAACCTTAATTTTGATGTCTTGTCCTTGTCTTTTCAGTACAGAAAGAAAGAGACAGAATGCTTAAATTTTAGTCTTGTCAAATAAATTGAATGTTACACCGAATCTACACCAATGATCATTGCCCGATTCGACTTAGCAATGTTCGTACTCACTTGGTCCACAACATTATACTCAAAAAGTCACCCAAAATGTCACTTTTTACCGTCAGTGGTCCAGAAGTGAAGTTGGCGGACCCAACTTTTTGAACCTGACATTCAACCCCTGAAGCCTGTTGGGGACAATCTTCAAGTCAGTGACGAGTTCCGATCTCTGTTTAAGGTCAATTGTTTTAGTTAAAGCTCACTAATGAATTTAGAAAAAAAGTTAAGAAACATAAAACTATAGGTATACTTATAACAAAGTAGTAAAAAATCATTTAAGAAAATTGTCACGTAGTGCCATAAATCGTAGATACCTATTAACTTAATACCGTTGCATTTGGGACCGAAAGGCGGAGCATTAAAAATGTCACGAGTAAGTAGTTACGTCTAGTAATAGTTGAAGTTACGTCCCGCGTCTCGCGTGTTCCGTATTCCCCAGGTTAAAAGCTCTAAACCATTTAGAAGTTTGACGCTGCACTCCCTTAAGTGGAATATAAAATATAAGTGGCGGATGCACTCGTGACCTAGTTCTGTGCTCCATACAAGATGAGAAATATAATTGTGACCTGTGCGTTACTTTGTGGTATTTTTGTAAATGTTGGGCACAGTAAAAGAAGAGGCTTCAACAGCAAGCCTTATTTGAGAAAAATTAAATTTAGTTCAGTAATATAATTTTACTAAAGTTTTATAATCAGTGACAAAATGAACATCTTATTGGCAATTTTTATTTTGTTACCTATTTACTAGCAAATTGCATCGTTTGTTAATTTTGGTCAAAATGTCGATGAGCTCCTTCTTTTCCTAGGACCCTTTGAACGACCATTGTTTTGCTCTTTTGGCACAAGTGGAGAAATAAACCCAAAAATTTCCAATTCCACGAGGAATAATACTTGACTATCTTGAGATTTAATATTATATACTTAAGATTTATCTTGTAATTTTGTGTCGTACATAACGATAAAGTTCGTATTTTTTGGTCAAATTATTCATGTCTACTTATTCAAGTTTGCAATATTTGTACAGAACCCTTAGGGCATGAGTTTTACTCGTACTTGACCGGTTATTTTAGTAGAAAATGTGGTTTGAAAGTGTGTCTTTTTATTGCGTGATTGCGATGATTTCTTTATGAGACTATAGACATATTCGACATTAATATAAAAAGTGGCGGTTGCAATGGGTGACCTAGTTCTGCGCTCCATACAAGAACAAAAACCTAATTGTGACCGCGTTACTTGGTGGTATTTAAAGTTAAGTTAGTTAAGACGACGGCATTCGTTTTTTAGGGTTCCGTAGTCCGACAAGTACTATTAGCTGTAAATTGCATGGATATAAATATTAGTCACGCCGACGAAATGGTAAAATAAAATCTTTAAAAAAAAATTTTTCATGGTACCTCTCTTAGTAAACTGGGGATGAATTTTTTCTCTCGTCTATCCCATAGTGTGGGATATCGTTAGATAGGCCGTTCAAAAACATTGTGGGTCTATGAAAACCATTTTTTGACTTAGGGATCTGTTGAAGCTTTAAAGTGAACATTTTAGAGTGGAGTGCCTCCCCCCCCCTGGCGGCTAAACGGTTGTTTACAGAAATGTGAAAAAATTCACAGAAGTAGTATACATAATGAATTTAGAAGGAAAACTATCACAGTTAAGTAGGCTTTACAGGTTTACGGGTACAGGTCGCGCCAAGCTTTTGGCGCTCTATAATGTATGGGACCAGAAGTTTGGCGCGGTCTGTATTAGTAGACCAACTTATAATATGGGCAACTACGGAGCCCTACATTGCGCGTGGCCCGACATGCACTTGGCCAGTTTTTTTAGTAAGCTAATAAGAAATAAAAACAGGTAATTTTGTTGGGAGCAGTCAAATATTTGATTCCCTTGGCGTGAATTTTGGATTTCTGTCCGTCCTTACAAGCCATTAATTTACTTGTGGGGCAAAACATACACTTGAACTTCAGGAAAAATTGTCAAGAACCTATTTGTATGCGGGTGTGTCTATTGTATCAATTAATTCGTATTTACAGACACAAATTACATCTGTAGGTACATCGACATAGCCTTATGTATCAGGATAACCAAAACGATTTTTTTGGTTGTTTAATGAATTTTTCTTTTGCTTTCTTAGAATAATTTGTATGCTGAATCCGAATCTGGGCTCACACTTTCTCTATCAGCTCGTAATATTTATCTAAGACAGGTTCAATTTTGAAAAATCGTGTGTTTTACTACTTTGTTTGGTTTTGGTTCACGCTTGAAACAATAAGTTTTCCGGCTTTAAATTTCAATAATAATTCCCCTTAATGGTTCTTTTTATTAATACGATAAAAGGATTCATGAAACCAAGCGTAGTTTTTAATTTAAGAGCACAAAACCTTTACACGCGATTTTTCATAGAAAAAACTTAGCCTGAAATGTATGGACAGCGTAAGCTCTTACGGAATTATTGCTTTTTTTTGGAAAAATAAGGATCAATCACAAATTCTGTTATTTTCCCCATGATAAATGTTGGTAAAGCTTGTAATGATAAAAAATAAAACAAATGGTAATAAGTAAGTGTAAAATCTCTTCAGAAATCTTAAAAAAACGTATAATTTCCATATTTAAAGTTGATTGAACCAAAATTTAGAGCTGATAGAAGAAATCCAAGTTCAGGTTCGGATCCAGAACCCAATTTTGTATAAGAATAACAAAAAAATATTCATAAAACAAAAACAATGTTGCCCTGAATGTACGAAAAATTCTCAGCTGTTTTATTTCATGAAAAATTGGCATAAATCTTCACGTAAAACCATGCATTTTTGTATGGAGACCGAACGTTTTAAAACTCTAATGAAACATTAAGGCTTCAGAGGTTCCTGAAAGTTTCTGTGGAACCATTTACGGAACACCGCCATTATTCCACTCACGGCACAGGTATTCGCATCACGTCCTTTATATTTCCATTACACTGTAATTTATATCCCATTACACCGTAAATCAATTGTGGAAAAAACGTGTCGCGAAAAGATCAGATAATTAATTTTAAAGATCGTTGTCTTACCCGTGAAAGCTAGCCCTTTGCTTTCGAAAATATTAATTAGGATATTCTAACACATATCTGCTAAGGAATTAAATAAACCTACCGTTATGAACACAAATAAAAATATTTATAAAAGCCGGGAGTACCATTTTTATTAATAATTAATTATATAAGTATTTTTGTTTATATTCTTTCTTGCCACCCTAATTCCTTTGACGCGAGTATCTATCTTACGTTGATATAAGAACATAATTTGCTTAGTAGCTTTTAAAATACAAAAATTAAGTGAATCTTGAACCAATTTCCTTGTCAATAAAGCGGCATTTTGTGTCAGAGATATACAACCGGATACTTCTCTTTACTCTATCAAAGAGGAAGAAATTAATACCGGCCATAGAATATCCTAATAATATGTCAGTAATGGCTTCGCAATCGCTGTCAACAAAAGCGCAGATCAAATCAGGCGACGAACACGGAGACGCGGGGCGTCAAGCGGCGCGGTGCGCGAAGCGGGCCGCCGGAAACAAACATACACCGATGTATGGAGCGTTCAAGGAGAAACGTTTTTGCTCGCGTTTGTTTGAATTGTAGCGTCGCATGCTATGGGGACGCCACGTAGGACGCGGCAAATGAAGTAACGAGTGAAGCAACGGGAGTCGCTGCGGATGAAGCGACGGGCGACGCCGCGATAGACGCGGCAAGGAAGGGGAGTGAGAGTTGCGGGGTATGCAGTCGTTTCGTGCTAGTTTGCAATTGGCAACGACACTGTTGTTCCCCAATACACCTTGCAAGAATAAAGATTAGAGAAAACTAGGTTCTGATCTAGCGGTGAATAAGATACTTTTTAAGTAATAGCAAAAAGTAAGGCTTGACACTGACTTGAGTTCATAGACATTAACGAGACATTTTACTTTATTTTATTACAATACTCATATGGGTGCGCTTATGATTTCCAACAGAATAATCACGTTCAGCTATCGTTGTTGTCGGTTACAAAAATAAACCAAATAAACACATTCAACCGACCCCCATAGCACTCAGCATGGTGGTTCGTTGTGGCCTGAAGTTAGCCGCACAATACGTTTGACAGCCAATTTTTCCCAACGATTTTTGACATTTGATGAGGCTCGTGACCGAATCGTGGGTGTTTATTGTAGAAAATTGTAGTTTATTGTGGACTCATAACCGCACTCTATATTAAGTTATTAAGATGTAAGGGTAATTAAGTTCTTGTAAAAGTGCCTTTTTTATGTTGGTAAATTCTGTAAGAGCCCTCTAAGAGGTAGGTACTGGAATTCCTCAATTGCTCCTTAAACTTAAGGTCAGCAGAATCTTTGTGCCCCAATGTTTGTCATTGGTTTCCAATTTACTGAAAACGAATCCCTTATGAAGAGGATCTCTCTCAAAATAGTCTAGATTTTGACGTTGAGGAAGAGGTTATTTATTAATTCTGAGCATAGAGTAGTAAATAGATAAATAGATAAACAGTTTTTTGTTTATTTGCTTTTAATTAAAACCTCTTTACTCCCGCTTTAATGAGGCTTCTTGGGTTCAAATCTGGCCAAGGCACATTTGGTGTTACGTTAACCTGTAACCTCTAACCACATAACCTGTATATTTGTTTGTACCTGAAGTACGGCGATAGTGCTAACCACCCATCACGCGAGGACGGTCATAATCGTCGGTGAAACGTGGGTTTAGTGATGTAGACTCCGATTTGCACTGCGCAATTCAAACTCGGAAACACTTCTGATAGACTCGAGTATTTATATCGTGACGATATAATATTTTCTTCTTCTACTAAAACGGTCTTTGCTCTTCAAGTAACAGTGAAATTTACATCAGAATCTGTTATGTAAGTGTGTATTTGTTTCTAGTTTTATAAGGCCCAGAATAAAAGTGTTAATGCTACTTTAAACTGTAAACTGTTAGGGCACAATCGTGCCAGAAGACTATTGTAGATAAAATGTTATCGAAAATCAATAATATTGGTCAAGTTTACAGAAAAAAACAAATATACTTATTTTCAAATACTTACATAAAAAAACCGGTCAAGTGCGAGCAGAACTCGTACTTGAAGGTTCCGTACCATTCAAATAAGTTAATAGACTTAAATGATTTGAATAAAATTACAAAATTATCATTACCCACAAAATGTATGAAACAAAACTGTAAAATTAAGTTGGTCGACTATTACTCGTTAACTTAAAAAGCACTTAGCTGTGATAGTTTTCCTTTTAACTTCGTTGTGTATGCCACTGCCATGAATTTTGTACATATCCAAAAGACAGAGGTTTCCTTGTTGACTACAGAACCCTAAAAATCAAGCATAACAAGAATCATTAATTATAAAGTTGCAAAAAGTTATAATTTATTGCTACTTCTATACTTTTTATTCGTGAAGCCCCATATTCTGGCAATTTCCGGATAAATTGTTGTTTAGTTTCCTGAGGGACGACGAGTTTCCCGTGTTTGAGAATAACTGAGTAAGAAATATAAATGGGTTAATTTTCATGAAATATTGACGGTGCCACAAGATGGAGTACGACCGAGCAGGAAGTTAATATTTCAATATTAACCTCGTGTGGCCAAATGTCCATCATAGAGGACAAACGACTCCCTCACAAAATCCCGTAAGTATAATATTTAGCAAATAATATCAATGCCTCTCAACTTATTTTGTGCCAAATAGCCACTTTGCCTGATGTCTCTAAAATGTCCAGGTATTTTTTTTATATTCAATTTAAAAACGTTAAATTATGTTAAACATTATAGTAGTCTTAAAAGTAGTACAGAGCCAGCAGCAAACATTATCATTGGAATGTATTTACATACCAAACTGACTGTTTATTAATTAATTGCAACAACCGTTTCGAAGTAAACTTAATCTTTAGACATGTTATTTGTAAGTAAATATATTAATTGACAAAACTCTTTAATCAGTTTTACTGACTACAAAAAGCTAAGAACTCATTTCTTTTTAAGTACTGGTAATGTTCCTAGCGTCGTTTGGGAGATCATAGAAATGTTGGTACCACTTTATGAATGCTTTGTCAATATTAAAATTAAATGTTATATTTGTCCTTTAAGAAGGACATAAGCAGTAATAAAAAATGCTTAAGAGGATTGTATCGCTAGACCGCCAGCTCATTAAGTTCATTAAGAATTCACTGGTTCAGTGTTCATTCAACTAATATGGGAGATATTATCATTGTCGAGATGGACATTATTTGTACAAGAGTAAAATAAACACAATGTATAATGTCTATGATTGTCTACTAGACAATGAGTCATTTCTTTATTAGGTACAGAAATTAATTAATTTTTTGAATACCTATACCTATGCTTGTGATTGTATGAAAATTCTTGTATTGTCTTGAAAAGACCATATAGGTACCTTTACTGGGGTCCTTTTGTATAATAAAGTATACAAGCAGTAAGTAAATATTTTTTGTTATAACTTTACTAATATCTTGCAGAAAAAGCAAGAACAGCACTAAAAACATAGAACAATAAAATTTAAGGTAGCTTCTCGACTACAAACTGTGAGCCTGTGGGACTTGTACTTAGCTTTAAAACTACGGTCTTCCTTTTAAATAAAACTCGGCTAAAACTTTACGGCCCCTGATAGTCCTCTCTACCTCTCCCTCGGGGTTCCCCAACTAGTCGTATCGAGGGGGGGAGGGTAGTTAAAAGTTGTGAGAATAGTAGCAGTGGCAACGTTCATTAATTCAATTTGCTGACTGATGCCACGCTCTGTTAAGATTCCTTTTCTTGGGATCTAACACGTGTTAGCAAATCAACTTCTCTTTGCTACGTACATAGAAGTGTATTTGACGTGCTCAACCTACAAAACGGAAAGGAAGCTTTTACGCTATGTAAGTATTGTCTAGAGGAGTAAGACAGGGATGTGTAGCGTCACCCTGGCTGTTCAATCTAGTCATGGACAGTTATTTAAATGATTTTAAAGAGCGTGAATGTGGACTGAAGCTAGGGAATTTACTTATTAAATGCTTCTCATACGCCGATGGCCAAATTCTCCTTGCTTCATCGGCGGATGAGCTGCAAAGGATGGTATCAATAATGAATTATCCCTTTAAACGGAAAGGAATGAAAATTTGTATGCCAGTTTGTATGAAACAGTTTGTATGTCGTGACTATATCGTAGAAATGACCATTTCATGATCTGATCGGAAATATCATGAAATGTGTTAAAAGTCTGAATAAAGTTATCACCAGCAACCCAACATGCTTCTCCTCGCTTCAATCATCGACAGTAATCGTTGCACCTGTTTTTGACTCTTTGTTGAAAGACTGACGCATATTTTTGTAATTCATGATATGGTCAACTTTATGATATGGCCATGACGTATAAACTAAGTTTGTATTACTTCTGTATTACTATGAGTTTCCCTACAAAAAAAAATTATGCTTACAACTATCACCCAACGGAATGTTTCCTTACAATGTTCCCTTAGTTTGGCTTAGCAAAGCTGAAGTGACATTGCTCAAACCACTATAAAGTGTACGTACAAACTGCATGAGCTCTGTTGTAGGCTTAACTATAGGCGTTTTGCATTTGCAAACAAGAAGGCTTTACTCGCCTAAAATGAGACTTTGTTGAACAAAATCAGAGACAGAGCTTGTATGCATGTGTGTTTCACTAAACAAAACAAAGAGGGCGATTATGTCCATTTGTTTCGCAGATTATTTGGGTTTTAGAGACAAAATTAATGATACAATGGTATGGCATGAAAAAACAGGGCTTGTGCGTATTTGATCTGTGCACTGAAGGTTTCGTATTTAAGTCGTGTTTCGTTAAATTCTATTTATGTTGAGTACCTACCTGTTGTTTTTCCGTTTTTATTCACATGCCCTTTATATTAAAGAAATTATTCAGATTTATAAAGTACATTATCCCAAATTACTGTCGTGTAATTCACGATATTTTTTCATGAATCATATTGTATAGAGTTTATAAGGAACGCTTTTTAGGGTTCCGAGGTACCTGAAAGGTAAAAGGAACCTTTATGGTGAGACTTCGTTGTCCGTCCGTCCGTCCGTATATCACAGCTTTAGCACCGTTAAAAATAAAGACTTGAAATTTGCCGCAAAAATTGCATTTACTTGCCTACATAATACGGTATAAAAAAATGAAACATTTAAATTTTTTTAAATATCCTAAAGATACGATACAGGTATCAAATAGTAGATATTAAACAAAAAAAATAGTTTATAAAATACAATATGGGTGTAAGATTCTAGATATTTACGAGTTGATTATAAAAATATACTTTTACTATATTTACTGGCACCGATTTCAAGAAATCTTTGAAAAACCACAAAAAAAATGCATGTTTAAAAATGCCCTTATTTCCGAAACGAATGAACCGAAAAATATAGAAAAAATCATGGTGATTTGGGATTACGTAAAAATTACAGGAAAAATATAGCGAATATAGTGAGAAATTTACGATAATAAAATGACAAGATTAAATTTTTCATCCACGAGTTTTATTTCGAGTACGGTATAAAAATAATTGAGTCTGTGGATACAAAAGATTGTGGTATAATCGATTCTTTTTTGTTATCAGTTATGATTATTGGCAAGATTTTAAATACCTTCTTCCTGACTATTCCCAAAACTGTTGAGTTACGGAACCCTAGGTATGCTACTCTGACTCGCACTTGACCGGTTTTTTAAATGCTGATTTCCTGTCCAATTGCTGTGTTCAGAAGCTATTTATACAGGATGACTTTAAAAAAAAACCGATAATTTTAGTAGAACACATAGAAAAATAGAAACGTTAGTAGAACACATTTTCAATGTAAAAACAATAAAAATTAAAAGTCAAAATATTACTAAAAAATGTTACTTGGAAATAAAATGTATGATTATCCTAGCCATTCCAATATGAAAAAACTTGAAAATAGTCCAAAATAGTGGGATCAATAATAAAAATAACTTCGCGCGATCTAATTATCTTATCACTTCGGGTCACCATGATTTCTTACGAAAATCTTCAAAGGTCTCCTACTTTCAAAAATAATTATGAATATGATTTTAAACGGTTTGTATAAATAAAATATAAAATACTAAATTATCTGGGTTAGGTTACAGGTCACTCTGTATATGGCACTTTGGCCCCTTTGAATAAACAAAATGTTTTTGGGACCAAGACTCCTTGTGAACAAAGTGTGAAATCATAATAGATGGATAATACACTTACGAAAATTATAAATTTATCAATGAATCAGTAATATTATTAAAATTACTTTCGATCTGGATTTACTATTAGTTCAATACAATAAAATAACTTTATTTTTTGGAATTCATAATGAAGTTTTGATTCTACAACTTTCTAACGAAGCAATAAAGTAAGAAAACTCTATTAGAAAAATACCATAGATTTTTATTACTTCTCCACCCGCAACTCTACACCGTTAGATGTTTTTATTTGACATACATATATCACGCCTGTCTTCCAGGGCAGGCAGAGACTACAGATTTCCATCTGCTACGATCCTGACATACCTCTTTTGCTTCTTCTACATCTATCAATCTAGTCATACTAGCTCTTCTATTCCGGGTACTTTTTACTTTGCCCTTCTTCAGTATATCGCCTATTTGGTCGGCATACGGCCTTCTAGGACGGCCCGGTCGAGCTTTATCTTCCACTTGTGCAGCATAAATTTCTTTCGTCACTCTACTTTCATTCATTCTCTCTATATGCCTAAACTCTCTATATGCTTTTATTTGAACCCTGTAAAAACTGTTATGCAAATTATATTTAAATTGAAAACAAATTATGCAACTAAAAATATAAAACACTTTAGAAGTTTAATCAGTTTTGAAGCAAAATTCATTTAACGGCCAAACTGACCTATAACATACTTGGTGCTACCAGCCAGCTGTTAACAAATTACCAACAATTAATCTATGATTGAAACAGGATTTTACTTGTTGTAGCAATTCACTCTGTAGTTAGCCTTTGAAAGCTTTGTTCTGAACTAGAAACGACCTTGATTTCTGATTGGCTCTATTGTTTATAAAGTAAAGGATATATGAATATAATTTGCAATATTCCGCTAAACAATTCTTGTCGTGCTATTCAAAATGCAGACTCGTGCACCGCCCGCCCGCCCGCATAAAAACATGCAACAAGCAAGCAATACAAGCAAAGCAATCTTAAATAACAAGCAAGAAAACTTATCGACACGTGTTTCGCCTCTGAACGAGGCATCCTCGGGATGTGTTGCTAGCTGGGCTTCTCCGCAGCAACTGATGTGTTGCTCGCCCAGCCGCTCCGCAGCAACTGATGTTGTTCGCTCGAGCTGTCGGCAAGGTAACTTTACTTAGTGATGGACTTCCGCAAGGTAACGCCTATTTCAATTAATCATCTATTGTTTATCTACAGTCAAACTATATCATCATTTGACTGACGTTTACTTTAAAACACAATATCTAGTTATTTAAGCATGCAAGACCCATAAAACTTAGATATACACGTATACCAACGAAAATAAAGCTTTAGTTTTTTAAATACCGCCGCCGTAATATGTGTAGCGGCCGCTTTGTATAATTTATCTCTATTTCATTGCAAAAGATTGAGAGACTATACAGGTTAAAAATTAAGTCACTAGCTTTGGTTCAGAATCACTAGTAGAACACAAAACCGCAAAAAAAGCGTTTTTTTCAGTTTTTTTTTTTACCAAATTTCGAAAAAGTGGCAAACGTGATGCTCCATGTGACTGACAATAGACCGTACATATTCCCGGCGGTAAATAATGCACATAGGCTATGTACACATAGGTTTTGTCTCTGTTACCGGAGTATTAGTGCTTCTTTGGCGGTCGAAATCTTTTTTTAAAATAAGAATCATGACAAAAGTAACAAAACATATATTTTTTATTTCGAACATAGAACAGTTTCCCTTGTTATAGCTAGAGGGTTCATTACGTCAGCGCTCTCTTAGGAAACCAGAACGGTTATTGTATTAGTTGTACCCTAGTTATCTCCTTAGTCTTAAGTTGTAAAGGGAAAACCTGTCTTTTCATCATTATGGGTAGAAGATACCCAAATAAAAACTAATTACGGCAGATAATGAGTTACCAACTTCTCCAAACAAATATCGAAACTTGAATATGAATACACTGTTGGCGCCCAGTGTTCATAAATTTTCCTCCTATCCAATGGGGTATTTATGCTAAAGTCAAATATCTTCTAGAGGATTCGTGTAGTTACGTACTTTTTTAAATAAAATAAAATGGGTATGAAAGAAACATCTTTATTGAAATGAGGCGATGAGAGCCAGAGTGGCCTATCTTTTCCAGACACAATTATTAATCAATTGTGTCTGGAAAAAATAGGCCACTCTGGCTCTCATCGCCTCAAATAATCTTGCTTATTTTATTGTAAAATCAAACAAGAGTAACATTTTACACTGTTGCGAGGTATTTAATTAATAAACTGGTCAAGTAGGAGTAGGACTCGTGCTCTGAAGGTTCCGTAAATACCGATTAAAACACAAATTTATTTTACGAGCATTTTTTGTTTGATAAACACTTGTACTTGTCCACTTATTTATATTAATTTCCCTTACCAGTTTCGCTGTTAAAGCATTATCAAAGGTTTGTTTGGTTGTTTACGTACAATATATGAATCGCTTTCGAAAAAAGTATTTAAAAAACTAAAGCTTTCGAAATCAAGCGATTCATATATTGTACGTAAACAACCAAACAAACCTTTGATAATGCTTTAACAGCGAAACTGGTAAGGGAAATTAATATAAATAAGTGGACAAGTACAAGTGTTTATCAAACAAAAAATGTTTCAAAAGTTTCACCAAGTGCCAACAATCACGAGCATCAACTCTATTTTACGAGCAATTATGGATGCCTACTTAACTTGACACTTACGATCTATTAAACTCAATGTTTTGTGCATGGATTTTCAAGTTTATAAGTCAACTGGAATCACTCTTTATGTTTTCATGGTGAGCCAATTTTTATGAAATTTGATTGCGTAAAGGGCAACAATTTTTTTGCATGAAGTTCTGTATTTGTTTCAACTTGATATCTGAATCGGGGCCCAGAAAAAGAGTCTTGACAGACGGACAGACAGACTGTCACTAAAGTGATCATATAAGAGGTCAGTTTTTTTAATTAAGAGTTACGGAACCCTAAAAGGAAATACTGATATTTGTAGCTGATTTCCAGTTAGTGCCAAAAAGAACGGTGAACATTTATAGTTGATTGCTCTATTGAGCAATTACACCCGAAATATTTAGGAGAACCAGAGAGCGAAGCGAGCTAGGATGCTAATATCTCTTAGCTTGTGTGTTAGTTAGTGTTAGTGTTCAAGAGTGTAATTGATTACACTAACACCCGAGTTGAACACTCTACTTTTCATCACTAATGCAAGGAAAAATTAAATTAATGCAATACAGAATAATAAAGTAAAAAGTGATTAGGCAGAACAGATATTTTCCATTGCCATTTAACTCTAGAAGAGGGTCCAGTTAGTGAATGAGAAAGAGCCTCCTTTGATTTATTTTATTTACGCGTGTGACTTTTTCAGTCAATTAAACGGAGTATTATTCGATTTTGAGATTTACTTTTGTTTGGAAACATGTCGATTTACAGCTCTAGGGAGGTAAGTTTGAAAATCAAACGAAACCCCTTTACAGTCACTAACTAGTATGTTATTCGTCTAGCTACAAGGCAATGAAAAATATCTGTTCTGCTATGTAATTTAATTTATTTTATTATTCTGTAGTCTAATAGAAGGTATGGAAAAATGGGCGAATATTGCTAAATATGTTAAATGTTTCTAAAATGCTTTAAAAATACACGATAAATTGGTATTATTTTCACTGGACAACATGAAGATTGCAAAAAAAGCTGCAAAAAAAAATTTGCTCGTACTAAAATTAAATCAACTGATCAATTACACCCTCAAACTATTTAAGCCCTTGCTCGTTTTATTCGTCTCGAATTGAACTAATCACTTACCTCCCTTGTATAAAAATGTAATAAGTATTCTTATTTCATCGCTATTCATAATTTAAATAACAATAATTATCTGTATATAAACAAAAGCACACTATTCAGACCAAGACAGCTTACATTTTCCATACGCACGGTACAGCTAAAACAACGCTAACGAATGAAAATGTAATATTTACTGCAACGCTGGTTGTATTATAATTAATACTAAGCGCAGGCCATCCTGTGTTGAACCCTTTTAGGGTTCCGCCTTTAATTTCTGTCCGCCTGCCTTCATTCATTCAAAACTGGGGAGTATAAATAAAAAAATATATATATCGAATCCCAGAGGTGTTCTGAGTGTGAACTGTGAAATGCAAGTCACAGTCCACACTCGGTAAACCCGCGTTTCACCGACGATTACTACGTCCCAACGTACGTGGTGAGCCCTATCGACGTACTTCGGCAACAAATACACGCTTTTTAGGGCTCATGGTGTTTTCCTTCACCGTTTAGCAAGTAGTAAGTACTAGGTAAGATAAGAACACAAATACTGTGCACATAAATTTTGAAAAACTCTGTGGTGTATGCCCGACCGGGGATCGAACCAGGTTCTCAATATTGAAAGACTAGCGTTTTACCGTCTAATCTACCGCCGCTTGTAAAGATGGTACTGAGGAGGCTGAATGCATTAAAGAAGGACAAATATGATAAAGAATACTCTTACATCGAGGAATAAATCATACTAATATTATAAATGCGAAAGTTTGTGTGTGTGTATTTTTGTTACTCTTGCACGCTGAAACGGCTGGACGGATTTGGATGAAATTTAGACTTGGTATAGCTTATACCCTATCTTAACACATAGGCAACTTTTTATCCCGGAAAAAAGCATTTCGATAAACCGAATAATATATTTTATTATAAATATAAATATAATTTATATAATTTATTTAAATATATTTTTGTGATATTAATTGGATTATATCGATAATATTGATTGATTTAACCGACCGCCTCTATGGTCGAGTGTAAGGCGCTCGCCTGATAACCCAGCGGTCATGGGTTCAATCCCCGCGGTGCACATTATCTGCTTTGGAAGGCACGTTAAGTATGGCGATAGGGCTCACCACCACCATCACGTTTGGGATGTTAGAACCGTCGTATCGGTAAAAAGCGGATGTATGAAGTGTGGAATGTGACTTTCGTTTCATATTTCACACTTGGGAACACCTCCGACCTCCTTCGGGTCCATGTCGTGAAGACATTTTTTATGTGTGTTTTTGTGTGTAATATTATACCGGGTGTAAAAGCAAAGGCAAGAATCGTTTAAGGGTGTGTTAGTATGATAGGTAAAGATATTATTTTAAATACTGGGATCTCCAAATAAAGTACCAGTACCTCATAATAAGACGATTTTCTTTACTCAAAATACACTAATCGAGTGGACACCCTCACGGTCGCTGGCCACTCGGAAAAGGGGTGCGGGTTGCGGGGTGCAATTAGGTGTGTGGGGAGGCCGGTGAACTGCGTAGCCATAGCTTAGAAAAATGATTAAATTTTTAGTGAAAATTCAAGGTACCTATATATTTCTTTCGCGTAATGACATCAGAATCGTGTATACTTTCATACCCTAAAGGGATACTTGACTTTGCATTTACACCTTGTATTGATTGCTGTTACACTGTTATACTTTTCGCTTCGCATGATTCTGTTTTATACCAACAAATACTGCAAAAATCACTCTAAAATTAATAAATGATAAAGTTGAGGACTAATGCTGTGTCTATATTGTTGTGAAAACTTGATTCCATTAAATTTTCTCGATAGAATAAAATTACAAAATTATCTCCAAACCGTACAATAAACCGATAGCATTCAATGAATACTTGAACTCAGAAACTTTGCATAATATAACTGATATTAGTATAAAACAGCTGCAGACTGTTCCATAAAAATGAAAAAACCATCAGTGTAGCCGCGATTTCAAATTAACTGATGTTTTTGAGTGCGCGGCAGGACTGCGAATTGAGGTATTATGGGCCCTTAAGTATTAATAATTTCTTTCACACGAGCGTAGATGGCACTATCTGAAACTATAGAAAATATAAAAAAATGCTAAAAGGAGTCTCGGTGCTATTTTTGATGAAAACCAAAACAGGGTCATTCGATTTTTTTTTTCTAATTTCACTAGCCGAGAATAGAGAACGCAGATTTAAAAAAAACACTATATGTTATTGCACCATCATATAGTGTCGCTTATAAGATTCATATTTTTTAATTTTCATACGTTTCCCGTGCCGAAATTATTTAAAAAATCTAATGAAGCTGTTTTGGTTTTCATCAAAATCGGCCCGAGACTCCTTTCAGCATTTTTCGCTATTGCCTATAGTTTCGGATTTGACCATTCATGCTCATAGACCATGAACTCTCACTTTGACCTCTGTACTAACATGTATAAAAATGAAATAATCTGTCACAAAATCTGTATAAAAAATGAATCATCTCTAAGAAAATAAGACAAAAAAAATACAAATATCTTTCAATGGAACTAATGCGAAGCCTTACATTACCTATCTTACATCTTCTATGTACAGTCAGCAAAAGATAAAGGTATACAGGCCCTTCGCAAACACTTTGATCCTAAGATCCACAGGTAAGTGATAGACAAGATAAGGTTTAATAGGTATATGGTACATACACACATGTACTATTGATCAAAGATCAAAACAAGATTAAGATCAAAGTGTTTGCGATGGGCCTGTATAACTTTATCTTTTGCTGACTGTACCTAAGTTTCCCATGTAAACAAAATTAGGCGAAGCAAATTGTTTCGCAAGGTATTTCGCTTGGGTATATTTTGGATAAATATACTTACCTCCCTTTCCCAAATAATCTGTTTACTTACCTACCTGCTTTGAGGTTTATTTACTCACCACCCTTTAAAAAGTTTCATATAAGGGCAGACCCTTTCTCATAAAAACCTTATTTACCCTTAGCCTGTTTACGAAATTATCTTTGGGTTGATGAGAAAGAAAAACATCCATATTAAATGTCTTAGGTGCCTTAATAAAGCTTTTCTTACATTTTGAAATTTGTACTCAGTACTTATTAAGGTGGTTCTTTACGGTTTCGTTCCAAAACGCACGACTAATATTTGTTTTTTTTATTTTTATACAGAATTAAATAAAATCAAATGTGATTTATGGCATTTCGCGAACCATTATGAATGTCAGTAAGGATTTTCTAGCAAATTTAATGTTATTTTATGAATTACTATTTGTTTTGGTAAATACTGCAATCGTAGTGTAGATTCCGAAGTAGTAAATTTCCTGTTTTTGCGTACTTACTATTCACGTAATTTTTTTATAATAAAATCTCGAAACTCGGTGTTTTCAAATTTATTTTATTGGATATTAGATGATATCATACATTTTAATAGATCCGTATTAAACTTTACTTGATTTAGTTTTCCGCTTGCTTATTCATTATGCGTTTATGAATTTAATTGTTTTTGTATAGTCTTTTTGGTGTGATTCGTAAGCAAAAAGTTCACTGTCAGGTACCTATGGATTGCTACTGTATGTCAGTGTGATTTGCAGTTGCAAATAAATTCTTTATCTATGGTTATTGCATCGCCTATGACCAATATTTCAAGATAAAGATATAAAAAAGTAAACAAAAACAATTATAAACATATCTTCATGTTTGTGATGATAAAGCCTCAACAGCCAGTTATATAAACAGACCACAGCAAGATTTATGAAAAAAAAAAATCCAAAACACCAGAAACTCCAAGGTGTACCCATTTTGTCCCCTATCTACCGTTTTGTGACGTCATTGCGACAAGATAACGGGGTCTAAAATAATTTTGCAATTAATAAAAGATGATTCATTTAATACTTCTCTACTTACTTTTAACAACTACTGCGAATAAAAAAACCTATTTTAACTTTCCCATGAAAAAATCTAAAAAGTGTCGATATGAGTAAGTATCGATACTTTAGAGGTACTCATATGAGTAGTCTGGAAAAATTATTTGAGTACTACTGATATGGGTAAGTATCGATAGCTTGTGGGTATCGGAACATCCCTATTCGGAACATGTAAACAAACTAACGACAACTTGTCAATCTTTTTAATTTTATATTTTTGACATCTATATTGTCTTAAAATTCGAATGGGTACGGAATTTTTGACGGCGTTTCAAGCCGAAAGCCGGTCTAGTGTATTAGAATAATATTATAAGATGTCTATGACACAACCTCACACAAACTTTCGCATTTATAATATTAGTGTGATGTGATATGATTAGTGTGATAGTGTGATTAGTGTGAAGTGTGATGTGATGTCGTAAATTATCGTGCACAACAACTTTAAATCGTGCTTATTTGCGGAATGCTATAAATCGAATTTATTAAAAAAAAAATCCAACGATAAACAAAAACAACCACAAGTTTGTGTGTTTTTTAACGAGGCCTACCGTCAGCAATTATGATTTTGGTCCACTTTAGGGTGACCACATTATTTACCGAATTTAAAATTCAGATAATTAACATACAATTTGTTTGTTTGGACATCAATAAATGTTTATGACGTTATAAAAAAAATAATTTGACCAATTACGAGTCACAAAGGGTTCCATAACACCACATAATACGGTTACGGAACCCTAAAAACATTATGGTATATAACAACAACACAGATGCCATAGCAACATTAAGGGTGCTAAAATGGTAGGACCTGACAATCAATTTGGCACCCTCTGAGTATGAAACCCTATTTTTTATTATTTGTTGTTTTAATTTACAGTATGTATCACAATCGAACCAAATTTGAAACTTGTGCATATTACGTTCTTTACGATATAACTGAAACAAATAACCTTAAAAAAATTGCCTTTTTCAGTATTACCAAACTCTACTGGGTCCCGTTTGGCACCCTTCCGTTACGGAACCCTAAAAAAAGAAAAACGTACCAAATACGGACGAAAAAAAGAAAAGAAAAAATGTACCAAATCCTCGGAGACATTAATTGAAAAAAAAAAGAAACTGAAACTACTACCTACTATTTTATCGTAATTCTTACAGCAACTTTCTAGAATCCGATTTCCAACAAATATATACGTATACAAAGAGAATGGGTTGGATATAGGTATTTTTTGGGTAAAAGTTTTCATTCATTTTGATGAGAAGTAGGTAGGTAGGTGAAATTTACGTCAGTTACAAATATCTAGTCCTCGACCAATACCAGTTAGAAAAGTGTACAAAAGTAAATATCCACACACGAGGATCCACATAACAAAAAAAACTTGACTCGGAAATCAATGTTTTTTTTAATTGATTTCATTAGTATTTCCGCTGGGCTAAAGCTATCACAACAATAAGTAAGTTTATAACAAAAAGGCTCAATACATTATTTTCTCGGGGGAAAATGTACAAAACCAACTCGTAGCACTTAAAATAAAGTCACCTGAGTTATAACAAAATAACTGAGAGTCCGCGGTGCAAGTTCAGTTCAGTAAAACATTTTAAAGTGATTTAAAGTTTAAAAAAGTTTGATAGCGTTGCACAACTTCCAACATGCATTTTCCTCTAACGGTAAAAGTTCGTCAAGCTTACGTCATACATAGTGGATAAGTTCCGTACTTTATTATTATTTTCTTAAAAGCCTTCATAGCGTAATATAAAATATTAAATAAGCCCGCCTCTGTACTCTAGTGGTACTCAACTAGTTATTCGTAGATCGCAGGCTCAAATTTATGCTCGGTCTGAGTGTTCCATCTGATCACGCTGGGAACTAATAATCGTCGCTGAAACGCGGGTGTACGAATTTGGACTGTAAGTTGCATTTTAGTCTGGATTAGATTTCAGATCCATTTGATGCCACTCTGCCAGACTTGGGTATTTTGATTAATTCAAGATGGCGTCTAATATGATGCTCGAAGAAATGTGCATTGTGTTTTGAAGCTATATTGACGTGTGGTATATCATTATATATTTTTTTTGGTCGAAGAGCAAGAAAATGAGTCAGTTTTTACATAAAATCATAACGAAAGATGTTATTGCCTACCTAAGAAGACTCAATTTTTTTGGGCGTCATGTTAGACGCCATCTTGAATTACTCAAAATGCTCAACTCTGGCAGAGTGGCATCAAACGGCTCTGAAATCTACACAACCTAAGCTATCAAAACATCCAAAATATTTTATGCACACTTCAAAACCAGGTTATCCTATTTACAGGATTTGGCTCCTAGACTATTTCACAGTCCACACACGGAAATACCTCTTAATACACCTCCTCGGGGATTTATTTCATGACGATGTAATTTGACCGACCGACTTTTCTTAGTTGTCGACCCCCAAACTGGCGATAGGTTATCACTGATAGCACTCAGGGGCGGTACTAAGATAATTTTTTTAAGTGGGGGGGGGGGCTCTTAGTTAATAAAAATGTAATTTTGAAAATGAAAGAGTAATTTCATTACTCTTGTGCTTTTATTTAAATTACTGCGCAGCCAAGGCCCGGCAACAAAAAAATCCTTTATTAATTTGTGCTCCCCGCTTTTTGCCGGAATAACGGATAAACGGCTAGATCGAAAAGATAAATTTTACTCCTAGTTCGAAAGCGGAGCCACAAGAAATTACTCTAATTTTACAATTAATTTTCCTAACTAAAGAAGAGTTATAATCAAATCATCAATTTATAAAATTTTGACTGCATACAACTAAAGAAATACATATTTGGTTTTATTATAATGTTTATTTATTAAATTTTATTTAAAATGTTCGACATTACAAAATATTCTAATATCATATAATAAAATAAAATCATGAAAAAATATTAGTTTAACAAATATGTTTTATCTAAAATCCAGTAAATGACTTTTAATTTGTAGTAAATTGTAGTTTTATAGGTAAAAGCAAAGAAATATACAGTTAATGCGCTATATTTCGACCCCTCAGTGGGCTCGTCGTCAGGCGAATGGAAAATATAGTATGACATAATATATCGTAAAAAGCACTGACATTTATTGAAAAAATATTAGATCACTATAAGTAGTGTGTTATATATATATATATATAGTGTACTAAAAATAAAACAAACCGAAAAAAATATATTTATTTAGGACGACGTAAGTAGTAAAAACGGCGTTTTTGAACAAGTAGTACTCCTAAACTACAATAATTATGGTTCTGAAATAAATACATGTTATAAACAACGTTTTTTAAAAATCGCTTACTATCGTTTAGACAATAGGTTTATGTGTTTTAAACAGTAATCATTGTTATTTTTACTTAATTTAATGAAAAAATAGCCTTCACTTTGCAATTTTTTTCGATCGAGCCAGTTTTTTTCTATCGCGTTTTGGGCTATTTAATCGCCTTGGAAAAAGTTTCTTCATTTACCTCACTGGTCAGACGCGCGCTTTTTCAGATATGCTTATCTCTTTCGTTGTGCGATCGACCTACTACGCCTTAAGTAATATACATACTTATTTCATTAGCTTTATTTCGGTGAACCACAACTGCTACGCATTCAAAATATGTTCTACTTTGGCTGCAGAAATAAAAGTCATATATATTATATTTTGTTGATGAAATTTTATAAAATGTTAACTGACCGAATTTCCCTATTTATTTATGAGATTATACTCGTGCTTGTAATGCAATTTAAAAGTAAAATTTTGCTATAATCCGACTGATGCGCTTTTACTGAAATTCGTATTTTAGCATCATCACAGATTCATGTGTCACTAGCAATTCCGTGACGAAATAGGCCGTGAATTTTCGTGATAAAACGGACATGTTTACGGCATGAAAAAAGCTGTTGCCAGTAACATGTAACGTTTACGAAATGTTTGTTTTGTAAGGAAATTTCAACCAAACAGTGATATAAATATGCGTATAAGTTGCACTACATAAAGCTAACATTGCACCACATGAAGGCGACAAATTGGTTTAGATTCATATTGATATTGAAACGGCTACTCATGATTTTTATATAGTCAGATTTCGCCTGATTAGTTTCACTGTATTCGTACAGTTTCTTCGGAGGCAAACATGGTAACGCGGAGGTTCCCCGTTTGACACAGTTATACACATTACTTAGTTATTTATAATCTTTGTTGTATTTTTTGCATTATATTTATTATTGTTTTTTTTTATTATTTAACACAGTTATACACATTACTTAGTTATTTATAATCTTTGTTGTATTTTTTGCATTATATTTATTATTGTTTTTTTTTATTATTTAACACAGTTATACACAGTATTTAGTTATTTATCATCTTTGTTGTATTTTTTGCATTATATTTATTATTGTTTTTTTTTATTATTTAACACAGTTATACACATTACTTAGTTATTTATAATCTTTGTTGTATTTTTTGCATTATATTTATTATTGTTTTTTTTTATTATTTAACACAGTTATACACATTACTTAGTTATTTATAATCTTTGTTGTATTTTTTGCATTATATTTATTATTGTTTTTTTTTATTATTTAACACAGTTATACACATTACTTAGTTATTTATAATCTTTGTTGTATTTTTTGCATTATATTTATTATTGTTTTTTTTTATTATTTAACACAGTTATACACATTACTTAGTTATTTATAATCTTTGTTGTATTTTTTGCATTATATTTATTATTGTTTTTTTTTATTATTTAACACAGTTATACACATTACTTAGTTATTTATCATCTTTGTTGTATTTTTTGCATCATATTTATTATTGATTACTTTGTTTAGTTTATTTTTTATTTAAATAAGCCAAAATTTTATTGTTTTTTGTTTTTCCTAATAATTTTTAGTAAAATTGTTTTTTTTCTGACTTGTAATACTTGTATTTGTATACAATGTACCTACATAAATTACATAAAATTTAAATATATTTAATTTAATTTTGATCAATATAACAAACACGTATCCCTGACTTGTTGATGCTCTATCTATAAAACGTCTTAAAATGAGAGAATGATGTACAACCCGCCTGAACGAAACTCTTAAAACAAATTAGTGAGATTGAGTGAAATTAATTAACATTTCAAACTTTGAAGATTGATTTCCATTAAGCATAAATTTGATCCGCTATAAAAAAAACTTTGATGTTTTGATCAATACTTGCGATTGTTAGCACTTGGTGAAACATTGGAACTAAATCCGAGCATAGTGACGCGAATTACATTGAAAGGGTAACCTTACCATAATTATGTTCGTGTTCCGTATTGAAACTCTTTTTCAGGGTTCCGTACTTTAAACTGAAAATTTGGAACCCTTTTATGATCACTTTCTTGTCCGTCTGTCAAGACCTTTTTTCTCAGGCCCTGTTGAATTTAATAACTCTTACCGAATTCTACGGCTCCATAGTGTTGTTAAAAATCAGGCTTCTAATAACGCGGAAAAAAGTTATTGTTATTACCATTTAGGTATAAATTTCATACAAACTTAAAATTCCGTTCACAATTAAGACACATATCACACGTCAAGAAAAAAATATTAAAATCACAGTTATTCAAGAAGAAATTATGTACCCACTTAATTAGACCCTTTGAATACATGGTTTTTTATAGATCGTAAGTGTCAAGATAGTGAAATGAAATAAATACTTTATTTCTGCAATATAGGTACATAAACACACTTATCGCACGTTAGGCTTAATTAAATGGGTAATAAAAATAATTAAATTTAAAAGAGGAAATACAATATATTAAAATAGGTTTTTGGTTTGCTTATATTTAATAAGTAAATACACCTACATGAACTAAAATAAAGCAATTTTTAATGTATACAATTATATAATACGATATGATAATAATAATAGCTACCCATACACTAAAAATATATAGGTGCTGTAGAAGCTCATAAGTTTTTTGTTATTTAAGATATATAACTGTGGAATAAAATATATTATAAACATTAAAATATGCTCAAGATATATTTCGGGCCCTAGCTGGGCCAAAGTAAACTCGTATACTTATATATCTTAAATATCAAAATACCAATCAATATACTTAATACTTGTACGTTACATATATAAATACATGCCTAACTCCGCCCATCTGATTAGTCTTGCTAAGAGGAATGAGCAAGAAACTTAGCAAGATCAAATCATGTCTTTTTTAGGGTTCCGGAGTCCAACAAGGAACCCTTATAGTTTCGCCATGTCCGTCTGTCCGCGGCTTAGCGCAGAGACTATTAGTACTAGAAAGATGTAATTTGGCATGGGTATAAATATTACTCACGCCAACAAAATGGTAAAATAAAATCTTAAAACCTATCTTACACGTAAACTGGGGATGAATTTTTTTTTCTCGTCTATCCCATAGTGTGGGGTATCGTTGGATAGGCCGTTTAAAAACATTGTGGGTGTGTGAGAACCATTTTTTGATTTAGGGGTTCAGAGAAATAGTATATATAATGAATTTAAAAGGAATACTATCACAAATCAGTAGGCTTTACAGGTTTACGAGTACAGGACGCGTCAAAGTTTTGGTCCCCTAGAATGTATGGGACCAGAAGTTTGTTGTTTGTTCTTTACTAGAACTCTCCTCGTTTCTTTGTCTTTTCACTAGACATCCTTTTATTTTTAGAATACTTCGATAAATCTATCAATCCGACGTACAAATGATGACGAAGTTTACTGATTGCCAACCAATAACGAGCCTAAGGAGTTCTATAATCTAACTAATCATATGACCTACACTACAATAGATATCTTATACTAAGTTTCTGGTCCTGACCTAAAGAAAAGATCTGCCACACGGTCCGATCGGTCGACAATTTACACGAATTGTCGACTAAATGGGATGGTGTGAAACGAAGTTCCCAATCTGACTAGATAGTTCTTTTCACAAAAGAAGTCTCCTGTCAAAGTACTTATTGTCAATGAATAAATACGAAAATGCCTTAATCCGCGGGAGTTCTTTTTTGAAAATTATTCTAAAGCCCAATAAAAATATGAAAAGTTGGCAATCGTAATCGACCGTGTGGCAGGTAGCGCAAACCACATGGTGCAGGTACTAGACAGATTATTTTACTTTTCAGGTGACCTCTTCGTGCTGGTGTTTGCGATGGACAGCCGGGAATCCTTCGAGGAGGTGATGAGGCTTCGTGATCAGATCCTGGAGACCAAGGCCAGCGCCACGAGCGGCGGCAGTCGGGGTCGACGGCAGGCGCCCAGGGTGCCAATGGCCATCGCTGGGAACAAGTGTGATCGCGACCTTAGGTTAGTTGGAGAACCTCTTCATCAGTATAAAAGGTGTAAACAGAAAGCTAAAATTTAGTTAAACTTTTTACTTGAAATTTTACCGAGTATACTTTGACCTAAACGTAACAGCAGATAAATAGATCATCAAATAAGTAAATATTTTATTAGCAAAAGAATTTGGAGACATAAAGTAAATATAAAGAAAAAAGAAAATAAATATTTCGATATCAGAATACAGTGATTTTTTATGGGTGGCATTTTACTAAAGTACGCAGGTGTTAATGGTTGCTAAGTGACTAATCCGAAGATCGCGGGTTCAAATCACATAGGAGCACATTTGTATTCGGTATGCGTGCTTCAGAAGGCACGGTAAGCCTGTAGTTCCATATCTGTCCTTGATGTACGACGATAACGCTTACCTTGGACGTAATAATCGTCAGTGAAACGTGGGTGTACGAATGTAGACTTGCATTTCACAGTGCATACTCGGGAACACCCCTAACTTCCTCTAAGGGACTTAGGTCGTTACGATGTGTTTATTAAACCTGCAAAATTTTGAAATTCCAGGACAGTGCAGTCTGAAGAAGCAACAGCCTACTGTGCTACACAGGATTCCGCCTGCGTCTTCGTTGAGACTTCCGCTAAGAAAAACTACAAGGTCGACGATCTCTTCTACGAGCTCTTCGTCGTCGCCAACCTTCCTTTAGAGATGGCCCCCAACCACCACAAACGTGTCAACACGGCCTTCGGGAGCCCAACCATGCTGCCGCCTGCTGGAAGCCAAACTAGCAGAAGTAAAAAATGTACCCTTTCAATCAAAAGGCGGTTGTCCGATGCGTGCGGCGTCGTGGCACCAAATGTGCGGAGACCGAGCATCAGAACCGACTTGATGATAATGAGGACGAAGACTTGCGCGAAAGGAGACGGTGACAGCGCTACTGGCAGCCCCAAAATGAACCTCAACAGGTTGGTCAGGCCGGGACAGGCTGAGAAACGGTCTTGTGCTATTCAGTGATATTTTCAGCTGTAGGTTTTGTAAGAATGAAGGAACATGGCTCATTTGTTTTAGGGAAAGAAAATGGCCTTCCTAAGTGTTCACACTTTAGTAACTGGAATAGCTATTCATAGGGTGTTTACGGTCTTACTTGGCCGGCCCAAAGTTAGGCTCTCCACTCTTTCTTTTTTTCCTTCCTGAAAACTACTATATATACGCAGCCACTAGAGAGAGTGCGAAGAGAAGACTCTAACTGCGATTTCTTGACACAGATTTTTGCTTTGCTTACATGAATTTTAAGAGTAAGTTTCTAATCTCACGTATTATTCAGTGTACAGTGGAGCCCACATCAAGCTAAACACTTTCAGTATAAGCTGACCTCTCATTGTATAGGCTTCCCGTACAATGAGAGGTCAGCTTATACTCAATGTGTATAGCTTGATGCGGGCTCCACTGTACCTGTTTCACCGATACAATTTCGGAATTTTCAAGACGAGTTTTGTTCTACAGACGATGAGACGCGGCGTTGGCCGTTGTTGTCAAACAGCCACTATGAATAGCTATCTTACGGAATGAAAGCAAAAGTGTAATCGTGGTAAAGTTGATACGGTCAGGTGCTAAATTAAATAAATATGAGTATAATTGTTTCCGGCTTTGTGGGAGTTAAAATAATATGAAACAGGTGTTCTTTTCATGACTGTTTTCAACAGAAATGTGCGCATTATAAATTTAAGGTCAAATGTGTTTTTAACATTAAAATATGTTGATTTTCTCTTAAGGGCCTCCATAATGTTCAGTTTTGCACCGGATTCGATTTCATCTATGAACACGATAAAAAAATATATATTGTTTATTATTTAACTCAAGACAAAAAATATTTTATATTTATTTCATAAATAAACATACTTACGTGAAATCCGCCTATAATTAAATCACCTAAAAAATAATAATAATTTCATGGGAAGAGCGATTTAGCTCCTATATTTTTGAAACCGTTTAAAACGAAAGTACCACACCTAGATACTGACAAAAAAATAATATCAAATAATATAAAAAATAATTTATACTTAATTTTCTAATGTGGCCGCAGTTTTAAAATAACTGAATTTTAACTGGAGTTGTTTAGAGCAGGATAGACAATTATAAAACTAAAGCGTTAGAGCAGGACTGAAGTTTAGCATTGTGGAGACCCTTAATTTGATTTGGTGATTTTATTTTTTGTTCCAAAGTAATGTTTACAGCAGCATATATAATTTATTGACTGCATTAAAATTGTTGTTAAGCTTTGGAACTGTTACCAATTAAAATGTGTAATTATAATAGAAATAAATAATATTATATTGTTATAATGAATAGTTAATCCCCTACTAAATATTATTTTAACCAATTTCAACATATCTCTAAACTTTCTACCATATTCAAATATACATTATAATATAAAATATATTTTAACAAATTGTAACTAATCTAACCTTTACCATAAAAAGAAATTACAAAATCATTGTTGGAAATGGGACCAAATAACAAATGGTTTACTTGTATTTTATTTATAAAATACCTACTTATATTAAGTACTTTCCCGTTTTTTGGATGCAAATTATCGTAACGTGTTATCAAAGCATTTTATTTGTGTATAGGGTTTTTTTATAAATGTTATTTTTATGTTATTATAAAAATACCCGTAGGTCCTATGAATCATGTTAATAAAATTAATCACCAAACGAAATTTCCGTTTCTTTCTTTGTTAATAAAAAACGGGTGCATAATATCATTTCCTATTAAAACAGTGTGAAAATAATATTAAAATTTTGTGTTTGATTCTAAATTGTATCCTCATAATCTTCTTTCGTCCTTACATATTTACAATTTATGGAAATCATATATTCTATGAATATCTTTTGTAACTATCTTTTATCTGTAATTAATCCTAACTGTAATGCCAATAAATATTACTGTTTTTCTAAAATAGTTTCACTGTGTCTACTGAGGACATAAAAATGACCGTAAACCTAAATCTACCCGTATCGGAAAAACATTTTTGAAAATATGATCAAATATGATTGTATTTGAATAGTAACTTATCAAATATAATCATAAAATATGATTGGACTGATAAAGGCCCATACTATTAACAAACCCAAATAAACAAATAAAGCTTATAAAGAAAAAAAAAACATTATTAATATATCTCGAAAATAGCAAGGACATACATTATTTACTGAGCGGTGTCTCCGAGTGTAATTGCACAATGTTCTTAAATAACACAATATATACATAAATAATAGTTTTTATAAGGGCGAGCTTAATTTTAAAGAAATTTCTTCCAGTCAACATTTAATGTGGTGAAAAAGTATTGAGAATGGTAGGAAAATAAGTGTGCACAACATAAAAACAGAAAAATAAATAGACTTTTAATTTTATTCATAGATACACACTTATGTGTAGCAATAATACAAATAAATATCCAGTAAATATATTTATATCATTCACCTCACCAACCCGCCTGCCCAGCGTGTGGGAGTATGGGCATTTCTTCCAGGAGGACCGCCAAGAGTGGCGAAATCCTGGAAAGGCCTATGTCCAGCAGTGGACGAAACAGGCTGATGGATGGATGGATGGAAATAAATATTACATATTTATGCAAATACTCAAAATAAACATACTTGTAATAAACTATATCATATCTAAACAAAACATCCTAAACATACAAATATTCTAACTAACAAAATGTAAATGTTTAAATGGATAGTGAATAGGTGTATGATAAACCCCCCTCTGGACCTCTGCGCTCGATCAAAGTCACGACTCAACCCTGGCTCAGAGGGAAGCACAGGTCCCCTGGGTGTGCGTTTCCCTTCTTCTGACGTTGATTGTCGTCGACCTCGGCACGGAGATTTCTGGCAAATGACCAGCCCAGCCAGCGTGTCAGCAGACTAGTATCCTAAACTCAACCCTTTAACCCATAGGCTAGCCTGCCCGAGAAAACTATCACGATTTCAGTAAAACGTGGTAATGAGAATCTTTTCCCATCACCTTCCACTATTATTGTATCCAAATTATATAACATTTTTATGTAAATACTCAAAATAAACATACTTAGAATAAACTATATAATATCTAAACAAAACACACTAAACATACATAAGTTTAGGTTATAAATATTCTAACTAACAATATGTAAATGTATAAATGGATAGTTAATAGGTAAAAAATTTACTCTTTTAGAGAAAATGCTGTTTAAGCTTTCTTTTAAAAGACGATACAGTTGGACCGTCTCTAATAGTACTAGTTAGTTTATTTCTTAATCGTGCTGCTTGAATTTGCGAGTGTTCTCAAGTTTTATAGAAATTACGAGTGTTCTCAAGTTTTATAGAAACATACCCCCTTTTCTGTAAAATGATAATCCAAATTTAATTTCGACAGTTGAACCGTCAATATGACAAATTAGCCTTTACTTTGAAAGGGGTTTCGTAGTACATACAACCCACACGCGGTCGTTTTCCAGTTTGAGTGACAAGCCCATTTATTACATCTGAACCTTTATGAGAAACTGTTTTAATATACTCGTAAGTGTACTGCCCAAAAATAGGTGACTTTGATGTACGTAGCACTCGTTATTTGAAAATACAGTTTCTTAATTTAAAACTTTACTTTGTAGAAAGTTAAAAAACTTACTTTGAAAATAATGGCGGGGTGATAGCTCGGGGGTAGAACGCTTGCCTCTCAATCTTGAGACCCAGGTTCGATCCCCGGTCGGGCATGCACCAATGAGTTTTTCGGAATTTATGTGCATAGTATTTCCTTAATACTTACCACTTGCTAAACGGTGAAGTAAAACATCGTGAGGACTCCTGCACGCCTTTGAAAGCGTGTAATTGTGCCCGAAGTACGGTGATAGGGCTCACCACCCATCACGTAATCGTCGGTGAAACGCGGGTGTACCGGTTGTGAACTGTGATTTGCATTTCACAGTTCACACGGGGAACACCTCTGACACCCCCTTGGGGATTCATGTCGTGTCGATATGTTTTTATGTTATGTTGAAAATAACGCCGTAGTTTTGTACAGCTTCACTACGCCGGCGCCGGCGTAGCACGCTAAGAAGTCCGAATTTGAACATCAGCTACGCCGTAGTAAAGTAGCACTGCTGTGGTCGAAAGGTCCCACTTTGAAGACGGCTACGTAGCTTCATAGACGCTATTTTAAGCTGGGTCTGCGATTGGTGTAACCCTTGTTTGTCTCTTTACATACAAAACTACAAAACTGTCAATGAAACGCCAACGTTCTTTTGTATGTAAGCAGCAAGTGTAATGACGATTATCACACTAATGTTATAAATGCAAAAGTTTGTGTGTGTATGTGTGTGAGTTAGGGTGTGTGTGTGTTTGTGTGTATGTTTGTTACTTTTTCAAGCTGAAATGGCTGGACGGATTTGGATGAAATTTAAAATGGATATAGCTTATACCCTAACTTAACACGTAGACTACTTTTTATCCCGGAAAAAAGCATGGCGTTAAACCGAATAACACGCGGGCGGGCAAAAGTTCCGTGGACAACCTGCTGTAGTTGTTACTCACTATGCTACGTGAGAAGGTCCCATTTTTTTATAATTTGGCCAAGTGCGAGTCGGATTCACGCACAAAGTGTTCCGTACCACCACATTAGATGGGTACGGAACCCTAAAAACATGGTAAATAGCAACAATGTAGATGTCGTATCAAGGTGACACAAGTAATAACAGGTCTCCGGTCTGGTGCAGGGGCCCTTGCAACTTATTGTGAATGTTTTTTTCTGAACAATAAAGATATTTTATTTTATTAACACAAAGGTAGTTGCCAAAATGGTAGCGCATGACAAACAATTCCGTTCCCGCTAAGTAAAGAACCCAAATTTTTATTATTTGTTGATTTACTTTACCCTTAGGGGTCCGGGACCTGAGCGCCAGGGGTCCATAGCCACTCACTTAACTCTTTGAGATATTTATTCTACTGCGTCCAAACAACAGCACCTTTTTCAATACGATAACTTAGTATTGATACAATTAATTGAAGTTTTAATGTAAACTAACCAATAAAAGTGATTTTTAATATTATGCTTTATTTTCTTTTATTAAAATTATCTTCGACAGGGGTTCGTGGAATCTTTCAAATTCTAAGTGGTCCGTGGCTACAAAATGTTTAAGAACCACTGCTTTAGAGTATGTACAACAGTTTGCCTAAAGAAGAGATTGCCTAAATAGAGCTGGAACAAATGTACCCCGCCCTAGGGTTTTTTAAATTATTTGTCGTGATAGAGGCGCAATAACACGTACTTTGTAAAAAATTCAGCTGTCTACCTATTACGGTTGAAGCTGTACACCCCTCTGAAAAACGGACTGTACGGAATGGGTACGGAACCCTACAAACTAAAGTTGCCCATTATTAATTTTGTTCTGTATTATTTTGTCCGATAACAACAAAGATAAAAATATATCTTGTTGCATTTCACAGTCTAGTGCACTAATATAACAACGTTGGGAGCCCGGTTATCACCCGCATGAATATTGCAAAGGCACTCTCGTTGCATCTCAAACGATGTAGAACCTTATGTGTTTTGACATTAAGTCCAAATTTAGTTGTTTGAATTTTAAGCTAGATTTCGGGGATACAGATATGTGATAAAATGATAACGCAACTGGCTGGTTGGATTAATTATCGTTTTTTTTCAGTTACTTAAATTAGGGCTGGTTTATAAAGGTAATAAAAGCTGCATAAATAAAAATTATATTATAATTATATTCAGGGAGATATTAATATTTGTTCTAATTTTTTTTTTTCCAGTTACCTAAATTAAGGGCTGGTTTATCCATCTATTCATCCATCAGCCCGTGTTCGTCCACTGCTGGACATAGGCCTTTCCCAAATTTCGCCACTCATGTCGGTCCTCCGTCCTCGTCATCCAGCCGCCACCCACAACGTCCTTCAGGTCGTTGGTCCAGCGGGCACGAGATTGGCCTACACTACGCTTTGCTGTACGTGGTCTCCATTCTAAAGCCTTTCAGCAACATCGACCATCCTGGCACAGGTATTGTAATACTTAAAAGGATGTCCCAACATCTAATGTAATACAATAAGTTTTTTGCAAATAAACTATTTTCTATTTCTAAACTATTTTCTATGTCGGCGACAAATACGGCCTGCCCACTGCCACTTCAACTTACTGATTCTGCAAGCTATGTCGGTTACTTTCGATCTCCGACGGATCTCCTCATTTTGGGATTCTATATTCAGAAATACCCCAAGCATAGCCCGCTCCATAGCTCGCTGAGCGACCCTAGATTGTTGGGTCAGGCCCTTTGTAAGAGACCACGTCTCAGCGCCATACGTCATCACAGGAATGACGCACTGGTTGTACATCTTAGCCTTTAAGCACTGCGGTATTGACGACGTAAATATGAGACGCAACTTTCCGAATGCTGCTCAACCCAAGCATATTCTTCTGTCAGCCTCGGCGTCGAAGTTGTTCTTATCCAGCTGTGTGACTTGACCCAAATAAACATATTTTTGAACAGCTTCAAATTTTTTTCCAAAACTAACGGGTTTCCTGGAAGCTGTACCTGGAGCACAATAGATACTGGGTATAAATAGAGTGCGATCACTAAATGAAACCACATATTCTACCGACACTACTGAACCACTTTTCCCAAGAATCATACCCGCGGAGAGCCTTAGTTTAGGAAATAATTGAGTTCCAAACAAAAATGCGTTTGGAACCCAACAACATCATTTTATTTTAGTTTTCGCCTGGTGCCAGCCGTAACGCGCCGGTCGGGCTTAGGTAATTATCTCGAGAATACCGTGGAGTATCCTTACTGTTTATATACTGGGTGCAAATAGAGTGCGATCACTAAACGAAACCACATATTTTACCAACACTACTGAACCACTTTTCCCAAGAATCATACCCGCGGACACCCTTAGTTTAGGAAATAATTGAGTTCCAAACAAAAATGCGTTTGGAACCCAACAACATCATTTTATTTTAGTTTTCGCCTGGTGCCAGCCGTAACGCGCCGGCCGGGCTTAGGTAATTATCTCGAAAATACCGTGGAGTATCCTTACTGTTTATATACTGGGTGCAAATAGAGTGCGATCACTAAATGAAACCAAATATTTTACCGACACTACTGAACCACTTTTCCCAAGAATCATACCCGCGGACACCCTTAGTTTAGGAAATAATTGAGTTCCAAACAAAAATGCGTTTGGAACCCAACAACATCATTTTATTTTAGTTTTCGCCTGGTGCCAGCCGTAACGCGCCGGTCGGGCTTAGGTAATTATCTCGAGAATACCGTGGAGTATCCTTACTGTTTATATACTGGGTGCAAATAGAGTGCGATCACTAAATGAAACCACATATTTTACCGACACTACTGAACCACTTTTCCCAAGAATCATACCCGCGGACACCCTTAGTTTAGGAAATAATTGAGTTCCAAACAAAAATGCGTTAGGAACCCAACAACATCATTTTATTTTAGTTTTCGCCTGGTGCCAGCCGTAACGCGCCGGTCGGGCTTAGGTAATTATCTCGAGAATACCGTGGAGTATCCTTACTGTTTATATACTGGGTGCAAATAGAGTGCGATCACTAAATGAAACCACATATTTTACCGACACTACTGAACCACTTTTCCCAAGAATCATACCCGCGGACACCCTTAGTTTAGGAAATAATTGAGTTCCAAACAAAAATGCGTTTGGAACCCAACAACATCATTTTATTTTAGTTTTCGCCTGGTGCCAGCCGTAACGCGCCGGTCGGGCTTAGGTAATTATCTCGAGAATACCGTGGAGTATCCTTACTGTTTATATACTGGGTGCAAATAGAGTGCGATCACTAAACGAAACCACATATTTTACCGACACTACTGAACCACTTTTCCCAAGAATCATACCCGCGGACACCCTTAGTTTAGGAAATAATTGAGTTCCAAACAAAAATGCGTGAACCCTGACGCACCGACATACGGGCGAGTTTAGAGAGAGCGTCATCCGTGAAGCGACGTCTGTGAAACGATTGAAAACGGCTGGCACCAGGCGAAATCTAAAATAAAATGACACAGTGCAGCGCTCGCGACTGCCATCCGAAGATAACTTTCCGCGACAATCCCCGAGACGGCGTGTAAAAGTCTATGTGTGTGTGTGTGTATCGATTCAGGGCGTTTTCTTGAAGTTTTCGTACTGATTCATATATCTTCTGTGCTTCGGCCGTGGCTAGAAACTCATGACAAAACGTATTTTTCGGCATGAGTCATGCAGCATGACGTTTTAAGAATCCATACCTGCGGGCCTATTACGTATCTTTGAATCGGTTGCCAACCATGGTTGCTGTTCACCAAAAACAGATAAAAAATGAACTTCCAAAATTCAATTCAATTCATTTATTTATTCAAAACAACAGTACACAACACACAGCAAAATACAAAATAAGGATAAGTACAATAAAAATACACAGTTAAGACATTACAATGGCCCCCACACTAAGCAAGCTTCTCCAGGGAGGCCAGCGGTAGCTTGACAAATATAACAAATTTCCTCGGCATATACAGAAAATATCAAACTGTATTGTACTGAAACTATCAAGCTGATGCTGGGCCCGACTGTGGAGGTACCACAATCTTACTCGCAAATCCTCCCGAAGTTATTCGGGGGAGAGTAAGAGGACAGTTCTCAGGCAAAAAAACCAGACGGCCCACCATTGCCTGGGACCGATGGATGGTGGTATATCCATCCCCAATTGCCGGGTCTTATATAAAACAGACTGGTGACGGGCAGCGGCGTCACTGGTGCAAGGGGTTCGGCACCGCGCTCACCAACCCGCCTGCCCAGCGTGTGTGAGTATGGGCATTTCTTCCAGGAGGACCGCCAAGAGTGGCGAAATCCTGGAAAGGCCTATGTCCAGCAGTGGACGAAACAGGCTGATGGATGGATGGATGCATTACACAGTACAATTTTTTCTTAATGGTATGTAAATAGCTTAATGAATCATGAACCTATAAAATGACATGCACAGACTATTATAAAATCAACATAGAAGAAATAAAATACATAAACTACTTGGGAATATAGAGCAAATCCTCAGTATCAGAATAATTTTGGGACATGAGCCATTTTTTTAAATAAAATTTGGCTGCGGTGATGCGTTTAGATTTAAAATCACAAATTTTAAGGGATTTGTTATAAATAAAAGGATGAAGAAAGTCAGTAAAACGATTTGCAAAAGAAGTGGATACCCTAGGAACCGGCACCTTAAATACTCTGCGCTCAAGTAAATCCTCATAATCAGGGGAGCCAATGACCTTTTTGTGAACTCGGAGTGATACCTTCAGAATAAACAATTGACGAACAGTCAGGACTTCACAATCCTTGTACAAGGCTTCCGTTGGATATCTGTACGGTTTTTTGGGTCACACTTTCAAAACAGATCTTTGGGCTCTTTCGACTGTGATTATAGAGGTCTTACAAGAGCCACCCCAAACAGAAATAATATTGATGGTTGTGATTGTCGGCTCTTGGTGGAACTTATTAAACATCTTTGTTACATAAGACACTTGTACTTGTCCACAGAATTCTGTGGACAAGTACAAGTGTCTTATTTAACAAAGATGTTCCAAAATAACCTTCAATGAGTATTGACCTATTTACGAATTGTGACGCCATTTCAAGTGCGAACGTATCCTTAGATAAGCGGATATGTAGGTATGTTTTCGACAATAGGCACTTGGTTTGGCAACTGATTTTACGATACAGAATCAGGGGGCTGGAGGATGGTTACAGGCAGGTTAGTATTAGGCATTCATCCGTAAGTGCGTTCATTCCTGCAGTCTTATATTTTTTATGCCTTTACTTAAGTAGATATATATACGTATTGACGTGAAACATCTTTAAATTCGGTAAGTAGGGAATCACTTGCTAAAACCACATGTAACGAAAACACCTCGCCTCGGCGATGATTGTAGCTTCGTTACTGTATGCCATGTGAGATTCATTTATATATCGTTGAGTAGAGAAAAGTAGCCATTACTCGCGGCCTCTGACTCATGCAGCTAGATGGCTATAGTGTGATATTGAACACGACCCTGCGTAGACTGGATATCGCTTCGCCAGCGATCACTCTCCCACTTTCTGGAAGAGCACCCTTCGTCCTGGGTCTCATCTACGTTTTACATTAGGTACGACAGCAACTAAGCGTAAGACTTTTTCTTAACCAACATTTTAGTGCATAAATAACAACAGTAAAGTAAGAAGAACGGCAGGTATAAAAAGACATCAGTTCCCGGCGTGTAAAAATTACTTGTCAAGAAAACTTATGATCTCCAAACAACATCCAGAACCGGGCCTGAATTTTACTGGTACTGTCACACACATTACTCTTCTTGAATTATGACCCACTTTTAGGGCTCTTTTAGTACCCTGCGCTGGAATAGATAAACAAAGCACTTTTGAGATCAACTTTACATGATGTAGAAAGTTTGATTAAAAAAGAGTCAAGTAAGTGTTGAAATCCCTCGATTGCGACAGAGATGACGCTCTATAAAGCCGAATCTCTTTCTAAAGTTCGATGTGTAATATTTACTGTCGGTTACTGTATTCATTATATTATGTTCTCTTTAGAATCATAATCACGCAAATTTCAGAAAATTCAAAATTTTCGTTATCTTCGGGCACCTCCATTTTTGAATTTTCAACCGCTTTATTTTTTACCTACAAATCTGGTTACATACAGTTATGTCTTTAAATAAATGTAAACATTTAAAAAACTTTTTAATTAAAGAAATGATAAAGGTTTTCGGTCATCATTCACGAAAAAAAAACCGGCCAAGTGCGAGTCGGACTCGCGCACGAAGGGTTCCGTAACATTATCTACAAAAACGGCAAAAAAATCATGTCTGTTGTATGGGAGACTGGGAGTGCGCGGGTCCGACTCGCACTTGGCCGGTTTTAGTATTTGTTGCTATAGCGGCAACAAAAATACATCATCTGTGAAAATTTCAATTGTCTAACTACCACGGTTAATGAGATACAGCCTGGTGACAGGCGGACGGACGGACAGTGGAGTCTTAGTGATAGGGTCCCGTTGGTTACCCTTTGGGTACGGAACCCTAAAAAATTGTGTTGCGTGCAACTCAGCCGAATATGCAGATCCAGCCATGGGAGTGGCTTAATAGCCGAATTTTCGGCCAAACAGTTAAATAAATAAACGAAAAATTGCGCTTTCTCGATCATATTGTATCTTCAGCATTAATAAAAGCGTAGACGAAATTTGTACTATTTAGTCTATGATAAAAGTAACGGAAAACATAATAAAGAAGTGTCTGTTAAGGTTGCTATGTCCTGTATTTAGCCCTACCATCCTGCGAAGGTTGGTTCTATTAAGTCGTAGCAGTTTCTTTGTCAGACGACGGTCCACGGTGGTAAAACCCTCTTTTTATCTGTCTGCAAGTTGTCGCGCTTACCCATTGTTCAGCATGTTGAGAGCTGGTTCTCTCATGCAGCCATGTTCTTATCTGGTTAAAAGACAAAGGTACCAGTGATTCAGCACCAACCGGTTTTTGTTTTGCGCCTTTTTTACGAGTTCATCTGCCGCGTCATTACGCAGCGATCCACTGTGTCCTTTTATCCACTGGAGGGTTACTTTATTGTGTCGGCTTACCTCTTCCAGTTAGTTTAGACATTGTAGTATGAGCCCAGAGTTTACCGTAGTCCTGCTTAGGGCCCGAAGTACCGCAGTGCTGTCAGTATGCGTATGTTGAGGCCTTTTGCTTCTCTGCTGAGCACCGCGCTTGAAGCCAGGATTATACCGACGCATTCCGCTTGGAAGATCGTGTTATATTTACCTAAGGCTGTTGATTTGTAGATTTTAAGTTTGAGGTTAGAAGTCATGCAGCGTTTTCCAATCAAGGAACGCATAGAATTGAGAAAATGGACTACCGGAAAAAATGAACGTTTAAAAAATTTTGCATATATTTTGGTCATCATTTTGCGCATCTCGAGCCGCTGTTGACAATTTAATAAATTAATTTGAAAGTTTTGGCTCCGTTGAGGATGTTAAAGCAGGAAGCCGTCTATGTACGGGTGATTGCTTGAATAAATTGCCGCAGTTAGAAGGAGTGTACACGAATGCCAATTGACCTGTATTCGTCATCATTGTCAACAATTAAACATCTTTAGAAGCTCTTTGCAACGAATTTTGACAAACGACTCTTCAAAATTCGTTGCAATGAATTTTTGCCTAACAGTGCACACATAGGGCGACTTTAATTTATGCAGCCAAACTCATACTGGAGGCTTGGCAAGTTATCAGTAACACGGATCGATAACACTTTTTGCTAATTTCGCAAAATAAAATCTTAACGTCCCATAGTAATTGACTCGGGGCTGGGCTTGCGTTTGTAGGGAACACGAAAAGAATCATTTACGAATTTCACAGAAAGGGTCACAGAACCTTGTTACTGAGCACTTACCGAGTCTTCAGTAAGAATTTGGCTGCATAAATTAAAGTCACCTTATATAATATACAATTAATACAATATCTAAAGCAAACATACAAAAAATGTGCGACATTTTCGAAACGTCTATGGAAAGTTCTCACCAATTCGGTAGAGAGTTTTCACTATTTCTATGCGTGTTTCTCGACTGAAAAACCTTGCATGACCCTCAAACGTTGCTGATGACAACTGCAAAATATCCGCGTCCCATCTTCGACATAACGAAAATTATTCACAGCCTTTATTTGTAGGCGCTGAAAGGTTCACTCATCACGCACGACCCTTGACCTCAAATAGGCGTCTTTTTATCTTTGATCTATCAATTAGAACCTGATTGAAAATCTCGCTTAAACATACGAGCGCTGAAACCTATCTCAGGCCCATTAGCATCGTACCGCAGAGCGCTGGCATACAACCACCTTCCACGACCTTCCCTGCCCCCCTCCGCACATCACGATGCAGGACTCCGAAGGGGGCTGATGGAGTCGAGGTATATCGGTCGTTCAGCAAGCACCTGACCTTATATTATCACAGGTAGTTAAGTATTTTGATTGAAGTAGTTCCACATCCACACTTCAATATGAATATGCTCACGAGGTTTGAATCTTAATTTAATACTTGAAGTTTGTTTACCTGCCACACTGTATTTCGTTACTCTTACATCTATGTAAGGTATAAGAACCAATTGGCTTCCTTCTTGGGATCCATCTTTGAAAACTAGTAGACTCTGAATGAGGTTTTATGTAACTACATAGGGGCCTGTTGAAAACGTCTGAGACGTTAGAGTATTTATCATTTACTTCATTGTATTGTTGAGAGCAAATCGTTAAAAAAGGGCCACACAGAACCGTAGGCGAAAAAATAGAAGATTTCGAAGATTACCGAAGAACAAAGGGTTCCGTACCACAATAACACAATACTGGTACGGAACTCAAAAGCATTAGGGTACATAATAACAATATAGATGCCAAAGCAAAATCAAGGCGACAAAAAGCAAAGCGCTAAAATGATAAGGCCTTACAAAAAATTTGGCTCCCTTTGAGTTTTGCAACAACATTTTTTTTAACTTGTTGTTATGACCTGGAAAAAATACTATTTCTTAAGGATTTTTTGTATAGCGTTGCTGAGTTTTATTTTTTTAATCCTTTATTTCAAGCCCTCGACAATGCTATTATAGCTAAGTCGGTTGGGTAGAGAAGACTATAAATGATAATTTGTGGAAAAGTACTTGTGTTTTCTTTATAACAATGTATGAGTTACTTTTAAAATACATTTTTACAGGTGGCTCTTGGAGCGGGGCAAGCTGCTGTAGTTGTGACGTAGTTTAGTGAGGTTTACTTTTGTATTTTTAACTTATGTTGACATCATGTTTTAGTTTTAATTCTTATTGCTGCATTATTTATAAATGTAATTTTAGATTTTTGTTGCATTGTTTATTTATTAAATAATCCAATGTTATTTTAATTGATAATGTTCCATAAAATATTTATCTAGTCAGTACTGAAAATCAGCACCTACTTGTGTATTCACGAGCAGGACCCTGCTGAGCCCTGACCATTTTGTTTTCAAATTGTAATTTATATTTAATTTTAATTGTGTTTCGTTTTGAAGACAAATAAACAATTCTTCTTATTCTTATTGTCGTCATGTCATCAGTTTCGTTCAAATCTACGTCAGTTTCAAATGTGTCAGGAAACGTTTATTATAGGACAGACTGTAACCTTATTTATATATTCGGCTTTTGTTCCAATTTAGTTCAGCATTAGTTACTTATATTTTTATTTTTTGATTATTATTAATTATTATTATATGAGGTCAAATATTTACGTTGTATTCTTACTTCTGAAGATAAAATTCATTATTCCATTATTTTATTGTATTATTTTATAATCTGTACAGCTAAGATGGTGGCATTGTATTCTATGATGACATTTTTAATGACTGTCATTGGATTTATACCTATTCACAGTCGAGGTGACAGTGGCGGCTCCTGTCGGGATAAAAGTCCGATACTGGGAAAACTGGTAATCATGAAATTAAGTGAATTCACCTGAAATTATGATGATTCACGTAAAGTAGGGAGCATACGGGGATCACAATAAAATACGATCATGAAACTACTGTTGCTGCTGCTAGCGTTATAATATGACGCACTGTCACTGTGACTTTGTAGGAAGCAGATAGAATTATGCGCTCCGTCACAGCTTTTATGGTGACAGTAAGCATACCGTAGTGTGACGGACCCTCCTATGGGGAAGGCATGATGTAATACCAAAATGATAATCTTATTTTCTGTGACCAATTTTACGTTGATCTGTCATCATAATATTGCGTTACTTACCTTAAAACTCGATTATTTCCTCCAACGTTTTAATTACAGCATCATATTTTCCAATTATCAACAAATTCAAAAAAAATTCACCGTATTTAAAACTTATGTAATGCTATTTTATGGTGAAGCCAAAAAGACATTTTTCTCAGTGCACTTTTTCATTGAGGGCGATGCTCACTGGGATGCATTGTATTAGAGAGTCAATTGTTTCGGCTATTAAATAAAATATTTACAATATTAAAAATAAATTCATAATTAAAAGAAGATAGATTCGAGATGTCTAGGACCTCCCTTCGGGCATACATGACGTAATGGTGTTTTTATATATTGAAACAATTGTGTGATAATGATAAAATAATGTCTATCAAAATAACTACGACAGATTTATAATCAAATACTTACAAAAAAACCCGTCAAGTGCGAGTCAGAATCGCATACCTAGGGTTCCGTAATTCGACAGTTTTGGGAACAGTCAGGAAGAAGGTATTTAAAATCTTGCCCATCTGTTTAATGATAATAACTAAAAAAATAATAGATTGTACCACAAAAGTGCATATGTACATATACATATTTTTATATCGTACTCGAAATAAAAGTCGTGGATTAAAAATTTAATTTTGTCATTTTGTTATAGTGAATTTCCCATGCGCTATATTTTTCCTATAATATTTACGTAATCCCAAATTATTATGATTTTTTTCATATTTTTCGGTCCATTAGTTTAGGAAATAAGGTGGGACATCATAAGGGGGGAGACATGCATTTGTGCCAGTAAATATAGTAAAAGTATGTATTTTTGTATAATCACAGCTCTTTAATACTAGAATTTGATACCCATATTGTATTTTTATAAAATATCTTTTTTACATATTTTGCATTTTTTATAAATTTCTCATTCGTTATCAACTTTTTTTCAATTGCTATAGTTTTCCTGTAATTGGCTAGTTATGGCCTATAATCGTAATTCTTTTAATTTTTTTTCGGTCCTCCAGTTTTGGAAATACGGGGGGGGCATACATTTTTTATGGTTTTTTCAAAGATTTCTCGAAATAGGTGCCAGTAAATATAGTAAGAGTATATATTTTTATAATCAGATCAATAATATCTACAATTTGATACCTACATTGTATTTTTATAAAATATTTTTTTATTTATTTTACTTTTTTATGTATTTCTCATTTGTTATCTATTTTTTTAAATCGCTACAATTTTCAATTTTATAATTGTCATTTTTCTTGGTCCACCAGTTTTGGAAATAAGCGGGGGCATGCATTTTTTGTGGTTTTTCAAAGATTTCTCAAAATTGGTGCCAGTAACTATAGTAAAAGTATATATTTTGTAATCAGCTCTTTATTATCTAGTAAAGGATATAAAGTCGTTTGCAATAGAATCCAACAATCATGTAAACAAATATGGCGGACTGACATTGACAGCGTATTGTTTATGCCCATAGTGATGTAATAGTGTTCTAATTTAATTTTAATTAAATTTATTTTTCTAATTATTTTAATTTTAAGTCATAGACTATGGCCCATAGTAGGATAGGTACTAAAATAAAACTGACTAAATAGATTAAATATATAAGCCATGGACTATAAAATAAAACCGATTATATATAAAAAAGTGTTTATTAAAACAAATTTAAATCTTCGTCAATATTAAAGTGCGTCTAATAGATTTCCGTTGTAGGTAATAGATCTAAATCATTCTTACCTCCTGATTACTCCTTGAGAAAAAATACCAATCGTATGCTATATCAAAGTCCGTGATGCCGTGCAAAGGTCGTCGTTCCAAGAAAAATATGTCCAGCCAAATCGTAAAGCAAAACAAAAGTCCAAAATGAGAATGCAAAGTCGTAGAAATCGGAAACAGAAAACGGAAACAGAAAACACTAATGCACAGCGAACCCACAGAACAGTGAATGACTGTGAATGACAATTCTAGCAAAATGGCCACCTGTAAATTTTTAAAAACTAACCATCATTTTTATGGCTTACGATACAATCCGTTTTGGTTAATTATATTAAGCTCTTGAAAAAAATTTTTTATTGTATTCAAATAATATTAAATTAAAATAATTTATTAAATTAAAAATAAAAGATAACTTCAGATTACGAACAACACTAACTTTTCAATGACTTATAGAGTTCGATGAGTAAAAAACTAAGATGACAGCTTGTCAAATACTTAGAAATTTTTACGTTGCAAATGTTTTAACAAATTTAACTTATAAATACAAGTTAAATCGTGTTGAAGATAATGTGAAAACAATGGTGTGTTCGTTGAAATCAGACTATGTTCATAATTGATCGTCAAATTTATGTGATTACGGAGTAATCGTGACAATTTGGTTTGTTTACATGATTGTTGGATTCTATTGCAAACGACTTTATGAATATAATTTGCAATATTCCGCTAAACAATTCTTGTCGTGCTATTCAAAATGCAGACTCGTGCACCGCCCGCCCGCCCGCATAAAAACATGCAACAAGCAAGCGATACAAGCAAAGCAATCTTAAATAACAAGCAAGAAAACTTATCGACACGTGTTTCGCCTCTGAACGAGGCATCCTCGGGATGTGTTGCTAGCCCGGCTTCTCCGGCTTCCCGGTTCTCCTTGGGAACATAAGCTTGCAGCATTTCGTTGTTATGTTCACAGATTGATGACGGTGCCTCTAAGTCCTGACAACTTTGAAAAAGAACTCAACATAATATATCAGATTGCTGTGAATAACGGGTATTGTGCAAAAATTGTTGATAGATTAGTCCACAAAAAACAGAATATCATTATTAGAAACAGTTTGTCTGCTTTACAGCCTGAAAGTACGAGTGTTCAGAAATATAAAACAAGCATAACTTATCTAGGTCCAATTTCTGAACGGGTTGCGAAGATTTTTCGGCGTTGTGGGGTTCGCGTTGCATTCAGAACCAAAAATAAGATAAAGCGTATTTGCAATGGTAAGGACAAATTGGATAAAAAACAACAGTCTGGTATTTACAAATTGTCTTGCAATGATTGTAACGGTGTCTATGTAGGTCAAACAGGTCGCAGTTTTGAAACTAGGTACAAAGAACATATCTCAGCCCATAGAAATAATCATCCTGAAAAATCACACTTTGCAAAACATCTATTAGAGTCCGGTCATAGTTTGCCTGATAACCATTCATTTGAAGTAAAACATATTTGTAAAAAAGGTTTAAGAATGTGTGTGTTAGAACAATTAGAAATACTAAAAAACAAGAATAACCCTGATTTACGAAACGAACAAACTAACTTTACCACTACCCCACTGTTACGCATGTTTTCGTCTCCCCATTTTCCCCACCAAACAACTAGTCAGGCCGGTGTATAAAAGGCGAGTTTTGGTCGGCGGCTCGTCACTAGCTGCTGAGCTGTCGGGCGAACAACATCAGTTGCTGCGGAGCGGCTGGGCGAGCAACACATCAGTTGCTGCGGAGAAGCCGGGCTAGCAACACATCCTGAGGATGCCTCGTTCAGAGGCGAAACACGTGTCGATAAGTTTTCTTGCTTGTTATTTAAGATTGCTTTGCTTGTATCGCTTGCTTGTTGCATGTTTTTATGCGGGCGGGCGGGCGGTGCACGAGTCTGCATTTTGAATAGCACGACAAGAATTGTTTAGCGGAATATTGCAAATTATATTCATATATCCTTTACTAGTGATGGACTTCCGCAAGGTAACGCCTATTTCAATTAATCATCTTTATTATCTACAATTCGATATCACCACGACACCACCCCGTACTCCGGCCAGGCCCGCACGAGTCGCTGGGACTACAGAAGCAGCGCCGCGCACTCCGATATATCTACATCCCGTAGTATCGTGAGACACGCAGCGCGCTCCCAACCTAACCAAGAGGATCGCCAGTACCCGCCCGTCGAACGCGATCACCGTGCTCCGGGCGCGCGCGTGACTGGCGCCCCCCCCCCGGACCCGCGGGCTGTCGCCCGCGGAGAAGAAGCTCGGGCAATGGTACCAAGTACCCAGGCCCGTACCTTCGTTGAAGCGTCGCTCCGCGCCGCTTCAACGAAGAAGAAGACCCGTACCAATTCGATATGCATATTATTATTATTAGGATATTTTTTTCAATCTTCTCACTTTTGTATTGGAAATATTTTAAGCAATTAAAAATTTTTCATGACTTTTTTTGCACCATATTATGTAGGCAAGTGAATGCTACTTTTGTAGCAAATTTCAAGTCTTTATCTTTAACGGTGCTATAGTTATGAAGCTGTGACATACGGACGGGCGAGCAACGGAGTCTCACCATAAAGGTTCCTTTTACCTTTCGGTACTACGGAACCCTAAAAATGAAACCCTCCATTGGGTATTTGGGGAAAAAAGGAATCTCCAAAATATGATATCTTGTAACCTATTTTATTCCGAATTTTATTCTTTATTTTGGAACCCAATATTATTATGTAGATGTTTCAACCCCTCGAGTCTTCGAGCATATTTGGTATGCACGATAAGTAGAATTTTTACAACGGTGTTATGTTAATTTTTATATTTTTATTCACAAATGGTTCACAGTTCTCCATTTGATTACTTACCAAAGACTTTATACGGACAGTTTAAATTATTTATGAAATTAAATGAATACTTTATTTTTGCAATGTAGGTACATAACAAATACACTTATCACACGTTAGAGTATATTAAATAAGTAAAATGATTAAATTTAAAAGAGGAAAATACAATATATTAAATTGGGTGTTATTGATTGGTAGTAGGTATATGACCAACTTTACTCATTTGGGAGAGTATTCCACCTGTATTGTATTATAATATTCCTGTTTCCTACACAAAACAGCAAAGAATTTAGGTATAATAATTGACTGCAACTTGTCATGGAACTCTCACATCAATGGAGTCAGTACGAAAGTCTATGCCACGTTCCACTCGCTCAAGCGCCTGCAGAAACTTCTTCCCTTTGAAACTAAAGTTACCCTCGCACAACACAATACAATACAATATTCTTTATTGCACACTAAAAGACACATAAAAAACAATCAATTTTACAATATAAGGTCCATTCAAAATTAGCTGGCGTCTTTCCACTTGAGACCGTCATTAGCAATAACAATAGGATTAAGTCGTGGCGGGTGAATTCGCTTGAACGAAACAATGAACACTTGTAAAACACGTGCAGCAGGCGGTGTTTCCAACGTTTTTGATACTTTCCTTATGTTATCTTCCCTTAAATAATATAAGGAAAAAGAATAACCACTCAGTTGTTTTTTAAACTTCGAAGAGATTAGTTCAGTGGAAAGTAACAACACTGGTTGGTTTGCAACAAAACAGATAAGGCCGAAACGGCTCCTTTAAAAATGGATGGGCTCTATGAGTGTTTGGTTTACTACCCCTATTGTTTATGTTCAAGTGGAATGACGCCAGCTTATTCTGAATGGACTATAGCACAGTCTCTTGTTCTCCCTCTAATCGACTATGCCGATGTCACCTTCTTAGACGCTAATCAAGAGTTGGTCAGTAAACTTGAGCGTTTACAAAATTTGGGCATTAGATTCATATATGGGTTAGGGAAATATGATCATGTCTCACAGTTTCGTGAAAAGTTGAAATGGCTCTCCGTTAAAAAACGTCAAAAAGTTCACGTTCTGCGTCTCTTATTTAACATTCTGTGATCCCACAGTCTCACTTCTAAAAACCCCATGCCATTACACCGGTGCTTTTGATTTTTTTTTTACCGTTAAATCTATTAGGTTTTGGAACTCACTTCCTCAATTGGCGTGTTTAACAAAAGAATTACCGAGCTTTATATTTCTTCCTCCTAATTTGTCCTTCTTATAGGTATGTGTAGTATATTTCCGTATTTATCTTATAAGTATTGTTATGTATGTATTGGTAGGGGTTAGTTAGTATTTAATTAATATGTTATTTATTTTTATAAAGTTATTTATTATGTGCACAAATGTTTACCCTATCTAATAAAATATTCACTTTCAGGCTTGGTTTGGTGGAAGGAATCTCATTTTTGAGATAAGCTCGCCACTGTAGATTACATTTAAAACAAACTTTGTATTTAATTGATCTGTGTACAATAAATAATTAAGAATATACTTAATAAGTTAATACACGTACATAAACTACATTAAGGGTATATTTAATGTACACAATAATATATTTACCTACTATATGATAATGATAGCTACCCATGTACTAAATACTAATACGTTACATATATAAATATATGCCTAACTCCGCCCATTCGATTAGTCTTGCTAATAAGAAGGGCAAGTACTTAGCAAGATCATGTCTTTTTTTTTTTTAGTAAAGAAATAGAAAGCATAGGACAAGAGAAAGTCGAAAGAAGAGAAATTTATTTTTAATGAACACAGAAAATATATTAATAAAAATACACATAAAGTTATATTTTGTACAGATAAGGTGGTATTGTTCAATGAAAGGAAACCTTTGTTACCTTGTATACTTTTTTCAAGTTTGTTCTGTGGCTTTGTAAATATTCTATGTAGGTATAAAAATGATAACTAGTATTACAAGTTACATTATTCCCAAGGTGATCAAAATAATTAATATGTAAATTTATTTTACAGAAACAACATGAATCCCGAGTATGGATTGTGAAATTCAAGTGTCAGTTTACACTCATACACCCACGTTTCACCGACGATTATTACGTCCCAATGTGATGGGTGGTGAGCCCTATCGCCGTACTTCGGGCACAAATGGACCAACATCTTAATGTGCCTTCCGAAACCTGCAGACCGATCACAAAGAGACGTCCCGCTCAGGGTGATATTGATATTGAAACGGCTACTCACAATATGAATCTAAGCCACGATCTTTTAGTGGTAAAATTACATGATAATTATATTTTTTGAGCAGTAGGTCAGCAAATGGTTCTGATAATAGGTATCTTCTAGATAGCGCTAGTAATTTTTAACTTATCAATTATCATACAATTTCCAGGTTTTCATGTATCGTCTTTAACCCCAGCCAATAAAAGTCAGACTCCGTGTCTAATTTATTTTGGTCCCATAAACGGAGAAGCCAAGCTCCAACGGGCTAATTCCGGTTTGGGGCGTGAAATAGGTCGAGATTGGCTTTGACTATCCAATAAGTCTCCTATTGAAAATCAGTGACCCTGAGTAATTACTAAGTGAAGAATGATGGACGTCAATGGTGAAGCTTTGTTGTGAAGGTCACTCATTTATAACAGTCCATTTCAGAATTCTTTACAGTTCTTTTGTTTGGCTATTAACCGTGTTAAAAATTCAAACAGTCTGTCAAGGGTTTGTTGTTATAGATAGTCAATAGTCTTACGTAGTATATTATATTCTCTTTGATAGATAGTAAAAGCTATCCATCAATGTTAATCAAAAAGATTTTAACTGTACGTCTGAGTTTAATACAAATGTAAAATTGCAAAATAGTGAGATTAAAGCGACTCTATTCGCCCGAACTCCCATACTAGCGCAGTTCGCTGATAATATCCTTATTGATAGGTACTTGCTTAATTTTTTTTCTTTTTAACATATCTTATACAATTTACATGACTTGAACCTAAAATATTTATCAAAATCAAATACATATAAAAGTTACAAGCGTATAAAGTCCTGGATTTTACACATATTTTGATGAATGTTTATGTACGGTAATGTCCTAGAAGCGATACAACAAATCGAATAATTTTAGTTTCACAGCATAGTATATTTTATACTATTCAAAAATATTTTTGTTTTATTTCGATTTTTGTGATATTTCTCCTGAAATCATAGGAAGACCCAAAACCATTTTCGAGTTTTTACAAGACATGAATTTTGTCTCGCGTTAGCTTGCCTCTCATAGCGTGTTCGGTTAGTTCCGTACGAGCTCGGGAAATGAACGTTCGGGCCAACCAATAACTGTCAGTCAGTGCTATATAATCCGATGTTGAATGTAGAATGAAATGGGAAGCTTAAGGACCCCGTGCGCGACTGACTTCAAGCCGCCGACTATAGGCCTCAGAGAGAAAGTATTATTATTATTATTATTATTTATTTATTTAAAAAGTATAACATTACAGCTTACACCAATGCGTTATACAATTATATATTAAAATTAATTATTGATTAAAATAAAATATAAATTCAATATGTACAATTAACAATTAAAAAGATAAAGTAAGATATACAATTCATTATAAATAGAAATTAAAGTAGAAATACTGAGGAGGTAGATAATGAAAATTCAGAGGCAGAAAGCAAATGTAATGATAATTGTGATTATACTAGAATTGAAGACGGTAATGGAAACTCTCGTGAACTTTAATCTCACACTAGCAGTTCAAGTAGAAGAACGCAAAGGCCTAAATGGTTTAGTGATTATTTAATGTGTTATTATAAGTTTGTAAGATTTTAAGAGGGAGGATGTTCCGATTAGTAGACATCACTAGCAGTTAGCAGCTATAATAGCTGTCATTGTTGATTGAGTATTGGTGACATATGACATATTTCCGTTGATTTTACTGTGTTTGGATTAATCTAATAAAAGCTACCCGGAGTTTCTGTTATCATCATTGGACTATTACTCATGCGTATCATGGCATCAACCTGCAGTTATTTTTTTTTGACAACAACAAAGTCGTTCCATATTTTACTGCGTAATTCATCACCTACGTACGCATTCCAGAGGATGCCTCGGCAAGTCTGCAAGTGGAAAGTTATGTAACAAACTGCGTAGTGCTAAAATGTGTTGAATATTTAAATATATCTTAAAAAATCCCAATTTCGGCTCAAAAGATCAAACAAACTGACAGACACTCGGCACGACTAGGTACTTTAAAGAGTATCAATGTTTTGACGAATAAATTGAAACATTAGCCATCACAAAGGCATCTCATCGTATTAGTACGATGATCCGCTACACACACTTTATTTACAAGTATGCTTGATCACAATATAATTATCTATCTTCTACATCTACACTATTATTATTATAAAAAGAGGAAAGATTTGTTTGTTTGTATTGTAATAGGTAATCTCTGGAACTACTGAACTGATTCTAAAAACTCTTTCACTTATAGAAAGCTACACTATTGCTGAGTAACATAGGCTATATAGTTTTATTTTAATAAAAATTTGTTTTTAGTTCGAAATTTTAATATTTGTTAATCTTGTCGGGAGAAAAAGCGCTGCTTCGGGTTCCCTATAGTTGCTTGTCACACTAAGCGGATTTGGAAGGGGGTTTTTTGTTTGATATAAGAACGCCATCAAAAACAAAACTTGTAAAAAAACCAAGTCTCGCAACTTTGTTCTTCTACCGTAAAAAGTTGTGAGATCCATGTAATACCAAGTCGGTTAATTTATTCAGTCCCTATATAAGGTACCTTCTGTCTTAAGTTATTACATAATTAGACTAATTAAGTAAACTATCAACATCTTATAGTGACCATATCAATATTCCATCCATCCATCAGCCTGTTTCGTCCACTGCTGGACATAGGCCTTTCCAGGATTTCGCCATTCTTGGCGGTCCTCCTGGAAGAAATGCCCATACTCACACACGCTGGGCAGGCGGGTTGGTGAGCGCGGTGCCGAAACCCTTGCACCAGTGACGCCGCTGCCCGTCACCAGTCTGGTTTATATAAGGCCCGGCAATTGGGGATGGATATACCGCCATCCATCGGTCCCAGGCAATGGTGGGCCGCCTGGTTTTATTGCCTGAAAGCTGTCCTCTTACTCTCCCCCGATATCTATATTAAAAATCTTTTATGTTTAAAGAAATAGATTAACTTGGCCATCGCATGAAAACACAATGTATCTCACAAGTAACACATATTATAAGTGCAATTGCCAAGTCAATCTAACTAAATACTCATACTGCATACTCGCATCCATCCCAATGCATATATTGCTTCTCATCTCTTGCATTTATATCTCCCATAGTATATCTCATACTCATCCCACACATATTCAGTAGTTTAAATAACTGATCCCAAGACCGCAGTCTTAGGGCTAGGGACACACACACCCACACACACCCTCTCACCTACACACGTACACACCTTCACACATACACTATAACTTTATTTAATTTTCTTAACTTTTCTGTTCTATCATATTATTTTTTGTTTTTGTTTAAGAATTATTTACATGTGTTCTTGCCCACACTCCGAAAGGGGATAGGCGCTGTTACTCCTTACTTACAGGCGTAAAAACCTACATAGGAAACAGCTTCACCTCGTTTTTGGTACATAATAGTTATACCTTTTTAGCTTAAGTATAAACTTGTACTCCTCATTATGTACCCAGCCACTTGTATGTAAATAAAGATATTTGTATTTTATAAGTAAACTATAAATATGTAGGATAATGCCTAAATCCGCCCATTAGATTTGTCTTGCTAAGAATAAGGGCAAGAAAGGCCTATGTCCAGCAGTGGACGAAACAGGCTGATGGATGGATGGATTAAGTATCTTTGTTTTTTTGCTTTTATAATTTTCTTTTTTTTTAAGAAATGGCCAATGTATTTTATATCTATGAAATATTTGGCTGGAATAAAAACATTTTATTATTTCATTTATTTTATTATAGAGTTACATTCGCGTCATCAAGGACATCTTTATGTGTATTAACTTTAAAAATAACTGTCGTCTGCGAATAGCATTATCTCAGATAAATCATGAGTTATAGAGATAGAGATTTATTTTCGCATGCGGCTTTCAATAGAGGTTAGCGCTGCAGTCTGGCTATAATCTTCTTGGCCATGGCACACCGTGACGTGTCAGACAGACTGTACCAGACAACGCTGACTACTTTGAACTTGATGTATCTCAATAGCATACAGATGTAGTTAAATTAACAAATTGGCTTCATACAAGTGAATGTCTTTTGATACATAAATCCTTTATATTTATTATTTATTATATAACATTAAAATTCACTGGCAGTATTTTGTTTTCTCGTGTTGTCTGTATAATATTTAGTTCCAATATTTACTTGTCTCATATCTGTCATGAAAAATTATATAATTTTTCTGCTTCTGCTTCCAACTCACGGAGTGATATGTCGTCGGTTTGATCACATTTCATTTCATGTTCTATATCTTTCAAGGTTTTATCTGTTGTCTCAGGTGAAAATATATACAAATAAACTAAGCACACTCCAATAATTACAGCATTAATGAGAAATATGTGTAAACCGTAATTCTTTAACAGACCTGGCATTACTTTAGCAAAAGTAAATGTTAGAAAGGTATACACTATGCTACTTATGGTAATACCAAGGCCTCTATGAGATGAGGGAAATATTTCAGCCCATATAGCAAGAACTACAGGTAACAAACCCACGTCTCGCATGAAACAAAACAATAAAAGCAACGCAATTTTTAACCAAAAATACGTTTCAGATATGAAGCCTTCAGAAGACAAATAACAAATTAAACAAAATGAAGACAAAAACAAAACTGCAAGAATACCTGTTCCAAATAATAATGTTCTCAATTTAAATTTCGCCATTGTTACACATGATATAATCAAACAGGCATTAATCTGAATATCCATTGCAACAGCGAAGTAATTACTTTTACCCTTATCACCAGTTATAAGTGTCATAAGATCCATAATATATACGGTAAAGAACATTTGACCTGTCGCTTCACATGCCGTGAGACAGACTATGCCAATAATGAGCGCTTTGATAAAACATTTGTCGCAGATATAACGAATGACATCAGTAAATTTACTGGTCGATATCAGATAGTGCAGCCGTTTGTTTACCAACTTTTTCCGTTCACTGTCTATAAGCTGCTGCAGCTCTGCATCCTCATCAGCTCCTCTCAACCAGACGAAGGCAGTCCTGCACTCCTCGAACCGCCCTTGAGCAGCCAACCAAGCTGGGCTCTCGGGGCTGCTCACCGACACTACAAAACCATAAATCACTGGTATGCAGTTGTATATTACTAGAGTCCTCCAGTTACAAAACTTGCCTAACAAATGGGGCACTGTTGAGCCGACGACAAAGAAAAATGGTCTCACATTCAAAAGAACTTCTCGGTATTTCGGTGAGCATATTTCTGCTACCATGATGGATCCCACTGCAGTTCCTCCAGCCCCCAAACCAGATATACAAATTGCGTTGAATAAAGTTAAAAATCCTGTCGCGAAATACATCATTATAGTTGATATTAAATATGGTATCATTGACAGATAGATTACGCATCTCCGACCGTATTTTTCTACTATATATCCAACCAGGAGTTTTGGTGGGAAAGCCATCAGAAAAGATATTGAACCTGAAACAAGAGACATTCGATTATCGAGCTAGTGTGTACCACGGTATAATTTTTTAAACTATGTTTTGTACCATATAGGAATTAGTGGCATAAAAAAGAAGGCAACCCAACATCAGGCGAAAACAAGTTTTTAATGATGTTGGTGATAATGTAAGCTTAGACCAGTGTTAAATGGTCTAAGAATGTAAGTAATAATATTTAGTTAAAGGGTTTAAAGATTTTCATAATTTATTTTTTACAATTTTTTTCTTGTTAAAATCGATTGCTGGCATCAACACAAAACAAAATAGTCAGTCAAGAAGCTTCTAGGGTTGGTTAGTTTAACGTGACCTTTAATTTTGAAGTTATTTAAAGTTCAAGGATTTGTTAAATTATTTATAGATAACTGCCAACCCAGCACCAGAATAGAACAATAACCTATTTGTTTGTAAATAGAACAATAACCTATTTGTTTGTAAATAGAACAAGACAACATAAAATGGCTAGGGCTTACCTATCCAAGTCTCTTGATCTAATGAAAGTGTAATGTCACTATCAGGGTTTCTCAGGCTTGGTAATGCTATTGAAATTATCCCATAGATGTAGCCATGGGCGAAGTATGTGCCCGCTGCCAGACTGCTTACGACATATACCTGAAAGATTTACGGAAAATTTTATGTACCTTAAATACAAAAATTAAGTTTTATTTATGTAAGTCAGTTTTACTTTTAAAACTTATGACACTAATATTATAAATGCGAAAGTTTGTCCATGTGTGTGTGTGTATGTTTGTAACTCTTTCACGCTGAAACGGCTGGACGGATTTGGATGAAATTTACAATGGATATAACTTATACACATAGGCTACTTTTTATCCCGAAAAAAAAAACATGTCGTTAAACCGAATTAAACGCCGGAGCCGCGGGCAAAAGCTAGCATTAAATAATTCTATACATTATAAAAATCCTAAATTATAAAAGTACCAAATTAAGTCATTGTATTTTAAATTTAAATCCCAAATAATGTTTAAATTATAATTAAACTTACGTACATTAAAAGAGTAAAACTAACCTAATTTTTTTGTCAAACCTGTTATAAAAGTATACTTAACTAAATTAAAAATCCTATCTAAATCGCTACCGTCATGTGGAAGGGTACCTAGAAGGCTGGCATCTGCCGTTCTTCCATGGGATTAATGTCACCCCATCTGGCCTCCTGCCATCGTCACGCGTTATGTCCTTCGGCTCTAGAATAGACGGCACGTTGACGGTGGCAAGAGCCCACCAGATGACATCATTTATAATGGCGTGGCGCGGCAGGCGGCCAGCACTACGCTGACAAGAAAGGCCGTGGTGTCCGAGCTGATCGACGTTTGTGCCACACCGGTAGCGATGTGGCTCGTTCGTCTTCGCGCTGAGTCTGAGGCTGACGGCTAGGGAGAAAGATACCCAGCTGCGTGCCGATGTTAATAGACAGTACAGCGTGCAGCCAGAACCCGGACTCCCTTTCACCGGATGCCAGGAAGCGGGCTCGATCTGCAGGATCGGTCGCAGTGTCAGGGAAAGAACTTTGAACTTGTCTGCAGATCGGCTCGTCCCACTGTTTTTGTTTAGTTAAGTCATTGGGCAGATTCTCACCAGGACAGGCTTGCACCCATGCATCCCTAGCATCCGACAAGCACGATGCCTCAACGTCACCGAGTGACGGGAAAATTATAGTACCGTAGAGGACATACGTGCTATGAACGGATGACAGGCAGGCTGGGAGTGCTACACTAGAAATTTTGGGTACAAAAAGGCAGAAACGGATAATATAAAGTGCAATGTGAGGGTTATTTTTTGTTAAAAGGTCTGAAGTATGGAAAAATCTAGAGATCTGGTCGTTCACATACCTGGGAATCGATTTTTTTAAGACAGGAGCATCAAAGAGGCGTAATGACTCATTATATAAAATTTTGATCTTAGGAGCCACGGCATTAAATTTTTCTATTATATTATTTCTTTTGAAACTAGAAATCGATTTGGATAAAAATAATTCACATTTTGAGTAATTTAGTTCTAAACCAATTTGGCCAAAATTTTGAATAATGTTATCTAAGTCATTCTTAGACCATTTAACACGGGACCTGGCAAAGCGCAACTCTTAGTACTGAAATTATCCTGCCGTTTTCCACGGGAGGGGGGTAAACACGCACAGCACACATTTACTCATTCACGCACACTCCTGCGAATAATTGATATGTCACACTAAATCAAAAGCTGCAACACAAACACAAAACGCGCACACAAGCAAACTTATATGAACAAATTGTTCATGTACTTCGGTAGAGGGGGATTATAAGTGCGCTTGCCCAGTCCCGTGTCATATGGTCTAAGAAGTCATTTAATACAGATGTTTTTTTTTTTTTTTTTTGTTAAATAGCCTCCAATGGTGCCATCGTCTAAGTACCAAACGTTAAATTTTGAATTTAGATCTTTGATGATTGGATTGATGGCCAAACTAAATATTGCTGGTCCTAGGGGGTCACCCTGCTGACAGCCGACTGCGGATTCCAGTAAGTAGTCTCTGTAGATTAATTTTGTTGGTCTGCTATAACATTGAAAAAAGTAATTATAGATAGGGGCACAGTTATTTTTGATTTCTGTCAGCAGAGTACCTTTGTCCACCGAGTTGAATGCGTTTTTCACATCCACCTTCAACAGGACCTCACCAGTATCGTGTTCAAGGAAAGTACGGGCTGCATGTACTGCAGCCTCGAAACCCCCTTTACTCCCGAAACCTAATTGTGTAGGTCTAAATTTTGTGGATAAATCAGCTACAATATTTTTACAACAAATTTTGGACACCATCCGGCGGAATGTGTTTCCCACCGCGATGGATCTGATGCCCCCCATCTTTCTTTTTGAGGGTACATAGATTTGCTCCGTAGAGCAAGTTCGTAATAACCTCGCAGACCCCACCCAACAGCATAATTTCAATTCAATTCAATTCAGTTTATTGCAATAAATCACATGTCATAGTAGGTCTTAAAATATTTACAATAAATGTCATGGAGAAACAATGTGACTTTACCCATAATAAAGTGTAGCAATTTTATTTAAGTAATATACAACAAAAATAAAGTAGATTTTTTTTTTTTTCATATTTACAAAGAAATTATACAATCCAAAAATGTCAAGTAGGTATATTTATTTAAATGTCACGAGAAATGTCAACAAAAATAAGTAACTAAAAACATTAATATAATTCTGACAGTAATTTATCTTTGCAGTCTTTATTAAATTTATACAATTCTTTCAAATTATAAGGGCACCATGTAGCGAGGTATCTTTTGAGAGCAATAAAAAAATTATTCCCAGAAAGACTTTTAATGGCGACAGGTAAACTATTGAAAACCTTAATAGCAGCAAGTTTTGTAGTCTTAGAATATGTAGACGTTTTACAAGTGGGCACCTCGAGGTCGTACTCAAAGCGCTCTTGGAGTCTCACACTCGGGCCTGGAGGCCGGGGGGGGGGGGGGGGGAATTTGTTGGAATAGCGCTTAACAAGCTTACACAGTTCCATTACATACAGAGCTGTTAGGGTGTGTAATTTTAATTCAATGAAATGAGGCTTATACGAATCCATGCTAGATTTTAGTTCGCATATAATACCGATGCACCTCTTTTGCAGTTCAAATATCAGCGCAACCTCCCCATATTGGAAGACCATATAAAACTCTTGACTGGAAATATGCAAAATATGCTTGCAGAACAGCCTTCTGTGTTCTTATTTTTGCCAAGGACCTAAGAGCATAACAAAAACTACTTAGCTTGTTTGCAAGAACATGAATGCAAATAAAAATTTGCAATGTGCTTCTTCCAATTGAGATTTTCGTATGTGTAGATTCCCAAAAACTTTGCAAATAGAACTGATTCTATTATGTTATTATTTATATTCACGCTAAGCTCTAGATTTTGAGTATTATAATTATGGAAATATAACATCTGGGTCTTTGTAACATTTGTTGTTACGTTTACAGTACAGAACCACTCTACAATTGTGCCTATACATGAAGTTATTACTTTTGACAGACTACTGTTATCATCAGAACAAACATTTTAAGAAAACAGACACAACATCTGCGAACATAATAACCTTGCTTTGAATTAAGTAGGGTAGATGGTTCACATACAAGAGAAAAAGGGTTGGGCCCAAAATACTACCTTGAGGCACACCTTTTGTAATTTCGCACTGAGCTGATTAACATTTTTTACAGTTTTATTGCAATCAATGGTTGGAATGATGACACACTGATTACGACCCATAAGAAAGCTCCTAAACCACTCATTGATATTTCCCCTCACCCCGTACCGATTTAAAATTTTACAGCAATGTATTGTGATCGACGTAATCAAAAGTTTTAGACAGATCGAGCAGCACTGTCACCACGTTACCCCTCCTATCCAAAACTTCTGCAACTAAGTCGGTCAAATCAAACATAGCGTCGACCGTTGACGTTCTTCTTTGGAAACAAAATTGCTCCTTGGCTAACAAATTTTTGCATGTAAGAAAACGACGCAAACGGTTTTCCATAGCCTTCTCAAAAATCTTTGATAATATAGGCAGTAGTGAGATCGGCCTGTAGTTACTTACGTTCAGTTTATCATCTTTTTTGTGTACCGGTTTAATGAGAGCACTTTTCAGCCTAGCTGGAAACACTCCTTCAGTAACTGAAAGATTTACCAAGTACAGCAATGGATCAACGATAGACTCGATTATATGTTCAAATACTTTTCTTGGTATTTCATCGTACCCTGAAGACCTTTTATTTTTTAAAGAGCTTACAATTTTTAAAAGTTATTTTTTATCTATTGGATCAGCAAACATAGATTTTTGGTAAAACCGGGGAAGTTCACTGTTTACATATAAGGTCCGGGAGTTGTGAGGTAGCTGCTGGGGGTGGATGCTTTGACGCTAAAGCTGAAAATGTTTCCGGCGTGTGCTAATATCCCCGTCATTAAATTTATTTTCTATTCTCTTATTTAAATTGCATGTAAAATGAGTGGTACTGTTTTCAAAGTCCAGAAAAAGGTTTTTATTCGATAAATGGTTGTTTTTTTTTAATTTTCTGTGTGAGGGAGCCGTTCTCCACCCTCCCCCGTTTTACGTGCAGTATCCGGAATGCAAATGTTAGTAGCTGTTTCCAACTGTTTTTATAATTATTGTTTCGAACCTCTTTTATTGTCTTGGACAGAGAGGTCGGTACAGACGTTCTGGCCTCCCGGGGAATCCTTTTCAAGACTGCCTTTGTAGATTTTAAGATCCCTAGTTCTTTCCAGAGAGGGGGGCCATTTGGGATTGGGGGTGGAACTGGGTCTGATGACGTCTGGGTCGGCTTGTTTTTATTATGCTATTCACCGATGTGGATTTTCAGACCCCTCTGTCCTTTGAAGGGTTTATTGCATCCTGGGCACTGCCCGTCCAACGATAACTGGCTGCCGGTACCCGCGGGCGTGCTGGACGCGCCGGCAGCCTGCTACATACGGCGCCAAGACGACTACACAAAAATAATACCTAAAATCACAAAAAATATATAAAAAATTAATTAAAATTACAAAACGACAGGAAAATGCGAACTACAACAAAAAATAACTACTACCAATGTACCTTATGAATATGTACAAATATTATAAAAATTATGAAACCTCACTAAGTAAGTGTAATAGTATCTTTTGCGAACATAAATATGAAGGATTTTACATTTTGACACTTTCTTTGCACTATGAAAATATCCGTAAACTTGAGTTATAGTTATAAATCACTGTTTTATCAATTATTTTCTTCTTTTTAGCGTACGGTATATTCGTTCTAAGGCAATACCTACTTTGATTCGGAGCTTTATGACGAAACCTTTCGTAAAGGTTTCAATTCAGGGTTTTTGGGAATTTGACACTTAAAGATATCCGGAGGCTTAGGGTTCAGAATCGGAATTCAGATACTGTTGTAATATTAATTATGTTCTGTAGCGCACCGGTATGGTCTCTATCAGACGGAAATTGCAAGTTTTTACTAGAAATAAAATTAATTTAATTTTTGTTTTGTTTACATTGACATTGATTTCTGTTTAAATAATAATCATAAGTTTTAATTTCATCTAAATGTGATAGTAACTTACAATCTAAATTGTTTTATAATTTAATAAAATAATAAAAATATGAGAATATTATTATTAGAGTGCATTACAAACCAGAAAAGATAAATTAGAAATAAATGTAAAGACAAGAATTTGAAAAAATTCCTCGGGCCTGGATTCTAACTTGCGACCTCTTGTTATCAAGACAAGTGCGCTAACCGACTGCGACACCGAGGTACTTACCTAGACCGTTAAATTTTTCCACCATACTTGTCCACCGAATATTTTTGTGACTATTTGATCTAACTAGCTTGTAATGCACATACTGAACGCTCACGAGGGCGTTATGTGATTTCACGCCTTGTTCTTGAGAAAAGTTGTCTTTACATTTGTTTCTAATTTATCTTATCTGGTTTGTAATGCACTCTAATAATAATATTTAGAGTATTCCAAAGCGATGGATTTCGCAATAAAAACATAATCTCAAAATATGAGAATTTTACAATTTTTGTGGACAAGTAGGAAAAGAGTTTAATTTCAACAAAATATTGATAAATTCTATCCATTAACATAAACAGCTTTTGCAACGGGGCCAACACTGAAAGAAAACAGCTCTTTGATACATTCCGGTCGAGTAGAAATTTAACTTTACTGTGAAATACCTACCTGTTTTTGTTTTCGCTGTCTGACTTCTGACAAATATTTTATTTTTCAAATCAAATCAAATCAAATCATTTATTTTCAGACATCTAAGGCCCATAGGTAAATACCTTACAAACTAGCATATACGATTATACGTACATATACGATATACAACAAGGGAGGATCCAGAGGGGGGGCACAGGGGCAAGGCCCCCCGACCCCGATAGTTAAAATAAAACAATACAATACTGCTTCGTTTCTTTTTGTGTACATAAGTAGGAGCATAATATCACTTCTGATATTTATAATATCACTTCTGAATAAATCACTTCTGTGTGATGCGTCGTCCATCCTTCTCTTTCACACTAGGGTAAGCGTAGCGTAGGCACGCGGCGCGTAGTCGCGAGATATTTTTTGTACTCATTGTAATGCTTGTACTCGTAACACCTTTGCAGCATTTTTTTGCGTACCGCTAGAAGCAAATCCTGGATCCACCCTTGCAATTACATGACGACGCATTTGGCTACCATAAGAGTCATAGTTGCTTCCGCCGTTTACCCGCGCTTGTTTGAAATCGAACGGAAACCACCAGGATGGCCATCCATCCATTCATCCATCAGCCTGTGTTCACCCATTGCTTTCCTTTGCCTTTCCCAATTTTAGCCACTCTTGGCGGTCCTCCGTCCTCTTCATCCAGCTGCCACCCACAACCTCCTTCAGGTTGTCGGTCCAGCGGGCACGAGGTTGGCCTACCCCAGTAAACAATCTTTTGGTCCGGTAGACGTCCTCGTCCCGTCTCCTTGTTTTATAAGGTCATCATATAAGTGACTTAAAGACTTCATTAGGATGGGATTTGGGCCCACTTTATACGTCTCCTCATCGTATAAGCATCGTATAACAGTTCTTTTTAGTCTAACTAGACGTATAGTCGACGTATATACATCGTCATGTGTCCACTAGGCGTATAATGATACCTGCTGCGATGTATATTCGTCTGCCAATTGGACCATTATAGACCGGGGTGGCTTATCGTATTAATATGCTAACGTAGCTTAACCTAAAATTGAAATTTCTAGGTGATGGTGACGTTTTATTAATTAGATAATCTCAGTGGCCATAATGACATTGAAAAAATAATATGAAAAGTACGTAAATAAAGTATTTCTCAGCTGCAATCGATTGGGGAGTTAAGTTTATTGATAAATATGTGGTAGGTTTGAAACAATTTTTTCATGCGCTCCCAAAATTCCTTAGTATTATAATGTTTTTTATTAAAATTTTAATCTGTACCGTGTTATATGCCCTTTATAGGTCTACCAGACTTATAAATTGTCTGTTCAAAAATAATTCATTCGCCATGGCAGCACGCAGTGTTTTAAAAACCGTTGGAATCGGACATTTCTAACTGAAGTCATAGGTCGATACAAACATGTGTCTTGAGTGCAAAAATGAAACTCCCCGCGCCAATTCTTTCTAGTTATGGAGAAAAAAAATCCCAAAGTTGTACATTTTTAGTGTCCCTAAAAATATTTTTTTGTAAATATTTCAATGTTTTTAATGTCAATAGCTTTTTGTATAGCTACTTAAATTGAAAAACAAAATGAAATTTCTCTCGGGCGAAACTTAAATCTTAAAATAATGTAACAAAGCACAACATTTTAACAACTATTAAACCTTTTAAATTTATTTCCTCCCAAGGAGGGAATTTTTATTTGCAATATATTTTAAGACAAATAAATAACATGGTTAGGGGAGTTTTACTCTCGCACTCAAGATACATATCTGTATTGACCCATGACTTTAGTAAAAATGTCCGATTATGAGGGTTTTTAAAACACTGTGCAGTAGAATTAGGGTTCATAAAAATATATAAAAGCAGCCATTATCTTATAATAAGATTTAATGCAATGTTTTTCATTCGTTTTCGATTAGATCAATTTAACAAACAAATTACACATTCAAAATAGTAGAAGTTTTATATAAGTCTATTTGAAAACGTTTACCGGTCTAGGTGACGTATAGCGGGCGTATAAGCTCCTTGTAGGACATATAAAAGACGCAATCGTAACTCTTTACCTGCATGTTTTATAATGATTAGCATCACGACGTATAAACGACCACTGAACGTATAAACGTTTTATAACCGACACAACCGTGACCGTTACACGCCAACGAGGCTTATAGACGGCGTTGTGAGGACTAGTTTATAAGTGTGTCATAATATAGACGTAAAGACGTCTTTAAGACATTATTATAATCCAAGAAACTTATAAAACTAATCAGACCGATTATGTACCACTATAAGACAAAGTGTAAGCAACATTACTGTAATAAAACGTTTATAAAATCAGTAGACGTATAGGCGCTTGGCTATACGACCAAATTGTTTGCTGGGACGCTACGCTTTACTGTAAGTGGTCTCCATTCGATCACCTTTAGGCCCGAACAATAGCCATCATGTCGGCGACAAATATTGATTCAACTCACTGATTCGACAGGCTATGTCAGTCACCAGGATGCCAACTTTTGCATTATTTTTTTGGGAACTATGAGAAATTTTATTCGGAACCAGCAAAATAGATAATTAAAACTAGCAACATTATTCAGGGGGTCCGCGTTGAAATATTTCACAGCCAAATTTAAAAAAATGCGTCGTTCACAAGAAAAATATTTCACGGGGTCAGGGGTAATATTGCCATTATAAAATTGATTTAGGTTCTGTACGGTTTGTTTACGTTTGTTTACACAACATTTGCGTTATTCTGACATCGGAAGTATAAAAACGATAACTTCAAAAATAGGTGCGGTCAAGTTCCCACAGCCCGACCCAAGTGCAAAATCGTTTGTTTTACTTATGAAAATGGTACATTTATATTTGTTTACCATTAAATTACTTTTTGTTTATCCTATAAATACCTAGCTTATTTATATAAATAATCAATCTGTTCTTCTCGGCCCCTGCCTCCCCTATCAGAATTATCCAAAGGCAGGATAAGCAGGTGTTATGTTGTAGTCAGAGGTCACCTCACCTTAATATCACAATATCAATCAAATATCACCCTATCGGCTAATTGTATGTAAGAGGGGAGGGAGATTTCGCACACACGCGACTAAATTAACACCCTACATGTTACACCCTGCTTGACATGGAAAAAAAACTCACAAGCAATCTACTTTTACAATTTACTATTATCTATAAACTATACTAATGAAAATTGAAGTAATCTAAATCTCCCTTGTATTTTTCTTATAAATCTGAGCAGAGCGTAAAGATTTAAAATCAAATAATATAACAGCGGTTTCTATTTCAACATACTTACTTGTTTACACAAAGACAAAACCATATTCACGATAAATTTTAGTTACTTTTTGGTAATACACAGATAAATCGCGATTAATTTATCAATTAAAATGTTTTCTAAACTCTATTTTCTGTCACAAACACAAAAACGAAGTCGAAAGGAGAAGAATGAAGCAAACACTTTAAACATCTAACTCCAAGATTCTCCGGAGTTACATTTATCGCAAGAGTTGTTTGCCCTTGTAAACAAATACTAACGTAAAGTACAAATAGCAGCACACCTGTATTCATACCATCTTTTCAAAATTCGACCATTTGTGTTATTTGACAATAATTTATGTACGTGAGATATGCTGAGAGTTTTACGTAGCTCATAAATAAAACAGTTTATATGTACGTACATACATAGAGTCCTATATGAGTGACTTGTGTTTATGCAGCCAAATTCATACTGGGGGCTCGGTAAATGTTCAGGACCAAGATTCATAGACGTCCTATTACAACGGTATTCAGCTCCTAATACGGAGGGTGAGCTAATAAAATAAATGCTAATAAATGTATTGCGGTTCCGTACAGTAAATCCTTACTAACAAATTATAAATATGAAAGTGACTCTGTTTATTTGTTTGTAATGTTTTCAGGCTTTAAAATGGATTTAATTCGATAAAATATTCGTGCCATGATTTTTTATAATAGAAAGTTGCGAGAGACATTGACATTTGGTGATGAAGCTCCATCTTGTAGCTCTTTCTATTTCTATTGTAGGTGGTAGAGCTAATGCCGGGCTCGACTGTGGAGGTACCACCATCTTACTCGCAAATCCTCCCGAAGTTATTCGGGGGAGAGTAAGAGAACAGCTCTCAGGCAAAACCAGGCGGCCCACCATTGCCTGGGACCGATGGATGGCGGTATATCCATCCCCAATTGCCGGGCCTTATATAAATCAGACTGGTGACGGGCAGCGGCGTCACTGGTGCAAGGGTTTCGGCACCGCGCTCACCAACCCGCCTGCCCAGCGTGTGTGAGTATGGGCATTTCTTCCAGGAGGACCGCCAAGAGTGGCGAAATCCTGGAAAGGCCTATGTCCAGCAGTGGACGAAACAGGCTGATGGATGGATGGATGGAATAATTCCTGATTCAGTGAATTCCTGATTCAGTGAATTCATTTTCGTAGACGTGATCATCTCTATAACGTCTTACGTGAAGGTCGGCCGGCAACTGCTGTTACTAATGATCGAGAGTGTAAAGGATGCTTGGCGACAATTACTGTTGGTGACACCGGGTACGTGCGTCTCACTCACTCGCATGACTTGTCCCGTATTGATCTCTCTGTCGCTCAAAGGGGAATCAAGTTGCGAACCAAAATAATTAATTACAATTATCATAACTAAAATTCTTCAAATATAATCAAGGGAACTAATCTGTTTTAATTTTAAGCTAAGCTTACTAAAAACGTAATTTTAAGTGACAGCACTATATTTTGCTATTCTCAAGGGCACACCAACTAAAATTAGCAAGTCTTTTAAACGCTCTTAAATTTACCAAAACAAGTTAAAATCACTAAGTTAAGTAAATTATGGCTCTCAAACTAAAATTTTACCATACTTAAGTTTAATTTTATGTATGTCAAACTAAAACTAAAGCCTTCAAAATCGGCTTTAGTATATCTTTAATTTGACTAAGTTTGAAGATGTTTCATTGCATACTTATTTAATTAAATCAGATCCTATCCTTAATTTGGATCAAAATACTAATCAAGGCACGTCATTCTAGATATTTTGTAGTAATTTATAGTAGTATTTTTTACCATTTTTACTCAAGCAACATCCGAATTAAACTGGCCCTTAATTGTGGGTTTCAAGGTCACCAGCAGTTAAAGCTCTCGTAACTAAGAGCAGGAATAGTTTTAAGAAGCTCAGCGAATAATAAATATGCAAGGAGGCTTTAGTTTTGCATAAAACTCTCCGATAGCTATCTCTAGATAGATACTAGAGAATCTAATTATATTCCGAGACCGAGATAGGGTTCTGTAGCTTCTATTCACTTAGAGTTAGCTATAGTTTACAAACTTGTAGGTTCCTGTGGTGATAACAAACTTCGCTGGATCCCGGCTCTGTTGTTCCAGGCCGGGAGCTTTATCAGGTTGCGGGCTAAACCTCCCGCTATGAAAGCTGAACTTTATGTTAAATATAAACAACCGACATTTACGGTACAAGTTGAGTTATCTGGTCTGGTAAAGGCTGAAATTATGACACATAAAGAGATTTCATGAAAAAAAATGTATCTACGAGTATAGACCTAGTATTTATAGACTAGTATAGTATTTGTTCTAAATATCTTAAAATACTGTTGATTTTTGCACTATTGCTACGGCGCTGTGTCTACCCAATACTTGTTAGGTAATGTTACATTGCATAGTAAAAAAAAAAATTGTGAAAAATAGGTGCGTCGAAAAGCGAAGCGAGGAGGAGCCTACTGGTGATCACAAACTCGGGGGCTGAGCGAAGCAGAGCGCGGCGAGGCGACCCCTTTAATGCAACAAACACAACACCTACGAGAAACATAACCCAGTCAGCCCAGCGTTGGGTAGACTTAGTAAGGTGTCAACACCGAATTATTGGACTTCACCCAAAGCACAGTGGCGGTCCGAGGGGGGGTCTAGACGAGTTACAAACTTTCTTTATTTATTTGACCCAGATTTATGAAGAAGTCTCCGACTTTCGGGTTGGAGATACCCCAGTTGGAACTACGGGTCCGACTGGGTTTTAATGGGTACTAAGGGAGTCAGACTTGAGCCGGCCTGATGCTTGCTAGCGCTAGCGGAAGGTGTCTGACATGGGTTTGGTTTCATAGTGGCATGTTTAGCTTCGGCTAATAACTTAGTGGTTTGAACTGCAGGAGTTGGAGCACGTTGTCTGTCCGGTATAGCTTGTGACCGGACGCTCGTCTCCGTGAGCAGTTAGCATTCCCTAGTAGCGGCGCTAAGGCGGCCACCAATGTGAACGGGTTATGCGGGGCACGTGAGTTGTCCTCAAGTTGTCCGATGAACACTGGTGGCGTATGGACGCGTGCATTCGTGTACGCGACCGTGCGGTTTCAGTGGGAGGACTTCATCTCCGGTACTCCATCTGGATAGTGGAGTAGACAACCCGACGCTAGAGGTGTTTGTTCGGGTCACCCGTCCGCGTAGGAGTTATCGAAATCCGCAAGGTCAAGATAGCGTGTGGAACAAGGGTTTGGCGTAATTATGTTTCGTGCATTTTTATTCCGCGAGGTAAGCGTGCGAGCAGCTCCGAGTACCTCCTTGGATAATGAGGGAGCCAGCTTTTCTGGCAGCTCCAACAACACATAGTTGAGTCAATCATGTTGTATACTGTTTGACGGCGGATGAGCAGCGCTTGGTTCTGCTCGGGGCTATCCTGTCTTGACCCTTGATTAAGGCGTCATCGTTGCTCACACAGGTATGCAAAGCGTCGGATGAGGAGGGCGTGATGTCGGGTAACCTGTGCCTGTTGCAGTAGAACGCGAATAGTCGCAGGAGACTTTAATGCCGCCTCTAAAGCATGGGGAAGCAAAAAGAATGATAAGAGAGGACGGTACTTCCTAGATATGCTGGCAGACCTGGACTTACTTATTGCTAACTCCGGCACTGAGCCAACCTTCGTAAGGGGACCTAAAACGTCTAGACCTGATATAACAGTGACCAGTTCAGACGTTGCAAGCAAGGTTACCAACTGGCAGGTCCTAGATGAAGAAACCATGAGTGGTCATAAATACATTACCTACCAAGTAGGGAAAAAAGAAGCAGTTACGAGAAAAGCCGAAAGCAATGGTTGGAACCTGCGCTTGCTGAATCAGGAGACATTCCAAGAGTCTCTGACAGATGCTGATATAAGGAATACCGAAGACCTCATCCGAGCCACGAACACAGCCTGCAATAAAGCAATGCCTAAGAAAAAGCCCAGTCACAAAAAGCCGGTATACTGGTGGAACGATGAAATAGCAGAAGCCAGAAACAAGTGCATTCAATGCAGAAGAAAATACACCCGGGCTAACGTGAAGAAGAAAAACTCACCAGTCACTAGCGAAAAACAGGAGGAGAGTAGGGTTTTGTACAAAACATCTAAATTGACTCTTCAACTACTAATTACAAGATCGAAAGAAAGACAGTGGAAAGATATATGTGAAGATGTGGACAAAGATTTGTGGGGATTGGGTTACAAGATCGTAGCAAAGAAACTGCGCGGAACTCCCCCATTGCCGATCGACCTGACAAAGATGAAGGAATTTGCAGAAGTGCTGTTCCCTGTGCATGCAGACTTCCCACAAAACATCCAGAAGGCTACGGAGGTACCGGAAATCACAAACGAAGAGCTGCACTCTGCATGTGCTCGCATTAAAACAAAAAAAGCACCAGGACCAGACAATATAGCCCCGGAAATTGTTCACCTGGCTGTTAAAGTCATCCCAAATGAAATAAGACAAGTAATGAACCAAGTCTTGCAGTCAGGAGAATTTCCGGTGGTATGGAAAATGGCAAAACTTTTACTGCTCCGTAAGCCCAACAAACCCGCAGATGATCCAACAGGACATAGGCCGCTCTGTTTATTGGACTGCTATGGGAAGTTGCTCGAGAGATTGTTGCAGAACCGAATTGAGACGCTGCTCCCATATCATGGAGGCTTGGCAAACATGCAGTTTGGCTTCAGAAGTGGTCGCTCTACACTCGGCGCTATTGAACAAGTGATACGGATCGCTGGTGAAGCCAGACAAGGTACGCATCGTACAAGAAAACTATGTGCTTTTATAGCTCTGGATGTGAGGAATGCGTTCAACTCTGCTCCATGGGAAGTAATAACGCGAGAATTCCGGGATCGAGGGTTTCCAGCTTACATCTGCAATCTAGTGAACAGCTACCTTGACAACCGTAGTATCACTATGAAAGATGCGGCTGGAAAAACAGCCAAAATCAAAGTAAGTAGTGGGGTACCACAGGGATCTATTCTGGGCCCGACACTGTGGAATATCCTCTACGATGACGTTTTCGGACTCTGGCTGGGAGATGGAGCCCATTTGGTAGGCTTTGCGGATGACCTGGCACTGCTCATCACCGCCCGCAAAGAGAACGAGCTTATGGAAGTCGCTAATGAAGCACTCAAGGATATAAGTAACTGCATGGGGAAAAGACGGCTAAAACTGGCCCCTGAAAAGACAGAAGCTATTATGCTGAGTGGGAAAAGGAGACATGGCCCGGTATCATTCGTAGTGCAGGGTGTAAATATCCAGCCTAAAGAAAAAGTAAAATACCTTGGCGCATGGCTGGACAACAGTCTTTCCTTCCGAAAACATATCGAGGAGATCGCAGGGAAAGCTGATAGACAAGTCTCATCATTGGGGAGACTGATGCCCCGAAAAGGTGGACCCAGAGCAAGCAGAAGAAGAGTGCTTGCTTCTGTGGCTCACTCAGTTATGCTGTACGCGGCACCCATATGGGAAAAGGCCCTGCACGTAACAAAATATAGGCAGATGCTTAGCAAAGTGCAAAGGAGGATGGCTATATACATCTGTGGCGCATATAGGACCATCTCACTGGAGGCAGTACTGGTAATATCGGGTCTCATACCTATTGAAAGATTAGCAAAGGAGCGGAGTAAAATTTATTACAGAGAAGAAGGGAAGTCACCAGCAGAGGAGCGTGTTAGAACCATAACTGAATGGGAGAGCCAGTGGAGGGAGAGAGGAAAGGGAGCATGGACAAGAACTTTAATCCCAGACCTAAAACAATGGCTGCAGAGAAAGCATGGAGAAGTGGATCGATGGATTACTCAAGCTCTCAGTGGACATGGCGTCTTTAACACCTACCTGAGTGCAATAGGCAAAGCGGGTAGTGATGAAAGTCCAGATTGTGGTGAAATGGACACCCCAAAACATGCAGTTTTCGATTGTGTAGCATCTGATATAGAAAGAGTGAAAGCACAAGGTGCAGATAAGGTGATAACCCCTGATAACCTAATGCCACGGATGCTGTCAAGCAAGGATGAATGGGATAAATGTGCCAACATGCTCAGAAATATAATGAAAAAGCGTGAAAAAGACGAATGGGATAGGCAAAAAGAAGAAACGACCTAGATAACAGCCACCTTGCTGATGCAATGCGTTAGCGGTTCCGGCAAGGAGGAAGTAGAGTGGGAGGAGGTTTTAGTCCGTAGGTCCCTGGACCTTCAGGGGAGCCGGGCATGCAATGTTGCTCTTGCTGCCACTCTGGCTGCAATGGCACATGGTATCCATGAGGACTTCCTCCTCCCAATAAAAAAAAAATTAAAAAAAAAAATAAAAAAAAAAAAAAAAAGTAGAACGTGATGATCACAGGTACTGTTGTTAGTTGACAGTAGTCGGTAACATCAGCGGTGAGATCCATTGCCCTTAAGTGGGAAAGTGATCGCTTGAATTCATTCTTAAATCAAGTTTGAGTTGAAGTTACAGAGGACCTCCTTTCATAACCTTGAGTTGATATTGGCGGTCCACTATAACCTAAACTAACTAGACACGTAGCGATCGGGATTTGTTAAAGTTGGGCTCTTGAACTATACTTGAGCCTAGATGACCCCCCCCCCCCTCCCAAATCTTGAGCTGCGACCGCGCCTACCAAAGCACTTGGATAATTTCTAATTCTAACCCGGGTAAACCTAGTTTTATCCACCATTCTAGCATTACGGGTTCGCAGGTTTAAATAAAATGCTAAGGTTATTTTATACCACCTACCCTTATTATCACAATAAAGAGCTTTCCTATTGGCAAGTAGAATAACCCTTAGACCATTTAACACGGGACCTGGCAAAGCGCGACTCTTAGTACTGAAATTATTCTGCCGTTTTCCACGGGAGGGGAGGTAAACACGCACAGCACACATTTACTCATTCACGCACACTCCTGCGAAAAATTGATATGTCACACTAAATCAAAAGCTGCAACACAAACACAAAACGCGCACACAAGCAAACTTACATGAACAAATTGTTCATGTACTTCGGCAGAGGGGGATAAGTGCGCTTGAGTAGTCCCGCGTTATATGGTCTAAGGGTACCATACTCATCCTGTCAGTTTCCTGAGACCTTCAAAGTGCCTGAAACAAAAACTTATTTTACCAACCATACGGTTCTCGTTTCAAAGCACTTCAAAGACCATAATGTACATATGTGTCTACTTACTCGTAGATAGGTATTGATCACGCTTGAGGCCTCTTATCTGGCAAATAAGTGCAGGGCTATCGACCCAGATGTGTTGAAATGACGTCATGATGAAAATGTGAGAAATGCTAAGAATTTTCATGGCGGTGTGGTAAATTAGTTCTACCCAAATCTCTAATGTAGGATCTAAGAGGCACATAAATGCCGTAATGACTTGTTTAAAATGGAACAAATACGAGCCTTTCCTCAGTACCTGACTGTCCGTTTCTGACTTAAGGGGACTCCGTCAGAAAAATTGGCAGCTCGATTCGTAGTGGTTCAAATTTTGAACAAAACTACGACAGGCTCTCCCGCCGACAAGTGCGAAAACAGTGAGCTTTTTTAATTATTAAAATAAAATAAAATAAATTTCCAAAAAGTGAGAAAACCAAATCGTTGTATAGTATTTATTCAAAAGTTTATACATTTTTATACTGTTTCAATAGAAACTGCGGCGGCTGTATTGTAGCAAGTGTACAAAAAAGGAGAAATAATGGTGAATTAAGGTATTTTTTTCTTCACTTCTATATAATAAAATGAAATTCAGGAAAAACCACATCACTCGTCGTATCATGTAGATTACTATGTATTTTTTTGTCTATAAAAATTGCAATTGTTACCGTAAACATATTACAAAGTTAATTTGTTCAAATTTCATCGTAGGTCGTTGGCGTTGGGAGAAGCATTAACGCGTTCACTGCCCTTTTTTCTACGGCTTAGCAAGGTACGACTCCAGTTTTTCTTTGTAGATCCGATATCCGTAGTTAGGATTCATATGCCTCGGGAGATACGAGCGCAAAAACTGCTAAAACAATTGAGTTGGAGGTTGTCATGTATAGTTAATTAAGCCTGCTATTCAAGCTACTTTTTAAGCAATATCACATGAAGCATAGTTTCATATGGGATATTAAATGTGACATTCCTAGTTTTGAGCAAATTAATCGTTTAATAGTAGATAGTCCACTGAGGTACACACCAAGCCCTACACATTGGACTTTGTACGTATCTTTTATCCTTCACTATAGAGACTAAGTTAGGTGGTAGAGCTAATGCCGGGCTCGACTGTGGAGGTACCACCATCTTACTCGGAAATCCTCCCGAAGTTATTCGGGGGAGAGTAAGAGGACAGCTCTCAGGCAAAAAACCAGGCGGCCCACCATTGCCTGGGACCGATGGATGGCGGTATATCCATCCCCAATTGCCGGACCTTATATAAATTAGACTGGTGACGGGCAGCGGCGTCACTAGTGCAAGGGTTTCGGCACCGCGCTCACCAAGCCGCCTGCCCAGCGTGTGTGAGTATGGGCATTTCTTCCAGGAGGACCGCCAAGAGTGGTGAACTCCTGGAAAGGCCTATATCCAGCAGTGGACGAAACAGGCTGATGGATGGATGGATAGAGACTAATGTCGTACTGCAAGTGTTCTTCACCGTACAATTAGTAAAGTTACCTTTGAAAATTTGTGTTACTCTGTGCATTAGGTTGTGAATGAATGTGCAAAACAATAATAAACGCGCTTTAAAGTTGTTGTGTATTTATTTAAAATAGCATAACATTGCTATAAAAGCATAATGTTACTAAATTGTGGCCGGGAAATGCCATTAATCATATTTATTTTATACTTTTATTAAAAAATAAGAAAAACTACTATAAGTTTTGCGTTTAGGAGTGCGACCGTGACGAAGCACCTTAAGACTCTCGTGACGTGAGTTTTTATCTTTTAGTAAAATTACCTCAAGTTCTGTCATTAAGTAAAATTGAAACGCTCTCCTTCTACCTGTCTAGTTCCTTTCACGCTCATCCCTGAAAGAAGCTGACTCAACTGAATGACAGCTGTAATCAAAGTGAACTCGGAGCACTCTCGAACTATGGAGGGTGCATACAAACGCTATTTCACATATTGCCAGGGAGCCGACGGGTAGCAGTGTCTGCGATGGCCTCGTTTGGACGACTGAGTGAGTGAAGTGAACTCATATTACAGTCTGTGACAAGCATTGTATGAGAACGGAGGTATGCTCAATCCACTTTTCGAGACGACTGTTCTCAAACTTTGGGAAAGTCGGGAAGTGGGAAAAATCTGACTGTGTATTGTATTGTATACAATACTATCCCTACTGATTGTATTGAACCACTTCCATAGAAAAACTTTAGAAACAACGCAAACAAGAAATTCATTAAACTGTTATATTATAAGTGGCAGAGCATTCGCCTGCTAAACCAAGAGGTCGTGGGTTCGATTTCCGCCCCGCGTGCACATTCATTTGTCTTCGGTCTGCGGGCTTGCAATTGTGCCCGAATCACGACGATAGGGCTCACCGGCCATCATGTTTAGGACGTAATAATATAATCATCGGTGAAAAGCAGGTGTACCAAGTGTGGATTGTGACTAGCATTTCACAGTTCACACGTGGACATACCTCTAATTAGAACTCTTCCTCGAATTCATGTCGTGACAATATGTTCCTTTTATGTTATGTTGTCATTTTCTATGAGAAAACGAAATAAAACCTAATATTATTTACTTGCAAAAGTCGATTTTTTTTTACAATATTACCAGACCGTATTTTGAATAAAATCCTGGTTAATGAGAACAGAATTAAGTCAATTTTACTTGAACAATGAATATAGACTATATTTAAATTTGCTATTTGTCACGTCATTAATGGGGGAGCATGAAATGGCGATGCTGCAATGTAATAAACCGAGCAACGCTATAAAAAAAAACGATTTCTAGTATGGGAAGACTCTCACGTTTCGTTTGTTCATCGAAACAGCGCGGAGGGGTAGGACAATACGATAATGCAGTGCTACAAGTCCCCCTGATTGGCCTTATCACTGGCGCAGCAGCGTCCTACCCCTCCCCTGTTTCGATGATCAAACGAAACTTGGGATTCTTCTCATACTAGAAATCGTTTTTTTTATAGCGTTGCTCGGTTTTTCACATTGCAGCATCGCCCGTGACTTTATATATTATACTAGATTTTGCCCGCGGCTCCACCCGCGTGTTATTCAGTTTAACGACATGCTTTTTTCCGGGATAAAAAGTAGACTCTGTTAAGTTAAGGTATAAGCTATATCCATTCTAAATTTCATCCAAATCCGTCCAGCCGTTTCAGCGTGAAAGAGTAACAAACATAGGCACAACACTAACACAAACTTTCGCATTTATAATATTAGTGTGATATATCATCTGGTAGTCGTATCGAACTAGCTTTGGTGTCGTAGGCTCTCTTACTATTCAGCCTGCTAATCTTAGAGGCTTGAGATGACCTTGGTTCTTTGACGAATCAACTCATTTTTGATATGCTCAATCGAAGAGACTCCGAGCATAGCCCGCTCGATAGTTCGCTGAGCGACTTTAAATCGATACAACTACATTTTATTGCACTTTGATATGTTATATTACGTGTCTCCGCTGGAAGAAGTAGACGTAAAACACACTTTTTAGTTTCAAGTACGGTCTAACAAACATTTCAGGGATAGTAAAGTTTAATGACAGCGGGACTCGAGATTTAGTTTACACGTTTGTTTAGACATATTATTTTACTACAAAATTATGTTAAAGTTCATTCTTCGATTTCGTTACGAAATTAGAAGAATAAATTTTGCATACATACATAAACATACGGCTATCTCGTTAGCCGTCTGTAGTCCGAAACTACAGATTTCTATCTATCTGTTCTAACGCACCTCTTTCGCCTCTTCCATATCCATAAGTCAAGTCATGCAAGCTCTTCTATTTCGGGTACTTTTGATTTTTTCCTTTTAAGTATGGCACCAATTTGGTGGCCATTTTTCATTTTTATCTTCCACTTGCACACCACAAATTTCTTTCGGACCTCTACATCATCCTCTCTTTATGTCCAAACCATCGAATTCTAGTCACTACATATTCTTTTAGGTCGTAACGATTCCCGTATGTCGATATTTTAACTTTATCATTAAATGTCCAACCACAATACCTCGTAAAGAACGCATTTCCACTGCATTAACTCTACTTTGATATTTGTCTTGCCATACCCAGCATTTACTACCATACATAAGCTTAGGAGGCAACACTCCTTTATGGACTGCCAATCGTGCCTTTGCAGTCACACTTTAGCCGCCCATAAAGGAGTGCAGGGCTCCGTTCATTTTATTCACCAAATTCACCCTTCTTTCAATGTCATCATTACACTTGGCATCACGCGTAAATAGACAATAGAGAAACTCGTTAACGTGTTCTACTTCGTCGTATCCAATCTTAACCTTACATTCATTACAACGCTCTCTCTCTCTGTAAACCATTACTTTTGTTTTTCCTACGTTAATTTTTATCTCTTTCCTTTTAAGGGCGTATAATTGTTACAATCTCTTGCAGCTCATCCACTGATGAAGCAAGGGGAACTTGGCTATCGGCGTATAACCTCTTATATTTGATAAGTAACCATCATAAATTCAATCACGCTCTTTTAAATCATTTCAACAACAGTCTATAAATAGACTGAAAAGCCACAAGTTGTCCACAAAATTATCCCTCACCAGTCTATCGTGAGCCTTTTCTAAATCCATACTCGCACAAAACACCTTCTGGTGTTTTCCCAGACAACAATTAATTTTAACGTCCAAAAACCACTTTTAGCTAAAACAATGTAAACAAATACATACAAAATTAGATTTTAATGATATCTTAGTAGCTTAAAAATAATTGACATTTGCCCAATTGTAAATTTTACGATTATTCTGGAATTTATACAGCTAATAGTAAATAGAACATTATTTGTATACTTCGTTTTAGCTAGTAGCAATTTTTAAGGGATATGTACTAGTGGTCCGGAGGCTATTTTTCGGCGAAGGTCTTCAATAGAATAAAGAGTAAAAAAAAAACTAAAATTTCTTCAACTGTTATGTATTTTAACTGTACCATTATGCATCATAAGCAATGATAGTATTTAATAAAACCTCAATGCTTTAAAAGATTAAATATGAACTGTACTCAAAAAATTATATTTAATACAATGATTAATTGAAATAGGCGTTACCTTGCGGAAGTCCATCACTAAGTAAAGGATATATGAATATAATTTGCAATATTCCGCTAAACAATTTTTGTCGTGCTATTCAAAATGCAGAAACTGTCTGTCTGAGTCACGAGTCTGCATTTTGAATAGCACGACAAAAATTGTTTAGCGGAATATTGCAAATTATAGTCATATATCCTTTGCTTATATTTAATACAATTTTTATCACAGAGGTGCTACAAAATTTAAATCATAGATCGTTCCATTAACACGTATACTGAGCTTTATTTATTCCACGACTTTTGAAATGTATAAAAATTATCCAGCCAGTGTTTTAATTGACATTTTATCCGATCCCAATAGTAGTTTGAAACGTCGCGAGTTAATTTTCAGTAATTATTGAATCCGCCCTGCCACCAGTGTTACTTTGAGGTAATATCAAACAGAGAAAACGAATAAAATCCGCCTGAACTAGGGCCTCGACGCTCGTGCCTAACTTCACTCAGGGCAGGCCCTCTCGAAGCCTCTTTGAATCCGCGCTGAATGCAGGCGTCGGGAGTGCCACTTGGTAACTCTTGTCATTGTGTCCAAATCAGTCAACAACTTGGCTTCAATAGTCAAAGGTGGAGTGGTCAAGTTATTACTATTGACTTAGCAAAGTTTATTGTTGGTGGGTATTGGGTTGCTATTTGAATATGTCAACATTATTGACCCTTTAAACTTGGAATTTGTGGTGTCATATTAAAGTGATTTTCTGTACACAGCTAACAGGTTATTCTTGAATTAGATGCAAAGCCCTGACTTAATCATACAAAACAATTACGTATGTTCTATGATATAATAAATTATAGCAGTAAGCAGTGTAAATCGACAGGTTTCTTCAAATTAAACCACCTAATCTCCTGATCATACTTAAAATCCTCCCCAAAGAAAAATAACCGTGCCAAATTAAATTAAATAACCGCGCCAAATTAAATAACCGCACCAGAAAACTAGTAAAAGATCAATCACTTCTTTTAGTGGAAAGATCGGGTGACCAGAGGGCTGGCGCATTCCTCGGCCAACGTAAAGTTTGGCCATTCAAAGAGGAAACGTGGCCAGCGTTCTGGGCACCATGCCGCAGGGGTCAATTTTAGAAAAATTATATTATTTGTAGTTATTTTAAAAATAATAATTACAATAACTTAAAACATAAAAAACAAAAACTTATTCTAAACTAAAATTACCTCACAATATAAATTACACACTTAAAAATAACTACAAAAAATATACCTCATCTAAAATTGACCCCTGCGGCATGGTGCTCAGAACGCTGGCCACATTTCCTCTCTAAATGGCCAAACTTATACGTTGGCCGAGGAATGCGTCAGCCCTCTGGTCACCCGATGTTTCCACTAAAAGAAGTGATAGATTTTTTACTAGTTTTTTGGCGCTGGGACCCCACGGGCCGAAAGCAGTTTGGGCGGCCACGCCAGCGGCCCTGATGGATTGGGAGACGTGGGAGGGCGCCAGCGTATCGACGCAGGTTGCATCCCACACTAGCGGCCTCCCCTGTCTCCACGGTATTAAAGTCATACCGTCGGGTCTCCTGCCATCGTCACGTGCAATGCCTGTTGGTTCCAGAATAGCAGACACGTTGACGGTAGCAAGAGCTAGTTATTTTTAAGTTTAGGAGTGTAATTAATATTGTTAGGTAATTTTAGTTTAGAATGAGTTTTTTTATTTTATTTTGTTAATTATTTAATTAATTTATTTTATTTAATTTGAAGCCGCAATCTGCCGCATGTTTGTGTCTATGGGAAAGTTGTTCAGTATGATCAGTTTAAGGTTTCATTTAAAGATACCTGTTCATTTACACCAGTTGTATTGATGTAAAATGGTAAGAGAAAAAACTTCATTACAGTGTGTCTTAACACACTTAACACGACATACATAAATCCCCGAGCTGTCAGAGGTGTTCCCAAGTGTAAGCTGTAAAATGAAAGTCACAGTCCACTCTTGCTACACCCAATTTTCACTGACGATTATTACGTCCTAAACGTAATGGGTGGTGAGCCCTATCGCCGTACTTCGGGCTAAAATAACCAACAGCGAAGCACGCAGACCGAACAAAAATTAATGTGTACCGCGGGGATTGAACCCACGACCTCTGGGTTATCAGGTGAACGCTCTACCACACGGCCACATAGGCAAAATATGAAATTAAATTAAATTTAATCGACACACATGTTGTTCAGGCGCAGGTATATTTTCCAATAAAGAGAACAATATACAACATTATTAACAATTGAAATGCTTAAAGCAGCCAACAGTACTTAAGTACATACTTGTTAATTAAATTCCATTTTCATTTCAGCATTGAGTAAAACCGGATAAAGTTGGAAATGCTCTTAATAATTACTTGGCCTGCAATTTTCAGTAGGTATTATATATCGTTAAGCCTGCTCCAACACAGAGACGTATTGAGATATTTTCACAACCCTGTTATTTTATTCATTATTTAGAGTTCATTACAAACTTGAAAAGGTCAACGTACAAACGAATTTCAAATGAGGCAAGTATTTTTAAAAAGTCAAAACTATCTGTATACCATTGATTGATACAAGATTGCAGTTAAAATTCCATAACCTTTCCACATGATTATATTTTTCAGGAAACTTCATTTTATGAAAAAATCCTGGTAAAGTGCAAGTAAGAGTCGTACCCTAAGGGTTCTGTACAAACCGTTTAATACACAAACGTATTTTACAAGCAGTTTTATAGACCAAACTAACTCGACACTCTTATGACGATATATTAACTCCTTGTACCCAAACGCTCTAATTAAGTCGGTTTATATTTTTTTAAACTCACAGTGAACGTGTGCTATAAGATCTAATTGTGACCAGTCTCTAAGTCAACTTGAAGTACCTTATATAATATCTTGTCTGTGGGAAGTATCCTATATGTTTTCATGGCGAGACAATTTGTATTAAATTGATTACGTAAACGGCAATAACTTTTTTACAAACTTGATTTTTTAACAGCACTATTAATTGGAGCCGTAGATTTCTGTAGGAGGTTTTAGTTTTATCTTTAATGGGGCCCGATGGACAACAAAGTGATCGTATAAGGGTTCCGTTTTTTTCATTTTGATGTACGGATTCCTAATGACAGATGTAAATGTTTTAGTTATGCTTATGGGTAACCTTTGGGTTATTTACTTTTTGTGTTTAACATTTAAGAGAACCCCTACCCAAGATCTTGTTAAGTTAAGGCTCAATACTAAAGATTTAGAAACGATATATTGTGAAATAAACAAAAGAAAGATGCGGTAACCCACTTCTCGTGCACGGCACTGCAAATATAGGTCCAATGGACCTGTTTTATGTAGCCTATCTCACTCGCGCCACTTTCGGAGCTTGTCGCTCTATCTCTGTCGTTCGGTGGCGCTTGTCAAAAAGGAGGTCCATTTTTCAGTTGAAGATAAAAAAACTTACTATATTTACCTTTTGTTATATCAATGAAATAAACAACTAAAAATATCCAATTAAAGTGCGAAGGAGATAACGATAGATGTTTTTGTCTTAAATAATTAATTCATTTCAATAATTTTAAACAGATTTAAACAGATTTTAAACGGATTATACTTAACATATTTTTTACAACATTATGTACGTATACTTAACTAGTTTTATTTAGTTAATACTTATATAATTTAAATAATAACCCTTATTACAACAACCTACACATTAAAACCTATATCAATAATAATTCTTAATTCTCTTATAATTTCATACGTTTTAAATTTATAAATTTTCTATGTCTAAATAAACTAACTCCCATAGCGCCTTAAGGGTTAAAATTCATATCTCTCTCTGTTCGTCTAAGTACGTCCCTCTCCGACCGTTGCTTATTAATTTTGCCCTCCCCGTGGCTTCTCGTGTAATTATTAACACCTCAAAATGTTCCTCCCATTCAGCTGATGCGGTACTACATATACCTATCTACATATTATATGTATGAATATCCATTGTTTTTACTAGAGCGAGAATAACGGAGTGTGTAAAGTCTTGATGGAGAACTCCTTCAGGGCCGTTCAGTGTTGCCAGATGTACTTCAATTACTTATATTAATGTATTTTCATTTAATGACTGTAATGAATTTTCGAAATTTTCGTGCAAGCAAAGACTGTATTTCTTGGAAATGTTTGGTGATTTTGTATGGGAACACTGTAATTGTCAAGCTAAGCTCTTGCATGTTACGTAGTTAAAGGTGTGCGGGGAAGATCCCTAGCAGAACTTTTTTGTGATAAAAGAACCTGATATTTATTAACCTGTAAACTAAAATAAATATATGTTAACAAAAAAAACTAAGTTTTAGTTACCCAATTAAGTTATATTAAAAAATGACATTTTGGACAGTTGTTTTGACTAACCGTTTGCTGCTCGAATTTATTCGAGTTTGAGTTCGAGTTACGAGAACCTCCTTTCAATAACCTCGAGTTGGTATTGGCGGCCCACTATAACCTTAACTAAGTAGAAACGTAGCTTGTGGCTTTAACCGTTTACTTCACTGTTGTTTTCACACACTTTAGCTACCCAGTGACGGAACCCAGCATTGTATAAAACGCGTAAACTTAACAGATTTATAAAATGTATTCAAATAAAATGTTTATGCGTAAAAGACACCTTTATTTTAAAAATAGGCATCCTAAAACGTTTCACGAACAAAACGTTTACAATTTAATGTCGAGATAAAATGTAAAATAAAATTGTTACATCGAAATCACAGCTTCGGGGTGAATACAATAGGTAATTACCTCCAATAAACCTCGGTAAATTGCCGGTAAAACTGGTAATAACCATTACTGGGAGGCTATTTCCAAATGGAATAAAATTGTATTTTCCGTCAGTGTAGCCATGGATTTAAGTATTTACGAAAAACGTCTTAAGTGGTCGTCATTCACAAATGTTCGTTATAAATATTCAGTTTGCGTCAAAATTAGAATTTTGGGGAAATATTGAAATATCTCAGTATAGACCACCTCTGTGGCTGAGTGCTCGTCTGCTAACCCCAGGTCGTGGGTTCAATCCCCGAAGTGCACATTAATTAGTATCCGGTCTGCGTGCTTCGGATTAGTCATTTTGTGACCGAAGTACGGCTCACCATCCATCACGTATGGGACGTAATTATCGTCAGTAAAAAGCGAGTGTACCCTGTGGACAATACATCAATCACATTGGGTAATACGACAGATACAAGAAAGAAGATTGCTGAAATTTTGACTCGACGTGTATGCGTTAGCTTTCAATTATTAATCTGGAAAATACGTTTTATATTGTTCAACAATCACCCCATAAAAATTAAAAGGTTCAAAATGTTTATTTGTAAAATAGATACATAAAGTACCTATGCGTTTTATAGGTCGTATCCAATCTTTATAAAAACAATATTATAATTATGATGAAACAAATATAATACGGGAAATATACCGGGTGTAAATACAGTGCTACCATTAAATGAAACCACATATTCTACGGAACATACTGAACCACTTTTTCCAAGAAACATACCCGCGCTAACTATTAGCTTAGAAAATATTTGAGTTTCAAACAAAACGCACCGACATAAGGGCGTTTTTTGAAACAGCGTCTTCCGTAAAACAGCTGTTACGACGCAGCGTTCTAAAATAGACCTTCTTCCTAAGAAATAAAGTCTTTAAGTTACAGTTGAATATCTTCTTCGAGTTGTTCTAAGTTGTTTAGTATGATAAATAGAGTATGTGGTTTTATTTCAACGTCGCACTCTATTTACACCCGGTATAAAAAAAATACTATATTTAAGTTAGGCTAATAAAGTTATACATAAACACAACTAAGCACACATATAATATAGCCATGCCTGTTATTTGATTAAGCATTAATTTCTATTCAAAGTAAAAAAGCTGTGCAAAATTATTTAAAAGCGTAATGAACAATTAAATATTTTGTCCGCCATTTTCATTCAACTAAAATAACTTTTATAAGGGCCTATAGTAGCGTGCGGACACCGTGTAATCACAGTTACGATCCGAGGTTCACCAACGCTTGGCATGGTTCATACAGCGCGGCGGTAAACAGTTTTGGGGAAATAACATCTCCCTGTCTCACGCCGTGCTGAAGATGTATCGGTCTTGTTTGTACACCCTGTACTTGGACGGACATCGTAGTGGAGTCATACAGACATTTCAACATCTCCACGTAACGCTAGTCAACTTGGCATCGCTGCAAGGACTGCAGAAAAGACCAAGATTCGATGAAGTCGAAGGTTTTCTCGTAGGCCACAAAAGATAGACATAGGGTCTGATTATACCCTTGAGTTTTCTGTATAACTTGCCTTAGCATGTGAATGTGGTCCACGGTGCTATAGCCTTTTCGAAACCCTGCCTGCTCTTGTCGAATTGTTGGGCGAGACGATTCGTGATAACTCTTGAAAACAGCTTGTAGGTGTAGCTCAGGAGCGCAATTGGTCTATAGTTTTTAAGTAGGATTTTGTCCCTTTTTTTGAAGAACAAAATGACCGGACTCCTGCTCCACTCCTTTGGCGTAGTACCTGTACGAATGCCGGCATTAAAGGGGTCCTGTAGCTGTCCGAGTATAGGGGAATCTCCAGCTTTCAGGAGTTCAGTTGTGATGCCGTCCTCGCCCGGCGCCTTGTCGTTTTTCAGCTGTTCAAGAGCTATCCTAATTTCACCCATTTCGACATCCGAGAGTTCGTCGGTGTAGTGGCGGACTAGAGGTGCACGTTTGACGTCTTCATCGTGAGCAGTTGACTTGGGAGCGTGTGAAGAATATAGGAGGCCATAAAATTTCTCGATTTCGGCGATGATTTCTGATGATCTAATACATTTCGGTATATCCAAATCGGCGATATCTTAGAAATGAAAAATCTCGCCTCTTTTAAAAAGGAAATAGAAATATCACACTCGAACCAATAGAACCGTTAGTAAACGTAATTTGAACTTGAAAATTTCCTATTCATGAAAAATGAGCCAAATTTTTTGTTTGTTTTTCCCTGTCATTTGATATTATTGTCTAGAGCTCAATCAGTAGAACAAAAACAATTTTTTTTTTCAAAATTGTATGGATGCCGTCAAAGTTGTCAGTTTTAGACCATTTTTTTTACGGGGTCTACCTCAAAAAGTAAAGTAGATAGGAATTTGAAATTTTCTGTATATTATCACATCACACTAATATTATAAATGCGAAAGTTTGTGTGTGTGTGTGTGTGTACGTTTGTTACTCTTTCACGCTGAAGCGGCTGAACGGATTTGGATGAAATTTAGAATGGATATAGCTTATACCCTAACTTCTTCTTCTTCTTCTTCTTGGCGGGCTCGGTTTCCGCACCTAGTCTCTCATTTGGACCTTTGTGCGTGGAAATAGTGGGACTGGCTATTCTAGCCAGCCCAGCTCACGCTAGAATCCCAAGAGGCGGCCTAGGTCGCCACTGGACTGGCGGAGCGTCCCCGGTTCACCGAGGATCTTGGCCCGTTGTGTGCTGACACCTACGCAGTCTATAGTCACGTGGGTCGGCGTTTCTTCGGCCCCCATGCAGGCTCTGCACAGAGGGCTGTCTGTTAGACCTATAATATAGAAATGTCTGTTAAGGTTGCTATGTCCTGTAATTATCATGCGAAGGTTGGTTCTATTAAGTCGTAGCAGTTTCTTCGTCAGGCGACGGTCCACGGTGGGTAACACCTCTTTCGTCTGCCTGCAGGTTGTCACGCTTACTCATTGTTCAGCATGTTGAGTGCTGGTTCTCTCCCGCAGCCATGTTCTTATCTGGTTAAAAGGCAAGGGTACCAGCAGCGGTTCAACACCTAGTTTTTGTTTTGCGTCTTTCTTTGCCAGTTCATCAGCCGCGTCGTTACCCAGCGATCCACTGTGTCCTTTTATGGAGGGTTACTTTATTGTGTCGGCTTACCTCTTCCAGTCGGTTTAGACATTGTAATATGAGCCCAGAATTTACCGTAGTCCTGCTTAGGGCCCGGAGTACCGCAGTGCTGTCAGAGAGTATGCGAATGTTGAGGCCTTTAGCTTCTCTGCTGAGCACCGCGCTTGAAGCCAGGATCATACCGACGCATTCCGCTTGGAAAATCGTGTTATACTTACCTAACTTAACACATAGGCTACTTTTTATCCCGGAAAAAACCATGTCGTTAAACCGAATAACACGCGGGCGGAGCCGCGGGCAAAAGCTAGTCTACTATATTTAATACTTACTACTTGCTCAACGGTGAAGGAAAACTTCATGAGGAAACCTGCATGCCCTAAAAAGCGTGTATTTGTGCCCGAAGTACGGTGATAGTGCTCATCACCCAAACGCTGGTGTGCCGAGTGTGGACTGTGACTTGCTTTTCACAGTTCACACTCGGAACACCTCTGACACCCCCACGGGGATTCATGTCGTGACGACATACTTATACCTACTAGTAACGTACCCGAATTTATTTATTTTGCATAAGTTTGCATTTTTATTTTTTCAAATTTTTTACTTTGCGTATTTAAGCGCAATTGGCCGGTTTTTAAATGTAAAACACAATAACAAAATATGACTGTTCTCAAAGAAAAAACGAAACGTTCATAAACGAATGTTCTAAAAAAAAACATTTTCTCATCTTTTTTCATGTACGGGACCCACCCTGAAAAAATTTTATATTTTTTTATAATTCAATAATCCAATTTCAAGTCAACATTTTTTACAACAGATCCAAATTTCAGAGCTTGAGACCCGTTACATACGGACTGACAGACAGATGGCCTTTCAGCAGAGTGACATTTGGGTATGGTATGGATACTTTGGGTACGGGACCCATACAATCATAATGGAATATAAACTTGGTGAACACATTCCTTTTAGCGAAAAATAGACTCGTGTTTTATAATTTTTCAAAGTTTCTTATATTTGCCTTTTTTATTTGAATCATATTCTTGTTTTAAATCCATGAAAAGAGACTAAGAAAAAAATTGTATTCATATTTTGTCTGAAGCAGAGGGAAATGGAGTACCGTAAACAAATATTCGCGCTGTTCCTTTAAAACCCAAGATAGTGTAACGGAAATAGAAAACTGAGTTAAGAGGGAATGAATAAATTTCCTATCACAGATACAACTGAGCCATCGAGACCTTTTTTTATAAGATTTCATTTATTTTATTCTTCAGTTGCGTTGAGAAAAAAGGGGGAATTCTTTTCTACCAACTACTTATAAGTATTAAGTTACGTCATATTTTTCACGGGAAAAGTTTACATTACAATTAGAGCGAGTTGATGTCATAAATTTTTCAGTAACCGATATACAGGGTGAATTTTTGAGACGGGACAGTAACGGCAAGTACCTTAACCGTTATAGTTACAGGAAAACGCTTTTAGGAGACTATCCATAAATTTTCAAGATATTCTAAATTGCATTTACAGATTTTGGAAAAAATGTACAGTCAGCAAGAAAATGGTAATTTTAAACAAAATCTTTTTTTGGTGCCAATCGATCCTGTTTCTTATAAGGATCAAAAGTCTCTACTGGATCGACTGAGGTTTGAGTACTAGAAATGTCAGAAATCGAAAAAACATTTCCCATACATTTCGGAAAATGAGTCAAACCTCTAAATTAGCCAAACTTTTTGTTATGGGTAGGTGTGGTAGAAACCACCGCCCTTTAGTCTCGTAAACTGAGATAGAATGGATGATTTTTCACGATAACTTATATTTCTTACCGTCGCTTTTTAAGGGTCTATCGACTGCGAAAACTCCCTTTTAAACCGTGACGGTTGAAAAAAATTGTGCCTTGACGTTACCGTGCAAAATTAGTTGTAACTTGGCTTGGTAAAAATAACCCCGATAATAAATTATAGTAAACAATGACAGAGTTCAAGAAATGCTCAATGACAATTAATTAAAGTAAAGTAAGGTTCTTGCATTAAAATTATGTTATTTTACGCCTTACATTCGATTACAACGATAAATACGCTTAAGTTTGTTAATCGAATGCAATCAAAATGTAAATCATAGAAATAGAATAGAAAAAAGTTTATTTGCAAAAAACTTATTGTATTACATTAGATGTTGGGACGTCCTTTTAAGTATGATAATACCTGTGCCAGGATGCCCCGCTCTTTCATAACTATGGTTATTGTTTTACAAAGTAAACTTATTCAGATATTTAGTCTTAGGTGAATGTGTGGTGCTGAGTATATAAATAATATGTGAGTGAAGTTGTGAGTGTGGTTGTGATTATGAGAGTGTATGATTGTGATTATTATAAACTACCTACATCACCATAGCTACGACCGAAGTCTTGGGATCAGTTATCTAATAGCTACTAGGGAGGGTGTGTGTGTGAGAGGGTGTGTGTGGGTGTGTGTGAGGGGGGGGGGGGGGTGTGTGTGTATATATATTATGTAGGTGAGTTTATGTTTGTAAGTGTAGGGGTGTTGGGGGTACTAATATGTGTAGGTTGGTATGTGTAATTTATACAGTGACTTGCATTAGTGCCTCTACTTCGTTATAGTTTAGGTTTTGTAACCATGCCGTGATTGCCTTTTTGCATTTGTAAAGTTGTAGTGGGAAAATATTTAGTATTCTGTTTACTTGGTTGTATAAATATACAGATTGTCTTTTGAACTGATGGCTTGCAAACATTGTTTTAACACTGTATTTATCCACTACGTCTTTCCTTCTTTTCGTGTTGTCAGGTTTAGATGGTATTAATTTATGTTTTTGCAGTATTAGATGGAGAATGTATCATTTTCGAACTGTTAGTAACTGAATGATAGAGTACAGTTCATCAGTAGGGAATCTATATCGCTTAAAGTACATGACTTTTAAAAGGGACCTTTGTCCTCGTTCCAGCTCCAAAAATTTTTGCTTAGAAGCTCCTCCCCAAATGGGGATACAGTGCGTTAGAATCGATTGAGCTAAAGCAGTGTAAATTTGCTTCAGAAGATTTTAGAAGTATAAATAAGTTTTCTTATTCTGCTAGTAGTAACTTCCAGGCGTGGGTGCCAGGATAGACGCTGATCTATTACTACTCCTAGATATTTAGTACTGGAAACCTTTTCTAATATAGGGCACGTGCAGTCGCTTGTTACGGTGTCACATTTGTGAATTTTTAGGGTAGATGTTATAGGTTGAGTGCGGTTATTAATGGCAAAACATATGTAATTTGTTTTTAAGGTATTCAGTGTGAGTAGATTTTGCTTTAGCCAGGTATAGACCCTTGACAATCCAGTTTCCGCCACATCATGGACTGCCTTCCATAAATCATAAAATGACAGAATTTGAATGTAAAACCCTAATTTTATTACTAATCAATTTCCGCTAATTGCTTTAAAACGCAATTTTTGCATACTTTTTTTTTAAGCAAGGAAATAGTATCGTATAATATTTTATAGCAGAAGTGGGGAAAATGCCGACTTTACGCAAGCGCAGCGTGCGTAAAGTGGTCATTTTACGCACGGTGTGTGCTATAAACAATATTATGATGTGCATTTTGCACCGGGATTCGGTTTTGCCACCCTAATAGTTCACGTGCACGGCATGACGTTATCGTCGGCGGAAAATTAAAAGTACCTCCCTACAATCCCATACATTTTACTTCCCTGTTAAAACGTGACGGTGAAAATATCGTGCCGTGCCGTTATCGTGCAAAATTATAAACCACCCATCACTGATTTCTGCAAATACGCTAGCTAGGGGCACCACGTCAAAACTGCTTTATATTTTTATATGTAAAAATCAAGTTGAAGACATTCTTTTTGTATCTCGTCTAGGCCCCCTGGACTGTTAGACCAAGTAAAGCAGCGATATAAATACCATCGCTGGAGTAAAGACACAACTAACTGGTAAATCCTTTCACATCTTATGCCTTCGAACGTGGCTTGAAAACACCCCCATGACGAAAGAGTACCGCCAAGCGACCGGTCGTGTTCATTGGTCGTAGATTTACGGAAGTCCCTAGTTAGCTTTTAGTTAGTCCCTAGCTTTTACTCTCACACTTTTTGGGGGAGCCCTCTTCATCCTAGGCCTCACCGACGCTTTCCATCAGGCGTGGTAGTGGCTAAGCATAAGAATAAGGGGAATAAAAAATCTAAGACCGATTGAGTTGAAGATTGGCAGGTATGTTAAGAGTTAATCATGGACCCCGGAAAAAACTGAAAAATCTTTGATGGCGTCACATCTTTGATACATTGATTTGCACCCCCGCATTGTCGAACACTCTACAGACCAATTTTTTCTTTTTTAAATGCCTAGTTCTTTTCCTAAAATTGGATCCGAAATTGACAATTTAAATTATGTCTTTTATCGCAAAATGGCGCCTCAAATTCAATTGTTTCACTCACAGGGTAACCGTATTTACCCCCCCCCCCTCCACCCCTCCAAAAACCCTTTCAAACACTGAACACTAGTGAACGCCTCTAAACCCCCTTGGAGCTTCATGTAGTTTTTGAAAACTAATAGCTTAATCGTTAGTGGAAATGAAAATGAGCATAGCTTTCAGAGCTAACATTTAGAAAGCTCCATTTAGAAATGAATATTCAAGAGGCTATCGGGGTTCGATTTTTAAGCAAATTCAAGTCAGCGAGCGGCCATTAAGAATATTTTTTGAACTTTTTTTTCTCATCACTAATTGAAATCTTTTGGAACGAAGCCCCAAGTGTTATTGGCATCTTCAGAATCACACAAAATCAATTGGTATAGCATTCATTTTGCCTAACAGGAACCTAATATTACATATACAACACGACGGTTTTTTTTAGGGTTCCGTAGCAGGATCCTATTACTAAGCATCCGCTGTCTGTCCATCTGTCACAGCGATGCTTTAGCCGTAATAGGTAGCCAATTGAAAATTTCACAGAATATGTTTTGCTATAGACAGCGAATGAAAAAAAAACAAGAAATTAAAACAAGTAACAGGCAATCTCGAAAAAAAAACTCTATTTTTTGTTTAAGCTCTATCTTAAAAACAGTAATATATACACGTTTAAAATTTGGTCAGATTGAAGTTCATACTATATTCTATATAAAACAATATACATAAAAAATACTATGTATTGGGTTAAATTCTTGGTAAACCGCCTCGAAATATTTAATTTTTATTTTGTGTAATTCAGCCAACGCACCAAATGTCACTGAATAACTTCTACATTTTATCTGAGAGTAATTTGCTACTGCGTAACAGATAGGAAATGTACAGGTCTAGTGAGAAATCTAAGAAGAATCGTATTTATTTGATGAAGTCTTGTGATAACTTTTTTTTATGACCAACGGAATGCTTTTTGACACCGATTTCTGCCAAGTTAGCAAATCAAATGATCGAAATGAGCACATAAATTTTAATTATATAAAAAATCGTGTAAATAAAGCTGAAGCGGAAATAACCATAAATACCAGGAATATGTACAAAGTTTATAATTTTATATCGTTACTATCTATAAATTTTGCGAGTATGCGAATAACCTTCTTATTAGGAAATGTTAACAAGTAATCCATCGCCTCGTTGTCATTAATCGGTAAAAGAATATTCGCATCTCTTAAAAGTTCAGCCAAAGGTCTCCAATTATTATTAATCAGGCAATTTTAAAAAAAGTGATAGACGGCTCCTCCGTACCACAATCACATAATGGAGAATCGCGTAATTTAAATTTAAAAAGTTTTGCCGGCGAACACACATGGCCAAATCTGAATCTAATGAGCACACTCGTAGCCCGCTTAAACATAAGGTTTAGCCGGAACTTGATCTTGCAAGCGGGAAAGGGTAAAACGAACTTAGCCGACAAAACACGAAGTCCCAATATTTCTTACTATAGCTGTAACCCTCCTGTAACCATAGAGTTTGTCTATGCTGTAACAAACATGTTTGAATGCAATACATGTCTGCAGATCATCGGACATCAGTAATGGGTTACATATATAGGTATTCTATTCACTTTCAAAATTGTTTAAGAAGGCTAATAGCTGGTGATCCTTAATTCAGACGTCAACTGAATAAAAACAAAAATACATATTAAGCTACGTGGGCGTAGCCAGGTTTTGGTATCGGGGGATGGGTTTCAGAAAATAAAACGACAAAAGAGTACATAAAATTACAAAAGAACTACTGCAAACGCATTAGAGAAGGATTCTTCTGTTCTTCCTTTTAAATATAGCCACTACTTCATCTCAAGTATCAATTTCTGCCCCACAGTGAATATTCATGAGAGTTATTTTAGTCTTACTCAAAAATTACGTTTTTGTTGACGTTACAAAATATGTTTATTTTATTGACGCAACTTTAATAAGAGGCATGCATAGAGTTTAACGGCCGTTTTAGTATTTTTCTGAACCAGGTTTTGGATGAGAATTTGTTTGGTATCGCCATCTACGTAGCTATTATTTAGTAACTCTCGCAACAAACACAAGCTAACTTATGGAACTGGTACATATTGTATTTGTACGTGTAGTTAGCCTAGATAACTAATCTTGATCATCCAGATTGTCCCCAGAAGCTACTCGAAAGTCCGACCCTTCGTCTATTTAATAACATGTCAAGTACCAAAATCAAATCACGAAGTGGATACCCCGACTAAACATTCTTGATCCTAAGTAAATAACGTCCAGAATTTCAAATTTCGAATAGGTGACCGACTCATATGAGTGAGCGAATGCTTCAGTCGGACCAGTGGATATATTGCAGATTTGCCAGATGATTTTCATCTTTATTGTGAGTATTATAAAGGTGTTTTATGCAGATATTTAAATATTGTGAAAACGGAAGTTAGGGGATCAACAGCGAAGGCAACAAGCGTGCTCGTTTACGAATCAATTGAGTACTCGAATAAAATCTGGATCAGAAAAGTGCTTCATATGAATGAAATATGTCTACTGTAAGTCATACACATGTAATCTACATACAAAGTATGTAATGTTTTGTTGCTGAATTAACAAATTGTTTAAAAATAACGGTACGGAACCTGCTGCTGGAATGGAATAAGGTTACAAAGCGACCCAACTTTCTGTGATCTACCTTCCTGTGTAGTTTAAGTTACATAATAATAACATTACATAATGGAGAGTGGAGACAGATGATCAAATGTTCCCAAATAAAATTAAATATGAACAATTTGACCCAAATGCAGGAGACAATTTTTTGCGTCTTAGTGACCGGTGTCATCATTTATATAAAAATATGCGAAATTTTTATCTTATTTGAATAAACTTACACAATTTTTTTTTCAATGCAAGTGCTCGTAAAGTTCTGTTTTATATGCGTCAAATCCATTGTCAAAGTCAACTTTACCGCACAAGTGTTTAATGTTTGAATTTTTTTTTTAGTTTTGTTTGCCCTACATAGTGGTTGGGAAGACAATAAATACAGCCATGTTCGAGGTATGTTTTATTTTTTTAATTTATCGAAAACAGTTGCCAGCCTTATCTTGTGTACCATAAATAGACATGACAGATTCAGTTTGATGCGTTCATAGGCTGCGTTCAGTGTGATTGATGAAATGAAATGAAAACTGTTTACACGACATTTTGAGTAGGTAGTAACTTTACCAATTGAAAATTCTGATGAAACTTAACCAACCAATCTTTCAATATAATATTTTTTTTAAATATGTCGTCACGACATGAATCCCCGAGGGGGTGTCAGAGGTGTTCCAGGTGTGAACTGTGAAATGCAAGTTACAGTCCACACCCGGTACACCCGCGTTTCAACGACGATTATTACGCCCCAAGGTCATGGGTGTTGAGCCCTATTGCCGTTCTTCGGGCACAAATACACGCTTTTTTAAGGCATGCTGGTTTCCTCACGATGTTTTCCTTCACTGTTCAGCAAGTGGTAAGTATTAAATACTCTGCGGATAAATTCCGAAAAACTCATTGGTACATGCCCCGGCCGGGGATCGAACCTGGATTTTAAAGATTGGGAGGCCAGCGTTCTACCCCTAAGCTACCGCCGCTTTTTTTGATAATATATAGGTAACAAGAAGGATATTGAAATCTGGTTAAAATAATCTTTTTGGGTAACCTCATTTAATCATAATATGATTAAGAACTTTTTGACAAAAAGTTTTTATATGCGAGTTCGCGAAATGATATTGGCCACTTGCATTCTCTGTACATTATTTAAAAAAAATACAAAAAATAATACAATCGATCGGTCTTCCTTGATAACAACATTCTTTGTATCTAAATAATAATTTCGGACAGCCATTGTTGTTAACATTATTCAAATAAGCTGGTGGAGTCGAATTCGTTATGTTACGTATGACTGAAAGCAGCCTTCGAACGCATCAAACTGAAAGCAGCTCATTTCCGTCAAGTTGGCAACTTGCGTGTAAAGAAAAAGACTGCATAAATATGCATAAAGTTCATTTGAAGTAAGTATTTATTGTTTCTTTCTTCCTTTAATTACGCTTAATTCATTTACTCACACTATGCATTGAAAAACGTAGTATGATGTGCGTAAGGGCAATAACTTACTCATAACGTTTAAAACACTTGCTTATCGCTCGTGTTTCAAATCGTTCCTCGTATAAGCTATTGCCTCCTTTACGCACTCGTAGCATAAACTACTATTGCGCAAATATTAGTTCCATTCTCCACTTACCTATACATGACAAACAGCTCAATCAGCATAGTTGATTTCAAGTTGGTAGAAACGAGCAGACTACGAGTTTTCAATATCAGGGATTCTGTTTTAAATAGAACCTTAAAACCACAGCTTTTAAGAACATACTAACAAAATGGTGACGCGAATGAAACACACGTGATATATTATTTCAGATATTTATTATGTGATTTAATTTTTAGATGATTCAGATAGATCTTCTCGTATTTTTACAGTAAATCGTAAATTGACCAAGTTTTCCCGATGCTCACGAAAACTTTTAATAACGATCCAAATAGATTCGTTTTTTATGTTTTCTTTTTTCATCTCATGGATAAAATTACTAAAATGAAGCCGTTTCAGTTTCTTTTTAGGGTTCCGTACCCGAAGGGTGCCAAACAGGACCCTATTACTAAGCCTCCGCTGTCTGTCTGTCCGTCCGTCTGTCACAGGGGTCTACAGCTTCAGCCGTAATAGGCAGACAGTTGAAATTTTCACAGAATATGTGTTACTATGGCCTCTACCACGACAAGTAATAAAAATTCAAAAAATGTGAAAAACAAAGGTGGTCCCCATACAAGAATCGTTATTTGTTCCAGCTCTATCTCAAAGACGGTTTCAAATTTGGTCAAATTGTTATACTTACTCATAAGTAAAAGAACAAATAATAAAAATAGGGTTCCGTACTCAAAAAATTTCGAATTGTTTGATAGGGGCGCTATCAATTTAGCGGCCTTTTTGACGCCGTTATATTGCTGTGGTATCTATATTGTTGTTTTTATCATGTTTTTAGGGTTCCTTACCCGTTTTTTGTGGTGGTGCGGAACCCTTTGTGCGCGAGTCCAACTTGAACTTGGCCACATTATTTAAAGTACTTTATACTCCTCATTTTTCGTCAGCCTTACTCCCATCAAACTGCAACGTCACGCAAATACTACTAAGTCGATTTTGTTAAGGTACTGTAACTCCGTCGGATTTTTTTACATTGTATTCGTGTTGGTTGAAATTTCGAACAAAACCATATCAAAATAAAGTTCCTATCAGTATGCACTGCAACATGGCTATTACGTCAGTCACTGCGGTTGACAAAATTGTGAAAATATTGAATTTTATATTTATTTAAAATAAAAATAAAAAAAATTCTTCAAAAAGTTTGCAATCCGTCTTATTTTAGAGGATAAAAAAATAAGGGTAAATTTAGTTTTCTTTTTCCTTCTCTGGTATATTATATTATATTATTAAAACAAAATTCAGGAAAAATCACATCATTCTTCATATAATGTAGAACTTTTGTTCTATTAAAAAATGACGTAGTTAATTAGTTATCTTAATGAGATGGTTATAAAAGAAACATACTTAGTTTAAGGCCGTAGAGAAAACAAAATAAGAAAGTAAAAATAATACTATTAGGATTAAAGAAATTTATTTAAAAAAAAAATATTTTACCCCCACCAATTGCTCGTCAAGCTACATCAGCCTATTTTTCTCATATAAGGAATTTCATACAATTTTGGCTCGTCTTACTACATCAGCCTATTTTTATCTCGCGAAAGTATAAAAGCAATGTCATGTGGTTTGACGTGTTATTTGTCGGTGGTCTTTCGTATAGGCAAGGTCATTGTTTGTGTTACGAACTTCTTTGATTATTGTTCGTTTGGTTGATTGTTTTCGTATTTCGGTTATTCTGTAAAATTATTATTTGTAATAAACTCGGTTAAAATGTTGCTAATGTTCTTTTAAATTAAATACCACTTCTGTCGCTAAAATCAGAAGTGGGATTCGCCTGTGCCTGCAATTTCTAATTTATTTCGAAAACAGTCAACCACGTGCTTGTGTCTTAATTATGCCGAGATCGTCAAGACGGAGAAGTAGGTCATCTGACGTAACCCCTCGTCGTAAGCGTAAAAGTTCAAGCGATCGTTCACGCCGACGACGTGAGTGCCTTGATTCCCGTGAAAGGGACGATTACAATTCAAACGCACGGTCTCGCTCCAACTCTCGTAAACGTTCTCGCCGTGACTTGCGTGTGCATTCTCGCCATGACTCTAGTGCGCGTTCTCGCCATAATTCGCGGGAAAAATCTAGCCGTAATCGTGATGGTTCAATAAAAAAAGTGCTAAATACAATTATCAATCGTCTTAATATTGTTGAACAGGGTTCTACAAATATATCACAAGCCTCGCCGCGCCCCGCTTGTCAAAGCACACCTCGGGAAAATGTCAGTGTAGCCTCAGTGGCACAAACATTGACAGAAATACTAAGTACGGTTAATCCAGTAAAATCCCACAACTATTATGTATCCAATTTCGACCCTGCCATACACGACATAGAGGTGTGGTGTGAGGAAGTTGGGCGCGCTAAGGTGGCCAATCGTTGGGACGATTACGAATGTCTTTCGCGGGTATCTAATTGTTTAAAAGGTGATGCGAAAACCTGGCTCAATGAGTGGGTAACTAATGACCGATCCTGGACAAATTTTCAACTAGAATTCAAGCCGTTATGCCCTCGTAAGCTTGACTACGCTAATATTCTGTTTGAAGTAATGAACAGGACTTCCGACAAATATTCAACCTACGCTGAATATGCGCGTCGTTCGCTGTTACGATTACGCATTATTAAAGGTTTAAGTAGTGAGCTTATGGTGCAAATTGTAGTACGAAGTGACAACAAGTGCGTGCAGCGGCCGCGAACGCAGACTTAACCCCTGACAATTTAGTTACCTTTTTGTCAATTTACGCGAAGCCTATCACCAAAATTGCCACACGAGTATTTACCTCCGATGTGACAAAAAAAACGTAAAGTAGAACGATTTGAAAGCAAATGTTTCGTATGCGGTCAGGTTGGGCATAAAAGCTACAAATGTTTTAAAAGGCAAAAATTATCAGAGAAACCTTTAGAAGATATTTCAAAACGGACATGCACTTTCTGTAAAAAGATAGGTCACAAGGAAAGTGAATGTTTCGCAAAATTACGTTCAGAATCACATAACAATAATCAAAGAAGTGTTAACCTATGTAGGGAGATTTCATCTGACTTCAATGGTAGTGAGGTTGTCGTTGCCGTTGTAGAAGGCATTACAACTGACATTCTCATTGATAGTGGTGCGATTAATATCTCGTTGATTTCTTCGGATGTCGTAAAGTTATTTTCCTGCCCTTGGAAGGCTACTCATTGTGTTATAAAGGGAGTTAGTGATAGTGAAATTATTTCTCGAGAATACGTCACACTTACGATTGAGTTTTCGGATATCTCCCTCGAGGTGGATTTAATGGTTGTACCCTCTTCATGTATGAGCTCCCCAATTATAATTGGCACGGACGTTCTTAATAGGGATGGTATTGTTTACGTGCGCACCAAGGATAGACAATATCTGACGCATTCTTCAAATAATTTTTTTAATGTTAATGCGGTTCAATCTGATATACAAACACAAGTAAAAACGCCCCTACAAAGAACGGATCTCGACAAACTAATGTCTGTTATCAATGAGTTTTCGGAATATTTGATTTCTGGCACTGCCATGACCACAGTCAAAACGGGACAAATGCATATCAGGTTGACTAATGATACGCCGGTGGTGTACCACCCTTATCGGTTAGCCTATCAGGAAAAACTAAAAGTTAGAGAAATTATTAATGATTTGTTAGAGAAACAAATAATTAGGGAATCAGAATCCGAGTACGCCAGTCCAGTGCTTCTAGTGAAGAAAAAAGACGGCTCTGATAGACTATGCGTGGATTTTAGGGCCCTAAATAGAATCACTATAAAAGACAGATACCCCCTCCCTCTCATAGATGACCATATTGACCGTTTGGGGTCTTCCAAATTCTTTTCGTGCCTTGATATGGCATCAGGATTCCACCAAATTCCTATTGAAGAAAGCTCCGTTCATAAGACTGGTTTCGTGACGCCCGAGGGGCATTACGAATATCTAAAAATGCCATTCGGACTTTGTAATTCTCCGACAGTGTATCAAAGGATAATAAATAATACACTTCGGAGGCTGATTGAGGCCGGCCATGTTCTAGTTTACGTCGATGACGTACTGCTCATGTCCGAGACTATTCAAGATGGCATAAATTTCTTACGCGATGTCCTGAGAACATTAACTGAAGCCGGATTCTCAATCAATCTCAAAAAGTGTTATTTTCTTACCACTGAGGTGGAATATCTCGGACGTATTATAGCTCAGGGTCAGGTTAGACCGAGCCCTCGCAAGATTGAGGCATTAATTAACACTCCAGCTCCAACTAACGTGAAGCAGGTTAGGCAGTTTCTCGGATTAGCTGGATATTTTCGACGCTATATAAAAGACTATGCGACGAAAACTGCAAGTATATCACGCTTGACAAAAAAAGGCATTACATTTTTGTGGGGACCAGAACAGGAATCCACTCGTCAAGAAATATTAAAAGAATTAACCAACGCACCGATACTCGCAATTTTCGATCCTCATCTGCCTACTGAGCTGCATACGGACGCAAGTAGCGCAGGCTACGGAGCTGTCTTAATGCAGACGCATGGTGATGGTAGCAAACGAGTGGTGACCTACTTTAGCAAGGTGACACAAGGTGCTGAAAGTAGGTACCACTCGTACGAATTGGAGACGTTGGCTGTTGTAAGGGCATTACAACACCTCAGACATTATCTAATCGGTATAGAGTTTAAAATCATCACTGATTGTAATGCTCTTAAGTCGACCGAGCGCAATAAGGATTTGCTACCGCGAGTGGCGCGCTGGTGGATATACCTACAAGATTTTAATTTTATAATTGAGTACAGAAAAGGCGCGCTGATGTCACACGCCGACTACCTCAGCAGGAATCCTCAGCTAGCGCATGTGAACCACATTGAAAGACCACGAAACTGGGCTCAAATTGCGCAAAATTCTGACAATGAGACCCAGGACCTAATTCAAAAACTAAATGAAGGTAGCTTAGACCCACAGCGTTACGTCTGTCGAAATGATGTCCTTTACTATCGGTATTCGCCCACTGGTGAGGAATCTCGCCTTCTTTGTTATATTCCCAAAGGCCACCGACTAAGTTTGTTAAGGATTTTCCATGATGAACATGAACATATTGGGGCAGATAAAACCTTGGATCTCATTCTTAAACATTTTTGGTTCCCTGGACTTAAACATTTTGTAGACAAATATGTGTCACATTGCCTTACATGCATATCAAAAAAACGCGTTCCCAGAGCCCCACAACAACCGATCACATCTTGGGAAAAGCCCGACATTCCTTTTGACACCGTTCATGCAGATGTCTTAGGTCCATTACCCGAGTCAAACGGGTACAAGTTTGTTCTTGTTCTTGTTGATTCATTCACAAAATTTTGCTTACTTAGTCCTGTGTACAGACAGGACGCAAATGAACTGAAACGGGTTTTTAATAACGCGATCTCATTATTCGGTGTCCCTAAATTACTAATCTGTGACCGCGGACGTATGTTTGAGGCATCCAGCTTCGTAGACTTTATGAGCGAAATGGGTTGTAACATACATTACATAACACCTGAGATGCATCATGCAAATGGGCAAGCAGAGCGTTATATACGTACCGTCTTGAACATGATTCGCATCGAAACAGGTAACAAAAATGATTGTTGGTCTGAACTGTTGTGGAAACTGCAATTAGTTTTAAACATTACTAAACAGAAAACGACTAAGTGTTCAGCATTAAATTTATTAATTGGCACTGATTCGAGTACTCCTGTAATCCGTGCGTTGATCCGAGATGTGGCACTTGAAGATACTCATCCTAACCGTGAAGCTTGGCGTGAAATATGCAGAAATCGAGCAACTGAGCTGCTCAAAAAGAATCAACGTCAACAAGACTCGTATGTGAACCAGCAACGACGTTCTCCCAGGATATTCAAACTGAATGACCTGGTATTTGTCATCAAATACTCGCAATCTACGGGAAAATTAGACTCTGGAATGAGAGGCCCCTACCAAGTCACGAAGATCTTATCTAGTGACCGCTATGAACTTAAGTTGCTGAGTGGTGCTCGTGGTAAAATTACCCAGGCCGCAGCTCAGTACATGGTGCCGTGGAAAGGAGAATGGTGTCCAGATACATGCGCAGCTTTTTTTGAATGTGAGTAATTGTGTTTGTCATGTTACAGGTATATTTGCACGCCATCAATCGAGTGAGCACGCTTTCTTTATGACATGGAGTGTTCGTGTGATGAGAAGTCGCTGATTCGAGCCCAGGGTTGCAAAAATTTATGGGAGTTGTTTGCAAGCTGTTACCGTGATGCCTGTATCCTGAGAGAGCTTGTACTGGGACTCCGGGTACGCGCTGTGGTGCCTACGCTCTGCAGATATGTCAGCGTGCGTGCTACCAGACCTGTGCTACCAGACCTGTGCTGCGGTACTCGATCTGAGATTTTGGACATGCGCTGCGGTGCCTCTGTCTTGCAGACACGTTGTTATACGTGTAGATGTTGAATGCGCTGCGGTGCATTGTTTAAACACAATATCTATCGTGTGAGGTTTATCGTACGGCCGTACTAGTATGATCATGCGTTTGGTTTTGTGAGAGATGAATTTCGTGATAGTTTTTTTTTTTTTTTAAACTAGTATGTTTGCGCAAAAGAGGGCTTCAAAAGTGTGATGACTGAAAGACTAGGGAAAAATAAGCTTTAGCATCAGTTTCTTATACCGATTATTTATTGCAGGTGATCATGATGAGGTTACAGAGGCACCAACACTAACTGCAAACCAGAACTCGGATGGAGTTGAACTCGTCCCACCACCCGTCAACCTGGACGAAGGATTACCGGTTGACGATGCTGCCGCTGCTGAAGTGCCCGAGGACGGCGCACGGTCAGGAGAGGCCGTATTAGGATTAAAGAAATTTATTTAAAAAAAAAAATAAAAAAAAATATTTTACCCCCACCAATTGCTCGTCAAGCTACATCAGCCTATTTTTCTCATATAAGGAATTTCATACAATTTTGGCTCGTCTTACTACATCAGCCTATTTTTATCTCGCGAAAGTATAAAAGCAATGTCATGTGGTTTGACGTGTTATTTGTCGGTGGTCTTTCGTATAGGCAAGGTCATTGTTTGTGTTACGAACTTCTTTGATTATTGTTCGTTTGGTTGATTGTTTTCGTATTTCGGTTATTCTGTAAAATTATTATTTGTAATAAACTCGGTTAAAATGTTGCTAATGTTCTTTTAAATTAAATACCACTTCTGTCGCTAAAAATACTTATAAGGTATTATGAGTACATAGAGCGTTGTGAAAATTATTATACAACGTGAAACTTAAGTCATTTTGTTAACGAAAACTGGTGATAGTACTCGTCCATATGAACAACTTTTACTGTAGAACCAACCCTGAAATCGTGAAACAAATATCAGCTGTTCCATAGAAAAGTTAAATACACTCGATCCAAATGTATGGAACAGCTGATTTTTTTTTCGCGATTTCAGGGTTGGCTTCATCGTAAAAGTTGTTCATATGGACGAGTACTATCACCAGTTTTCGTTAACAAAATGACTTAAGGCGAAGTTATCCAGAGAAATCTGTCCTGCTCCAACGCTTTCATTTTTCACATGCTTATCCTGCTCAGCGGGGGCGGATCGCTCAGAAAACTCGCGGTTTTAAAGTGTTTTTAGTATGTTGGAATTAGAGAGACGGGTTTTTAATATGATGGCCGTTTTATGTCACATTTTTCATAACGTTTATTTTAGTGTAAGTTATATTGGCCAAACTTTAATACAGCTCAAATGAAATAATATTTAGATCGTAGTTTAGACTTATCTTTGCGATTTAATCGGATCGAGAAAAATGTAAGCTATCGTGTATCAAAGCCCGAAATATTAAGATGAAAGAGTATATATGACATATATTTTTTGCAAAATTTAACCGTCACTTTTTATTGGTTTTAAAATTAATTTGAAAAGAGACAAAGTCGGGATAGCCCCTCCTTAAATTTCACGTTGTATATGTATAATTCTTACAAAGCTCGGCACCTAACTTTGCGCTTATAAATAAATTCTATATTAATATAAATTCATGAACGAAAGTAAATAAAAGATATTTAGCACTTGAGGGCCTTAAACAGGGCCAGGCGCTGCCACTTCAGAAAAAAAATACTCTCTAAATAGAAAAAAATATTTAAAGTCTGCTTAATTAAATGTCTAGAAATAACAATTAACTGTTTTAAGAACATTTTGTTGAGTTGAATGATGAACAGAAATCACTTGTACTATTCCACAAATTAGTTTCCAATGCAAGTGCTCGTAAAGTTCTGTTTTATATGTGACTAATCTGTTGTCAAAGTCAACTTTACCGCACGAGTGATTTATTTTTCAACTTTTTTTTATTTGTTTTTTAATTTTTGTTCTTTTACATAGTGGAAGGCAAATGGAACTTAGCTCATACAACCATGTCTGAGGTATGTTTTATTTTTTTAATTTATCGAAAACAGTTGCCTGTCTTATCGTGTGTACCATAGATAGACTTCACAGAAATGAGCTGGTTTCAGTTTGATGCGTTCGTGGGCTGCGTTCAATTTGATGAAATGAAATGAAAACTGTTTAGACAACATTTTGAGTAGGTAGTTACTTTACAAATTGAAAATTCTGATGAAACTTAATCAACCAATTCGCGCCAGACTTTATTTTTTTATCACGCGTTTCATACGACGTTTTCAACACACTTGCGAGGAAAAATAATAAAATTTCACTGCTTATTCTTCCACATAATCGAAGCCACAGCTATGAATTGAAAATTTTCTTTGAAAAATGGCGGCGGAGATTATGTCTATGCGCGTGCAGATGGAAATAGAGGCACTGACGCATGCGCCAAACAGCCAAATATTAAATATTAACTAACTGAATATTTTTTACAACAAAAAATTTAGTTAATTTGTTGATAAAATTAAATTTTTATTTATTATATATTAACTGAGACAGTTTATTTATTTGCAAAAACTTTACTATTTCTCAAGACATCAAAACTCTTTGCTAAGATTAAAAAAAACTGTTATGTAAAAAACACTAGTGCGATAATGTAAATTAAAAAGCACGTGTGTTTAATATGCTGCATTATGACCCTAAGAACGCTGCAATAATGGCCACTTTATAAGCAAGTGTATTGAAAAATAATATTGCGCGATAGTTAGTTAAAGTTAATTTTTGATCATTAAGTTTTTAAATACGTTTTATGTAGAGCTAAAATTCTTACTTATATGCTAAAAACAGCCGTTATATTAAATAGACGTTGTTTATAAAACAAATGCTGTTATATGCTGTTATCCGTCATACAAATTGACGCAGAAAAGAAGGCGTCAAATAGGTTGAAAAAGCTTCTTTGTGGGCGGCGTCCTTATTCCCTAACGTTAAGCAAAATCTCCGTGACGTTTTGTGGCCTGAAAGTACACCGTGCCTCAATATGCCTTGTCTAATGGGGACGGGTTGCGATGTCAGCTGTAAATACTGCATTGCTCATTAAAACGGCACGAACCACGGCCTGGGTCCTGTACAATATTCAGTTCTTAGCACTTCAAATGGGTAGGGTTCTTTATGGATTTGAGCGTGTATTTTGTGAGCTTTTATTTTAAGCTATAAATGTGTACTATTTTGTAATTTTCATGTTCTCCTTGTTTTCTAGTGCTCCGTACCTCAAAATTAAAAAAGGAACCAAGACAAAGACCCTCTTTCTCGGATCCCATGATGCAGAACTAAAGTTTAAAGATGTCGGCAATCCTTGGTAAGGCGGGGAGACGAACGGTGAACAAGGACCATCAGCATAGACTGGTGGCTATAACCCGTGCGGTTAAAGAAACAATCTGTAAATGGCGACTGGTACTTTTTTATTAAATAAACTTTTATGTAGTTAACATTATCTCGAGAACATTTATTTATTTTACTTTATTCTGTACTTGTTTTTCTGTATGCATTAAAGAATTGAAAACATATCACGGCGTTTTGCCTACAGGCATGGACAGTGTGAATGCTAATCCAAACTGATTATTTTTTTGTACTTGGTACCATGCTGTGCGAGTATAGACAGAGCGACGATGTGAGCGAGATAGCATGAGACCGTCCGCCATTTATAGATAGTTTCTTTATCCTCAACCTGAATGGCAATTGCAAAAAATTAAATTAAACCCTACGGGTTTTTGTTGATTGTGCATATTATGTACCTAGGTTAAGATTATGAAAATAAAAAATACTAAAAAAAAAAAAAATTAGTGGTTAGACCACCATTGGATGAATGGATGAATGATATTGCAGAAAAGCAGTGCACGTCCGACAACGCTAATTCACTTCTCATCAAAAAAATCGAAACACTTCTCAAGTTTGTGTTTTTAATGAATTATTTATTAGAAAAATATTGTACATATACGGAAAAAAATTAAATATCGTACAACAGTATGTAGTACAAGGTTTCGAATTTCCTATTACAAATTCAATTTTTTTTTAAAGAATTAATCCTCTTTTTTAGTTATTTGTCGACAGAAAGAAAGTCTTGGTAGTGTTTAGATTTTTTTGATGAGAACTATATTTTGGCTACATAAAGATAGATATATCAGTATAAACGGTTTCCCTTTACGTCCCTAACCCTAAAAGCGTTGGTAGCCTGTGTGCATCGCAACGGAGTGACCACACGTCTCGTATTCATAGACGCGCTTTATTACCGACGAGATGGAAAATGGAACGGCTTCCATGTCGGCTGCACTTTACTGGACATGGAAATTCATGGAATGTCGTCTATAGCTGTTTAGCTTCAAAACACTATTATACAAATGTGTTATTGTGTACGTGTACATACATTATATGGGCACACTCATCAGCTGCTACACTTAGCTGCTTATTTGTTGTATGACTTATGGCGTGTTGTGATGTATAAAATAGAGCTTGTTCTAATACCAGTTTGGCAATGTCAATAAAATACACAACAGTAAGGAGTCCACCACTGAACGTCGACAAACGAAGCTTTGAATCACGGAACTGCGAAAGCACTGAAGTGCGATGCATTTAAATGCAACTGAACTATATGGTGCGATGCTGTGCGCAATTTGCGAAAGCACTTTACTGCGAATTACTCCTGTTCGACACATGGTCGAATTAGGAAAGTGCGAAAGCACTGAAGTGCGATGCACTGTAGGTAATGCGACTGAGCCGTTTGAATTAGAGAATTATGTCGTTTAAATAAGTAATATATTGCTTTTTTGTATTGTATTCACTTAGTAGAATTTAATGATGACCATGAGAAACTATTTTATTTTATAGTATTACAATTATTTCCATTTAAAAAATTACAACATTTTGATGAAATGAAACGCAAACGCAAATTTTGTGACAAAGTGAGTATCATCATATAATATGATATCATCATCATGAAATATGAAGTTCAAAATTAATAAATGTAAAATAAAGCCCTCAAATATTTTGTAATAGGTTGTTTTAATCAAAAATAATGAAAAAACCGGCCACTCGCCATACACCGCAAGCAAGAGCAGTATCATGTGACGTCATTTGATGCGCGCTAAAATGGCAGCCGTTTGAATTGTAGAAGATTATTATGAAACTTATTTTGATCTATGAAATATGGATAATTTAGTTGTAAATTCTTATTCATAGCCCTCATTTGATCATATATTAACGATTTGTGCATTAAAAAATTTAATGCATATTCTTGCTTTAGTAAAATGTTTTGTACTTACCAAAGAAAAACTAATTTATAAGTTAGAACGTCTTACCAATTCACTAGAAATAGGTACGTAGTACAATAGGAATTTTGAAATACAGAATAAACAAAATTAAGTATTTCAAGATATAACTTGACAAAGGAATTTACAAATTCTGTACACATACATACAATACGTGACTTTGCTACCCCGCGTTACGTGACATTCTTACCCCACATTACGAAGGTAAAACATTACCCGAATCAAAGACCGACTTGAAGGGCAAAGGATACAAATCACTTGTGAATGATACAGAATGTGAGAAACACAAACTTTATTGGCCCTGGGGGTGCCAAGCCCCCCCAATGTTATTGTCAGCAGGACTGAGTCTCCCCCCCCCCCATATTGTATCTTGTGCCGTAGGTTATTGACACTAAAGCTGAGATTCAGAGTGCAATGAGATCACGTCGCTTTTTGACGTTTGTAAGATTGAGTTCGGACTCAAAATGCACTCTGAATCTCAGCCTAAGAACAGTTCCCCCCCCGCTCGGCCGAGTTACGCATCAGACGTGTTTTTGTGTCGCTCTGCGACTAAAAATAGTAACTACTGTAATAAATAGTGTAATGTCTATAAAGTGTACATCTTAGTGTTCTTTCACCAATAAGTCACCTATTTCCAGCGCAAACAATTATCAAAGTAATCTTTCTGTTGAACTATCAACAAATAAGTGTGTGTGATTTAGCATCAGTGTCGTGCGTGGCCATCTCAAACCGGTCGTCGTCAACCGCTGCCGCTGTGCCTACCTCAACGACGTCACACGCCCGCCACTCGTCACGTGAATATTTTCTCATCACATATATTTACAAATTTTACTCCGAGTACACGAGCGTCGCTGGCCCAAAGCCGCAAACGCTGACTTCTAAACCGACGACCCGAGTTCGATTCCCAGGAACCGATTATCTTTTTGTGTTATTAAGACAGTTCTTGGACTCTGTCAGGCTGTTTAAATGGGTCTCAATAGATCACCACTCAATAACGACAGCAACAAAACTCAAAACAAAATTCAACATGAATCTCTCTCGGACTCTGAAATACCTACCGCCACATCCACCGCAAGGCGCGATATCGAAACTACACCGAACATTATTCGAAAACGCAAATACAAACACGACGAAACTTTACGAAACGAATTCTCCGATTTTAAAGATGAAATATTGGACATGTTCAGACAGCTACATAAAGAAATGCGAGAAACATTGGCGTCGGATCAACGATCGGCATTCGCAAAATTTGAGACGATGCTCTTAACCATACAAAATACCACCACTGAGATTGAAAAGTCTTTAACCACACTTACAGTGGAACATGAAGAGATTAAACTGAAACTGGATAGTGTGGAGCATGAATGTAAAGAGAATCGTGCCTACATCCTGATTCTAGAAGATAAAGTAGAGGACTTACAAAGAGACGCGCGAAATGCTTGCATTGAACTGAAAAATGTTCCTATCATACAAAATGAATCCAACCAAGAACTATCCGAGCTTTTATTGAACCTCGCAAAACACGTCAATATCAGCATGAATGCAACCGATATCCGTAACATTTATCGAGTGCATGGCAAGCGTGAAAACAATAAGCCAATAATTGTCGAACTGTCTTCTGTAACACTGAAAAAAAGCCTTCTGAGTAGTGTTAAATCCTACAACAACAGGTATAAAACTAATAAATTGAATGCATCCCACTTAGGTCTAAAAAATAGTACCATCCCAGTGTTTACAGCTGAGTACCTAACTCCAAAAGCGAATAGACTCTATTTTCTGGCAAGAGATCTTATAAAAACAAACCTATTCAAGTTCTGCTGGACATCAAATGAACGCGTATTTGTCAGGAAACAAGAAGGCAGCCCAGCTATACTAATCAAGAGTGAGCAACAAGTTCTATCACTGAAAAACAGTGAATGACTAGTGTTAAGTATCGGTATTTTAGTTTTACTTTTACTGCATGTTGGTTTTTCCTTTATTTTTCTTAATTTATTTCGTAATCTACTGAACCTAAGCACACCTATGAACAAAATAAAATATTCAAAAGATATGAAAAAGTATGCAATATTCTCAAAATATTATCACATAACGACACGCACCTCCACTACGTATACTTATCAAAATTCAAAAGTACCATTCTCTTGCATAACTTACTCATTCTGGTGGTTTCTATCTGCCTATAATACGATACAACAATCATGGATACATAATACCTTTTCTAACTTGAATGAATATGAATAACATAAACATTGTACAAGAAGACTTAGATAATGCCATTTCCTCACACTCAGCACAACTAGAACCTGAAGAATGCTCGGCTAATATGCATGGGTCTCCGAAGTCATTAAATATTCTAACGCAAAACATACGCAGTGTTTATCGTAATTTTGAATCTCTAGAAACACTGCTAACAAGAATAAATATTGACTTTGATGTCCTGGTGCTCACCGAATGTTGGCTAGAAAACCACAAACCACCACCCCTGTTAAAAAATTACAATGTGCATACTTCAACAGTCCTTAGAAATCAAAATGATGGCGTCCTAGTGTACGTAAAAGAATCCATTAATTGTGTAGTTGAAGAACCTTTTTTTGAGGGTAGCAATTGTTTAACTATTAAAGTCGGAACCGACTTAATTATTTTTGCGATATACAGATCTCCAGAATTCAAGAGCACGAGAAGTTTTATACAGTCCTTAGAAACTATACTTCCTACTCTTGAATCTTTTAGAGACGTGATTTTCATAGGGGACATGAATATTGATATTAAACCTAGTAATAACATAGACAAATCAAGTGACAAATATCTTAACGTTATGGCGGAACACGGTTTACTACCAGGACATACATTCCCGACTAGAAAACTGAATTGCTTAGACCATGTTATGCTTAGAACTTGCCTAGATACTAAAACATTTGTTATTGAATCATTAATTACAGATCACAAACCAGTTCTTGTAAGCCTTAGCTGTTTACAGTCATTTAATAAACCACCATCCACCATGAAAAAAACAGACTTCCTTAACGCAGTGAGACAACTAGAAAGTACGAACCTCAATGCCATATTGGACATCTCAGACCCTAACACTGCCGTCAACCTTTTGTTAACTAAGTTTTCCGAGGCTATAGACGCCAACTCCACTACTATAGTTATTCCTAACAAATCGCGTACCAAAAAACCGTGGATAACAACTGGTTTGCTAAGGTGTATCAGGCATCGAGACATGCTTCAGAAAAAATGCAACAAAGATCCAGATAATATCATTCTTAAAATTACTTATCGTAGATATCGGAACTACTGTAACAAGTTACTGAGAAAAATTAAACAAGCATATCAAAGAGCTGAACTTGAAAAAGCATCTAAAGATCCGAAACAAACGTGGAAAACAATAAAAGACCTTACAAACACATCAAAAGTGAAGATGAAATCATCTGAACTGCTAAAGAATAACAAGAATTGCACACAACAATCGATAAATGAGGTAAATTCTTTTTTCAGTAATGTCGGCAAAAACTTAGCATATAAGATAGCCACAGGGCTAAAAAACACTTGTGAGTCTGACATTTTTACACAGACCCACCCTAAAACATTTGTCCTTCTTAACATGGATGAACGCGAAATTATATCTATATTAGACAACTTAAAGAACGTTTGTGCCCGAGGATGGGATGAGATACCTGCAACTATACTCAAAATGGCAAAACATCTAATCACCAAACCCCTAGTTCACATTTTTAATCTCTGTTTTGAAAAAGGTATATTTCCTGCCGCCTTCAAAAAATCGATAATTCATCCCATTCACAAGTCCGGGGATAGAGACAGTGTCAACAATTACAGACCTATCTCTGTCCTGCCTGCCCTGTCCAAGATACTAGAGCGACTAATGAATAATAGACTAATGAACTATCTTGAAAGTAATAATCTTTTAGCTGACTCCCAATTTGGATTTAGGGCTGGCTTGTCTACAGAAGATGCAGTGTCTTCTCTTACTGATTACATAGTAAAAAGTCTTGACAACCAGGAAAAATGCGTTGGTGTCTTCTTGGACCTGTCTAAGGCATTTGACACCGTCTCTATCCCAACACTAATTCATAAGATGGAAAATATTGGCATTCGTAATACGGCTCTGAAACTTTTCTCTGACTACCTATCTAATCGATTGCAAAAAGTCAAGATAGACTCCAACATGAGTTCCTACCTTCCTGTATCTTTTGGTGTTCCACAGGGAAGCATTCTCGGCCCGAGCCTATTTCTAATATACATCAACGAGCTTTGCTTGCATAGTCCTACTAATGGTAAGATCTTTTGCTACGCAGATGATACTGCTCTGGTGTATCGGGGGAGGACTTGGAATGAAGCCCGTGAAAATGCTGAACTAGGGCTCCGTAGAGTTATGTACTGGCTACAAAAAAATCTGCTTTCCCTGAATATAGATAAAAGCAAATTTCTTTCCTTCTCTATAAAAGACAATCCCCACCGAAGTATAAAACTTCAGGCGCATACTTGCCATATGAACAATTATCAACCTTGCACTTGCATGACTCTCGAGAGAGTTTCCACTATAAAATACTTGGGTGTAATCGTTGACGACAAATTAACATGGACCCCACATATTGACTCTCTGACAGTTAGAGCACGCAAGCTTATATTTTTATTTAAAACTCTACGCAATGTTGCACCTGCAGATCTATTGAAAACTGTTTACTTTTCGATGGGACAGTCAATTCTCAATTACTGTTTATTGGCGTGGGGAGGAGCATGCAAGACGAAGCTTCTTAAACTGGAAAGAGCTCAAAGATCCATTTTGAAAGTGATGACTTTTAGGCCCTTCAGATTTCCTACTGAGCAATTATACAATCAGTGTAAGCTACTCACTATACGCCAATTATACATTCAACAACTTATACATAAACAACACTCAATAACAATATTTGATCCAAAGCTACACGCGGAAAAGAGACGGAATGACAAAGTATGCAAAACAGATAAATGTAGAACTACCTTTGCTCAAAGACACTTTAATTTCTTAGGACCCTTTGTTTACAACAAACTAAATAGAATATTAGAAATATATCCTATGACGCGCTATGCTTGTAAAACTACAACAAAAACCTGGCTTCTGGATCAGAGCTATGATATAACAGAAACGCTCATTACAACAGTAAAATAGACTCAATGTTTATCAGAGATTTACTTTTTACTTTTTTTTTCTCATTTTTATTTATTAACTTAAATTTTCTCTTTATTGTTTTACTTCACCATTTAATTACTCCTACAAATCTTATATTTTTAATAAGATTTAATATAGGTATATATATATTTTTTGTTTGTTTAAGTCAACAGGTTGATAAATTGAATTGATGTACACTGTGCCCTCCCAAACTGTAATTCATTTTTATTTTTATTTTTGTAACAAAAAGTTTGTAATTTCAAATTAAATTTGTCTTTGAATTACTCCTATGAATACTATAAGAAGGTACTTTTACAAGATTTAGTTTTTTTGTTTAGTTTACATGTAGGATTTTGTTTTTTTTACAATGTAATATAATCTAAATTTTATTTGTTTCATTTGTTCATAACAAAAATGTAACTTGGCCCGCGGAAAGGCGCTGGAGGCCATTACTCAGGCTTACCACCTACCATGGCTTCCAACGTTACTCCCTAATGATTAAAATTATATTATTTTTGTACTCAATATAAGTGTGTAAATTTGTAACTTGTTATAACGAATAAACTTTAATTTTTTTTTTTTTTTTAGTTAAAATCTATAATTTATAGAAAACTAGCCCATTGCACGCGGTTTTGCCCACTTTTATTCAACCTTATAGAAGTAAAATACATAGTTATCTATATGATACGAAGAGTGATGTGGATTTTCTTGAATTTTATTTCAATACCTACGAGTATTTATAGAAGCGAAGAAAGGAAATTCTAAATTCATCCTTATTTCTAAGTTTTTTGTCCACTTGTAGCAATATAACTGCCACAGTTTTTATCGAAACAGTATAAAAATGTATGAACTTCCCAACAAAATAATATTGAATGATATGGTTTTCTCTTTTTTTGGAAATTCTTTTTATTTTATTTAAAATAAATAAAAAACACCCTGTTCTCGAACTTAACATAAGAGCCAAGTTTGAGTGCGACCTGATAAGAACTTTATTTTAACAGGGTTTTGTTCGAAATTTCAGCAACCACGAAAAGAGTTGCAAATTTTTCCATCTGAGTCACCTTACTCGCTAGATAGACGATCTTTTAGCATTCACGAATTTCACGAAATGTTTATGTTAGGTTACTAATGTTTATGTCACATTAAAACTGTAAAAACAGGTAGTTTATAATATAATCAAGGTTTTTTTAGGTTTTTCATAAACTACTCAACAAAACCTTACCGTTTTATTACAACCTTGCCAGATTTATTATAACTTTCTTACCGGACAATCTGTCGGCTTATGAATTTATTAGGTAGTCTGCTGGATTGTAACTCCTTTAATTGATTTACCCAATTATTGTCGAGCTACGACCAAACTTGGTTACAATTTGTGGTTTTTATCCAATTAAAGGTGATTGATCAGTTCAGTGCAATTAACTGAGATTATACGGCTTTCAGTGTCCCTAACCAATTTCAGTTTATTTACGGGTACTTTCAATATCCCCGGGTTTTTTCCCAGGTACAGGGAACTTAAGCTGGGTATAATCCCGGATGGGAAGTGATGCAAGGATCTCGATTATAAGGGGTTCCTGATGCAAAACATGCTTTCCAGCAGCACCCCTGTAAAAACGGTTTTTCTGGTACAATATTGAGGTATACTTTATCGCAAAGAAACACCAAAATCTTACAATTTCCAAATCTTTTTGCTGTTTATGTTAAGGCACAATATGTCCAATCTCTGAATCTCATATCTGAAAAAGTGCGAGACGGAGTAATAGTGCAGTGCATCAAGAAAAGGTTGGATATTGCTATTTTTTAGTGAATAATATTGAAAATAAATACAAAGGGGGCATTTAAAAAAACGCATTTTTATGTTTTCGATATGTTTACAACAGTTATTATTGTTTTGAACTGAAAAACAGCCTTCATTTTGCATTTTTTTTCTATGCAGCGAATTTTTCTGTATCTCTTCTTTGGCTCTGTTATTGTCTTGGAAAATTTCTCATTTAGAAGAAGGTTTTTTTTGAAAACCACATATTTTGCCTGTGTTCGGAACGTTCAGTATGATCACGAGACTATGTGGTTTTATTTAACGTCACCTGTTTATTTACACCTGATTCTGGAATCCTGGAATCCATCATCCATCATGTGCATGTCGCCGCCATCTGGTTAAATCAGCTTTCTGATTGGATGCCTAGGATACTAACTAAATGGCGGCATCCAACTAAATGCCTAGGCTTCTACGGGTAGTTATTTAAGTTAAGATACTTCAATGTTTAACGAGATGGCTTGTCAAAAGTTAGCCCCTTGGACACGGCTGAATCAAAAGCCGCCGCGTCATTTAAATTTAGTTCATGTTTTTGCCACTCTAGCGCTAGTAGTGCCATAATAACAAATATGGCGTCAACAGCAGATAAAGTTTTGGGGATTTTGGAATTCTGTTAAAACTACGGGAGTCGCCTCGCTCCGCTCCGCTTTGCTCGGCTCCTAATTATGTACTTATATGTCAACCTAACCGCTCCTCCTCGCTTCGCTCGTCGTCACGACCTATCTTTAGCCAAAAGGCTAAACGTCGGTCAACCTCTCGTTAAACGTTGCGCTGAACCATTTGGCTGAGCAACATTTAGGAACTTAGTTGAATGCCGCCATTTAGTTAGTATCTAGGCATCCAATCAGTAAGCTGATTTAACGAGATGGCGCCCACATGTACATAATCACCAAGACCTTAAGGTGCTAAAACCGGTGCAAAATCCACATCATAATATTGTTTTCCTTACTTTTGGATAAAAATTATTCAAAAATTCCGTTTTAAAGGAATTAGCGGAAATTAATTAGTAATTAGGGTTTTACATTCAAATTCTATAATTTTACGGTTTAAATTTTGATTACATTCGATTAACATACATAAAGCTTTATTTATTGTTGTAATCGAATGTGATCAACATTAAGGCATAAAATAACATAATTTTAATGCGAGAACCCTATACTACTACTAGTAATCAATTTCCGCTAATTGCTTTAAAACGCAATTTTTGCATACTTTTTAATTAAAAAGTAAGGAAATAGTACATTACGTATCGTATTAGTACATTACGATACGTAATGTACTATTTCCTGCGCTTGCGTAAAGTCGGCATTTTCCGCACGGTGTGCTATAAACAATGTTATGATGTGCATTTTGCACCGGGATTCGGTTTTACCACCTTAAAACAATGATAGAATCTCATTGCCTTAAAAACAAATAATAATGATGGAAGTGACGTCACAAGCGCGTGACGCATAATATCTCCAAGTACAGCCACAAACCTTATTATATGTTAAAAGCTTTCAAATTGAATTCCAAGAGCTGAGCCGTGGTGTTATTGTCTTTATATAAAGAGATTGTAAAGATTTAAGTTAAGGTATGAAAATATTCAGGACAAACAAGTCTGGACAGTTTAGTTAGTGAGTTTCTGAAGTATTTTCATAATCCATCCATTAGGCTGCTTCATCCACTGCTGGACATAGGCTTTTTCAAGATGTTGCCAAACTTGGCGGTCCTCCTGGAAGAAATACCCATACTCACACATGTCACACGCGCTAGACAGACGGGCAACCAGGTGCGGTGCCGGTGCCGTAACGGAACCCTAAAAAGGGGCCAAGTTCAGTTCAGCACAAAGGCACTGCGGGATTGCCGGCTTCACTGGAAAAAGAATTGAGATCGAATTGGGTGCCGAGGTTAATGGACGTTCTTTCAGTCATAAAATAACATAGCTATAATAATAGACAACTTTTTCACTTGTTTTAACAGAAAGATAGTTAGGGTTCTTGCTACTGAATATCTAGGACTTGGCAAGTTTTCACAGATAAAGTTTAAACGTATTAAAGTTAAATCATACATATGCAAATAAATGACTATGAAAAGTTGCCAAGTTCTGTATTCTTTATCCGTTAAGGCTGTCGAACCAAATCTCGGTGCGAAATGCACATAATAATATTGTTTTCCTTACTTTTGAATAAAAAGTATGCAAAAATTTCGTTTTAAAGCAATTGGCGGAAATTTATTAGTAATAATTAAGTTTTCACATTGAAATTCTATCATTTTATGATTTACATTTTGATTGCATTCGGTTAACAAACTTAAAAGCGTATTTATCGTTGTAATCAAATTTAATCAAAATGTACGGCATAAAATAACATAATTTTAATGCGAAAACCCTATTATTAGTAATAAATTTTTGCATACGTTTTATTTAAAAGTAAGGAAAACAATGTTATGATGTGCATTTTGCACCGGGATTTGGTTCGACCACCTTATATTTGTACTCAATACTTACCTACCACTAAATAAGCTGTAATCTAGAGTCTAGACAATGAATGATTTTATCGAAATACCACCTAAATACTCCCTGAATATTCACATAGCCATAACGCAATCTTGTAATTGCTTATCCGTATACAGAAAAGCCATTTATAGCAATCCATCCATCCATCAGCCTGTTTCGTCCACTGCTGGACATAGGCCTTTCCAGGAGTTCACCACTCTTGGCGGTCCTTCTGGAAGAAATGCCCATACTCACACACGCTGGGCAGGCGGGTTGGTGAGCGCGGTGCCGAAACCCTTGCACCAGTGACGCTGCTGCCCGTCAGTAGTCTATTTTATATAAGGCCCGGCAATTGGGGATGGATATACCGCCATCCATCGGTCCCAGGCAATGGTGGGCCGCCTGGTTTTGCCTGAGAGCTGTTCTCTTACTCTCCCCCGAATAACTTCAGGGGGATTTCCGAGTAAGATGGTGGTACCTCCACAGTCGAGCCCGGCATCAGCTCTACCACCTAATAAGCAATAAGTACCTGAAATCTCTTAAATTAATTAGAATAATAATTATAAAAGGGTACAAAACGAAACATGCTGTAAACAAAATGATACCCTTTGATTCGCAAGGTTCGAAATTCTCAAATAAAGGGGTGGGGTTATTCTGTTGAAACAAGGTACTAATTACACCAAAACTTTGTAATCCATCCATCCATCCATCCATTACATCAACTTTGTAATATTTAGGATCAAATGTTCTCATTTGTGCTTGTGACAGGTACTTTGTCTTTCTAATACTAATTTAAATTACAGTATGATTATTACTAATAGTTGTAGTATTTTTGGAATAGATTCATTGATTTCTAACAAAAGTAGCGCGCACACCTGTTAAATTCTATCAGCTGTTAGGCGCCCGAGGAAACACTCTGTTGGTCGGTTAGTCTGTTATGGCTGTTCCAGATGTGGGGGCCGCGCGCCAGTGGTTTAGTTTATTGGTTTTTGTGGCTTTCCTGTTTATAAATACCACATTTATTGTATATCGTTGTAATCCTAGATAAATTGTCTAAAATATAACAGTATTTTCATTAAAACACATGGAATGTAATTGTAGTATGATTGAACAGAAGGCAGGTAAACAAAGAAAAAGGTTACCCGTATTTTGAAGGTTTCGTATTCAAAACTACGGGTAAAAATCTTTAAAACACCTTTTTATTAAACACTTACCTAGGCATGTTTTCCTCGTTTGTTGTGTGTATTTAAACACATATTTAATTTCCACACACGACACTGAACAACACTCAACACTCCATTTTCCGCCATCTTGCAGCCCCGAGACCTTTTAAAGACACCTTTTTTAAAAATTCCAAGCCTGTTTTCTTCAAACCGACTGTTTCCTATGTACATTTATAACCTGTGGAACCATTTAAAGTCAACCACACCCCAAAAATTTGTATACCCCTTATCGGGCGGCAGTTCTAAACGTCCATACCCAGCCGGTCACTCAGTGACCGCTACCGAATAAGCGCTACATGGGTGCGGTCGTGAAATGACTCATGCGAGTTCATCGGTGCGATATAACTCCCACCTCGGTCGTCAGAACAAACGTCAAGGGGCGTCGCGAGATGTGCCAGTCGCGCGCGATAAGAGCATGCTACTAATACTATCAACGAACATTCAGTTTCAGAAAAATTAAGAAATAGGTAGTTCTTTTCTTCTTGAATACTCGTATATATAAATATATTTGAATGAATGTATATCGTCACGATATGAATCCCCGACATGGTGTCAGAGGTGTTCCCGAGTGTTAACTGTGAAATGCAAGTCACAGTCCACACTTGGTACGTACACCCGCATTTCACCGACGATTATTACGTCCCAACATGATGGATGAAGAGTGGTCCGGAGGCACTTTTTAGAGCATGCAGATTGCCTCACGGTGTTTTCCTTCACCGTTCAGTAATTGGTAAGTATTATTGGTAAGAACTTAAATACTATGCACGTAAATTCCGAAAAACTCATTGGTTACTGGTCGGGCCAGTGCGTGATCGAACCTGGGTCTCAAGAATGAGAGGCCAAATTGATTTTTAAATTTTTTATAAAGTTATTTTCTTCGTCTATTCTCATTGCTGAGGATCCTGGCTATCTACAAAATATTATTTTTTGTAGAACAAATTAGCTTTGGAAGCGGTTCTTTGGGCGTGTCAGCTCATTTACCCCATCGGCCCATTTTATATCGTAACGATTTTTTGTATTCCATGTTGTACCCCATTTACCCACGGATAATGTTTTCTATATGTACGTGTATCAGACATAACCATCGTCGAGTCTAAGAAACACTTGAACGAATCTCGAGTAAAACTTCTCATGTAACAATGAGACGGTACTCGGTACCTACGAGACGATGTTTACCTACTGGGTTCTTCCCAATTTCTTCCTATCCCCTTTACCTGACTGGTTCTCAACGAAAAGTGCAACCCACATTTTAAAACTAAAATAAATACATATATTATAATCCAGAGCAGTGGTTCTAAAACTTTTTGTAGCCACGGACCACTTTTAGAATTTCAAAGATTTCACGAACTCCTGTCGAAGTAATTTTTAGGAAATGAAAATAAGGCCTAATTTAAAAAATCACTTCGCGCTCTAAGTTTTCCGCACTATTCAAATAAGGGCATGTACTTTAGGCGAGGTTATCCGGAGAAATCTGTCCTGCTTCAACGCTTTCATTTTACACATGTTTATCCTGCTCAGCGGAAGCGGACTCGCGGTTTTGAGGTGTTTTTATTTATTATTTTGGAATTAGAGGGATTGCTTTTTTATATGACGGCCGTTTTATATTACATTTTCACTACGTTTATTTTAGTATAACTTTTATTGTCCAAAACATAATATTGCTCGAATGAAATTATATTCATCTTTGCGACTTAATTGGATCGAGCAAAATGTAAATAATCGTGCATCGAACGGCCGAAATATTAAGATCAAAGAGTGAAATATGACATTGTATTTTTTACAAAATTTAATCATCGTTATTTATTGGCTTAAAATAAATCTGAAAAGAGACAAAATTTAAAGAATTAGCAAAGAGGGTGAAAAAGTTGATTAGCCCAGTTTTTCATGCATGTATATTTTATTTGTTAGTCTGATAACATCTGAATTAAAGCGGCCCTTAATTGTGGCTTTCAAGGTCATTAGCTACAAGTATTATAGGCATCTTGTCGGGGTCAACGCCCGCCACAAATTGGCATTTTGGCAAGTCAAGCAGTTCAAGTAGACTTGAAATTTTAATATATTGTAGCTGTTTTAATAACGTTAACTTAGCCCAAGATTTTCACAACAACGTGCTTTTGCGAAGCGTTGGTACGTTGTTCATATCTTATTCAGACATTAAATTTAAGTTAAGCATATTTTGAAGAACTAAGACGGGTTAAATTGGAACAAACCATTTAGTAAAGTCTCGTTACCATGTTCACACAGCTGCTAATTGCCGGCTACATGCGCTTAATTAAACTTTATGACGTTTGTTCATTCTACCTGAGTCCGACCCTGCTCATACATATAAATTATTATAATTTTGTAAGTGCTACAATCTGAAACCTGGACAACGAGCAGGGCCGTATTTGAAACAAGAACTTTGCAGGAAATTTTCCCATTCTATTTACAATTATCTTTCGAGCTGCGACCGGTTTCCATTGACTCAAGTTCGCAACTCTATTAGAAGTTGCATAGAATCGGGCGGAAGGAATGGTACGTACAGTCGTAGTATAAATTGTTACCTATACTGTGATACAGTCAAGTCTATCTACATAATTAAATACCAATACTTAGACCCGATTTAACCATATTTTGTTAGTTAATTGACACCCCTGTTATATCATTTAACGGACTGTTAATGTTAGTGAGGGTCCCACCATGCTATAACGAATGTTTAATTTCCTTAATCAGTTGTTAAACTTAATGACCGCTCTAGGGGTTCGGTAGATTGGTAACAGACGATTAGCTTAGTTAGACCCACAGCTGTCGGGATCGGCCATGTTTGTTATTGTTTACATTGTTGCCATGGCAACCGGCAACTGACTTATCTCGAAGACTCAAAATGTTTGACATTTGAAAAAGCAAAACGAAATGTAAACCGATTTCTATTGAATTTAACAGAATAAACGGTATTCCAAATCAGTCGCCTTACCAAACACGAAACTCATAATACGACTAGTGAAAAAAGTGCTCGTGTACGCAACAATGACAAAACAAATAATTACATTTTGTTTTGGTTGGCTTAAAATGTGAGTGAATGCTTTTGTGTCAATTTACTAATGGCTTGTTACATTTTCGACATGGCACATACAAAATTCACAGAGATGTTAGTGTCCTTGTTAATTTTAATCCCTCGTTAGGTAATGTCTGATTTACGAAATAACTAACAGGGTATGGTGCTTTCAAGTTGTTTTGCCGCCATCAGTGTACTCTACAGTGTATAGTTTTTACGAAAATGAAAGTGTAGAGTCACTGTCACACTGTCAATTTACAATTTTAACTGTTTTCTCTGTTGTAGTAATAGTAATTTTTCACAAAAGTAAACATGACATTGCAATGTTTGACACTAGTTCCCACACTAAGTTTCCTCGTACGACGAGAACTAGGCTCATTCAGCATTAACCAAATAAGGTTACAAAATATAACTTTTAGTTTTAAATGTTTACACTAAACTAAGTTTTGAAAAAACTACAAGATGAACAGCAAACCTTAAGAAATAATGGTAATTTTAGAATTAAACGTTGCCATAGGTTGTGTGTGAAGGTATAAAAATTATGAGTGAGAGAGTGAAGGTAAAAAGTGTATCAGTGTAAATATGCGTGTAGGTGTGAGAATGTTTGTGTGTTGTGTGTGAGTTCGAGGGCAATAAAATAACATATTATTATTAATAATAATTACAATTTGAACTAATGTTCATTACTTATGTAGTTATATCGTTTATTTATTTTATAGAGAGTGACTTCTCCACTCTGCTTGAGTAACTTCTATCGCAAGATTATAAATGGTACAGATCGCGCGGTCTAACTTGGCCCGAAGTTAGGCTCTCCGCTCTCTCTCCTTCTCTCTGTCTGTCTCTCTTCTTGAAAACTATAACGTGCGCAGACGCTCGAGATAGGCCTAACTTCGGCAGAGTTGCCAAATCCTAAATTTTTTTCCCCTTAACCAAAACCAAAATACGAGATATTTCATTCGATGTAATATTTTTCAACTTATCAAATTACTCATTTAAAAAATTCAAATAGTCATAATCCCGCTAAATTTACCCCTAAAAACATTAGGCATCTAAAAAAAATCCTATTCCACATCTTTTCCCCCTAAATTTGGGGGAAAACCCCTAAGTTGGGACCCCTCTTCGGACCGGCCAAGTTAGTCCGGCGATCTGTACTGCTTAAAAGAGCAACAGCTGATACGACCTACATCTTGGTAATAATGCAGGTTACTAGTATCCCCATGATTTAAGGTGGTAGAGCTGATGCCGGGCTCGACTGTGGAGGTACCACCATCTTACTCGCAAACCCTCCCGAAGTTATTCGGGGGAGAGTAAGAGGACAGCTCTCAGGCAAAAAACCAGGCGGCCCACCATTGCCTGGGACCGATGGATGGCGGTATATCCATCCCCAATTGCCGGGCCTTATATAAATTAGACTGGTGACGGGCAGCGGCGTCACTGGTGCAAGGGTTTCGGCACCGCGCTCACCAACCCGCCTGCCCAGCGTGTGTGAGTATGGGCATTTCTTCCAGGAGGACCGCCAAGAGTGGTGAAATCCTGGAAAGGCCTATGTCCAGCAGTGGATGAAACAGGTTGATGGATGGATGGATGGAATACAAAACTATTATAAATCACAGACGTATAATATGGTAGCAGACCTAACATTAATAATAAACACATATAGTCGACGACGCTAGACAATTTTGGTTCAGTCAACTTCGGGCTCTTTTAAATATAAATATTACTTGTTTCCAAACATAATATATCCAAGAGATTAGTTTAGGAATTAACAAATATGTTCCAAGCATAAGCCAGCCAAAACAACCCATTTTTATACGTTTCTTCTTACTATGAAGCCTAAATAATTTTTGTTGAAACCATGAACTTATTTGAATAGTGTGGAGTACTCAGAGCGCGAGTCGTCCTCGCACTTGACCGGTTTTTTTCTTTAGGCCCGACAATGTCATATAGACAAAACCATTTAGTGGCAATTTAATTAATACGTAAAATTAGTGAAACTTTTGCAAGAAGACTTTTATTTGTTGAAAAGTAAAAAAAAGTTTAAGGCCTTATCCCTGGTGTACGATAATCTTACTGAGCGATTTTGAACTTCATTGTTGTCAGAAAGTCTACATTAGAATGCTCAGTGAAAATCAGTGAATTTTTGAGGTTTTTATGGATTTTACGAAAAAGTATCTGATGTATGAGTTTTTTCACCTGACATCGGAAAATAAACCATGTTTTCTTGTTATAGCAGTAATTTCAGACATACAACTCAAGCCGTTTAGACATAAAACGAAATAATAACTTAAAGAGGCATCATTTTCAACAATAAAATCTTTCGAGCGAAATGTGTCCAATTAGGTAACCGACATGACAACAGAAAGACAAAGGTCTGAAAAAACACGTGTCCAGGTTTTACATTGATCAGATAAGTAGTTGACTCAGTATATTAAAACAAAAACCGTTGAAGGACCAAATGCAAAGCCCTTAAGCAAAAAACCAATACTTTTAATCTATCATCTCTTATATTAATAATTTTTTAGTTTGGATTGTAGGACCTTACATATAGTTTAAACTTATTTTCTGGAAAACCAAGAACCCATTTTGGAAGTTTTGTAAAATCTTATAAGTAGGTATGGTATATGTATAACGTGAAATTTAAGTCATTTTGTTTACGAAAACTGGTGATAGTACTCGTCCATATGAACAACTTTTACTATGAAGCCAACCCGAAATCGTGAAAAAGAATCAGCTGTTTACTGCTGTTTCATACATTTGGGTCAAGTAGGTATTTAACTTTTCTATGGAACAGCTGATATTTTTTTTCGCTTTCAGGGTTGGCTCCATAGTAAAAGTTGTTCATATGGACGTGTACTATGTCCAGTTTTCGTTAGCAAAATGACTTAAATTTCACGTTGTATACCTAGGTATGATTCATGTACCTATGATGTATCCCCGAAGTGTTTCCGAAAGTTGAACAATTTATCTTATCTCTTTTTGTTAGAAGCAACGATATTAAATAGTTATGATAAGTACTGGTTATAAATTTATAATACCTCAATGACCGGAAACAAATAAGTTTTCATATAATTTGAATTCTAGTCTATTTACATTTTAACCGCATTTCCATATTTACAATTTTCCCCGCCACCGCCCCATACAACTAACGCTACTGTGCTGTAATTTGCTAATAATTTGGCCAAGTGTGAGTCCACTACACAGTACGGGTAAGGAACCCAAAAACATGATCCTACACTATTAATAAGGTAGTAAAAAAGTAGAATATTTTTTTAATGAAATGGGTTTATTTGTATTGTACTGAAGCCAAAACCACCACCCAACGGATTTGGATGCGGTATTTTTTATTATCATCGTATATTTTTGTTATCAAGGGGTGTTCACAAATCAACGCCCAAGCCGAAAACAGGGCAAAGTTTGAATAAGCGCGAATGCAAAGGCTAGTGGTCAATAATAACCACATTAAGGCGATAAAATACAGATAAAACTAATAGCGCCGAACAAACAATTCAACAACCTTTAAGGAACCCTTCTTTCTTCTTTTTCTTTTTTTTATTATTTGTTGTTTTACTTTACTTTACTTTACTTCATTTAGAACCATGTGACAAACGGGCGGACAGACAGACAGGCAGGCAGCAGAGACTCAGTAATAGGGACTAGTTTGGCACCCTTCGGGTACGGATCCCTAAAAACTAACATGGCTCCTCGTAAATTGAGCCCCAGTGGAGATGCAGTTACAAATAACTTATCAGGGTGGCTATTCCGGCATTATTGCGCATTCGCAATATCAATCATTAGATATTTGTATAAAGATATATGCCATGCGATGGAAATTAGAGTGACAAAACCACATCAAATAGAAACTGTAGGATATAAGGAATGCTCTTCATAAGTTTTCAATCAAAAAATCAATACGTATCCCTACAATATCCCTTTTAAAGTCACCCGCAATCTGCCTTCGCAATTTTTGCGCACGTGCCAGAATTGAGGGCCTGGTGTTATGATTGGATTTGAGGTTTGTGGTCACTTTGCGACTAGATTTGTGGAATTACACTAGAGCTCTGTTGTTAACCTGTTCCCTTATCGAATATCGCATTATTTATTTATTTATTTATTTATTTGGTTTCAAGAACAACAACAGCGAACACGGTAAATATAACAATAAAAATATAAGCAGTAAATAGGGCCAGTAACAGCTGTTCCCAATTAAACACTATAAATTTTACTCTTACTAAATAATAAATCGTAAATATGCGATATTATCTCAAAAATATATTAACTACATGCAATCTTAACAAAACTAATGATATAAAAACAAAACTACGAAAAAGAAAATTAATATGTAGGTAGGTAACAAATAACAATAAATGAACTAAATTCATAGTCGTGCATGTCTAATGAATATGAACCATGTGATGAAAGGGAGGGTGTGTGTGTGTGTGTGTGTGTGTGTGTATATAGGTAAGTGGATGAAAGAATTTCTGTGACATAATTGCAATAATGTTTGTAATATGTAATTTAATCACCCAGGAGACTGGGTGTACTCTTGAGGATTTTGTGAATTTTATTTATGAACGAAGTCTTAGATGTACAGAAGGGATCGCATTCATGGAAATCAGTGTTAAATCGATGAGCAAGGCGTAATAAGGGTGAATTAGCAGCATAATTTGTATTGACGGTGGGAAGATAAAATAGTTTCCTTTTGCTGTGGCGCGTACGAGTGCCAGGTACTGATATTGTTAGTTCCTGAAGCAACGCTGTAGCATCCAATCTACCAGATAACAAATCATGCAGCAAAGACATATCTAACGTTTTACGTCTATTTTCTAATGTCATAAGTTGATGGCGTTCGCAAGATGCCTCATAGTCACGAATGAAGAATTTAGTTTTATAATTTAAATGTTTTAAAAATTTCGATTGAATTTTCTCTAAACGTTGTATATAGGTGATGTATAGAGGACACCAAATACTGCTAGCATATTCCATGATGCTACGGACATAAACAAAATAAACCATTTTTATACAAGATGTATCATCGAAGGGTTGACACACACGCAGCACAAAGCCGAGATTACGATAGGCTCGTCCAACTATACTGTCAATATGCTTCTCGAATGTAAGCTTACCATCAAGGATTACTCCAAGGTCTCGAACACTATCAACATGCTCAAAGGCAACTCCGTTTAAAAGATATGAGGGGTTAATAGACTTTATGATCCTAGTAAATGATATTTGGACGCATTTATCCACGTTAACACTAATTCTGTTACAATTATAATATGAGCTAAGCCTATCGAGATCAGACTGTATTTTGCAGCAGTCTTCCTCGTTTGAAACGTCCAAGAAAATCTTTTTGCCATCGGCATAAAGCAGAAAATGACAATGCTGAAATACTGAATATATATCGTAGAGGTAGGCGTTATACAAAAGTGGGCCTAAATGCGATCCCTGTGGAACGCCAGATGGTATATTGACAAAGTTGGATCTATACCCGCCTAACACCACAGCTTGTCGCCTATTGGAGACGTAAGAAGATACCCATCTATAGAGATTGCCTCGGATACCAAGATGGAATAACTTGCGCAACAGGATGATGTGATCCACGCGATCAAAAGCCTTTTCAAAATCAGTGTAGATCACATCAACCTGCCTACGCTTATCCATATTAAGAATAACAAAATTTATGAACTCCATTAGATTAGTGTTTATTGAACGACCCATGTTGTTGAGGTGGAATTCCTCTTGATAAAACGGGATAGATGCAATCATACACTATTTTTTCAAATAAATAATTATATGTAAATTTTATCACGTGCGAGTGTCAATGGGTGCGGAACCCTAAAATGATTATGGTAAATAACAACGATATACATGCCAAAGCAACATTCAGGCTACAAAAACAAGGCGCTAAAAAATTTTGGCGCCGCCTGCGTGCGTACCCCACTTTTTATTATTTTTTATTTTACTTTTTAGATTTTTCTACAATCTGATTAAATTTAAAACTTGTACGTTTTACCATCTTTAAGTAAGAGCCAAAACCAAATTATGTTAAATAATGCACCATTTTCGAGGTTTCTTGTTTGAGGACCCCGCTTAAATTTTAACTATTTGAACGTTTTATTATAGAGGCCATAATAACCCGTATTTTGTGGAAATTGATATTTTAGACATTAAAATATAAATAATATTGTAGTGACGACAAAATTTGATAATTTGTGTTTAAATTGTTGATTTAATTCTTATGTAGACATAAATATGGATATATTAAGGACATAATCGTATGATATAAAAAATAAGAGACGACCGTGGAACTATTGGTCTATCCAATATCCAACTAAATATAATCTACGTGAAATAAACCAGTATAACTATGTACTAACCTTTTAATTCATTTTTTTTTAGTGGAATGTACCATTCTATCTCACTTAACTTTTTTTAAGCACATAGACCGGATTGACATGTAAGTTTAACATTTTTAGGGACAAAAATGCAAATTGTCGGATTTGGCAAGAAAATGTAATTTGGACCAATTTAGTTCCACTGTCGTTTGTACTTATTAATATGTTAATATCATTCTAAGTATGTACTTAATAGAAACTATGGTAAGTTTGTAAATGCCACCGTCTACTCGTACTGTATATGATATATTATATATTATATCGTATGGTATATCGTATTATCAACACCCCATAAAGCCTATACGTTGACCAAGGTCACTACGACGATAGTAAAAAAATGCATCCAAATCCGTTAAGTGATTCTCGAGTCAAAGCGGAACATGCAGACAGACAGACAGACAAAAATTCTAAAATGGTAGGTTTGGCTTCAGTACAATAATAATAAAAGAACACAATCTATTTAAAAATTTGAAAAGATATTATAGTCTGCCAAAAAAGTGTTGAAATGAAAATGAAACTTTAATGAACTTTATTGGACTTTAAACGTTCAAGTAGTATAATTTAGGTAATATATTTATGAAATAACCATGCCCGACTCGTCGTCGCACCATTTTGTCACACCAGTGAGTGTGGTTTTTCCTCGTCGTCACACCGCTGAATTTACAACACCTTTTATATACAATAGTGATGTAGGTAGGTATCAACGCGGTTAACTCGATTTAACAGATTTTGTACTTGTTTGTTTGATGTAACCAGGCGAAAGAAATATAGTTTTTTTTATTTTTTTTTATTTATTACACTTTTTGTACATTTACACACATATTTAACAACACATTTTAACAAACAGAACAGACATTGTGTACAAAGGCGGCACTTATTTCTTTTAGCAATATCTCCCAGGCAACCTTTGGGTGAAAAGAAAAGACGTTTCTTCAATATTCATTTCAACACTTTTTTGACAGGCTATAAATGTACAGACTTGTCATTGCTTCATTACTAGTATAGATTAGGATCGAAGTAAACGGTATTTGACACATCCGTTTCTCGAAATCGCCCAAACGGATAAAAAACAACCCGAACATGAAAACGAATGCACAACGATTAGGCGAATGCACGATTGTAGTCTGGTTCTATATCTGAGATTGTAGTATAAGTATAAGCTTGCAAAATTAAATTGACATTCACATGACAATTACATATTTGTCACTTAATATCATACTCATTTGTCTATACCTACCAAAACTATTCAGACATCCATTTAAAAACCTTCATGGTCGTCCGTCTATTCGAGTATTACGATTAGTAACTTCGATTATTTTGGTGTGTCCGGTATGTTTCGTTTAATTCGATTTTAAGAAACGTCACCGACAACGTTTGTTCGTTTAGCGATTACCTAATCATTTTAATCAAAAACGGATTGATCTGGGAGCCCTAGTATATCTAGGTATGTCTCTGTAGTCAGGGCCGTATTTTAAGGTGTGGAGGCCCCTGGGCAAGAAAGAAGTTAGTTGTACTTAGTGTTTGGAAACAATTTTGTGTTTTAACATTACTCTTTGAATTAGTATAGTTACATTTCTTAAAAAACTAAGATAAAACAAAAAATATAGTTCTCTTGGACAAAGCCTATTTATTGTATTCAAATAGAAAAAAAAACATCGTGAGCCCTAACATCCTTATGCAATTTGTACTTACTGTATTTTTATGTATGGTTAGTTAAAAATATATTTATGGCGAGTTATTTATTCGAAAAAACGATTAGTGTACAACATTAAAAACTTGTGGAGGCCCCTCTTGTGCGGAGGTCCTAGGCTTCAGCCCCGGTTGCCCTCCCCTAAATCCGGCGCTGTCTGTAGTATTGAGGGTCATGGAGTCATAGACTTGGCCCCGACTGCAGAGACGACGTAGGCACCTATTTACTGCACCACCTCATGACGTCACCATGCCGCCAAGCGACTCGTTGTGTTCCGGTATGACGTCATGACTAGCCGTATCGTGGAGTGGTTACCGGCTGTTGCATAGTATCAGTCAAGCGTCCGTTACAGACTTCCGTAGGTTTTTGCTCCTGTCACTGTCTCAGTTTCTGGGCGAGCGCGCTTCATCCTAGATCTTATCGACGCTTTCCATTAGACGTGGTAATGGCCAAGCGTAAGCGCATTGTATGTAAAAATAAAACATACAGATTTAATGTAAACAGATTTCGATGCGTGGTCCTCATGGTAACCTAAAAAAGGTTTCTTAAGACGTGACTTTGGCTGTGGCAAAGATTTTATTCAATGCAAACAGAGGCTTAAACAAAAAGGTGGTAGTATCATATATTCACAAGGCAGGCACTGAATAATCTTTAGTATTCTCTGGCTATTCACTTACCGTGGCACAGAGCAGAGTCTAAATGAAAAGGGTTCAAACAAACTTCCTCTCCAGCAGACGAAGGGAAACAATAGACGTCAGGAAGTCTATGTACCCGTGGCATACATCAGTGGAGCTACGTGAGGAAGGGCTCGCCCTGTTACCATTCGATTTTCTTCCTTAGTTTTGAAATTACCATATTTTCTTCAAATTTTTTTCAAGTAGTTTTCTTTGTAATTTTTATGGTTCCGTAACCAAAGGGTAAAAAGGAGCACAAATAATTCAACATAAAATATTAAATCAGTTACAAAACTTACTTTTTGTTTTAGTCCCTCATAAAGAATTATGGGCAAAATCGCAAATACCATTCTCTAGAATTTCCCCAAAACCAACGAAATACGGAACTATTCGCACTTTACCGGTGTTTATTTCGTTAAATGAAGGGTAGACCAGTTTTTCATTGATTTCATAAATATTTCTGGTCAAGATTTTAGGAGACCGCAAATTATTTTTAGAGCCCTTTAGAATAAGCCTTTACTCGATAAGAAGAGAGCAAACAATTCAAAAAAATGCATTCCGTTTGCAGTACCGTAGAATAACTTTCTGTTTAGTTTTTCCACTTTTATAATAATTTTAGTTACCGGTCTCTGACCAAATTTCAGCTCTGTATGTAAATTGGATTCTTAGATTAATGTGTTACACAAACATGACCTAGACGACAATTCTGTCATATCCGTTTTGCGAAGGCGGAAGGCCGATCATTTTTAGAAGCTCTTTATAGAAACTTATCAAACTTTTATGACTTTTATTTGCCCAGATTCATAACATGCTTATTGAATGTCTTTTAAAGAGTTTTGCTTAATAGAATTATCATATCACGCGATTAACAAAATCGTATGAAAAATATTGCAAGAGTACCCGCCCCAGACCACAAAACCTTAAAAATTGTAGATTATGCATTGCATGTTGTATGTTTAAATGTACCTAAACTACGGATCTTAAAAGTCTAACTAAAGCAGTTATCTCTATGGTTTTCACTGTTTGCCTTCTCATTTCCCGCGGTTTCCCTCTGTTATGTATCTTCCATCGTCATTCAACTGTTATCAGTTCTCTCTCTGTAACTAAAGCAGTTATCTCCATGGTTTTCACTGTTTGCCTTCTCATTTCCCGCGGTTTCCCTCTGTTATGTATCTTCCATCGTCATTCAACTGTTATCAGTTCTCTCTCTGTAACTAAAACAGTTATCTCCATGGTTTTCACTGTTTGCCTTCTCATTTCCCGCGGTTTCCCTCTGTTATGTATCTTCCATCGTCATTCAACTGTTATCAGTTCTCTCTCTGTAACTAAAGCAGTTATCTCCATGGTTTTCACTGTTTGCCTTCTCATTTCCCGCGGTTTCCCTCTGTTATGTATCTTCCATCGTCATTCAACTGTTATCAGTTCTCTCTCTGTAACTAAAACAGTTATCTCCATGGTTTTCACTGTTTGCCTTCTCATTTCCCGCGGTTTCCCTCTGTTATGTATCTTCCATCGTCATTCAACTGTTATCAGTTCTCTCTCTGTAACTAAAGCAGTTATCTCCATGGTTTTCACTGTTTGCCTTCTCATTTCCCGCGGTTTCCCTCTGTTATGTATCTTCCATCGTCATTCAACTGTTATCAGTTCTCTCTCTGTAACTAAAGCAGTTATCTCCATGGTTTTCACTGTTTGCCTTCTCATTTCCCGCGGTTTCCCTCTGTTATGTATCTTCCATCGTCATTCAACTGTTATCAGTTCTCTCTCTGTAACTAAAACAGTTATCTCCATGGTTTTCACTGTTTGCCTTCTCATTTCCCGCGGTTTCCCTCTGTTATGTATCTTCCATCGTCATTCAACTGTTATCAGTTCTCTCTCTGTAACTAAAGCAGTTATCTCCATGGTTTTCACTGTTTGCCTTCTCATTTCCCGCGGTTTCCCTCTGTTATGTATCTTCCATCGTCATTCAACTGTTATCAGTTCTCTCTCTGTAACTAAAACAGTTATCTCCATGGTTTTCACTGTTTGCCTTCTCATTTCCCGCGGTTTCCCTCTGTTATGTATCTTCCATCGTCATTCAACTGTTATCAGTTCTCTCTCTGTAACTAAAACAGTTATCTCCATGGTTTTCACTGTTTGCCTTCTCATTTCCCGCGGTTTCCCTCTGTTATGTATCTTCCATCGTCATTCAACTGTTATCAGTTCTCTCTCTGTAACTAAAACAGTTATCTCCATGGTTTTCACTGTTTGCCTTCTCATTTCCCGCGGTTTCCCTCTGTTATGTATCTTCCATCGTCATTCAACTGTTATCAGTTCTCTCTCTGTAACTAAAACAGTTATCTCCATGGTTTTCACTGTTTGCCTTCTCATTTCCCGCGGTTTCCCTCTGTTATGTATCTTCCATCGTCATTCAACTGTTATCAGTTCTCTCTCTGTAACTAAAACAGTTATCTCCATGGTTTTCACTGTTTGCCTTCTCATTTCCCGCGGTTTCCCTCTGTTATGTATCTTCCATCGTCATTCAACTGTTATCAGTTCTCTCTCTGTAACTAAAACAGTTATCTCCATGGTTTTCACTGTTTGCCTTCTCATTTCCCGCGGTTTCCCTCTGTTATGTATCTTCCATCGTCATTCAACTGTTATCAGTTCTCTCTCTGTAACTAAAACAGTTATCTCCATGGTTTTCACTGTTTGCCTTCTCATTTCCCGCGGTTTCCCTCTGTTATGTATCTTCCATCGTCATTCAACTGTTATCAGTTCTCTCTCTGTAACTAAAACAGTTATCTCCATGGTTTTCACTGTTTGCCTTCTCATTTCCCGCGGTTTCCCTCTGTTATGTATCTTCCATCGTCATTCAACTGTTATCAGTTCTCTCTCTGTAACTAAAACAGTTATCTCCATGGTTTTCACTGTTTGCCTTCTCATTTCCCGCGGTTTCCCTCTGTTATGTATCTTCCATCGTCATTCAACTGTTATCAGTTCTCTCTCTGTAACTAAAGCAGTTATCTCTATGGTTTTCACTGTTTGCCTTCTCATTTCCCGCGGTTTCCCTCTGTTATGTATCTTCCATCGTCATTCAACTGTTATCAGTTCTCTCTCTGTAACTAAAGCAGTTATCTCTATGGTTTTCACTGTTTGCCTTCTCATTTCCCGCGGTTTCCCTCTGTTATGTATCTTCCATCGTCATTCAACTGTTATCAGTTCTCTCTCTGTAACTAAAACAGTTATCTCCATGGTTTTCACTGTTTGCCTTCTCATTTCCCGCGGTTTCCCTCTGTTATGTATCTTCCATCGTCATTCAACTGTTATCAGTTCTCTCTCTGTAACTAAAGCAGTTATCTCTATGGTTTTCACTGTTTGCCTTCTCATTTCCCGCGGTTTCCCTCTGTTATGTATCTTCCATCGTCATTCAACTGTTATCAGTTCTCTCTCTGTAACTAAAGCAGTTATCTCTATGGTTTTCACTGTTTGCCTTCTCATTTCCCGCGGTTTCCCTCTGTTATGTATCTTCCATCGTCATTCAACTGTTATCAGTTCTCTCTCTGTAACTAAAACAGTTATCTCCATGGTTTTCACTGTTTGCCTTCTCATTTCCCGCGGTTTCCCTCTGTTATGTATCTTCCATCGTCATTCAACTGTTATCAGTTCTCTCTCTGTAACTAAAGCAGTTATCTCTATGGTTTTCACTGTTTGCCTTCTCATTTCCCGCGGTTTCCCTCTGTTATGTATCTTCCATCGTCATTCAACTGTTATCAGTTCTCTCTCTGTAACTAAAGCAGTTATCTCTATGGTTTTCACTGTTTGCCTTCTCATTTCCCGCGGTTTCCCTCTGTTATGTATCCCTCTTTCCCTTTTCTTCAAAATCGTAAAGAAAATTTTTGTTCGCATTCCTACTTCACTGGTTCAAATACATATAAATCCTAGTATGGGCAATATAGAAATGAAAAAATTTTTTTTTTCGAATTGCACCTGGCATGTCATTGAAAATTGTTCCTGATTACTAACCGAGTCTCCAGTATGAATTCAGGCGGTTGATTAAATTTCACCTTATATATTAATTAAAATTAAAAGTTATTTGATTACTTGCAATAATTCCTCCATTTCAATATAATTTAAGTTTTTTAACCACGCAGTTTGTGTTCTTACAGTCATGTAATTAAAGTGGGTAGATATTTAATAACTTGGCAATAAACAATAAACCCCGAAAAATAGCATTTCTTAAAAGTGATTTGTTTTAGCTCTATTAAAAACGGTGATACAAAAAAGTTTCAAATTTGGTCACATTGTTGTAAATACTCTAACGTAAAACAAGAAATAATACAATTGGGGTTCCGTACTCAGAGGGTGCGTAATTGTTTTTTGTCGCCTAAATATTGCTACAGCATCGATATTGTTGATATGTATGTTTTTAGGGTTCCGTAATTGTATTGTGTGGTGGTACGGAACCCTTTGTACGCGAGTCCAACTCGCACTCGGCGGAATTATTTAAACTTCATAAACTACTATTAGAATATAACTTTGTGAATCAAAGAACAATAAGATGAATAAAGATAAAAGTTGTATACAGAGGTGATAATACGAAGGTAATAAAATTCACGGTCTATAAACACTGAACTATCATCTCTATAGAGAAGACATGTTCGTAAGGCGAAAGCACTTCAGAGAGCCATAAATTCGTATTCAGACGTAAACTGAAGTTAAACGATAGCAATTTTATGTATTCAGTGGTTTTTATCTAGATCAAACAATACAAGTTTATATCTTATTACTTCATCATAGACACCCATCATACAGCTCATTGTACTTGTGCCCCGTTAATTACAATGGGGAGAAAAAAACTTAAGAAAAAGCGGGTGTTGGAATCAGTCAATACTTAGTAGGTAACTAAAACCTTGACACCCCTTGAAGATATATGTTGTGGCGAAATACTGTGTATTTTAATTATTTATGTGTTTACGTTTATTGAATTTACTACTATTTCAAGTAAAAAATTAGGTCGATGACTGGCAGCATCATTAAAATCGATTTTAAATTAAGTAATTCTTAATAAATAATTATTACATTTATATGCTATGGTTAAGTATTGGAGTTCTCTATCCGCTACGCCGCGTCCGAGACTGCTACGATTTTCATTGTAGACATGCTTCGCCCGACTATGCCTTCATGGTCTGTTAATTGTGGGTCGAATTTTACTTTTTTTATACTACCATTGGTGCAGCAAGTTACACAAAGTAAAAGTAAAACACATAAGCATAAGCTTACTGATTTTGTGACTGCAACCATGTATGACCGTTTAGGTGCCGAACTAAACAATTAAAAAAAAAACTCAATATCGTTCACATAAATGCTCAAAGTATAGCTGCTCACTATTCTGACCTATTGGCCTCCTCCAGTAATCAGCGCATCGACGCTATCCTCGTTTCAGAGTCTTTTCTAAAACCTTCCTTGCCATCTACTTCTGTTAGTCTTCCTGGTTTTCGAGGAATGATAGGATTGGAGCAGGCTGCGGCGGAGTTGCGATATATTTGCGCTCCGATATCCCGTGTAAAATAGTCAGTCAGTCACCTAGCCAATACTCAGGTTTCGCTGAGCATCTTTTCTTAGAAATAGGTCTTCACTGTTCTAAAATTCTCCCTGGTGTATTCTACCTAACAGATCGCAACGTTAATTACTTTAACTTCTTCGAAGCTCAACTTCAAGACTTAAGCCCTCTGTATGATGATACAGTCGTTTTAGGAGACTTCAATACAGATCCTCTGAAAGATGACTCTCGTTCATCTAAGCTTACTTCAATTGTGTCAAGTTTAAACTTGCACATTTTACCTCTTTCTGCTACACATCATGCTCCCCATTGCACCCCATCTCTTCTTGATCTTATGATCGTTTCGATCGTGCGACCTTCCAAACATAAGTCAAAATGTTTACTTCTTCGTAGTTTTAAAACCATGAATCTGGAGGAGCTTCGGGCTGATGCTGCTGCTGTTGACTGGTCCTCAGTCAATGACAGCGTAACTGTAGATGAGAAGGTGTCTCACTTCAACAGACTCTTACTGAATTTATTTGATAAGCATGCTCCGACTAAAAAAGTTAAAGTGAATCACCTACCGGCACCATGTTCATGACTGAACTTAATGGATACAGATCAGACCAAAAAGAAATAAAGCTTGGAGTCCCACAGGGCTCTATTTTAGGGCCATTATTATTCCTTATATATATTAATGACATTTCAGCAGCCATTACTGAAGATCACATTGACATTGTTACGTTTGCGGATGACACAAGTTTGATAATCAAAGACCAAAATGACAAAAATATTTTAAATAAAATAGAAATAGTGATCACGAGTATGAAGGAATGGTTTTCTGTAAATAACATGTTATTAAATGTTGATAAAACAAATGTTATCCGGTTTGCTCTTGGGCCAAGATTTAATCAAATTCCAGAACCAGTACAAGATGTTCTTGATAAACTGAAAGTTGCTACCACCAATACGGTAAAATTTCTAGGTGTTTATCTAGATGCTAAACTAACATGGGCCCCTCAAATAGAAGCTCTCACGAAAAAACTTAGTTCTGCTACATATGCAATAAAGAAGATAAAAGAATTGGGTGGAATAAAAGCGGCTAGGTGTGTGTATTTTGCATACTTTCACTCCATTGAGATGCGAGTCGAGTATTTACTCTGCAAAAAAGAGCAGTAAGAAATATTTTAAGTCTTAAGTCCCGAGATTCCTGCAGAGAAGAATTTAGAAAAATAGGTGTCATGACAATGATAGGAGAGTACATTTATCAGTGTATTATTTACGTTAAAAATAATTTGTCTACTTTGACCAGAATGGGAGATATCCACAGCCACAACACCAGAAATAGGGAAAAGTTGGCTCTTCCCAGTCGTAGATTGGCTAAATTGACTAAAAGCTACTTGTGTCAAGGTATAAAATTATTTAATCAGATTCCGAAGGAAATATGTGCTTTGAAACACGAGTCATTTTGCAATACAATTAGGAAGCAACTTATTGATAAGACCTATTATACAATTAACGAGGCTTTGGCTGATAAGAATATTTTCATTTGTGATGTAGAATTAATTTGACACTGTTACTTAAAAGTAATCCGTTTTATTTATAAGATTTATCTGAATGTTGGAATTATTATTATTATGAAATGTTATTATTTAAGTTACTGTATAGCATACTATACAAGATAACATAAAATATTTATTGTATAAAATGAATTGACGTATCTAAGTACATGATAATGTCGAAAGATGAATAAAATGAATTGAATTGAAATTGAATGGCTGACAAAATGTATACGCAACTCAATGGCTAAGCGGGATAAGGCTAGGCGGAAGTTCAAAAAAGGTCCATCTGATGAAAATTTCACTCTTTTTAAAAAGCTGCGTAATCACTGTAGTAGGATGTGTAGGGATGCCAAAAGACGCCATATACAAGAATCTATCGACAGTTATAACCCTGCTCAAGTATGGAAATTTCTTAAAACGCTAGCTATAGGCAAATCATCTGAAACCACTCCGATAAACATTGATTTCGAAGCACTAAATTTGCACTTCTCTACATCTCCTGTCATTTTGGAAGACAACCAAAAATGAAACTCCTTCGAAACTTAACAGTAAGCCGAAAACTAGCTGTACTCCCTTTGCCTTCATGACTGTTATAATATTACGCGTGACTTTAAGAGAGTCATTCTAGCCATATCGTCTAAAGTCGTGGGTGACGACGAAATCTGTTCTCAGATGTTATTCACGATTATGGACTTTCTTCTACCTACCATCACCCACATTATGAATTACTCCTTGGTAACTTGCGCGTTTCCTTCAGCGTGGAAACGGGCTAATGTTATTCCTTTACCCAAGATATCTAACCCGTCCTCTTTTTCTCAATATGACCTATTTTTGTGACCTATTTCAATCCTTCCTATCCTTTCCAAAGTCCTAGAATCCCTAGTCCATGATCAGCTATCATTATATCTTTCTAACAACAACTTATTAAACCAATTTCAATCAGGGTTTCGTAGCGGACATAGCACGATCACTGCTCTACTCAAGGTTACAGACGATATTCGTTTCGCAATCGACAGCAAAAATGTGACTGTGCTAACATTATTAGATTTTAGCAGTGCGTTTAACTGTGTACATTTTGACGTACTGTTAGGAATCCTTAGCTCCCTTAACGTATCTCCTCTAGTATTAGAATGGTTTGATACTTATCTTCGTGGTCGCCAGCAGTGCATACGCTCTGATGATATTACATCGGGGCGGTGTGAGCTCACAGCTGGCGTTCATCAAGGTAGCGTTCTTTCTCCTCTCCTATTTTAAGTTTTTATTAACTCAATCACCGACAATTTATCTTCTCTCTACCATCTTTATGCAGATGATTTGCAGCTCTATTGCCATTCTCCAGTGGATCAGGCAAAATCTGCCGTTAAAAAGATGAATGAAGATCTCACTAAAATACAAAATTGGGCTCAATCGCAAGCCATGCTACTTGGTAGCCGGTACCTGTTATAGAAATTGAGTGACAATACTTTACCAGCTGTAGTTTATAATTGGGTACCTATTGTGTTTTCTAAAACCGCTAAGAATCTAGGAGTTGTTTTTGATTGCCACTTGTCGTGGACTCCTCAAGTCAATGAGATCAGCAAAAGAGTGCATAGAGCATTTCACTCTTTAAAGCGCCTCCAGAACTTCCTGCCTTTTAAAACTAAAATTTCCCTTGCGCAATCTCTACTTCTTCCATTGATCGACTATGCCGATGTCAGTTTCCTTGATGCCAACGAAGAGTTACTAAATAAGCTCGAGCGCCTGCAAAATCTGTCTATTCGTTTTATATATGGTTTACGTAAATTCGACCATGTCTCCCTTTTCCGCAAAGAACTTAAATGGCTACCTATCCGTCAACGTCGTGATTTCCATATTCTCACTCAGCTTTTCAGCATTCTCACAAATCCTCGCTCCCCTTCTTATCTTCGTGAACGATTCGTGCATTTTTCTAGAGACAGGCCGGTTCGGACACGTACTGTCGTGCACAAATCATGTGCCTTCGGCCAGTCCTTTAATGTCGTGGCTATCAGATTGTGGTACTCACCTCCCCAAAACATCCGTGACTGTCCAACAATTGGTATTTAAAAAAAAAGACTAAATTAGCACTATCTTTCCCTTCCATAAATAAATTAGTATAGTATGTAAGTGTGTACGTACATAATGTACACGCTATATGTATATATATATTATTATATCTATTGTTTATGCAGAGATTCATATAAGTAATAGAATGTAGTTATGCTGTGTATGTATATGTAAGGATATATTTACTTTTTATTTTTATTTAACATATGATACATAGTTTTGTGTACACGTATGTCTACTTATTCATTTATTATGATTTTTATTTATCAGAGGGGTTTGCTGGAAGAAATCTCTACTTAGAGATAAGCTCGCCTGTGTACATCCTATTTCTAACTTCAATTTGTAATTATATTTATGTGTACAGTAAAGTATAAAGTATATTTCATGTTATATCAATAAATCGCTCAGCTGATATTACCTACTATCAGGTGAGCGTTTTATTGATATAACATGAGACATAATGAGCGATAAAAGCTTCTTTGCTGGAAATCAGTAAGCTTTACTAAAGAGACTATGTGTATTAAAAAATGTTGACAGTATAATGTTGATGATATATAATGATAATGTTACCTTTGTATTTTAATGTACGAATGAGAGTACGCAGTTCATCTGAATGCCGAATAATAAAACTGAAATATGCACCCAAACATATTTTATTCCATAACACCTTTTGGTGTGAAATCAGAAATTGAGTGTGCAATTTAGTATTTTTAGATGAACAATATTTATTTGTGTTTAAATAACCTCTGGAGATATATTTTATCTTACAGAGATTTAGGGGTAGTTCCCTTTTGTCCCCACGTCCTGTCCACACGTGGGGACAAACGGGAATAAAAAGTCCTTTCTGTCCCCGAATTGAAATTCGACAACAGGTCTTAACATTTTGTCAGACCTCAAATTTGAATTTAAGGACAGATGAAATATAAATCTTAAGAAACAAGTATTATTTCCCTTAATCTAATCAATTTCAGATACCGTGTTCGCCTTTTTTACTTATAAACAGTAAATGTGATTTTTATACCAATATTTGCTTATATTTTCGTATCCCCGCAAGTCTAAAATAGTTAACTATACTAAAAAAGTAGGTATCTGAAATTGGTTTGATTAAGGGAAATAATACTTAATTGCTTCTTGGGATTCATATTTCATCTGTCCTCAAATTCAAATTTCAGGTCTGACCAAAATGTTAAGACGTGTTGTCGAATTTCAATTCAGGGACAGAAAGGATTTTTTATTTCCGTTTGTCCCCACATGGGGACAGGACGTGGGGACAAACGGGAACTACCCAGATAAAAAAAAATAAAAGATAATATCTATGTGTCCGGGTCTCACTTTTTAAAGTTGGCGTCGAAAGACGCATCTTACCACGCAGTTCCTAATTGCGGTGACTAGAGGTATATACATATATTACGTTCTCCTTTGGCGTAACTACTATATACGTAGATAGTTCTACGCATTCACTAATACCTATCAAAATCTCTTCCCAAATATATGCTGTTTGTATTCAGATCAAGTTTGTGCTCTAGTGTTGTCTGCTTATTCATATTCCCAAGTTATTCCACATTTATAGGGTTCCGTCAAAACACGGAAATCCTTATAACGATGCTTCGGTGTCTGCTACATGCCCATAGCTTAACTCATACATCAATCATAAACGGATCGGCCGATTAAGCTGAAATTGGAGGTGAAGAATTAATTTACCGGTTGAAAATGAACCCACTAGCTCTAACCACAGACGTATACTATAGTAGCAGACCTAACATTAATAATAAACGCATAGAGTCGAACTTCGGGCTCTTTTAAATATAAATATTGCTTTTTTCCAAACAAAATATATAATAGAGATTAGTTTAAATTAACAAATAAGTATATTCCAAGCATAAGCCAGCCAAAACAACCCATTTTTATACGTTTCTTCGTACCATAAAGCCTAAATGTAGCTTATTTTTTGTATGGAAACTTGCCACGCTATTTAATCTTTATGGTTGATGTGCTACTTAGTAATAATTATATGTCTGTGGCTATAACAAAAGAAACTGTTCTATGTTAGAAATAAAAGATACATGTTTTGTTACTTTTGTCATGATTCACATTAAAAAGAAGTTATCTACCGTCAAAGAAGCACCAATACTCCAGTTACAGAGACGACGCTCTACAAAACCCATGTGTACACATCTCAGGCTAAGGAACCGTACATATTAACATAGCCTATGTGCATTGCAGCAACCAAAGTTGATACTTTTGGCTACAGTACCTACTCATATATTCAATTATTTATCTTAACTACTGGCCCCGTCTAAAAATGAATTTCAACTAACTTCGCCAGGGGCGGGACCAAAATTTATTATCATAATATCGACTTCGATCCTATGTCAGCTGTGTTTGACTTCAAAATAGAATGTGTCTTTAATCCCTTGCGATGTTTTAAATTTGGAATACATTGCGCTTTCCAAGAAGTGGTACGGTCGACTATGCCAAATCTGTACGGATTCCATAACATTTGTAACCTTATAGCTATAGCGACATAAGTGTCGTATTGTTTGGAGAGGAAACGATAATTTTACACTCTTTCTGTGGGCAAGCTTTCCTGTGGCGCCGATATAATTTTTTTCAAAGTTTTCAGGTCATAAACCAAACGAATTTATTGCCATTTGGACAGGACGTCAAAGGTCAGATTTCAGAAACATGTTAATATTTTTTTTGAGAGCAGAACGCTTCCCGAAAAGTTGCATTGAGGTAGGAAGCGGCAGAGCGGGCAGTTTAATAATAAATAAATATACTTAAAATTTGAAGCGTAAAAGTGATGTAATCTCTTATCTAAGAACGTTGAATAATAATAATAATAATAATAAAACATAATAAAACATATACATATAATTTTGGAGTTTTGACTGGTACTGTCTTCCAGTTTTATTGATGAAAGGATTTCTAAAAGAGCTCAGAATTGTTTACAAAGCAGAAAAACAGGAACGAAGTTCTTTGATCTAGAAATATATTAAATTTTATTTATTCTATTTTTTTTCCACCTCATTTGCATCTTGAAACTTGTTGACTCGGTTATTCCTACCTCTATGTTCTTCGCCATAACAAAAAATACAGTCATCAGGACATTAATTTTAGTTTGACAGGATTTTTTTCAGATTGGCAAATACACTTCAGATAGGTTTTGACAGGTAATAAAATAGAAAATTAATGTGTCTACGGGGGCGTAACCTGAAATAATCTAGGTGGTAGAAGGAGCTGATTTAAAGGAAATAGGGTTTTTTTGAGGACAGTCAAGCGCGAGTCGGGGAGTGGAATTGATCTCGAAGCGCGTACGGGTCGTCAAATCGCGGAATAAAACCTCGGAAGGATATTGGTCTCTACGTCGCGCGCGGATTTCCGAATCTATTAGAACCAAAATCCAAGCGTAGAGTCGCGTAACGCGTTATAAGAGTGTCGAGTATCGTGTACCTACACCGAAAGTGCGGATTTGCAACGAATAAAGCTTCGTTATTTAAATATAGTCTGAAAGTGTTTACAAAGCCCTGCCCGGCCGGCCCAATAATAACGGAATTGTACTACAAAAAGAATACTCATCAGGAAAACAATTTAAAATAGACTAAGACTAAATATTCTCTGTGAGTTTGAAAAACGTTTTTCCGACTTACGAAAATTGACGAACATTGGTATACTTATGATTATCAATTTTCTTGTGAGAATGTTGAAATAACTACTTCTGAAATATCGAATACCTTTGACATGGACTTGCCTTCTCTTGAAAACGAGACGATGCAGATAATTAAACCTCATAGCCAGAGCAAGAGCAATAGATACCAAATTTTGGTCTCTTTTAAGCCAAGAAAAATACCCAAATCTAAAAAGCAAATCGCCCAGCATTTGACTGCTTTGTTTGGATCAATGTATTTGTCCGAATCTGCTTTTTCTGATATGAAAATAATTAAGTCAAAAATACCGCAATCGGCTTACTGACGAACCTCTGTTTTCGTGCTTACGTTTGGCACTTAGTAAATACGTTCCATCCTACGAGGAATTAGCGGAAAACACGGAGTGCCATTCATCTACGTGTAAGTAATATGTACGTAGCTAGATACCTACAATAAAGGCCTTTGTAATTGCTTTTTTTCTGCTTGCGAGTCGATCGCTTGTCATACAATTTTACTGTGGTAGATCGCCGATAGTGTAAGTCTGCCCACCCCTGCCCTATAGCTATCCAGGTCCTGAAAGAGATTATATTATACTATTTTAGCTTTCCTTCGTCTGGCTGAGATACTTATATTTTGATTTAGTATACACGGTCTGTGGAAATTACGAAAATTTTAGGTCAAAGGAGCCAGCAGAGACAATTCTTACCTTTTTCCCTATATTTAGGTTTTCTTCATACAGGTGTTTCTTTTTTTTTACAGCTTTCCTTTTTTTTATTTATAGCTAGATCAACGAGATCCAGGGCTGAAAATTTCCACATGACTGTTCTCGAACTTCTGTCTTTGGGTTTTATTTTAGAATCTTTTGTGAAAATGGAGCGTGTATCTAAGATTATTTTAGGAACCAAGGGATTTAGGAACGCAGAGTCTTTTTCAAGCTAAAGCAAGGTGTGCGACTGGGAACGGAAAAGCAGTTAGCTGTGCGGGTGAAGCCCTACATCATGTTTGCGTCTGAAACCACAGCCGACCTAGTACCGGCAGTACCCCGTTTGACAAGGCTTGGAAAACCTCTTCGTTCACCAGTCAAGCTTAGTAAGTTAGAAAACTTAAACTGACTTGGCCAGGTCTTTAGGAGAGATGTGTGAAAATTGGAGATGTTTTGAAAGGGTTTTTTTTGTATGAATGAGTCAAATTCTAGGGACTTAGGGTTTAAATGGTAGTCTAGATTGGCGCTGGATTTTGTTTGGAAGCGTGTTATTCTGTGTAATACGTGGGCACGACTATTAAAGGTTGGCAGGGAGGTCGTTTCTAAATCGTTAGGGCCCCCACTTCATTCTGGATTTGCAAAGAATCTCGAATTCCCTCAAATTTTAATTATAGCTGCAGCTATGCTACGAGTATTGACGACCCTTCAATATTCTTTAAAAAACCATATATATATATCCCTAATATTATACCTAACACACATATACAAAATAATTATATAACACATTATGTTTACACACTGAATTCATCTTCGGCTTACGTCAATTTCGTATTTGCGCGGGTGTATATATCATCATATACATTTGTGACGTAATTTGATCATATATCATCTTTGTATCAAAACGTGTCAAATTAAAGTGTTATTCGGTGATACGGTATGTAATAATAATAATACAGTGTAATTTTTGGAGTCCTGGGAGGTGCTGAAACCTGTTGTTCCTGAAGGAGCGGTTTATCCAGCTAAGTCGCATGAAATACTTTACGCTTACGATTTTTCACCTTTCATTTGATAAATTCTGAACTTGTGTACCTGTACCCATTTATTACGGCGTCCGGCCCCCTGATTCTGTATCGTAAACTCAGTTGCCAAACCAAGTGCCTATCGTCTAAAACATACATATCAGCTTATCCAAGGATAAGTTAGCACTTGAAATGACTTCACAATTCGTAAATAGTTCAATACCCATTAAAGGTTATTTTGAAAGTTCATTTTTTATCTGTTTTTGGTGAATAGCAACTATAGCTAGCAACCGAAACTGAGTTACGTAATAGCCCCGCGGATCAAAATTCTATTTCTCTGTTTATTTTAACCGTTATGAATACAATAAAGAGGTCCTACCAAAATATAGGTATACTAGACGATCACAAATTACTATGGCCATAATATTAAATAAATAAATATTTAAATATATAGATAAATATTTAAATAAATAAATAGATAAATAAATAAATATATAAATGACGAATAATTACTCGCCCAGAGTCTTATATTTGTTACAGCATTATTTACCGCTGGGAATATGTACTGTCTATTTTCAGTCACATATCTTCTTCTTCTTCTTCTTCTTGGTGGGCTCGGTTTCCGCACCTAGTCTCTCATTTGGACCTTTGTGCGTGGAAATAGTGGGACTGGCTATTCTAGCCAGCCCAGCTCACGCCAGAATCCCAAGAGGCGGCCTAGGTCGCCACAGGACTAGCGGAGCGTCCCCGGTTCACCGAGGATCTTGGCCCGTTGTGTGCTGACACCTACGCAGTCTATAGTCACGTGGGTCGGCGTTTCTTCGGCCTCCATGCAGGCTCTGCACAGAGGGCTGTCTGTTAGACCTATAATATAGAAATTTCTGTTAAGGTTGCTATGTCCTGTAATTAGCCCTACCATCATGCGAAGGTTGGTTCTATTAAGTCGTAGCAGTTTCTTCGTCAGGTGACGGTCCACGGTGGGTAGCACCTCTTTCGTCTGCCTGCAGGTTGTCACGCTTACCCATTGTTCAGCATGTTGGGTGCTGGTTCTCTCCCGCAGCCATGTTCTTATCTGGTTAAAAGGCAAGGGTACCAGTGGTTCAACACCTACCGGTTCTTGTTTTGCGCCTTTCTTTGCCAGTTCATCAGCCGCGTCATTACCCAGCGATCCGCTGTGCCCTTTTATCCACTGGAGGGTTACTTTATTGTATCGGCTTACCTCTTCCAGTTGGTTTAGACATTGTAGTATGAGCCCAGAGTTTACCGTAGTCCTGCTTAGGGCCCGGAGTACCGCAGTGCTGTCAGAAAGTATGCGAATGTTGAGGCCTTTAGCTTCTCTGCCGAGCAACGCGCTTGAAGCCAGGATTATACCAACGCATTCCGCTTGGAAAATCGTGTTATACTTACCTAAGGCTGTTGATTTGTTAATATTAAGTTCAGCTGAGTACGCTCCGGCCCCAGTACCCTCTTTCGTTTTGGACCCATCTGTATATATCCTTATCTCATGGATATTAGAGTGGTCCGTTGGCTCCTCAAAGAGTTGGACATTGTACTGTCTATTGAAGATGTGCATTTTTGGGATTCTATCACACGGCGCGTCCATTAGTGGCTGGTGGGACACGGCCAGCTCAAGGATGCGCGTGTGTGGTGCCCTGTCGTCGCTTTTCCACTGTCCAGCTGCCCTGAGTCTGAACGCCGCAGCCGCCGCCTCCTGTTGTATGAACAGGTGCAGTGGTGGGATGTCCAAAATTATCTCGAGGGCCGCGGCTGCGGTGGTGCGCATGCAACTTGTGATGAGCATGCTAGCAAGCCGTTGAAACTTTTCTAGGTCTTTCCGTACGTAGCCGACGTCCATCCTAGGCCACCAGACGACGGCACCGTACGAGATTGGTCTTATCACTGCTTTGTATAGCCATAGCATTATGTTTGGGCGTAGTCCCCATTTCTTGCCCATCATGCGTTTACACTGCCATAGTGCTATGGTCCCCTTTTTCAATTTGTTATTCATATGTTTAGTCCAGTTCAGCTTGTTGTCAAGTATCATTCCTAGGTATTTGACTTCAGTTGATAGGGTTAGTTCAGTGCCGAAGAGTTTCAGGGGTCTCATGTTCAGCAGCTTTCTTTTATTGGTAAACAGTACTAATTCTGTCTTATTCGGGTTCACTGTTAGTTGGTATTCCTCGCACCATTTTTCAACAACCTTGAGAGCACCCTGCATTAGTTCACAGAGTGTGCTTTCAAATTTCCCACTAATGAGAATAGCCAGGTCGTCGGCGTAGCCTATTGTATGATAGCTCTTATCGTTAAGCCGTCGTATCAAATCATCCGCTACGATGTTCCAGAGCAGAGGTGATAGGACGCCTCCTTGTGGGCAGCCCTTGGCTACCACCGCTCTGGTGGTGCCATTCACGTCTAGTTGTACAGCTCTCAACTTAAGCATGTTGTATATCCACCCGCGTAGTGTTGGTTCGTCGTCATACTTGAGAAGAGCGTGGTTGATATTTATGAATCTAGTTTTGTCAAAAGCCCCCTCTATATCGATAAAGGTACCTAGGGTTGACTCTTTAGCAGTCAGAGTGTTCTCGATTCTTTTCACTACGCTGTGCAGAGCCGACTCTGTTGATTTGCCTGAACTGTAGGCATGTTGGTTCGGGTGTAGCGATTTCCTCTTTAGGGCCCCATCTCTGATATGCCTATCACAGAGCCTTTCTAGAGTTTTAAGAAGAAAGGATGTGAGGCTAATGGGTCTAAAGGATTTCGCTTGAGTGTAATCACTTCTCCCCGGTTTAGGCAAGAATATTACTTTGACTTCTCTCCAGTCCTGTGGTATATAGCTATGTGCAAGACATGCTCTCAGGATGTCTGTCAGTGGTTCTGCTAGGTAATCTATTCCCCAACTCAGAAGAGCGGGGAATATGCCATCCAGCCCCGCCGATTTGAAGGGAAGGAAGCTGTTGACGGCCCAGATGGTCTTGTCCTTGTCGACCACAGTCTCGGCTGTTTTCCAGTCCTGCTCATTCGGAGGTCTACTCGGTCGTTCCTTCCAGTTGCGTTCTTCTGAGATGCTGCAACCTGGAAAGTGAGTTTCGAGTAGTACTTCGCAGGTCTCCTTGTCTGTGTTTGTAAATGTATCGTCTGATTTCTTAAGCGAGCCTAGGTTGCGGTCTTGGTCGTTCGATAGGACCTTGCGTACCCTGGCAGCTTCATTGTTTGATTCAATGTTTTCGCAGAAACGGCGCCAAGATTCGCATCTCCTAATCCTGATGCGCTTTTTGTAGAAGTGTTGGGCTTCTCTATATTTGTCCCAGTCGTCCTCGTTTCTCGTGTTCATAGCTCTGTTGAATAAGCACCTTGACTTGTGCCGGAGCCGTTCAAGTTCAGGTCCCCACCATTGACATTTTGAGCTTCCGTTGGGTGGTGTCGTTAGTGGGCAGGCCTTCTGATAGCATGTGTTGATGCTGTTTGTTAGGTTTTTGACATTAGCTTCGATGTTGCTAGCCGATGTCCTCATATCCTGAAAGTTTATCCTTTGCAGTTCTTCTTTCAGTAGACCCTTGTACCTGTCGATGTCCGTGTTCCTCGGGTTACGTCTGGGCAGGGGTCTGTTTATGTGGACACCTAAGTTATAGCAGATACGCCTGTGGTCTGAGAAGGAGGGTTCCTCAGACACATGCCAATTGGTAACCAGCTTCGAGGCCGTCTCCGTGGCTAGGGTGATATCTACTATTGTTTGAAACCTGGAGGTAACAAACGTTGGGACAGAGCCCTTGTTAAGGACTGTAAGATTAGTTGAAAAGAGATAAGAAACTAGGGCCTCACCTCTCCCATTGGGTGTCTCACTGCCCCAGATAGGGTGGTGACAATTGGAGTCTGCTGACACGATCAGGTCCAGACCACTCTGCTCGCAGTGTTGTATTAGGTCCGCCAGCTCTCTGGTGGGCACCTCCTCGTCACCAGGGAGATAGGCGGACGCCAGCACCACGGTAGCACAGCCTCTTCCACAGGCCTGAACCTCGAGCCTGATTGTCGTCAGATCTCTGGAACAGAACAGAGTTAGAGGCACAGCATTCAGGTGGCGTGGGACGTATATGCATGTTCGTGGACTATGAACAGAGGTACTGAGGATTAACTTACCTCCAATGTTGCTTAGACCGCATATTCTATCGGCCCTAATCCAAGGCTCCTGGATTAGAGCGATAGTGTGTTTGTTAACCTCCAGCATGCGGCGCAGCGTTGCTACTGCAACCTGCTTGTGCTGGAGGTTAGTTTGGATGACGTTAGTGGGGGGAGTGGGCGGGAGAGGATAGGAGAATGTCACTGTCCATTGATTCCCCGTCCGTCCCTCTTTCCACGTCATCTGAATCGTGGGGGTGTTCGTCGGTGGGTTGCAGCTCCACTTCCATGCTACAGCTACTCCCCTTCTTCGATTCCTCACACGGTTCTGTGATCACGGCATCGGACTCGGTCTGACGTACGGGTACATCCGACCCTTTGTTGGGGTCGGGACTGGAGTCTTCCTCCGTGGTCACTGGCGCTGGTGGATCTTCGGGAGCCGTGTCCTGTAGACCTCTCGGACCGAAGAATCTGACGTACACCGAGCCTAGCCCGAAGGTGACTCGGCGGTCTCTCGCCATCAGTGCCGGTATTTCCGACCGAGGTATACCTAGGCTTAAGAATGTCCCAGGTCTCTCAGCCGGAGCGGTGTGTGTGTCCATGGAGTACATGGACCAGCTGTCCACCTTGAGCCATTTCTTGTTTTGCATGGCCAGCCAGGTGTGTATCTCGCCGGGCTTCTTGTCAGTCACCTCAGGAATAAACAGCCCACATTTGACCTTGGGTATTAATTCCTTCAGGCTGACGACTTCGTAGCTGGTACCTGGGTACGGCGGTTTGAGCGTCGCTACGGTGCGTTTCAGCCAGGCCAGAGACCCGTCATCTTCACACCATAGTCTGAGGACGCCCGCGTTCCAGCTGGGCCGTCCTCGGAATGACGGTACGTCCGGTATGTTGAAGCCGGTAGCTTCAGCGCAGATTTCACCAACTTTCGCCAGGAGTTCTGCCTGAAGCTGCTGTGCTGCTTCTGCTGTGAGGTCACGGTTAGGGTTGATCTTGACCGCTACACACAAATGCGATTGCATTGCTTCTGCGTAGCTCGATGCAGAATCCTTGGTCTTATCCACCCTGACTCGTTTGGCGTCACTCTTTGGGGAGGCGGTTTCATCAAGACGGTCTTGGCGACGCCTCTTTGCCATACGTGGCTCATGGGGCTTCGCTGGTGCCGTCTTGTGGCCGCTTCCAAGGACTGCCTCACTGGTCTTGTGGAAGACCGGTCTACCCTCCTGACCTTGGCGACCCACCTCCTTCACTTGCGTGGCCTTGTGGGGTTCGCCCTGGCTCGCAGAGGTGGTTGGTGACCTAGATGCACCATGCGAAAAACCCTGAGACTGGGCAGCCTTCTCACTGAATAGCTTCGGTTTCCCCGCGACTCCCCCCGGCCGCCCCGACCCAGTGGACATTGCCTTGGGCTTGTTGGCCTTTGGCAAGAGGTCAGCTGCGGTCTGGGCTTGCCGAGTGGAGTCTCGGGGAGGGGCCGTAAGCACACTCGTTCCAGGTGTCGCGTCAGCAGGGTTTGCTGTTGCATCTCTGGTCTGTTTCGTAGTGTTGTGGTCAGTCGCTTCTCGGTCGCGCTTGGCACGCCTCCAGCGATTCCGCCTGTTGTTGCGGCCTGACCGTTGAGAGGGTTGGTTGCTTTGTTGGCTACCAGACCCTTGAGTTTGGCCTCCGGTTACAGCGCTAGCGCGCTGTTTACCTTTCGGCTGTTTTTTCTTTTTGTTGGCAACCACCTGCCATGTGCTCACAAAACTGGTATGTGGCTGTATGGCCTCCGCTAACGCGCTAAGGTCAAGTACTTTAGACGGTGGTTTGTTGACACTGTCGTTGCTGTCAGTTTGGTTAGTGTTTTTTTCCCATTTTCCATATCTACCAGGCCGTTATGATTCATCTCCACAAGTCCTCACCCACCTCGGAGCCCACAACGTCGGGGGAATCACACTATGGTGACACCAGGAAATCCCCGCGGAGATATAGGCTCCCTGCCTAAACCTGCCCAGGTTGGGAAAACCTAGGGGCACTGCAGGTTTGGCGTAACAGAGTTGCATACGAGACGGTTGAGCATAAGGACGCACCAGCTAGCTGGGCTAAGTGTGAGGCTGCCAGTGATCTGGGAAGAACCACTCGCTCACCACACACCCCGTACACTGCCGTCTGCATACCCCTCCGGACAGGAGCCTCGCCCGTCTCAGCTTAGTCCGCCGAAGCCGGTTGATTCCGTTTACCGCACGGCTAGCTACACCGTGGGCACCGTTTGTGATGGTACGCTGGACCAAAGAGGGCGTGTTGCCGCGTACGGACTCTAACCCGGAACGTATTTGGCTCAGTCCCCCAGGCTACCTTTGCACCATCTGCGGCGATCTACTGCGCACGGAAAGGAACATTACAGCCTCGTCACCAGTGGGGTGACGAGACTGTAACGTAGCGCAGGAGCCTTGGCCTCGGGGTCGTGTGTGGGGGTGCTGCCCTGCACCCGTTAGTGTATGTGTTGAGGTGTGTGTATAGTGTCGTCTGTATGCTTGGGAGTGTTTTATATAGCAAGGAGTTGATGTCGTGTGGGTGTGACCCTTTAGCCTATCCAACAGGCCGACTCATTTCCTGTTGGCAGCCGGTGTCTCAATATGCTCGGACACACGGCTGTGAGTGGTCATGCCGGTACCAGTGTTGATTGGTGCCAGAATGCCCACGGGTCAGCCCTCCTCCTTTCAGGCTGAGGCTGTGTAAGCAATTGACATCCCCCTAGTCACATATCACGTCACGTAGGTTGACTATTTTTTCAAAATTAGAAAACCAAAAGGAATGAAAAAGAAATAACATTTTATCGCGGTTTCTGTTCTTTTAATTGTTCTGATTCATAGAGTTCAATAAAGCTGGAGGGTTCATTTTCAACCTGTATAACTTACGTTTGGCCACCATCAAAGTTTCATGAAAGAAAGTGTCGATGAAACCTATGAAGGCGTTCGCCCAAGCGGGACGTTAACCAATCTTTTCAGGGATTTCCGCACAAATTTTACGGAAGTTGGCGAAGAACGAATGTCTCATGCTACGTAACTATATAACTGCCTGTAAAGCCATTCCCAGAAGTTACTTGGAGGCATGGGTTTGAACTGTGGCTTTTCTTATTAAGGTTTTACCTGACCTAGAATATGAAAAAAGCCAGATTTTCGAGGGTTCTTTTGACGAAATATATTTCATTTATTGATCTTTTATTTGGATGATCTACTTATAAACAATTTACTAGGATTTATACTTTTGTCAAAAAAAATGTTTTCCACCCTCTTTTTTTTGGTTTTCAAACGTTCGTTTCAAGAACGCGTTTAAGAGGTCATCTTGTTTTTTTTTCTCCATAAAATAGGTAATAGAAATATAAAGGTTTTCTACTTAAATCCAGTATTTTTTTCCCTACAAAATATTGCAGTATTAGCTAAAACCCTCCGATCTGCTGTTTCGCGCGTAATTATTAGTATTACGCGTCCTAGACAAATCAAAAGCTAATAAAGTATTTGACATTGGCCTTTTTGTGTTGGACGGGTAATAACATTTTTTCCTAGGGTATGCCATACTCTTAATTGTCATGAGGATGGTGGCAGGACGAAGCGCAACACCAGTTGAAGTACTCGTAAAAGGATTTGTCAGCTAGTTCGGACTTGGTGTAACTGTCCAGGGTAACTGTGAGGACGTATTTACAGTAATCAAAGGAGAGGCTACTTTCATGTATCAGAGTCTGGAACTCTGAGAAAAACTCAAGAGATCTCCGTTGACGTCACATTTCGAAAATATTTGGGAAATTTGTGAGGTGTACACATTGACCTCTCATAAACAACTAGACTCACAATCTCGCTCAAAAAGTGTCCGCGATGAAGTTTGTCACCGCTATGGGGTGATAAAATCGAATGACGATTTCGTACAACTGACATTGCATCTTATGTTAACGACATAACGTTTTAATATGGTTGAAGATTTTCGTCGCACGTTCGGACACTTTTTGACGAACTTTTCTTAGAGACTGTGTGTATTGTTTTTTTATGAGAGGTCAATGGGTGTACATAATAGAGGTATATTCAAACAGATTACAATAAGTCAGCGGAACCCTTACATTGTGTGCGACGTACACTTGACTGACTTTTTTTCATAATTCTGTATATAAGGTTGTATTTTGATGGCGCATTTGCTAGGCGAGGCACGTAGATGTGTTGTAGATGTGTTGTAGATGTGTTGTAGATGTGTTGGCCCTCTAAGGTATTTGCTATGAAATGAAAACGTTTTGTATGAGTTTTATGTTCTGCATAATATGAATTGTTTGCAAGAATGAGGTCATGGGTGACGACTATTTATTTTTAGCTAGATTCTCTTCGCCTATTTTCTGCGATCAGCGAATAAAATCTTGCTTAGTACCTGCGACTTTCTAAGAGATCTAGGCTGGTGTCACACTGCCAAAAAACTCAAATTCGCAGGGGTATATATTTAATAATATTTATATTGCCTAGTTAGGCTTTGCAGTGATTTATTTATTTATTTATTCAAATTTAAATAACACGGCATTACATACGTATCCAAGTAACTGTACAATTAAATAACTTATGATTAACACACAAAACATTAGAAACATAAACAATAAGCCAGATGCAACGTCATCGCCTTTGATACTTCGCTCTCTCAGTATTTGAGGCACTCTCTCATCACATCCATCAGTCTATCAATAAAAAGATCACACTGTCTGTGTCTGAAGGAGGCACTGACAACAGCCGATGTGAGATAATTGTCGGGCACAGAAAAACGGCAAACATTCGTCACTAAGTCAGGGCAGTCCGTGTCTCCACGCAGAAAACGGCAAACCGTCATCATCAGGTCACATGTACGCCGAACCTCTAAGGAGTTAAAACTCAGCATACCCAAAAGTTGTTCCGTGGGGTACATAAATGGATAAAATCCGTATGTTTTTTTGAAGAAGAAACGTAACAACGCTTTTTGTACTTTTTCCAACATAAGGGCATAGGAACTTTGGTGTGGGCTCCATATTATAGCACTAGCTTCTAATTGACTCCTCACCAGAGCAGTGTAAAGCAAGCGGATCGCTTTATTGTCTCGGATTCGAATTTAACAGCAATTAACAGCGAGGCTCTCTGTGTGTTCGTGGAACGTGAGTTTAGTGTCAAAAACGACACCAATAGATGTCATATGATTCTTAAATATCTTGTATTCTGTGCATTTTACTAATAAAACTGAAGAGGATCTTCTATCTATAAGTAGATGTCACTCCTTAACTATGTAGCTGACATACAAGTTCAAACCCCGTAGGGCATGGGCGTAGCTATAGCTTCCTCACGGAGGGGGGGGGGGTCCAAGGATTCAAAAATCCAAAATAAAATGTTGACTTCCCATAGTAACTGACTCGGAGCTTGTCTTGCCTTTGTAGGAACCACCAAAAAAATAATTTACGAATTTCGCTAGGGTCATCAAATCTTGATACGGAGCACTTAGTGTCTTCAGAATTTGGCTACATAAATTAATGTTTCCTTGTATTTTATGGCACGGATAGGGGGTACGGACCCTCTACTACCTCCCTCTACTACTCTCCTCCCCCCACACCCTATATACGCCTCTGCCGTAGGGGCACATTAGTGTTCGGTCTGTGTGTTTCGAAAGGCATGGTAAAACGTAGATGTACAAGTGTGTACTTGCATTTCAGGGTCGATACTCAGAAACAGTTCTGCAATCCACTCGGGATTCATGTCGTAAGGATGTAATAAGATGGTGGGTTCCGATAGATCCAGACAATTTTCAGGTCCATTACCTTGTCCAATATACGTATAGCGAGGCAATTTATTGCTCCACTATCAGGAAGCTCAGGCTTCTGGGTATCATGGGAGGTTAGCACAGGCTATCAACCTCTTTATCGCTACCTAAGAAAACAAAGATCGTTCGCTACTCTGATAGACATTGGCGTATCTAGAGCTATTTTATAGGGGGTGGGGGGGGGGGGGCTAGCCCCTGAAATAAAAAACGATAACTGCATATAACTGCACGAAGTTTCATCTTGAACAAGTGCTGAGCCATTTATATCTTTTCGGGATATTTATTTATGTATTTATACATTTTTTATTTTTCGTTCTGCGTGTCGGCCGAGGCTCTGAGCAAAAGTGCAGTTTGCCAAAATTTTCACTTTGTTTTTTAATACTTCTGTTATATCCTTGAATTTTATAATATTAAAATTTGTCTTTCATTAAAACGAATACAACGCAGAAATATAACATTAAACCTCAGGGTACAAAAAAACCGACCGAGCAACGGTAACAAATTAGATACCTATTTTTCAAGTTTTTCTTACAAATCAAAAACAAAGTAAAAAAAAACTAATAAAATCCTGCTCCCAAAAAACCTTTTTAAGTTTCAACTCCCTAAAAGGGGTGGGTATCATCCCCGCATCACCCTGAAGGCCCGAGTACGAGTGTGTCACATGAAGTCACATCACATCGTGGTCATCTCACAAACCCCCACGGGGCGTGGGGACTCAGTATTTAGGCGGTGCCCCCTGACTGAGGTATCTTTCGTTGCTCATTTCGTGCGCTAAGCCGCACTGTGGTTAAATCCAGTTCTGGCTTAGGCTCAACTCCGAGAGGGGCAAGGCTCGACTCAGGAAGAAGCTCAGCTGAAAGGTCCCGTGGGAGGTGACGGCAGTCGGGCGGTCGCGAATGGTGCGGCGCCAGTTCTCGTAGGTGCGAAAACGTTGCGTGCTCCTCGCTCTACACGCGCTGCATCCCCACTGCGACGAGCCGTTTGACGAAGTCATCCAGGTGCCCAATCTTCAAGTTCCTCGCGATCGTCTCGTTCATAACGCACCGACGACGTGCAAACAATGGTGCTCAGAGCCAGGTTTTCTTGAGCTCAGAGTCTTTTGTTGTGGTCTCCGAGGCTAGGGCATACTACGCCAGCGCAGCGAACGTGAGGGGGGACCTCACATATGTCTTTTAGGGTAGACCTGGAGCTTCGCAGGCAGAGGGAGGCCCGAAGATAGAGGCGGTCGCAGCTTTTCTTTCGTTTCTTTCACCTGGGCGACGACGTTGCCCACGTGTTTCCTCGCGATGAGTCTCTGATCAATGGTGACTCCCAGGTACTTTACTTGCGGCTGCCACGAGACTTCTTCACCGTGTAACTTCAGTGGTGGGTGTAGTCTGCTGTTTCCGGTGATGAGGGCCTGCGTCTTACCAACATTGACCGAGAGTCACCATTTGGACAACCTGTCTGAGAGCAGATCCAGGGTGCGCTGGATCTTCACCGCAGTGACATAGTATACTGTGTCGTCGGCGAAGAGAGCGAGCTGAGTTGCCGCTCCCAGAGGGATGTCGCCGGTGTACCGGGAATAGCAGGCAGGGGTCAGGCAGTTTCCTTATGGGACACCGGCGGACGCCAGCTTCTATGTGGCGCTCCTCAGAGGTGGGGTCTTCCACCATCAATCTTAAGAGGCGGTCAGTCAGGAAGGATTCCACGATCCTAACAAGACGCCGTGGGGTTGGAGAGGTCGACAGTTTGAACAGCAGTCCCTCATGTCATGCTAGACTCTGTAGAAGGCCTTCTCCATATCCAAGTGCACTGCAACCTCCGTCTTATTGAGGCCTACCGACATGTGGTGCAATACTCTGGTGAACTGGGGGGTCCTGGAATAATCAGCTCTGAAACCGAATTGTTCCGGACGCTTCAACGACGACGACCTCTTCGGACGGGGCGTGATGTGGGGCGTTGTTTTCCTGAGGAGAAGATCCTCAAACACCTTTGAAACGTTCCTGAGCAGGGTGATGGGCCGGCCTTTGCCTAGCTTTGGCAGCATTATTACGTGGCCGACCTCCCGGAGCCTTACGGAGCTTGGTGCGGGTGATCCTGATCAAACGCTCCAACTGGCCAGGCGAGAAAACTAAGGGGTCCTCTTCAGCGGCCATCGGCCCAGCAAAGTAATCCCGCATGTGGGATTCCACTGCTGTGACGTGCTCCACATCATTGGTCTGATTCGGTTTGAAATTGCCCTTGGGCGAATATCTCGGATCGAAATCTTGGGTGGCCATTGCTGCTCAAAAGCCAAATTTAGGGGTATAATCCCCGCATCACCCCGAGGGCCCGAGTACGAGTATGACCACCATATAATATGGTATTCACACACACCATTGATTTATACTAAATCTACGGTTCACATTCTCGTTTCTCTCTCACAGAAGCACTGGCAACATCTCGTTAGCGAGCCAAAAGCCGACATGACATGTTACACCGACTGGCTATTGCATTTTGGCGCGTAATTCAAATATATCTTGCATGTTGTTATAATTGTTGTTATATACCTAGAGATTCAAATCAAATCAAAATCAAAATATTTATTTTTGCAAAATAGATACATAAAGTATACTTTCTACAAGTCAAAGTTAATTTTAACAATTATAATATATCTTTAGAATATAAAAAAATATAAAATAATACGGGAAATAAAACATACACCTGCATAAATAAATGATAGTCGTAAGTTTTTAAATAAATAAAAAATAAATAAAATAGAGGAATCTAGAAATAAAAATATAAAAATATTATATATGGTGAAATTAAATCAACCGACCAAATTCATACTGGAGACTCGGTTAGCGATCAAGAACTAGGTTCAGTAATCCTTTTGGCCAATTTCGAAAAATAAATTTTTTTGCTCCCGTACTGGTTGGACTAGTTTAAGTACAATTTCTAGTGAAGGCACTATGGGGCAAAAAAAAATTTTTTTACAGTTTTATCTGGAGGATCATAAAACCTTGTTCTTGATGACTAACCGAGTCTCGAGTATGAATTTAGTCGGTTGATTTAATTTCACCTTGTATATACATAATGCAATAAAGAAATAAGTTCATAAATAAAAACGGGAAATACATACAAAATAAATATATATATTAAGGTCGGGCTACTATAATGTAATAAAGTTATACACCTGCATAAAATATAGAAATATAGGAATAAAAATATTATATATACATAATGCCTAACCATCCGCACCATTCGATTAGTATTGCTAAGAAGAAGGGCAAGAAACTTAGCAAACATTCCTTTTTTCAAAATAAAACATATGATACAAAATCATATACATACCTACTCAAGTAAAGGCATAAAAAATATAAGACTGCAGGAATTAGTCACGAGAAAAAAAATATATCTTAGTCAACCCATCTCATATTGTCTATTACCTTTACCAAGTAAGTTTACATATTAATTAATTTTAAGCCTTTAGAGGAGGAATCATACAGTATTAAAATCTGCTAATTATTAATTACAATATTGAATAAGATTATTATTATTTATTACACCATGCTTCATTATCATCCAAATAATCATTGATTTTATAATAATCTTTCTTAAGTAGTCCCTGCTTAATATATAGTTTAAACTTATTTTCAGGCAAACTAAGGACCTCCTCTGGAAGCTTATTGTAAAATCTTATACCATGTCCTACAAAAGAGGTACCTACTTTGGCAAGTCTTAATTTTGGAAAAGCTAGTTTATGTTTGTTTCTGGTCTCAACAGAGTGGTGCACACCAAGCCTCGGGAAATTATCAATATTTTTTCTGACATATCTAATAACTTGATAAATAAATTCAGATGGACCGTAAATATATTAATTTCTTTAAACTTTTCTCTTAATGAATCTCTGTACTTCATGTTATAAATAGACCGAATTGCTCTCTTTTGCAAGACAAAGACTGCTTTTATATCCGCGGCTCTACCCCACAACATTATGCCATATGACATAATGCTGTGAAAATAACTGAAATATACTAATCTAGCAGTATTTTCATCAGTAATCTGCCTTATGCGTCTAACAGCGTATGCAGCCGAACTAAGTCTACCACAGAGAGCTTCTATGTGGGGACATACTCCAGCTTGGACCTCTGCAAAAATAAACTGACATCTACTTGAATTACATTTGGTAAAGTAAACTTTATACATTTCGTCTTTTTTGCATTCAGAACTAAATTATTTGCAGTGAACCAATCAAGAATCAGAGAGAGATTTGGTTTGGTGACCAAACTTTTGGCCCAAAATCCTGGGGTGGGCACCAGATAATTCTGGGGTGGGCATGGGAATAGGAACGGTAGAAGAATGGAAGAAATTCCTGATAATTTGAAACCACTCTAAAGCATCATTGCATCAATTCCAATATCCACAAGTGAATGTGAAAGGAATTTTAGTTCTGAATTAATGAAATTGTTACATACTCCGTTAAGATTGTCTTATCAGTGAAAACATAAATTGTTATTCATAAATTGCGTTGAACCCCCCCGGCTAACGCAATTAATTCTCAAAAAGTACCTAAATCATGGGCGTCGGAAGACGAAAGTCTAGGGGGGTGACCTCTTTCAAATATCAACGGGATTTATATTTGAAAAATAGAAAAACGTACTTTTGTGCAAACAAAAACTGCCGATCGTTCTTTTCTTTCGTATGTGTACTTTGAAACTATTTTTTACTGCCCTATTCCGTTTACAGGGGGGGCAGCTGCCAAATTGTGAGTTTTGTGGTTAATTACAGGCAGTGATCCAAAAAGTAGTGCCTGTAAAAAGTTGATTGACCCAATTACCAAATTATTGAATGTCAGGACATAACAGGATTATTTTGTGACAAAAGAGTGATTCATAGCTCAAACATTAAAAAGTAATGTCCGACTTTTAGGCCAAAATATCCAGCCTAATATAATGCAGAGTCCGGCTTTTGTATTATATTTTAGGGCCTGGCGGGTTGCCAGTTTCCGACACGGAAAGTCCAATTTAATTACTGCTTATAGCAGGTAGGATAAGCAATCGTTGGGAAGATGGGAAGGAACTCTTTATTAGTTTGCAGTCGAGTTTATTAAATGTCTAACAATGGACATGTTACTTAATTTACTACCGCAAAGTAATTTGTCGAGCTTTGGTCACGGTGTGTAAAATCCGTACACAAATTGGATTAATTGCGGTTTTGTCCAAGAGCGTACTTTTCCGATGATGATGTTATTGTGGATGTTAACAATAGTTAACAATCGTCAAAGAATTAAAAACACCTTATATCTTTAACTTTATTCAAAAATTCTATACAAATTTAATAATATTATAGGTACTTATTATACTTTGTATTTACATATTGTGTATCTCGTATATATCACTAATTATAATGCTTTAATCATCTTATTTTTCGTTATTTATTACTATTATTACATAATAATTGAAGGCATTTTATGGCTGTGTCAATACTTAATATACTAACGTGATATTAGATATTCATATTAAACCTTGTCCATAAATCGTACAAAGTGCCTAAAGAAAATAGTAGATACATGTTTCTAAGGAAAAGAAAGCATTTTTATAAAGAATTGAAAATGAGACTTACGTAGTTTTATCCCTTTGTACGACTATGAATAAGGCCGAACCGGTACGGTGGAAACAGTACCAAACAGACATTTCGACTAAAAATACGGCACTTGAAACCAGTGAAACCAGTGGCGTGCATAGAACTCCTCGCCGGAAAAGCATTCAGAAGGTCAAGTTCGACGATAAAAACAACATGAAAAATATCAAAAACCAATCTAGAATTTTTTTTTTAATGAAATCATGTACTCTATGGTAGGCAGTGCCTAGCTGCCTACCCAGGCGTCATACAAATTATATTTTTTAAAAGTGACATTTAAATCCTTACATTTTTTTTCCAAACTTGACCCTCCCATTGCATCTCCAGCAAAAAGCTCTATGCACGCCACTGCTTGAAACAGTCATGTTATATCTTTAGGCATTATATCCTTCATCATAATTCTTTTTTAATCAGTCAATATTCCCCTACTTCCGTTTATCAAAACCATAACTTTTTATATGAATCATACATACATTTTCTAAAGACTAAACCGATAATAATTAAATCACCACCACAAAGCATATCTTACTTATTATTCATGAATTTGTGATAAGTAAATCATTTCACCTAACGAAAACATTATTTTGATAGCTACTGGAATTAAACATAATGTATGTATATACATAATTATTATGATATTTTTGTATTGTGTACCACGTAGGCGCTATCATGCCTTTTAATTGAATATTGTTGAACTCAGGAATTTATAATTTAGAATATACGCAATACAACAAAACATGGAATAAAAAATTATAATGGTAGACTCAGACAAATATTAATAATTCAAATAAATATTAATAATAATATTATTTGGTCTGAGAGTACAGAGTACATTAACATAAATCAAATTTGACCTTATAAATAATAATTGAAAAAAAAAATAAGGCATAGTTATTTAAATTTGGACTACAAAGTCATCAAAACAAATGTAAAATTTTAAAAATATATATATAAATTTTGTTCCATCTAGCATCATCCAAGAAAAATACTGTATTGCTTTTTATAAAGACAGTATAGCAATAACATGAAAATCAACACTTCTTTAAATATTTCCAGTGGACGGGATGTATGAAGAAGTACGATTTCTAATAGAATTTGTTACGAAAATTAAATAATAGTTTTAAGACATTGTATTTTCGTTTTTCTTTAGATGTATTGATACGAAAATGTTCCACAAGATAGGAAAGCAATCAGACTTTGAATCTATAAATCTGTTTCTTAAATACTATTTACCAACAGCACTCTCATGAAAATCATTGAAGAATGCAAGTATTAAAACTTTGGACGCGACGCGGCGTTATATATGATTCATCTAGTTATCAGGCTACATTATCACCACAAGATATTCTCGCACAGATGGAAAAATTGCATAAGCCACAAGCCACTTCACATCCAAAGACTACATTTACTCAAAATAACTGGGAAGTCAGATTTTTTAAAGATATTTTCTTTATTTGTAATGTTGTTTTGGGTTCCCAGTTCAAATAAAAAATAATGAAAATTGTTCAAAATATACTAACTTGTTAGAAGGGACAGAACGTTTTTTGTCCTAACAGTAAACTATATTAAATCCTTCTGTTTAGAATTTAGATCAACTGTTATGTAGCAATTTTATTACTTTATAACACCATTTTAAAAAAATCCAAAATTACATTAATTTCAGTCCTTATCTAACAACGCATTTTATTTTGCAATAAATATTTTTCCTTACATGATAGTTCACTTCTAAATCAGTAACATATTTAAATTTTTCCTCAGTATAAAGACCTTTGTAATTTGTCATCCTTTCAATAAATATTTGTTGTTTCTGATAATTTATTGCAAAATAAATTATTCTTGTAAAAATAGATTCTGTTTTCATCATCTAAGCAAAGTAAGCTCCGCAGTTAGAGCATCTCCGGTTCTTCAGAGCGAGACAGCACAGAATCCCGAGTGGAAAGAAGAGAATAGCACAAAGAATACCCAGGCAAGTGAAGTCATCTTCCAGAATGCCAACTCTACATGCAGGGCAGGCTCCAACAGCGATTATAGGTGGCGGAATGATGATATTTGTAGCTCCGTAGTTGGGGAGGAATGTAGTGTTAGGTGGGGCTCCATATGGTGTGTAGCCAGGCGGAGGGGGTGGGTAGACAACCCCCGCATTGTTAGGTGTAGAGAAGGCTCCTGGTGTTGAATTGGGAGGTGGATACGCGTGTGGCTGTCCTGGAGCTGAAATGAAGAAACAATTTTGATTAAAATAAATATGTTTGACACAAAAGGGAACATTCGATATGTAATTCTTGTTTTTAGCAGTGGGATATTATTCACGACATTATTTAGAGTGCATTACAAACTAAAGAAATTCAATTAGAAATTAACTTCAAGAAAAACATACATAAAAAAACTGTAGCCTGGATTCAAACCTGCAACCTCTTGCTTACACAGCAAGTGCGCTACTGATTGCGCCACCAATTTTAGGGTTACCAAATTTGCTGGTGTGAATTCCAGGACTGGAGACTTAATTAAACAAACACTTCATATATTTTAGAGTATCCAAAAGCGATAACAATGGACTGCTGCAGATTTACATATTGGTGTCGATTTGGTGCAACACGACTAACTTATTTGACAGGACTAACCTTACGTCCTGTCCTTGTCTTTTCGATACAGAAAGAAAAAGACGGAATTCTTAAATTGAGTTTAGTTCTGTCAAATAAGGTAAGTTGTGTTACACTGAATCGACACCTTTATATGTGTTATAGTAATGATTTTGTTATCTATAGACAGGTAAGTGATAAAATGTTATTTCACAATTTGTGAAATAACTTTTTACCTTCGTTAATCAGCTTGTACTGCAGAAATAAACAAAGCAATGTGGCAACTTAATGGCCAGCAAATTGTATTCTAAATGCATAATTAAGATTTCCCTTATTTGTTTACTTATTTTAAACCATAAAACCAACTAAACAATCCTTGAGACTCATAATGACATTCCGATAACATAAAAAAGGATTAAGACAAGGAATCCATACAAAGACTGGGTCAACATATTATGTACAATTGCTATTCCTCTACTGGGAAGATCAAGGATGATATGTGTGCTTTTTGACTAGTTAAATTATAACTGGAACATTATATTACACCAACGTTGCGCAGTTTTAGTGTCACAGCTTATCTTTCGTGATTCATTGTCCGATAAATAGGTACCAGTTTTACAAAGACTGAAAAGCTACATTTAGGTGGACTTACCTGGTTGTGGGCCTGGAGTATAAGGTGGTGGCTGGTCGGTAACAGTTGGTTTCTCCATAATTACTCCTTGATATTACTTTAAAGCCACTTTTTCCCAAACTTTCATAAAATAGGTACAAATTATGCACGAATTCTCGAAAACTCGTCGCAAAACTCGCAAAGTATCTGTCAAATAATCAAATGTGGTGTTCAACGCAACCGCTGCTTGCAAGCTGCGCTGCGTTCATAAACATCAATGAGGAAAGAAACCTTTAATCATTGATAAACATAAACTCCGTGTAGCGAGCGATACGGCCGATCAGAGTTGTAAAATGACCGTCATTTGGTCATATCAGTAAAAATGCAGTCACAAACGGTCATAATCGTAATAAACTTTTTGGTGAATAAAATTTTAATTTTCTTTTGGTTGTAGTAAAATTTCCAGGTTTCATGTCAAAGAATGACATAAATAAAGATGTCAAATGTTAATGATAACTAACATGCAAAAATGTTAGATCAAAAACCAAAAATATTAGCTATTTCGAGTTTTTTATTACAATCTGATTGGTCTTTGAACAAATATGCCGCATCCTTTGGCTGCAGCACTGCAGTTTGGAACTATTTCCAAATATGACATGTTTCCAGGCATAAAAAACATGCTGTATGCATATTTTGCAAGGCAGAATACCGCTACCATACAAATGGTACTAGAATGGCATTACATTACACTTACATTATCTTAGTAAGGGCAAGGATTGTCCTCGGGACATAAAAACAAAGTTTTCAAAGAATAAAATAGTCTCCAGCTTTTAATAATTAAAATATTAAATTAATAATAATACTTCTACCATTTTACCTTTCTTAAGGTGAAACATGTTGAACATTTTTAAATATAATATCTTTGAGCTTTGTATGTACCATATTTGAAGCCAATAAAATTAACTTTATCTCTTTTTCTTTTTATATTTATTGATTGATTGAAGAATGGGAACTAGGTATATTTTCTGGCACCAAAATTTATATATGTCAACAAGTATTATGAATTATGATAGAGTTCTTCCCAGGGCTGAGTTCAGTTTGATTGCCCGCCGACGCCCGGCGATCATGATATTTCTTTTGCACGCGTTGATTTTGTATATGCTATCCTGCTGTCAGTGATGAGCGGGCGATCAAACTGAACGCGGCCCGGAGTAAAAGTTTTGATATCAAAATAATACATTATTTTCAAAAAACCCAATCAATAAAAAAATTTGTACCGATTTGATTAGTGATAGCTCAAATCATAGATAGCCTTTAAGGAATCTTATAGTGTGTGTGTGTGTGTCACATCACTTCTACCGTTGAAATCAAAATACGAGCAAAGTTTGAAACTTTTAATATAAGTTTACATCAGCCAGTGAAATAAAGGGACATTAGGTGTCCTGGTCAGAGGTAAATCGGGACGGGTCCCCAGACCCTCAAAAATCGGGATGTCCCGCGCAAATCGGGACGCCTGGTAACCCTAGTTCTGACAGTTCCGATCAAAACTTTCTGAGGTTTATTACAATTGTGACTGAAATTTATCGATTGTGACTGAAATAAATGAAAATTTCATGTAATTTTCACTTGTATTTTACTACATAGGTAACACTAAAAGTTTCCGGAACTGGCCACTTACATAAACAATATTTAAAAATTTATTGCAACATTTGAAAATAGAACTCTTTGGCTGTAGAATGCAGTTTGTTTCATCTGACTGTCTTTTGTTTTTACCTTGTGGCGCCATTTAAAAAATTGTGTGTCTGCATCAACATGGATTTAACTCGGGAAAATTTTCGTAGTATGATTTTCTACGATTTTAAGTGTAATTTGACAGCTCAACAGAGCATCGCTCGGCTTGAAACAGCTTTTGGCAATGAAGCACCATGCAAGACGACTGTTTATAGCTGGTTTGCAGAATTCAAGCGTGGTCGTATCAATCTCAGTGACGAATCTCGCGATGGTCGGCCGTCCACCGCTGTGACCAACAAAAACATCGATGCTGTGCGCCGTATGATTGAAACAGACAGGCATGTGACCTACCATGAAATTCGCGCATCCTTAGAAATAGGCATGAGTCAAATACAATCAATCCTACACAAACATTTGGGTGTGAGAAAGCTGTGCTCGCGGTGGATCCCACACAACTTGACCGAGGCTCAAAAAACGGACCGCGTCACTTGGTGCAGTGCCATGCTTACCAGATTCAACGAAGGTGCGTCAAATTTGGTGTGGGACATAGTAACAGGTGACGAAACATGGATTTATTGCTACGATCCCAAAACAAAGCAGCAATCGAGCGTATGGGTCTTTCAAGATGAGCCGAAACCAACCAAAGTGGCGCGCGTGAAAAGTGCATCTAAGCGGATGATTGCTTCTTTTTTTAATAAAACTGGACACGTGGCTACTGTTGCTTTAGAGAATCGTCGTACCGTGAATAGTGACTGGTACACGACCATTTGTTTGCCGGAAGTTATTGACGAACTCCGTAAAAATAACCGTAAACGCCGTATCATCCTGCACCACGACAATGCTAGTTCTCACACGGCCAGACAGACAAACGACTTTTTGGAGACGAAAAATGTAGAACTCATGAGTCATCCTGCATACAGTCCCGACCTGGCACCTTGTGACTTTTTTCTGTTCCCAAAAATTAAGAACCAATTACGCGGTCAACGATTTTCATCACCAGAAGAGGCTGTCGAGGAGTATGAAAAACACGTTTCAGAGGTCACCACAGGGGAGTGGCACAAAAGTTTTCAAAACTGGTTTGATCGAATGAAAAAGTGCATAGACGCCAAGGGAGATTATTAAGAAACACAATAAATTAATTTTGTACCTTTAATAGTATTTTTTCATATTCATTCCGGAAACTTATAGTGCGTCCCACGTAGTAGTAATTTTCCTCGCAACATATGATTTTGTTTCTAACCATGAAGAAATAATTTTCTTGCATTCGTGAATTGTTTTGGGATATATGTCTAGTTCCTTGCTTGTCACATTGCTATTTTTGTTTTTAATTCACATACTGTTTACACATATTGATACTACTCTCTAACTGTACAACTGAAATGTGCATAAATATAATCTCTATACAAGATAACTCCATACTAGTCTATCTAACAGATTATCATACACCACACACTATATTATATCAACACATAATATATTATAAATACAATATTTTCGTTCAAATGGGTTCCACAATGGATCGCGGTTCATTTACATTCCTTCTAAATTCGCTGTCAATATTTTTATTGATTTTTATTTCTTGTAATTTTGCTTCATTTTTTTTTACTTTTTATCAAACCTCTACAATCATCATCGGTATAAGACTTAATATCTATGACTGTCTTAACGTAGATTATGAATAGCAGACCTAAAAGTACAAATTTAAAATTGGGTTTGTTGAACATACGTTCTCTGAACACCGGTCGTGATGAACTACAAGTCACGATGGATACTTACAAACCAGATATATTAGCCTTGAATGAAACCTGGACAAGGGAAGGACAAGAGAAACACGCACCAAATATACCTGGCTACATTCTAAAAAATACACCCCGACCACGTGATGAGCGAGGAGGTGGTGTGGGTTTCTACTTGCGACGCGGACTGCGCGTTCGCAACAAACCACACCCCCCCTCTGCACTCGAGCAAAAGTGGGTGGAGCTGAGTCTGCCTGGCACTGGGCGAATAGCAATCGGTACTGCATACCGTCCCGGGTCCAGTCTTTCACCAGGTACAGCAATTGACGCTCTCGGTGAATCGGTGAGTACCTTTGGATATTGTGATTTCATCTTCATACTTACTGATTTTAACGTAGATCTGTTCAAACCTGATGAAAATTCAGCTCCTGAACTGCTTTCTTTCTTCACTCAGCAAAATTTACATCAACTGGTACAAGAGCCAACGCGAATTGAACAAAATTCAGCAACTTTGTTGGACCTAATTATAACCGATACCCCGCATATATGTAAGTCCATTAATGTCCATCACAATCCAACTCTGAGCGACCATGGTTTGGTTACAGGAGAATTTTATTTTAAAAGACCTCCAACATCACCAGTTTTTGTTTGGACACGCTCACTGCACAAAATTGATGACGAACTTTTTTTGAAATATCTGAATTCAATGCATTGGAGTAATGTCTACAATACTAGTGACATAAACGAAATGAGAAATTTTTTTAATAATCTCATTACCTCAATTTTCGACGAACTTGCTCCTTTGCGCAAGGTAAAAGTCAAAGAAAACCCATGCCCTTGGTTAACCGACACCGTGAAATTTATGATGTCTCTACGCGATAAAGCGCTTAGGCGAGCTCACTCTACAAAGAGTGAATCCCATTTAAAATATTATAAAGATCTCAAAAACATGGTTACCAGCGCAATAAAAAGAGAAAAAGAGGCATTTTACAATTATTACGTAAATAACAATAAAAATGAGCCAAAAAAGATGTGGAACTACATTAAAAAAACATCGACTTTCGGTAATAAAGGTTTACCAAATATTCCGCATCACCTTAATAAACCGGACAAAATTAATGAATTTTTTCTCGATGTTCCTGGTGACCCAAAAATTGACGACGATCTTTTGAGCTTCTACAGACAGAACAAATATGGTAATAACAAATGCATATTTAACATTGAAAATTGTACTCAAGACCAAATCTCTAAAATCATCCATTCCATAAATACAAATGCAGCCGGTTACGATACCATCACCATCCAGATGGTAAAGATGACATTACCGGTTACCCTTCCAATAATAACAGATCTCATAAATAAATCAATAAGCAATGGTATTTTTCCTAACAATTGGAAGCTGGCGAAAGCAAGACCTCTACCAAAATCTTCTTCGGTAGAGGGATACAAAGATCTCAGAGCTATTAGTATACTGCCTGTTATGTCCAAAATCATGGAGAGAGTTGTCTGTTTGCAGCTGAGTAAATACCTAGAGAAAGAATCTATCCTTCCGGCTATGCATTCAGGATTCCGTAGCCAACATGGAACTGCTACGGCTCTAGCACAGGTAACTGACGACATACTTACGACTTCGGATACTGGCAGGGGTAGTATTTTGGTACTTTTAGATTTCACAAGGGCTTTCGACTGTATCAGTCCTGATCTCTTACTGGCTAAGATGTCATACTATGGCATTTCACAAACCGCTTGCAAATGGTTCAATTCGTATTTAACTGACAGGAAGCAGTACGTCATCAGTTCATCACTGAAGATAGTCAGGGAGATTTTAAGGAATCTGAAGTAAAATCTGTGACGAGAGGCTGTCCATAAGGTTCGATACTTTCTCCTCTCCTGTTCATTCTATATACATCTGACCTCATAAAGAACCTCTTGCACTGTAAAGTTCATTTGTATGCAGATGACACCCAACTATATTATTCCTTCAAACATAAAACAACTAGGGAAGCTGTGCTGCTGATAAATGAAGACCTTGATTTTATATACAATTGGACTAAAAGACATGCCTTAGTACTCAACCCCAACAAATCCAAGTATATGGTGATGGGTACAAAACGTCAGTGCGAACAAATAATAGACTATTCACCGGATATTCTAATTTGCGGTAAAAGAGTTGAGAGGGTGAAAACTTCAAGAAATTTAGGGTTGCTGATGGATAGCGAACTGCGTTTTGTAGAGCACATCAATTTAAAAATTAGAACGGCTTTCTTTCGGCTTAAGGTTCTCTATGGAATAAGACAATATATAAAAGAGGAAGTTAGAACAATGCTAACTGAAGCACTTGTACTTTCAATTTTCAATTATTGTGACACTGTATTGTATACGGACCGAGGCTTTATGAGAAAACTAGCCGCGCCATACAACGTGCGCAAAATGCATGCGCACGGTTTTGTTTTGGGATTCGTAAACGTACTCATATCACCCCTCATTTGAATGAGAAAAGAATTATTAAAATGAAAGGTAGAAGAGAATTGCATATAGCAGGTTTGGTATATAAGGTGGTTCACTTGAAGAGACCGCAATATCTACATGAGAAGATCCGATGGCTTGATGAATCACATAACGTACCTACATACACGTAGCAAAATTGTCCACAAAATGTCTATACCAATTGAAACAGTGTTTTTTCATTCAGACCCGCGTTTTTAATTTTCAATTTAACCCAAATCCTCCTTTAAAAGAGTTAATTAATTTATGTGGTTTATCTTATAGGTATATCTAATTAATTACATACATAAGTAAATATACATACACTAGTAAATATACATTAATTACATATTTATTAACACCAAATTAAAACGGATAAATATACAAATTATAAGCAATTATTGCATTGTACATATTTTAATTATTATTCAGGGAAATAGTATTGCATAGCAGATAAAGTAATAGATTCCTACTCCTACGCGTCACTATGTAATGTCTACTACTTTAAATTTAAATATGATGTATATGGAACATGCTGAAAAACAGCGCCGTTCAGATGAAAATTGTGTCTTTTTATCTGACGGCAAATGCTGAGCATGCCACCATTTGCCAGAACTTCATAGAAAAGAATAATATTTTAGAAAAAGCATATACAATATAAAACTTTATTCATAAGATTTAATTTTAACTATTTATTTTATTTTTTGTTGTACTAATTTAACACGATAATGACGTCTTTTTTGTTATTTATAGGTATAAGTTTAAATAGGTACTTTTATGTTATTGTGTATCGCGTGTTTTGTTTTTTTTTTTTTTAATTAAGTTCTGTAAATTTTTTTACTTTTTTGTGTTTTGGCAATAAATATCATTTTCTTTCTTTCTTTCTTTCTTTCCTTGTTTATTATATTGTACAGATGAGCTGCACGTCTGGTGAACTGTCTTTTAGCGGAGGTTGTGTTTGTTTTTGGCACATCCACAGCATTGTTTTTCCTTCTTCTGTCAGTCATGTTAGGGACAAATGGCAGGTTCTTATGAAGTTTTAGCACTGCATGGGTAATATATAGTTTCCTAACGGTAATAGTTATTCGGTATAAACTATCTGTAGAGAAACTCCTTTTTTTAAAATACATGACCTTAATCAAGCCACGTTGAGCCCGTTTTACCACAAGGAACTTAGTTTTTGCCGCGCCACCCCAAATAGGGATACAATAACTTATGATAGACTGTACGAGTGCTTTATATATTTCTTTGAGAAGATTCCTAGTGATCTTTCTCGGACCATCAACTACTCTTGGCACCACACATCTTAAAGTTTTGAAAATCCAAGTTAATTTTCGAATTCTTGCCGTCACATGTTCAAGATGTGCGTACCGTGATAGTCGCTGGTCAAGGATGACACCAAGATATTTAGTTTGCGCAACCTTTTGTAAACTCGGGCAGGTACATTAATCAGAAGCAGTTGTTATATTGCAGCTGTGAATTCTTATATTAAAGTCATCACTTGGTTGGGTATTGGTATAGTTACTGAAGCAGATATAATTAGTTTTAGAGGTATTCAGTGTAAGTATATTATTATGTAACCATTTGTGTATTTGCTTTCATCCTTTTTCAGAACTATCCTTGACAGAAGCCCAGGAGTACCCAGTGAAAACGACGACAGTGTCATCAACGTACGAGAAGATTTTTGCGTTCTTGATCTGAGTGTCACATAAATCATTAATATATATCAAAAATAGAGTTGGACCAAGAACGCTACCTTAAGGCACACCAATTGACACCTCTTCACTTCCACTGTTGTAACTGTCCAATCTTACCATCTGATGTCGCTCTGATAGATAACTTGTGAACAAAAGGAGTGGGGTTCCTCTGATATCTATCATTTTAAGCTTGTGTACATAGGTAACACTAAAAGTTTCCGGAACTGGCCACTTATATAAGGTGGAATCGTAATACCTGCCACGGATGAAATAGGAGATACTATTATGTTTAAAGATTACATTAGTGAAGAAATTTCGTACCCCAGAATAGTTAAATAAATTTGAGAAGGTAAAGTAATTAAATAAACATTTTCTTCATTCTGCATAACGTGGTTCACAAATTACGCTTGACGAGTCGTTTAGTCAATGATAACAATTGCTATCTCTTTCTAACCGTTCAATGAATGAAATCAGCTGCCCAGTTCGTCTCTACCAGGTAGAGATATTTGTACCTATTCTGTGTAGCACAAACTTAAATGTAGAGTTGTGAAAACCCAAAATAATACAAGCTCATTTAACTGTCATCCCTCCGCGTTAAGGTCTATTTTGCTATGAAAATTCTTGGTTTTTTTTAGCTCGAAATTTAAAAGTGCTACACGAGAATAGGTGCCATTGCATGCCTCTCCAATGTGCTTACGCTCACACGCAAAGTAGATGTAAATACGAAATACATTGCAAATTACTCTTCGTCATTGGTCATTAAGACACCGGTAAATTAACTAATTAGGGTACTGTTAAATTTCCAAATGGCTGGATCTATTGGCCAACCAGTACCCAATAATACTCAGGCAAAAGTTTAAAAGTGCACTTACCAGTTATTGCATTCCTCTAATTCATTCCGCAGATAAAAACTGATGTAATAAGATGGTAAACTTCCCATCACACTTAAAGCCGGGTCTCCTGATTATGTTTTGCCGTAGGTACACATTACACAAAAACATTATGTTCTGTCTTTGCATTTTTACACCAATTGTACCTTATTTACACCAATTACACCTTAGCTACAGTTATTTGCATAATTTACAACAGTATTATTAATCTACAAAACTGTTGCACAAGTCCACCTTCGCGTTGCACACAAATGTAGGCACGCTTGCGTACATGTCTTTGCACTTTATTTAAGGTGTCAGTTTCACTTTTTACTTGCTGAAAAGCGCGCTTGATGCGCCTTTTTAGTTCTCGCACAGTTCTAATATCATGTCCGGTTTGGCCGTACACAATGGTATGATGGCTCACTCGTACACCAAATCTCTGCTCGTATAGGTTTACTGCATGCGCGGTTACGTTGTTACACTCGCGGTAGCACGATACCATCTCAAGATATTCTTGATTGGAATATCGTGGTCTAGGAGGCATTTTTAAAGAATGCGCGCGAGATACGCACCTCTGCGACCAGCGAAAACAGCGAACTGGGGTGGGGGCACAACAACAAACAAAAACAAGCGCGTGCGACGAAGGGGGTAGTGGGGGACGGGGTGGCGGCAGGCGGTCTGCCCTTTGACTATTTGACGAGTGGCTCGCTCGGATAGAGCGGCGTCCTTTGACGGACGGTTTCATACAATTAAATGAATTTAAATTTATACGCACATTTGTTTGTATGGAAAAATTTATGAAGTTAGATCAATAAATTATCTTCACTATTGTAATCTATAAACATAATAGTATCTCCTATTTCATCCGTGGCAGGTATTACGATTCCACCTTATATAAACAATATTTAAAAATTTATTGCAACATTTGAAAATAGAACTCTTTGGCTGTAGAATGCAGTTTGTTTCATCTGACTGTCTTTTGTTTTTACCTTGTGGCGCCATTTAAAAAATTGTGTGTCTGCATCAACATGGATTTAACTCGGGAAAATTTTCGTAGTATGATTTTCTACGATTTTAAGTGTAATTTGACAGCTCAACAGAGCATCGCTCGGCTTGAAACAGCTTTTGGCAATGAAGCACCATGCAAGACGACTGTTTATAGCTGGTTTGCAGAATTCAAGCGTGGTCGTATCAATCTCAGTGACGAATCTCGCGATGGTCGGCCGTCCACCGCTGTGACCAACAAAAACATCGATGCTGTGCGCCGTATGATTGAAACAGACAGGCATGTGACCTACCATGAAATTCGCGCATCCTTAGAAATAGGCATGAGTCAAATACAATCAATCCTACACAAACATTTGGGTGTGAGAAAGCTGTGCTCGCGGTGGATCCCACACAACTTGACCGAGGCTCAAAAAACGGACCGCGTCACTTGGTGCAGTGCCATGCTTACCAGATTCAACGAAGGTGCGTCAAATTTGGTGTGGGACATAGTAACAGGTGACGAAACATGGATTTATTGCTACGATCCCAAAACAAAGCAGCAATCGAGCGTATGGGTCTTTCAAGATGAGCCGAAACCAACCAAAGTGGCGCGCGTGAAAAGTGCATCTAAGCGGATGATTGCTTCTTTTTTTAATAAAACTGGACACGTGGCTACTGTTGCTTTAGAGAATCGTCGTACCGTGAATAGTGACTGGTACACGACCATTTGTTTGCCGGAAGTTATTGACGAACTCCGTAAAAATAACCGTAAACGCCGTATCATCCTGCACCACGACAATGCTAGTTTTCACACGGCCAGACAGACAAACGACTTTTTGAAGACGAAAAATGTAGAACTCATGAGTCATCCTGCATACAGTCCCGACCTGGCACCTTGTGACTTTTTTCTGTTCCCAAAAATTAAGAACCAATTACGCGGTCAACGATTTTCATCACCAGAAGAGGCTGTCGAGGAGTATGAAAAACACGTTTCAGAGGTCACCACAGGGGAGTGGCACAAAAGTTTTCAAAACTGGTTTGATCGAATGAAAAAGTGCATAGACGCCAAGGGAGATTATTTTGAAAAACAATAAATTAATTTTGTACCTTTAATAGTATTTTTTCATATTCATTCCGGAAACTTATAGTGCGTCCACGTATAAGGATAGGGTAAGAAACGGTATCAAACGCCTTCTTTAGATCAATGAATACTGATATGCATTTTGATTTACTTTCATCAAGGTGTTCAGTAATTAAAGAAGTAAGTGCAGACACAGCATCCTCTCTTGACTTACCCCGTCGGAAACCAAACTGACAGTCAGATAATATGTTATATTTGTTTAAATTATTAAGAAGTCATATTTGATGCTTGTGATTGTTGGCACTTGGTGGAAATTAATACACATTATGTTTATTTATAACTCATGTACTTATCCACAATATTGTTATTTTATTGCACGTATTTTATTTGTAGATTCTGAAAATGTAATTGAATAAATATTGTAGTTAAGCCCTTGAGAATGCTGAATAGCGAAACCGGTTGGGTATAATATTTAATATAAGTATATTGTGGATAAGTACATGAGTTATAAATAAACATAATGTATTAAGAAGTCGTTTGTTAAGCAATTTTTCTATAATTTTAGAGATTGCGGGCAATACTGAGATGGGTCTGTAGTTACTGTTGTCATCTCTATCCCCACCCTTATACACAGGAGTGATTAATGACTGCTTAAGAGGAGTTGGGAAAATACCTTTATCAAAACACAGATTAGCTGCATGTACAATAATAGGAACCACTTCTGTTCTTGCAAGCTTTAGGAAAACAGTCGAAATGTTATACCATCCTGTAGCGCTATCCGATTTAAGATTTGTTAAAATACTATTTACTTCAGCGTGGTCAGTTGCTAAAAGCACAAAGGAGTTTGGCTGCGCAGGAAGGCTTTGTAGGTAATTATTTAGTTCTTGTGTGGAAGGTTGTGTATGCTGGGCTAGCTGTTTACCGATATTAGCAAAATATTTATTGATATAATCAGCTGAGGCAATAGATGATTTAAGGTTAAACAATTCAGAATTTGTACCATTAGTTTTAGTTGTATATGTAATGTTTTTAATATTTTTCCGCAGCAATTTGTTGTTTTTAGTAGATTTTGACAGTAATTCTTTATCATATTGCAGTTTTACTTTTTTTATGAGTTTATTGCAGTAGTTCCTATATCTATTATAAGTAATTCTATTTATTTAATTAAATGGATCTCTACGTACCCCTCTTCGCAGTTTATTACGGTTTCTAATGCATCGCTAAATTCCTGGTGTAATCCACGGTTTGATTAAACGATATTTTGACGGAATATTGGAGGTTTTTGTGTTGTTTTTTAGAGTTTCATTTAGTACAAATATCAAACGATTTACAATATCGGTAGGGTCGTGACAAAGTAGTAAATCAGCAAGTTTTTTGGTTTTTAATTCCTCAAGGGCTGTTTCAAAATCTATTACTGTTTTTGTTTTATTTGGCGGTGTTGTTTTTTTTATTTTAGATAAAGTTAAAAACGTTGTGAAATGGTCTGTTGTACTTGTGTGTAATATTGCTATACTAGCTTGGGATATTTGTGTTGGTTTTTAACATAATATGGTCCAAGCAGTTAGTTCCCCTTGTCGGTATAGTGTGACCAGCTATAATGCCGTACATCGACAGCATATTTAAATAGTTTCTCCGTACATCGACAGCATATTTAAATAGTTTCTCCTATTTTTTTGTTCATAATGTGATTTTGTGGGTTTCGTAGTAAGTCTCCCGTAATTATTATATTCTTGTCTGTTGAATCTAAAGTATCTAAATGTAGATTTAATGATTCAGTAAAACTGTCAGCGTTATTATTCGACGGGGACCTATACACACATAAAACTATGTTATTCAATATTTCCAATTGTAAGCAAGACGCCTGTGATAATTTAATTTCCACAACTTTCTGTCGCAACGTTTTTTTAACATACACTACAACACCATCATTTTGATTGGGCAGAATAGCTGTCGAGTAGAGGTCATACTTTGTTAGGGGTAGGTAAAGGTTTGTTTAAATTAATCCTACATTCCGTTAGTACTATCACGTCAGTATCAAAAGTAAGATTAGAGAGAGTAAGTAGAAAATCATTAAAATTACAATATACACTTCTAATATTTTGAGAGATCAGAGTGAAATCATTTTTACAAACAATCAAATGTTTTTTTAAATCTGTCACATCACATTCAAATGAGTGTGCTATTTCCAACCTGTCAATTTCATTTATGGTATCTATTGTATCATTCATAATATTTATAGGGAGCGGTAAGCAAGTCAATGGAAAGAATAGTTAGGTATGTGAGGTATCCAGACAATATGCCATTTGGAAGGTTATATTTCTCATAGTACTTACAGTACTTTTAGTTGTGGAATTTACATACTGAGATCATAAAACTATACCTAATAATTTTATTCCTCAACTCTGAACTCAACTCTTCGAGAGCACAATACGACGTCATCATATATTTACTTATGTTGTTATATGTGTGACAACTAGAGATGGGCGGCGGAAAGTTTCCCGACGGGAATCTTTCCGGGTTGCAACCTAAAATGGGTAGTAACCCGGGTTGCAATCATAATTAGTGTAACTAATTAAATTAACAAATATAAAATGAGTTCTTGATACCTAATAGACTCTAAATATTTAGTTTTGTAGTTTTTAATTAATCTCTTTACTTACACTCATTATATAAAAAGATATAATGATTTTAAAATACTTTAAATCCAACTTTGAATACTGCCCTCGAGTCGCATAGAGTAACTTGTCGACTTGAGTCGACTTGGAGCAATTTTAGCTCAGTGAGTTACGGGCTCTTTTAGATATAAATATTGCTCGTTTCCAAACAAAATATAAACGGCAGATTAGTTGATGTATTAACACATATGTTTCAAGCATAAGCCAGCCAAAACAACCGATTTTTATACATTTCTTCGTACCATGTAGCTTAAATGTCGCTTGGTTTTTGTATGGAAACTTGCCAACACTATTAATTCTTAGGTTTAGTCTGTATGTATGAAAAAGCCCCCCTCTCCACAGATATGATTTAAACCTCGCGTGCTGGACCCATTTATATATTGAACGAAGACTAAATTCTGTCTGAAAGGGGCTTTCCACACAAAGGGGGGTTCTTATATACTAAAATTCCGTCGAACGGATAAATGAAGGAACTCACATTCAGGTGCACCCTTACTTCCTGAATGGGACTTCTGCGCTGGATCCAGATCACCAGACACAGCCCTGGCGCATGGGCAGTCAGCGTTCTCCTCTCGTTGGTCTGGCGCGTCACAGGTCTTCGACAAACTACTGACCCCGCCAGCAGCTTCCGGAGGAATTCTCTGAACACAATTTATTTTAAAAGTAAATTTAGAGTTGAAAAGCGTGAAATAATACAAGTTCATTTAACTTCTATCCATCTGCGTTAAAGCCTATTTTGCAATGAAAAGTTTTAGGTTCTGGTAGCTCTAAATCTAATCTTTGCTACACGAGAATAGGTGTCATTAAGGTTCCGTTTGGAAACGAGTGAATTTCACTTGGAGTGATGCGAATTCAAAGAAAGAGCGTAGAGCGTTCAAAAATTGACCCGAGTTAAACCGAGGGTAACCGAACAGTTACCTGACAGTTGCTCGGAAGTGTTTTGAAACGCTTCCGGTAATGCGAAAATCACACTGGGCCACCTGATTGGTGCAACCCTTAGATTTTTTAACACGGGACCTGGCAAAGCGCGACCCTTAGTACTGAAATTATTCTGCCTTTTTCCACGGGAGGGGAGGTTTAACACGCACAGCACACATTTACTCATTCACGCACACTCCTGCGAAAAATTGATACGTCACACTAAATCAAAAGCGGAAACACAAACACAAAACGCGCACACAAGCAAACTTACATGAACAAAGTGTTCATGTACTTCGGCAGAGGGGTATAAGTGCGCTTGCCTAGTCCCGCGTTATATGGTCTAAGGTGCGACCAGATTTTTTTTTCTCTTTTTCTTATATAGATCTTCTCTTTTTAATAAACGAGTGAAATTCCGCACTATGATCGCACGTTCTGAAACGTTTCCTAAGATTATTGAATGTTAAGAACGCGCTTCGCGCAACGAGACGTCATTTTTATGAGCTTGTGTTGTCACTAGAGATGGGATTCCACCCGGAATCTTTCCCGATTTCGGAAAGATTCCCATTGAAACCACCCGATAGGTATTTATTCGGGTATTAACGTTTTTCTGACTTTTACGTAGTTTATTAGGAGTTATCTCACGGTTTTTTTACGAAGCCAGAGACCATCTTTCATCTGAACAATAAATTGGAAAATAAAATCATTTATCTGATTTGTGGTAAAAATTTACTTCGATCAGTTTGTTTCAATCTGTTTTTATGTGATTTATCCACGACATACAGTGTTCGGTTTAAAAGCGTTCGAAACGCACAAGTATGTGTAAGACACTTCATTTTATTGATATGGCAACACGAGTTGTAAAAAAGAGAAATGTCAAAGTTGTTTTTTCCGGTGACCCTTCAAGCTCCGCTAACGGAATGTCCGATATGTGGTCATTTTCAGTATTCTATTCCGTATTTTGATGTACCACTCAAAGCTGCTTCTCTTCCGGCGACCCTTCAAGCTCCGCTAACGGAATGTCCGATATGTGGTCATTTTCAGTATTCTATTCCGTATTTTGATGTACACTCAAAGCTGCTTCTCTTCCGGTGACCCTTCAAGCTCCGCTAACGGAATGTTCGATATGTGGTCATTTTCAGTATTCTATTCCGTATTTTGATGTACCACTCAAAGCTGCTTCTCTTCCGGTGACCCTTCAAGCTCCGCTAAAGGAATGTCCGATATGTGGTCATTTTCAGTATTCTATTCCGTATTTTGATGTACCACTCAAAGCTGCTTCTCTTCCGGTGACCCTTCAAGCTCCGCTAACGGAATGTCCGATATGTGGTCATTTTCAGTATTCTATTCCGTATTTTGATGTACCACTCAAAGCTGCTTCTCTTCCGGTGACCCTTCAAGCTCCGCTAACGGAATATCCGATATGTGGTCATTTTCAGTATTCTATTCCGTATTTTGATGTACCACTCAAAGCTGCTTCTCTTCCGGTGACCCTTCAAGCTCCGCTAACGGAATGTCCGATATGTGGTCATTTTCAGTATTCTATTCCGTATTTTGATGTACCACTCAAAGCTGTTTCTCTTCCGGTGACCCTTCAAGCTTCGCTAACGGAATGTCCGATATGTGGTCATTTTCAGTATTCTATTCCGTATTTTGATGTACCACTCAAAGCTGCTTCTCTTCCGGTGACCCTTTAAGCTCCGCTAACGTAATGTCCGTTATGGGGTCATTTTCAGTATTCTATTCCGTATTTTGATGTACCACTCAAAGCTGCTTCTCTTCCGGTGACCCTTCAAGCTCCGCTAACGGAATGTCCGATATGTGGTCATTTTCAGTATTCTATTCCGTATTTTGATGTACCACTCGAAGCTGCTTCTCTTCCGGTGACCCTTCAAGCTCCGCTAACGGAATGTCCGATATGTGGTCATTTTCAGTATTCTATTCCGTATTTTGATGTACCACTCAAAGCTGCTTCTCTTCCGGTGACCCTTCAAGCTCTGCTAACGGAATGTCCGATATGTGATAATTTTCAGTATTCTATTCCGTATTTTGATGTACCACTCAAAGCTGCTTCTCTTCCGGTGACCCTTCAAGCTCCGCTAACGGAATGTCCGATATGTGGTCATTTTCAGTATTCTATTCCGTATTTTGATGTACCACTCAAAGCTGCTTCTCTTCCGGTGACCCTTCAAGCTCCGCTAACGGAATGTCCGATATGTGGTCATTTTCAGTATTCTATTCCGTATTTTGATGTACCACTCAAAGCTGCTTCTCTTCCGGTGACCCTTCAAGCTCCGCTAACGGAATGTCCGATATGTGGTCATTTTCAGTATTCTATTCCGTATTTTGATGTACCACTCAAAGCTGCTTCTCTTCCGGTGACCCTTCAAGCTCCGCTAACGGAATGTCCGATATGTGGTCATTTTCAGTATTCTATTCCGTATTTTGATGTACCACTCAAAGCTGCTTCTCTTCCGGTGACCCTTCAAGCTCCGCTAACGGAATGTCCGATATGTGGTCATTTTCAGTATTCTATTCCGTATTTTGATGTACCACTCAAAGCTGCTTCTCTTCCGGTGACCCTTCAAGCTCCGCTAACGGAATGTCCGATATGTGGTCATTTTCAGTATTCTATTCCGTATTTTGATGTACCACTCAAAGCTGCTTCTCTTCCGGTGACCCTTCAAGCTCCGCTAACGGAATGTCCGATATGTGGTCATTTTCAGTATTCTATTCCGTATTTTGATGTACCACTCAAAGCTGCTTCTCTTCCGGTGACCCTTCAAGCTCCGCTAACGGAATGTCCGATATGTGGTCATTTTCAGTATTCTATTCCGTATTTTGATGTACCACTCAAAGCTACTTCTCTTCCGGTGACCCTTCAAGCTCCGCTAAAGGAATGTCCGATATGTGGTCATTTTCAGTATTCTATTCCGTATTTTGATGTACCACTCAAAGCTGCTTCTCTTCCGGTGACCCTTCAAGCTCCGCTAACGGAATGTCCGATATGTGGTCATTTTCAGTATTCTATTCCGTATTTTGATGTACCACTCAAAGCTGCTTCTCTTCCGGTGACCCTTCAAGCTCCGCTAACGGAATGTCCGATATGTGGTCATTTTCAGTATTCTATTCCGTATTTTGATGTACCACTCAAAGCTGTTTCTCTTTCGGTGACCCTTCAAGCTTCGCTAACGGAATGTCCGATATGTGGTCATTTTCAGTATTCTATTCCGTATTTTGATGTACCACTCACAGCTGCTTCTCTTCCGGTGACCCTTCAAGCTCCGCTAACGGAATATCCGATATGTGGTCATTTTCAGTATTCTATTCCGTATTTTGATGTACCACTCAAAGGCTCCCTCTCTTTGTTCAGCTCCAACTTGCCCAAGCTGAGTCGGCTCACTCACCAAGCCTGAATATCTTATTCAACAATGCCGACAAGTCTCGTAAGTCCGCAAGATGTGTTGAAGAAGATCCGCACAGGCCCGGACTTATAAATACAGGGCCCCTACGCACTTTACAGAGCGAAGGCGAATGAAGCACCAAAAAAAAATTGCCTAATTCAATTGGTATTGCCACTGCGACCGACAGCACGCCATTTGAGCGTAGTTATATTTTTTCTCTTTCTGTTCTTTTCGTCTCTGCCCTGACTTGGTGGCTGGGCCCCTAGGCCGGTGCCTTGTGGGCCTAGGTGTAAATACGGCCTTGATCCCCAACTATTATGCAAGTCACGACTCAAACATAATAGCCGCATAGGGCCTAATTTGTCCCTGAATAAATCGGTTGAAACAAAACAACAAATGGGTAGGTACTTAACTTGCTCGTTCTGCAATCGAAAAGGCTACCTTATGTTATGACTCTTATTAGCTTCTCTATTATGGGTAGTTCACTTTTGGATGCCGGTGCTAGAAATTCATCTACATTACCTCGTTATGACTCGACCATGTCGGAGATCAACAATGACCGAAAAGAGGTCCTGAAAGTACTGCGCAATTTTAATGTGGGTAAAATCAATGGCCCCGTGGTATACACCAGCCTTAGTTTTAGGCACAGACTAAGCCCAACAGACACCATAAAACAGGCGACCGATTTCTGTCAACACATTCGGTAAATGTGTCTTTTATAGACCGCCACTCGAACATTTCGAATCAGTTTCGACCACTTCCGTGAGCCGTAAACACTCCCTCGTACAGCGTTAAAAATTGTGAAATTAAACTTTATCATGGCCCCTTACACAGTACGATGGTGTGGAAAAAATAGCTTAACTTCAGGGTTTAAGACAGATGACTTAACATTTCATTGGTAAGTAAATAATCACATAGTCTAATTTGATTTACCAACCGATTTAATACAAAAGAGTTCATCTTATACTGGTCATAATGTAGGTACCCCACGGGGCCTTCCACTACCATCTCTTTGTTACGCTGTCTTTTTGAGCACTTGTTACGCTGTCTCTCGCTCTTTTTAGGCAAATGTAACTAGTGGTGCACTACATATGTTATCGATGAAGCAAATTCTCGTTAAGAGATTTGGAAGATCTATACTTTGCAAACTACAATACAAACATTAAATTAATTGTAAATCAATTTTATTAGGGTTACATACCTAAAGGGTAAAAAAGGAACCTTTATGATGGGACTCCGTTGTGCGTCCTTATGACACACGGTGTACACATATGTACGTATTTAAATAAAACTTTACAAAGATCTATGATATCCCACTAAAAACATAAAGGTGAAAATGGGGCTGAGTTCAGTACAAAGGCAGTGCAGGATTTTCGGCTTCGCTAAAAAAAGATTTGAAATGAAATTGGGTGCCAAGGCTAATGGAGGCCCCTTCAGTCATAAGTGCGATAATGTACAACGATCTTGACTTATTTTATTAAAAAAATTGTTAGGGTCCTTGCTACTAAATGTACAGGATGTTTATTTGGCCATTATAGGGCGTCACATGAGTATTAATATACGTGATTCTTATCCAAAAAACATCATACAAACTAAAAATACCAATTGAAGAAAAAGATTTGCCCTTTTTCATTTGTCCTAAAAGTTTCTTGATAAATTGTTACTGCGCCGCGAAGCGCGACTGACTGGCGGTCGGATCGCTATTGGCCACGCACGAAGCATAGAAGTAGAAATAAAAATCACTAGTTTGTAAAAATCACGAACCTGATGACGAAAAAAAAATACAAAAAAAAGTATTTTACTTTTCATCATCAGTATCGTTAATATAACCTACCCTGTGACGGAATCGACTGACTAAATCAACAACCTGTATAGAACTTGGCAAAATTTCATAGATAGTTTCATAAATGCTTTTAACTCCACAAATACACAATAGTTATAATTATTATCATTTTGTTTTATTTTTTCTCTCTTAGATATTTCTAGAGAATTATTATTATTATTATTTGCATGCATGACGTAACTTTAAAACGTTTAAACTTAAGCTGTGAAAACTTGCCAAGCTCTACATATTCAGTAGCAATGAGCTTTTAAAACAAGTGAAGAACATATATACATTATGTACATTATTGCACTTATTATTCAATGTACAGACACGACTATTTTACTTTAATACTTTATTATTATTGTTAGTAATTTGAGAAGGTAAATTAAACTCATGCAATAAGTAGTTACCAACCAGTTTGACTACATGACTTAACTTTGGTAACACATGAGTTACATCGATAAAATATTTCGTGTTTAATTAACCTGTCCCGCCCCTAATCCTACAATGTTTAGTTTCTATCGCTATAGCGTCACAAACTTATCAGTTTCGGTAGGCCATGCCAAAATGGCTTCTATATTTATAACGTTAAAGTCCGTCACCGGAACAGATGAGTTTGTGGCTCTGTACGCAAGACGGAATGAACTTGGCAGGTCCAATGGGATCGCAGGTGCCCCGCTTCCTCATACCTCGGCTAGTTGACAGAATTATTTGTACGAATGATATTGAATATTAGCCGTCTTTTGGCTGTATTGTCGATGGTTTTAGGGAACTATGTACCTACCCAAGTTGACTTCTGTTCTGTTAAGTCTGTCTTCAAACGGAATCGTCCTGGGATCTTGGAAGTATGTAGGTATTGTTTTGTATATGTGCAGCCCGTCCCAAAAAGAGAAGGCGCACCGAACATGGTACTTATTTTTATATTTCGTATTATTTAAAGTTGTGGAACGTATCTGAGACAACATTTAAGTAGACAACCCAATCCTGTCATACCTGGGAGATATCGACTTCCTCAGTAACCGCTGTTCGACCGCTGCTGCTGGGGACCCATATATGTATGCCACTCACTACTGGGACAAAGCCACAGAGGCATAGAACATAAAACACGACGAGGCCGTGTCCAGTCCAATATCCATGTCTAAAAATGTGAATTAATATGTTTAACTTAATTTAAACAGTAAGGGAATTGAAAAATGCACTGACCCTGTATCATTTTTACAAGATTTTGTTAATCAATTGTCGCGTTTAATCGATGCAGCGATGGATGTGTGTTAAACGGGTTGCAGCGATGGATGTGTGTTAAACGGCCATACGCCAAAATGACAGATAGCTTATACGCTGCAGAGAGCAGCGGAAATTATTTTCGTTGCTCGATGCTTCCACCGATGAGCGATGCTTGTCAAAGTCATGTGACATGGTCGTCAAAAACTCTTTGCAGCGGTTGCACAATTCATCGCGGCTCCGATGCAAGTCTGTTAAACGCGACAATTGATTCATTGGCATAGTCTGTAGAATGGCAACACTAGCGCCGCGTTTCCGGTATTCCATGACACCCGAAGAGGAGAATAAACTAAAGTTTTACAGTTTTACGAGTATATAAGGCTGAGAATCAGAGTGCATTTTGAGTCCGAACTCAATCTTACAAACGTCACTCTAGTATGAGATCACGTCGCTTTTTGACGTTTGTACAGATTGAGTTCGGACTCAAAATGCACTCTGAATCTCAGCCAGAGTCGCCCGACAACAGAATGAAGGTCTAAATATTATTAGTGCATTAAAAGATCAATTAAAAACAAATTCCAAAGACAAGAATAAAAAAAAATCATATGGCCAGGATTCAAGGGTTGAAAAGTATCAACGGTCTAGGATAAGTACCTCTGTGGCGCAGTCTGTAGCGCGCTTGTCCTGTGCTGATAAGAAGAGGTCGCAGCGCAGGTTCGACTCCTTGCCCGAGGAATTTTTTCAAACTCTTGTCTTGAAATTGGTTTCTAATTGATCTTTTCTAGTTTATATTCAAGAGTAAAGGAAAAAAAAACAAGATAAAACTTTCAAAATATTTGTCGTTGCTATATTTCACAGAACAATATTAACGTCGATATAGGTACTAACTTTCTAAAGATCATCACTATTTTATTTACAAATACATTTCTCATTAAGACAAGGTAAATTATTATAATAGATCACGTAATAATAAGTATACAACTGTTTTACAAAAAAAATTGCAGGGAAATTAATATAGAGTGACAAGGAAACCAGAACTGGACATATTGTTGAAAACATAAAGTTGTTTACATTTCAACGAGATTTTATTATCTACTAAACCACTGAACTAAGCCCCTTTTGAATTTAAACAGTAAAATGTCACAGTTTTCTTCAAAATATACAGTACAATTTAACGTAACAATAACTTGAATGAAGCTTATATTTACAAGGCAATATTGAAAAAATAACTAAGTATTTCAAACACAATTTAATGTTTTTAACAAATAACGAAATAGAAAAATAACCTAACTACAGTTCTTTTAATACACTTTCTCTTGAAATTACGAAAACAACTAGATATATTTTTATGATAGGATATGGTGAACGTCAGTTTTGTTTTGTTCTAAACTTTGTCATAAAACTTAATTCTAAGTAGCAAGTCGAAAATTCTCGGTCACGTTTATTATGTCACGCAGTCATGCACGATACTAATTACGTATGTCAAAACAAAATACGCAAAATGGGTTGAAAAACGTATATAATTATGTGTTTTTTCATATTTACTAAAAATAAACTAGTTAAAAAATGGTGGCTGTACTTTGAATGTTTTTGCGAAATGTGTCATTTATAGGTATTTTAAACAGGACAACACTAATTTTTTTCGGATTTTTGTGTGTCTTTCTGTTCCGTTTTAACACGAAAACCACTCAACGGATTTAGATGCGGAAAAAGCCAAAAACTGTTGATATTTTATACTAAGCAGAAATAAAAATACATTGACATTTCCACGCGGGCAAAATCTAGTTATTAAATAATTTGATTAACAATTATAATCAGAACCTGTATCAATCAGGAAGTAAACAAAAACAGCGACTAGCCTAAAAGTGAATGATTGTGTTGCCAGATAGTGAGGTTTAGTAGCGCACTAGTACCCAGCCGCCGGTTTGCTCGTCGCGGCGGTAGTAATGCGGTCTGTTGTCCGGGAACACTGTCACTGCGGGAAAGGGATGTTGTTGGATGAACTTCAACGTCGCTCGGATCTGGAAATTATACATTATTATTTAAATGGTAGGTAGGATTTTTCTATATGTGCACAATACATAAAAATATTTTTTTGTGTCTCTATAGGTACTTGTTCAAGAACAACCTCGACCCAATTAGTATAGAAAGTGTAAATTTGATTTTTCGTATACCACAGAAAGGGTAATTGAACCTTAGTCTTGCCCCTTACCGAGTCTCCAGTATGATTTTGGCTGCATAAACGAATGTCACCTTATATTTAACTGATAAGTATAAAATTTATAATATATTATTTTATTTATTTATTTTGTATAAAATACATGATAATTTTGTATATGAATGGTCGGTTAGTTTAGTCACTTCTAGTACTTTACAATACTCCAAAATATCCAAATGCTTCCTTATAGAGACTCTGAGACTATGTAGAAAAATAATGTAGAATATGTAGAATAATATAAATATAAAATAATAATAATATAAATGACATTATCAATAGTCATTTTATTCTATTACATTCTTACTACTTTTTGATCGCTCCTCGTATATCTTCTATCTATTACAACAAGTTTATATATTTTTTGAAATTTGCTTGTGTACTGATAATATTTTATGCATTACCTATGCTCATTTTATTTTATGGCCCGTCCGCTAGGGCCTTAAAGAAATTCGGTTGTTTTTTAAACATAAATGCAAATGTTTTTCTGCTTTTTGGAATAAACACATAGATCCATTCAGTAAAATAATTTCAATATTTAATTTTTTCGTGCTTTTAAACCGATTTTAGTAATTACATGGAAATGTGTCGTGATGACGTCACTGAATGTCAAATGAAAGACAAAGCTTTTTTTCATTTAATAAAGGATATGCACGTTTGGTTTAAAATTTGTAAACTAAAAACAGTCTAGGAAAGCTATTTCTCGAAACGGTTTTTGAATCTTAAATATTGGTAACAAAAGGAACAGCGGCTCTAGAAGTAAAGCCGTTCGGGGCTCACTCGACTCGTCTTCGACAAACGACAAAAGGAACAAACTTACGCGAGTCAGCAGGATACCTGTCATTTGTCTCTCTTACTCGTATACATTTCTCTCTTTCGTCGTTTGACGAAGACGAGTTGAGTGAGCCCCCAACGACTTGACTCTTCAACGGCAGACCTAGAACTTACATTGTGCACAAAGTGCGGAGGCTCCACAGCGGGTGTGGTACTCAGATGCTGCAGTATGAAGTCATCGGATTGCTCCAGCCACAGATCGACGCCACGCAGCGGGTCATAGTTGAACGGGCCGATGCGGAGCATGCTAACGTTGTTATCGTATATGTCGAGGACCTGGAATTTGGGGATTAAAAGCTATTTTACTGTTGATAATTTATGCACAACTAGTGCATTACTGCTGATAATTTATGCACAACTAGTGCATTACTGCTGATAATTTATGCACAACTAGTGCATTACTGCTGATAATTTATGCACAACTAGTGCATTACTGCTGATAATTTATGCACAACTAGTGCATTACTGCTGATAATTTATGCACAACTAGTGCATTACTGCTGATAATTTAGGCACAACTAGTGCATTACTGCTGATAATTTATGCACAACTAGTGCATTACTGCTAATAATTTATGCATAACTAATGCATTACTGCTGATAATTTTATTTGACATAAAAATAATTTAAAATTCATTTAAAGCAAAATACATCGTAACGTCATGAATGCCTGATGGGGTGCCAAAGATCAATTATTATATCCCAGCGTGATGAGTGGTGAGCCCTACCGCCGTACTTCGAGCACAAACTTGGAGCCACAGCTTAACATGCCTTCCGTAGCACGCAGATCGGACACAAATGTGTCACTATGCGTCCTGCAGGTTGGTATAAAAAACGTTCGGACCAATCGTCGGTAAAATATGGGTGTACAAGACAGGACAGTGACTCGCATTTCAAATGCCATGCCCGGAAACACGTTTGACACCCGCTCGAGGATTCATGTCGTGATGTGTCAGCGTGACATTGTACAATTCGATAGTTTATAATTTCACTAAACAACAACATAAACAACCGTGAAAAACATAAACTATCGAATTTTACTATCCTGCGGTGACAGCATATTTATTATTCAGGGATAGATTTTCAAGTAGCAATTTCGATTTTGCGTAGAGGAATTATAAAAAGAAACTAGCTTTGCAGTTTTGGTTTTCATCCAAATCGGCCCCGGGACTTCTTTCAGAATTTTTACTATTCCTATAGTTTTAGATTTGGCTATCCACGCCAGCTTGAAAAACTAACTCTGCATATCCCAATTACCCAGTTTCCACCATTTCTACACGCCAAGCCCTCACCTGAGCAGCGTACGGCCCCTCTGTGATATACCTCGCCCCCCTCAGCGCTAGCTCCAGCCCCTTACACAACAACAAGCTCTCACCTGAGCAGCGTGCGGCCCCCCGGTGATATACCTCGCCCCCCTCAGCGCTAGCTCCAGCCCCTTACACAACAACAAGCTCTCACCTGAGCAGCGTGCGGCCCCCCGGTGATATACCTCGCCCCCCTCAGCGCTAGCTCCAGGCCCTTACACAACAACAAGCTCTCACCTGAGCAGCGTGCGGCCCCTCGGTGATATACCTCGCCCCCCTCAGCGCTAGCTCCAGCCCCTTACACAACAACAAGCTCTCACCTGAGCAGCGTGCGGCCCTCCGGTGATATACCTCGCCCCCCTCAGCGCTAGCTCCAGCCCCTGACACAACAACAAGCCCTCACCTGAGCAGCGTGCGGCCCCTCGTTGATATACCTCGCCCCCCTCAGCGCTAGCTCCAGCCCCTGACACAACAACAAGCCCTCACCTGAGCAGCGTGCGGCCCCTCGGTGATATACCTCACCCCCCTCAGCGCTAGCTCCAGCCCCTGACACAACAACAAGCTCTCACCTGAGTAGCGTGCGGCCCCTCGGTGATATACCTCGCCCCCCTCAGCGCTAGCTCCAGCCCCTTACACAACAACAAGCTCTCACCTGAGCGGCGTGCGGCCCCCGGGTGATATACCTCGCCCCCCTCAGCGCTAGCTCCAGCCCCTGACACAACAACAAGCTCTCACCTGAGCAGCGTGCGGCCCCCCGGTGATATACCTCGCCCCCCTCAGCGCTAGCTCCGGTCCCTTGTCCGGGAAGGTGGCCGGGAAGAGGTCGCCCGCCCGCATGTCCACGCCGATGCCGGTGACGAGCGGGGCGGGCGCGCCCCCGCCTAGCGCTGTGTTCAACTCGCAGCAGCAGGCGAGGGTTAAGTCGATCTCCACGCTTAGCCGGTGGAATGACACTGAAAATAGACATTTTAAACTTTATTTTTTTTGGTTCCCAAATTTCGAATGAATGGAAAAAAAACCTACGCGACACGACATGTGACTGACAATAGACAGTACATATCCCCAGCGGTAAATAATGCACATAGGTTTTATACAGTATACATACAGGTTTTGTAGAGCGTCGTCTCTGACACCGGAGTGTAGTGCTCTTTTTGACGGTCGATATATCTTTTTTTTGTTGGGAATCATGAAAAAAGTAACAAAACATGTATTTTTAATGTCGAACATAGAACAGTTTTCTTTGATATACCTGGGGGGTTTATTTTCAACCGGTATACAGAAGAATACCCTGACTGCTGATCATCCATCTATCCATCAGGCTGTGTTCGTCCACTGCCCGACATAGACCTTTTCAAGATTTTGTCACTCTTGGCGATCTTCCATCCTCCTCGTCCAGCCACCACCCGCAATATCCTTCAGGTCGTCGGTCCAGCGGGCACGAGATCGGCCTACGCTACACTTTGCTGTACGACTGATCTATTTATTTATTTTAATATAGATTTATTTAGGACACGAACAGCCATTCACATATTATAGTTAAAAACTAATCTTAAAATATAACACAGAGAAGGAGGTACCTTAAATATAAGTAAAATATATAAGTTATATATTGCTGTTCGACAATAATTATTGTGTTTGAACATTACGTATGTGGTATGAGTATGAGCACTATTACAAATATTATTATTTCTAATTTGAACTATAATATTATAATCGGACGTACTAAAAATATAAAGATATATAAGAAGATGTATTTTTTTTAGGTTTATCTAAACGAAGTATCATGCCCGTATCAACGTTTATAGAAGACAGCTGGGTTTAGTAACATGCATGACATTTTAACTTTATGTTCCTTGTATGGTGTACACATTCGCCAAGAAGAGATTTTAGGAAATTCCCACGGGATCGAATGAGGGGGTTCCACGCGAGGAACGCGTGAATAATATATGTATTTTAAAAGAGACGATTTGGCATTGCTTCACAATGATGACGACTTGAATCATGAATTCGATACCTCGCTGACGATGAAGCAGCCCATGCATATCTTCAAGTGACTCAAATCAATAGATCAATAATACACACCTTGTCACCTGACAATCCGGTCACATACACACGAGCCGATGTCAAATAGCCAAACGCGTCATCAAATCGAATTGCCATCACAGAAAATTCCGCTCATACGACATTATTTGCTCTTAATCAAACGCGATTTACAAATGTTCGACACATTTATTAGAACTTAAAACATAATGTTTAGTACAGAAGTTATGTTTATAAAAAGATAATGATGCAGGCCCTATTATTTACACTTTTGTTACGGGAAACTTTATGACAAGCACAAAGCCAGTCAGCACGAATAATAATAATTATTATTATATTAGTTTCTGTACTAAACATCATGCTTCCAATAAATGTGTCGAATATTAATAAAGTCCCATGCTAAAATACAATTATTTATGATTTTACGATATATCATTATTACAAAATTTTACGTACATAAAAAATGCATAGTAAATTGTTAATTTACGTTTATATTAATTATTTATTTGTTTTTTTTTCGGCAAATAACACCTCCAATCGATCAAGAGATAAACAGCAATCAGCATAGACATTATCTCTGGCAATGAAAATGTTTCTAGTAGTAAACAAGAAAGATAAATGAATACACCGGCGAAAACTAGTAATAAGACAGTAGTAATAAGTATCTATCTATATTTTAAATATTATAACAATATTATTCAAATATCAGTGATCTGTGTGCTCATATGTCTATTGATTTAAATTAGCCAATCACAAACGAATACGTAATTTTACAAGTGTGAAAATGCCAGTTTCCCGAAATATTAAGTAGCGTAAGAAATTGACTTATGTTGCACGGTTAATCGCTGAAATGACACCAACCGAAGCGACTCATTAAAATAAACTACAAGACAATACAGCAGCAATTGATACCGCCCACACCGTCGGCCGTTAGACATGAATTTGCACTATTCCCAGGTTAATAACGCCGCCGGCATGTCTCTTACTACCTTGGTATTAAGCTGAATATTCCTTATCTCAGGAATCGTGTCTTCGTGGCGGTTACTTGGCCTATCTCCAAACGTTTCGACCGCTCTTTTGACCTCATCTGACAATGACTATGATTTATTTTCTGCATTCCGATGACAGATTTGTGATTCCATATATGCAAAGATTTTCCAAACTCATAGAACTTATCTAGGCTGCTGCCTTAGAGCTACTGCGTTACAGAAGCAAAGTGTAAATGTTTCGGTCTGCTCTCGCCATTTTATTGTATAGTTTTCTCATGCGTTTTGTTACTTCCTCGTTGAATGAATAGACATTATCTCTAGTTCATTGGTCACATGTTCATGGCTTGGCGCCGCTATTTTTAATATTATAAATATCAAAGAAATAATGCTAACAACTTTATCACCCCGACCCGGATTTCCGCCTAAGCCAATAAGGCATCAACTTAAGGACCCAGGCGCTTGTAGGGCCCTGGCTAAGGCGGAGATGGAAATTATTGGATCAAGTGCCTAAGGGCCCTGGATCTTTAAGTGTGGGCCTAATACTGCAGGAAAGTTCCTTCGTAAAGGCTAGTAACCGAACTCATACTCACATAAGTAGCTTTCTAATAAATTATAAATAATATTCGCACATATTGACGAATCACGTCCTGCTGCACTGTAAAGTTGGGGCCAACCAAGAAGGCCAGCATGAAGTTAGTTACGATGGCGATTCCAGGAGCATCGTTGTCGAAGAGGAAGAGGATTTGCCCAGGGGGATATTGCGCAGGCAGGACTGGTATTAATCTTACATCTGCCTTCTTGTACAATACAGACTAGCTGCGGTTAACCTAAAACTATAGAAATATGCCCGTACGCAACATCTCCTTTCAAATTGTGTTATATCTACTCGCCTTCCAGTCGGTATTTCTATACGAGATCCTACACCTCAGTTACTTTTATAACTTTATAACTTTTGATTATTTACTTTGATTGCTTTTACATAATGTCATTTATTTCATTTGTATTTGAACTACTAGGTACTTAGGCCCGTGTCTGCTAGGACCGTGTCTCTACCTTGTCTTTTATTTGGTACCCTGATTGATCATAAGTTACACTCACGCATCAGGTTAGCGAAGAGCTCGTCGGAGAACCGGTGCGGGTCGGTGAACCCGCCCACCAGCTGCAGCTCCAGCCTGCCCTCGGGGTAGCCGACCGCCAGCTGCTGCACGCGCGCAACCATCGCCGCCGCCGCCTCCGCCGTGCCCGACCCGTCCAGGTGCGCCAGGGCCACCGCGCCCGACCCTGGAATTAACGTCATTATAACCCGGTTTATTAAAGAAAGGAATCACAAATGGCTCCCATAATCATTCGCTCTCTCTCGCACAGTATATCTGAGTTTAGTCACACACTTTTGTACCGGATGCAGCCGATGCAGAAAAAATAGCCTGCATTTGCTTAATAGGGAGCCGGGTAAATTTTTTTAGAGAATACGCGTAATATTATAGCCAATAATATTATGTAATTTTTAGGTATAGTATCTACACTTCCCACACTAGTATATCTACAAAACAAATATATAGAAAGAAAAAAAAAATGAATAAATAAATACTTCTTATGCTGACTACATAACAAACAATGCGCCGCCGTTTCAGATTCCTTTTTTTAATGAGACATGTTATACAGTTAGAGATATCAGGTTCCTGATATCATTTGCATGCTTTGCAAACTAATGCATTCTAAAGAAATCTACTGTACTACTATAGTACTGTTAAAAATCAGACAAAAAGTTATTAATTCCTCAATTCGCAGTTCTGCTCTAACGCTTCTGCTTTTTAACTGTCTATCCTACTCTAATCAGATGCCGCGCACGCAAATATATCAGTTATTTTGAAATCGCGGCTACACTGATGTTTTTTTTCATTTTTATGGAACAGTCTGCAGCTGCTTTATATTAATATCAGTTATATTATGCAAAGTTTCAGATGTAATTTCCAGTATTGAATGCTATCGGTTTATTGTACTGTTTGGAGGTAACTTTTCAAGTTTTAATTTAATAAAAAAGACCACTTCTTAAAATGACCACTTCTTAAATGACCAGTTCTTAAAATGACCACTTCTTAAATGACCAGTTCTTAAAATGACCACTTCTAGTGGTCAACTTCTTAAAATTACCACCTTCCATTGGACATCCTCAAAAAATACAATCGCTTCCCTCCGGGATTCGTTTTAATTGTCTACCAGTCGGTAAGTCGTCACTTTGTGAGGGTAACTCACCAGCATCCATTGCAATATTCTGCAAATGACTTTTCTAAGCCAACCCGTTTATATATATATTTTTATATATTCAATGAGAAGCGTTTGTATCACAGTACCGTATAGCAATGTCATACCTGAATGCCTCACGACAGCAATAATACATGACGTGGCATCGTCCGATCCTATGATGTTCACTGTCTCTGAAAACAGAAGATTGTCATAGGTGAGTTCTCAATGAGGAAAAACATTTTTATTTGAATAACTACAGCATATGACAATACGTAGTTTATTTAAACATACTCTTCTCTATATAATCTATATTTAAAACAAAATTATAGAAAGGTTTTGTCCGTATACGGGAAATATTACGGATAAAGTTGAAAGACCCGTACAAATAATTTTGGAAGTATCAGACATTATTTTAATATATTTGCTCGTAATGCACCATAAAATAAAAATGAAATTGTGAAATATTTTTTTGTTAAATCTCTATGTAAGTCTACCATAATATAAAAAGCTGTGACAGAATTTCGTATTGGAGCCATTTTTAGCATACATTTACCATGTATTTTTTTTATATATAGTTTTTTCCTTTGGTACTTCTTGTAAAACTATCAATCAAATTTTGTTTTGAGCATTTTGTAGAGCGCTTAAAAGTAATACCACTATAACAATATGAAACCCGAAAAACTGAGAAATTCAAGCCACCCTTGTGTATAAAGGATGTTATTTTACGGAAAATGTAATAAAATATAAATGAAACAAGTGTACACGTGTTTTTGTGAATAATCAAGAAGGAAAACAAAGCCTGGGCAATAGCAAAAACACTCACTATCATGCGGCACGACAGCTGCCAGCTCCCTCTGTCCGACGTACAGCAATCCAGGCGCGCAGACAACCCTGGGCGCCGCAGCCAGCAGCTGGGCGGCCACATCCCGGTACCCTGGGTGGGCATTCAGCAGCGCCCTCACTGACGTGGGGCACTCATCGGCCAGCACACCGTTTAACACCACCACCATGCTAGCGCTGCCGACAAGGGAGACACAGGTTAAGTACACGGATATCTTCATTTCGAAGTGTCGAGCGATAGTGAGGAAAAGAGAAGTAATAGAAGCATGGTTATCGTTGAAGTGGTGATTTAAGGCGAGGCATTGATAAACCTTTAATTTCAAATCGGCGCCTTAGGGGAGTGGAGTGAGGGGGAATTACTCCATACAAATATACTCTCACGAACTAATGCTGTAATGTCGTTTGCGGCAAAACAGTATTTTTCATTTAAAATGACAACTATAAGTATGAATATAAGTATAAGTTTGTAGTTGTCATTTTAAATGAAAAATACTGTTTTGCCGCATACGACCTTACGGCATAAGTTAATTCGTGAGCGCATATTGGATTAATTAACTTACTTGTAATTTTATAAATCCAATCGGCCATATTTAAGTGTATTTGTAGACTAATTTAAATAAAAAACTTAGAGGCTTCATTCGCATTTGTCAGTAAAATAGAAATCTCTGTTTTAAAAGAGGAAGTTCTATTTTTTTCTTCTCTGCTATGAAAATTAATCAATCAACTAAATCTTCGGACAAAATGATGTCAATGAAATGCTTAATCTAGTATATAAATTGGTAATTACATATGTTTTTTTATTACTGACAAAAATGGAGATCCATGTCGCCAAAATTTCGTGGCGTCGCCTTAATAAAATGACGAGTTAAGGTTCCGAGTAATCGTGTAATCTTTGTAGCGAAGCTTCGATATTTTCGAAGGAAATTATTGTAATAGGCTGAGTGGTCACCCTGAAGCGAATCATGGATAGCGGAAATTATAAATATTTTCTATGAACTCTTTCGGAACCTCACTCTAGCGCCGCTCAGGCTCTAAGAGGAGGGAGAGTAGAAAACTCTTGTCATTCGTAAAAAAAAGAAATCTGTCTTCTTATGTTTGAAAATAAACATAGGTCGTAACTTAAAAGTCGTCGTTGATATGACGTTTTTATATTTCTGGCTTCAAATTGCAGAGATACTTTGCGATTTAAAAACGTTGGTCTTGGTACCTAGTTGGCGGTTGGGGAGGGACGGGGGTTTCGTTCAATTCAACTACAGCCCGTGTAAAAACTTATTCGATTATGAGCCCGAAATAAGTGGATATCTTAGAAATAACAGTAATAATAAAATAGGTGTTATTATTTGGCGTGTTTTCAACGGTTTACGGAACCTGTACTCTGTGTGTACGATATACTATACCTACCTATGCTTGACAGACATAAAATAGTACAATGAGCAATTTAACAAAAAAATATTTTTATCCCACTGATTCCGATAATAGGCATGATGACTAAAAAAAATTTATTAGTCCGTCAGTTAGATTATCGGAAAATATTGGACACGTATTTTTTCTTTTTTCAATTAAACAAAAAATCATGAAGATGTAGCCCGCTGAAGTTCCGCGTGACGTCACATCTAGGTACAATTTTACTTAGAAGTGACATCATTTTCCCCCACTCCCAGACTTTGTCGCGCTTAATCTCTGTCATTTTTTGTTTGATTGACAAAAGAAAAAATACATGTCTAATATTTTTTGATAATCTAAATGACGGACTAAATAGAATAATAATTTGTTTACCCTGTGTACAAGCCTATTGTCGAAATATATCTGGTTATTATAACGTGTTTTTTGTAAATATATAAAAATATATAATTATAAAAATAAAAGACTAAATAAGTTAATAAAAAATATATATTATTAAATTTAATTCATATAATTTATACTTGCGACTGTCTGCACTTGGTGAAACTTGGAAAACATCATAATTAAATTCACTTGTACTTAATTCACTGGTTTTATTTTACAATTAACAGTTTAACCCCGACCGGTTTCTGTTGTTACACCATTCTCAAGGGATTTAGGAATTCAGGAAATTAAACTACCTATCAATATGACGAGCCATTGATCATTGTTCATCTTTAATGGCTTTAATCGCTGACAGAAGACACGAATAAATAGAAAACTACAACTTTGAAATTAAGAAAATTTTCTGTTGACAGCAATAAAACTACAAGTAAAGCTTTCAGAATCGGCTTCAATATACACATTATAGGCCCAAGTACGATTTAGCTGTGTTTTCCCTTTGCCTTCGCTCTTTCTACCTTTATGCCTGCAGCATAGCTAACATGGATGAAAATAATAGAGAATTTTTGTCTCTCGAAGAAACGTTCGACCAATGGAAATGCAGATAAGCTTTATCACGTGATCATCGCCTCGATAAAACGACTTGTCCTGCGTTTCCATTGGTCAAACGTTTCTGCAAGGACAAAAATTCTCTATTATTTTCGTCCATGTTAGCTATGCTGCAGGCAGGCATAAAGGTGGAAAGAGCGAAGGCAAAGGGAAAACACAGCTAAATCGTTCTTCGGCCTATAAGAGTTAAGCTATTAATTTATGCAAGGTATATGGGTATATGGTATATTAAAGCCGACTCCGAAAGCTTTAATTTTAGTTTTCTTGTTGTCAAAACAAAATTTTCTTAATTGCAAAATTGTAGTTCTTTTGTGTTGACAACAGAAGCTATACCTATATTACTTCGGAAAAAAAGTTTTGACAGCACTAAAACTAAAATTAAAGCCCTCAGAATCAATTTTATTGTGCATAATAACGAGCAGTAAAACAGCTTCCATAATTAAATAGACGTATACAGACTGAGATAAAGAAATGTAATAAAATAATGTTTATCAACACAAGTTATTTTAACTGAGCATTTTATGGGTTCCTTGTAGAATGCGATAATGACAACGGTTTAGATAACGGGTGACAAAGTATTAAGATGACACCAACATAACCAATAGGTATAGTTTCAACTTTATTTAAAAACTAGGTTTTTTTTACTATTACTGCGCCTGATAAAAAGCGTCGATAAGGCTTAGGATGAAGCGCCCAGAAATTGGAAGAGTGACAGCAGGAAAGGCAATAATCAGTCCGTCTAGGACTTTCGCAAAAATCTACGGAAGTCGGAAACGGACGAATGGCTGTTACTTCACAACTGCCTGTAATCACTCCCTCGATACGAGTCGCTTGGCGGCGTTGTGACGTCATGAGGGTGGTGACATGCCACGGCCGATTCCACCAGGAAAAAGGTACTGTATGCTAATGCACTAAATAAATAAAGTCATCCTAAATTTATTTAAATCAACTACTGATAGTGTAATGTAACAGATTGACCAGAAATAAACATATTCATATCGCCACGACATACATTCTCGGAGGGATATCGCAGATGTTATCCAAATGTGAACTTTCACTGAAACCCTTTCCACCGACAATTTTTACCTCCTAACCTAACATGATACGGGGCGAGCGTTATCGCTGTACCTATATTTGGGCACAAATACACACTTTTTAGGGGATGCAGGTTTCTAAAAGGGTTCTCCTTTACCGTTTAGCAAGTATTACGTAAACAATTACTGTGAATTAATGAATGTTGCACGCTCGACTGGTAGAATTCGAGACCGGGACTTAAATCTACCGCATTTGCTACCCACAGAAATAAAGCATTTCGAATCAGGCCCAGATTTCCGCCTAGCTATGGCCAACAAGGCACCCACCGGCCCATTATAGAGAGAAAAAAATATTACCCCGAATTGTGGTGCTGCCACCCCTTCTGGCAACACTGCACCAATGATGGTACCAACTTAAATTTCCGCTTTTTTTTGTTGCTTTTTACTCCGCCGCTCAAAGTGCTTAAGGCCCTGTACCTCTAAGTTCGGGCCAAATTTAAAACCCGAAACCTGCAAAAATCGGCCCCTTTCGAGGTTGCATGTTTACCTGCTTATCAGATAAAGCTACTAGGTTTGATAAATTAGCATGTAGGTACATTTCTGAAACCTTTTCATAGAAATGTGATTGCAGAAATTTCGCTCGATAGAAATAGATACTGAAAAAAGAGTCTTAAATTCTTAATCGACACATTTTCTCATAGTTTGACAAACAGAAATGATACAGACCTTATTGCCGGATTTACCAGCAGGCTGAGTAGGCTGGAGCCTAGGGCGGCAGATTTTAGAGGCGGCGAATTTGGGTCCAAATTGTTTTTCATGTCTCACAGAAATTTAAACAAACACCCAAACCGAAACTTTATTAGGTCCACACAAACAATTCACCGTTATGTATTTTACCTGTGATTTTACCACAGTTTGCGTAGTAATAATTACGAAAAAAAGGTGGTGCGATTAAGACTACCTATACACAAATCATAAAGTTACAATTTTAGTGACAATTTTTTATTTAGTTCTATGATTTTTGGTATTTGAACTGAATAGGGAATTGTGGAGGCTGTAGGGGGCGGCAAACCGGCAACATGTGAATAGATACTTTATTAGATGGATTTTAACAATTTGAAATTAAAAAATATATTTTAGTTTACCTATTTAATATTAATTAAAAATCTTCTGCGGAATCAGTCCCTCTCTCACTGCGGGTCTTGCCGCATGGAGTAACAGGGACTCTTGCAAGCGTGACATATCCAAAAGAAAATCGTACAAAAAGTGCGCCGAGTGATACTCCGCTTACTCAATTGTCTGTACATTATAATGTATTCCGAGTGGCAAGGGTCACCTGACTGACATCGGTCCTTATTTTATACTCACGGGGGCTTCCTAACTAGTGATGTTTTATGCAGGTTGCGTGTCTTTTGATATAATATGCGGTATTACTATACTAAATTTAAAGACCGCCCATGTGGCAGTGTGTTAAATAGAGCATCCGCCTCCTAAAACACATGAAGACAGCCTATGTGGCCGAGTGAGTACTAAATCGCTCGTATCCTAAAAAAGAAAATTTGAAGACCGCCTCTGTGGCAGAGTGTTAGAACACTCGCCTCCTAAAAATGAAAATTTGAAGACCGCCTATGTGGCTTTGTAGTAGAGCGCTCGCCTCATAAAAATGAAATTTGAAGACCGCCTATGTGGCTTTGTGGCAGAGCGCTCGCCTCCTAAAAATGAAAAGCCTCTAAAGCTGATGTCTCTGGCAAGTGATGAAAGGGGAATAAGAAAGGATATTCAAGCTAAGCATGCCTGCGAAAGGATCGCTCTGTTTCAGAATAATCGTACTAATCGTACTTCCTGATAGATAATATACCTGTTGACACATCGGCACAGTGGCACAAGCGGTGACGGTTTAGGAACTCCCCGCATCGATTTACATGCGCAGGCGCCGCCGCCGCCTCGCAACTCCCATATGCTACTGGTCGGTTGTAAAACACTGAAATATACTGCCCGACCACTCCTTCAATACTTTATTTATTCTATTGTAATACTAAACAGGTATACTGCATTTTGACACGGCCTAAGCGTGTTTACTCGAAAGTGTTTTTTTTTAATGACTCCAATAGGAATATTGAGTAGAAGGTTATATCGAAAACAACGTGTTTTATTTTTATTGCCTGCCTGTTTTACCTGCGGTTACGCTCGCGTTCTTCCGGAGCTGCAACAATCCCGAAGGAACTCTCTGAATCTCTATAGTTCCGGAATAAGTAAATTATGAAAGCTCGAATGCCTGATAAAAAGTTGTTGAGATAAATGATTATTATGTAAATGTTCTTCAATTGTTATCGAAAACCGCAAATCAACGGGTTAAAGCTGGTTAAAGGTCACTTAAATTTACATCTAAGCCAAAGCGATTTTGGTTCACTTTCACACATTTTTAGGGTTCCGCTAATCTGTAAGCGGTTCACAAGTTAAAACGGAACATACATACAGACAGACGAAATTTCTAAAAATTGTTGTTTCGGGCTCAGTACAGTACCCATCTAATTTAAAATTTCGCGAAAATGTTCAATTTAGAGACACGACTTTCTTACTACTTCATTAATAGTAAGTATATAAGGTCCTACAATTCAAACTGAAAGAAATTTAGGAGCTGATAGAGAATCCCTAATAGATTACCACAAAAAAAATTTTGCCGAACTTTTTTTTCACCTTTCCATAGAAATTTTGTCAGCTGATTGAACCAGTTTGTACTGGGAAGTGAAAAAATTATATCAAGTAAAAAAAAATTCTTCTGGAGTGTGATCAGTAAACGATACGTACTCGTAATCTACCCTAGAATTATTTTCACTTATTATTGTAGGACCTTATAGGTACGAATAGTTAAAGTAGGTTTCGTGTTTTTTTCCGGCTACTTTTCTTGGGGAAAGTTGTCTGGTATCAGTAGAGTATGTATATTTAATGTTACCCGTCTATGTAAGACTGGTATGTAGAATATGTGATATATTGCCGCCTATTAGAAAGCAATCGAAATCACCAAGCATTTAATATTCTTAACTTTTGAAGCTTTCAATATCGTTTTGCGATTTTACAGTATCCCAACTGGTGTGCGGTTTAATACAGTATTAGTTTCGTCATTAAACTTTGATTGCCCTATTAAGAGTTTGAATTTACTATACTTTAATTTTATGTTGAAATCTCGAATAGTAATTATTTTACCTGATTTAATAACTTATGTACGTTCGGAGACAAACCTTACAATTATTCTCTAATATACAAAAACGTTATCTGGGTCGATGGAAAAACGGTATTTAAAATAATAACGTTTTTGTGTATTAGAAAATAATTGTAAGGTTTGTCTCGCGTGAAGTAAATTTGTTTCGTTTTGACACTTCAATAAATTAAAATTAATCATTTAAAATGCTATAAAACACCATATACCGGCACTCGTTAGGGTACCTAAAGGCAAAACGGAGTCCTATTAATGTCACTCTTCTATCTGGCCGTCCGTACGTCACGGGTCTCTAATAAATATTTTTTTTTGGATTTGGATACGTTTTTTTTATTATCACCGTAGTGACCCTGGTCAACACATCGGCTATGGATAGATTTTTAAACTGTAATACTACCGTCTTCGGTTCGTTACATGTTGTGAAAGTAAGCTGACCAAATTGGCGACATACTGAAGAAGGGCCAGGTGAAAAGCACCCGGAATAGAAGAGCTCGTATGAATAAACAGATTGTGGCAGAAGCGAAGACGTGTGTCAGGATCGTAGCAGATGGATATGGTCCACCCTCTGGACGACAAGCGTGTGCGTTAACACGAATTATCCAAAATATTTTCAGAAATTTAATGTACCTATTATGGTCATATTATTATAATATCATTAGGTAAGGTATTCAAAATATATTAAACACATTTCACAGAGTAAATCATTACACATTCATTATCATACAAAGTGAGCAAATTGTGTTTGCAGTTTATATCGTATCAAAAGTGGTCGTAAAAACAGTTATGTCATGGCTGACAAAGCCATAAACATTGCAAGTTGATGTCATCCCATGAAAAAAATCCTTAGAGCCCTGAGAACAATATTTTTAGATCAGTTTGATTTATACACTTAGCATTATAGTATTACTAGCTTTTGCCCGCGGCTCCGCCCGCGTGTTATTCGGTTTAATGATATGCTTTTCTCCGGGATAAAAAGTAACCTATGTGTTAAGTTGGGGTATAAGCAATTTCATTCTAAATTAATTATAAATTTTAGCCTTGTATTATTTCACCACAAACGATTAAGAACCGCGCTAATTAGACACTTTTTTCCGGGATAAAAAGTAGCCTATGTGTTAAGTTAGGGTATAAGCTATATCCATTCTAAATTTCATCCAAATGTTTTATTTGTTAACTAGCCCTTCATGAGCGGCTCCGCCGTTTTTTCATTCTCTGCCCGTTGTCGGCTTGAGTGTTATTTTATCAATACCTTTTAGCAGTGGTTGCCAAACTTACTTGAATCGCGACTCACTTGAAACCAAAAGGTGAGATTCAGGACCCGCTAATAGACATACCCCCTATTTCACAGAATGCAGCGCTGTGATGTGAACATTGTGCTATTTTTCATGATTTTTTACGACCCACTATAAATCTGCTTACGACCCACCAATGGGTCGCGACCCACACTTTGGGAAATGCTGCTCTATAGCCTTTAATGTTGATCAGGGTCAATACGATGATAATAGAGAAAACCGCATCCAAATCCGTTGAGTGGTTCTCGAGTTAAAACGAAACATACATACAGACAGAAGACGGTAGCATGCACTCCCTAGAGACACTGCCGATCCTATCCTGACAAATATGCGTTTTTATTTATAACTGATCTATTATAAATTTTCTGCTAAAATAACGTAGGTAATAAAATAGGGCAACAGATAAACATTGAAAAAATTTGAGTACTCTCGCCTTAAAAAACCAGTCAAATGCGATCTCGATAAAGATCTCGTATCCTGAGGGTTACGTACGTACCATTCTTATTAGTTAGTAGAGTCAAAAACATTGTTACAGAAATTACAAAGTTACACTTTACCTACAAAATGTATGAATCAAAACTGCAAAACTAAGTGACTCAAATAATATTAAATTGTGCTTCACTTTTTGGAAGTACAAGGTTTTCATGGTGATCCAATTCACGTTAAGTTCGAAGCCTGATTTTTAACAGCACCATGGGCCGTAGACTTATGTAGACGGAATCAGTTTCAATGTAGTATGAATCCAGATAAGATAAAGTGATCCTATAAGGGTTCTGTTTATTCCTTTCCAGGTAAAGAACTCTAAAATACTGACAAAATAGGAAGGGACACATGAAGAAATTGGCTTACTGCGACCTTCGTGAAACCTACTCCATTGTAAGCAAATGGAAACAACATAGAAGATTTTAACTCGTTAACATGCACGTGCTGTATATTGTTAGAAAAGATTTTTTTGTTAAACAACAAAACGATATGCCGTCCTTGTGTAAACGAGTAGTGATTGATGACTTCTTAAAGGTAAAGGTTTGTACCAAAATTGAGACACAGTTCAGCCCATTCAAGCAGATAAAGTTTCATTTTTGTGAGGTAGGAGTTCAAGATTTTTCGTGCTGGTGGTTCCGCATAAAACATTTTCATATTTGTAATTTTTTTACAGCCGACAATACAAACAACGCAAATTAGAAAATGTTAGATAAAAAGATTTTAATAACTTTTATTCAAATCTGATTAAATCACTTATTGTGTAATATAGGCACGTCATTTCATAACACTTATTACATGTTCATTATAATGTAAAAGAAATAGAACTAAATACAAAATAAGTTAGGCTTACTTAAATTTAATAAAAAAACTAGCAGAAATAAAAATATAGGAATAAATAAAATTATAAATAATAGTTAAGTATGAGTGTTAAGATTATAACCTTTTTCCTTAAAAGAGGATATCCTATTCATTACTATGAACAACTTTTCAAAAGAAAAAGAAATCAGCTGATCCATAGAAAGCTAAATACATAGTAAAATTTGTCTATATTAGTTTATTCGGGCATTTAAAATAAACCTAAGCGAAAACATTTAAGACAGTGAAATCCTACAAGCTTTCCAAAGAAAACCAAAGCTTTACATATTATTATTCGAGAAACCATTTTATAACTTAATTATTTTTTTTGGCTATTAAATGAAACATTATTATATTTGACTAAAATGTACCCATTAAAATATATTTTTAAATTAATGATATGCATTTAATTGTAAATTTATTATTACACATTTTGACAAATTAAATAACCTAATTATACAATAAAGTAACACTAAAAATGAAATAAAAACACTAACCTAATTATTTGTTTATTTTAAAAATAATATATTACGCCACTTCTGGTATTTTTTATTACGCAAATAACGATATGAATAATGGGAAGAATACCCCGTTTTAAGGAAAAAGATGAACGTTGTAACTTGTATAATGCAATAAATATAACAAAGTTGATAGACAAATAAGCTGTAAATAAATATATTATTCTAAAGATGTGGAATGCTCGATCCACATCTTCTACTTATGCAGGATGATCAGTATCAAAGTAATCAATATAATCAAGGGGTATTTAGGTTTCAGTAAATATTTTCACTCCATTTACACTAAGTACATTGACGATACAGAGCCAACGAAGAGAAAATTGAACGCAGCCAAGATTTCAAATTGCAGCGTTCGTTATAGCGAAATTGAATATTGTGTTACATACATGTGTGTAAGGAACGGGCCGATCACAGCAAAGAGTCGTGAGTTAGGGGTCTTCGATACAGGGAACCCTAAAGTCCATTGCCTCACGAGTTTGTTATTGAGTCGAGACATTCTTTCAAATAAAACAACTTCTGTTAATGCTGCATGCTTTAACAATAAGCTAATTATATGACTCGATAATGAATAAAATGCACCATCAATCAAAAGCTCAAGAGCATTTCAACATAATAAATTTTGAAAATGAATTTAAATAAAATCAGTAGCTAACATGGCAAGCAGATTGTTTTAAAACAAGCTGTTACCTCAAGCGATTTCAATTTCTTTTTTCCACATTCACAGCAAAATCACTGAACTTTTCACTGAAAATCAACTTTTTGAAACCAAAACATTAATTTAGCAACGTCTTTTTATAATTTTCAGTATGATTTGAATAAAAACATGAATGTTTTTATTAATTAGATAAGGAACTAAGTTGCACAATGTAACCGAGCAATCCGCTTGCGCTCCAAAGTCGACTGGCACGCTTTTTATGTCTCCTACACTATACCGATTCCGCAAGAGAATTTCAACCATATTCAACCGGCTTAAGACTTCATAAGATAAATTGGAGAAAAGAATAAGGTTGCCACTGGGTTATCGTCTCCATGGACATGAGGGAACCGAATGCCGTACTCTGGGACCCAAATGAAGGAAACATCTTGTAACCCTTATCATAACATCTTAAAGTTGAAATCTGACTGGATGTTCCCGATGTACGGCAGGCAGTACAAAGCAAGTTGTTATTGTTACGATAATGCTTCTTATGTTGGAAACGGTCTTGATAGTGCTTCTATCGTTTCATTAGTAATTAAGTCTTGTACCATCAGCTCGTTTTATCTTACAATAACAAACGAGAAGGCGCTTGCATGTGCCATTTAGGTATAACAGCAGAAGTATAATTAGTTTATTACTGGTACGTTTCTTGGAAAATTCACATTTATAAATAAGTGCATGCTGATCGGGGAATAACTTATTTCATAACGAAGTATATCTACCAATAGTAACCTGTCGTTAAGTTTACATATGATAAATGTATAGGCAAATATGACATATTCCTTAGTAACAGATCACACGAACAATTTTCGGCAACAATATAAGCGCTTTGTACTTTAATGTTCAGACTTGTATATACATTAATACCAGCTGACTCAAGTTCCTTCGTCATTTGTGCTATACTATTTACTTATGTGCTTGTTTTGTTAACAACATATTTTTCATACAATAACACCTTTAGCTTGTGAAGTTTTAGCAACAATTTTCAATGGAACAGTGGACATTTTTTTTGTTGCTCCATCCTGTCTTTACTTGCCTATCAACTTGCCCGTGTAGCACCTTCAATCTTCCTCATTCATTGGCTAATCCGAGGACGGTTGATGAAAGAGCCAACTCAACACGCAGTCCTAATTGGCTCTAATTGACGGACAGGCGCGTGCGCAACACGTAATGGATTTTACAGCTGGTGTAGGTGTTCACGAAATTAAAACCACGATTTAGCAATTATGTGATGGGCCTACTACAATGGGGACAGTTAACTCTTTCATTCAAAGCATGCGAAGATTAACCGCAGCACTGTCTTCTTACTTCCTTGTTTTTTCTCATGTATCACTAGCTTTTGCCCGCAGCTCTACCCGCGTGTTATTCGGTCTAACGAAATGCTTTTTTCCGGGATAAAATAAGCCTATGTGTTAAGTTAGGGTATAAGCTATATCCATTCTAAATTTCATCTAAATCCGTCCAGCCGTTTCAGCGTGAAAGAGTAACAAACATACACACACACACACACATACAAACTTTCGCATTTATAATTTAGTGTGATGAGATAACGTAGCCTTGTCTTATTTCACCACAAACGATATAGACCGCGCTAATTAGATACCTAATGTATGGAATAACAAAGGCTTGTCTTATTTCACCACAAACGATTATGGCCCGCGCTAATTAGACACCTGATTTTTCAATGATATTGATCTATCCTGCAGGAACCATGCATTTTTCCGGGATAAAAAGTAGCCTATGTGTTAAGTTAGTGTATAAGCTATATCCATTCTAAATTTCATCTAAATCCGTTCAGCCGTTTCAGCGTGAAAGAGTAACAAACATACACACACACACAAATTTTCGCATTTATAATATTAGTGTGATAAACACAGTCCGGAAAGGATTCAAATTTCTATGTTCAGCTGAGGTACCCTGATTTGTAAGAATTTAGTATTGAAGTTCAACGATGTTTTCTGGAACGACGAATCAAAATCTGAACGGAGATCAAACTTCGATTATGTGCACGATCTAATCTATTGGAAATTAGAACCTTTCACTGAGAGCCATTATCTTATAGTTTTCATCAACCAACTCCGGATCATCTTTACATAAACCAACAGTGTTATTGTTCCTAAAATCCAGTCGTAAAATCCACAACAGAATCTCTAGTCAGGCACAAAGCGCGTAAGCATCCAGATATCGCAGACGACATGGCCAAACGTGCCCATAACTCCCCATCGGCCATTACGATACAAATTCGTGACAACGAACCAGAACTCTGGCCAACCCATTATGGAGTGACCGGCGATAGAACTGTCCGGGGACTACTTATTAATGGCCTCAGGACAATGATGCTAATGCTATTAAGTGGTCGTGGCTGCAATCGGGAGAGCACTCGGATTGTGCTGGACCTATTAACACGGTATATTAGATTACGACCGGGAGATTTCGAGCAGTTCTCTGCTAATACACGAAAATGTAAGCGATATTATTCGCAGGAATCGACGGAATTCTTCTGCAATTTATTTTTCCGACACATCACTTTCACGTTTAGCTTTTTCTGGTTTACTAGCGAGATGGTCTATCTTTTATTTTGTTTAGACTATTTGTGTATTGTGCACCTACAAGGTACAAGCCTAATTAAATCTCAATCAGCCATTTTAGACAAATGGTTATGGATGGACGTGACGGACAGACAGCAAGGCTTTGAATTTATTTTTTATCTGTAACAATAAAAACACTTTTACTCGTATGTAAGTATATGGGTAAACGGATATCGTGCAAAAACTACAACAGCCAGTTAATAACCCAAGTCCCACGCCTGAAATGACTAGTCAAAATTCATTTCCTTTCAAGTGGCCGGCTCATTACTCGGCTCATTTGCGGCAGACGGACAGTAAAGACGGACGAATCGGAAGCGGGCACAAATCTCTGCGATATAATCGTCCAGTAAGACAATGGTTATCGTTCTTGCGCGATACGGGCTCAGATAGAGGCTGATGGATGCGGCACGCTCACAAGATACCATCGGTTCGTGACGCCCTCTGCTGAATCGCTGACTGCAGGGGCTTTGCTTGGATGTGAGGAATTTTCATCTAGCGGTATAAAACTAAATATTACGAGTGACGTATATATAAACTAATGGAGGAAATCTCACCAAATTGGGTCTTTATCATTTGAGTATTAAACCTTTGAAAAGTGCAATGACATAGAGACGCATCCAAGAAAAAGGTTAAAGTCAGTCAAGCCAAAATTACAGATTGATAGGAGATGGAAGAACTCCAAGAAATATCGAATAAAATCGGAAAAATCCTCTGAACTCGTCTTGAATACGAGCATGTGAATTAGTCTATTAAATAAACATCCAGACAGCGCATTACCGTAAATATGGCTATTATTCAATACCATTATTACTATAGCATGCTTTGAATATATATATATTTGTAAAGTGACAATAAGTTCACAATAATATATGCTTACATAATTTTTTTTCTCATGTAAGCCCAACCAGCCTGCCAACCTATTTTTTTCTTAGATTGTTATTCTCTTCGGTGTAACCAACACATTTCAAATTCAGTCCATGGCAACACTGTCAGTCTCCTTTTGTTCAGCCGGCCCGGTGAGTACCAATTATTATTCAATATCTACAATATCAGACCAAATCACCCGAGGCCAGATTGGAGATACCACTATTGGGGTTAACGTTTGACTTGATTTGTACCGACCGGTCAAGTATTATGGCTGGAGTGTTAATTGAATAAATAAACTTTGAATTCATTTCTGTCGGGCGTGACGGCTCTATCAATGGTGGCCCAATTCGTCTCGGCTGGTTCATTCATGACTATTTCAACAATCGATAAATAGGCCGACGTTTTATCAATTTCAAGTACATTATAATGATAAGTTATCTATGCATTCTTCTTATTTATGACAACGGATAATTGTCGCAAGTTTTCGAGAATTCAAAACCTTTATCACATTGAAATTAGTTTTTTATTGGCTTTAAAAATAACATTACTTACAATTATAAGGTGGACCACTCGACGAGAAAATCATTCAGGTTGCCATGCCACCTGCAATAGAAATAATAACACCGTAAGAAACCATCTTTATCAAGGACCAGCTTTTTTTCTAATCATCTTAATGGTTTTAAACATACGCGTGGACAAATATAAACAATGGTCAATGTTTTTTTGGAAGCTGTATAGACCATCAACTATCATACTAAAATTTCACGATACATGATCAGACATACAATATTGATAAGGAGCTCAAAGGGATCCGACCTAAAATCGAAAGAGATTCCTATCATAGAGAGCTGATGGAGATCTCTGGTCTTTGGTAGATAAACTGAGTTACTGTTGCATGTATAAAATGACACAATAGTAACTAAAAATACATTTTTTTTATCAATGCAATTCATGCCGATCACAAAAAAATATCGTGTTTCGATTTATATAATGTTATTGTATTTATTACTATTATTGAGAAAGGTTATATTTATCTTTTATTACAATATTACCTACATATCCATAGCGGTATCCTCATTTTCAAGGTAGGTAGTACCAGAAAAATCAAAAGTATACAGTGAAAATGCCATCGCACAGCCTGGGAATAGTCTGCGGTCTTTTCGCAAACAGAGATGTGAAGATTATGCATCTAATACTATCGCTTTGCAAGATCTTGCACGATTCGAAAGCTCCCTGGCATACCGGCGCGGGCGCAGCCGTCCCTCGGTACGACAAAAATTAAAATAATGCAATCCACTGAATTATGAGCCATGCCTACACCATACACGAGAAGTCGCGTTGGACATGTCGGTCGGATGCATTTTAAATAAGTAGGTTTAACAGAACCAGATATGCTGCCATTGCTTAGGGGTGAGAGAAGAAAGATACGATTCCGGAAATTACCAGAAAAGCCGAAAAAAAACAGGCATTCTATTATGTTAAAATTTATTATTTTAAAGATTTTCACACACACCATCTATTAAACTAAACTTACTGTTTAAATCCGGTTTTGAACATATTTTTTAACATTGATTTACAAGTTCTTCCTTGACTTTGCATACCTACTGTATTCATTCATACCCATATCTACCCACTGTTGAGCATAGGCCTTTTCTCCTCCACGCCATTTTCATCGGTCTCTCGCCAGTCTCATCCATTGCCCACCAACAGCCTTGACAATATCGTCTCACCATCGGGCCATCGATCTTCCCATTGAACGCTTTCCTGGCCTCGGCCGCCATTGTTACTGTCCAACTTCCTGTCTAGCTTGATGTCCCGGTCATCTCATTCGTTTACCGACATCTTCGACTCGAGTTCGTTGTTCTCGACGTTCGGTACACGATCCACAAGATAGATGCTAGCATGGCACACTTCATAGCTCTTTGGGCCACTTTTATTTTGTGAATGTGAGCTTTTGTCAGCGGCCATGTTTCGGCACCATAAGTAATAATAAGCAGGACACACTGGTTAAATGCTCTTAACATATCTTAAAGTTTTAACTTTACCTGAGATTCACTGCCAAAGGATAAACAATACCCAAGATAGATGTACTCTTTTTCTACCACCTCTATGATAAAGTTACCTTCACTGATGTTAAGTAAATTGGTAAAACTCCTGTATTAATATTTTTAAATATCTTTGAATATTTTTAACAACAGAAATTCTTTAATGATTTGAAATCAGTACAACACGAGACTAAATAAAATAAATAAATAAAACAAACATAGGTCTCTATGCAGTTGACTGGTGTTGGCTTTCTTCTACCACCTCTATGATACAGTTACCTTCACTGATGTTAAGTAGGTTGGTAAAACTACTGTATTAATATTGTTAAATATCTTTTGATATATTTTAACAATAGAAATTCTTTAAGTATTAAAATTAGTGCAACACGAGACTAAATAAAATAAATACGAGGGTCATGCCAAATGAAACTAGATATTCAAGAACTATATTATTTATTATTTATTGTAAATATCAGACTTCTCAAAGTAATCACCCTGAGCATGTATACACTTTTCCATACGTCTAAGCCATTTAGAAAATACCTCTGCCCACTCTTCTCTAGACATCTCTGAAATCTCGAAATTATATGCAGCGAGTGCATCTTCTTTGCTTTCACACCTCTTGCCTTTTAATTTTTCTTTTATTTCTGGAAACAGGTAAAAATCGCAAGGTGCTAGGTCAGGGAAATATGGCGGGTGAGGTAGGATAGGCACATTTTTCGTATTGAAAAAGTCGAGTGTTCTGGCAGACGTGTGCGCCGAGGCATTGTCGTGATGCCAGAGAAGCTGCCGGTTTCCTGACTTCGGCCGCTTGTCACTCCAAGCTGACAGTACCTTTGGGGCGCAAACTGCCACGTACCATTTCAGGTTTTTTGATCCTCTAACACCACAGTAGCAATATGACCTGTCTTGCAGAAAAATGAGGCGACCATTTGTTTCTGCATGCTTCGTGCACGGCGACATTTCGTGGGAGTTGGCTCATCATCAAAGCACCATACCGTCGACTGGCGCTTTGTTTCAGGGTTGTAGTTATAAAAGTTTTTTTTCTCGCCGCCGCGCCGTTGAATTTATCTATCATAAATTTAAACTAATCCACGCGAAGCTCTTTCTGCTCATTGGTGAGTTTGTGGAGCACCCATTTCGAACAACGCTTACGGAGAGAAAGGTGGTCGTGTATGATGGTCTGCATTGCTGCTGATCCAATGCCCACTTCTCGCTCGATCTCTACATATGTAATTCGCCGCTTTTCACGAACAAATTTTTCGATTGCTCGAACATTTTCTTGAGTGACCGCTGTTGGCGGCCGACCAATCTTCGCCTCATCTTCAAAGCTTTCGCGTCCTCTTCTAAATTCAGCAAACCAATTATAAACTGCTGCGCGTGAACAAGCAGATTCACCAAAAGTTGTAACCAAAAGTTCAAAACATTCTTGAGGCTTTAAACCTTTTTTATAGTCATAATAAATCATTGTCCGAAAATCTCTTCGAGTGAGCTCCATTGCTACGAACGAATTCCCGCCAAATTCTCCCGGAAAAACAAAATTTCGAAAAAATAATTTGAATTAACGAATGTTCTATATTCAAAATTACAAGCTGATAACCGGCCTATACGTAAAGTTTTAACGTGCCAGTGACAAACCAATGAGTAAAGAGTATCTAACTTATTTTGGCATGCCCCTTGTAAATAAAACAAACATAGGTCTCTATGCAGTTGACTGGTGTTGGCTTAGGTAAGGAAGGTTACAACCCAACATGTTCGGAAGTGAACATCAGCCTTACAATATCGGGAACAGCGGTAATGCTAATTCAATAGCGTAATATCTCGGTATCGCGATGTATTCCCCGGTCGAGATCTAGCCTGCGATACCACCGATATGGTTCTGTTCGTGATTTATTTTGGTCGCTTCCATATAAGTACGAGCAACAATGGCCGAACAGAGAATTTACGACTGTCGATTTGGTAGCGATAAAAGATTTAGCAGCGATGAGAGAAGGTTGGAAGTGGCATTAGTGGATCTGGTTGCACACGCTAAAAAAGACAAGACATGCACTCTTTGAAAAGTAAGTTCTCGTACAGTGTACTAATATCGTCAATATCCATTTTATAGATTTCGTAGGCTAAATTGTAGTTGAACCGACCCAAACGTTTTCTTATGATAGACGAACGGACGCCGCAGCTACAAAAAAAATCTTAAATAAATCATATTTAGCAACAAAAAATGAAAATATCGTACAGGAAAACGATAAATTAATTTTAAAATGTCAACACTGTATAACTACGAGTAGATAGTCCAGATAGCAAGCTTATTGCGCGTGTCAGTACAATCTCCAACACTGTACACCATGGCAGTCCTTATATCAGCTACGTAAGTGTTATAGTTAAACAAAAACGTGTACATTTGAGAGTGGCCGATTGTGCATCCACATTCTAAAATACCCCGGGCATGTATAAACAAGCCACGATAAATGAAGAACGTATAATGCACGCATAAATTTTAATTAGATACGCTCCTCAAGATAGAAACGAACGCTAATAAACTCGATGTTTGCTGACATTTGCTCGTCTTATACGTACTTAGATGAGAATTCGTATTTGCTTCTCTACCTATATGTACAGATAAAACAGCATAATGTTTGTCGATGAGCTAATAAATTAGTGATCACTCACCACACCGTTGAATATAAAAGCACTTCAGTTTGTTTAATTGCAAATAGAAGACACGAGGCGTAGAAATTTCCAATAGTAAGTTAAACCAACAAATGAACTCTCATCAGCTTATAAAAACTAACCAGCAATCAAGTTCCTTCTCGTCTTAGAGACAACTCCAAACGTGAAATCACAAATTAAAAGTAAGAACTAAATTGCTATCACAAATTGCTCGACTCTCTCTGGAAAGCTGCAAAAACATCTAATTGCAGACTTTTCTCCCACGGCAATGGAAACACATTTGTATCATTGGATTTTCACACCAGTGAATTTAGTTTTAAAGTTGGTTATGTATGTAACAATAAGTTGGTTAAATTGTCACCACGCTATGACTTCTAAATACGAGCAAATAATAAATTAATATATTACGAGCAAAGATGGAAATTAATATATATATGTATAGATAACTGTAGATAAGGATAAGAACCAGTGTCGTATCTAAGAAACTAAAGGTTTCGACTTTTCTGCCATTTTACCTCCCAACCAAGGAATTATATCAATCTCGCAAAGTGGTAACCGGACACAAAATTTCATTATGAAAATAATCCAAATGTAGCCGGAAATAACAAACAAAAGATGCAAGGACACAGTTTGTGCACAAACACGCATCGTAAAGGTTTTCGCACAAAAGTTCTCCTTATTTTTAGGCCCGTTTCTTTATAAAATAATAAACTTATTTGACCTCACTAGCTTTAAATAAAAAGTCGTGTCTCTAAATGCCTACAATGTCTGTCCTACGATGAGACTGAAACTTACCCTCAGTGCTACATAGATGTTTTAGATAAATAAATTATTTTATTTATTATTAATTTGCCTAAAATACAGGCTACTTTTGAGTTTAGGCAAAAAACATTTTCACTAGCAGTAAGATCCTATTTTAAATGTACCCATCCTTAGTTATTATATTTGTGGGGTGTGTTTATATGGAATAGCGTCAAGAGACCTAATAGTAGATTGCTTTAGAATACTTCATATCCGAGAAAAATATAAAATGACTGCAAGAGTTGTTTAGAAAGTTTAAGGTAAATAGCACATTTATTTGAAATCTGAAAAAATATCAAAATCTTTTAAATTCTCCTCTAAAACTAAACCGCTCAACATCAAATGAAAGTGGTATGAACAGGTCGTAAATAGAAGCAACTTGGTATCTGTTTTGAAATCCTCGGACCCATAAAGTTATTGGTTAGAAGATTACGTATGAACATGGCAATGCAATTATTATTGCAATCAAAAGGGAGAAGGTACAAGGTCTTTTGGTAATTATGTAAGTTCCTACAAAGTATTATTTTGATCTTAATTGGTCATATATTCGCGGAAATGGAAATGTTACTACATAACATCTTGTTGCCTGAGATAATGATGAATATTAATAGCGCTGTAGAATCCAATCCAATGATGACTGCTGTTTCTGTTAAAAATTGATGAAAAAAAATGTGTTGAAATAAATTAATTGTCACAATCAAGAGCTTCATCGTTGACTACTATTGGACTTAGTAAATTAATAATCCTAATTCTGCCAATACTCCAGCACCCATAACGTCATTACATTACGAAGGACTAATGAAATTCATACCACATAATCCGAATGTCCATGTATAATTTCCCAAGCAATAACTCAACTGGAGTCACTCTACACGACACATTAATAACTCTACGTGCAAACAAGCTCGCGTGTGTCAAGAGAAATATAGGAAGCTTCTTGTCACCAGCCCCGACGAGCTGACTTAGGGCTGGCTCTCACGCAATCACGCTATTCCAATAAACACACAAGAGGCTGCAATGGATAATGGATACTCGTGAAGTGTACTAAAGAGTGCACAGGTTCGGGCAACGCGTAATTGTACCGAAAAGGCTCAATTGATGCATGTGGAAGTGTTTTATTCTAAGGTGTGCCAGGACCGATGCAGTTGGACAGGCGTGGGTATATATATGTGTATGTAATAGAAGTTTCAGTTACGCTGCACAAAAGGGTCTGAAATGAGAAAGAAATAAAGTGAAGGAATAAATAAAAATAATGATAAAAGGCGAAAGAAAACGAAAATAGTGCATGGGAAAAAAAATGAAAGAAGTATTAAGAAGGCATTGCAAGGAAGCAACTACAGGCGTAAGAACTGAACCGACAGAAGCTATATACGAAACTGGTAGGAATGCATGCAAGAAATTTATTCCGGCTAACAAACAATGTAAATCAAGCCAATAATGAGCGCATACGCATCTCAGCGTGACGCCATACCGGCGCCAATTTCTGTGCCAAAAACACAACTATGTCGACCCACAATGCTAATACAATTGGACGTTAATGATCTAACTGTAAAATTTGTATGGTAATAGATACTGAGTTATGACTATATTAAATTTTAAAATAATCATAACGGGCCGTGATAGCAAATTTTTTACACATTTTATTAGCTTGTCGAATATGTATTAAATCCAAACGAGTAGTACTTAATAAGTTAAGCGGAAACAAATATTGGCAATACTCATAAATTGGACATTGATATTATTAATCTTATATATTGAAAACATTTGGTCTAAACAGACACTCTTTAGAAAGTCAATATTAATTTTAGATAAGAATAGATTGCATATCTAATGCAAACATTTTATACCATGCACTTTTTCTTCAATATCAAGTACTTGATTTTGCAATAAAAGCTTTGATATCTTATCAACGGTCAACATAAATATTAAATATGATGAATAGTACATTTTCGAAACTTGACTGAAACTAAACCGATACGATTTCTATCATAAATATATACAGTTTAGATAATATAACTTATAGCATCAGTCACATCAAAAATGCCGAACCGAATCTGGACATCATCACGACTTTACGAACAAACATTTAAATAACTTATCCACACTAAATATACAACCAAAAATAGTTTTTATTGAATTGAAAGAAGAATTTAATGGGGACAACAATATTTCTGGGCCTGTAAATTCTCTCACGGCAGCTGTTACCGATTCACCATAAAAAGAAACATCTGATTAGTAACAGCTACCAAATTTTTTCGATTAACAACCATTGGTCACGAATGGGGTATCAAATCCGTTAATCCGTTTTTATTGAGTTGACACCGGGTTTTACATCTCTGAATAATAAATTGAGAAAATACTTTATCAAACAATATAATGGTCGAGAAACGAGCTGTGTTATACAATAGCCTAGAAATATAGGTATCAGTAGAATTTTTGGAGAGTTTTTACTTTACTTATGAATCAATACAGTATTATGTAAAACGAAATGTTAATTTATTGCATATTGCAACAAATCCATCAAGAATATTGTTTAAAGGCAAATAAGGAAAACAAAGATACGTATAGGTAAGAGGTACAGTAATTGTATAGCATTGCAAAGCTACTAGAAATTCCTAAAAGGTAAGTGATAGCGGCAAAACTTAATGCCAACTTTGGATGGCAATAAACAACTCGTGAGGAAACCTCTTACCTCCATTAAACTATACGAGTATTCAGAGATGATACAAAACGTGTATTAAAACCTCATTCCCATTCAATTTGCAACGTAGACATAACATGCCGGACTTGTGAAAGCGTATCATAAAGTCTCTACATCTTGGAATTATTTTCAACATTTGTCCAACAGTAGTTGGTGCATATAGAATTTAAATGCGTCTCCAGTGAATGGTAACAAGAAAATAACACTTATCAAAAATTTGAAAAGATAGAAAATAAACGTATTGTTTCATACTTTTATATGTGAACTCATTAAATGTGAATGAATTGATAGAAAAGTTCATAAGTTCAAAATTTGTGAGGAGTTTTATAAAAACAAGGAATGCTGCAACAGTATGTGAGTAGTAAATAGCAAGCAGTGCTGATCAATCTTCCTCAATAAGCGTGTCTGGAAAGACAGTTGATTCAGTAATAGATACCCAAACAGTGAAGCACATATAATAAGGTACAAGATCTATAAAAATTTTATTTAGAATATTAAATTGTGAAATAAGTTGTTAAATAAGATACATCATTTCGAACACCGACTAAAACAGAAATAAACCGTTCAAACAAATCCCATTTCAAAGTCTAATTTCTCAAAACCACGAGTACAACAAAACAATGGGTACAGACGGTAGGCTTCCGAGATAATGCTGAACACTACCGGTACACCGGTCTACATGTCCTGTCCACATACGTGGGAAACGGTCCGTTACTTAGACTACTGCCTACCTAAAAGACAGGGTTGTAGCCAATGAGCTCCAGCCATCCAGCCAAGACACTGTCCCACTAATATTCTAAATGCGAAAGTTTGGATGTATGGATGGATGTTTGTTACTCTTTCACGCCGTAACTACTGAACCGATTGGCCTGAAATTTTACATGAATGTAGTTCTAGACCTGGAACAGGACATGGGCTACTTTTTATCCCATAAATCAGTTCCCATGGGATGAAAATTAGGTTTCAAGTTTCTATAGAAAAGTGATGTGTCACCCTTTCACGCCATGCTTACGAAACCGATTAGGCTGAAATTTTGCATAAATGTAGTTCTAGACTTTGAATAGGACAAAAACGACTTTTTCCTTTTGTTCCCATGGAAAAACTATAAAAGAGACACACAAAATTGGAAACAGAGGCGCATAACACACACATTTCACCAGCTGTGTTTACTGTAGGTAACAGTCCGAATAATATTGACTGATTTTATAGGAGTACATAAAAACTAATTCAACGCGGGTAAAACCGCGGGAAAAAGATAGTAAAAAAATAAAGACACTTTAAAACTAAATTCGACCGGTTACCGAAATAGAGGAGAGTGCAACACAATAATTGGTCTGGCCCTCAATTCTGGCACGTGCGCAAAAATTGCGAAGGCAGATTGCGGCTGACTTTAAAATTGATTTTGTACGGATATGTATGGATTTTTTTGATTGATTTCTTTTAATGAGCATTCCTTATATCCTATAGTTTTTATTTCATGTAGTTTTGTCACTCTAATTTTTATCGCATGGCATTTATCTAACTTTAAACAAATATCTAATGATTGATATTGCGAGTGAAAAATAATGCCAGAATAGCCGTCCTGCTTGTCAAATAGTAGTAGAACTAAATGTCTTTGTATCTTCGTTTAACTTGTAAATACGTCGTCAATACATATATTTTTCATTGGTTTTAAACGATGTGTGTGATACATTCGTTATTCTAATGAAACTCGTTCAGTATATTGAGAGCATATAATTATACCCGGCTCGGAAACAATAGACGCAAAAAAATATTCAATCAAAAATGAAAAAATATTTAGTTTCTTGTAAAAGCTTACTACAGAGACATTTTAGAGATCCTTACTAAAGTCTGGTTACGACTCTGCAAGCAGATCTAGCAGGCAGATACCTAGTAGCGAAGGGCTGAGACGACGATGTTTTCATTTACAATTTGCATACCCGACAAGACTTGAAGGTATTTTATAGCGCTTTCCCGGTGAGACCTTTAAGAGGAGTTATTTGGTCTTCGCTGGCTGCTGATAGTAACTATGGCGAATGTGACACATCACATCAGTAATATTATTGTGTATAAAAAAGTAAATAATAAAAATAAAACAAATATTGGCAAAACTCATAAATTGGACATTGATATTATTAACGAAAACCTTTGGTCTAAGCATACACTCTTTAGTAAGTCAATATTAATTTTAGATAAGAATAGATTGCGGATCTAATGCAAACATTTTATACCATGCACTTTTTCTTCAATATCAAGTACTTGATTTTGCAATAAAAGCTTTGATATCTTATCAACGGTCAACATAAATATTAAATATGATGAATAGTACATTTTCGAAACTTGACTGAAACTAAACCGATACGATTTCTATCATAAAGTAGATAAAGAGAGATAAAGTGGACAATATTAATCAGTTTGACTATTACGCATTTAATGTTAGGATCACGAATTAATTAGAAATTGTTATTTTAAGAGCCGAAATCGACGGAAAAATATTGCTAAATTGCTAAGATCAATTTTCTTCAATTTCATCATTGAGTTTGAGTAATAGGTTTCTGTGTAATAAAGTGCAGCAGCACTGGCATAGCTTGAATTTTTGGCAACACAGTTCAACCTTGAAGAAGTTTACTTCAATTCACTCACATTTAGCCGAACATGAAAAAGTCTTGATAGGTTTAAATAGTATTTAAATAATAAAAAATATATATCAAAATTATGGAATCATTTAGCTAATACTTATGGTTTTATAATTTTTTTATGTTATTGAAGAGACCAACTTATATAGATCACTGCCTTCATATGACTAAAATTTTAATAATTGAGAAGATATCCATAAATGCTGGTGCAACTGAGATTTATACAACGTGAAATTTAAGTCATTTTGCTAACGAAAACTGGTGATAGTACTCGTCCATATGATCAACTTTTACTATGGAGCAAACCTGAAATCGTGAAAAAAATATCAGCTGTTCCATAGAAAAGTTAAATACATACTCGACCCAAATGTATGAAACAGCTGATATTTTTTCACAATTTCAGGGTTTGCTTCATAGTAAAAGTTGTTCATATGGACGAGTACTATCACCAATTTTCGTTAACAAAATACAAAATGACTTAAATTTCACGTAGTATATCTCGTATTGTACAAAAGTAGTCCTGAATACGCAAAAAAAATCCCAGGTTCTTGGGAATAAAATAATGATAGGTTATTGGGTTGATATAAAAATCATAAATGACTTCAGCGAAAGCTTGAATAGCGACGCGAAAATATTTCCGTTTCCATAAAACTTCCATGAAAAATTTCACATTACTTATATCATACGTATACTAAAGGGTTCTCTTCTAAGAAAAAAGTTCTCCTAGCCAAGGTAAAATATACCACAAAAATATCTTGTCAACTATCATTGATACATTCTTGATAGAAGATTTGGATGGACTTGATTTTTCGAATCGATTCGGGTGTACTTAGAATCACTATCTACTTATTCCGCGGCTACATCGATTTGGGATCTCCAAGTAAATCATTATAAAAAATAATAAATAAATCCTTAGCAATGCAAACTTTTGGGGGCTGTAATTAAAAAAGTAATGGAGTTTCGATACCAACTTTCACCTATTTAATTAACCCCCACCTTTATGGAATAAAATAACAAATAAAACCTAATTTTTTTTTACCTTGTGATATTTTAGTCCCGTACCTTGTATAAAATCCTGGATCCGCACTTGTCAATTAACCGCGGACAAATATGTTCCGCTAAATATGCAATGGTGGTGGTGTACCTATAGTGTAAATTATTTAAAAAGCAATGTAACAAAATATCTATTTGGACTGCGGTCTGGCGGGACTCGCAGTCGCAGGGTCGCTTCGTGTAGTAGATTACTCTGTGTCTAAGGCCCATTAACATTTAGCTACCGGCCTTACTGGGTTTAACTGTTTTCTTGCGCTACTGACTTTAGCTTTTGAGCTGATGGCTCGATAAACGGTGTTAGGTTTTGTTGAATTGTTTTATAGTGTACTAGCTTCTTGCGAAGACTTGTTTTCTTTTTTAGGGTTCCGTATCAGAAGGGTGCCAAACGGGACCCTATTACCAAGCCTCCGCTGTCTGTCCGTCCGTCCGACAAAGGGGTCTATAGCTTCAGCCGTAATAGGTAGAAGGATAAAATTTTCACAAAATACATTGCCTGTACCACTAAAAATAATAAATATTAAATAAAAATTAAACCCAAAGGGCTCATACAGCAAACTTTAAAAAAAATGTTTTTAACGTTATTTGTTTTAGCTCTATCTCAAAGATAAACATACAAGTTTAGAATTTACAAACATTACTAGTCTAAAGTAAAATAACAAATAATAAAATGAGGGTACCGTACTCAGGCGGTGCTGAATTGTTTGTCAGGCGCTACCAATTTTAGCTCCTTGTTTTTTGTTGCCTTAATGTTGGTATAGCGCGCATCTATATTGTTACAAATGTATGTTCTCAACGTTCCGTACCCGTATTGTGTACCTATAGTGTGTTCCACCCTTTGTGCGCAATTCCGACTCGCACTTGGCCAAATTATTTACGTTTTCTCAGAACGAATACATCTCATTCTTTTTAGCTTCTGTGTTAGTATTCAAAAATATTGAATGTACTCGTATATTACGTAAACCACAATTACCATAAGTACCTATCTATAAATTAAAATTATTTCTTCTATGTGGTTGATAGTTATTGCACTCGATAGAGCTCAATGAACACTACAACTGTCAGAATTAGGAATAACCATAGTGTTATTATCAGAGAGCAATTCAGCAACAACGCAGTATCAACCAAATAGAGCCAAAACAATTCCACGGCGATATGCTTCAAGCATGAGGAACACAACATATCATTACACCCCCATCTCGGCTAACAAATAAGACACGACTATATGGAACAAATGCTGCATAAAAGTGCTTTCACTTTGGCAATTTATTAGGAGTTGCTCAAAGTTGCTCATCGCCGAGTCTAGTGAAGTAATGGATAAATAATGAGTGACACATGTAACACTATTAAAAACTATTTTTACCTCGAGGTATTTAGGTTAATTCTAACTATGTGTATGTAAAGGGAAATCAACGAAGAAACAACTTTCATTGTTTTTTCGTCTCACTATTTATTTAGTGTCAATTTGGGTGCACAAAATTGGTATGGTGATAAACATTTGACGCAATATAATATTTTTAAAGTGCATTACAAGAAAGAATTACAAGATAGAAAAGATCAAGTAACAAGAAATTTCAAGTAAGACAAATGCACTTCATTATTATGTAGAATATCGAAAGCGATGGATTTCAGTATAAATAATATCAAAGTATGTTCGATAATGTCACATTTGAAAATCAATGTATCAAATTAAGGATGGTCGTCATGAGCGCAGCAACTCAGTTGTGGACGTGTCCAAAAGTAATGCTATTTCAATTCGCTATTATGTGCACGCTCGATGAAACTTGCGAAGGCAATAAAATCGCACTAATTTCATCGCGGGCACAAAATTGAAAACACGTGTCCGAAAATAGAAAATTTTGACAATATTGTGAACGTTTTCAAACGCATTGTTGGTAAAAATTATCTAGATAACATTTTAGATTCATACTGATATTACTATTTTAGATGCGAAATTAGTGTTTCATTTTTTATTTTATCTAAACCAAAAACACATTCGGATACACTTTTGGTAAAAAAACACTTGAAATTTTCGTTTTAGGGGTTTGTTGTTAAGATATGACTCATGGTTCCCGATTTGTAGTTCTAATTACTTATCAGCTTAAGAGATAAAAAAAACATACCATAAACACCACACACAATTTTATTTTTGCGTTTGTATGGAGTTGCGCGTAATGGCTGATGTTCTGTCCTTAAGCGAAGATTTTGGGATAATACTTATGAGGTTGTGTTTGTAGTAGGTATAATTATTATACATAGGTAGAATCACCGGACTGATTTTCTCAGTTAACCAATTTGATCTTCACGGTTAATCGCTCGGCATTAATCACAGTAACAGTAAAAAAAAACGCCAATGTTGCCGGCAATCATTGCTTGTGTGCTCATACCTAAAACAAGACAGCGCGTGAATAATTGCGCATGCGCACGCTGCGCATCAAAGATCTGCGAGCGCAGACCATACCGATACTAGCGTGGAGAATCTGGAGAAGCGGCCGCAGTGCCGTCAGCACAACCTCATGGGAGTAACAGGAATTATGGAATTTTTTGCAAGAATATTATTTAATTTGACCAATTTTCTTCCATCACAGTTTTCATTCATCATTATCCAAACTTTGAACCTCTCAGAAACAATTCCTATATTTTTTGGAAACCTGTCGTCTCTAAAGATATTAACGTCGATTCTGAAGGCTTCAATTTTAGTTTTAGTGCTGTCAAAACAAAACTAAATTTAAGATTCCAAAATAGTTCTTTAGCGATAGCAACAGAAGCTATATTACTTAGAAAATTTTAAGTTTTGACAGCATTAAAACTAAAATGAAAGCGTAGAGTATCGACTTTATGGACTAGACAAAATTAGGAGACCTCTGTCATTTCTTCTCTATGTTCTCTACATATGTAAGTAGGTACTAGCTTTTGCCCGCGGTTTCACCCGCGTTGAATTAGTTTTTATGTACTCCTATAAAATCAGTCAATATTATTCGGACTGTTACCTACAGTAAACACAGCTGGTGAAATGTGTGTGTTATGCGCCTCTGTTTCCAATTTTGTGTGTCTCTTTTATAGTTTTTCCATGGGAACAAAGGGAAAAAGTCGTTTTTGTCCTATTCAAAGTCTAGAACTACATTTATGCAAAATTTCAGCCTAATCGGTTTCGTAAGCATGGCGTGAAAGGGTGACACATCACTTTTCTATAGAAATTTGAAAGCTCATTGGCATCCCATGGGAACTGATTTATGGGATAAAAAGTAGCCTATGTCCTATTCCAGGTCTAGAACTACATTCATGTACAATTTCAGCCCAATCGCTTCATTAGTTACGGCGTGAAAGAGTAACAAACATCCATCCATCCATCCATCCATCTATCCATCCATACACCCAAACTTTCGCGTTTATAATATTAGTGGGATGGGATAAGTAGTATGAAACAAAGCAGCAATAACCCGCGCCTGCCTGTTCGTTCGCTCATAACTTGTTTATCTAAACAGAAATTATGTTTCCTCTATAAGGATAAATGAAATTAAGTACATTATGTAACAGGGATCAGTACCCAAAGCTACGGGGTTTCTCAGTTTAGGGTATGAAATACGTAACAGTTTTGTTTTTAACTTACTAATAAAGAATTATGAATCTGAACATTTAACGAGGAAGCTCTACAAGGTGAAATTCAATCAACCGACCAAATTTACACCGGAGACTCGGTTAGTAATCATGAACAAAGTTCAATGACCCTTCAGGTGAAATTAGAAAAATTCTTTTTTGCCCCGTAGTGCCTGTACTAGGAAATTGTACTTGAACTAGTCCAACCAGTACGGGAGCAAAAAAATTCATTTTACGAATTTGGCCAAAAGGATTACTGAACCTTGTTCCTGATCACTAACCGAGTCTCCAGTATGAATTTGGTCGGTTGATTGAATTTCACCCTATATATAAATATGAACGTTTTGTAATAAGTGGTCGAACAAATTATGTCATTAACGAAACCCTTAAGAAACGAAAACCATAAGAACTATAATTTAGAGAGATTTATTATTTTTAGTTCTAAGCCGCAGTGGGTCGCTAGTGATGTAGTAATTCAGGGCGAGCAACATAGAATTTTCACAATAAAAGATAATCTAACTTTCATTTAAACAAAAGCAATTTAGTCATCTAGTCATTTTATTTCATGGCATGACCTGCGGTCATTATAAATAAAAACAATGTAACTGTCTATAAAAACAGAAATATAATCTTTGTTTTGATCGTCTGTTCATCTGACCACAAATAGCTTCCGAGAATGCTAGTCTAATTAGTTTACAATAATTGCATCTCAAACTACATATTTATCTTCCTCTATTCATAGGGCAAAGAGAAGGATAAATAGATCTAGATAAAGCGTATCGTGTTAGATCGAGATCAAAATACGACTCGGCTAATATCATAGACAAGGGAATCATTATTTACTGTGATGTTTCTCTTAAATCATGTAAGTTTTTGAAGATAAATATAGGTATAGGGTAGATGTCCTGCCTTGGCCACTTTTAGATTTTCTTTGCAAGAAATAAATCACTACGATCGTAAAAATTTACAAAATCTCTGTTTTATACCATAAGTTATTAAGAAAAAATTTAAACGATTTACTTAGTCTAATCACCAGTTTTGGCCACTTTTCACTTAGTTGTGGCCATCGCTCTATACCCTTTCTGGCCATTTGATTTGACTAGTGATTCCTAATAATTAAAACAAAAGAATGGTTGTTACAAACACATGTTTATTTATCAATGTCTTTCTAAACCACGAAACTGGCTGAGTGGCCAAAACCGGGGCAGTGGCCAAAACTGGGTCACCTACCCTAGTTAAGTTATAAATATGCACACAAATATTTATAATTTCAATATATATTTATCTTTAAAAATAAAAAAATGTAGAGCTTTTACAGCATATTTAAGATGGCTTCCGTTAATATAGCCAAATTCATACTGGAGACTCTGTAAGTGGTCAGGTCAGGATCAATGTTCATAGACCTTTCTGTTTAATACGCAAAATGAAATTTTGACTTCCTATACTAGTTAAGTCGTGGTTGTTCTTGACCAAGTATAGAGACACAAAAAAACATTTTTCGTATTTCGCAAATATGATCATTGAACCTTGGTCCTGACCACTTACCGAGTCTCCAGTACGAAGTTGGCTATATAAACGAAAGTCACTTGATTTTGTTTTTATTATGTAAAAGAGCAATTATTACATCTACATATAGAACAAGCAATGTATAGCGCTGCCTCGTACGTAAAAATAAGGAATGTGAGTTTCTATAATTTAAAAATATATCCAACAAGCAAGATGAATGTGACATCCAAAAAAATGTGGTGATATTTCAATAAAGATATGCAAAGCATGATTTAGAATGGAATGCAAAATTACTGTGGGAATTGATAAAGTTGAGGACAAACCGTTCAAATTATAACAGATGTATAATATAAACATTTTAAAGCCACTCTCCATTGGCTTATCGAATCAAGAAACATTATCACTGTTAACATAAACAGAATAAAACTGGAAATGATAATAAATTAACTGCAAACTGTTAAATATGAAACACATGTTATTTACAGCCAATAAAATTAAATTGTGAATATACGTTTACCAACAGAGCTATTAGAAATCATAAAATAAATCTTACAATATGGTTAGTCGTTAAAACGTAGCGTTTTACGAAATTGGTGTTATTATAACAGTTAAAAATTATTCCTCATAAACACAAAGAATAATACTTTGAAAACATAAATTACCTTTATAAATAGCACACGGGCTTCATTCGATAACGATCCTGAACTGGCTGATAAGAAGAGTAAATGAAAAATAAAAACAACAGAATTTAGAATTGTGATTTTGTTATGGAACTCACGCACGAATGCTTTGTGAGACTGTTAACCGTTAGGCGAAGAATACGAAAAATTTTGTGTCGCCGTGATAAAAACTGATTACCGACAATTATTTATGCACGTCTGCGATCTGAGCGGTGAACGGCCTATGAGATGATGGACCAACGAAGATGATGCAAGCTGTGTAAATTGATACGATATCTTCGTTAACAAAAATATTAATTATAGCTTTTGCCCGTGGCTCCGCCCGCGTGTTATACGATTTAACTATATGCTTTTTTCCGGAATAAAAAGTAGCCTATATGTTAAGTTAGGGTATAAGCTATATCCATTCTAAATTTCATCCAAATCCGTCCAGCCCTTTCAGCGTGCAAGAGTAACAAACATACACACACACACACACACACACACACACACACACAAACTTTCGCATTTATAATATTAGTGTGATAGGTACCGTTTTTAGATTAAGACAAAAGACATTGATTGATTCAACAGAGGCAGAAAAGGAATGAATTGGCGATGATACAAAGGAAAATTCGAGTAAAGAAATAGCTGACATTCCATCAAACCATATTATCTCCTGAACAAATTCAGATAATAAAATACCCGCTCCATTCCATGTTCACACATCAAGAAACAGCAATCGCAATACCGAATACAGATCGCGCGATCTCTTCATTACGAGCGAGCAGAATCGGAGCCAAGATAATTACCGTGCGCCGGCGACTCGGCGCGGAGGACCGATCGATGCTTCGAATTAATTCCTCACAGCAAGGTTAGTGAAACAGTGCCCCGTGTGCTGCGCTGAGTAATTGATGATGTTGAGTCAGTGCACTCGCTCAAGGTAGAAGATGATCTTAAAGGTTCAAGAAAACCCTGCTTACTTACTTCAGCGGATTTCTTACGATTTCCCAGTACGCTTAACGAACAGCGACCGATATTTTTTTTTTGGTACTTTTGAAAGTTGTATCCAAAAGATAATATTTTGTTGAATGGTAAAATAAAATTAGTTACTTAGATGATAACGCAGTAATTTTAGAAAATGTGGAAGATAAAAGAAACAGTTACAAATGTCAACACTAAGATTAATTTAACTGTGTCGTTTGTTTTCGAAGCGCCACTTATCGAGTCTTATCCGACGTTGAGACATGAATTTATTTAAAAGAGTCTTCACTATTTGGGTGAATGTGGGATTATTGTATAAAAAAAAAGAAACGTGTCTCCAACTTAAGCCGAATAAGCGACTTATAGCATCTGACTTCTCAGAAGTGTCAATAAAAAAGCTGTAATAAAACATGTGGAAGGCGCAAACCTTAAAAAAACACAGTTTTTTCTAGTGACTCTAATCGAATAGGCGGGGTTAGAGTTAGACATAAAATTTATTTACAGTTTATTTATCTGTCAACTTATTTATTTATTGGATTTTTTCACTTATGTAAGTATATAACTGTATTCAATTTAAGTAAGCTTAACTTTAAATATTTTTATCGTGTTTGCCCGTATTTATTTTTCTATTGTTTTTAGGGTTCTGTAACCCAAAATGAAAACACGGACTCCTTAGACGACCACATTGTTGTCGGCTTGTCTGTCTGTCCATCTGTCAATACAGATGGACAGACATACAAGCCTTTTTAGCGGACCCCGGTAGAGCCATCAAGTTTAAACTAATACCTGAAACAAAAGTCCATGTTCATATCATGTCCATAGTTCTATAAAAAATTAGGCTTCAAAGTTAGAAGTTCTAACTCAACGCGAAAAGAAGTGATTGTCCTCTACGTAATAAATTTCAAAAAATTTCACCATGAAAACCTATAGGGTACTTTCAGTTGACCTAGAAACTGGAAATTTCGTTCCCAATTAGGTCTTATTGCAGGAAAAACAATTGAAAATTGCCTATATTTAATTATCCAAGAAGAAATAGTGATCGGAGTTAATAAGACCCTTTGGATAGAGTGTAATATATCGTAAATGTCAATTGAAGTTGGTCGCCCGGTAATAACTGCTCCTGGAATAAGTTTGCCTTACGAAACGTACGGAACCCTCAGGGCACGAGTCCTACTCGCTGTTGACCGGTTTATTAAGATAAAATTAGACGTGTAAAAAAGTGTATTTTACGTAACTAATTTAAGTACTCAATAAATTATTTGAATTTGAAGAGATATTGTCCAAAACCAGTTCAAAATTATCATCATACACATAAACTATAGCTTTTTTTATACAAATGCTAAGGCTGAAAGAAAAAATGATTTTCGGAATACTTACGGAGCTACAATGAACTATACTATACATAAGAGAACGTAATTCCTCTTAAAATTGCAGCATATTACATTTTATATTGCTTAGAGATTACAGAACAACAATTGAAAATTTTGTAGAACCAACACGAGCCGACCATTGAGCAATTTCGAACACTCGCATGATATCTATTGATGACTCAGATTCTGAACCAAAACACGGCAATTTCGTGCAACATTATAACAACGTTTTTGTAAAATTACACGTTACGGTACATACGCAACCTGTATTTATGGAAAGTATGAGATCGTCATCATTTAGAATGTTAGCCCGGTATGAATATTAAAAAGAAAACAGCAATTTGAGTCCTCCTCGAGCTTGCATGTACAACGATTATCGAAATCCGGATGTGTTACTAAGAATAGCACCTAAAACTTCAGATGAAGCACGATACGTACGACTGATGACAACAAAAGATAGAAAGCAACAAAAGACTTGACAGCTAAGCAAAGAAATACCAAACGGAATCCGACTCAATAGATCATTAGCAAGAAATGAGACAATATTGCCGGTGCGCCGTCATACGTACAGTTTCACTATCGATGTTGCTCAAGTCATTAATCACGAGGCAGTGGCGGGCGAACGGACGTAAAACAGTGAGATTACACCAGCCGAGACGACGATCATAAACGTTACATCACCGGGCAAGTATCTTGTCTTCGAACAAGATACAACAAACGGGAATGATGAACTCAAGTCCAAAACAACGGACAATAGTCCACTTTTCTATCAGACGACAGCGAGTCGACATTAAAAGCATTCCACCGCGTAATAACGACGACCGGAACGCAGATAAAAATATATTAACGAACACATTCAATTGTGTAATCATTGAGTTTCTTGTAGACTCAATTCCATGCTTCGACTATGATATTCAGATACGATAATCAAGTCAAGAAATCTTTACCCAACAACTTATAGCATTGGAATATTGGAGAAATACGGAAGAGTGTGCAGAGATTTGCGAAGTTGTTGCAGAAGAAAGTTTGATAACATCGGGTCGCAGCACGTGCTTATGTAGACCCGTAACCGGTAGGTCCGTCGATCGTATGATAAGGTCGCTTTGAGAAGCGGGTGTCCGATTGATTGGCCGATACTTTCGTGTGTCAGCCGATGAACGATTGATCCACAGATGTGTATTGAAACGTCACTGGGCCGATACGATCGGATCGTTAGAGGATGCTTCTCTCCCATTCGGCGCATCACTAGCGTCTTCCTTTTCGAATGACATTACTTATTCAATTATACATAAACAGCTTCTGTTATCTGATGTTGCTAGTAGAGAATGGGCCCTTTGTGGGGGTTTCTTTGCTGATGTCAGTCAAAAGGTGGTGTACGATTTGCATTTTACATGAATGTCAAAACAAATTATGATAATAAAGTATTTCGGTTTCGTTCGTGTCTATTGTTGTCTGAATTTCAATAACAAATACGATTCGTGAGCTATCAATATGCGGTGCTCGGGAAAGTATGAGTCTGACGTCTAGAGGGTGTTAAGTAAGAGTCGCGGGCGCAAGTTCTGGACAAAGGCTCGTTACGCGCATGCGCGGATGATGGATGGCCGTGGCCGATCGCAACACGAGCTAGACCCGAGGGAGGCCGAGTGATTGACAAGTCCGAAGCGATGGTATCGTTGCCCGTCATAAATAACACCGCCACCGCTAGTTAGTACACATTCATATTCACTGCTCTATCGATGAAAAATGTACGATACTTTTGCTACATCTACATGCGGAGAAAGAGAGTCACACGCCTTTCGAACTATAATACGGCACATTAATCAATTGTAATCATTCTGGAACCACCGTAATCTTATGAAAAGATGGCATCACCACCTTCCAGTGTAAGTATATCATGGAAAAAACGAGCTCTAAAGCACATTAATAATGTACCAAAATCAATTACACGTCCGACATGATACTTAAATAATACTCGAGTCAACAGTACTCTAGCATTTGGGTAATAAATAATGACGTTAAAGAAAGTCAACAGGTTCCCCCGGATGGCATTTCCCTGTACAATATATCACTAGGAATGGCGACCACCGCAGCGGCGCAAGCGCAACCGTTACTTCGTGTCCAATAAATTCAACAACAAACGACGGCAATGAGGAACTCGTAGAGTCCAGCATCCATCTCCTGTCAAAAAGCGGGAGAGATGGACCTTCAGTTGACATTGACGATCGAGCAGATAGTTCTAAGTTCGTACTGTTCCCGGTTTGTGATTGGATAGTGCAAGGGCAACCATCATTTTCAAAGATTTATTGTTTATATGGTAAATTGTAACAAGAGCTTAAAATGCAGTGTAACTCTATGTTAGTGGTACACTGTATTTTAAGAGTGTTCTGTTTTTAGGTATACTGCTAAATAAATTTGATTGATAACGGCCTCACAGAAGAGGCCGAAATATATGGAAAAAACTGTTTTTATTATTTATTATTATACTCTATTTACCTTATCAATTACTAATAGCAATTAATATCTTTATTAATATTTTAAATAAAATAAAGTGATTCAAGTTTCGCGAGGTTAGAGTTTCTATGACAGCTTCATGTTTCTACAAGTTTTTATTTCTAGCATACAATTGACATAATCGTCACGATATATTATATCCCCGAAAGGATGTCACATGTATTTTTAAGTGTAGTATTGATATAGAACAGTCAACGTCTGTACGCCCTACATGTGATAGGAAAATATTACATCAAAACAAAATCAACCAATTTAGAAAAAAAAAAAAAACATTAACGCCTAACATAAATAAAACTAAGATCAATATAATTAGAAGCAGCGATAGCTCAGAATACGACGACGGATAAGCTTCTCTAAATTTATATGTGCATAGCAAAGTCGATTCTGAAGGCTTTAATTTTAGTTTTAGTGATGTCAAAACTAAAAATTTTCCAAAGTGGCTTTGGTTGTTAAAACGAATGAACTGTTTTGGAATGAAGAAAATTTAGTTATGACCTAAAATTAAAGCCTTCAGAATCGGCTTTAATATATGTATTAATTAATATATGTACTGAACGGTGAAGGAAAACACTGTGAGGTTAACCTGCATGCCCTAAAAAGCGTGTATTTGTGCCCGAACTACGACGACAAGGCTCACCCCCTATCACTTGGGATTTCAAGGTTGAGAATTCAAGTTAAGCGATGCTTAACCATGGTCCTGACCACTTACCAAGTCTCCAGTTTGAATTTGGCTACATAAACCAAAGTCTCCTTATATGTATATCGTTTCAAAATCTATCCCAAAACTGCTATGATTCGTCAAACAGAAACAGGAAGATGATTAATCAAAATCTTCCAGTTGAACGATCGAATGGCTACTAGAAATTGATAGAAAAAATTATGAGTTTTAATAACATCTTTTGAAACTGTCAAGAGAATCTTATGGGAATAGCTGATTGTGTGGAAATTATCAAAAGTACCATAATTTTAGTTGCGGCATGCGGGCGGTGACTCATGTCATAAGTTCATAAAACCTATTAATATTTTACATAAAGTATATCGAACTCCGTGTACAAAAAAACATAACCAACAAAAAAGTTTAATCTGAGATTTGCACGTCAAATAAACGCGAATTAATCACACGCCTGTTCAAACGGACGAGAAAGGAAGAAAGCTGCTTCGCAAAACGAAAGAGTAAAAGCATCCGAGATAAAACACAACGGGCGATTAATTAAAGATGACATCAACTCAGATAAGGCACAATTACTGGGGAGCTCCGACAGATGTATCCCATACCGGATGTTGCTCATGCACCAATCAATGATGAGGAGAATGAAATACAGACTGAAACTGTAGAAAAGCCATTTTTTAAACAAATTTCTTTTTATGAGACGACGACGCCTCATCATATTTTCCGTAGCATTACTCAAAAACCACTTGACCGATTAAGATGACGCTTATAGATATTTCTTTTTTAATATATCCCCGTTAAAAATTATTAATAATCTCGTAAAAAATGGAATGTGTACGAATGTATTTACAAGTACAAGGTTCTTACAATTGCTGAACCAGCTCATTACTTATAATTATAATTTAAGCAGTTTATTAATAAGAATAATAATCTAGATCATTTGTTTAAAGAAATCTGTAAATGAGTTAATACAGTGAATAACGAACGCTTTGTTCTAATTATATAGATTACTTATTTTTGAATTAATTTAAAAAATAACGAAAAATATTAAGGCCACTTTGGAACCGGCATGTCAACCTTCTAAATTGGCAAAAAGTGTTATCTATCCGTGATACTGATCACATACTAAGCCTCCACAGTATGAATTTGGCTGCATAAAATAATGTCGCCTTATATAGAATTATGTGTGCAAAATACCCCAGCCACAGTAATTATAATTGAAGACTTCCCGTCATACAGCTCATTACGACTCTAAATCGATTACATGATTGAAGCAATCTATGGCTACCATCAGACTGCATGTTTATTTGATTGATTGATGGACCATATGACTAGTTTTTATGTATCTAGCAATTACTACGTTATTTTTCTTTATTATTATTACAGCAAATTATATTGTTGTTATTATTGAAACAAATAATCATTTACAAAAAGCATTCGGCCAAACTTGTCGGTGAAAATTTCATGGAACGCTGGTAAAACATACATATACTGAAGCACGTATCGATTCGATAAATTTGACAGATAAATACGATAAATTCTAAATGACAACTCTTATTGCTATGAAATAAGTTCTACATTTTTGTTTATCGAATCGAAGTTGGGTCGACAGCAAGTTCATGTACCCATGATGTGGCTATTTTCAAAAGAAACGCTAGAAATTATATGGAAACCATGCAAAACGATAACGATAAAACGTTAATTATAGAAGAAACAGATATAAATAAAACTGATCGTAAAACAAACCACTTTCATGATGCCATTGCCGGAGAAAACACTAAATATCTATCCGAAATTACTCTATTAATGTTAGCATACAAATCTTAGGGCCACGGTAATGGCAATAAAGACAGGCGATGGTATGGAATCAGAGAGGCATTAACCCAGCCACACCCGGGTTTAAAGGGTGATTGGAGATTAACTGCTGAGATCAGAACATGTATAGTCACGTCGACGCTATTAGCAAAGGGTTAAAGACTGAAAGACATGCGAGCCACACACGATAGTCGTTTCGTTGGCTTCCTTGACGCATATCGGAAATCTATAGTTTAATTTTTGAAGTGTTTTTAGTTCTAGCACTTTTTAGGTAATGTCAAAAAACGGAACGCTTACATCAAAGCCTCGGAGTGTGTACGTTTGTGGTAGAACTCAAAAGCGGCCCGGCTGGGCCCATGAAAGTTGGAATGCATAAATCAAACTTATTATAAAAATAAGTTAAATAATTGAAGACCTTTTATGGAAAATATCTGCACTGAACCCGTACAATCGCACTTGTCATTTTTTATTATTATTTATTAGTTTATTTACAATAGAAACTTAGCCTACTTACAGTGCTTGTTAGAAACTCGTAAGCTAAGATAGGGTTTTAATTTGACACGACGTATTTACAAATAAAATAAAAATAAAATAAAACAAATGCTTTAAAAAATCTGACATGCTATAACGCTATAGTAATAATAAAGTAATAAGAAAGTCGTGTCTGTTCATTGAATATTTCTGCAAACTTTTAAATGAAATGGGTTGTTATAATAGGATTGTACTGAGGCCAAAACAAAAGATTTAGAATTTTTGTCTGCTGTCTGTCTGTATCTTAGATCTAAGGTCTGTATATTTGTATGTATGTTCTGTTTTAACTCGAGTTGATGCGTTTTTATACATATTATTTATGGATTGAAACTTGTATAACTTCATTAATTTGTGGACATGTTAAAACGATATTTTGGTGGGTACCTTGCAATTTTTTAACGGAAGAAACCGCTTGGTACAGGTGTACGTTGGGGTATTCAGAGCTGATTTAGCCCGGTAGACAAGAGGATCCAGCTTGCAGGTGACCTTGGGCAGGGGTGAAAACTGCATCCACTGCGCCTCACATCACGTCGAGTGCAAAAATAAAATTTCTGTCACGCACGTGGCGAAGTTGCGTTCTAAGAGCTGTATTAATAACTGTAAAAATGACACACGTATTGATGATAAAATCTGGCTTTTTGACCGTTTTTGTAACTTTAATTACTTCTTGGCATAATATTATGCAGCTCTTAAAATGCAGCTTCGAGGCGTGAAAGATATATTTTTTACACATTTCCTTGGTAAAGATGTTAGTAAAAATTCTTTTTGTTTACTCTATGAAGATTCAAAAACTTTTTTCTAGATTATACCCTCAGTATTAAATAGTAGGTTAAATAGTAGTAAGTATTTTTTCTATGACCGAGTGGTAATTTTGTTTCAGAAATATATGAAAATGACACAATGTCGATCTAGTTGCTTAGTGTATCACGCTCGGAGTGAGGAGCGGCGGATGCAGTTTCCCCGCCCTGTCCCAGGTTACCTGCAAGCTGGCTTCTCTTGTCTTCCGGGCTGAATCAACTCGGAATACCCCCAGGTACACCTGTGTTAAGCGGTTTCCTCAATTGAAAATTTGCAAGATCGATCGCATTAACATCTCCACAATAATCTCTGAAACGCACAGATATTCAATACCCTTAGTTGTTTTTTTTTTAAATATTAGTGATGAAAATTGACTACTCGCATTGCGGTTCTTTCCGCATCATGGAGTAACAGTGATTGAATGCAAGCATGACCAACCCTAAACATGGTACATATAACCTCCATACACATGATACGAAAGGTGCATGCAATAAATAGGTTGGGGAAAAAGTTTCTTCGCATTTTATATGAAAATTCAAAACATTTTTTAATTAAGTTTATTTACATTTAACTAAAGTATGTAGGTTCCATTTTGTTCGATAACTTTCTGCCATCTTGTAGGTGGGACATGATCCCATTGCTATAGAAATTCTGGGGCTTCTGATCAAAAAACCGCGACAAGTGGTTTTGGCAGTCCTCTCGTGATGTTAACCTGACACTGCCTAAAGAATTCTGAAGAGACCGAAACAAGTGGAAATCTGAAGGTGCAAGGTTAGGAATATACGGCGGATGCATTAATATGTCCCAGCCAAACTCTCTTAATTTTTGCTGAGTGGCTAAAGATGTGTGAGGTCTAGTGTTATCATGATGAAAAACCACACCCCTTCTGTTGACTAATTCCGGCCGCTTTCTCTCAACTTCTTGCTTTAATCTCATCAGTTCTTCGCAGCAGAGTTCAGAATCGATGGTCCTGCCTAGCGGTAACAGCTCATAATGATAATGCCCTTCCAATCTCACCATACACACAGCATTACCTTGTTGCACGATAACCCGGGTTTCGCCAGAGTCTGTAAAGCCTGACCAGTCTTTGACCACGACCTTTTTCGCACGTTCTTGTCGTACGTGATCCACCTTTCATCACCAGTTATCAGGTTTTTCAAAAATGGTTCTGTTTCATTACGTCGTAATAAAGAATCACAAATGAGTACACGGTTTCATTAAGTTTCTTTCAGTGAGCTCATGAGGCACCCAAATATCGAGCTTTTTTGTGTGCCCAGCTTTTTTCAAATGCGCCAAAACTGTTTTGTGATCAATCCCCAGTCCTTCAGCTACATCGTAACTACTGACATGCCGATCTTGCTCCACTTTATCAAAAATGGCATCCATTTTATCCGTAACAGGGCGCCCAGAACGAGGTGCACATTTGACATCAAAATTTCCGGATTGAAAACGCTGAAAACAAATTTGTGCTACTCTCACAGACACTGCACTAGGTCCATAAACATCACAAATTTTTTTCGCGGCTTGTGTTGCATTTTTTACTTTTTTGTAGCAAAATTTTAAAATGTATCGAATTTCTTCATTAGATTCACTCATCTCAACAGTAAGAAAAAAAATTAAAATCACACATTTTACATAATTTGAATTTGGAATTATCTTTTTTAAAATTTTAACTTTTTAGTAGTACCAAAATCAGCCAGATACAAATGGTATAGCCAAAGAGATTTTATTATAAGTTCATACATACTATTTGCGAAAAGAGTTTTTCCCCAACCTATTACCATCGCCGGCACTAAACGTAAAGTAACATACGAAACGGAAGCCAGGCCCGCCTACGCACTGTGGGACAAGATCATGAGTATGATAATGTGTTTAATTCGTTTTTCGTATTTAAATGTGCTGTTTTGTCTATTTTTTTATTTAATTTACCAATTCAAGTATAAAGATAAGATATGATAAAGATCTATTTGAATAAGTAATATTTTTCGTGCCTTTATACTATTTCATTTATACGTTTTAGTTTTTAGAGGAGATCCTTGATCCTTGTTACTCAAAAAAATAAAAAAAAGTTTCTTCTGACTGCCTGCTACAAACATTTAATAGTATCGGATCAGGCTCACAACTCGGGACTATTCAGGACTAGAAAACACTGTACAAACTCTATTTTTAACCTTTAAAGTTCGGTCCAATCAAATTATTTTGTGAATTTGTTCGGAACAATAAAAGGTTAAGAATGGAGTGCGACCAATGAAAAAAAAAATCATTATCTAAATCTGCAATCAAATCATTGTGGAAATCATGAAAGTTACGTATGGTCAAATTAATAAATAGATCCATCCAATGAAACTCTGCCTGCTACAAACACAATCGGTAAGCTATTGCTCGTATATTTAAGAAAACATTGGCGAAAAAAAAACCTACCATCATATACCTAATAGAAGTTTTACCTAACAACGGCGAAAAAAATCCATAATAAAAAAAATGTATTCCTTATTGTATTTTTTTAATCCGTCATCGGGTATACTGAGCATGTCACGTGTTACTATAATAAATCTCATAATAATTGAAAAGGAAAATGTTGTTTGTTTGCAATTTTAAACCTACTAGTAAAACAAATCTTGGCAATATTTAACAAGTCAGTTTGCTGAACTTGTTGAATTTTGTTCGTAAATATGTTAGGTATAATAAATTATGCTTTGATGGTTGTAGTGTGGCCAATCGTTGCATCAGCGGGATTTGTTTGTTATGTTTTAAGAGTTATAGGTTTTTACCGCCGCCTTTATTTTCCCTAAATATTTATATAACAGTTTCTTTTAAAATAAGAATAAATAATGGGTACATTAAAAAAATTAAAAAAATTACTTTTCGTCTTTAACGGAACCCTCCTCGGTGGGCGAGTCCGATTCGCACTTGTCCGGTTTTTTACAACCTTAAACTCCTCACGAATCAAGCTCGTCTTAGTTTGAGGACGGCCAGATAATCGTATAGATAAAATAAGTTCTCAATGTACCCACCTATTTTGTAACAATTTTATGTTTGTGATTTATTTCATGTTTGTTGTTTTTGAATAAAGTAATTTTTATCTCTTATATAAACATTACTCATGTCATGAGAAAGTAAATGCTCCAGAAGATACTGACTTGTCCTTGTCGAACAAAACATTTTAGAAAAATGTAGAGTCCAATTGTGAAACTAATGTTAATTTACTGCATATTTATATAATTTGTAAATTATAGTCATACATAACAATCAAACATAGTGGGCAAAGACGAATATCTACCACGCAACCTCCAGGCGCCAATGCACAGAATAGGCATGATGACTAAAAAAAAATATTAGTCCGTCAGTTAGATTATCAGAAAATATTGGACACGTATCTATTTTTTCTTTTTTCAATTTAACAAAAAATGATGAAGATATAGCCAGCTCAACGCTGTACTAGGGACAATTTTACTTAGAAGTGACGTCATTTCCCCCCACTCCCAAACTTTGACGCGCTTTATCTCTGTCACTTGTTGTTTGATTGACAAAAGAAAAAATACGTGTCCGATATTTTTGACAACCTAAATGACCGACTAAATAGAATTATATTTTGCTTACCCTGTGTACAAGCCTATTCATGCTACGGGAAAACTACAACAGAGCTCAAAATTTGTATTCAGCGAGGTGGTTGTAAAATTCAAGGTATGAGATAGGTACTGATTTGTCCTTGCCCAACAAAATATTTTACAAAAACATGTAGAGCCCCATTGTAAAACTAATGTAAATTTGCTGCAAATTCATATAATTTGTAAATTATAGTCATACATAACCATTGACGTACTACCAAGTGGACATCGGGTCTGTGCTCAGAAGTGTCCGTACTAAAAGAGAGTCAAAACCATTGAAAATTAAAAAAGGGTGTCAATCACATGTCAATCAAAATTAAGCCGTGCAGCAATGACATACGATTTAAATTCAAATGTTTTGTTTCTTAATATTTTGACACTTCACTAAGGACACTCTTTCGGTAAATTTTATACTAGACCCGAGGTCCATATGGTTTGTAATGTCAATCAAACATGTGGGCAAAGACGAATATCTACCACCCAACCTTCAGGCGCCAATGCACAGAATCTCCTAATTTGTATTTAGCGAGCTAATTGTAAAATTCAAGGTATATCTCTTTTCTAAAATTGTAACATAATAATTATTGATATAATTTTCATTTTTGAAATGATTTTTCATCGTTAAGGGTACAGTGACTTAAGCAATTTCAACATTTAGTTCCTGTTGTATCAAGTATAAGAAGTAAAAGTAACTTTAGATCTATCGACAAGTCTCATAGTGATAAATTAATAACTTAGCAAATAATGCAAATTTTAGCAAATATATGCACAGCTCTTGACGTAATTTAACTTCAAAACCGAGTAAAAACAATAGTTAGTCAAACAGAACGATAGGTAACGTTTCACGTTATTGTCTGTATAATGAACAATGATGTATTCTAGAGTCGTCTCACATAATTTACTATGTGCTATATCTTTTAGGACATCAGCTTGAGAAAAAACACTTTGTGTTTTAACTTTCTTTACATATTTTTCACTTTCATTTTGACCGTACAAAGTTCTGAAACTTTAAGTACGCTTGCGTCGTTATGCTCCGCCCAAAAAGCAACAAGTTTTAATTAAACTTCGAAATCATTGCACAAGTTTAGTATAAAATTGTTTTGATATCGAAAGGCAAAAGATTTTAAATAATATTTGTAATCAATAAAATTAAAAATGATCAAACATAAAAAAGAGCTAATGAATCTATGATGGTCAAAGTAAAAAAAAAACTTACGATATATTCTCCGACCTTCGATCACCAACCGAAACACGACCCGATATATTGCAACACGATGAATTTTTTGTTCAAGAATTCTTATCGATCACCAAAACACAGTTCAAAAATCGAATCACCAGAAACAATCACTCAGGCAACTAACTACGTCCGCCCTGGATGCCGATCAAACGTGGAATGGAGCATAAACTCAATGGATTAACCAAACCAAGGAGGTTGGAATGGAAGAGATTGTGAAAAATTCGAAGGAGGCGCGCGGGGGGAGGCAAGTGGGCGGAGCTCGCAGGTGTACCAAGCCGAACCGTGATGTATGCGCATGTTAACACTTGGTACCAAACACGCCTCATGAAACCTCATTGTCATGCAGCAAATTCAAATTTCGAACCCAACACAACCGAGAAAGTTTTTTGAACTTCATTAATAACTTTTAGAGGCTCATCTTGTGCACTTATTGGATTTTTTGCTCGAGACATTGACAAGTTGATGGACAGAGATAAAGATTTTAAAACGGCTGATGACAGACTAATTTCGTTACTCGAGATAGGATTGTTTAAAAAATACATACTGTAATGAGATAATGAATTGGTTGTGTTAGTAATAACTGTAAATGTAAACAGTAATTAAAAACATGTGTTGGTAATTGGTAGTAAAAGTTACTTATCATTAGCACTGTTACTAAACATGACAACTGTACAACACGGGAATAAAAATAACTATTGCCTGTAACAAGAAGAGGCTTAACAAATACTATTTACCAAACTACTTGTATTATTAGAAAAAGAATATCGATGTAGCTTTTGCACATGACACCTAGAAATAAACACCTGCAAATTCTTCAATTCAGGACATTCTAAAACCATCTCTGTCACCGATCACTAAGATCCTCTGCATTCATTTAAATATCCTGTTCCGATAACACTTAAAGACTACCTATAATTACAATCACCTTATATCACTAGCTGCTAGACACCATAATTGGCCCTAAATCCAATAAATGCTATGAAGGAAATAAAATCTTGAGTAATGTACCGTTATAGCGCTTCTTAAAGCTAAGATTATATGGCAGTGGTGGATCCAGAATTTATTTTTGGAAGAGCTGCGGGTCGGTTTGTCGAGCTATTTCAGTAAATCAGACTACTTATAAATACTAAATTCTACACAAACATGTTTAACGCTCTAAGGGTGAGTAGAATATTCAGATAAAATAACATTGATATTTAAACAATACCTAATGGTTTAAACGAGACAACATAGATTATACGACTTATAGCGAAATCCATTGCTTTGGTTACTCCAAATATTATTATATTAATATTGAAAAGATAAATTAAAACAACTTTCGAGTGAGAAAAGTATTTTAAAAAAGTACATTCGAACTTGCGATTTTACCTGCGAATAAAGAAGGACATCGCTAGGTTTGGAGGAGGTTTCAGCCCTTTAGCCCTCCCCTCCTGCATCCACCACTGTTCTTTGGTATATATAATTGCTACTTCATTGGTAAGACGTCTAATTTGAGGTTCTTTTTCTAGGACGCAAAACAAATATTACTGCCTATTAAAAATCTTCATTAAATTATAATATAAATAAAGATATAATTGCTATGTTTAGCCTTTTATTTTCTTTAAATATTACTAGTTACAAGAAAAATTAAATAAAAACACAATTTTCAAAATATTTCGGCCTCTTCTATGAATTATAAAGTTGACATAAATCAACAGAATCCTTGAAACCTACATTCAAAGCAAATTATAACTTTTCATCATATCCGTATTCGACACGAGATTGTTAATAAATAGTAATAATCCTACTTCGGAGTACATTTTTTTTTAGTTTGTTGGAAGAATAGCCTATGGCTTATTTTGCGTCTTCTTTTATACAAGAGCAAATTCCCCAAGGTTGATGAGACTACACTACATCATAATTGCTGAGGTAGGTCCGCCGTTCATCTCTTAATTAACTCATAATTCAAAAGCACACACACGCAATACAGCCTGTTATACATTGACACAATCTTACATACATGTATATGCCTCAGGCTGGTCGGAAATTAACTGGCGATAGTGCTCATCTCCTCATACTCATCAGTTAAGAACAACGCATACCAGGAGGCTATGGAAACTTCTTACGCGCCCAGTACACGTTGGACCAATAGCTGGGCCAGTTACTGGTCCAGCTAACTGGCCCAGCTACTGGTCCAGCTAACTGGCCCAAGGTGTACAGGAGTAATGAGAGTATGATACATTTAGTGTCAAACTAAATGATAAACAAAAAGGCACATTAAAAGTATTCACAAACAACGCTTATCACGGACAACACTACAATGTTCTTACACTGTGCAACTACACTACATTCAATAAACACGAATACATGCACACACAACATTATTTGACAAAGGGAGAGAGCTCAACTAAGATGCTGCTACTCCTTAAGAGATCCCCAGCACTGATTTTCAACAATTGCCAAATTATGGTAATGGCTGAAAAATTTATAAATAGACAAAATATATTTGTTTATAATAAAGTTTGTTATGTACCACAATATTACGGTGACGCAAATAGGTTTGGATCATCTTAACGAATTATGCAGCTGTCAAAATATCTGTTTTAGGTTCACGATGTAAAATTTCACGAATGTTACCTTTATCTTTAATGCTACATGCATTATGCAATTCTAATTTTTAGAAGAAATGTAAATCTGGATGTAAGGACCTCTGAACTGGGATTCGAACCCGGGTCCTCTCGCGATGATTAAATCGCCAAGTGTTAAAAATACGTAAATTTGTTTGTATCATAGTTTACAAGTGAAAAGTCTAACCATTAGAAGAAGTGGAAGAGCAAGAAATTTCAAAATTGGTTACATAGTTCCAGAGTATACCCGCGCTAGGGAACTGCGCTTCACCAGGGAACTACCCATAGCCTATAGCACTCAGGGATAATATAGTTTACTATTAGCAAAGGAATCGGATCAGTGTTCCGGATATTACCCCGTACATGCAAACTCACAAAAACATCTCTTTATAATATTTGTGTAGAGTTGTAGGTACCTAATGTTTTGTGTTAGTTGGTGTTCCATAAAACAAAGAGAAAAATATATAATCATTTCGTTACATGATACGGATATGTCACGCAAAATATGAATGATGTAAATTGTCATATGAATGATGTAAGCTGTCATAAATTTATAATAATGTTAACCATTAAAATTACAGTGAAGTGACAACATAAAACGGATGGATACTCACTTTACACACTATAAAAACACCGATTTTTTAAAGTGAGTTTATACGTTTTCAACATTAATGCCATCAAACATCATCATTCAAGTACATTCCAAAACACTTATCAAATTAACACATTTTATTAGGTATAGAAAAGATGACCTCAACTATTTTAATACTTAACTTCTTTTTACTTTAATCGCGATTTATTTTTAGTTATTATGGTTGTACACACAGATATAGATCTAAATAGATGACGCAAGTGCATCAAACTCTATTAAAATCAAGCGTGTCACATTTTACAATGAAATTGGTTGACAGCGTTTTGAATCTTAGAAGGGATTGTAAGACTTAAGACATAATACATAAGAGTCAAAGTTGGAGGAGTCAATATCTGTGAAGGAAGAGCATTGCTCTCCCTTTTGGCGCGCAATTGGGCACGCGAAGTACATACACTCGCGGCATCTATTTGGATCTATATCTGTGGTTGTACAGGTGGTTCTTGTTTGCACTTATATATAGAGTGTTAAGATGATGTTACGAAAGCCGGAAACTGACCATAGTACTCGTCCATAGAAATTTCCGTAAGAAACATTGAGAATTTGTGAGAACAATCAGTTGCTTCATACATTTTGGTGGAGTATTGGAATGGAACAGCCGTTTTATTTTTTCATTATTTGACGCTTGGTGCCATATTTTTTCAAAGTTGTTCGTATTTACGAGTATAATACTATGATCAGTTTCCGGCTTCCGAAACATCATATTAAGGCGCAATATGTCAATTGCACGACAAAGGAGATAAACATATCTGAAAAATTGTGCATCCGAGTAGTGCGGTGTGAATCAAGAAAAGATTGGATATTGCTGTTTTTTAGTGATAACATTTAATATAAATTCACACGAGAGCGTTTTAAGGCGAGGTTTATCCGGAGAAATCTATCCTGCTCCAACGCTTTCATTTTATACACGTTTATCCTGCTCAGCGGGAGCGGGCCGCTCAGAAAACTCGCGGTTTCGAGGTGTTTTTATTCATTATTTTGGAATCAGAGGGATTGGTTTTTTAAGATAACAGCCGTTTATATCACATTTTTCACGACGCTTATTTTAGCATAAGTTTTATTATCCAAAACTTGATATAGCTCAAATGAAATTATATTTAGATCATCGTTTAGACCTATCTTTGCGATTTAATTTGATCGAGGAAAATGTAAGTAATAGTGTATCGAAGGGCTGAAATATTAAGACCAAAGAGCGAAATATGACATATCTTTTTTATAAAATTGAATAATCGCTATTTATTGGTTTAAAACAAATTTGAAAAGAGACAAAATCGAGATAACTCCCCCTTAACTAAAACGCGTTTTTATGTTTCAGGTAATAGTTTTATGTTTACAACAGTCATTATTGTTATTTTTGCCTTTATTACTTTGGACGGGCTACTGTTTTGTCTGAAAAAACAAACCTTCACTTTCAAAATCTTTAACAAAATAAGTACCAAACGTAGGTTGGAAGTGTTGAAACGAATATCCGGCTTAATTAATTAAGAATGCAAAGAAACAAATTGAAACTTAGTCAAATTGAAGATATTATATCAACAAATGATTTGTAAAACTCTAATTATTATTAGAGTGCGTTACAAGATAGATAAACTATTTAAGCAAAATAAATCTCAGACGTGGCAACCCAAAAAAGTGTCACCTAATTTTGTTCTTGAAGACCTTAGACCATTTAACTCAAAGTTGTCTAAGTTGAAGACGACAAAGAAGGCGCTGTCATACGTTTAGCTTTTGCTAGTAAGGAAAGGGGATTCTTCTTTTACTTTAAGAGCCCGGTCCACGACGACAACAATTTTGATGAAAAGCAATATGTTATATATTTTTCTGGCCTTCATCGTTATTTTTTTGGAAAAACTAGGGACATACACCACTTCATATTGGCCGTCTAAATGAAGACCTAGAATTTATTTGATTGAATTGTTTCTCTTTTGCGAGTTATTTTGATACTTAAGAGCCTGCTCCGAATCGTTATTCATAATGTCTAAGTACCAAAATAACACGCAAAGGAGAAACAATCGAATCAAATAAATTTTAGGTCTTCATTTAGATGGCCAATATAGACTGGTGTATGTCCCTGATTTTTACAAAAACATCGCGGCAATGACAGGAAATATAATTATAATAATGGTTCGCATCAAACAGACGAAAAATACGGAGCGGGTTCTTATGGATAATCAACATACGATTATACTGAGTACCAGTAATAATCTGTTGAAGACATCCTGACATTAGAACAAACAAACCCAGATGCCTCGGATGTATCAGTTCAGCTCCAGCCCTCGGGCAGGTATCGTGAAAGGTTGCATGCTAGATCAGCTGATCGGATGAGCTGAATACCAGACAATACAAACGGTATTAAATCTTATTCGTTGTGCAACTTTAGAAGATAAGCTTGTGTCGTTCGACGAATAAATCTGCATTGAGGGTAGGGTTACCACCTATCCGGATTTTATAATTTAACTTTTGTGTTATTTTTTTATGGAAAAACCCAGAATTAAACTACATATCTCTGGTGACTTTCGTTACAGCCAAATTTAAACTGGAGTGGTCTGGACCAAGATTCAATAACCCTGTTTGCAAAATACTAAAAATATTTTTTTTGCCTCTATACTTGTTCGAGAACAACCTTGACTCGATATAGTAAGGATGACAGGATTATATAGATAAGGATACAGAAAGGATCGTTGAACCTTGGTACTGACCACTTACCGAGTCTCCAGTATGAATTTGGCTATATAAACAAAAGTTACCTTATACATAAATATTAAAGTATAAACTATTAGGTTAGTTGAATTTACTTTCGTGACGCATTCCTCAAATGCATTATTTTTTGGTCCGGATTGTTGACGTAGACGTAAAAAATTTAGAATGTATGTTTTTTAATTTTATTTAATCTCAAATATTCCAATTAAATTACTTGAAAATAATACATAGGTATTCAGTCTTCAATCTTTATCCCCAGGTCACGGCGCACATCCCTCCCCGTGCTCGCTATTCCTATGAAAAGTGCTATTTCACTTAATGTGCGGACTTTTTATGAAGTGTCCGGCTTTTTCAGATTTAAGAGTGGCAACCTTAATTGAGAGGGATTGTGCAAATTTCATTTTGCACTTGATTTATGGAAATGATTTATGGAAAGACGAACTCCAGGGGTCCATAGAAAACGAATGTATAATTTTCAACCAATTTCCAAAAAAATCATCAGACTTAATTTTTTTAACGTACTCGTAGTTATCGTACGTACACTCGGCAGAGGCTGAGACTACATATGTATCAGTTGCGATCCAGACACACCTATTTTTCTTCTTGCAAATTCAATTAGGTAAGTTGCACAAATCTTACATTTAACTTGTCCCTCCATCAGTACTAGTATCTCGAAAAATCTTTCTATGGCTTTATCTTCTGCTGCCACAGAAATAGAAAAATATTTATTTATGTAAAATATCGACTAGGAACGAACAAAAGAGGCGGGGCGATTCGTCGCGGACTGGCTTTAAATGTGTGTAATTTGCGCAGAAAATCGCATGTAAACTTGTAATTAAAAGTAATGAATATTGAAGAAAGCTTTTATCATCGCACATTAGGCCGCAACCGCAGCGTGGCTTAGAATAGCATGGCATAACTTAGAATTTAATAGACATAGTACTAATAATTCTAATGCAATGGAAATATCAATAAACAAACTCGTATCTCCGCAGAAAGTTCGGACGATGGACACAAATATTGGATTGGAACACACTGCCGCAGGTTTGTACGATTATCACACTTAAACGAACGTAATAGGAACTACCAATGTATACTGTGACGTAATGGACACTACTACACACTATCTGTAGGGATATTCATTTTCTGAACCTTGATAAAACAGGTGCAGAAACTCCAGGTTTTACTAATCTCATGACGAAATCATGCCGTCAAGGGACTCGTCCTATCCCGACATGACGTCATGCCGTACCAGGGGTTACAAACAGCTGTGTACTAACAGTCACTCTTCCGTTACCTACTTCCGTAGATTTTTTCTGAAGTCCCTGAAAAGACTGATTAACGCCTAGCCTGCTGTCATTCTCCCATTACCTGGGCGAGCGGGCTTTATTCTAGGTCTTCTCGACGCTTTCCATCAGGAAATGGCCAAGCGTGAGCGCATCGTTGGTAAAAAAAGGTGACCACGTAAAACGTAAATTTTATAGAGTCAAAAATATACCTTTATTTTACCTGAAGTATGCCATTCAAGATTATTATTCGTTCCAACAATACGCATTATCACAAGGTTAGTTAGGTTAGGCAGGAATTAGGTTTGTTGTCAGACAACAGACATAAATGGAGTCCCGGACCAAGATGGTGTCCAGGTAGTTTTATACCACAAATTGAATCTATGGAATCAGCAGTGTAATACCATCTGGATAGTTTCCCAAAAACAACACATATCGTCCCGACATGAATCCTCGAGAGTGCCGGAGGTGTTCCCGAGTGTGGACTGTGACTAACATTTCATAGTACACCCGTGTTTCACCGACGATTATAACGTCCCAACGTGATGGGTGGTGAGGTCGAACTTCGAGCACAAATACACGCTTTTTAGTGCATGCAGGTTTCCCCACGGTATTTTCCTTCACCATTCAGCAAGTGGTGAGTATATGAAGTAAGAACACAAATACTATAACTTCCGAAAGACTCATTGGTGCATCCCGAACTGGGATCGAACCTGGGCCTCAAGGTTGAGAGGCTAGCGTTTTAGCGTTGAGCTACTGCCGCTTAAAACAAACAAAAAAATCAGTTCCCGGATCTCTTTATTAAAAAAAAAACGAAACTACCTTTTCGAACTTTGGAGGTACCTAACCAATATTGAGTACAAAATTGGCACTGCTATCCAGGAAGATTTCACCAGTACAGTGGCAAGCAACTCCGACAGGGGTCACGTTTATAATTCAACAATAACCTGATAGTTAATTGCGCAGTGTCACACACATAGTATATGGTAATGAGGTGTAAGGATCGCGGCACACGGACAATATCTCTCTTCGGTGAAAGGTGCGGTTGAGGGTGGAGCAAGTCAGAAGCTGTAAGCAAGAGAAGCGAAGGCATGGTAGTATTGATAGCTGAAGATGGTTACCTACCTGGTATCACCCGTACTTGGGCCTACTCAATATTTGAAATCAATTTATATAGATACGGAAGGACTGTTTTGGTTAAAATCATCTTATGATGAATAAAAGAAATGGGAAAGGAGACTACCCGTAAAATAACATGAGAATTCAATATTTTTAGAGACAATATTAACAAACTCAGTCAATATTTAAAGATTGTCTTAAATAGAGGATGCAGTCATAATGTACCTATAATAACTTCTTTTTATGTATTTTCTAATGTGTCCCACTGCTGGACAAAGGCCCCCTTGCTGAAACCACACATCGCGGTCCTGTGCTACTTCCAACCAACCTGGTAGGAAGTACTACCCCCATGATAAATGCACATAATCTTGGATAATAACTAACAAAGGCATTATCAGCCGACACAAGTTTTTATTTCACATTAATTCCTGAAATCATAGAATTTCTATATTCATAGATAATGAAACTGTCTGGCGAAATAGGCTCAGAGCTAGCCAACGATACTTTATCAGTTTATCACAGAAAAAAATGCATAAACTAACCGCTACCGCTTAAACCTTGTACCAACATTCATAAGTGTTTGCATAGCACAATCCCGTGTACAATAATGTGCTTGCGCTTTCAGTGCAGCCAGGTTACCTGAATCTAGCCTTGTGGGCTTGAAGCTAGCTAACTTATAGCACATTGTTCACCGAGTGGAGAAAGAGGCCGATTACCAACGAGGGTGTAGTTTGAGGTCCGAGGCGCAGCCGATACATAGTGCTTTAAACTACACCTGCGAGGAAAATAAAAGACAAAATCACCCATTCTTCTATATCACTAGTAGACGACATTTTGAGTTATATACTTTTAATAAAAATACAACCAAAGAAACAGATTGATGACTCGCGTTCGATTAGCAGTTTTTTTTTAAATTATGTACATAAATAACAAATGGCCAGTATTATTTTGCAAATTGAGACATAAAAACTTTTTGACTTTCACTTTTTTCATTTTTTTATGATCATAAATAGCAAGTGGCCAGTATTATTTTGCAAACTAAGACATAAAAACTTTTTGTCTTTTGGCATTATTGTTCAAGCTAGGTTATGTACCAAGAAGTTTATACCCTTTTTTGCACGAAGGAGGGAACTGACTCTTATGATGCATGAGCTATTTCACATTCAAAGATTCAAAAGTTCGCGACAATGTGAAATGGCTCATGCACCATAGAAATTAAAAGCGCATTTCTCACTATCACGAACTGTAAGTTTCCTCATTTGCGCAAAAAAATATACTTTAGACCTAAAGTTGGCCGATATAAGGTGATTTTAATTTATGCAGCAAAACTCATACTGAAGGCTTGGTAAGTAATCAGTAACCAAAATCGATAACACTTTTTGCTAATTTCGCAAAATAAAATCTTGACATTCCATAGTATTGACTCGGGGCTGGGCTTGCGTTTGTAAGGAACACAGAAAGAATAATATACGAATTTCACATAAAGGGTCATCGAACCTTGTTAATGAGCACTTACTGAGTCTTCAGTAAGAATTTGGCTGCATAAATTAAAGTCACCCAGTGGCGTGCATAGAACTGGAATTGCAATAAGAAGGTCAAGTTTGACGATATAAATAACATTAAAAAAAATCAAAAACAACCATGTTTTTTTTTTGTATGAAATCATGTACTCTAGAGTAGGCAGTGCCTACCCTGGCGTCATACAAATAATGATTTTTTAAAGTGATATTTAAATTTTTTCATATTTTTTTTATTGTGAAACTTGACCTTCTCATTGCCTTTCCAGCAAAAAGTTCTGTGCACGCCACTGAAGTCTTATATATCGTCCAATATATTACAAGATGTTCTGGCAATATACAACAGTATTAGCTCAGGTGGTAGAGCTGATGCCGGGCTCGACTGTGGAGGTACCACCATCTTACTCGCAAATCTTCCCGAAGTTATTCGGGGGAGAGTAAGAGAACAGCTCTCAGGCAAAACCAGGCGGCCCACCATTGCCAGGGACCGATGGATGGCGGTATACCCATCCCCAATTGCCGAGGCTTACATAAAAACAGACTGGTGACGGGCAGCGGCGTCACTGGTGCGAGGGTTTCGGCACCGCGCTCACCAACCCGCCTGCCCAGCGTGTGTGAGTATGGGCATTTCTTCCAGGAAAACCGCCATGAGTGGCGAAATCCTGGAAAGGCCTATGTCCAGCAGTGGACGAAACGGGCTGATGGATGGATGGATTAGCTCAGGTTCTGAGGTTAAATTTCTTTCACGCACACAAAAACAATTTAGACCTTGATAGTTGTGATCAAAATTCTGTAAGGCGAATGTCGCACGCAATGTACAGGTTGCTTCCGGAGTCGTAGATGTAATTAATTAAATTTATATCATTGCGGTATAGAAAATCAAAAAAGTAAATCTGGACGTGGGAAGCTCGAAGCCGGGATTCCAACCCGGGACCTGTCGCTTTCCGGGCGATTGCTCTAACAACTGAGCTGTTTAGTTCTCAAGACAACCTGCGAATTTACCCATGTGCTTTCCCATACCGCAACGATATTTATAGATACTCACTTAATAGTAAGCCACTTGCCGTCTAGAGGACGCTAGTGTATTTATGCCCTACCGTCATCTGTTGCAGCATTGAGTAGCCCGGCAAGCGAGAAGTCCCGGGTTCGAATCCTGGTTTAGAGCTCCTCACGTCCAGATTTACTTTTCTGCTTTTCTATACCGCAATCATATAAATTTAATTTGTTATCTCCTTGCGATGGACACATCGCCAAGCGTTTAAAAATATATAAATTTATTTCTATCACAGTAAATGTAATATGTTTCAACGTACGCTTCATTTACAACACACGAATTTTCTAAGCACGACGTCATCGAAGGTGATGGGTTCCATTCGGATAATGCTCTACAGGCATATTATTCAGCTCAATCTCCATAGCCATTCCTGAGTTACACGGCAGACAGACAGACACAAAAGTTCAATAAGGGTTTCCGTTTTTTCATGGAGCCTTAAGGCTTCTAGGAATTTTTACAAACTAATAACAACGACCGGTTTTATATTCTCAAATCTTTCAAGTTTTGACGTAGCCATCTCTGAGTCTATTACGAGCTGACACCAATAGGTTTTTATCGCAGCCAATCTTGCTTGTGGGAAAGTTAACAACGGACCGATGATTCTAGAAATATCTACGCCATTAATTGGTGACCGCTCCTTGAAAGACCTAACTAAGAAATTACCTGCAAAACTAGTGAAGTGAACGTTATTTTATTAGATCTGTTACGTGCGGTTGATATGGTAGACGTTTTTACCCGCCTGCGTGCAGGAAAGGGGGGCAACGTTTTACGATATAAAAAACGGCGGTAGCTCAGGGGTAGAACGCTGTTCTCTCAATCTTTGAGATCCAGGTTCGATCCCCGGCCGGGCATGCACCAATGAGTTTTTCAGAATTTGTGTGCAGTGTATTTAATACTTACCACTTCCTGAACTGTGAAGGAAAACGTCATGAGGAAACAGTGTGCCCTAAAACGCGTGTATTTGTGCCCGAAGAACGGTGATAGGGCTCACCGCCCATCACGTTGGGACGTAAAAATTGTCGGTGAAACGCGGTTGTGCCGAGTGTGGACTGTGACTTGCATTGCACAGTTGATACCCGGAACACCTCTGACACCCCGTCGGGGATTCATGTCGTGACGATATATTTTATTTATTTATTATATATCGAAAAAAATATTTCCCCGAAGGGTTGTCGGAGGTATTTCCAAGCGTGGACATCCCAATGTGATAGCTTATCTAAATTCTTAATAACTTATAAGTATATGCTCCGGCAAGATTCAAACCCCGATCTCGTCTTGAAATTGAGAGTCCGGCGGCCTACTGACTGAGCTCTACCGTTGCTGTCACACGATAAACTGATTTAGAAAGTGCTGTTTCAGAACTTTTATTTGCGTAAAATATGGTAATTTTGTATTATTGGTCTTAGAAATATTTACAGATCATATTTTACCAATTAGCATGCAAATTAAAATATTACATAAATTTATTAACATTGAACTGAATAAACACACTTCAATTATTAAAATAGAATTAAGTCAAAATACAATTTAAATTGATATCACTGCGGTATAGAAAATCAGAAAAGTAAATCTGGACGTGAGGAGCTCTGAATCGGGATTCGAACTCGGGACCTCTCGCTTACCGGGCGGTTGCTCTACCAACTAAGCTATTCAGTTCTCAACATGACCTGCGAATTTACGCTTGTGCTTTCCCATACCGCAACAATATGTATAGGTACTCACTCAGTAGTATAGTCCAGATTTACTTTTCTGATGTTCTATACCGCAGTGATATCAATTTAATTTGTTATCTCCTTGCGATGGATAAATCGCCAAGTGTTTAAAATATATAAATTTATTTCTATCATAGTTTCAAAATACAATGTCAAAATGCATTTAAAATTATATTTCATTATTACATAAAATCAAAGTATAGGCATATACAATCATATAAATTAGATAGAGATAGTTCAGATTAAAATAAAATAATAAATATTCTAAGCAATCTTTAACTTTGTGGAAATTAGCCTGCTTTAGCCATTTTGTGAATTTCGTTTTAAATTGTGGTTATGAAAGTATTTTAGGAATTTTGTTGAAATGCTAGTTTTAAGATGACGCATGCTCATCACATTGTTCATTTTGACGATGAAAATATGAATATTACATGCAAGAAACATTTGCATATTGCGTCACGAACATATGCAATGATGGAAAAACTCATTAATGAGAAGCCATCATCAGCACTCATCGTAAAATTATATTGATGACATCTTAATGACGAGACCTGCCATAATTTTCCGAGAAATACCGGCGAGTACATTATTTATTTATGTTGCCTGAGAACCAAATAATAAAATGGAAGCTACTACTAAGATGTACAATATTTTTTGTGCAGAAACTTCTGCGTAGGTATCAATAATAATAGGCCAAATGCCGTATCTTAAACGCATGAGTATAGGGCTTCGTATATGTAAAATAACAGAGAAATAATTCCGACACAAGAAAATGCAAAGAAACAAGAAAACATCTATCGTCTGCACTTTATACTGAAATGCGGACATAATTCAGAGCAAAATCGCATAGAATCCTGTAATAAACGTTCTAACTGATATACGACCTAATTATAAAGCGCGGGAAAATTGCTGAATCCGCGCCTTCGTAAATGTCATTGCGCATGGAGTATGCAAACTAAAGGTCTGATTTCATTGGCTGAGCGAACGAATTCTCTTGTTTGTAATCCCAAGGAGATATTGTTTTAAAGGATTCGTCAAAAAATATCTTTATCACTTATTAAAATGTTTATAGGTCGTGGTTTATCACTTATTAAAATGTTTATAGGTCGTGATAGAGCTGATGCCGAGCTCGACTGTGGAGATACCACCATCTTACTCGCAAATCTTCCCGAAGTTTTTCGGGGGAGAGTAAGAGAACAGCTCTTAGGCAAAACCAGGCGGCCCACCATTGCCAGGGACCGATGGATGGCGGTATATCCATCCCCAATTGCCAGGCCTTATATAAAACAGACTGGTGACGACGGGCAGCGGAGTCACTGGTGCAATGGGTTCGGCACCGCGCTCACCAACCCGCCTGCCCAGCGTGTGTGAGTATGGGCATTTCTTCTAGGAGGACCGCCAACAGTGGCGAAATCCTGGCAAGGCGTATGTCAAACAGGCTGATGGATGAATGGATTCTTCTTTTTCGTTTCTATATCAAGAGGTGAACTTGGACGCGTTGGCGAAGAATACTCAGGGATCCGAAAAAATAAGTAGTGTTTGATGGCGACATCACGTAAGGGAAATTCTTATTTCAAAATCTCATTCCATCTGTCTGTTTGATAGTCAAAGCTCAAACTAAAACAAAAAATCCTGCTCACTGACAGATCATCAAACAAAACCTTTGCGGTGACCTACAATCTTGAAAGGTACCTTAGTTTTACCCGGGTGGGTGTAGTAAAATAAATGGTGGTATGTCCTGCAGAAAAAAAATACCATACAATCAAAGCAGCCAATGAAAGCTCACCTGAAAATATTCTAAGGCCTAAAGTTATAAAGTTTCAGCTATAATATATATCAAAGTAAAATAAAGTCTCTGCATTCTACAACCTTACATTTAAATTCAGCAACTTGATATACAGGCTATAGAATTTCAAACGCATTTAGTTTGCATTCCAAAGTTATACATTAGTTGGTTACCTAATGAATTTTGGTGGAAATGAGCCTATTAAGGGTCTGATCATTTGTTACTTAAGATAGTTGTTTAATGTTTTTTTTACCACCCTCCTCCCCCTATGTAAGAAATAATAAGATTGTTTTGAACAACCTTCCCCCATATCAATCTTACTTAAAATTTAAAGGAATTATTAATAAAATACTTAATTTATTTATTTACTTATTGGTAGGCGTATAAAAGAAGAATAAAATAGAGGAGAAAAAATTCCATCCACAAATCTGGACTAGCCTACGAGTAAATGAAACAGCCACTGAAAAATATGTCTCATAATCCTACGTAAGAAATATATAAACCCTCCACTCCATGCAAAAAAATACACCCCATCCCCTAAAACGTCTTACATAATAAATTAACATTACAGAACTGATATTCTGACAAGAGTACTTGGAACATAAATGCACTTGTAAATTAAATACAACATTACGGCTCAAGTGTGTTGAAATCCCTTGTTCTTCGTACATAACTGAGTATAACTTGAAAATTTCATTTTCTGTTTTTATTTTAATACATATAAATACATAAAATATTTATAAAATTAAAATATACTTATATTTTTAACCAAAATAATAATACAAGCTCAAAGAAAGTAAAAATATTTAGGTACGGTATAGATACTCGTATACTTATTTCTATATCTTATTTATATCAAACAAGAACAAGTATATAGGACAAGGTGTGTCAAACAGTTACTGTCAGAGCTTTATATTATCTTCACGATTCGCTCTTTAGAGGTATCGCAGCAGGGGTAGAGAGCTGAACGTATAAACAGAGAAATCGAAAACGCAAATAAATACGAAGCACACGCATTTATTTCCTGCCGCGGCAGTTGAGGTACCTACAACGGTTACAAGAATGGACTTGGTAAATTGTTATTCAATCAATGCAAACATAGTGGTCTCATACTGAAATTATAAAACTTAGAAAAGTTACATGTATTTTTAACACATTTAGTCAAATCAGACCTTATAAGACAACAGCGACAGTCTTGGACAAAACATGACATAAAAAAGTCTTCCTAAACCTAGTCCACTTTAAAAATAAAACGAGGAGTGCTTTTCAAAACAGGAAGTTAATCAGAAGACAAATTAAGAAAATTGTTTTTGAAAACCAAAGCGATGGTTTTCACTCGAGATATTCAATTTACAAAATCCAAGATCCAACGTCTTAGAGGCCCAGCTCTACCCGGGGGGCATGTAAAGGTCACAGCACAGAACTACCGAGTGGTAAATAATTCGCCGCAGAAATGTGAACACGCCACTAGTGCGTTTATGGAATACAACAAACAACGCTCCCATCGGGACCGATAAGGGATTTATGTTGTGGCACCAATTGCTGGTAGATTGTCAATGGGTGGTTTAACAGTTATTGGTATGGGAACTGATTAAACGAGAAAGGTTTTCAAGAGACAAGTAACCAGGTCGAGCGTAACACTTTAATCTTAGAACCCGCAGACGACTGATATATGAGTTGAGAAATATTTGGTCACAATACTGACACTCACTATGGATTGGATATTCCTTAGAACCCGTCAGTAGATCTTAGGATCTACAGGACCTTCATTTACTTATCTCTTTTGGTGACCTACATAAAGAAACATCAAGAGTCAGCATGTTAGGAAAAGGGCAGTTATTTAGACGTAATGGGGATGTTTTTACTGATCAGAACCCTGTGCCGCGTCGCCAATCACCACAAGCACGTGAGGTGGCCATTGAAGGAGTCGTGGCCGTCAGGCCGTTCTTTGTTCTTTTCTTTGAATTTTGAATGACGTCAATCCTGGGGATACCCTTAAGACATCTTAGCATCCACATTTGTGCGACAAGCATTTTCCTGGTCTACATCGTCTAGCGAGACTAACAAAAATGTTTTATAAAATCTCAATTGTTATTTTGAACATTTTATATATAGAGTCTACTGCGGAATACAAAGTCTTTCATTTAAAAACGCGGATTTCATAATGATGTATAACGAAATAAATGAATCAATTGAAGTGAATCAAGTTAGAATTTCCTTTACCATTTGAAGTAACTCGTTGGGAGTTACCGATGTCACTTTATGTGAAAGTTAATTTTATGCCCTTAAAAGTTTATTTCCATTACTATGGATAGAAGAACCATTATGTGTACTTGGTTAACGGAAAGGATAGAATGACAGGCGGATAGATTTATATTTGCTCTCATAATAGAGTCATAAAAGTAAATAAAAATACGGCAACACATTTGTACATAAATACAGATATCAATGTTATAGATGACACTAGAGAAATTAGCCTAAATCACAGTCAACAAACGTTTAAAGTTATAACGTTGGTACAACAACCAGAAACCATATTCATCATTAAATATGTAAGTACGAACAAAACGCAAGTCGTATCCAATTTCACGGACACTAAATAAAATTACCATCAACCTGACAGAGTAACAAAGCGGTCTTAATAATTCCCGCAAAACGAGCTAAGCGACTGAGAACACACCCATGAATCAAGTACGTATAGAAACTATACATGATAATAATATAATGAATTACAAATTGCGGACGCATCGCGAATTCAATTCGGTTAATATGCTATAATTGCTATAAGTGTTGGCAAAATGAGACGGTGCGTCGCAGCAACGTACAATCAGCTATGAATGGTACAGGCTTGGGCCGTTTAGCATTCCTCTAAGAACGCAATTACAATTCAATTTTCTTTCGAGCGGCGTGCCTAACATATCATCGCACGAGACTACGGCTTAGACCGAGACGATGTGTGATTAAAACGAGATTTGTTGGACGACTTGACGGGACCTCCAGAACTAAAATTGCGCGATCAGACAACAGACTAACAAGCAAAACAAACAAGTTGAAATCGCTCAGCGGGCGTGGAAGATGACCGTAACGGGACGGTCTGGTACGCAAACGTTTTCGATAAGATTCTCCAGGCCTGGGCCAGGCTCACGCCTATTGAGGGTCGTTACCAGTCGCCGGCGCAAGATGATCGATAATAATGGTAATTTCGTTGGCAACACGTGTACCATCGAGCCAGGTCCTGGCGATCGCGATCTTCGAATGCTCCTCCCTATTAGGACGTGCGAAAGCCGCTCCGATGACAGAAATGGTTTGCACGCTCCTCTATCGATGGTGTTTGTGAAAATTCATGGAACGTCCGCTATTTTATTGCTCTTTAAATTTATCGACTTTAGATAGATTAAAAATATTAAAGATAGTAAAAGGGTACAGAATAACAACTTACAAGCAATTTAACTGTATGTACACTCAAAAGAAACCAACCATGATCCCGAATACAAATCCCGCTGTATAGCACAGTCGAAGAGACCGTAATACAAACATAACTAAGAATTCGAATAGCCAAGTCTTGCGAGGACTCACTGCATAATACAACAACGTACTGTCACAAATACCCGACACTTTGATAGACGACAAGGAGGCTTAAGTAAACAAACGGCCGGTATTTATGAGGCCAGGATCCTAGGAGAGGGTCCCATAATGGCAACACAATATCACAATACGGGCACAGATTTATGCGCGGGCGTATCGCGTTCTCGCACGCGGAAATCCCATAGTTATTTACCGGTTGCGAGTTAAGTGCGGCAGATTTATCGAGCCTGCGCCCGCACCTCGGACGATCTCGTTTCCGTACGTCGGACCGTCCGAAGAGCAAGTGCGCTATGATAAATACCAGCCTCCAGATAGGCCGTTTATCTGCGGACCCGAGGGAAATTTAAATCACGTCGTGCTAATTGCGGCAAGAAGACGTTACGTAGAGAATCTCGTTAGCAGCGCAATCAAGCATTTCTATTTATGTTCGTTTAAAAATTCCTCATTCGCGTCTGCAAACGGCCTGCGTTATAGCCTCGTGTGAAATTACACGCGGTCATTTGTCAAGAGAGGAGGCGCTAGACTTGGTGTTCCACGGTTATTAATTTCATTAGACCGCTCTTAATCAAACGAAGATGGTGTGAACAGCTCGGCCATAGACCTGTCTGCTATTTGTAATAATATTTAGAGACACCAGTAAAGTCGATTAATATGCCTCATGACGCTAAAGAATAAATAGCTGGGGATGTCGACGACACTTTTTGCCGCGCGAAAGTCACGATTGTTTGTGGACATTGCGTCACGATCGACGGATATAATCTATTCCGAGAAGCGTTGAATTATTTTCGCGCCTGTGCCACCTCTGGCACTCGACGCCTGCGCTCATTTAGCAGGAGCTCATAACTGGCATCATAGATCACGATGGCCTGGACACTCGGAGGCTCAATTGGCGAGATTGGCATAATGACACGAGCCTCAGGCGCCCAGCGCTGACTTATGACCATATTACCGTGACACCCTTGACGCATGTCCAATTATTACCCACAATCTGTTTGCCTGAGCGAAATATGAATAAGCGGACGGTTAATATATTATATGGCGAGGATGTTAGTCACTTTGAAGGGAGATAATGTTGCTTGGGAATAAATCCTAGACGGGGAACAAATGAAGCGGCTAACGATGAGATATTGTGTTTTATTTTTTATAAAAAATATCACGTACTTTGTTATAGAAACTACTGATGTTGTAAAACGATATTTCAAAAGCTTTTTTTTAACTTTAGCAAAGAAGGGCAGTATTGCTATCAGGACTGGAGAGCGTAAAGAGAATGGATTACCTATCAGATACAAAGATTGGCTATCAATCAGTTTAGGGCACGAATCTTAGAAGGGTTCGCTGAAAACAATCAAGAGGGAAACATCCCTTGAAAGGGCAATCAGAGGAAACAAATAGGGCTATTTGTTAGCACGCTTTGATGGAAACACTTTAGTAGGTTTTAGATAACCTGTGGTCATTTTCTCTTTGCTATTTTGAGGTAAACCCAAAAGGATAAAAGATTAAACAAGAACGTACCGGCTCAAAACTAAATTCAAAGTTCCAATCCAAATAAATAATTCAAATATCTCAAGCGAGACTTCATTGTCCAAGTCACATAAGTCAAAGCTAAGTCTATAAGCGGGTCGGTTGACAAAATATTGGTGTCCAGCAGTGGGCAGTGGTAAACCGACGGGTTCCGACGTTAATTAATGAACATTACTTAAACCGATTAGCTATAGTGGACCGCCCGGATGGTATAAAATGATCCAAGGGATAGAAATATAGCGTGTTAATTAAATTACGGATACAATTTAGGGTGGCTTAAATTTTCAATTATTTTTTTTGGAATTTATCACTGGCCACCCCTTTAATATGTTCCATGTAGCTTTAAATGAATAAATAAATATGTATATATATTTATATCAAATTTAAGAGTTGCTCGTACAGCATTAAAAAAATTATCCCCATACATTAAACGACTTCTTTTAAAGATAAAGTTAATACCTACATGGGATTGTCGGCGCTTTGTGAAAGATATTAATAATTAAATTACGCTTTGAAAGAAAGACATAAAAACATTTTCATTAAAAAAAGCACTTCATCCTTGAATTTTGCTAAAATTTGAGCTCTTGTTTCACAATAAAATAAAATCAAGTAGAAAAAATTTAAAATGGAATTGTTTTTCATTATTTACGTTCTATTTACACTCATATCGTAAAATCATGATTGCGAACCTAAAAATTGCGCTTAATTAATTATTTTTTTCATGAATGTCTCTAGTACGAAAAAGAAATTAATTATAGTATCTCTTAACAAGATACACCTCGTTTTTTGAACATACACTCGTGTTTTAATAACCTCTTTATCATAAACCTGTTTCATAAACTACTATTATATTATGTGTGAGCACCCCTTAAATTTCATGAATTTAAATTAAAAGAGAGCAAATGTAAGCGAGATCTGTCGCACGCATTCTTTCATTTGTGACGTCAGAAAGAAATAATGCGACTATTTGTCCAACATTTTACATAATATTTTGGAGATGGTAAAATAGTAATTAAATCATGAAAGGAGCGAGGTAAATGGCTTTTTATTCGACTAAGATATGTCAAAAATATATAAGTTAAAAATAAATTCGAATCACAGAGAAATAGATAAGTTCAATGTTTTGAATTTAGGGTTCTATATTGATTGTTTTCACGAAACATGCAAAATTTACAGACTATTAATCCATTTAACCGAATTACTTCTTATGATAAAGAGATAGTATAAGTCACGTTACAACTTATTATGTTTTATTTTATGATTTATTAATGTTTTACTTTTCACTCGCCCTTCTGCACCATTTTGCATATGTAATTATGTTCTTCTGCTATACCAGGTGAAATTCAATCAACCGACCAAATTTATACTGGAGACTCAGTTAGTGATCAGAAAAAAGGTTCAATTACCCTTTTGATGAAATTCGTAATTTTTTACTTCCTTACTGACTGGGCTAGGCTAGGAATTGTACTTAAACTCGTCCAACAAATACGGGAGCAAAAATAAATATTTATCGAATTTTGCCAAAAGGATTACTGAACCTAGTTCCTGATCACTAACCGAGTCTCCAGTATGAATTTGGTCGGTTGATTGAATTTCACCCTATAGATACGCTGAAAAACAGCGCTGTTCGGAACTTTATTTGTCCAGCAGCATTTCTGAGTACATGTTTCCTTTTGCCAAATTATTAATTTTTGTAGAACAAGCTAAATTTTTAATAACTTAAGTTTTAGAGAAAAATAAAAGTGTAATTATTGCTATTTTTATTTTTGGCAGTAAATAATTTTATTGTTATTCTATTATTGGTTTAGTGTGTGCAATTACCTTGTATTTTTTCTTAATGGCCTTTTTCTCTACATAGGCAGTTATTATGATCAATCGCTCATCTCTTGAACCTTGGTCCCGAGTGCGAGGGCTGTATCTGGTGATACAGTGTGGGATATATACATAACGCAAGATCTAGGCGCGCCTCGATTTATCTGGCCTTACCTTAGCTATAGTAAATGTTTAGAAATCTAGTCACTGGATTGATGCTACCCAACGGGTTCTGTGCAGGTTGTTCATAAAAGCATCTGTGGAATCTAAAATGGTGTGTGTAAGACGACCATTACCATCAAAATATCATGATTTTTCGCATTAGTTTCGACTATTTGAGTTTGATTTGATTTGACATTTGAATGTAACTAAGAAAACATCTAGAAATTAGTTGTCTATTATTTATTGTTTTGTATATTAACTATAGGTACAGTGGAGCCCACATCAAGCTAAACACTTTCAGTATAAGCTGACCTCTCATTGTATAGGCTTCCCGTACAATGAGAGGTCAGCTTATACTCAATGTGTATAGCTTGATGGGGGCTCCACTGTACATCTACCGTTTCTCAATTCCCATGAAAAATATGAAATCACAATAAATTGAACCTCTAACGAAGTAAAAGAGTTGTGTTTGTTCTGTACATAGATTATTTTTGCGAAATTTTAACTGAAATGGGTTATTATATTACTTATTAGTTTTATAAATTTTTAGAATTGTTGTTTGTCTTTCTGTTCAGTTTTAACTAGAGAACCACTTAACGAATTTTGATGCAGTATTCTTTATTATCATCATAGTAATCCTGGTTAACATATATATTACTAGCTTTTGCCCGCGGCTCCGCCCGCGTCGAAGAGATTTTCGTGAAAATAAGGAAAACAAAAGAATATGATTTTTTTAACGACTATATGCAACGGACACCATGTTTAACCAGGGCTAGCGACCAATAAAACCATCAAATAAAGACCAATCAAATAAGTCCAAACTCGAAGGGTCTGCTTTTGTCCATTGAGGAGATCCCGTACCCGTCTTCTAGTCCCATCACCAAATCCTGGTCACCATGTTTTACTAAAGTGCTAATAAAGACAAATCAAATAAGCCCAAACTCGAAGGGTTTGCTGTTGTCCGTTGAGGAGATCCCGTACCCATCTTCCAGTTCCATGATCAGACCCTGGTCACCATGTTTTACCAAAGTGCTAATAAAGACCAATCAAACAAGCCCAAACTCGAAGGGTCTGCTGTTGTCCGTTGAGGAGATCCCCTACCCATCTTCCAGTTCCATCAGCAGACCTTGGTCACCATGTTTTACCAAAGTGCTAATAAATACCAATCAATAAGCCCAAACTCGAAGGGTCTGCTGTTGTCCGTTGAGGAGATCCCGTACCCATCTTCCAGTTCCATCAGCAGACCTTGGTCACCATGTTTTACCAAAGTGCTAATAAATACCAATCAATAAGCCCAAACTCGAAGGGTCTGCTGTTGTCCGTTGAGGAGATCCCCTACCCATCTTCCAGTTCCATCAGCAGACCTTGGTCACCATGTTTTACCAAAGTGCTAATAAATACCAATCAATAAGCCCAAACTCGAAGGGTCTGCTGTTGTCCGTTGAGGAGATCCCCTACCCATCTTCCAGTTCCATCAGCAGACCTTGGTCACCATGTTTTACCAAAGTGCTAATAAATACCAATCAATAAGCCCAAACTCGAAGGGTCTGCTGTTGTCCGTTGAGGAGATCCCCTACCCATCTTCCAGTTCCATCAGCAGACCTTGGTCACCATGTTTTACCAAAGTGCTAATAAATACCAATCAATAAGCCCAAACTCGAAGGGTCTGCTGTTGTCCGTTGAGGAGATCCCGTACCCATCTTCCAGTTCCATCAGCAGACCTTGGTCACCATGTTTTACCAAAGTGCTAATAAATACCAATCAATAAGCCCAAACTCGAAGGGTCTGCTGTTGTCCGTTGAGGAGATCCCGTACCCATCTTCCAGTTCCATCATCAGACTCTGGTCACCATGTTTTACCAAAGTGCTAATAAATACCAATCAATAAGCTCAAACTCGAAGGGTCTGCTGTTGTCCGTTGAGGAGATCCCGTACCCATCTTCCAGTCCAATCATCAGACCCTGGTTACTATGTTTTAGCAAAGTGCCAAGAAGTGTGTTAGGATCGTTGTAGATGGAAATCTGTAGTCAGATTAAACTGATACAGTTTTCTCGTATGGGAAAAAATCAATACATAAACCTGGCCTTAATTACATTTTAAGCTGAATATTAGCAAGAGGTGTGTCCAGGTCGTTGTATATGTAAATCTGTAGTCAGATTAAACTGATACAGTTTTCCCGTATGGGAAACTTAATTTTACATTACTTAAATCATAGTATTTAATGTATCTTTGCTTAAACCTGGCTGTAGTCACTTTCTCAAGCTTAATATTAGCAAGAGGTGTGTCAGGATCGTTGTAGATGGAAATTTTTAGTCAAATTAAACTACTACAGTTTCCTCGTATGGAAAAACTACCGGTTTTATCACGTATAACTAACCATTTGGTCATGGCACGCCGATAAAGCAGCTAAGCAGCGTTTTTTCTCCCGACATGGTTCACAAATACTGAATTTTCAAACTGAAAACTGTTACTCAGCAATTGTGTAGATTTTTACAAAGAAAGAATTTTTAGAATCGGTTCAGTAGTTCCAAAGTTTTTCTCAAACATACAAACAAACAAACAAACAAATCTTTCCTCTTTATATAATAATAGTGTAGATAGGCTAATAAGGGCGTTGTTAAAATAACTCCCAAGCCGAAAACTGTCGATCACCCATCCATCCATCAGCCTATTTCGTCCACTGCTGGACATAGGCCTTTCCAAAAATTCGCCACTCTTGGCGATCCTCCTGGAAGAACTGTCGATAATAGTTCTTTATTAAATGACACTTCCACGCAAGCGAACCTGAGCTAGGCAAGTAACTTGGGTTACCAGAAATTTTTGTGAGAATAAAGCTTAAATTATCTATGATTATATTCATATTTTATTGAAAAAAAGGTGAGATTCACAAAAAACTCAAGGAGCAAGGTTTTGTTTCGAGACAACCCTAAAAATTTCGCCCACCAACCCCAGGACCAGAAGCCAAGGGACTTTGACCCTTTAAGAAGATTTATGGGCTCCCATTTAAGTTTCAAACTCATCAATATTGACTGACCTTCAACCTATAAAGCCAAGTTTGGGACTTAAAATTGGAAACTTATTTCTTACATTGAAATTAGAGCAGATTTGAAAATTGTGTAAGAAGCTTTACATATTATTAGTAAGAATTAGACCAACTTTCTATTACAAAACACCATTTATTAATCTCGAAGAATTTAAATAATCTATTTAATTACTTTTGCACGAATGAATTAATTACACACATTACAATTTCTGAAATATTGAGGCAATCAAATTACTATTGTATAATATGACTGTTCTTAAACATTTAGATTAATAAAAAAGTAATGATTCAATATTTTTTTGTTTTCGAATAAAGGTTGTCTGCTATTAGCCGCCATTGTAATCTTCTTTTATAAATTTTGTTTATCTCGTGTGAGTAGTTCTAAAAATGTATGAATTGTGTCACCAACACTAAGCAAAAAATTGTTTAATATTGCGATATATACGAGTTCTAACTAGATTTCTTCCCAGATTTACCTAAACAGAATAAATGTTCAGTTTAAAGTAGAAACTACACAAAGGTACCAGGATGCCATATAAATCCAGATACCATGTAAGACACGTTCCCATATTGAAATCGGAGAGGAGCTAGATGAATGGCCACCATTTGTAACGGTCACTCGTTGGCCCGCGGCGGCGGGAGGTGTCTAGAAGACGTACAGGCGAAGAATGGAGTCTCACAGACGCAGGGAAATAATACACCGTGAAATTTTAGTAGATTTGAAAAAGATAGTAATCTTCCACTGAAACGATTTTTACTATGTGACCAACCCTAAAATCGAAGATAAAACTTAGCGTTTTAGGAAAATTCTGCTTCGCAGAATAACATAAAGGATAAGCTTCAACGACTTAAAAAACAAAGCTGTGAATTAAAGGCGGACCCAAAGCTTCTCCAAATCTAATATTTCAACTTACAGTATAGAGAATAAAAACCACACCCTTCAAACCAAACACATAATCAAATTCTGAACAAGTCTAGTAATTAAACTCATCATACTTTTCCTATTATCAAAGCAATAAAGATCAAAAATAATAGTTCCTCATCCTCTAATCTTAATAACAAATCTACGGTACAAATAATCTGAGTAGAAATTGGTACAAATGGTATTGGTATTCAATTAGAAAATGTTTCTGTAGTAATAATTGGAGTGCAAGTTTAGCTAAGATTAATATTGTTAATAATATCGCACTGTGAGATGGTCTGTTCGATTGCGGAGGAGTGGTCAGCAGGCGGAGCCGCGGGAAACGTACAACTTGAAATATAAAAACTAGAATTAAACAAGTAAGTTCAATGTGTTTAAAAGGCACATGAAATACCAAACCTAGTACCACCTTTTAATATTAATACTTTGTGCCTTAAGGTGGTTGCGACTGGTCTCGTTCGCAAACGCACAACTTATGATTGCTTTTCTTATTCAAAAAAAAAAGTATTATGCACTTTGTAAATGATTTTGCAGTACAACTTTGTTGCTGTGCTTAAAAATTACATACCCAAATTATATGGAAATTGCAGGTAAATAAAGAAGAGGTAGTTAATGTGTATTTAACTAGGGAGTTTTTATTTTTTATTTTATCGTAGAAACCTCTTTTGCGTGAATAACACGATTTTTAAGAGTGCGTGATGTTTTGGTTGTCCTGACAGGGTTTAAAACTAAACATAGCTAATGTAGCTCTTATTTCATAGCAATAAGAGTTATCGTTTTGAATTTATCGAGTTTATCTGTCAAATGTATGGAATCGATGCTTACGTATTTGTACTCCATTCAAAGAGTACTATGAATAAACAGAAAACTCCAGCCATGGTTCAGAGCACGCTATTTTAAACAATAATAAAATATCATAAGATTCAGTTCTACTTCACGCAAAACGAGGTGCTCAGTATCAGGAATAGGGGCTCTTAAGGGCCCATAATACCTCAATTCGCAGTCCTGCTCTAACGCTTCTGCTTTTTAACTGTCTATCCTACTCTAATCAGATGCCGCGCACGCAAAAACATCAGTTATTTTGAAATCGCGGCTACACTGAGGGTTTTTTTCATTTTTATGGAACAGTCTGCAGCTGCTTTATACTAATATCAGGTATATTATGCAAAGTTTCAGATCTAATTTCAAGTATTCATTGAATGCTATCGGTTTATTGTACGGTCTGGAGGTAACTTTGTTTAATGGAATCAAGTTTTCACAACAGCATGGACATAGCATTAGTCCTCAACTTTATCATATATCAATTTCAGAGTGATTGTTGCAGTATTTGTTGGTATAAAACAGGATCATGCGAAGCGAAGTGAGGTATTATACACCCTTAAGAGGATAGGTTCCGAAAAACCATAATTTATTCTTCCTCGTTTGAAGAATCTAGCAATACTAGATATTTGAAAAAAATTTGGACTTCTGTCAAGAATATAATGCACACTCTTATCGAAACAGAATCTTCAGACGTCATTCCAACATTGAATAATAAAAAATCAAAGATGACTCCAAAAAAAGTTTTCATGTCGAGTTTTAACATTATTTTAGCAAAATCATATTATATTATTCATGAATTAAAATCTGTATTAACTTTTTTAAACTCTTATCCTAACAAATATTTGATACAAACTTAGTTTTTTTTTAAATAATAAAATTCGTGATGAATGTCGTCATTTTGATAATTTTCCAGAATTCGTCCCTCTCGCACTGCAGGTTTTTCCGCATGGAGTAACAGCAATCAATGCAATCGGAACCTATTCTCTTAAGATAGTTTAACTAAGGTAACCTCCTCAAAGCCGACCAAAAATCTCACAAACTATATTTGCTCGGTAAGTAACACTGGTAGTGAACTACATTCCCAGGGGAAGGGTCAGTAAAACTCATTTATATGCAAGAACTTACACCGGGCCGGCTACCTCTACATGGCTACACCATTTCACAGGTGCTTCATTTCACTAACATGTGAGTTGTGAGCCTATTTATTTTAGCAGCCCAGATAACTTTAAATAAAGATTATGTACCTAGTTCTAAGGTACATCGATTGGTCCCAGAATGAAATCCTTTAAAAAATCCAAAAAGAAATATTTACTTTACTTTTTTCTATGTCCGGCACGTCCAGCAATTTTCTCTACTGTTATTTAATGACTACGAAAGGCAACTTTCAGGTTTCTTTGTAAACCCTTTTTGGCAACAATGTCAATATACGGATGCAACACAATCCCATGGGCGGCATAACCGCCATTTGATAGTAAAAAGCTCTAACTCATCTTCGCAAATCAAAACAACGGTACCCATCCATACCAACCCAATCGCCGGTCCTGATATCCCCAATCATACAAAGCTGGTAGATCAAAGGTAAAGCACGCAAGAACGCCAGCACGGAACCATCTATTGGCAAAACAAACGTAAGTCAATCGATTATTCTGAGATGCTACCGTTACATGCACCCAGCTACACGCGGGCAGTGCAACTCATTGGAGGTATTCTGGTTTGTCAGGTAACAACAAAATTGGGAGTCAGGAAAAAACTGTACAGGTTTTGCTCTAAATAAGAGATGGGAGGTTGTGCGTTTTAGTGAGAACCTACTCATGCATCTTTTCGTTTCATACTGGTTAAAGCTAAAGGTTTTAATTACATTCCCTTTGATAACATTAGTATGAGTACGAACTTGCTATCGATTCCATATCGATTCGATAAACAAAAATATCAGTCTTATTTCCTTGCAGTAAGGATTGTCGTTTGAAAATCGATTTTATCAGTCAAATTTACCGAATATATGCCTATATACTTGTACTACAGGGACGCCATATAGAAAGCAATCGCTGTTTCAGATATGATATAAATATGTGCGAACTTCTCCAATAATATACCAGCAAAGAGGGGATATCAAGAAAATACTCGTCTACACTTCTACATCTACACTTCTACACTATTATTTATTACATAAAGTGGAAAGATTTGTTTGTTTGTTTGTTTGTATGTTTGAGGTAAACTTTGTAATTGCTGAACCGATTCTAAAAATTCTTTCTTTTGTAAAAAGCTACACAATTTCTGAGTAACATAGGCTATATTTTATTCAAATGAAAGTAAGTTTTCAGTTTGAAAATTCAGTATTTGTGAACCATGTCGGGAGAAAAAACGCTGCTTAGCTGCTTTATCGGCGTGCCCTGACCAAATGATTAGTTATACGTGATAAAACCGGTTGTTTTTCCATACGAGGGAACTGTATCAGTTTAATCTGACTAAATATTTCCATCTACAATGATCCTGACACACCTCTTGCTAATATTAAGCTTGAGAAAGTGACTACAGCCAGGTTTAAGCACAGATACATTAAATACTATGATTTAAGTAATGATTTTTTCCCATACGGGAAAACTGTATCAGTTTAATCTGAATACAGATTTCCATCTAAAACGATCCTGACACACTTCTTGGCACTTTGCTAAAACATAGTAACCAGGGTCTGATGATTGGACTGGGAGATGGGTACGGGATCACTTCAACGGAAAAAAGCAGACCCTTCGAGTTTGGATTTATTTGATTGGTCTTTATTAGCGCCTTGGTTAAACATGGTGTCCGTTGCATATAGTCATTCAAAAGATCATATTCTTTGGCTTTAACCTAACCTAACCTAACCTAATGAAAATTTTCAAAAAATCTCTTCGACGCGGGCGGTGCCGCGGGCAAAAGCTAGTAGATAGATAAAGATTGGATTTACAGTTTCAGTGAAATGACAACGGTTCATATTTTGATTTTTTTAAATGTGTTGAATTAAAATTGTATTACGTTTTCATGAAGAAACAGAAATGAATGTATGTATGTTGTAGACGTGATTACGGATAGGACTCTCTTGTTAGCCAGTACACAAACGAACGCCGCGCGCGCATTTACTCTCTAAGAATTCTGATGATGACAAGTCATAATCTAATCCTCGCACAGTTAAACAAATGAGTCTTATTCGCAAACAACATTTAAGACAACATGTATTTAAAATCGCAGTAAAGGCAAATAAATCAGCTACTTGTCCCGAAAGATCAAATTTCTCACAAGTTAAAAGTAACAAACCCAACCAGAATAGCACCCAAGGCATCTTATAAAGACATGTCGGATTTAAAATTCATCCCGGTTGTGGGTACAGCAAAAAATAGGTTTGCGGTGTGCCTGCATTATACGGGCGTGCGGCACGATCCGAGACCGCTGTTGTTTTGCATCAGGAAAGGACATCGATGTGAATTAATATGGAGTTTTGAGCTCTCACGTCTTTCGGTGCTCGATTGAGTTATCAGAGAAGTAGGAGAAAGAGTAAAATCACTTACCTAGTGGGCATACTGTGGGTGCTTGCTAATCTGAAATAAAAACAAAAAGAAATTTGTAGAGCTAAATAACGTAGGTGTAAGAACAATATCAAACAAACAATTTATACCGCCAAATGTTACAAGAGGTTCGGGCTTGTGTTAAAACATGCCAGATGTGTCTCATTACAATTACAAAGATCTATTTACTTCATTTCGAAATAAAAGTACACTTTCAACAATTATTGAATAGTTTATTTATGCGACATAGGTGTATAATTTTAGGTGGTAGAGCTGATGCCGGGCTCCACTGTGGAGGTACCACCATCTTATTCGCAAATCCTCCCGAAGTTATTCGGGGGAGAGCAAGAGAACAGCTCTCAGGCAAAAAAACCAGGCGGCCCACCATTGCCTGGGACCGATGGATGGCGGTATATCCATCCCCAATTGCCGGGCCTTACATAAAACAGACTAGTGACGGGCAGCGGCGTCACTGGTGCAAGGGTTTCGGCACCGCGCTCACCAACCCGCCTGCCCAGCGTGTGTGAGTATGGGCATTTCTTCCAGGAGGACCGCCAAGAGTGGCGAAATCCTGGAAAGGCCTATGTCCAGCAGTGGACGAAACAGGCTGATGGATGGATGGATGGTGTATAATATATACCTAGTATTTAATAGCATATCAGTTTTAATGTAAAAATTACGCTAAACAATTTTAAAACCGAAAATATACAATAAATTATATAATTTTTCTGCTTACTCATATTAAATTATAGAAAACACGTAGATTAACTAAATCAGAGGTATATTTAGTGTATACATAAAGTATGTACAATACAATGATAAAATTATCTATAGAAATATTAAATATAATTGTACACAGGTCCTACAATTCAAAGTGAAAAAACTTTAACAGATGGTAGGGTATCACAAATAAACCACATTCCACCGCAAACAAAAATTTTTGTGCGAACTTTTTTTTAAGTTTCCATAGAAGCTGATTTAACCACTTTGTACTGGGAAGTGAAAAAATTATTTAAGCAAAACATTTTTTCCTTCTGAAATGTGATCATTTAACGATACATGATCTACCCTAAAATTATTTTCACTTATTATTGTAAGACCTTATACCTTACTCCGCTACTTAAATTTATCTTGCTAAGAAGAAAGGCAAAACCTACATTTTCCCTATATACGTTATTTTATTGAAAAGATTTCTTCGATAAGTTCTTTGGTGTAAGTGGTTTAAAAAACACTGTAATCAGTCTGATGACACGAATCCTACAAGCACAACACACACAGCCATTAGCGTTATAATGGCTATTACTGACAACGAAGGCTAGGATCACCTAGGAAATAGCTCAGAAACTAATTTCCATGCAAATATCGGAGAACAATGAAGACAAAGTTCACTAAGGCGCTATTACTGCTTCAATAACTACATTATGCACCTTCAACAACATCATATCTACATGCTAATTTAAATTAGTGTATAATTTTTTACAAGAACTCTCAGTAGAAAATAAATACAATAATTCAGAGTCAGCAATAATCATAATTAGTGACCGAATGATGGTGGTATAGCCATCCCCATTCCATCTTAATTCAATATTCGGTTTTTGTTTAACAATCTACCCAAAATATCTGAATTTCATGTCTGTAACTCATTCCGTCAAAAGCTAGAGATCCCTAAAAAGGTAGATAATATGTGAAAGAATAAGCCACTATTTGAACTAGAGAGTGAAAGCTTAAGATCATTTAAAAACACTTGTTTATTCCTTGGACGGAACGCATCTAATAGAAATGCCGACTACAATATGATAGTTTTAATATAGGTAGTTATTTGAAATAACTTTTGATCTTAGGGCTTCACAAAGTAAAAATTCTTAAAGACAAATTCCACATCCGAAATTGCATATTCATCCACTAAATTATTCAACAGAACGTAAGCAAAGGCAACACCAGGCGTCGCATGGTATTGGAATGGCCGACGGCTATTCAGTGTTCATTTGTAATTTATTTATTTTGCCTGCCAGGCTGCCACCGCAGCTACCCGCACGCGTAGAACCTTCTCACGACTCTATCAAACAATCCCTATCCGGTTGATTGGTTTAAATTTAAAACACAAACGTATTTCACGAGCAGTTATTAACGACCAAACTAACTTGACACTTACGGTCTATTAAAATGTATGTATCCAAAGAATCTCATTAAGTTGGTCCTTGATTTCTTCTTAAGTAATTAAATATCTATAATTTTCTGATTTTTTCCTTGAATAGTGCTATAAAACCTCACTGTGAACGGAATTTCAAAATTCTAAGTCAACTGGGAGTATTTGTATTCATTATGAGACAATTTGTATTAAATTGATTGCGTACGGTCAATAACTTTTTTCGGCGTTGAGTTAGAAGTCTGATTTCTTAACAGCACTGTGGGGCCGTAGACTTTTGTAAGAGCTATCAATTTCAACCTGATATCTCCAACGGGCTCGAGAAAAAAAGTCTTTGCAGACCGACAACGAAGTGATCGCTATAAGGGTTCCGTTTTTTCATTTTAAGGTACGGAATCCTAAAAATGATTTCTTCCAGCATATTACTATATTTTCGAATGCAAAGAGGGACTTAAAATAATGAAAACCCAAATCTACCGATATTTCATAATCATAATTATTATTTTGTACATTCACGTGTTTATTATAAGGTGATTTCTTCCAGCATATTACTACATTTTCGAATGCAAAGAGGGACTTAAAATAATGAAAACCCAAATCTACCGATATTTCATAATCATAATTATTATTTTGTACATTCACGTGTTTATTATAAGGTGATTTCTTCCAGCATATTACTATATTTTCGAATGCAAAGAGGGACTTAAAATAATGAAAACCCAAATCTACCGATATTTCATAATCATAATTATTATTTTGTACATTCACGTGTTTATTATAAGGTGATTTCTTCCAGCATATTACTATATTTTCGAATGCAAAGAGGGACTTAAAATAATGGAAACCCAAATCTACCGATATTTCATAATCATAATTATTATTTTGTACATTCACGTGTTTCTTATAAGGTGATTTCTTCCAGCATATTACTATATTTTCGAATGCAAAGAGGGACTTAAAATAATGAAAACCCAAATCTACCGATATTTCATAATCATAATTATTATTTTGTACATTCACGTGTTTATTATAAGGTGATTTCTTCCAGCATATTACTATATTTTCGAATGCAAAGAGGGACTTAAAATAATGAAAACTCAAATCTACCGATATTTCATAATCATAATTATTATTTTGTACATTCACGTGTTTATTATAAGGTGATTTCTTCCAGCATATTACTATATTTTCGAATGCAAAGAGGGACTTAAAATAATGAAAACCCAAATCTACCGATATTTCATAATCATAATTATTATTTTGTACATTCACGTGTTTATTATAAGGTGATTTCTTCCAGCATATTACTATATTTTCGAATGCAAAGAGGGACTTAAAATAATGAAAACCCAAATCTACCGATATTTCATAATCATAATTATTATTTTGTACATTCACGTGTTTATTATAAGGTGATTTCTTCCAGCATATTACTATATTTTCGAATGCAAAGAGGGATTTAAAATAATGAAAACCCAAATCTACCGATATTTCATAATCATAATTATTATTTTGTACATTCACGTGTTTATTATAAGGTGATTTCTTCCAGCATATTACTATATTTTCGAATGCAAAGAGGGATTTAAAATAATGAAAACCCAAATCTACCGATATTTCATAATCATAATTATTATTTTGTACATTCACGTGTTTATTATAAGGTGATTTCTTCCAGCATATTACTATATTTTCGAATGCAAAGAGGGACTTAAAATAATGAAAACCCAAATCTACCGATATTTCATAATCATAATTATTATTTTGTACATTCACGTGTTTATTATAAGGTGATTTCTTCCAGCATATTACTATATTTTCGAATGCAAAGAGGGATTTAAAATAATGAAAACCCAAATCTACCGATATTTCATAATCATAATTATTATTTTGTACATTCACGTGTTTATTATAAGGTGATTTCTTCCAGCATATTACTATATTTTCTAATGCAAAGAGGGATTTAAAATAATGAATATCAATTATTCATAATATTCCTGGTTCACCAGGGCGGCTATTCCGGCGTTATTGCGCATTCGCAATATCAGTCATTCGATATTTGTTTAAAGTTCGATAAACGCCATGCGATGGAAATTAGAGTCACTAAACCAAAATAGAAGCTATAGGATATAAAGAATGCCCACTATAAGTTTTCAATCAAAATAATCCTGAATCTGTACAAAGTCACCCGCAATCTGCCTTCGCAATTTTTGCCAGAATATCCGCCCAGTAATGAAAATAAAAAATATTTATTTCTTTAACAATTAAGAGAAATTCTCTAAGAATAAGGTATATAGTCATATTATTATACCTATATTATGGAGCGTAGTGCAAACGGCAAACCCTCCTCGACTCATACTAGATTCTGTATTCAAGTGAGCACAGTTTCAACAAAGCTTGCCAGTGGAAACTGGTCTTTGTAAAGAAAGGAATGCCATATAGACACAGATATAGAGAGGTAACGTAAATGATTTCAGATTAATGCATTATTATCTATAAATATAAAGATATTAGGATAAAGCACGCCATTTGCGGAGGTAATTACAATAAAACTAATATGAAAAACATACAAATTAGATTTTCGATGCCCCGTTTTAAAAATGTAGCAGCTGCTAACCAGCTCTAATTAGTGGCTATTAAGTATTTGCATTTCTTTATTTATTTTTTTATCAAGTAGAACACGATATATCCTAATTGGACACAGAAGAGGTCAAATGTAAAACGGATGAAAATAAAAAACCGGTCAAGTAGAATTAGGACTCGCGCCCTGAGCGATCCGTAACATTTAAATAAGTTAATAGATGTAAATAATCTGAAAAAAAAATTATAAACTTACCAGTAACTAGAAAATGTATGAAAAAATACTGAAAAATTAAGTTGGTCGAATATTCGGGTATGTAACCGTAAACCTACATAAAAATCGGCGTTTTCATTGAAGTATTTGTTGTTTAAATACAGTGGTATGGCACGTTATTAAACAGGAAATTGCTAGTTTAGTTTTTGACAAAAATGGTATAAAACTGATTAACTTTGAGGGCCCCCCATTTCTTTAGTATTGTAGATAAATAAAAAAAATATGTATTTATCTACTTTACTTTATGAGTTCTAGAAAAAGACACCACGTGTGCCGGAAAACAAAAAAGATCGGCTCCATTTTAGGGTTCCGTAGTCCGACAAGGAACCCTTATAGTTTCGCCATGTCCGTCTGTCCGCGGCTTAGCTCAGAGACTATTAGTACTAGAAAGCTGTAATTTGCCATGGATATAAATATTAATCACGCCAACAAAATGGTGAAATAAAATCTTGAAAAAAATTTTTTTTAATTGTCTTTCTCGTACACGTAAACTGGGGATGATTTTTCTCGTCTATCCCATAGTGTGGGGTATCGTTGGATAGGTCGTTTAAAAACATTGTAGGTGTATGAAAACCATTTTTCGATTTAGGGATCCGCTGGCGAAATATTAAGCTTTAAAGTGAAAATTTTAGTTAGAGTGAAGCGCCCCCCCCCCCCCCCCCCGGCTGGCTAAACGGTTGTTTATAGAAATGTGAATTCACAGAAGTAGTATATATAATGAATTTAAAAGGAAAACTATCACACCTAACTTGGCTTTACAGGTTTACGAGCACAGGTCTCGCCAAACTTTTGGTCCCCTCCAATGTATGGGACTAGAAGTTTGGTGCGGTCTGTATTAGTAGACCAACTCATAAAATGTACCGGGCAACTACGGAACCCTACACTGCGCGTGGCCCAACACGCACTTAGCCAGTTTTTTCATGTATGGGGACACCTACATGAAAAAAATTCAGGTCTGTAACTCATTCCGTCTGGAATCTGTATAAACCCATGACTTACCGGACGGACAGACAGTAGAGCGGCATTAATATGGCACCAATTTGGTGCATACATACTGCAAGGCACAAGTGTGCCTTCTTTTTCTTTTTCTTCTTCTTACCTTTCATAGATTACATTATTTTCTTAAATCGCTTCCTTTTTTGTAACTTACAATACTTATTAAGACCCATAGGTCCCTAGAACCAAAAATCAGCTAAGAATAAATCATTGGACCCAACCTGGTCCAACGTAGTCTATACTTTGTCGAATATCGTTGCAGCTTGTAACGTAATAATTCAGAATTAATTTAGGTAGTGCCCCGGGCACGGTCACGAGGGCTATACCGTTCTGCCCTAGGGCAGTGTAGGACTGCACGGCAGAAACAAGACAACCACTTATTTGGGACAGTAGTTATCTCGTTTTGTCAGACACAGCATAGCGATTTTAGTGCAGACACTACTATGTATAAGAAATAGAAAACGACGTACTAACCTGAATAAAATCATTCTTAAACGGATTATATGGGACGTCCTATATAGTTTCCCGTAAATACTTAAGTCTGTATTGACTTTTTGAAAATCGCAGCTTAGTGGGTCCAAAATGTTCTGATTCAGTGTACGTACAATTTTCGAGGTGATGTGCGTGTACATGCCCGTACATTCTCAACATAAAATTACAATTATATGACCATCAGTATGTAATATGCTAGAATTACGCTAATAAGAACATTATGGCGTTCTCGGAATTGTGGAAAGCCTGCTCACGATCTTACTGCTATCACTTGAGCACAAATTCAAACTGCGACGACTTTAAATTAGCAGAGCGTGCTTATAACAACGGAGAGCTTTACTACAGTCTCCCTCATTTGCACCCTCAATAGACATACGAAATTGTTTAGATACGCATAAGTTTGTGATGTAAATAAAACAATAAAACTCAAATTCACGCAATCAGCAACGCAGAAATAGCGGTACCGTTATCACATTTTACAACAGCACTTCCGACATCTGCGAATTCATTTTTACACACATTACACGCCACCGCCCGCCGCTTTCTTATCGCCCTGAGCCGAACAAATCGTCCAAGGCTTTCACCGGTAAATGTCTTACGAAATTGGCATCGTGAGTCCCGCAGACCATAAACTAGGGTAGAGCGGAGAGACCCGTTTATGATCTAGTAATAATGTGCCAAGACAATGCCATGGTCGATGGTCGTCCGCTGAGAAATAGGAACTCGTGCGCAAGTGTTGACGAAATGTATTTTAGACGAAGCTGTTGCTCCGAAAGGGTTTAATTAATGGAGTGTTAGGCCAACACAGTGTGTGACAAACATAAATGTAACTTATGATTGTTGAAAAAATATCGTAATTTTACATGCAGTCACGTCTCCCAAAATGCGGTAAATAGGGAATATTAATTTAGTCAACACTAGCCTTTTGCCCGCGGTTTCACCCGCGCGAATTGAAATAATGGCTGTTCTTATGGAACTGCCCGCTCCCAGGCAGGGAACAAAATATAGCCTACTAGCTTTTGCCCGCGTTCTATTCGGTTTAACGACATGCTTTTTTCCGGGATATAAAGTAGCCTATGCGTTAAGTTAGGGTATAAGCTATAACCATTCTAAATTTCATCCAAATCCGTTCAGCCGTTTCAGCGTGAAAGAGCAACAAACATACACACACACACACACAAACTTTCGCATTTATAATGTTAGTGTGATATCTAAGTGAACCATTACAACAGCGAAAAAATTTTTAAATGGTTCATTATAGTTACAGCGATTACCCATATTGATGCAGATTAGAGAATGAATAAAGATTTAAGTATACTATAATCAATTTCGTATGTTATGGTTAATATAGCAGTTAATCATGATATCGTTAACATATTAATTGAAACAAAACTGCGACAGGATATTTAACTAAACGTCTAGACGAAATAAACCACGAAGTTAACGACACTTGCCAGTTTCGATTGAAATTGATTGAAAAAAAAACCAAAGGAAGGATGTCGAATAACTTTACATAATTAACATTTGCATTCCAATATTGAGAAACAACTTTGTATGGAAATGAGTTTACTTCATTACAATAAAATAAAACAAACTATACAAAATACTTATTGTATTGCATGAAAATATTTAAAACAGCGAAACTTTATTTAAATATCGCTTTTTCTATTTTGTGCCGCCTTTTAACTGCAGGACAACAGGAAATAAATAAATTACAAATGCATTACCTAACTGAAGGACTTGGTTTAATAGAAATAAATAAAATGTTTGTAGACTTTTTAATGATAATGTCTATTCTTGTGTGACCACGATTTACAACAGTGGAATCGAAATGACAAGGAAATACATATCTAATGAGGTAAATGCAATGGGATTTTTAGTATTATATAAGACGAGTATCCTTGGGTATATTATATTACATGTTAGTCAACACGATATTTGCATAAAAACTGGTCTAAAAACTCGTCAAGTGTGAGTAGGACTCAGACCCGGAGGGTTTCGTTAGATGGGTACCGTTTAAACACAAACTTATTCCACGAGCAGATATAAGCGACCAACTTAACATAATACTTACGATGTAATTAACCCTATTTATTCAAAGGGTCTAATTAAGTTAGCTTTCAATTTCTTCGAGAGTTATTTTCGTAAATATAAGGGTAATTAATTTTCAGTTTTTTTTCCTAGACGCTCACCTAGTAAAAGTAAAAGTCTGAAATAAAAGATCCGCCCTTGATGACCATGAATACATGTAGTTATGTTCAAGAGAAACCCCTGAAAGCACAACGCACGCACGCTGTATAGCACATTACCGCGGAGGAACAAATTCGCATGGTTCGGTGCGCCTGCGCAGAGAATTATATCAAAGGTGATCTGTGGCAGAGAACTGGTAGATAGACGCGTGTTGACGAGGTTTGAGTGACAGGCGGCAGATGGGCCAGACAGAATTTTTTTATATATTTAAATGGCCTTATATCTACTCTAATATTTTAAGGAGATGTTTGTAAGTTTGGATGTAATCTCCGGAACAACTGATCAGTCTAAAAAATCTTTCACTAAAAGAAAGCTACATCATCCCTGGGTACCTCGTATAGTAGACCATACTTTGACAGCTCGATATACACTGTCTGTCCCTCTCTAAGTAGATGAATAGATTGAGACAGAGCACCGTATCAAGCGCTATCGAGCTCGATATGGTTTGCTATGCTAGACTAGCTGGGGGCTATAGTTTGTCCTTTGAAGACGAGCAGTCCCCTAGGGATATAACCATAAATTACAATCGTGCTTGTAATCTCTGGAACTACTTAAATAATTTTGAAATTTCTTCTACTGTTGTAATACTTGGACCCTTCACTTGGACATAGGCTATAGTTCGTTCCCTGGGGATGGGCAGTTGTCTAGGGACATAACTATTAATTAAATTCACGTGGGAAATCTCTAGAACTAAGGAACCGATTTAAAAAATTATTTATCTGTCACAATGGTTATATTTTTCATTTGGACAAAGACTATAGTTTGTTTTCTGAGAACGGACAGTTCCCCAGGAACATATACATAGGGGTAGACATATAAAATAGCACAAATTGTCGACACATGAATCCTCTACGGGGTCTCCGAGGCGTTTCCAAGTCTGAACTGTAAAATTCGAGTCACCGACGATTATTACGTTCCAAATGTGATAGGCGACCTATCGCAGTACTTCGGGCGCAAGTGGACCAACAGCTTAACGTATCTTCCACACGCAGACTGAACACAAACTAATGTTCCGCTCGCGGATTCGCCCGAATTTATTTTGTTTTTAGATAGTCCTATCGAATCTGTTATTTTTGGACGAATTAATTTTATAGTACGTATTTGACTTTTAAATTTGGTTATCATGAAAATTATTTTAAATGTGACCGCTTCTGTAGCCGAGTGGTAGAGCGCTCGTCTGCTAACGGAGAGGTCATGGGTTCAATCTTAATTTATTGTGTTTGGTCTGCGTGCTTCGGAAGATACATTAAGCTGTTGGTCCATTTGTGTCCAAAGTAGGGCGATAGAGCTCAACGCCTATCATATTTGGGACGTAATAATCATCGGTGAAAAGCGGGTGTAAAAATTGTGAACTGTGACCCGTATTTCATAGTTCACACTTGGAAACACCTTTGACACCCTGCCATGGATTCATATCGTGATGATAATGTTGTATTTTATATGTCTGACCCTATTATGTCTATGTCCCTAGGGAACCGTTTCCAATAAACAAACTATAGACCTCGTCCAAGTAGAATAATAACCATTGCAACAGTGAAAGAATTTTCAAAATCGGATTTGTAGTTATTAATGACTACGTCTCTAGGAAACTGCCCATCTCCAGGGAACAAACTTTGTCTAGAATTCCACCACTACAACTATGATAAAAATTTCCAAATCGGTTAGGTAGTTCCAGAGATTACGCGCACAAATTTCCGAATTTAATAAATGGCTAGGTCCCTAGGGAACCGCCCGTTCCCAGGAAATAGTTTTTACAAATTAATACAACAGTGAAAGAATTTTGAAAATCAAAGCAGTGAAATAATAGTTCCAGAATTGGCCGCGCAATTGTAATTTATGGCTATGTCTCTACTAGGGAACTGCCTATCTCCAGGGATAAAACTCTAGCCTATACCACTCACGTGTCCTATCAGTGAAAGAATTTTTAGAATCGGATCAGTGGGTCCGAAGATTACTTCCTACGTCCAAACTTACAAATATCTCCTCCTTATTGTAATAGGTCTTTACCTATGAAGTTGCCGAAATTTTCCAACAGATTCATGATTTTATAATTCCTGTAAATGAATAGCTATTTCCATTATTTGTTTTTTTTTTGAAAGTTGATTTCAAGGTTTTATATGTTCGCATTTTTTTTTTCAGTTTGATTACTAAAATCAAGTCTTCAAAGACAGTTCGTTTAATACGGCATACGTTGACTGTACTTTTTCTCCTATATCTGTGAATGCAGAAGTGATATAATCAAAAAGATAGGGTTAGTCCCCTGAGCTTAGAACAAGTATAGATATCAATGCTCCTGAGTATGTTTTCTTGTAGCCAGAATATTTCTGGTCGCTGCCCTTTATGTCTCATCTTAACTTTCCAACCTGTATAGCAGTTGTTTAGGTAGTTATTATTATAAAATAAATTAATAACACGTTTAAGATAATGATGAATTCAGTGTAGCAAATGAGTAAATCATCATAGGCTTTCAGACTCGTAATCACCCTAGTCAGCGTGATTACTATGACAGATTCAGTGTCCGGTATTGATGATCGTCTATAGGGCCTAAATGCTTTTTATACCACGAGCAGGTAACCTATGTCCATCCATCCATCCATCGGCCGGTGTTCGTCCACTACTGGACATAAGCCTTTCCCAAATTTCGTCACTCATGTCGGTCCTCCTCATCCAGCCGCCCCTCGCAACGTCCTTCAAGTCGTCGGTCCAGCGGGCACGAGGTCGGCCTACACTACGCTTTGCTGTACGTGGTCTTCATTCTAAAGCCTTTCTGCCCCAACGGCCATCATGTCGGCGACAAATATGGCCTGCCCACTGCCACTCCAACCACTGCAGGCTATGTCGGTTACTTTCGATCTCCGACGGATCTCCTCATTTCGGATTCTATCCATCAGAGATACTCCAAGCATAGCCCGCTCCATAGCTCGCTGAGCGACCTTAAATCGGTGGATTAGGCCCTTTGTAAGAGACCACGTCTCAGCGCCATACGTAATCACAGGAAGGACGCACTGGTTGTACATCTTAGCCTTTAAGCACTGCGGTATTGACGACGTAAATATGTGACGCAACTTTCCGAATGCTGCCCCACCCAACCTCGGCGTCGAAGTTGTTTTTATCCAGCTGTATGACTTGACCCAGATAAACATATTTCTGAACAACTTCGATGCTGACATTGTCGACGGTTAGTGGCCCTTGGATGACGTGACAGTTGGACATGACCTTAGTCTTCTCCAAATTCATCCGCAGGCCCACTCGTCTCGAAAAATCGCTAAGGCCGCGCACCATTACCTCCAGTTCCTGCAGCGATTCCGCCATTATCACGATGTCATCGGCAAAGCAAAGCGAAGATGTGAAATGTACTCTCCGTTTACGTTTATGCCTCGTCCATTCCAGTCTAGTGTTTTAAAGACGTCCTCCAGCGCGGCGGTAAACAGTTTTGGAGAAATAACATCTCCCTGCTGGTATACTATGTACCTTTGGAATATTATTGTACAGGCTCTCGCAGCAACTGATGCCACTCAGCAGCAGAAGAATGTTATACAAGGGAAAAATTATTTTTGTGTGCAATCATGTTTTAGTAGCTTTTTTTTAGCTAGTTGGTCCCAAAAAAACACGCTAGTTCTGAATCCCACTAAATCAAAATTCATGATATTGGGTTCAGTAAAACAAATCAAAAAAATCACAAATTTGGCTCCAGATGTCTCTATTGGTGGAGAAAGCATAGAGCGTGTTGAAGAAGGACGTAATTTGGGGTTACTGATGGACAGCAACCTGCGCTTTGAGAATCATGTATTGGCTATGGTTAAAAACTGTTTCTACAGATTAAAAGTAATCTACAAAATTCGTGAATTCCTTACTGTGGACTTACGTGTTCAATTGTGTGAGTCCCTTATTCTTTCAAGACTCAATTATGCAGATACAGTTTATGGTCCATGTCTGTTGGGTAGAACAATTAAACTTATTCAAAGGGTCCAAAATGCGTGCGCGAGATTTTGTTTTCCTATTCCACCTAAGACACACGTAACTCCCTTTTTAAATGCTTCCAACTTGCTAAAACTGGAAGCACGCAGGCATCTCCATTTAGCTACGTTGCTCTTTGGTGTCGTGAATACTGGGTCTCCTGACTATCTGATGAAAAAACTGACCTGGTCTCGTGATCAGTCTGCATACAATACACGTGCATCCTTGTACCTTTTGTCCATGCCTCGGCACGACACTGCTGCATTTCGCGGTAGCTTCAGATACGCTGCTACCAAATGCTGGAACAACCTGCCTCCACCGATACGCGACTTGAAACATGTCACTACCTTTAGAAAAAAATACAAGAAATTTTTGCTAAATGGACAAAAGGATCAAAATCTGTTTTATCTTTAATTACTTTAGAAATAACTTGCCCAATATTTGTTATCCAACCTTGTTTTTTAATTCCACCAACAAACTTTTGCCCTCGTGTTAAAGTAATCGGCTCCATAACATTTTCTTTCTTTTATCTCTGATGATTCCACCCTCCTTAATTTATAGGTACTATTTCTTATTTCTAGTTAAATACGAGTACCTACATTTAACACTTATTTAGTCACCGTTCAACTGTTGTTGAATTATTATTATTTATTTATTTGTTTGTTTGTGTACACGTTTCCGCAACTGCGAGTCACTCACACACGCTCGGCTGCAACAGAATACCAGCGTTGTGTCGAGATGATTACCTACTTCGTAGGTATACCATGTCAACACAGCATCATGCTGAGTTGCGACCATTTTGGTAGCACCAAACACTTTTATTTAGATTTAGTTTTTAGTAGTCTTAAGTTTATTTTATGTAACTTTTCTTTTTTAATTTTTGTTTTTTTCATTTTGTGTGTTACCGAATAAATTTATTTTCTTTCTTTCTTTCTTCTTTCTTTCTTTCTTCTTTTACTGGCCAGTGTGATTGTTTAACCAATTTAGTTATCGCGTAAACGCTTAAACGTTTTTTTAACATTTCATTTAGCATACGTTTATAATAACATGAAATTCATATTTTAACAAAATAAAAGAGATTATGCTGAACATAATATATTTTCCATCGTCATTTAGCTAGACAAGTGACTTGCTAGTTAGTGATTGTAAGGGAGCCTCGTTGGATTTTCAAATATACTTACCCCCCTAGCTTTGTAAATCGAATTTACCTCCCGCATTTCAAGTTAAAGGCTTTTTCCCGACTCACCACAGTCCCAATTCGACACAACTTTTTACTCTCATACATTCATTCCCGATTCACCACAAATTAGAAAAATATTAAAATTTTGAATATTCGTGTTCCCGATTCACCACAACTCCTTATTTCTACATAGAAATGTACCATGAGCAAAATAAAACAAAAGGCAAATTCGCAAGACAGTTCAAGTTAAATTTATTTAATATTATAAAACTAGATTGAAAACATCCAATAATCAGTACAAATAAGAAATAAGTAATGGGTATGCATAAATTATAAGCATAAATTGACATATTTTTCATAGAATAAGAAAATGAAATAATATAAAGAATAAGTAATTTTAGTTTTTAATGTAATAATAATTATTCCGTTCGTGCATTCAATTGTATGCTCTCTCTCTCTTATGATGGAACACATTTACTGTAGGGATATTTTATTATAAACTAGTGGAAGTGGTATTTTGCTGCTGGCTGCACATTCTGTGCTGTGTCGAATCGGGAATAGACAACATAATAATGTTAAAATAAATGAAATTGTGTCGAATCGGGAATAGACAACATAATAATGTTAAAATAAATGAAATTGTGTCGAATCGGGAATAGGTTTTTAGTGTGGTGAATTGGGACTGTGGTGAGTCGGGAAAAAGCAGAGTTAAATACGACTTACTTTCAGAGCACTAAAGTATTTATTAGCCATTTATAATGCAACTCCCAAATCTTTCGACTATCGCTTGCCCCACACCCGAATACCCAGTATACTATAATTACGCTCTATCAATGCGGTGCCGGGTTATTGAAAGCCTCCTCGAGGGGCGGGGGATATTAACTCGATAGCGGCTTGTAATTTGATGGATTGAGGAACACACCCGCGGGCCTACGGCGCCGGCGTGTAATCACGTGGTCGCCTAACTCGTGCGCCCGCGCATGGCTGGCGGAATGTGTGCGAATTGGGAGTCTTGGCAATTAAATAGGTCTAAAAGGTCCTACAATTTTATTTACAGATGATAGAGTATCCCTAATAGAGCACATACCATCGATTTTTTTTTTACCTTTCCATAGGAATTTTGTTAGCTGATTGAACCGTTTTGTACTGGGATGGATAGTGAAAAAATTGTGTGAGCAAAAAATTTTTTCTTCTTGAATTTGATGAGTTAATGATACATGATCTACCCTAAAATTATTTTCACTTACTATTGTAGGAATGAATGAATAAACACTTTTTTGCACAGAAAATTAAATGAATTGTTATTTGTGCAAAAAGAAAACAATTTTATTTAAGCCTATTATTTAAATATAATGCACTACATACCAATACCTATACATACTTATATCCATAAATACAAAGTAGTTAGTGGAGTAATTCAGAGAGATGAAAGGTAATATTTTTTCAGGTTATATATAAAAGAGGACACAGAAGGAAGGTTTCTGAGGGATTGCGGTTCATTCCAAAGTCGAACTGCATTGACCGTAAATGATTTTGGGAAACGCTCAGTGGTGTGTGGTGTGCGTAGGTATCGCCAGATCGCTATGATGACAAGACCGAAGCGCTCTGTTGCCAGGACCTTATATTCATGAGCAAAGGGCAGAGCTAGGGGGACACAGAGTACCCAACCCAGCCTCAAGTACAAACACCACCATTTTTCTACTTTATTATTAGTAAGTGCCAGCTTTTGCCCGCGGCTTCGCCCGCGTTGTAGTTTGAGGGTCCTTTCAAAGACTTCTATGTATAGACATGGCGTACCGCACTGAGTTGCGGCCCATGGGCCACAAATCCTATGCGAGCGAGCGAGACAACAGGTCCTTCGCAAGGTTGGCAAGTGAAGGCGAGCGAGACAAAAGTTCCGCTATGTGAGTATAATTTTGATACCGAACAGCGTTTCTGGTATTTATACATTGAAATCTTTGGGTCCTACCGAATCTGTAAATAATTTTTCGGACCAAGGTTTATAGAAGCTTTTTGATTTCCGATTCTCATGAAAATAATTTTATATGATTGACCCTATGTCCCTAGGGAACTAACCATTCCCAGGCAACAAAACTATAGGCTATGTCCAAATGAGGGACTAACCAATACAACAGTGAAAGAATTTTCAAAATCGGTTCAGTAGTTTCAGAGATTACCCACTCTAATTTACATTATGTTTATTTTTAACACTTGTACTTGCGCTAATTTGATTAATAGCTTAATAATTAATAATATAGATGTGATTGATGGTTCTTGATGGAACTCCATTACGAGTATATCAATGAAAAGTCTTACTTGTACTAGTGTTTATTTCTTCTCTGTTAGCGACCGGTTTCGTTTAAAATCATCTGAAAAACATGTCGCCATAATTCTCACTTCTGAAACCTTCATGAAAATCAAATATGACAATGCCAAAAAATGAAAATCATGAAATATAGTCATAGTCACCAAGTTCAAAAAATAGTCGTATCATAATTCCGAAGATATAGCTATATGTTGGTGAGGATTATGGTGTGAAGGTCACGCCATAATGCTCACCTCTCATGCGAGCAAACGGCGGCGGCGCGAGATACCGACTTGGTTTCAACCCAAAAAAAATAGTCATGAAATAGTCGTGACACCATGCCGAATCTCGAAAAGAATGCTTCAAGGATTCCAGAGTTATAAAGGTACCTCGGTGAGGATTATGGCGTGAAGAGAGGGATTGAATAACCCATAAATTACGATACCCTTATTCACCGAAATGACGTCATACCGAAAAACAATGTACACCAAAATTTAAGCGCTTATAACCGGTTGGGAATTCGGGTTTACTTTGTGTCGCCGCCGCCCTGCAAAAAAGTAACGGCTACAGAAAATAACCGCTTATAACCGATTGAGAATTTGGGTTATCTTTGAAATGCCGCCCGCCTTGTAAGCTACTCAATTACTTGACGTAACTTTTGAACATTGTATCGTCGGCACCAGTTGGAAATCCCCGTTAGAGTTCCGTCCAACTTAAGAGGAGAACCCTTTTGGAACCACTACAATCTAGTTAGGCGGCTGATTTAACCAGACGGCGGTGACATATGCATAAGGATAAATCTCAGCACATACATCCAAAAACACTGAAACGATGATATAGATGTGAGTGTATGTAATAAATTGTCTTATTGTTTTAGGATTTGCCGAAGCAAGCTCTATAAATTTAAATTATTTTGACGAAAATTCACCGAATTCATCAAGTGAAATCAGATATCACCCAATGGAAATTCAGCATCAATCTGGCGATTGCACACCTCTCGAATCTGCACCAGATATATTCAAAGATGATACAGTAAGTAAACAAATAAATTTTATCTATTCCCATACTGCAACTACAATAAGGTAATTTTACAACATCAAAAGCGGTTTTATAGGTACCTCTACTATCACGTTGTGATAATGCCAAGCAGGCCGCGCGGGGAGGTGCGCGGGACCAGGGTTGAAGGGGGTCATTAGGGATTGAAACATAGCAGTTTAAAGTAATATTATTACCGGATAGGATATTCAGATCGATATATACCTAAAGTTGAAAAATTGCCAGAAAACGTTTGCAACTATGGAGTGCCTTCTTAAAATATTATTTATTTAGATAGTAAAAATTACGGAATTGCTTAAAACGTTATGATGATTTTCTGGTATTTTTTCAACTTTAGGTATATATCGATCCGAATATCTTATCCCTGGTTATGATATTAAATATCACAACGTGACACTACATTATTTTTCCGAAAACAGACGTTCCACGCTTACTTGAGTAGATGGTGTAGCTAAAACTGTATTTGCAAGCATATAGAGTTGTGGGTTGGTCAACTTTCTGTTTTCCCAAAACTTCAATACATTTACTTTTGAATTAGATCGTGGTTGTTGTGAAAACTCTTGTAGTAAATTGGTTATATTTAACCCACACTGAATGTAGTTCAGATTGTTTTCTTGCACTCTTTGTCGTTCGGTCTCTGCCAGCATTAATTCGATTTCATCAATATCGCCTTCTGCCTCATTTTCTATCGATTGTTGATTATCATTACCAGTAGTTACTGAGATAGCATTCAGTTTTAATAACTGTAACCGTATTGTTTTTATAAATTCCACAGCGGTGGCCTTTTTCTCCGCTGACAATACTATATGGAATCTGGGGTCCAAATATAGACCGTTAACAAAGAGCCCATTCTGCATCAAAGAAAGTTGCCGTTGTTCCATAAAAGTGCATATGTTTTGTGCCAATTGAACTCCATGTATTTTTGTGGCCATATAACATTTCATCCAATTATAATAAAAGTCACCTATTGTGAGCTGCTCAGATTGAAGTATATGTGTTAAGATTTTCGACGGTGTCAGAGCTTGAATCATATCCGTTATCGCAGCCCAGGTCACTTCCGAAACAAACAAGTAATCTCCTTTAATTGAGGAGCAATAATGCCTCAATTCCAATAAACGTTCAAGCATGTTCACACTTGAGTTCCATCTAGTCATACAGTCAAGGATGGGCTTTCTTTGTTTGTCCTGCTGTAGTTTCAGGCGCATCTTTGTTGTTCTAAGACGACGAACAATAGCCCTTTCTAGAAGAAGTTTCTTCCAATGTGTAGATCGATTCATCTTCTCGTAGGGCGTCTTGAATCGCCAGCTGTAAAGTATGAGCGGCACATCGAATAGAAGTAACTCTATACCCTTCATTTCCATCGCCATCCATTACAGTGGAAAGAGTTACATTCAGTAAGTCCAGAGAATCTACCTCATCAGATGATTCCTCAGTATCCCCTGTTTCATTTAATTCTTCACTCTTTTTGGCCATGTTTTCGTTAAACATCCTTACCATTTTTAACATATTCGCACCGTTGTCGGTGGTGATTGATAGCATTTGATTAATATTAATACGATATTTGCGCAATACATGTACTAACTTTTCTTTCAAAATATCGGCAGTGCTGCGGGCGTGCAATTCTACCACTCCTAAGGTTTTCAGTATGACACTTCCGTTTTCAACATACTGGGCCATTGACCTATACGCCTAGACGGAGTGTGTCGCACAACCTGACTCCACAAAATGCGACCATTTCTCCTGTTGGTGTGCGTAACCGCTATTATGTTTACGTGAGCTTACACACACACATCCATGTAAAAAATGTTGTCTATTAATTATGTTTTTCCCTAAAAGTGGGGAAAATTATTTGTATCCGTGAACAGCGCCATTATAGAGATTGTTTGATGGATGATGTAAAGGTCCGATGAGATTTTTTACCCGACTTCCAAAAAGAAGGAGGTTATGAATTTGACATGTATCATTTGATGTGAAGGAATAATATGGTTTCAAATAATACTGCATTGTTTGTAACAAATATTATATTAAATAAATACAGACAAGATTGAGATAACATATATTATGCGAGGGCGGTTAATAAAGATTTTAACTAAACGGTTAATAACGTTATTAAGCCGGGATCAACTCATTTGTGGCTATATAGGGTGAAATTAAATCAACCGACCAAATTCATACTGGAGACTTGGTTAGTGGTCAAGAACTAGGTTCAATAATCCTTTTGGCCAATTTTGAAAAATATTTTTTTTCGCTTACTTGGTTTAAGTACAATTCCAAGTGCAGGCACTACGGGGCAAAAAAATATTCGTTTTCGAATTTCACCTGGAGGGTCATTAAAAATTATATATGAAGTTGGTCAGTTGATTAAATTTCACCTTATATAGTGAAGGTTTTGAAACATGTTTTTGGTTAATCTAGATGAAATTTTCGATATTACACTAGGGTAAATTTTTCGATTTGATCAAAAATAATAAAAAAACATTAGGCTAAACTCTAGATCTAGTCTCAGCCTAAAATATTACAATAACATTCCAGGGACATCAATTGAACAAATATAAAAGTACATACAAACAATAACACAACATAATATCATCACAATACAATGTGAAATTAAATTAAACGACCAAATTCATACTGGAGACTTGATTAGTGATCAGAAACAAGCCTCAAGAACCCCTTTGGTGAAAGTGAATAAATTTTTTTTTGCTGTCAAACATCCTAAAATTCCAATGTTAGAAAATACATTAGTGTCCAAGCACGATGTGTCTAGGGCCTTCCGTTTAGGAAATGTTAAATAACTTGCCACCAGAAAATTAAATAATAACTTACATTTACAGACATACAAATGTCAAAAACTGTCATCGGTTAGAAAGCGCCCGCAATACCCGTCATTTGAGTTTAAACCCGGAAGCGCTAACCCCAGCCGTTTCAAAGATGTAGTAATTTCAAAAAAACTGTCAAAACCTGTCAAATTTCATTTTTTTGTCATCAAGTAACCCTTGTCGAGCTATTTACTATAGTGAAAATCCGGTAGCTCTTGTTCTGACCGTTCCCGAGATATAGAAGTACCCAAATTTAGAAAAAACTTGTCAAAAAGCTGTCAAAACTTTTCAAATGAAATTTTTTTTTAAATCATTCATGTGGTACTTGTTAAACCATTTCGGTACTATAGTGAAAACCTGGTAGTTTTAGCTCCAACCGTTCCCGAGAGTGTCTGAAGTGCCCAAAATGGGCACAATTTCTTTTTGCATATTAGGGTAGATCTCCTTGATCTCTTTTCTTAGAATACCATCAACAGGGGTCTAGCTTCAACCGTTTAGGAGATATGGGCCGAAAAAGATTTGACACCTGAAAAAAAGACAACTATTTTTGGACCCCTGGGATGCAAGTTTGTGGGTTCCAAGAACAACCGTTCCGGAGATATGGCCAAAACCATTTTATTTTCGCGCCTCAGTTTTTTTTTTTGAAAGATTAAAAACTCTTTTTGGGTCCCTGGGGTCCAAGTTTGGGGTTCCAAGACCAACCGTTCCGGAGATATGGTTCAAATATCTCAACGGGAACAGAATTTAGCGAAATTGTCATAAAAAATGTCAAGTCACAAATCGGTCTCGCCAGTTTGGTTAGAGAAAAGAAATTTTTCGATACAAAAATCCCATACAAAACAGGGTTAACGGAAACAGTGGAATTGCAAAAAACGGAAAAATTTAAATGTCTGATTTTATACCCAGTCAAAAAGACAGGCCCTACAACCCTACCCCCCCTTACATCATTTAATGTCAAACAACCCCTTCCCATACCTACTAGAGATTCTGTTAATGAACAAAAACAAACAAGCTTCAATTACCCTTTTGATAAAATTCGATAAATACATTTTTAATTTAATTAATTTCATTTAACGTTTCGAGCTCAATGCGAAATGCACAACTTATAATTGTTTTTATTATTATTACATAAAAAGTACTAAATAAATGTGATTTATGGCATTTCGCGACCATTGTTTAATATCTATTAGGCTTTTCTACCAAAATTTTGTAATTTTATGCATTACGTTGTAAATGACGTAATTCTGCTAAAAACCTCTGATAATTATTCTACAATAGTCGCAAAATAAGATGAAACTATTTTATTTCATACATTTAATTCAAAATAAGAAAAACAAACTTATGTTTTGCACTTTGCACTGAGCTCGAAACGTTCCCCCTTAAACTAGTCCAACCCCCCCTTTTTACATCATTTTCATGTCAAACAACCCCTTTCCATGCTGGAGACTCGGTTAATGAACAAAAACAAACAAGTTTCATTTACCCTTTTGATAAAATTCGATAAATATTTTTTTTATTCAATTACTTTCATTTAACTAATTGTACTTAAACTATTCCAACCAGTAGGGAGCAAAAAATAAATTTTTCGAATTTGGCTACAAAGATTACTGAACCTGATCACTAACCGAGACTCCAGTATGAATTTGGTCGATTGATTTAATTTCCCCTATATAAATATTAAATAAATCAATGAACGTTTTGTTACTTTAATCAATAAAAAATTAATTAAATTAAACAAGCACAAAAACACAAGAAAGCACAAAGTACATAAAACACAAACAAACAGGATTTACCACTTAAATGAATTACAAACAAAACGTACCGATGACCGATCACCGACGGTCGACCATTATTGCTAAGCTATATATCGGGTATTATTTTTTCACTACTCTGGTAACCCTGTAGTAGAATGGCGAACAGCAAAATTGACAAATGAATTATTTGGTTTGAATTAACTTTTTACAAAGAAATATTAATGGAAATTAAGTACTTACAGATGGAATGAAACACATTTATCCTTTGACGGCTTCTGAGAATAGTTTTTACATGTGTTGACTGCGCAACTTGGCATTTTAATCGTAATTCCACGAAGATGTGTACTCGACAAAATGTCCTTGAATACTGTCTGGCTACAAAATTTATTTATTTATACACAAGTAATTTATAAGTACTTTGGACCCTCCTTTTAAGCTAACAAAACCTGTATTAGAAGGGACCGTTCTTCCCTAGTTGTTACATTATTCTTGTGCTGTTTGTAGGTAGTACAACTACAGATTATATAAATTAATACATTAACAGAAACCTTTATTTTGAAGAAAAAAAGGTGAGAGTTTATACATAATATGTTTGTGTGTGGTGTGTGAGAGGGTGTGTAGGTGTGTGTGAGAGGGTGTGTGTCTGTGTGCGTGTGTAAGCGTATTTGCATTTGCGTGGTTAAGAATCCATGGTATATATGTATAATAATATGTTTAAAAAAGTATTAAATATAGTTTACAACTAATAGTAATTCTCTTAAATATAGGTATAAGGTCCTACGATAATAAGTGTAAATAATTCTAGGGAAGACTGTGTGTGTATCGCTAACTGAACTTTCGGCGGAAAGTGGTTTATTTGCGATAGGGGCCGTCCATAAATTACGTCATCGATTTTTTCAGATTTTAGACCCCCCCCCCCCCTATAATCATCCTATCGTCATTTCTTAATGACCCCCCTCCCCTTCTCCCAAAATTGACGTCATTACTAGTTTGACAAAATAAAACATTGCAGATTTGAGAAAAATAGGGTATTATATGATTAAAACACTTGGTTATAGAATCACCTTTTATTATTTTTACTTTGGCAATAATCATTGATATAATATAACTACTTATTTTTTGAATAAATTATACACAAATTCTTGTACTTTTATTCCACATATATTTATTTTTATTCTAACTTAGGCTACCGGTTTCGTATTACACATCATATACTTATTTTTTACTTTTCTTTGGATAACTCCCACGGAGTTTTCACCCATTCTTTTAAATTCTGGATCACGGGTAATATCTCCGTATCCTCCCGATATTCGTTTTGGCTCGATTCATCCATGACGTCAATTTCGAAACACCCCCCCCCCCCCCCATCTATCATTTACCGTCATCCGCAGACCAAACCCCCCCCCCCTCCTAATTTAGAATGACGTAATATATGGACGGCCCCAATTACTACATCACCTCTTTTGTTTTCAAAATAATATTACTTTGAATTTCAGGACCCTTTATAATAATAATATTAATACTTTTATATATTTTAAATGTGGATAGTAGTAATTGATATAAGTGAGATATAACCACCAATTTTATCACAATTTACACAAATAGGGTAGGTAGCCAAAAGTATCAACTGTTCCAAGGTGCAAAGAAAAAAGACAATTGAAGCCAGTTTATAAAAGTATTACCGTTTGAGAATGACTCTTATGAATAACACTATATAAGTATAGATTAAGCAGGGTTAGGTTAGGCCTGTCGGTGTTGTTCTCCGTAGGGTTAGACTGCGATAACTTGAGACATGTGAATATTTATGATATTGGTTTTAGTAAATTTTCAGTATCTTCGTAGTTAAGTTGTTTTATCCAAGTGATGAGTTTAGTTTTGTGTGATCTACCCCAAATAGGCAAACAGTACAGTAAGATAGATTGAACCATTGTTTTATAGATATAAATAAGTAGTTCTTTGTCAGCAATGTGTCTAAGATACTTAAAAAGCCAAATGAGTTTTCTAGCACGAGATGAGACCATATCAATTTGCTTGTGCCATGAAAGCAGTTGGTCAATGTGTACACCTAGGTATTTGGTAGTAGTTACTTTTTCTAAGGATATATAGTAAGGATAAAAAGTAACTACTACCAAATACCTAGGTAGCTGAGACACAAACTCGGCTATTTTAGTTGAGTATGAACGGTCTCGCCTTTCGCGCGCTTACACTACGTAATGTTCCAATTTTTAATTTCTTAGGTTTCTTCGGCGGTGTTTCTTTAGTGTTTGTGTCGGCTATGTTTTTATAATTTTCTTTATCTTCTTCTATCATTACGTTTCGCCTTTTTACTATTTTGTACTCATTTTCATGGTATGCGGCTAAGTGGTACAATAAATTTGTCGTGTGGTTGCCCTGAAAATTGCTGGATTTGTTAGATTACGGGTAAACCAAATTGTTAACGGTGAATGTTATAACTCCTTGGTGGAACGTTGTGAATTAAATAAATATACTCGATACACAGTTCCAAAAATCTATCAGTCACCAAAAACATAAATGTAAAAAAGGGGCCAAGTGCAGTACAAAGATAGTGCAGGATTGTTGGCTTCGCGAAAAAAAGAATTGAGATCAAATTTGGTGCCGAGGCTTATGGAGGCTCCTTCAGTCATAACCAGGGATAAGATATTTAGATCGATATATACCTAAAGTTGAAAAAATGCCAGAAAACGATTGCAACTGTGTTGGCTTCTTAAAATATTATTTATTTAGATTATCAAAGTTCCGGAAATTACGGAATTGCTTAAAACGTTACGATGATGTACCTAATACTTAATTGATGTTACCGTAAATGTATGTAAACAGCGTAGAAGGTCTTTCTTAGGAACTAATATCACCGATTTTAATAACAAGAAAAACTGCATTCATACATTTAAAAAAAACCTGTACTCAGCTCGGGAATCGAAACCAGTTGTTTTGAAAAAAATAAACTTACACTATTTCTATTTAGATATAGATTGTGTAGGTCTTAAGCAGTAAATGGCTCTATGAAACATGATGTCTCAAATGAACAAAATGCATTGTTTTCACATACTTTAATTTATTTTAGTAGGTGTTCGAAGTGACCACCGTTTTTTTCAATACAATATTCAACACGTTTAGGTAACTACCTTACAAAACACCTACTAAAATAAATTAAAGTATGTGAAAACAATGCATTTTATTCATTTGAGACATCATGTTTCATAGAGTCATTTACTGCTTAAGACCTACACAATCGACATCTAAATAGAAATAGTGTAAGTTTATTTTTTTTCAAAACAACCGAGTTCGATTCCCGAGCTGAGTACAGTTTTTTTTTAATGTATGAATGCATTTTTTTTAAATTAAAATTGATGACATGGTTCCTAAGAACAGATCTTCGTATGTCTTGTAGTTTCAGACTTTCCCATACTGACCGATTTAAATGAGACAACCTGTATATCTTCAACCTTCTACTCTGTTCGACCTAAATCAGCTTGGCATTTTAAAAATTTCCTAGGAATTGTATATAATGCCTGAAAAATACACATTCATTTACGGTAACATCTATTAAGTATTAGGTACATCATCGTAACGTTTTGAGCAATTCCGTAATTTCCGGAAATTTTATTATCTAAATAAATAATAGTTAAAGAAGCCGACTCCATAGTTGCAGACGTTTTCTGTAATTTTTTCAACTTTATGTATATAAAGATCCGAATATTCTATCCCTGGTCATAACATAAGTGCAATAATGTACAATGTTCTTATTCTTAACTGGTTTTGAAAGAAAAGTTCTACAAATTCAATAGCAAGGACCCCAACAAACTTTCTTTAAAACAAGTTAAAAACTTTTTTTTTCTAGATGAATTTCGGATCTGTCTATATGAAAAAATTACATAAATAATATAATTTTAGTGTATGACAAAATTCATACTAGCGACTCAGTGACACCTGGGTGAATTTCACTATTTTTGACCCTTTCCATGTCTATTCGCATCACAAATCTCAAGTATTGATTTTGATATTAAAGAAAAACAGTAGAAGTTGCACCGTGATTTTTCTAATGAATTTATTTTAAGATACACCTTGATTTCCAAAAAACTTTATAACAAGGCAAAATGACTTCTTGAAATAAATACCTATACTAATAATGTAAAAAAAAGTTGAAATAATTGTTCCTTACAAAATGTCCAGAATTTCTATCTTTTATGTTACTCTATTACGTAACGCATGGATTTTGTATCCGCATTGGTAAATTCCACTTAAATTATTACTGGCAACACCAAAGAAAAAGTCGCAGTCACGTGAACCAATCATCACGCGGCAACCATTTTGTTTTTCATCAGAAACAGAGCACAACTACGGTGCGGCTGCAAATGTAGACATTGTGTTATTTTTTGTGTAAAAGAGTTCTAAAGAATGTAAGTATTCTTACTCCTTGTTATCATCATGTATGCAAAGCTCTTTACAGAGTTAACAAACTACCTAATGCCTTACATCTGTGAAATTATTTGGATGCTTTCTTGGTTGTTTTTAGGTTATGTAGACATCGATTTTCGTTTCTTTTATGTTATATTTTATGTAACGTTACATCAAATTTGCTAAGGGGGCGTTCATACAGTTTTTGGCCTTACCCAAGGACTCAGCTTTGTGTACATAGTTAAAAACTTGGGATTTCAGTTTATGTAAATTATGTAACAGTACTTGCATATGTTTATGCCATTCTTATTATTCCAGAAATAATGCCTCTTTCTGCTGCCGAGCGACAAAAAAGATATCGGGAACGACTGAAACAAGATACGTAATATTCTTTTGATCTGGTATTTTGAATTTTGCATACTTTAATAAACGATGTCTTGGTCATGTGTTTTTTATTTAAATTTTGCTCAATTATGGCTACATCTTTAGGGTTCTTTTTTGTTACTTTTACGTAACCGTTACGCAAAAGTAACATAAAAATAGGGTCAAAAATTGTGAAATTCACCCACCTATTCTCGTTTAACAAATATTAAATTTAGAGCTGCCAAAACCTAAAGCTTTTGATTGCACAGATTGATGAAAGTTACATGATCTTGTATTATTTTAGGTTTTTCAACTCTAAATTTAAGGTTTTCTCCACGAGAATAGGGGTCAGTAAGTGTTTAGGACCAAGGTTCAATGAACCTGTTTGCGAAATACGAAAAATATTTTTTGTGCCTCTACATATACTTACTTAATTTGTGCCCCTTTACTTGTCCAGTACAAACTCGACTCAAGGAGTATAGGAAGTTTTTATTTTGCGTATTTCACAGAAAAGGCCATTGAATCTTGGTTCTGACCACCCACTGAGTCTCCAGTATGACTTTGGCTATTTAAATGAGAATCACTGAGAGTTATTGAATGAAAAAAATTATTTAGGTTTTTACAACGATGTAGTAAAAAACACATTTAAATAGTAATAATAAAATAGTACTATGTCAAATAAAGAGTATATAGGTATAATATTTAGGGAGGACGCGCATTTATAATAGAAAAAATATCTATCCCATCAGAAGAAATAATGTTTGTAAAAAACTTTATTAACCTAGAAGCATGAACGTAAAAAACACCTAAAAGTGATGAAATGTAATGTTCAACTGCAATTTTTTCTGTAAAATTCACGTCATTTTATTTTTATGACAAGCATCGCAACGGTTTACGAGCGCTGACCTTGACTGCGCTAGTCATTGTTTCTCTATCGCACGTAGTAATTTTGTACGTTAGTGAACACATGCGCTAGTCTCCCACCACTTTCACCGAGCGCTCATAAACCGTTGCGACACTTGTACTTTTAATTTAAATGCATATATTCAAAGACCGAAAAATGCTTTTGAAAATTATCTTTTTTATCTTTCATCACTTTTAGTTTATAAAGTTGTGGACAAACATTATTTCTTGTATTTGAACTAATTAGTACATTTACACTGCATGTACATAACAATAACTTACCCTCATTAAGGTTCCACAGACAATTGTGTATCTGGACGTTTTTGTATTTTCGTCATACGTAAAAAAAACAATGCACTGCATTGGCTTTCTTTCTTCCCATAGTCGAAATCCAATTTGTTTACGTTATGGGTACGAGTATATCTAAAATCCACAGTTTGTTTCTTCAAACACGCAATATCAGGCACACATAAGCTGAGTATGAATGATCAATCGAGGATCAGTCGATCGAACGAGTCAACGAATCTCCCTTCTCACCCCTTCGCTTACCCCTCGTATACACGCACGGAATCGTCTTTATATCGATACCGAAACGGGAAAACGGTGAAATAATGGTACAGAATTCAAAAGGGTTCCATAAGGGCTATCGCTATTTATTTCGGTTAATTTATCGGTTATCGGTACTGTTTTCAATCCCTGCGTGAAGGTTTCACCTCACCTGATATCTGCAGAACGCTCAGGTTGTCAGTTTGAGCTTGGTATCAAAAAATAGTCCTGAAATAGTCTTCTCCAACTACACCAACTTCGGCTTGTTTTATTAAGTAGAAGTATGTTAAAACCGCATGTAAACTTCTACATACATTTCGTGTTGTTAATGCATTTAATTCTTCATTTAAGTAGATGGCGCTGTATATCATCTTGGTATAAAAAAGGGAGTGCCTCCGCTGCCGGCGCCGGCACCCGAAAATAACGACGTTGGAAACCGGCAGTACATTACTGCCGGCAGCCGAGATCAAAAACATCGGCTACCAGCGCCGCTGACTCCCATAATGGATGCCATGGCGCTGCCATCCCAAATTTAAATTGTAATTGTAATTTTGGGTCTTTATAGTCACTGTCAAAAAAACTCACCAAAAGAAAAAAAATAGGTGCGACGACGAGCGAAGCGAGGAGGAGCGTGTTAGGTTGACATGTAAGATAAAATAAGGAGCCGACCGAAGCGAGAGACGACGTACCTAGTTTTAACACTAACTCAAATTTGTATTTTCAAGTTGCCGATTTCAACGATTTCCAAAAAAACAAACATAATACATACACAATCTCACACTTTGAAATTTAACGTCCTTGCGCGTGAGAAATTTCTACTGTCAGTGCCACCGGTATTCATTTAGGGAGCCGGCGGCGCCGGCAGCCGATGTTTTTGATCTCGGCTGCCGGCAGTAATGTACTGCTGGTTCCCAACGGCGTTATTTTTAGTTTTTTTTTCTTTGGGTGAGTTTTTTTTGCTGTGACTATTAAGACCCAAAATTACAATAACAATTTAAATTTGGGATGGCTGCGTCATGGCGTCCATTATGGGAGCTGGCGGCGCCGGCAGCCGATGTTTTTGATCTCGGCTGCCGGCAGTAATGTACTGCCGGTTCCCAACGGCGTTATTTTCGGATGCCGGCGCTGGCAACGGAAGCACTCTCCTTTTTATACTAACACTAGCTTTTGCCCGCGGCTCCGCCCGCGTCGAAGATATTTTCGTGGAAATAAGGAAAACAAAAGAATATGATTTTTTGAACGACAATATGCAACGGTCACCATGTTTTACCAAAGTGCTAATAAAGACCAATCAAATAAGCCCAAACTTGAAGGGTCTGCTGTTGTCCGTTGAGGAGAACCCATACCCACCTTCCAGTCCCATCAACAGACCTTGGTCACCATGTTTTACCAAAGTGCTAATAAATACCAAAAAAATAAGCCTAAACTCGAAGGGTCTGCTGTTGTCCGTTGAGGAGATCCCGTACCTACCTTCCAGTCCCATCACCAGACCATGGTCACCACGTTTTACCAAAGTGCTAATGAAGACCAATAAAATAAGCTCAAACTCGATGGGTCCGCTGTTATCCGTTGAGGAGATCCCGTACCCAACTCCCACAGTCCCGTCATTAGATCGTGGTCACCATGTTCTACAAAAATACTTATCAATCTTAAGAGGTCTCCGAAAAAAAACATTTACCAGTGGATGATTAAAACCCCGACGACGAGACTACATACGTACGAGTCCAGTGCCGTCTTAAGTCTATTCGGCGCCGGGGTGCGGGACTCAGCCTGCGCCCTCATTTTCTTTTACACTGCAGCGTGGCACGCGACTGACGACACACTGCAGTATGAAAGGGGTCCTAGTCAACCAAGAAAACACAATACACGTAATTTTGATAATGTATTTATTTATTTCTCTAAAATACAAAACTTAAAGTATACAAATAAAAAACTAAACTTCTCCATTCGAGATATTATGTCAATTTTCTGGAATTAACACTCTAAAAAAGGTACCTACTTCTTCAAAAAAGTGAAAATTTTTCGATGAACCTTCTAAAAATTACACTTTTATTTTAACACGAAAAAGAAAATGATGCAAAAACAAAGAAAAGAAGGAAACTATTCGTTGAGAAATCAATAGAATTATGAGTTAATTACAATTAACAGTGATTGTAATGGCGAAAAACACCAGCAACCCAACTCTCGTTTATATTATTATTTAATTGATAAATTTATTGTATGTACAGAAGACAGCAAGTCAACCTTTACATTTCCAGCGTAAGCGGGACTTGCACACGCAACACCTTTATACGTGGCAGAGATCAGCTTACTCTGGTCATGTAAAGGTTGAGCTGCTGCCTTCTGTACATTCATCAAACGAACTCAATTTTTCTTGCTTTTGAGTTGGCAAAGATTTTAATTAAATCATTTATTTTTGTATCAATATTGGTTCCTATACTTATAATAGCTAAGTTTGTCAGTCTGTTTTGGGTGATGGTTGACCGAAGATAATTTTTTATTAATTTTAGTTTTGAGAAGGATCGTTCACCTTCAGCTACTGTAACAGGCAGTGTTAAATATATACATATGTCAAAGGGTGCAAATTACTATCGGCTATGACAGATGCACAGCACAGGTGCCGCGCCGCGCGCCCATTTCAAATGAACTTACACTTTATTGACTTAGAAATCATTTTGCTTCAAGTGCGGGCGACCGGGCGGCAATGTGTCAAGGTTATACACTCTTTGGATTAGAGATTTTGCCGCGCTCGAGTTGTATTAAATAAAATTGTTATTTCATTTGTGTAGTGATAAGAGTCATTTTAGCTTGGACATCGTGAGCGGTATGACAAGTGCCGAAAGCGTAATAAAAGTAAAACAATGATTATTGTTGATGACTTTTTTTTTATATTTAATTTTGCGCATACGTATTTGTCGTAACAAGTATATGAAACTGTGCAATGGCGTTAAGTTCAATGAAATATCTAAATATTCAGCGATCGGCAAGCGCCCCCGAGCGCTCCGCGCCCGGGTGCACCGCACCCCTTGCACCCCCGGGTAAAGACGGCCCTGCGTACGACTACGCAAGGCGTACATACCACACGATTAACTAAAAATCTTATAGAGTGCTCAAAGATTTTTTAAAGTCAGTTCAGTAGTTTTAGTTATTATCCATTATATGCAAACAAAGAAACAAATCTTTCTTCTTTATATAATAGTGTAGACAAACTGTAACGTGAGTTGATTTGAACCAGACTGCGTCAAATTCGATATTTTGAAACATGCGGCGCCATCTAGTGTATTAAAATAAAAACAATTTCAACGCCAGCTCACAAACAATTTCAACGCCAGCTTACTGAGCCGTTATCCAGGATAGCTTCCCAGAGATGGCGTTTTCTAAGCACTTGAAAATAAAAATATTTTAGTTATTGGTCTTTGCGCAGTCAAGAAATATAATTTCAGCTTTAATATTTTTTATACAAACGGAAATAATTTTTCTGAAAATAAAATAAAAAAATAAAAAGTGAAAACAAATTTTACCAGTCGGGGTTTGAACCCGCGACGATCGACAATGCTACGGCGGCGAACCTTCCATATGTCTCACTAAAATTCTCATTGTGCTGCTCCCTTTTGTCATAGCGTGATGATACATAGCCCTAAACCTCCCCGAAGAAATGCTTTATCTTTCAGTGAAAACTGCATCAAAATCCATTGATTGGTTCTCAAGTTATAAGCGAACGAACAGACAGACGGACAGACAGACGTTGTATTTTATATGTTTAAAGAAGAGAAGAAAGAAGATGATATACAGCGCCATCTAATTTTTAAATAAAGAATTAAATGCATTAACAACACAAAATGAATGTAGAAGTTTACATGCGGTTTTAACATACATCTATTTAATAAAACAAGCCAAGCGTTTAAACGAAACCGGTCGCTCGCTAACAGGAGAAATGATCTCTGTGGAACTAGTACAAGTAATACTTTTCATTGCTTAATTAATAGCTGTATCCTTATAGAACTGCTCGTACCCAGGTCACACACTAAGTGAAGATTTAACCATTAAGAGTGAAAGAATTTTCAAAATCGGTTCAGTAGTTCCAGAGATTACCCGTGCAAATTTAATTAATAGCTATATCCCTAGGAAAGTGCTCTTACCAAGGGAACAAATAGCCTTTGTCCAAGTGAAGATCTAACCATCAGTTCAAAATAGTTGTCCCTAGCGAACTGCTCGTCCGTCCCCGAGGAAAAATTATAGCCTATGTCTAAGTGAAGAGTTACAACATTACAACAGTGAAAAAATTATCAAAATCCTTTCTGTAGTTCCAAAGTAAATTTAATGAATGGATGTGACCCTAGGGAACTGCTTGCTCCCAGGGAACAAACTAAGTATAGCCTATGTGCAAGTGAAAAGTCTAACCATTACAATGAAGAAGAATTTTTAAAACCAGCACCCTGATTCTGTATCGTAAAACGAGTGCCTATCGTTGAAAACATACATATCCCCTTATCTAAGGATACGTTTGCACTTTAAATGACGTCATAATTCGTAAATAGTTCAATACCCATTGAAGGTTATTTTGGAAGTTAATTTTTTATCTGTTTTTGAGGAATAGCACCCGAAACTAAGTTACATAATAGGCCCGCTGTTCAGTAGTTTCAGAGATTTCCTACGCAAATGTAACTAATAGCTATGCCTCTAAGGAATTGCTCGTCCCCAGGAAACTAAAACTTTCGATAGTGTAGCTTTCTATCAGTGAAAGAATTGTTTGAATCGTTTCTGTAGTTCCAGAGATTACCCCTTACATACAAACAAATTGTACTTTAAGGTCGTTGTCTTTATATCATAGTGTGGATGTAGATAAAGCAAACCCGTGTCAAATAATAGTCATTTTATTATTAGAAAAGTTGTTAACATTAAGAGTAGGTAAGCAAAGCACAGAATTTATTATACCTATTTTAAGACATACAGTCAGTAATTTAAGAAACAGGTTTTTGAGTAAATGAAAACAATTAATTAAATAAAATAAACATTCTAGTCTAGTTGAAAAGAAGAATCCAAAGAATGACGTCTTTTTTTAATATAGGGATGTGCTTGGAAACTTATTAAGAGGTCCCGGGATCTAGAGAGGCACAAAATGTATCATATTTTTTCATCGCCTATATCTCAGAAATGGTGAGCCATAATCAAATTAATGATTGTTGCGTCAAGAGGAAAGAGTTATTTGTTGACACAGGTACATACAAAGTATAATTTTAAATACAACCGTTTTTGACGATTCACTATTTTTTTAATATACAAGGTGAAATTCAATCAACCGACCAAATTTACACTGGAGATTCGGTTAGAAATCATGAACAAAGTTCAATGACCCTTCAGGTGAAATTCGAAAAAAAATACTAGGAAATTGTACTTGAACTAGTCCAACCAGTACGGGAGCAAAAAAATTCATTTTACGAATTTGGCCAAAAGGATTACTGAACCTTGTTCCTGATCACTAACCGAGTCTCCAGTATGAATTTGGTCGGTTGATTGAATTTCACCCAATATAAAAAAGCAGCCCTTTTCTGAACAAGTTTTAGAGCTTATTTTGGGCGCTCCAGTGATTTAATAAACACACGACAAAAATGAGCTTACACACTATTACTTGGAACTAAATAAACATTTTGAGATAACGTCCATACGATCTCAAACTGAAAATATATATACTTAATTATATAAGTATTGATTACTCAATTAGGGTGTCCCAAATAAATCAGAGTTATTTTTTTTTAACGCATACCCTCTTATTACGTTCGTATGATGACAAAACTATTGTAAATAAAGTTTCATGTACTTAGAACCATGTCAAGCCCTGGCTGCAATGCGTTTCAGCAGTAAAAGCACCTTACCAAGACCTGTGCTTTCTGAAACCATGAAGAACCACGAAACAATAGACAAAAGTATCTCAAAAGCGGCTTTACAGAAGTTTTTTTTAACGCATACCCTCTTATTACGTTCGTATGATGACAAAACTATTGTAAATAAAGTTTCATGTACTTAGAACCATGTCAAGCCCTGGCTGCAATGCGTTTCAGCAGTAAAAGCACCTTACCAAGACCTGTGCTTTCTGAAACCATGAAGAACCACGAAACAATAGACAAAAGTATCTCAAAAGCGGCTTTACAGAAGTTCTGCCAACATTTATGGTACTTGATAGATGAAGTGTCTATCTTGTCTCTATTTGATGATGATGTAGATCAAGAGACCAAATCAAAAATGGTTGCTAACTTAGCCAATGAAAATCAATCAGCTCATAATAAGCGCTACATCCCATCAAAAGAACTTTGTGGCCGCCTTTACGAGAAAAGCCTAGATAACTTTGTGTCAATCAAAAGCAAGTATCTGTTTTATCGCTTCAAACTGGATGATAGTTTTCTCCAAGAGTCACCTTCATCATGGCCCAATAATGCCGCATTTCAGCACGCTAAAAAGAAGCTGCTCACACTCAGAGCAGTAAACGATGCCGCTGAAAGAGCAGTGAAGTTAATGCAAGATTTTCATGGTTTAATCACTGTTCAAGAGGAACAAAAGCAATTTTTATTACGCTGCGTACACGAGCACAGGCAAGTGTACCCTGACTGCAAAAAGCAAACTTTGAAAAGAAAATTAGCTAAATAAAGCCCTTTTAATGAATACCTAATAAATATAGCATAATAGTTACCATTAGTGTTTTATTTACCGCATAAAAATTAAGTTCTAAAATCTCAATATGGCTTCCCCATACTAATCTTAATGTTCAAAGTTTGACATCAAGTCGGCACGGGTTATCGTTATCCGATCGCAATAATGTTTGATATTCCAGTTATTAGGGTCAAATAGAAAAAAAACAGAGGGTATGCGTTTCAAAATACGAAAAAAAAAATTCGCCCTTCTAGCCTGGGACACCCTATTACTCATACACATCTGCTATCACTTACCCACGCGCGAGACATTAAAATTAAATCATACAGTAATAATGCTTACAAAAAGTCGTTATTCAAAGTAAACAATTTTTTGTTTCATACTGCTGAAAATGAAAAATACAAATGCGAAGCAATGAGAAGACGTCCTCGTACTCTTTCGAGTTATACGCATTGGAAACCAAAGCCAGGGCTTTGCATAAAATACTGAAATATTTATCAGCTGCCATTGGATTTATCAATTCTTGCGCAATTTTTTTTATATCAATATTTTCCAAATACTGTTTTTGTGCTTTGGAAAGTGGGGTGTCAACCTTCCGTCCAATGCAAATCTGGCAGTCACACAAAATATTGTACACAATAAATAATTCCTCTTGTTTTTTTCTTTCAGATAATGGACGTTCGAGCCAATGGTATCTGAAACGAAAACCATTGTATAACTATCGATATTATTCTGATTTGAGAAACATACATATTTTTTTTATACTTACAATTTGGACACCGTTAACTCGGTTCCTCGCTTGATTGGCTGCACAGCGACCAGTGCCACTTCCTTATTCAGCCCCGCTTGCAAAATGTTTGGATTGCAAGAATGATTCAACTTGCTCAAAAAACCGAAAATGCCTAGATTCGGAAACTTATACATTCCTATTCTTTTATCTTGAGTATTGACTGACACAAAACTAGTCATTTTACGATAAAGCACCAAAATCATCATAGTTCTAGCAAATGATCGAGTTGCTAGTTGCTTCTTTTTATCATCATTAGGGAGAAACGATGGGATGTTACGTAGTTGATGTAAGATGTCTGACACCATCAAACTTACATTAAACATGCTCCCATATTTGAAATACATCTCATCGTCAAAGCTAAGCAGTGAAAAGGGGTTATTTCCATCATAAATGTCATTGACCGTACTGTCCTGCATTCTCTCGCGACCAATTTTACTTGAAGCTTCTATAAATTCGTCCCACGATTGACATGAGTTTTTTATCTTGAGAGCTGCTTTAAGTGCAAGCTTAGTGCAATCATTAACGGATAACGTAACGATCTGACATTCAACGTCATGATACTCCTCTTTACAGCGAGACCTGCAGTCTTCTCCACAGAATAATGCTACGCAGCAGGTGTCACAAGGAATCAGGTTAAAGTTTAACTGGTTACAATAATAACAGGCGGTGAAAGAAGTCCCTTCGCGAATTTGACTGACGTAGGAAGTCTCCACAGCGACGACAGTTCCAACGTCTATATCCTCGTTGGCTACAACTTTGGGCACTCCGGCGTCCATGATGACACTGACAGCGGCACTAGCGCAAGGGATTTCTGGATTACGCTGCTTGTCCAACTTTAAATATTTTTCTAAGCATTGTGGGTATACGAATGATTCTAAATTTCTTTCCTCAATCCACTTATTACTCAAGCAATCCTTTTTTCTGTTTTTCAGTTTCTCAATAATATCATCTGGACAGCCCAAGGATAAGCACCTCTCAACATCTAGTAAAGCAGACGAAATACAGTTTTTACGATGAAGTAACGCGGACCGGTTGCTGTAGGCCAAAATCATTGCTCTGGAACCTTCGGGGGCAAGCAACAGAGCTTTGTTGTAGAGTTCTATTGCCACTTCATATTTATTATTTAAATAAGCTTGATTTCCTTCCTTGCGGTAAAAGTCAGATAGCTTTTCTGTTTTTTCAATTTTTTGAAGCGGTATCATTCTAGTTTTCTCTAGAAGTTCCAGTACAACCATAACTGCATCAGCAGGGTCATCATTCTCCATTGCCTTATATACATTTTGCTTATGATGCATATATTCAAGAAGTTGTAATATTTGATTTGGTCTGTCCAATGATGCCATGGCTTTTACCTGTATAAAAAAAAACTGTTATTGTTTTACCTACGGGCGTAGTCAGGGGGTAGATTTTGAGGGTTCCAACTAGCAGTGGCGTGCATAGGATTTTTAAGTAGGGTAGGCACTAGCTGTAACTGTAAATCGTCGCTTTGGTAGTGAAGAGAGTCAACCCACATTTTATGCTAATTGAATAGAGACAACCCACCAAAGTAGTTATTAAAATACTTTGGTGGGTTAATTGTCTCTATTCACCAGAAGTTAAAATATTTTATTCTCATTCTAATTGTGCTATTAACTCAATTAGCATAAAATATTTTAACTTCTGGTGAATAGAGACAACCCACCAAAGTATTTTAATAACTACTTTGGTGGGTTGTCTCTATTCACCAGCAGTTAAAATATTTTATTCTCTTCTAATTGTGCTATTAACTCAATTAGCATAAAATGTGGGTTGACTCTCTCCACTACCAAAGCGACGAAATTTGGAATTTATCCCATATGCTTCATAATGCTTCATTTTCATACGAAAATAGGTACCTATAACAATATTATTAGCAACAAGAATCTTCGACCACATCAAGCCGGACACTTGCTTGCAGTACGAAATTAGCCCCTATAAAAGTTAGATAAAAAGTCCAAACTGTCCGACTCGACGTGGTTGCTTCGAACAGGCGTTGCGTATTTTAATGAGAATGTGTGCGTGCTTGGTGCGAGCCGTGACGTCATGGGAGTATAGTTACAGATGCACACATAGAGAATTGGCATCGAGTTTTAGCTATGCGTATTGCCATGGTAGCGAGCGCTGCAGGCAGGTAGGTATTTCAAAGAACGGGTGAAGCTTCTCTGATTATAATATTGAAATAGTTGTGTGTACCTTCCTATATTTAAAAAGATAGCGGTCTAGTTAGCTAAGCCAAGCCCAAGGTAGGCATTGCGTATTTGCCTTTATGAGATGCACGCCACTGCCAACTAGGGTTGCCAACCGTCACGCGTGAGGCGGGACGTCCCGTTTTCAGAGCTCAAGTAATGCCTTCCACGACACATGTCTGCGGGACGCAAATTGTCCCGCTTTGTGGTAAACCTAGCTAAGTCAGATAGAAATCCCATTCAAAAGAAGTAAGAGCAGCGCGCGGCACTGCTGAGAGGGCATTTTCACTTTGTGGAAACGCCATGACGGCGGCAATTCTCGCACATGCGACAATTTGCGAAGGCCGAAAGCGGGTGATTTTAACAAGCTCTTTATGAAGAAACGTATCAAAGTTTTAAATTATAAACCTGTTGTACGTATTCATAACATGCTTTACGTCCTGGACGGCAGTTCTCGCACAAGCGACAATTTGCGAAGGCCGAAAGCGGGTGATTTTTACAAGCTCTGTATGCAGAAACGCATCAAACTTTTAAAATACAAACCTGTTGTACGTATTCATAACATGTCCAGGACAACGATTCTTCGATTTCTCTGTTTATCGCGTCATAAATGCTGTGTGGTGATAATTCTCTTAACTATAACTCCTTCAAAGACACGTGAAGCATGTTATGTGAATACGTACAACAGGTTTATGTTTTAAGTTTGATACGTTTCTTCCTAAGGAGCTTGTAAAAATCACCAGCTTTCGGTCCTTGCAAATTGTCGCATGTGGGAGAATCGCCGTCCCGGACTGATTCAAGAAATAACAAACAAAGGCAGAACTGTAAGTAAAATTAACTTTCAATACCATTGCAAGGACTTTTATGATTAAGTACGTTTTAAGAAATTAAAATTGCTCAAAAGTGTTAAATCACACGACAAGTAAAACTAATTGTCTTGGTATTTGGCACACTTGAATGAGCAAAGTTCTTTAACTATTTAATTACTTGTGTAATTTTTTTGTCAAGAATATTTTGTAAGAGCGAAGGGTTTAATGTGTTAATTTAATTTCAAATTGTAAATAAAACTGATGAAAAATTATTACCTTTATTTTTCTCTCCTTTCTGTACAAATGTAGGCAGGTCCCGCTTTTTTTGGCAAAGTCTCGCATATTCATTTCTGGTTTCCCGCATATCCGTGAATAAGAGCCCAAATAGCACGCAAGCTCTATTACTAGCTGTACAGTAGCCGGCTAGACGTAACAAATTATGGCAATTGCTCCATAGCTAAGCTCTACACTGGTCGTACAAGCCGCTATAACGCAGCTTTAACCCCAAAAGAGGCCCGGGTTTGTACTTCGGTTATACAATCGCTCTGCAGTGACCGTAAATGTGTCTTAGTACGACGATACAGAGGTTCTATAAGAGCGATAGTGCATGCCAAAAGATCTCTGATAATGTTTTTGTAACGCGACTATAGAGCTTTCACCCTATTTCGACGCCTTTCTATCAATTAGATTTGATGACTCTATATTGATTCTACAGTAGATATATGGGTAACCTTTTTTAACACAGTTAATCAATTATATATTGAAGAAGTGACAAGACAGCAGAAGATACAAATTGAATAAATGAACAGGCAAGTTAATACCTATTTATCGTCTCATGTACGTGAAATTTAATATAAGTGCGAGGACCAGTTTATTGTAAAAACATACATATATTTAAGCCAAATAATTTACGCGCCCACAATATATGCAGTTTTAACATAAAAAATAAATTTATATTGAAAGCGTTATACTGTTTCGTTTTTGTAATATATTTCAGACTTGTTGGACGTTTTATTAGGGTCGTGGATGAGAAATAATGATGAAATTGCAGAATTCATCCACATTTAAGATGTAAACAATGTTGCAATAACCATGAGGTTATGTATTAATCAAAAACTTGAATGGCGTCTCGCTACAAGAACTTTGAGAGTTTATTATATCCATTCTACCGATTTCACCTGTACGAAAGCGCTGGTATTCGTTGTTGTAAACTTTTAGGTTTTACAATTACCGTATTGGCGTGCTTTCAATGGCGAAGGGTCCATATAACACGATTTCCATCGGCTTGTTTAGGAAATGGCATCCATACTACATTTCTTTATTCCGTGCTCTTCGCTTTGTCAAACATTTCCATAAATCTCAATACGACAAATAAACTTGGCTGACAGGGAGTTTCATAGTACAAAAAATGTTGTTTTCCTTGGTTGCTTTTTTGAGAGAGGTGATTATTTGTCCGGCTTCCCTTTTTAAAATGTCCACCCTTCGCCACTGGTGCTTTTGTATTATTTTGTATGTACACCATTTATTAATTAATGCATTTAACGTCTCCTTTTTTAAGAGCCCAGGGCTCTAGATAGAACGATTTTATATACCGGGCATATTAGGAGCCCGTCGTTCATTTCTTGAAACACCTGTAAATTGTGTTTTACTTTTCCTAATTTTTCATCGTATAGACAGTGTGAAAATAAAAAGCGAGCAGTGGAAGAAAGTACCTTAAATATTGAGATCAGCAAATCTTACATAGGAAACATATGTCATTACTAGGTGGTAGAGATAATGCCGGGCTCGACTGTGGAGGTACCACCATCTCATTCGGAAATCCTCCCGAAGTTATTCGGGGGGGAGTAAGAGGACAGCTCTCAGGCAAAAAAAACCAGGCGGCCCACCATTGTCTGGGACCGATGGATGGCGGTATATCCATCCCCAATTGCCGGGCCTTATATAAATCAGACTGGTGACGGGCAGCGGCGTCACTGGTGCAAGGGTTTCGGCACCGCGCTCACCAACCCGCCTGCCCAGCGTGTGTGAGTATGGGCATTTCTTCCAGGAGGACCGCCAAGAGTGGCAAAATCCTTGAAAGGCCTATGTCCAGCAGTGGACGAAACAGACTGATGGATGGATGGACCTTCACACGTCCCTGAGATAAAGGGTCTTGACAGACAGACGGACAGACAAACAACAATGTGATCCTATAAGGGTTCCATTTTTTTCCTTTTGAGGGACAGAACCCTAAAAACGGCATAATATACTGACACCGTTCGAAAGAGTCAAAAATCTTTCAAAATATTCTTTCGCATTAACTTATCACTTTATGGGGACATAAAAGCCGATTTTGAAGGCTTTAGTTTTAGTTTGACATACATAAAATTAAACTTAAGTATGGTTAAAACGAAGAGCCATTTTCAAGTCACCATTTAATAAACGTCAAACTAAAATTTTAGTTTGACAGCCATAATTTACTCAACTTAGTGATTTAACGTGTTTTGGTAATTTCAAGGCACATTTTAGAGCTGTGATTTAATTAAATTTAAAAAAAATTGTTGGATTTTATAAGGTTGCTTTTGAGGTCCTTCATAAAAACTTATTAAAACTTCTGACGAAATTTCCCTAATTATTCTACAGTTTGGTAATAGAAATTGATGTGTACTGTATTTAAAAACATCCTTCAAGACGTAAACACTTTAAGCAAATAGTTTTTATGTAGCAATATCCAAAATTTGCATGAAAACCTGATGATACATTTAAGTTTTTATTTCTAGTTGAATCATTGAAAATGCGTAGGTAGGTATCTCCATTTAAAGCTTGCGAGAAGTCTAAGAGACTCGTCCAACTCTTCCGAGCTCAGATTTGAAGCAAAATTTTCATGGCTGAAAAACAGTCTTTGTTGCTTGTTAAAGCACCAAATATTCTAGCAACAATTTTTTTGGTCTACTGTACTCTGCACCACATTCATTAATCACAAGACAGATGAATTTCATTTCCCAGAAAACAACCATTAAGCCGAGGTAGAACAACTCGATAATGAACAGATCGACTTTTCAGCTGAATGTCAAGCGACATGTTGGCGAGTCAAATTGAGACGATGAGAGCCAAAGTGGCCTATCTTTTCCAGACAATATGTTCTGCCTCTCATTGCCATATGAGAAATAAAAAAAATTTACTCAACAGATGTAATTAATATCACTTAAACACAAAATAATAAAACAATAGATCAATCTAGATTGTGTCTCAGACCTAGGTATCTGACTCATGATTTCTGTAGTCTTCTGCCATGTTCGGGCACACCACCCTTGTATCAACCAGGACTCAGTTGTCACTCATCATCTCTACTCATAAGAAACAGCAGCAGTTCACCAGTGGCTGCAGATCCATGCGTTGGACTGAAAATAAATACATTAAGTTTAATTTATAAGAAAACTGTTTTTGAGCCAACTACACAGAGTGCGTTCTGCGTTTGAAGCAATGAGGTTGCATATTCTCCTTAACTTCTGCAGTCTGTGTGTAATCCAACCCATTGCATAGAATACCACTAATACAGAACACTGCTCTAGACGTTCTGCCCATTAGGAACCAAATCTGATTTCTGAAATCAGTTTTTGATGTAGATAAATAGAAAAATATATCTTATATAATAGGTTTGCGCATATAAATAGGATGAATTAAAGTAGAGTGATTAAAGAAATTTATGCTGCACAAGTTGAAGGTAAAGCTTGATCGGGCCACTCTGGAAGGATGTATGCCAACCAAATGGGCAACATACTGAAGAACGGCAGAGTATGGATGGATGTAGAAGCAAAAGAGGTATGTCAGGATCGTAGCAAATGGAAATCTGTAGTCTCTGCCTGCCCATCCCTCTGGGAGACGGGATGAATGAATATTATTTTTATTTCATGCACTTTTTGTCGTTTTATTTTCTTGATACTAAGACCTGGCTTACCCCTGCTTTACCTAAACAACCAATGAATAAAATAAGAAAACAAAGTAATTGAAACAAATTCGAAACGTATCTACTTACCCAAAATATATTATTCACTTGGTACTCACTTTTAGCTACGAGTCTACGAGTATCACAAGTCACAACACAAATTAATATCTCTTATAAATCTATAATTCCGTTCATAAAAACAATTAAACAAGGATTGTTATAAAAACTACAATGATGTGAAAAATATGAATAAGAAGAAAACACAAAACTTTATATTTTCGTTGAAATTAATATCTTATCACAACTATGTTCTATTCTGACTGTCAGCTCGTTCTGAATACAAATTAAGTTAAATGTGATGGCTGCTGGCCTGGGCTGGCCAGGAAAAAATATATGCACCATATTTACGTATTTATTACAATACAGTAAGAGTCATGACTCATGCATGACGTATGTCGGTGTGTGTGGATGTGTGTGTGAACGATATCTTTATACACAGATAGAAAATATAGGTATTCACTACACTTTAGGGGAAGTCCCAACTATAAACAGTAAAAACAAGAAATAAGGGAGCGGTTATGAATCCACAATAAACTACCATTTCCACCAGAAACAAATTAGGTTACGTTACGTACGATTCACGATGTATAAACGCCAAAAACCGCATAGCTGAGTTAGTCTTGACCTCGAGGTCAACAAAAGGTATCGGAAGAATTCACTTGGCACACATGTGTCAATCTACGCTGATTTAGCCCGGTAGACCCCCGCCACCTTGCATGTAAATTTGATAAATATTTTTTATATTCAACATTCAGTATCCTTAAAAATACTAAATCAAAATCAAAATATTTATTTTTGCAAAATAGATACATAAAGCATACTTTGTACAAGTCAAAGTTAATTTTAACAATATAATATATCATTAGAATATTAAAAAATATATAATAATACGGGAAATAAAATATTCACCTGCGTAAAATAGAGGAATCTAGGAATAAGAATATTATACAAAATATACATAATGCAATGAAGAAATAAGTTCATAAATAAAAACGGGAAATACATACAAAAAAATATTAAGGTTGGGCTACTAAAATGTAATAAAGTTATACACCTGCATTAAATAGAGAAATATAGGAATAAAAATATTATATATACATAGTGCCTAACCATCCGCACCATTCGATTAGTATTGCTAAGAAGCAGGGCAAGAAACTTAGCAAACATTCCTTTTTTCAAAATAAAACATATGATACAAAATCATATACATACCTACTCAAGTAAAGGCATAAAAAAATATAAGACTGCAGGAATTAGTCACGAGAAAAAAATATATCTAAGTCAACCCGTCTCATATTGTCTATTACCTTTAACAAAGTAAGTTTACATATTAATTAATCTTAAGCCTTTAGAGGAATCATACAGTATTAAAATATGCTAATTATGAATTACAATTTTGAATAAGATTATTATTATTTATTACATCAAAAATTTCGAAAAGGCTACAGCACCGTGGACCACATTCACACGCTAAGGCAGGTTATACAGAAAACTCAAGAGTATAATCAGCCCTTATGTCTAGCGTTCTTGGACTATGAGAAAGCCTTCGACTCCATCGAAACTTGGTCTGTTCTGCAGTCCTTGCAGCGTTGCCAAGTTGACTGGCGTTACGTGGAGTTGTTGAAGTGTCTGTATGACTCCGCTACGATGTCCGTCCAAGTACAGGGTGTACAAACAAGACCGATACATCTTCAGCGCGGCGTGAGACAGGGAGATGTTATTTCCCCAAAACTGTTTACCGCCGCGCTGGAGGACGTCTTTAAAACACTAGACTGGAATGTACGAGGCATAAACGTAAACGGAGAGTACATTTCACATCTTCGCTTTGCCGATGACATCGTCATAATGGCGGAATCGCTGCAGGAACTAGAGGAAATGATGCGCGGCCTTGGCGATTCTTCGAGACGAGTGGGCCTGCGGATGAATTTGGATAAGACTAAGGTCATGTCCAACTGTCACGTTGAAGTGAAGTTGTTCAAAAATATGTTTATCTGGGTCAAGTCATGCAGCTGGATAAAAACAACTTCGACGCCCAGGCTGACAGAAGAATATGCTTGGGTTGGGCAGCATTCGGAAAGTTGCGTCACATATTTACGTCGTCAATACCGCAGTGCTTAAAGGCTAAGGTGTTCAACCAGTGCGTCCTTCCTGTGATGACGTATGGCGCTGAGACGTGGTCTCTTACAAAGGGTCTGATCCACCGGTTTAAGGTCGCTCAGCGAGCTATGGAGCGGGCTATGCTTGGGGTATCTCTGATGGATAGAATCCGAAATGAGGAGATCCGTCGGAGATCTAAAGTAACCGACATAGCCTGCAGAATCAGTAAGTTGAAGTGGCAGTGGGCAGGCCATATTTGTCGCCGACATGATGGCCGTTGGGGCCGAAAGGCTTTAGAATGAAGACCACGTACAGCAAAGCGTAGTGTAGGACGACCTCGTGCCCGCTGGACCGACGACCTGAAGGACGTTGCGGGGGGCGGCTGGATGAGGAGGACGGAGGACCGACATGAGTGGCGAAATTTGGGAAAGGCCTATGTCCAGCAGTGGACGAACACGGGCTGATGGATGGATGGATGGATTACATCATGCTTCATTATCGTCCAAATAATCATTGATTTTATAATAAGCTTTCCTAAGTAGTCCCTGCTTAATATATAGTTTAAACTTATTTTCAGGCAAACTAAGGACCTCCTCTGGAAGCTTATTGTAAAATCTTATACCATGTCCTACAAAAGAGGTCCTACTTTGGCAAGTCTTAATTTTGGAAAAGCTAGTTTATGTTTGTTTCTGGTTTCAACAGAGTGGTGCACACCAAGCCTCGGGAAATTATCAATATTTTTTCTGACATATCTAATAACTTGATAAATAAATTCTCATGAGACCGAAGTTTTGTGAGTAAATAAAAATACAATTAAACAAAGATATTATAAGAAAAAGTGGGTGGTAAAGAATATTTATCGCGCTTAAAAGAAATATATACTTTATATGTACTTACCATAGAAAATCTACCTAAAAAAAGATCTAACATTTTACGCGACGGTGGCGAAGTATTTTCTAAATCCGTCACGCAAGCAAGTTGAACGTATATTTTTTATCAATAGTAATAAATAATTAATGAAATTATGTCGATACAAAAGCCGATTTTGAAGGTTTTAGTTTTAGTTTGACATACATAAAATTAAACTTAGTTAAGGTTAAAACGAAGAGCCATTTCAAGTCACCATTTTATAAACGTCAAACTAAAATTTTAATTTGACAGCCATAGTTTACTCAAATTAATGGTTTTACTTGTTTTGGTAATTTCAAGGCACATTTTAGAGCCGTCATTTGATTGAATTTAAAAATTTAGTTTGATTCAGGGGGGTTTATAAGACTTGCTAATTTTAATTGGTGTGCCCTTCAGAATAGCAAAATATAGTGCTGTCACTTAAAATAACGTTTTTTAGTGAGTTTCTTAGCTTAAAATTAAAACCTCAAAATCGGCTTTACAGCATTATTTAATTGAAATAAGACATTAGCATTAAAAACAAAACACATTATCCTATAAATGTTTAAAAAAAAAAAGTAGTTTCAAAGATAAGTTGGTTTGTAAACACAATATATAAGGTGACTTTTATTTATACAGCTCATACTGGAGTCTTGGTAAGTGATCAGGAACACGGATCCAGAACACTTTTTGCTAATTTCGCAAAATAAAATCTTGTCATCCCGTAGTAATTGGCTCGGTGCTGGGCTTGCGTTTGTACAGTGGAGCCCACATCAAGCTAAACACTTTCAGTATAACCTGACCTCTCATTGTATAGGCTTCCCGTACAATGAGAGGTCAGCTTATACTCAATATGTATAGCTTGATTTGGGCTCCACTGTACCTAAGGAACACGAAAAGAATAATTGAATAATTTCACATAAAGGGTCATCGAACCTTATTACTAAGTTATTACTGAGCTCTTACCGAGTTTTTTTTATTCTGGTTACTATATATTTTATTCCTCCTCACCTGACCTACAATTTCCACCACAGTGGCATAATTCAGTTAGTTTGTATTTCATATCCATCCATACATCCATTGGCCTGTGTCCATAGGACATAGGCCTTTTCTCAGATTTCGCCACTCTTGGTGGTCCTCCGCCCTCCTTATCCAGCCGCCACCCACAACGTCCTTATTTTATAATAGGTATTCCCGTATTCTTATTAGTATTTCCGAGTCTTTTCCTGATATACATAAATGAGCTTTGCCTTCATATTCCGCGCGAAGGAAAAATCTTCTGCTACGCAGACGACACAGCTATAATTTATCAGGGAAGGACTTGGGATGGGGCTCGCAAAAATGCAGAATTCGGACTCCATAAAATGATGTGCTGGTTACAAGAAAACCTGCTTTCCCTTAACTTAGATAAAAGTAGGTTCCTGTCTTTCTCAATTAGAAAAAACAAACGCAGTTATATAAAACTTAGGGCTCACATTTGCAGTTTGAACAACTCTCAAAACTGCTCCTATAAAGCTCTCGCGAGGGTATCGACTATTAAATACCTCGGAGTACTTCTAAACGACAAACTGACGTGGACACCGCATATTGACGCTTAACCGTCAGAGCAAGGAAGCTGATATTTCTTTTTAAGACTTTACGTCAAATAGCCTCCCCTGATCTTTTAAAAACAGTTTACCTTTTACTGGGTCAGTTTATCCATTCTAGCATGGGGTGGTGCCTGCAAGATAAAGTTAAATATAGATTTCTTTAACTGCTCTCGTAACAGATATAAAAATAAAGTAAAGAAAGCGTTCATAGAAAAGAAAAAAAAAGGAAATAAAACAAAAGAAATAGGGTAAAGCAGAAATATATGTCTTATTCTTAGGTAAATATAAAATGTATCTTTTTCTTTATTAATTTTTAGTTTTAATGATTTTTTATTTTAAGTTTGCATGTGCATGCTGTAGGTTTTTTGCTTAGTCTGTATTTTTGGCTTTGGGTTTATAGCCAATATTGTCATAAACCATTTATCTTCTTCATCTGCTTCATTTTTATCTCTTTATGTAATTTGTGAGAATGTTAAGGGAATAGATATACTTAAACTAATGTTATCACCATTGTTATTGTCAAACATGTATCTATTTCTGTTTTTCTCCTATCAAATAAATAAAATAAATAAATAAAATAAATAAAATAAAATACTCAAACTCAAGAGAGCTCAAGGTCAATACTAAAAGTGATGACTATTAAGCCCTTTAAACCCACCAAGTTATTGTATAGCCAATGTAAGGTTATTTTATTACTATTCGTCAACTATATATTCAGCAGCTAATATTAAAACAACATTAAAAAGTATCGTTTGATTTAGATTTACATACAAATAAAAGAAGAAATTACCTAGTTTTTAAAACGGAATGGTGTAAAACTTCTTTTGCCCAACGTCACTTTTCATTTCTAAAACCATAATATATGTCTACAATCAATAAGTTAAATAAAATCCTAAAGATATATCCTCTGATACGTCACGCTTGTAAGACAGCAACAAAAATTTGGCTCCTTACCCATAATTATGTTAATACAGAGTCTCTTACGCAATTTAGTAGTTAGTGTCGCTGTATTTGTTTCTTTCTTTCTCTTTAACCTATAAAAACTAGGAAATTCGTGAAAGTGGTAACTCTGTTTAATCAGTCACATACATAGTTGGGTCTCGCATGCATTTTATTATTAATATGTCAGTGGTAACTTGGCCTGTAGGAAGGCGCTGGAGGCCTTAACCCACGTGTTCGCCTACCTTGGTCTCCAACGTTACTCATTATACATGTGTATTATTATTACTTCTTAATTTAAGTTACTAAGTTAAGTGTGTACAATGTCACATTTTTAAGAGAATAAAGTTTTTTTTAGGTGAATTTAATTTATACAGCCAAATTCTTACAGAAGACTCGGCAAGTTGTCAGTAACAAGTTTCGATGACCCTTTTTGTGAAATTCGTTAATTATTCTTTTCGTGTTCCTTAAGTACAAACGCAAGCCCACCCCCGAGTCAATTACTATGGGATTTCAAGATTTTATTTTGAGAAATTAGCAAAAAGTGTTATCGATCCGTGTTACTGATGACTTACCAAGCCTACAGTATAAGTTTGGCGGTATAAATAAAAGTCACCTTATATGTTGTGTTTAGAAACCAACTTATCTTTGATATAATTTATACTTGCGATTGTCGGCACATGGTGAAACATGGAAAGCATCTTGATGAAAACCACTTGTACACTGTTTACACAACTTAACTATAACTATAATATGTACTTTTAACCCAACCGGTTTCGAAATTTAATTCATTTTCAAGGGCTTAACAACTCATTTTAACATTTTAAGACATAACCTACGTGCTGTAAATAAAATTTGATTTTTTGTTATGATGAAATTATGTGGGTATGTTAGCATATGAAATATCTACTTTATTGGTAATTTTTGGATGCCACTGGTATCCCTGACAAACCAAGGTTCTGCTAACATACCCACATAATTTCATCATAACAAAAAATCAAATTTTATTTTCAATTTCATTCAAATTCACCAAAATTAATGAACATCTCTGGTTTAATACCAATTGCAGAAAATATCAGATAATTCCAAACTATATCAACAATTACCTAAAGTGCAGTTCATATGATAAAAGCTACGTTCAAGTATTGTTACATAATACTAAACAAAGATGGCTAGAAAATGAGATCAGATTTCAGTATTGCCAGCGTGATAACATAAGCTCGCACCTGAAAGTTTGTCACTCTGAATTGACTGATAGATTACATTACATTGAATTCGAAACACTACAATCTGACTTATTTGTGGAACTGAAATATTGCAGTGCAAAAATGCATAAAAAACATTTACAGAAATTCGAGAAGTTAAAGGCAAAAAATTGTAATACAAATAGCGCTCGCCATCAAACACCTAATCGAGCTAATTTCTATGAAAGACTCCACAACAAAACAAATGTTAGTTTTGATAAAAATCAAAGATTACTCCTAGAAAAGGGATTAAAATATTGCCCGCGAATTCCGAACAGGACAACAAATATAGATAACCTTACTACAGACTTAGAAATAGCAATTTTAGAGACGTTTTCGTGGTGAAGGACGACCTTCAACGTGGGTGTATGGGGTAGGGGAAGGGTGCGCAAGCGCAAGGGGGGTGGGTGGTGACGCGCGTGCGACTGACTACGTAATTCTCGTAACGTATGCACGCGCTCGCTTTGAAAATTTCGCGCGCGATCTCGCATTTGTACAGTAAACCCAATCGGACTTTTTTAGTGAGAAAAATGGCTCACCGTGAACATGCTACGTTTTTAGATAATCCATCCGTGAGTGGGGAACATTTGACACACCGCGCCACGTTCAAGGAAGAGGTCAAAGTGAACTTCCAGTGGATGTCCAGGAGGCTATCCTTGTCCATTTGTACCAACAGCCGCGTGCAAGTACACGACAAGCAGGTCGTCATTTCGGTCTTCACCACACAACCGTGTGGAAGTTATTAAGGAACAACAAAATGCATCCCTTCCACTTCCAAAGAGTGCAGGATCTTTTGGTTCCGGATTACGGCCGCCGTGTAGTATTTTGCGAGTGGTTATAAGAAAATTTCAACTAAAACATTATGTGGACCGACGAGGCGTTATTTACCAGACTAGGGTTATTTAACGTGCATAATGAACATTGGTGGGACTAACGAAGTGATGACGCTAGTAAAAATCGGCATATGACTGTTATGTGGGCGGAAATACTTGGTACAAGACTTGAACGGAAATTGAAGGCGTTGATGTGTTACGTCGAGCGATGGACGCCTTTGAAATCGTACGTAACAATGAAATGATTTTATTACGTCTAAAAGATAATTTGCGGCAACGTATTGGATTGTGTATCGGACAGGGTGGCGAACACTTTTTAAATGAACACTTATTAAAAGTGTCTTAGAGTGTGAACTGCGAAAGTTTTAATCGAATCGTTGTAAATAAGTTGATTAAATAACTTTTTTAATACGCCAAAGAAATCTGACAAGGGGTAAGTAAGCTTAGGGTACGGTTTAACCCACGCATTTTTTACAAAGTCAGATTTAATTTATTATTAGATTTTACCTAATATTGCTTCTTACCACGTTAGTTGCACTTAACGGTCCTAAGCCCGTAAAGTATGAACGAAAATGTGAATTAAACAAACTAGTGATTATTAGTGTACTTCTATGCTTCGTGCATGGCCAATGATGATGCGACCGCCAGCTAGTCGGTAGCGTTTCGCGGCGCGCAGTGACCATTTATCAACAGACTTTTAGGACAAATGAAAAAGGGCATATCTTTTTCTTCAGTTGGTATTTTTAGTTTGTATGCTGTTTTTTGTAATGTCCAAATAAACACCCTGTATAATAGTCACTCTGCTGTCTGTCCGTAAGATTGTTAATCTGACTGTCCGTACGTATACGGAATGAGTAAGAGACATGAAATTTTGATATTATGCAACTTAGTGTCGATTGCCACCTGGTTGCTTAACACTAAAAACATACTATGATAGAAATAAATTTCTATATTTTAAACACTGGCGATTTATCCATCGCAAGGAGATAACAAATAAAATTTTATATCATTGCGGTCTAGAAAATCAGAAAAGTAAATCTGGACGTGAATACTAGCGTCCTCTAGGCGCCAAGAGGCTCACTATTAAGTGAGTACCTATACATATCCTTGCGGTATGGGAAACCACATGCGTAAATTCGCAGATCGTGTTGAGAACTGGATAGCTCAGTGGGAGAGCAACCGCCCGGTAAGCGAGAGGTCCCGGGTTCGGGTCCCGGTTCAGAGCTCCTCACATCCAGATTTACTTTTCTGATTTTCTTAACCCCAATGATATAAAATTTAATTTACTAAAAACATAGATAAATAAAAAACTGATCTTTTAAAATTGCCTTCAGTGTGTATTGAAGTGTTCACGAACTGTGACGTCACTTTAAGCACGAACGTATCCTTAGGTAATCGGAATTCGATAGTTTAACTATGTTTTTGACGTTTGGCAACTATTTGTTAGGGGGTCTATCTCAAAAACTAAACCAGTTGGAAATTTGGAATTTCTGTATTATGTACCTTATTTTATACTGTATTTAAACAACAAATACTGAAAACGCTGATTTTAATGTAGATTTAGGGTGCCAAACTCGAATACACTTAACCAACTTAATTTTGCAGTAATAAAATAACTTATTTGAATGGTACGGAACCTTCAGAGCGTGAGTCCTTCTCGCACTTGACCGGTTTTATTTTCTTTTGTTATTAGCATTAATCGAAGTAATTGAGTGATTTCAGCTTTTAAAGATTAACCTAGAGAAATTTATACAAAATGTTGTTTGAGTATATCGTAAGAATAGTTAAATAAATAAATAATAAATGTTATGCATGTACAGTTATTGTTAATTCAAAAATATTATTATATCGATAATTGAAAACCACTTATTAAATTCCGAAATAATATATTGTTAATAACTTGTGAACAAATCAGTAACGCTAAATACAAAAGCAAGTTTTGCTCATTACATGTATACCTTTAGCAATTCATGTAAAATTCTCTATAACAATGGATATTTATTTATGGCTCATACATGTAACATATTAGTGATTTGTTTGACAGAGAACGTACCTACAATACAACAAGTACAAACTAAGCAACCTGGCGATTATTACGAAAAAATTTACAAAGAAAATTCATTATCCGTTATTCCAAGCAGGATATTTTTTGTCTTGCACTGCTGAAAATAAATTATACATTTCCGAAACAACATGAAGACGTCCTCATACTCCTTCGAGTTAGGAGTATCGCAAACCATAGAGAGGGCTTTGCATATATCGCAGAATTTTTTTTCAATCGTATCGGGAGACCCAATTTCTAGTTGATTTTTTTTTAGATCCATGTTTTTCAGGTACTGTTTCTGAGCTTTGGAGAGTGGAGTCTTTCGTCCAATACAAATTTGGCAGTCGCACAAAATATTGTAGACATTAAATAACTCAGCTTGTCTTATTTCGTTAGGTAACGAATGTTCCAGCCAATGGTTTCTGAAAAACAATTGTAATATCTTACAATGACGCTTACAACGGAGTTTATTCAGAATTAAAAAAAAATCATTTTTTATACTTACAATTTGGACACCGTCAGCTCGGTTCCTCGCTTGATTGGCTGCACAGCGATCAGTGCCACTTCCTTATTCAGCCCCACCACTAACATGTTAGGGTTGCAAGAATGATTCAACTTGCTCAAGAAACTAAACATGCCTCTGTTACCGAACTTAACCGGTCCTTCTGTTTCCTCTTGAACGTTTAGTGCGACTGCCATAAAATGAGTAGTTTTACAAAATAGCAGTAAAAACATCATGGTTTTTGCCAAAGATCGAGTAGCAAATCGCCTTTTTACATTGCGAGTATCATTAGGCAGAAATGATGGGATTTTACGAAGTTGACATAAGATGTCAGACACCATCAAACTTTGATTAAAAAGGTACCCATATTTGAAATACTGCTCGTCATCACAATTAAGGAGTGATAAGGGGTTATTTCTATCAAAAATGTCACTAACCGTACTTTCAATCATTCTTTCGCGACCAATTTTACTGGACGCGTTTATAAATTCGTCCCAAGATTTGCATGAGTTTCTCATCTTTAGTACTGCTTTAAGAGCAAGTTCAGTATCACCATCCAAGGATGGAAGAATTTCAACAATCTGACATTCAACGTCATGATACTCCTCCTTACAGCGAGTCCTGCAATCTTCTCCACAGAATAAAGCTATGCAGCAGCTGTCACAAGGAATCAGGTTTAAGGTTAATTTGTGACAATAATAACAGGCGATGAAGTAACTCCTTTCAGTATTTCGACTGACGAAGGAAGTCTCTACAACCACAACGGTGCCAACGTCTATATCTTCGTTGGCTACAACTTTGGGCACTCCGGCATCCATGATGACACCAACAGCAGCGCTGGCGCAAGGGATTTGAGGATTACGCTGCTTGTCCAACTTTAAGTACTTTTCCAAGAATTCTGGATGTAATATTGATTGAATAACTTCTTGCCCAAACTGCTTTTTACCAATACAGCAACTCTTTTTTCTATTTTTCAGTTTCTCGCTAATATCATTTGGGCAATTCATCAACAAGCATCTCTCAACATCTATTAAAGAAGCTGTAAATAACTTCTTATAATGAAGTAACGCGGACCGGTTGCTGTAGGCCAAAATCATAGCTCTGGAGCCTTCGGGGGCAAACAACAGAGCTTTGTTAAAGAGTTCCATGGCCTCTTCAAAGTTTTCATTTAAATAAGCTCGGCTTCCTTCCTTCCGATAAAAGTCAGAGAGCTTTTCTGACTTTTTTAGCTTCTGTGGCGGCTCCATTCCAATCCTCTCTAGAGCATCCAGTACAAACATGACAGCATCAGCTACGTCATCACTTTGCATTGCTCCATATACATTTTCCATTAACCCCACCCGATTTAAGATTGTTATTATTCGATTCGCTCTGTTCCATGATTCCATGGTTTTACCTAAATTAAATAATCAAATTAACATGAAATTCAACTTAGAATTATGATGTTTGAAATAAATCTAATACGTACGTACTTACTCAGAAAGTCCACTTATTGCACTTCTCAACACAAACTAGAATTATCTTTTCCCTCCTTTAAGAAACAATAAACAAGGAATGTTATCAAAAATCCAATGCGGTTTGTTTATAAAGTTATAAATACATTAACAAATGAGCTAAGGGAGGGGGGACATGCAGCGTAATGTTTTCCATTAAACATATAACATCGAAACGACAACGATTAGCTTTTTAAAAACAACGGTAAAGTGCGAGTAGGAATCGCGCCTGAAGGTTCCGTAGCATTCAATTAAGTTAATAGACTTAAATGATTCGGACAAAAATTACAAACTTATGAAATGCATCAAAATATATGCAACAAAACTACAAAATTAAGTTGGTCGACTATTACTTGTTAAATTGTAAAGCCTACTTAGCTGTAATAATTTTCCTTTTAATTTCGTTATTTATACTACTGTCGTGAATTTTTTCAAATATCTGAAAACAACCGTTTAGCTGGCTGGCGCAATTGCACTTTAAAGCTTAATATTTCGCAAACGGTTCCCTGAATCTAAAAACGGTTTTAACACACCCGCAATATTTTTGAACGACCTATCCAACGACACTCAACACTATGGGATAGACGCGAAAAAAAAAACATCCCCACTTAACGTCCTACACGCATCGATGAACCTACACGTCTTAAAAAACGTCCCAATATTTCAAGGTCATATTTTACCATTTTGTCGGCGTTATAGTATAGATACTCAAGCCAAATTACAACTTTCTAGTACAGAGTCTCTGAGCAAACAGACGGACGGGCATGACGAAACTATAAGGGTTCCTCGTTGATTACGAAACCCTAAAAAGCTGCTTTTACAAATGACCACAACTTTAAAACTAGAGTTTGTCAATGAGGGCCAGAAGATCAATTTCTAAAAGCAATTAAGTACTCCTTATAACAAAAAATACTGTTAATAAGTTAATGAAACTTTGGGTGGTTATTCAGGGATTGTTAAGTAACATTTTTTCCCTTATATCCTACGGCAAAAGCATTTCATATTTTTTTGTAGATCGTTAAATTTCCCACAATTTTGACTACTCAAACTTTGACTTATATGTGTGTCAATTACCAAGATATGAAGACTCGAAAAAAAAATCTTTTTTCCATCACTAATGCTCTGAAAGTCGTATTTAACTCGAAATGCGGGAGGTAAATTCGATTTACCAACCTTGGGAGGTAAGTAAATTTGAAAATCAAACGAGTGTCCCTCTCAGTCACTGACTATCTAGTAAATCATTCGTCTCGCTAAATGACAATAGAAAATATCTTTTCTGGCTTTTTTTCTTTTTATATTGATATTCTGTGTTTTATTTATATAGCTTTTGCCCGCGGCTCCGCCCACAACGAAGAGATTTTCGTGGAAATAAGGAAAACAAAGGAATATGAGTTTTTGCACGACTATGTGCAACGGTCACCATGTTTTACCAAAGCACTAAAAAATACCAATCAAATAAGCCCAAACTCGAAGGGTCTATTGTTGTCCGCTGAGGAGATCCCGTACCCACCTTCCAGTCCCATCAGCAGACCCTGGTCACCATGTTTTACCAAAGTGCTAATAAATACCAATCGAATAAGCTCAAACTCGAAGGGTCTGCTTTTGTTCATTTGGGAGATCCCGTACCCACCTTCCAGTCCCATCAGCAGACCCTGGTCACCATGTTTTACCAAAGTGCTAATAAGACCAATCAAATAAGCCCTAACTCGAAGGGTCTGCTGTTGTCCGTTGAGGAGATCCCATACCATTAGTCACCCCTTTTCTATTTCTATAACTTTTCTTCAATTTATTATGAGTATATTGATATTGATATAGATAATGAGGACTTCAAGGATTAATGACGTGTGATCAACAAATAAAGAAAAATTAAAATATAAAATTCTCAAAAACTCAAACTCTGTATCAGTTGAGGAGATCCCGTACCATAACTTCTAATTACTAACAGCAGAAAAGTAAATTCCAAAAATCTTTAAATGACGATAACTTTTTTTTCCAAGATCCGATTTTAATGAAATAAAGCTATTATTCTATTCCAAATTAAGTTCTGTACAGCTGTGAAAACTACATACAAATCCGTTCAGTAGTTTTAGAGATGTGCGTGAACAAACAGACAGACAGAAAAGAATTCTAATAATCGTTGATTTGTGTTCTATTACTCTTCTTAGTCACCCCCTTTCTATTTCTCTTACTTTTCTTCAATGTACAGACACAGCGGTTTCTACTGTTTTATTATAAGTATTGAGTATTGATGATTATGGAAAAATTTTACTAAAAAGAGCAACTAAATTAGTTTTATTTTTAAAACAATCACACTGGCCAGTAAGACAAAAAAAAGTCACATAAAAATAAAATGTGGCGGCAGTAAAATTATCTTGTTGAAAACGGTGATGCAAACATAATTTCATAATTTAATTTATTCAAAGTATTTATACATTTACTATTCAGTTACAAATCAATATAGGTTAAATTAAAATTGCCCACCAATATAAAATGAAAGTTTAAACTTATGAAAATAACTTATTTACAAATTCTGGTTACATGACGCTGGAGAAGTGAATGAAAGACTTGTCTGTAGAGTAATGAACACCGTTTATTGATAATTAGTTGTTTTTATAGAATCATACGCTTAGGTGTCTAAATTAAGTAATTCAACGAACTCTTGAACGTGCGACCTCATTTATTGCGCAATGTGGTTATTTGTAACATACGCTACAAAATAATAAAATATAACATATTATAATATTATTATTTCATAATTGATTAACGACATATTTCACTGATTGCACGTCGAATTAATTTTTATATCCTGTGTTTTATATCCTGAGTGGGACAAAGACAGTGGGACCACGAGTCAAAAATCCCTAAAATGTGTTATTAGTTATTTTATTATAGATACACCCTTACTCGCAAATACTCCCGAAGTTATTCGGGGGAGAGTAAGAGAACAGCTCTCAGGCAAAACCAGGCAGCCCACCATTGCCTGGATGGGACCGATGGATGGCGGTATATCCATCCCCAGTTGCCGAGGCTTATATGAAACAGACTGATGACGGGCAGCGGCGTCACTGGTTCAAGGGTTTCAGCACCACGCTCACCAACCCGCCTGCCCAGCGAGTGTGTGAGTATGGGCAGTTCTTCGAAGAGGACCGCCAAGAAAGGCCTATGTCCAGCAGTGGCCGAAACAAGCTGATGGATGGATAGATGGACACCCTTGATAATGATGTAAAACTGAAACAGGGTTGGGATAAATATAATTACTGTGAAACAAGTAAAGGTGCAGTTAATAATCATGTTATAATTTTGTTGGTTTTTTTATTTCCTTGCTTTAGTGATGAAAAGTAGAGTGTTACACACGGGTATAAGTGATCAATTGTACCCGAGATATTTAGGCGCACGAGCGAGTAACTTACCTCCCTTGTATATTAATCTACATTTAAAAAATCGCTAAGAAATGCTCAAACATGCAGAATACCACCTTAGTTCTTCTGTTATACCTGAATTATGATGAAATGTTGTTGTAATAATGGTTCTTTGTTACAATCACCGACTTTGGAAACACCCCGCTCCCCTCTCCCCCCACCCAACCCAATTCACAAAGGCTGATTTTCTTTGACGAAAACCAATAATATTCACTGCATCATGTTGGTATTGATATTAGCATATTAATTACTTTTCGGATCGATATCCCCCCTCTCCTTACAACATATTTATCCCAGGGCAGATAAGATTAAGACGTAGTCATTTTGTGAAAAAAATAATGTAACTAAATTAGCAATGTTGAGGTAAATACACAAGATATATATTATATAGAATAGAGTTATTATTATTGAAAGGTACATAAATATACATATCATAATAGTTACTCAACTTGGCATGTATATTGTTGTTATTTACCATATTTTCCGGGTTCCGCACCCGTACTGTGGGGTGGTACGGAACCCTTTGTGCGTGAGTACGACTCGCACTTTGCCAAATTTAGGACTGTTTGTTCCGGTCAAAACGGGACGCATGGTTCCGTTATGGATATGCAGCATATTGTAAATCCATAAAAATTGCTCCATTAACACATTAGCGCCCCTTTGATTGGTCTGACTCAAGCCCTAAATTCTACAAACTGATCTGTGTAGTATACATACAACAAAGGACATAAATAAACAACGTTTCAAACTCCTAACAATTATTTATTCTTGTTGAACATCATTGACAATCTGTATGGTACACGCCTACACAATACCCACAATACTGACCATATTTATTATTCAGGTTCTATACAACTTAAAGAGCAGAGATAAAGTCTATTTTGGAACAAAACAAATCGTTGCGTTGGTAAGTTTGCCTAGTTCAAGGATTCCCAACCAGTGGGGCGCGCCCCACTTGGGGGGCGTAGAATGATACAAGGGGGGGGGGGTTGTGCAGCGGCTTCAGCTATGTTACTTTTTATTAAGATAACTGTAACTTTTTATAAAAAAAACATATTCTCGCGCAGCGCCGACTCGTGCAACCGATGCGAAGTTCTATTCTAAAATTCTATTACCATTTTCAACTACCTACCTTTGTTAACGTGGTTTTTCAACGCTGTTGGGAATAAAATCAAAGCAAAGAAACAGACTGCATGTTGAAAATGATCTCCGCTGTACACTACACGTGACTATTTACCATGAAGCCACGGATTAACAAATTAATTTAATAATGTCCAGCCACAGTGCTATCACTAACTATATTCTTGTTATTTGAATAAAAATAAAGAGACTGATTTAATAATTTTATTGTTTGTATAATTTTCTTATTTCGACTACCCATTTCGGCCAATAGGGGGGGCGTAGTATTTTTGCAAAACATTGGGTGAGGCGCATAGGGTAAGAGGTTGGGAACCCCTGGCCTAGTTAGAGGTGTGTCGGTCTGGCCTCTATCTGTCTAAGCATCAGATACATAGAGCGTGAGAAAGAGTTTCTTTCAGTGAAAACATTTTCGCTAACGAACGGGGCGGCGACATCTTTCAAATATTTATGTAGTAGAAAAGATCTTCCTTTTTGCGTCACCGATAATCGACAAACAGATAGGTTAGTCAGACGAACAAATCCTATGACGTACAATATGTATATAGATTCCGGCGTCAATGTAAATGTGATTTGGTTGTAAATAAAACACTTTCACACGCATGTAGCGCCGAAATATTTTCAAAATTATAATGATTCTGACATGAGACCTTTTATACAGGTTGATTTGGTCAACAACTTGCATCAGATGAATAAGATATACATGATGATCATTGAATTGATAATTGAAGAGCGAAGTGCTTACTCGGGTACCCTCTTAGATGACGTTCCAACAGTGCTGAGTCAATTTCATCCTGTCTGTCTTACACCAGACGTTTTTAAGGGGCTGGTAATAAAAGCTCCGAAAACTAAACTAAAAACCGGCCAAGTGCGTGTCGGGCCACGCGCAATGCAGGGTTCCGTAGTTGCCCGGTACATATAAGTTGGTCTACTAATATAGACCGCGCCAAACTTCTGGTCCCATGCATTATCGGGGGCAAAAAGTTTGGCGCGACCTGCACTCGTAAACCTGTAAAGCCTGCTTAGCTGTGATAGTTTTCCTTTTAAATTCATTATATATAATACTTCTGTGAATTTTTTCACATTTCTATAAACAACCGTTTCCCGGCAAGGGGGGGGGGGGGGGGACGCTCCACTCTAACTAAAATTTTCACTTTAAAGTTTAATATTTCGCCAACGGATCTCTAAAACGAAAAATGGTTTTCACACACCCACAATGTTTTTAAACGGCCTATCCAACGATAACCCACACTATGGGATTGACGAGAAAAAAAATATCATCTCCAGTTTACCTGTACGAGAAGTACATACCCTTAGAAAAATTTTTTTTCGATATTTTATTTTACCGTTTTGTCGGCGTGATATTGCTAATAAATAAACTACCAACTACCGAATAAAATACTGAAAATTCCGAAAACTTAATACATCAAAAAGCTGACATACTATTTCATCAGCTGAAAATAAATTTCAGCGAAAACTATTGTTAGATTTTTTTGTCCTAGATCGCCGAATAAAAATTCAAAGTTGCCTGACCATATCATGAATTCTGTCAAAACTTAAGGGGTCGCCTCGCTCCGCTCTGCTTCGCTCGGCTCCCATTATGTATTTACATGTTAACCTAACACGCTCCTCCTCGCTACGCTCGTTATTAAATCTATGCTAAGCTTGCGTTATAAATATTTCACGATCAAATCTAACAAGTAAAAGCGATAGTCTCGGGCGAGGTTATCCAGAGAAATCTGTCCTGCTCCAACGCTTTAATTTTTCACATGTTTATCCTGCTCAGTGGGAGCGGGCCGCTCAAAAAACTCGCAGTTTTGAGGTGTTTTTATTTATTATTTTGGAATGGGTTTTTAATATGGTCGCCGTTTTATATCACACGCTTATTTATTTTAGTGTAAGTTTTATTGTTCAAAACTTAATGCAGCTCAAATGAAATGATTTTTATTTCGTAGTTCAGACCTATCTTTACGATTTAAACGGATCGAGGAAAATGTAAGTCATCGTGTATCGAACGGCCGAAATATTAAGATCAAAGAGTGAAATTAGACATATATTTTTTTGCAAAATTTAATCGTCGCTTTTTATTGGTTTAAAATTAATTTTAAAATAGACAAAGTCGGGATAACCCCCCCTCTTAATAAACTAGCAATAAAATGGATTCGAGCCACGATCTAACCTGCTATCTATTGTTTTATTTAGCGACTAGCTTTGGCCCGCGGCTCCACCCGCGTAGAAGAGATTTTCGTGGACGTAAGGAAAACAAAACACACACAACCCATCTTCCAGTCCCATGATCAGACCCTAGTCACCATGTTATACCAAAGTGCTAATAAGACCAATCAAATAAGCCCAAACTCGAAGGGTCTGCTGTTGTCCGTTGAGGAGATCCCATACCATTAGTCACCCTCTTTCTATTTCTATTACTTTTCTTCAATTTATTATGAGTATATTGATATTGATATAGATAATGAGGACTTCAAGGATTAATGACGTGTGATCAATAAATAAAGAAAAATTAAAATGTAAAATTCTGTCAAATGAATTCACTTCCATCACATTAGAATTGTAATTGAATTTAACCAACAATTCAAGGAATCGTGGCGACACGAACCGGGATAAAAACGTTAGCATACTAAGATGTCTTGATAGAGATTTTCTAAATAGAAACGTTGGGTTGTATCCTTTCGGCAGCCACGAACTGTGCGACAAACAACAAGTCACGAGGAATCTTTAATGGCAATCAATTTCTTTTGTTGATCAAAAGCTCTGTGATTTTGCAGTACTAGTCATGACTGGTCATTTATAAAAGCAACGACTTATCCTAGGAGACTCGGTTAGTCATCGGGAACAAGGTCTAAGGACCCTCCAGGAAAGATTAGAAAAAAAAAATATTTGTGCCCCGTTGTGCCTGCACTAGGAATTTTACTTAATTAAACTAGTCCAACCAGAAAGGGAAAAAAAAATATTTTTCGAAATTGACCAAAAGGATTACTGAACCTACAAGTCAAAAATACTTAGATTAGAAAAAAAAACATGATTGGATTGAAAATTTTCATACCCGGATACAGGAGTACTGACAAAATGTAAATAAAAGATTTCCGCTTCTAATTTGTCATAAAGACTTGTCAAAATGGCCAAGTTGGCTTCCATTGAACCGAATTGGGTTTTGCAGGTTGCCTCTCTCAAAATGAGGAATACTACCGTCTCATTATTTCCTCTCCGCATTGTATGGCCGTTTCGGTAAGCCCTAGACTTGCCAGCATGAATGGGGGAGATGGGCTGCTAGATACCTTAATTGACGACTAGGTTTCAGAAACCTTAGAGCGGTGCATAATAATGGTTGGTAATCCATTGCGGAAACCCTAGAGCAATGCATTATAATGGTGAAGGTTTTATCCTTATCGAGAAACAAGAGTTAAGGCGATGTGAGGATGTTGTTAACAAAAAAGGTTGTTGATACTATTGATTGTTGTCACTTGGTGGAACTTGGAAAACATAATGAACAAAAAATCACTTGTACTATGCCACAATTGATTAAATATTAATTTCCTCACCGGTTTCGCCTTTATGGCATTTTCAAAGGGATTATATAAATCTAAATAATAAAAAAGGTTGTTACAGCCGGAAACTAGCGATAGTACTTGCCACACGAACAACATTTCGTGGAAAAATATCGAGAAACCGTGAAAAAAAATCTGTTTCATAAATTTTGGTCTAGTTCTATGAAGCTTTTCTATGAAACAGCTGATTTTTTTGCGCTTATACTCAAAAAATTAAAATTCATGAATTTATATTTATTATAATTTATTTAAATACGCGTTACCACAGGGTGGGTTACCTTGCGGAAGTCCATCACTAACTCATGGATGTATTTATATAATTTGCCCGTGGCTCATACAATCTTTACGCCGTTTTCGGCTTGGGCGTTATTTTATGAACACTCTTTATAGACTATGTGTTGACCAGGGTCACTACGATGAGAATTCAAAAAAACTGCATCTAATTCCGTTGAGTGGTTCTCGAGTTAAAAGCGTTTAATCAATCTTTGTCCCGTTTTCTGCTTGGAAGTTATTTTATGAAAACCCCATAGTATACGTGTTAACCAGGGTCACTGCAAAAATAATTAAAAAAACCGCATCAAAATCCGTTGAGTGGTTCTCGAGTTAAAACGGAACATACATACAGACAGACCGACAAAAATTCCAAAGATTAAATACTAACAACCCATTTCATTTAAAATTTCGCGAAAATGGACAACGATATGTTGTTGAAGAGGAACTTCGCCTTAATCCTATTGGAACAGCTAACGTTAATAGCGGGAAGCTCACAATACGTTAATTAAATCGTCGCCTCTATCGGGGCGCGCGTCGTGCATCTTACTAACGGTGTGTGTGCAGGGTTACCACCCCTCTGATTCTGTATCGTAAAGTCAGTTGCCAACCGAGTGCCTATCGTCGAAAACGTACATGCATAACATAGGGGTATAAAAGCAAAATCAGCAATCTCCACTTTTTATTAATTAGGTAAATTGACTTTTTCTATATTTTTATAAATTTCCTTCCTTTCCTATATTAAGATATAAGATTATGCGTAAACACTACAGACGCGACTAAGTGACGTCAGAAGTAATTTTAACTCATATTGGAGAATGGTGACTTTGGTTTGAAAACCACTTTTGGTGCTTATTTTACAAGTAAGCAACTTTGCAATGATTTAAGATTATGAGCAAACTGTTGATAATTTTCTCTTGTCTATGGTCCCAACTTATTTTTGTTAAAAAGTAGAGATTGCTGGCTTTGTTTTTATACCTCACCTATCGCATGACGCCACAATTCGTAAATAGTTCAATACCCATTGAAGGTTATTTTGGAAGTTCATTTTTATCTATTTTTGGTGAATAGCAACCGTAGTTGGCAACCGATTCAAAGATACGTTATAGGCCCGCAGATCTAGTAATCTGAGTTCCTGATAAAATCCCTGATAAATCTGATAATTCAATATAATTTCCTGGCATTTTTGTAAAGGTTTTATGTCAAATCAACATTATATCATTGCGGTACAGAAAACCATATAAGTAAATCCTTATCCGTAAAGTTAACCCGAATCCTGGTTTGAGCTCCTTACGTCCAGATTTACTTTACTGGTTTTCTATACCGCAATGATATAATGTTGATAAGTGTTCCAATATAGAAATTTTTATTTCTATCATAGGCAGCGCGATTTTCAACAGTTTTTGTTACCAACACAAAATAACTCAATTAATATAATAATTTTAAGCATTTTAAAAAATCCTGAAAAATCCTATTTTATCCTGTTTTCCTGACAGAGGGCTAAAATTCCTGACATGTCAAGAAAATTCCTGTCATCTGGTAACCTATGTGTGTACCGTCTATTCTACTACACTAACCCTCTGGAGACCCTACCGCATTACAATAAGGTTGATTTTAAAATGAATTCGATGTAAGTTCATTAGGATCAAGTTTTCAAAAAAGATGAATCCCTTGAGAGATAAGTCAAAAACACTTCTATAATACCAATAATAAAGTAGTAAAAAAGTCGTCTTGAATATTTTGCGGAATTTATTACTATTGCACAAAGGTCAAAACCATTTTTTTTTTAATTTTGTCTATTACAGAGAAAAATATCTCTCCACAACTGGGTACAGACAAGTGAAATTTATAATAATAAGAAAGTGGTTCCGACAGACCGAAAGACGGATGCACTAGTAACAACGTCATAAGGGTTAATTGCAAGAAATAAATTATGGAACCCTAAATAGGCGAGGCGTACTTTCTAACTACGAAAAATCATATTCATTTTCGGAAAATTAACGTTCGTTCGCAGCCAACCACCCAAACATAATGATGCTGACCCATTTGAACCATGATGGCTTACAGATTGAAAGTCCACTTTATACTAGTGAGCCTCGTTTTTACAACAAAGATCAAATAAATCCTAATACAGCTTTAGCATACCCTTTCCGGAATGATTGTAAGCGGTCAAATAACTATTCAGGAGTTAATTAAGTTCGGAAATCGGAGACGTTGTCCTTTACCTCTTTAGTTAAGGCAGGGCATGGGATACAGCTACCTGACTAGCCTTTATCTACGGCAGGGCGGGCAAACCTTTGGTGAATGACAAATTGTTGCTATTTAATTTTAGGTCGTTCCTTCGCCCGTGTTGTTTTTGTATCTCTAGGGAACTCCCTGATATGCCAGAAGAAAATAAGCCTCTTAACTGACCTGGCCCGAATCATACTCTTTCAAAATAATAAGATTCATATATTATACGTAAACAACCAAAAAACCTTTGATAAAATGCTTTAACAGCGAAACCGGTAAGGGAAATAATATAAATCAGTGGACAAGTACAAGTGTTTTTCAATCAAAAATTTATCAAAAGTTCCACCAAGTGCCAACAATCACGAGCATCAACTCCTTTCAAAATATTGTTAATTGGTCAAGTGCGTCTAGGACTCGTGTTCCAATAGTTCCGTACATACCAATTAAAAAAGAAACGTATTCCACGAGCAATCGTACAAGGCCAAACTAACTTTAAACTTACGATCTATTAAACTATATGCATCTAAAGGGTCTAATTAATATATTAAATTTTAGGATTTTTATGTTATAATACCTAATTGTGAACGAAATTTCAAGTTTCTAAGTCAACTGGAAGTACCTTAAAGGTTTTCATGGTGATCCAATGTATAAGAAATTGATTACGTAAAGGGCAATTGCTTTTTTCCGCGTCAAGTTAGAAGCCTGATATTTTAACAGCACTATTGGGCCGTAGACTATAAGGTCATATAAGGACGGAACCCTAAAAAACGCTTAAATGGTAGTAAGTTACCCTGGGCGTCCCAAGTAAGGGTTGGTCTCAGCTCTATTTACAAATCGCTTAATTATTTCTTCCTCGCTTATTCGATCTCTATCTGTGTCGCAGGATTATTGTAAAAGCCGTGATATTATAATTTCACTAATAGTGATATTATGTATAATTGTACGGACTTTGTTAATTGTCTTCACTTAAAAATTAGCTTTTCGCTTCGCTACTACTTTTGACTTTTTTACAATTTAACTGAAATCGAGCCTTGATATTGTAATGATTTACTAGTCTCAATTACAATTTCACTAGTAGTGAAATTATAATACCACGGCTTTTTAGGGTTCCGTAGTCCGACCAGGAACCCTTATAGTTTCGCCATGTTCGTCTGTCCGTCCGTCCGTCTGTCCGCGGCTTAGCTCAGAGACTATTCGTACTAGAAAGCTGTAATTTGGCATGAGTACACATATTAATCACGCCGACAAAACTGTAAAATAAAATATAGAAAAAAAATATTTTTAAGGGTATCTCCCATACATGTAAATTGGAGATGAATTTATTTTTCTCATCTATCCCATAGTGTGGGATATCGTTAGATAGGTCGTTCAAAGGCATTGTGGGTGTGTGAAAACCATTTTTCGATTGAGGGATCCGTTGGCGAAATATTAAGCTTTAAAGTGGAAATTTTTGTTAGAGTGGAGTGTCCCCCCCCCAGGCAGGGGTGCCGGCTAAATAATGAATTTAAAAGGAAAACTATCACAGCTAACTTAGCTTTACAGGTTTACGTAGGTCGCACCAAACTTTTAGTCCCTTCTAAACACGACAATGTATGGGCCGTTCTTATAAATGTATGGGACTTGAAGTTTTGGCGCGATCTGTATCAGAAGACCAACTTATAAAATGCACTGGGCAACTACGGAACTCTACACTGCGCGTGGCCCGACACGCACTTGGCCGGTTCTTTAATTTACCCGCTACATATTGTATACTCGTGTATAAATGATCAGGAAGGATTGAGCTAACTAACGTAATTCAATGTTTTTTGATTAGTTTTAATGGAGCAGAATGTGTTGTTAAGCATGATCAGTAGAATATAAGTTTTTAAGTTGCTTCCAATTTATTCCAAGGTTTATTTTCTATATCACTATTTTGTTCGTACAAAAAGGTTATCAATCCCCTACTTAGGGTATACTGCCCTTAATTGGGAACTTTTAATGTCAAATGGTCTAAAACGATAGCTTTGTTAGTTTCAGACATCCTTATAGTCGTTAGGCTTTCTTGGGAAATAGTTGCATCAAATGAATTCGATTGTAAAGCACCTTTATATGTGCATTATTATCAAACCAGAAACATAAATGCGAATATCTCTATACATATAAAATACAACGTCTGTCTGTCTGTTCGTTCGTTCGCTTATAACTTGAGAACCACTTAATGCATTTTGATGCAGTTTTCACTGAAAGATAAAGCATTTCTTCGGGAATGCTATGTATCATCACGCTATGACAAAAGGGAGCAGCGCAGTGAGAATTTTAGTGAGACATGGAAGGTTCGCCGCCGTAGCGAAGTCGATCGTCGCGGGTTCAAACCCCGACTGGTAAAATTTATTTTCACTTTTTATTTTTTATTCTTTTATTTAATTTTTAAAAAAGTATTTCCTTTTGTAAAAAAAATTTTAAAGATGAAATTATATTTCTTGACTGAGCAAAGACCAATAACTAAAATATATTTATTTTCAAGCCTTAGAAAACGCCATCTCTTTGAAGGTATCCAGTAGCCTTAGCATGAAAACATTACAGTTACGTTTAGTTTGAACGTAACGCGGTTTTGTATGGAATTCTGATAAGTTCCGCTACTGACCGCTAGGGGCGGTTATCAGATTTCATACAAAACCGCGTTACGTTCAAACTAAATGTAACCGTAATGTTTTCATGCTAAGGCTACTGGATAATGGCTCAGTAAGCTGGCGTTGAAATGGTTTTTATTTTAATACACTAGATGGCGCTGCATGTTTCAAAATATCGGATTTGACGCAGTCTGGTTCAAATCAACTCACGTTAAAGTTCGTCTACACTATTATATAAACAAGAAAGATTTTATATGTATAGAGATTCATCGAGATAAACAGTTGACCTTGCATTACAGTATGTATGGCTGAGCTCTGCGCGCTCTCCGCCCTCTATCTCAAAAACGGTTGAGCGCATGAAAAAACGTTTGGAACAAAATTTGTCGCAAATTTTCTGTTCTACAATTTTATAATAGATGTTAACATCATTGGAGCTATAGAAACCTAGTTAATCGCGAAAACCCGATTTTTGTGACCTTTGACCTTGAATGACTTACGACGCGGACACGTGATTTTATGAGACTTTTCAGACAACTTTTAGAACGCCAAAATGAAGGTATTTGGTGTCGATTCGGTGTAACACGACTGAACTTATTTGACAGGACGAACGTTATTTTCAGCGTCCTGTCCTTGTCTTTTCGATAGAGAAAGAAAAAGACAGAATGCTTAAATTAAGTTTAGTCCTGTCAAATAAGTTCAGTCGTGTTACACCGAATCGACACCATTATATGAGTTTCCAGCTTATTATCTCTCATTCTGAGGTTGACCCCTTTTTTATGCTTAAATGATTGCATTATGAGGTGACAAAGTAATTTATTTCATCTGTGGTGACAACTGTGAGGCGAACTTTAATGGTATCAAAAAACAGCGATAAAAATCACACTATTCGGGGCCGCGTTCATAAATTCGGGGTCTCGACATGGGTTCTAATGCCATCTTTGTTGCACGCTTTGAAAATTGTATACTATCCTTCTGTCAGTGTTGGAACCTGACGAAAGTGTTAATGAATGAACAGGGGTCAGTGTGATTTTCGCAGTACTTGGAAGCGTTTTAAAACACTCCGTTGCACTGTCATGTCAGATAACTAATCAATAAATTAATTAACTAACTAGGTTCCGTTTAGAAACGAATGAATTTCACTCGAAGTGATACGAATTTTACCCTAGAGTGTTCAAAAATTGACCCGAGTTAAACCGCGGGTAACCAAACTGTTACCTGACAGTTGCACGAAAGTATTTTGAAATGCTTTGGAGTAATGCGAAAATCACACTGGGCCACCTGATTGGTGCAATCAGATTTTTTTTTCTCTTGCTCCTATATAGATCTGTCTCTTTCTAATAAACGAGTGAAATTTCGCACTATGATCGCACGTTCTGAAACGCTTCCTTATTTACAAGAATAGAAAATAAAAAACCGGACAAGTGCAAGTCGGACTCGCCCATCGAGGGTTCCGTATAGTTTTCAGATTATTTCCCTATAGCTATAGGTACTTGTAGTATTACTTGCCAAATTTCATAGGTCTGTCAACGGAAATTTTGTTTGCCGAAATATACGTTTTTTGCGGCATAAACGGCCGTATCTTTTTCTGTTGACCTGAGTATATGGTTTTAATTTCATCTCGCGTTCCCGAGATAAAGGGTCTGGCTGGTTTGTTGCTTCATGGTCTTGACAGACAGACAGACAGACAGACAGACAGACAGACAACAAAGTGTTCTTATAAGAGCTCCATTTCTTCCTCTTGGTACAGAACCTTAAAAAGGAAAGTTCCGGTGTTTTGGCATATAGAGAGGATGAATTTAAGTGGAGTGACGAAAATTTTGCACTAGTGGAAGGTAAAGCTCGATCGGTCCGCCCGAGTAGGGAGTATGCTGACCAAATAGGAGATTAGATTTGTATGTATGTAATTAGTATGCTGAAAAAGATGTCTAGTCGTGTGTCAAAGTCCTTTTTCTCAGGTACGGTTTAAGGTATCAAGTTTAAAATTTAATACTAAGGTCTATATCATCAGCTATAAAAAAGAAGTTTCTAGTGTAACGCAATAAAAGCAATAAAAAGATACGGTGGTCGTTCAAAGTATAATGGAATTCCGATACAAACTTTCACCGATTTTCTGTGATCTTTTGACCGAGCCCCGAATCTGCTCTAACCTAAGTACACCCCCCAAAATGAAATCCTGGATCCGCATTAGCCTTCCTCAAACTGATTCGGAAGCTAGTAAAAACTTTGAAAAAATTATAATGTTATCAAACAGCCATACCTAGAAAAAGTATCTATGTGTGCTAATAAAGAAAGGAAACCCAAAAAATTTCTAGAGTCTTCAAAAGAAAGAAAACAAACATTCCATGACTAAATAGGTATAACCTCTCTTACAAACTTAACTTGTTAAACACACAAACTGCACTTACCATTGCATAATCTGGAGGCTGGAATTAACTAGATATATCTGTTCAGGATACAAACATTAATAACTTTTGAAAACAAGCATAATACACAATAACAAAAATTTCGATTTCACCAAAGCAATTTTTTTTTTTTGGAATTGTTTATGGCTTGGAAACAGGTCCTTTTAGCCATCTCTTATGTAATTTTTCTTACTCCATTTTTTTTTCCATTATATGTTACCAACAGTGTTTTGCAAATAGTCATAGAGCAGAGGATAAATTCTCATATCCTTTAGCATCTCTTCGATCTGGTTATGACTTTTATAACTTGTTTCGTTACCAAGCAAGCAAGCATTATTTATTTGGTTTGTGACATACATTTATCCCGTTAAATTGTCTGGAGTGAAAAGAAGCGTATGACTAGTGTTGGATAACCACTCGTTCGGTACAGAATTATGGGTTCGGTCACAAAAATAGCTAATATTTGAATCAATTTTAAAACACAAGTTTAATATTATTTATATAAAACTTATTTAAAACACAAGTTATACTTTATTAACTTTATATTGGAGTCTTACTCGCGATAAGAGATAATGTGTGAAAATCGCGAAAGTTTAAAGTTTACAAGTTATATTAGTCGTTATAGCTTAATAATTAGTCGTTATACTTTATACTGTAAGGTGTGACCTTAGACGATCTAAGGGTGTGACTCCTTGATGGAACTTCATTGCAACACTAATAAAAGTATCCGTGTCCATGGCTTCAGCCAGAAGATGTCTAAGAGACGAAACTAGTCGCTGATTAATAAAAACATAGTGGAACTCGTACACGGAGACTTTTATTAGTGTAGTCGTTATACTCCTTTATACTCGGACAGATAAATTGATGGTTCGGTCATAAATAGAGTGATATTGAACCAATCAAACTATTTAAAAACAAAATCATATATTTTTTTTTTTATCAAATTTAGCATTCTTTGCAATTTTACACGAAGTTGTCTCAGGAACCTTTTGGGGTTTTTATGTACACCCAGTTCCAAGTCTCGTCTGAAAACATTATTCAACTATTCTTCTAGCTTTTTGAGTAACATTGTCATGATTCTTAATAGATTTCTAAATTATTGTCAATATATTGTTCAATATTGTCAATGTACTGTTCAGTATTTCGGTGTTTATTTAAAGTGGCAACTCTGATACTATTAAGTGATTAACTTTTAAAAGCCCACCAATCAGAGTTGAACACGATTAACCAATGAGAGAACGCCACCCGTCATCGTTTTTGGCGGAAAACCTTGGGAAGGAGGCACCAAACAGTCGCTCGAATATTTATTCTTGTTCGAGATTTTGGAGGAGAAACTAGTTAGAATTCAGTGTACTTAAAAGTGTACCCATTTGTGTTTAATAATATAATAAAGTTATAAAAGCTATCTGCAGTTTATATTTTATCAAATATCGGAAGTGGCAAGCAGTACCCTACGTGATCTTCACTCCAAAAATGGTATGTAAAACTATTTTATACATTATTTGAAATGTTTCAAATAACAGCCCCGCCCGTTTGCCACGCCTTCGTTTATAGTTATTGTAATCTGTAGTATTTACATTGCAAAAATAAAATAATACTCGTCAGTTAAACTGGATGAACATTTGGTCTGGCACTCTATGACAATGTTAATCTGGTACGTTGCTGGAAAATTATTTGACCAGGGCTACTCTCTGGTAATGTATTTTCATGCAACTGTATACGGCTATTATTATCCATACTCAGTTTTGAGCAATTATAATTGGATTTACAGTTAGTCAAGCACTCGCTGTCAATCTGGTTAAGATTTCAAAAAAATAAAAAATAAAAAGTAATAATTTAGGTAACTCATTTGTCATGTCATTAACTAGCTAAAATGTATTCAATATATTAACGGTGGTAATAAATACTAGGGCGTGGCAAATGCACGAGGCTTCATAAAAAGTAATTTTACAAACACGTGTCATACGTACATTGTGTTTTAACTAATTGTTCTTGTTTAAGTAAGCAAAAGTAATTTAACTACGTTCTGATATTGCTATTAGTCTTTAAATCCAGTAAGTTTTTATGATAGAGGGCACTGGAACTACGCGCTTCCCGATTATAGCACCAAAGCTAGCTCAGTCACAAGGGAGTTATGTGTGCTCTCCAAAAGAGGCTATGTATGCCTACCGGAACTATGTACGTTCCTTTTGTAACGCCAAAGCTAGCTTAGTCACAAGGGGTTATGTGAGCTCCTCAAAAGAGGTTATGTATGCCCAACGGAACTATGTATGTTTCGTCTGTATAAGTACTAAGACTGGCTAGGTCATAGAGGAGTCATGTATGCTCCAAAGAGGCTGGCTATGTGTGCCGAACGGGACTATGTACGTTCCTATTGACAATCTGTTTTTTTTTACTATGTAAGGCCAGGTAAGTCTATAAATCTTTTAATAAAACAGGTAGTCTTTTATAGTATTTCTTTTCTATTAATATCTATTCTGCAGCAATGTTCTAATCTATTACGCACACTTAGTGCATTAAAGATCATTTATATGAGGATTTTTGAAACCAACTATGATTCTTAATTCTTAGGTCACGATCATACATTACGTTCAAAGCATTCACTATTGTGACCTGAAGGTAGTTGTGCAACTATGCTTTTCCAACAATTTTTGACGTTTGGTGAACCTCACGACCTAATCGTTTGTTTTTGTATAAAATTGTAGTTTATTGTGGATTCATAACCACCCCTTAGTTTACACATATAAAATTAAATAATACACGAACAATATTAAGTGAAAATACTTTTATTATTTTCGAGGAAATGGGGTCGGACGAGAGGGCTGCCACCAGTGATTCCGTGCGAAAACGAAAAAGCGCATGTTCTCCATCACCGTATGCAGGAAGGCGGCCTCGTAAAGTTCGTAAGAAGACCCCGGCACCAGCGTTGCCGGTACGGGTATTTTTACCCGATTTCACGTAATTTAGGCATTGAGCGGGTATCTTGCGGGTAATCATGACTGCCGGGTAATATCGGGTAATTTTGCGACGAAATATTTTTTCCCCTATTAAATCGTGTTGACTCAGTTGATGCCCAAAACGAAATAATTTTGTGGCACATCATACGTGAATGTGCAAAACGGAATGAATCTTATCCCTGTCTTGTGTGAGGGTGTGTGTGTGTGTGTTGAGTCGAGGTTGAATCCGATCTCAGACTAAGGAACCCAAGTCCGATGAGGCAAAACGTGCAAAAGAGAAGCCCCCAGACAGACTCTCATTAGATAGAGCAAGGAAGATGATTTTATTTCAACATCACATCAAAGCAGCGTTGCCGGTGTGGTTATTTTTACTCGATTTCAGGTAATTTAGGCCCTAAGCGGGTTTTTTGCAGGTAACCATGACTGCCGGGTAAAAAAACCTCTACCGTCAATTAAAAAAAAATGAAATATATTTTTTATTAAATCATCTTGACGCAGCTACAGCGCATAATTGAACACATCATATCTTTCTCTACTATTTGTCACACAATGTGAGAATCATGATTTATGTGAGGTTAATTCGCTTTAAAACGACGTGCAAAAGAGATGCACCCACAAATCATCAGTAGAAAGCACGATTATTTTACTGTTTGTTCCGTTTTGTTTTGTGGCTTGCTCTGACAAGTTAAAAATACTATGAAACGTGAAAATTTCGAGGGAAAGGAACCTTTAAAATCAACTTTTTTTATTATGAGTTCATTGTTGATAAATTATTCTTTTTATTTGTCAATTTTCACCAAAATGGTCTGAATGTGAATGTAGACAATTCTTTGATAATTATTTCATTTGGTAACAACGACTTAAGATATTAAACTCTACTTAAAATATCTTTAATTGTAATTTTTTTTCACCTTATCAATTAAAATCACTTTTAAAACAAACACATTCCTGTTAATTTTTAAAGAGGTATGGGAAATGTTAAAATAAAAAAAAGGTATTTAATACTTCATTTCTTCCCTTGAAAAAAAATTACATTCACAAAACGGGTAATTCGGGTAATTTCTGATCCGGTTTCGGACTTTTTCTAGTTTGACTACCGGCAACACTGCCCGGCACCAATATGGACGGTAGAAGAGATAGCATCGACGAATCCAACATCTCGATCAGCAGAGGCGCCGTCTGCCGCGACATCGGGTCCTGTACCAGAGGCATCCCCGCTGCCTCCAGTGTCAGCTATGACGTCAGATCCACCACCGGGTTTTGCAGCGGACGAGGTATTCAAACTTTTATCCGCGCTTCGTAGTGATGATAAAAGTAAACTTTCTCGATTAAATAGCAATCACCTCCACAATGTAATACCTATTTTTGACCCCTCTAGCAAGGCTCAGAACGTAAAAACTTGGTTAAGGAAGGTCAATGAATGCGCCAACATTTACGAATGGGACCAGAAGCAGACCATACATTTTGCCCTTCAAAAAGTAGATGGTCTTGCAAAAACATGGTACGAGGCTTTGCCATCGGTCAATTACAGCTGGGACGAGTGGCAGGCAAAGCTATTACGAGCCTTTCCGAATGAACAAAATTATGGTCGGCTTCTGGAAGAGATGCTAGCGCGCACTACTCGTAGCAATGAAACATTACGCGAATACTTTTATGATAAGCTTACTCTATTGAATAGGTGTGACATAACAGGAAAAACGGCGGTAGACTGTATTGTCTACGGTATCTATGACAAATCTGTAAGAAACGGTGCGCAATCGTTAAATTGTAAGGAACCAGAAGATTTACTGAACTTTCTTAACTCACAGCGCTCCATTGACCCAAATAATTCGCGGAAGCGGAATGACAATTCTCAAACCAATCGCCCCATTGCTTCTTCTAGTGCAAATCAAAGTGAAAGAAATATATGTTTTAATTGTCGCTCCAAGGGACATTCATACCCTAACTGTCCCCATCCCATTATAAAGTGTCAGAAATGTCTTAGAGTAGGTCACGATTTAGCAACATGCAAGCTTAGTCTTTTGACTTCCCGACAGACTAAGGACAATAAAAACGCTATTGAGGAGCGAAAAACTCTATCAATTTCTACAGTGAATAACACCAATGATAAATTCTTTAAGAAATGTATAGCTAATGGAAAGGATTTCGTTGCGTACATAGATTTTGGAAGTGAGTGCACTCTGATGCGGGAATCTGATGCTCGGACGCTAAGTTTAATTGAAAATTCGAATGAACTTCCCGTTATCAAGGGTTTTGGGAACTCGTCTGTTGTTCCAATCTATAAGAGTTTCGTGACATTGAGACTTGACGATGTTGAGGTATGTACAGAAGTCTTAGTCGTTAATGACGAATTCTTGCGTACACCTTTGTTGATTGGTCAGGACTTTACTGAATAAAAAATAAAAATAAAATAAGTTTTTATTCATCAAGATTACATACATAAAACAATATTAACGTCGGGGCCCCGTGTTAATTACGAGAACTGAAGTACAGGAACCCCGCACTTCCTCTTGGAATTGCATTTAACAGTTTCTCAATGCTAAAAACTAGGTACATTAAATATAACAATAACTAGTAAATTTAGTATTAATTTAGAAAAAATATATAATTGCAATTGATTTTTAAAGATTTCTATAGTATTAGACTGAGAACAAGTTAATTTTGTTTAGGTAGATTTTGAATACAAAATAACAATTTTGTTAGTAATGAATTTAAAATATATATATATTATAATTTTTAATATTAGTTTAAAAATGTGTGTGAGTGTGTGTGTTTGTTAAGTGTGTGTGTGTCCCCCATGAACAACCATCTGTAACGGTTCTAAAGGACACTAACAAACTTGTCTTCTACAAAAGCCCTTTTAGTGATATCCCTGATGAAGACAAAAGATTAAAGCTATTGGCCGTAGGCTCAACAGAACTGAAGAAGATTGGGTTAGTTGAGGTTTGTGTCGAAAACTCTTCTTTTTGTGGTGATATTTATGTTGAGGGACACAGTTGTGCTGAACCCGGGAGAGAATATCACTTGCATCAAGGTGCCTATCACATCGATCAAGGCACAGGCCACCTTGTGATCACAAATTTTGGCACTGATAATTTGGTGTCGACTTCGGATATATTGCTGGCTAGAGCTGTTCCTTTTGTAGAGAAGGAGTTTTACCACGTTAACCGGATTGTTACTGATGTTTCTTTGTTAGAACCCATAGATAGAGGAAATATAAATGTCGGTAAGGACGTCAGTACTGAGGTTGTCGATAGGCTTCACCATCTTCTGCAATCATATCGTGATTGTTTTGCACTGACTCTTAGTGAGCTAGGATGTGCTAAGGGTGTTGAGATGAGCATTGAATTAACTGATAATAAACCAGTCGTGTACCGGCCATATCGTCTCTCTTACTCAGAGAGAGAAAAAGTTCGAGGAATTATAGATGAATTATTGCAGCACGACATAATACAGGAGTCCAGTTCCGACTTTGCAAGCCCCATCCTCATGGTGCGGAAGAAGACAGGAGAACAACGTTTATGCGTAGACCTCAGTGCTTTAAATAATAAAACCCAAAAAGACTGTTTCCCTCTTCCACTAATCGATGACCAATTAAGCAGTCTCAGTGGGAATAATTTCTTCACATCATTAGACCTTGCTTCTGGTTACTACCAGATCTCTATGGCTGAATCAAGTCGACGCTTGACAGGTTTCGTTACACCGGACGGCCACTATGAATTTAAAAGGATGCCGTTCGGTTTAGCCAATGCGCCTGCTGTTTTTCAGAGGTTTATAAACAAAATGCTTGGTTTGAAACGATTTGAATCGGCTCTGGCATATTTAGACGACATTCTTATACCGTCAAAGGATATAGAACAGGGTTTTCATCGGCTAGAGGATGTTTTGAAGCTCTTACGTGAGAACGGGCTTACATTGAAGCTCTCTAAGTGTCGATTTTTTGATAGTTCCATTAACTATCTTGGTTACGATATCTCAGTTCAGGGGATAAGACCTAATGAGCAAAAAATTTTGGCAGTAAAAGAGTTCCCAGATCCAAAATCGGTTCACGAAGTCCGACAATTTTTAGGTCTGGCTGGTTATATTCGGAAATTTATTCGAAATTTTGGCGAAATCGCTAGACCTCTCACTAACCTATTAAAGAAGGATACTCCCTTCCAGTGGTCAGGAAAGAATTGAAATCTTTCTCTTCGTTGAAAGAAAAATTAGTAGAGCGCCCAATTCTGTCCTTATATAATCCAAAGTTAGAGACCGAACTCCATACGGATGCCAGTGCTTTGGGTGTGGGGGGTATATTGCTTCAATGGCAAGAAAACCCGCGTGTTTTGAAGCCGGTAGCCTACTTTAGTAGACAGACAACAACGGAAGAGCGCAACTTACATTTTAAAAAAAATTTAGGGTTTACCTACTGGGACTGAAATTTAAGGTCGTTACCGATTGCCACGCTCTTAGGACTACACTCACTAAGCGTGACCTCATGCCGCGTATAGCAAGGTGGTGGCTTCTTATAAGTGAATTCACTTTCGGAATAGAGTACAGACCCGGTACTCAGATGGCTCATGTTGATGCCCTGAGCCGCAACACTAAATTAAATGAAGTGACTGACGACACAACTGCTACAGTTTACAACATTGACACAGAGCATTGGCTCTTGACCCTACAAATGACAGACCCCGATGTTTCAAGGATAGTAAAGGTACTCAAACCCGAAAACGACGAGGAATCGAAGGATATTAAGAAAAACTATGTTATCCAAAATCATAAAGTTTACAGAAAAGTTAATGACGGGTTACGTTTGGTAGTTCCTCGTAGTGCCCGATTTCAGGTTTGCCGGGCAAACCATGACGATGTAGGTCACTTGGGTATGTCCAAGACACTCGAAAGAATTCAGTCAAACTTCTGGTTCCCTAAAATGCGCAAATTTGTAAAAAAATTCTTAGAGTCTTGCATACAATGTGCATACGTGGGACGCACTATAAGTTTCCAGAATGAATATGAAAAAATACGATTAAAGGTACAAAATTAATTTATTGTTTTTCAAAATAATCTCCCTTGGCGTCTATGCAATTTTTCATTCGATCAAACCAGTTTTGAAAACTTTTGTGCCACTCCCCTGTGGTGACCTCTGAAACGTGTTTTTCATACTCCTCGACAGCCTCTTCTAGCGATGAAAATCGTTGACCGCGTAATTGGTTCTTAATTTTTGGGAACAGAAAAAAGTCACAAGGTGCCAGGTCGGGACTGTATGCAGGATGACTCATGAGTTCTACATTTTTCGTCTTCAAAAAGTCGTTTGTCTGTCTGGCCGTGTGAGAACTAGCATTGTCGTGGTGCAGGATGATACGGCGTTTACGGTTATTTTTACGGAGTTCGTCAATAACTTCCGGCAAACAAATGGTCGTGTACCAGTCACTATTCACGGTACGACGATTCTCTAAAGCAACAGTAGCCACGTGTCCAGTTTTATTAAAAAAAGAAGCAATCATCCGCTTAGATGCACTTTTCACGCGCGCCACTTTGGTTGGTTTCGGCTCATCTTGAAAGACCCATACGCTCGATTGCTGCTTTGTTTTGGGATCGTAGCAATAAATCCATGTTTCGTCACCTGTTACTATGTCCCACACCAAATTTGACGCACCTTCGTTGAATCTGGTAAGCATGGCACTGCACCAAGTGACGCGGTCCGTTTTTTGAGCCTCGGTCAAGTTGTGTGGGATCCACCGCGAGCACAGATTTCTCACACCCAAATGTTTGTGTAGGATTGATTGTATTTGACTCATGCCTATTTCTAAGGATGCGCGAATTTCATGGTAGGTCACATGCCTGTCTGTCTCAATCATACGGCGCACAGCATCGATGTTTTTGTTGGTCACAGCGGTGGACGGCCGACTATCGCGAGATTCGTCACTGAGATTGATACGACCACGCTTGAATTCTGCAAACCACCTATAAACAGTCGTCTTGCATGGTGATTCATTGCCAAAAGCTGTTTCAAGCCGAGCGATGCTCTGTTGAGCTGTCAAATTACACTTAAAATCGTAGAAAATCATACTACGAAAATTTTCCCGAGTTAAATCCATGTTGATGCAGACACACAATTTTTTTAATGGCGCCACAAGGTAAAAACAAAAGACAGTCAGATGAAACAAACTGCATTCTACAGCCAAAGAGTTCTATTTTCAAATGTTGCAATAAATTTATAAATATTGTTTATGTAAGTGGCCAGTTCCGGAAACTTTTAGTGTTACCTATGTGTAATAAGGATAGTTCAGAGAAACAAAAATCTGGTCACTTACATCCAATTCAGAAGATAGAGATTCCCTTTCACAGTATCCATATTGATCACCTTGGTCCTTTTGTAAGAAGCAAAAAGGGTAATGCCTATATTCTGACAATAGTAGATGGATTTTCAAAATATGTCTTTGTAAAACCAGTAAAAGACACAAAGACTAAAAGCACTCTGAAGGTTCTTGAGAATATATTTGACGATTTTGGTCTCCCTTCTCGGATAATATCTGATACACTTCCTTTACTTCAGGGGCATTTAGAAAATTTTGTGAAATTCATGGTATTAAACATGTGTTAAATGCAGTCGCGTGTCCCAGGGCAAATGGCCAGGCGGAGCGATTTAACCAGACAATTTTAAATGCGTTATTGAAACATAATTCTGGTAAGAATGAAAATGACTGGGACACGTGTCTGGGCCAAATACAATGGGCATTAATAACTCTATCAACTCCACTACAAAAAAAACGGCATCTGAGGTTTTCGGCTGTAGACTTCGCGATAGTTTGTCCAACAAACTCGATGTTGGCACTGACGCGTTAACCGGTAGTATACAAACTATACGGGGACAGGTTAGTGCCAATATCCAGAATAGCCAGGAAAAACAAAAACGCTATCATGACGCTGGGCGAGCCCCCGCTGCCGTTTACAGAAAAGGGGATTTGGTTAAAATTGCAAGAAGTAATTTCTATAATAAAGGAAATAGTACCAAACTTTTATCAAAATTCACAGGCCCTTACAAAATAGAAAAAGCTCTTGGTAACGATAGGTACATAATTAAAAATATTCCTGGTTTCGATAAAAAAAGCAAGTTGTTTGAGACCATAGTTGCAGCCGATCGTATTAGGCCATGGATACATGTGAATAAATTAGATTCAAACTCTGAAAAAGCCAGTGAAAGTTCTGAAAAATTATCAAACAGTGAAAGTGACGACGTTAACATTCCTTTATCGATATTGCAACAGCCAGTCTCAAATAACTAAAATCAATTTTCGAATGTCATGATTGAAAACTTTACCCATATAATGTTTGTATCATTGTATGGGTAAAGTTGTTTTAAGGTTTTGTGGTAATCAATCACAGAATATATTTATTTTATTACCAATGTACTGTAGAGTTATCGTCAATAAACATTGTTACTTTATATGTCTTTAAGCTAATATGATAATTTTAATTTATACTAATCAAATATTCCGAAGTGTAGTTAAAATCAATTGAGTTATTTTTTTTTCCATAGCAAAAATAAGCTGTATTTAAATTTATATGTAGTCATTAAGCATAGCAACTTTTATTTTTATGATAATTAGATCATTTTCATTTATAATCAATTTTGTAAAAGTGTACGTACCTTATCTTGTTTAACTTAATATACGACTGACTGAGTGATGCTTCCTTCCGTGCACCGGGAGGTTGCACTGATGCGGATGGCCGAATGTCATGATTCTTAATAGATTTCTAAATTATTGTCAATATATTGTTCAATATTGTCAATGTATTGTTCAGTATTTCGGTGTTTATTTAAAGTGGCAACTCTGATACTATTAAGTGATTAACTTTTAAAAGCCCACCAATCAGAGTTGAACACGATTAACCAATGAGAGAACGCCACCCGTCATCGTTTTTGGCGGAAAACCTTGGGAAGGAGGCACCAAACAGTCGCTCGAATATTTATTCTTGTTCGAGATTTTGGAGGAGAAACTAGTTAGAATTCAGTGTACTTAAAAGTGTACCCATTTGTGTTTAATAATATAATAAAGTTATAAAAGCTATCTGCAGTTTATATTTTATCAAAACATAGTAGAAGTAGGTAGTTATTTTATAAAAACAAATTATGTCTGAGGGTAGAACTACACACATTAAAGAACACAGTCGCACATCGTGCCTGTTAAGATGCAGAATAACAAATAAAATTACGTGTGTAGATATTAATTGGATACATTCTTAATACTATTTTCATAAGGACTATTTGAGCTTACTAACACCGTATTACAATCAGTTTGAATTGTTAGATGGAAGATAAGGATTTACACTGTTAGCTGTTATACAGGAGGATATATTATAATGATATCATTCTTGGTTTGATAAAATTACTTTTACATATGAAAAATAAATAATAACAGATTTATTGTTCAATTCATTTTTTTTATGGCAAAGGAAGCCGGTGTCGACTATTCTGCCAGTGTCACGTAATAGATTGTAAACGCACTATCCGATAAAATATATACAACAAAGAGGATGACCTTGTAGATGCTGAAACAAACACAACATATAAGTTAGTAATAGATACTATATGTATATAATATGAATATGAAAGCTCATAAAAAAGGTTAGTCACACAAAAATAAAACATAAATCCACCACCTACAATTTATTTTCATTTTCTCTCACAAATCTAATTAAAGCTCTTATAAGATCCTTTGAAAAATGAGAAATCATAGTAGAAAAGTTTGCAGGAAGTTGAATATTTATTTTTGGGAGTAATTTATATAAATCAAAAGACTTCTGGTTCAATTTACATTGGAAAAATACCTATATATGGTTAAGGTCAACATCTCTTTGTCCACATTCATTGTTAGAAGTTTACAAGAATGTACTTTCTAACCTAATAAAACAATGACACTTCAATCTAAAACGTAACAGATTGATAAATAGTACATAGCAATTATAATAAAGAATTGTTGTTTAGATAAAATCTAAAAAATACCTCTTTAATTTATGTTTAACGTTTCGTGCGTTAATCGAATCTCTTAGGGTGTTTGGTAGACTGTTAATTAATTTAGGCAGCATAAATTCAGAGGTTCTTTTGCCGTATACATTTGTCGTTGTAGGAACAAGTAGTTTATTTTTAGTTATATTTCGAGTTAAGACCTTATGATGGATAGGGAGTTGAATATCTTGACGGTGAAACTGCTCTTTTAAAATTGCCAGTTCCACCTTCAGATGAACAGGCAGTGACCTACAAAGTTTAAACAGACCCATTGGATTGTCGCGAAATGTTTCTTTTATTTTCACCGGAACAATTAGCTTAAGGATACGAAGTTGAAGTGAATATATTTTGTCTAGATACCTATGTCTTAAATGTCCGTCCGTAATGTGCATACAGTCATGACTGTGAGCCACTAGCTTGACTTCATCTGATACCCCTAGATTATAGCTGGATCGTACGTGGATTATTTTCGTTTTATGAGCGTTCAGAGCTAAGCCAACATCATGAGACCACTTACAAATGGTATTGAAGTCTTTTTGAATCTTGCACATTGCTTTATTAACGTCCTGGTCCGCTGAAATTAAACAGGTATCGTCAATTCGTCAGCAAACTGCAAGATATCGCAATCGGTCAGTGCATTCGTCATCGAATTAACATAGATGAGGTAATGCAGAGGACCCACTACAGAGCCTTGTACCGTGCCTATTGTGTCTGGCATTTCATCACTGCGTGAGTCATTTACCTTCACATAGTAGGATCTATTACAGAGGTAATCGTTACACCACTGCAAAAGTGGCCCTCTTATACCACTGTCATCTAGAGTTTGTAGAAGAAGGTCGTGACGTAGGGTATCAAAAGCTTTACTGTAGTCGATCAGTGCGATTAAGACGTGGTTTTTATTGTTAAGATGCATATTTACTGTATCAGTGAATCGAGAAAGAGGTTGTGCTTTTATTTGCTTGGAAACCGTATTGGTTATGATTCAATATTTCATTATTTTTAAAGAACTCATTCATATGATCAGCTATAAACTTTTCGGCTAACTTATCTATGGAAGGCAGAATAGTAATTTGTCTATATTTGTCATACTCGCACTGGCTACCTTTTTTATGTATTGGCCGTACAATACCAGTTTTAAGCTCGTTAGGGTACTTTCCGTTGATTACACTACTGTTAATTAGATTACAGATGGTACCTTTAATATTATCGCATATGTTTTTTAGATCTTTAGCCCTTATGCCATCAATCCCTGGTGCTTTTGTACTTTTAAGTTTATTTATCAACTTTTTAGTTGAGTTAGGTGTCGCTTTAGTAAAATTCATTGTAAATGTAGGTATATGTTTCCTTTATTTATTTGGATTGGTATTTTATAAAATTATAGGTCCATTATTATGTGTCCAATTCTTCCGGTATAAACTTACCTTCGTGCTTCTCGTAATCTCCCACACGTCACGGTATGATACCACGGCAGTTCCATTGCAGTTTTTACGAAGCCTATAAATAAAATTGGTAAGATTCAAAGATTCAAAATGTTTATTTGTAAAATAGATAAGTACATAAAGTATACGTTTTACATGTCAAATCTAATATGTGTAAAAATAATATTTTATAATGAAACAAATATGATACTTACGGGAAATATGTAAAAAAAAACTGGGCAATTTTTTACACATGCATAAAATAAAGACTTGTTGGAATAAGAATATTATTATACATAATGCAATTAATAAATAAGTTGATAAATAAACTGAATAGACCATAAATAAATATAATGCCTAACCAATAAAATAAGTAATAAGTAATTGTACAAAATAGTACACCGTATAGCGAGTAACCGCGTGTGTACACACTAATAAATACGGAGTACAGACCTTACGTGGTATTTGTAACTTTCTGAAAAAGCGCCGTTAGTACTACGGTCTAGCACAAGGCTGCCCAACTTTTTTAACAGTCGCGCAAAACGGATGATTCGAAAATCACAGGCGAGCCACTGACCGTGACCACTGACAGTTCGTATTTTCGTCATTCCTTTTAACGATGAGCCTAACTTAAATTAAGGTATTGTGGAATAAAAGAAATGCAACATTCTAAAATAGTTGTTTAATTTAACAAAGTTTAATTTTACAAGTTTAAAATAATAACATAAATAGCATCTTCTGCCAAATAAAGAAACACAATTAACAAAAATTAAAACCAACAAAAAAATTCGCACAAATTAATTTGATTTCTTAAATCGTCAAATCAAATCATTATTTATCAAAATTGTAAGGCATAATTAGAAAATTTTAATACGAAATGGTTGATTCCTTTAGAGGCTAATCTTAAGCCCTTTATAGTTAATTAATGTGTAAACTGACTTTGCTGTAAAGGTAATGTAAGACGGATTGACTAAGATCAATATTTTTTTTTCTCTTGGATATAATTCCTATGTAGGTATAAGAAAATTGTATAGATTAAGTTTATGTTACAAATGAAAAAAAAAACATGTTTGCTAAGTTTCTTGCCCTTCTTCTTAGCAATACTAATCGAATTGTGCGGATGGTTAGACATTATGTACGAGGGGTGGCTGATATAAAATCTCCTTTGTTAAAGAAAGTTTAAAAAATGTTACTGGCCACTATATTCTCGTATTCTTTGTTTATTCCTTTTTTAAAAATTATGACACTTATTTGTTTCTACGAGTTCAATTTTTTTTTGGCGCGTCTTCGTTTTTATCAAGTTGCAATAAAATTAAAAATGGATAAAATTGAGTATCGCGCTGTGATTAAATTCCTCGGTAAAGAAGGGAATACGCCGACGCAGATCCGAGAGCGCATGTTTAAGGTGTTCGGAGATTCATGTCCTTCCGAATTTGTAATAAAGTTTTGGTCAAAGCAGTTTAAACAAGGCCGTGTGAGCTTAGAAGACGATCCCCGTAGTGGAAGGCCCATTTCTGCAGTTACCGCAGATAATGTGGAAAAAGTGAAGAAACTGATCCTTGCCGATCGGCGAATTAAGCAGTGGGAAATAGCTAGAGATGTTGGCATTAGCAAGGAACGAGTTCATGAAATAATTCATGAACATTTGGGAATGTCCAAGGTGAGCGCACGTTGGGTGCCTAAAATGTTGACCCCGTTTGATAAGCAAAGGCGTGTGGAATGTTGTCAGTCATTTTTAGACTTGGTAAAGGATAAAGAGGAAGAAACTATCTTGCGAATAGTGACCTGTGATGAAACTTGGATTCGTCAGTGGGATCCCGAAAGCAAACAAGAATCGATGCAATGGAAATTTAAAGGGGAAAAACCACCAAGGAAGTTTAAGGTCCGGCTGTCAGCGGACAAACTAATGGCAACCATTTTTTGGGATGTTGAGGGGATTCTTATGATAGATTACCTGCCAAAAAACACCACGATGAATGCTGAATACTATGCGAACTTACTTGACCAGCTACGCAAAAAAATAAAAGAAGACAGGAGGGGCAAACTTAGCAAAGGCGTTTTGATTTTGCATGATAATGCACCCGCGCACACGGCCTTTAAGGCGCGGTCATCTCTGACAAAAAACGGCTTTACAGAGATCAACCACCCACCCTATAGTCCAGACCTGGCTCCCTCTGACTACTTCTTATTTAAAAATTTAAAGAAAAATTTGAGAGGGCGCAGATTTTCAACAGACGAAGAGATGAAGGACGCTGTGAATGACTATTTTGACGAACAAAATAATAATTATTATTTTAATGGTATGCTGTCACTTATTGACAAATGTCGTAAGTGCATTTCAGTTGCAGGGGACTATATTGAAAAATAAAAAATAAATTATTAATCCATGTATTTTCTTTCATAGTCAGGTAGATTACTTTTCAGCCACCCCTCGTATATATAATATTTTTATTCTTTTATATTTTTATTTCTTTATTTTATGCAGGTGTATAACTTTATTACATTTTAGTAATACCTTAATATTTTTTGGATGTATTTCCCGTATTTATTTATCAACTTGTTTGTTCGTTGTATCATTTATGTATAATAATTTTATTCCTAGATTTCTCTATTTTATGTAGGTGTATAATTAAATTTTTGTAGCCCAACCTAAATGTTTTTTGTATGTATTTCCCTTATTAGTATACACATATTCTTTTTTAATATTATTTTATTCTTAAGATATTTATTGTAAAGATTAACTTTGACTTGTAGAAAGTATACTATATTTGTCTATTTTACAAAATAAATATTTTGATTTGATTTGATTTATACAATGTTTATAAGTGTTTATATACAATAGTAAACTTTAAACTTTCGCGATTTTCACACATTATTAACTTGGTATTGGGGTCTTATTCGCGATAACTAATAACATACATTAATAGATATGTGCTTGACGTTTCGACGCCTCTGTAGGCTGTCGTGGTCACTACTCATTCTCGTCACCTACAATCTGTTGTGACCTCTCTCACAAACAGAGCATACGATCTCTGTGACCCTGAACATTTAGGAGAGGAACTTACACATGTTCAGGAGGTACTAAAACGGAATGGATACAAGGTGGGAAGGCAGACGAAAACTAAGGAAGGAAAAGCATCCTGAGGTCAGCCGCCAGAAAGCGTTTATGCCATATGTGAAAGGAATAACAGACAAAATCGGAACAGCACTACGTAAATACTCCATCAAGACTGTATATACGCCGTTTTCTAAAGTAGCCCATCATATTCGCTCCCCAACGCTATACCATGCTATACCTGAGATTTATAGAATATATATATATATATATATAAACACCTCTTTGGGCACTTAGTTGATCCAGCCCCGACCCCGTGCTTTGCTGACTCCACCTTTAGCACGGAATAACTTGACTCCAGTTGCGTATTTCTCGGGCGGAGTGGCAACGTCGCTTTTATTTTGCGATGTTGCCGTTACATATTCGTCGAAAGTACCTTATACTCGATATATTTTTTTCCAAACATTTCATGCAATTGTGGATCCGTAACGGCTAAATTTTATAGATGCATAATGACTTTGTGGCTCCGAATATATTTCAAAACGAGAGACATAATTTGATCCGTTTATATACTTGTACCGCCAGTAGTACTTATGTTGATCCGAATATGTACCGCAGTCGTAACGGTCAACAACGGTCGATTTGGGAACCTATGTTGATCTAACAGATTTTATATACGCACTGCTCCATACATTGTAAGATCCGCCTCGGTTATACGAGAGGAGCACCGTCCACCGCACCCGCGTCCTGATTTGGGAACCTAAGTTGATCCAGCAGATTTTATATACGCACTGCTCCATACATTGTAAGATCCGCCTCGGGCTCGGGTATACGGGAGGAGCACCGCACCCCGCGCCCTTTACGTCCGACCGCGACCGCTATCCGAGCCAATTTGCGTCTCAGTCTCAGTTCGAATACAGTGGTTGGACTTAGCGCACGTCGACGTAACATTTGGAAGAATTTGGTAATTTGGAAGAATGAATGAAGAACTTGAGGAAGACAAGAATGAAGGTCCGCAAAGTATGTATTTTCATCTACATTTGTACCTAGTTAAGCTATTTTCTATCTACAGTGTGTTACCGGCAAGCAGGCATTTTTTGAAACTGCTAAATAAATCATAATAAAATTAGGGTAAGTATGTGAATTAACTGACCAATTATATTTCTGTACAGCTGTCGTTTATATCAGTTACTTGTCGATTTACTTTGCTGTAGGTCATACATTGCTGGTAATTTATACTTTGTTATAAAATACATGCCGTGTGATTCTGGCTTAGAATGGAGCACCCTAGTTCCTCCCGTTGGTGTCGTAAGAGGCGACGGGTTTTGAACTTTCTTATGCAGTGTTTATGTGGGCGAAAGGCTAGCCACCTATCACCACTTTACACGTCATCCTATCCAAGGCATGTGAGTATTGCTTACAACTGCTTTTAATATCGAGTTGGTAGTTGTACCAATGTTTCTGACCGCCCCGAATGTGTTTATTGTCGTGAGCATAATGTATGTATGTATAAAATTTCGGAAAATAAGTTAAGATAAAGAACAACATTACGTTACCATATTTTAAACAATTCCACTTGTCTGTAAAACATTGTTATAATTCTGTACACATTGTTTATAAAATATCTATTATTTCTAGTTGAACTAAGTATCCAGACCAAAGGTGCAGCAAAATTGAGAAACCTACTTATGTTGTCGAAAATCTGTCAATCTGTGGTTTGTAAACAAAATTTGGGTTCGAGTTATGGGAAACTTGCGTGTGTGCCTAATGAAAGCTTCATAATTACCTAATATTATTGTGAATGTTGCGTGCTATCTACGTAAATTAAAAGATTAAAAAGCATGTTACCTACTACATAGGTAACACTAAAAGTTTCCGGAACTGGCCACTTACATAAACAATATTTAAAAATTTATTGCAACATTTGAAAATAGAACTCTTTGGCTGTAGAATGCAGTTTGTTTCATCTGACTGTCTTTTGTTTTTACCTTGTGGCGCCATTTAAAAAATTGTGTGTCTGCATCAACATGGATTTAACTCGGGAAAATTTTCGTAGTATGATTTTCTACGATTTTAAGTGTAATTTGACAGCTCAACAGAGCATCGCTCGGCTTGAAACAGCTTTTGGCAATGAAGCACCATGCAAGACGACTGTTTATAGCTGGTTTGCAGAATTCAAGCGTGGTCGTATCAATCTCAGTGACGAACCTCGCGATGGTCGGCCGTCCACCGCTGTGACCAACAAAAACATCGATGCTGTGCGCCGTATGATTGAAACAGACAGGCATGTGACCTACCATGAAATTCGCGCATCCTTAGAAATAGGCATGAGTCAAATACAATCAATCTTACACAAACATTTGGGTGTGAGAAAGCTGTGCTCGCGGTGGATCCCACACAACTTGACCGAGGCTCAAAAAACGGACCGCGTCACTTGGTGCAGTGCCATGCTTACCAGATTCAACGAAGGTGCGTCAAATTTGGTGTGGAACGTAGTAACAGGTGACGAAACATGGATTTATTGCTACGATCCCAAAACAAAGCAGCAATCGAGCGTATGGGTCTTTCAAGATGAGCCGAAACCAACCAAAGTGGCGCGCGTGAAAAGTGCATCTAAGCGGATGATTGCTTCTTTTTTTAATAAAACTGGACACGTGGCTAATGTTGCTTTAGAGAATCGTCGTACCGTGAATAGTGACTGGTACACGAACATTTGTTTGCCGGAAGTTATTGACGAACTCCGTAAAAATAACCGTAAACGCCGTATCATCCTGCACCACGACAATGCTAGTTCTCACACGGCCAGACAGACAAACGACTTTTTGAAGACGAAAAATGTAGAACTCATGAGTCATCCTGCATACAGTCCCGACCTGGCACCTTATGACTTTTTTCTGTTCCCAAAAATTAAGAACAAATTACGCGGTCAACGATTTTCATCAACAGAAGAGGCTGTCGAGGAGTATGAAAAACACGTTTCAGAGGTCACCACAGGGGAGTGGCACAAAAGTTTTCAAAACTGGTTTGATCGAATGAAAAAGTGCATAGACGCCAAGGGAGATTATTTTGAAAAACAATAAATTAATTTTGTACCTTTAATAGTATTTTTTCATATTCATTCCGGAAACTTATAGTGCGTCCCACGTATCTATAAGGCTTCAGGTTATTCTTAGGTCTTTTCCGAGTACCAGGCGTTTTTAAGAGCGTTATAAGTAATCAATAGTAACTACCTGCTAGTGACTAGTAGGTAGATACTAGTGCCGCCAAGTAAAAAAAATATTACTCGCTAAATACACATTTAATCAAAATTCTAGCAAATGGAAGCACTAATATTAATTCTAAACATTATTATGAACCATCCCAAAGATTCTTTAGATTCACTCTGTGTTGCTGCGTGCCGTTTTTTGCCAATAATGGCTATTATTGGCGACAAACGGCGTTGTACCTCGAATGTATCATGCTTCGTTCAAGTCATTAATTCTAAATAATATTAGTGATTGTATTTGTTAGAATTTTGATTTTTTTTTTTCACTTGACGTCGCCACGCTACTGTGACCGCCATGTTACTAGGACAATAGCTTTATGTATGACCCACCAAAGCGAAACTTTCCAGGAATTGAATAACCGCAAGCAGCAGGGTGGAGGCGTTGGCACGAGAGGACTTGGCCTGTTCTTTATATCATAATTTTGTTTTGTGCAGTAATGTACGCATAAATTGATCGATCAAAAAAGAGGTGTAGGATAGTAACAGAAAGTCACTTTGCTATAGCAATGTCTATGCGAACGTGCGTCCACTATTCAACTGACGCGCGCAAGCCTCGTGTCCCAACGCCCGCGCTGCTGCCGACGACAATAGCATCATACTAACCTATACATACCATCAAATCGCGCACGCACTTATTAACATACCCGCATAATAGTCACACTCTTTTCCCTTACGGGGTAAGGGACGAGCCGCATGTGATACTTAACTTAATAAACCTTTATTATCTTGATAGGTTCATGGTATTAACAAAATAAAAATTTGCCATTATTACAGGTGATGCAGAAATATGGATTCCTCCACACTTACCTGTATTGGACAGCCCAATAAAATCAGGTGATAATATATCAGACACATCTTCAGTGTATGAAATGAGTGCTCCCATGAAATTGAGTAAATTTAAGACACTCCTGGCTGGTGCAATGATATGCGTATCAGAACCTGTTTCAGAAGCTTCAGATGATGATGGAAACGATAGTGTCGTTCCCTTAAAAAACGTAAAAAACCATCCAGATAATCAAGTTTTTATTTTCAATCCTGCCCAGGATTTAGATGAAGGAATAACTAGGTAAGTATGCAAAGTTTCTTCCAGTACAGGCTGCATGTTTTTTTTGTCAAGTACTAAATTACTAATTAATAAATATATATTTGTCAATGGCATTTTTTGTTAATGGTCAGTTAAATGTGTTGTTGATGTTGTTGTGTGTACCTATGAAATTTATAAATTTTTTGTAAACTGATAAAGGTTAAGTCAATCGCACGTCAGTGGAAACAAAACCGAGATGGTTACTGGTGCTACTACGTAATTAAGGTCTAAGTATTTCCACCGAGACGTGGGTGTACCACTTTGGTGGATGTCAATATTAACGTATTCTGTAATATAAATTCCCAGTAATTTTTGCCTTTATTGATCCATTTTCATTTCAAAAATGTTTGTGTTATTAGTGACTTTATTGTTGTACCTACTATTTTAGCTTGATAAAAAGAAACAATGCGAGATCAGATGTCACGGAAGAGGTACTCCCTAAAGTTTTAAGAAATGATCATGAAAAAACGGAACAGAAAACAGTACAGGTAAGTTAAAAAAAAACATACAAATTGATATTGTGAAATTATTACTTATGGGTTATTCGGTATTCCGGCTGCTCTCACTCATAGGTGGGGAGAGGTATATTTTTGTTTCTTTTCAAAAATAAAGGAATGTTTCATTTGAGTGCAATTTGCTATCTCAGTTGTTTATAGTACTTTCCCTCCAGGTGGCATTAAAAAATTTCAGACCATATCTTATCGAAATTCGGGCTGCATAAGCCCTCTCTTTAAGGCCTATAAGTTATTTAGTAATCAATTCAACGAAAGTTACGGTACTTAAACGGAACGGCCAACCTCAGCTGAATTAAAATTGAAAAAATTTGCATGGTGTAGTTGAATTGGCAGTGCATCTACTTGCTTAGGTTTCCATTCTCTAGCCGGGCTGATGTTTGTGTTACGAATTCAAATATCTATTCTGGGTCTTATTTCTGTTTATCTTTGTGTACATGCCATCCCGACGCAGGCAATTCGAGCGGTCTTATGATGATCAAGTAAGTCAGTAGGATTAAGGTTTTTTTTATTGTGAAGTCAAGAACGCTTTTACTGTATTCCTATTTTCATACCGATCAACGGTGTTAATGAAAAAGTTTTTTCAGAGGTGTGGTGACAAAATATTGAGAAAATCATCTGAAATATCTTACAACGAACAGAGCGAGGACGATGGTGACTTTTCTGCAACTGATGGTTCAGATTACATTTCTGATAGTGATGACAAAAGTCAATATGCTCGCAAAACTAAAAGATGCTTCAACAAACACAAGAATGAAAAAAATCCAAATAATATTACAGTTACGGCCTTGATACACGCACGATACGAACAGTGTAAGTTAAAGTCGTTAATTAATCCTTTAACTTTTATGTTACCTGATTATGTTGTGAATGAAAAGTTTTATTTTCATTTCAGACTCCTCGTGCTCATATCATAGTTCCGGAAACACCGGACTCATCTTATGAAAAGGTTAGCAATTTACTTAAAAACCATCTATGTTTTTCGCTTTTTCTTCGTTTTGTACAAACAAAGCAGGCTGTCATTAGACAAAGATGTTTAACGATAGCTTGGCACGCATTTTGACGACCCGCATGGTTGCTGACAGACAGCAGTACATCTGCCTCCTGCGCCAAGGCATCCGCGTTCGAATCCAAACTGGACATGTATTTGAATGATGAATTCAAATTTATGTTCTGGGTTTGGTTGTTATTTGTGTCTGCCTGTCTTTGCGTGTATCCATGGCATCTTGATACAGAGAATCCTAGTGTGGTTTTGTGGTGTTGTGGGTGTTCATGGGCGGTGGTGGTCATTTCACATCAGATGACCCACATGCTCGCATGCTTCCCTATTAAATAAAAAAAAATATAATTTTAATAAAAAAAATCTTTGTTTTTCAGGATAATACTGCAAATTCCAAACGCCCAATTAAAATTATCGATGAATCGATTGAGAAAGACTCCTGTATTACTTTACCACATTTAGTGGATAAAACATATAGGTAATTGTAAAACTATGTTAATTTCGGTTTTGCTATTACGCTTCGTATACCTTTTTGTTCTATAGGACAACCAAAAATGTTTATAATCTAAGATAAAGAAGACACATGTTTTTTGTAAAAAGCTATTTAGTTTCACGATTTTATGTATTTAATTTTAGTCTGTAGAAGGCTTTTTAAATTAATGTAGGTATCCTAAAAATTTTATTTTTGAATGATAACATTGTATTATTATAATGTTCATAGTATGTTACTTGCTGATAATGTAGCATTCTAATAGTGAAAGAATGTTTGAAATCGGTCCAGTTGTTTTTGAGTTTACTCGTTACAAACATAGAAAAATACAAATCTTTCCTCTTTATAATATTAGTATAGATAATTAATATTATTATTTTAGGTCATTGGATGAACACCTAAACTACGATGTTATTGATATAGAAGATTTGAACAATGATATAGATTTGAACAATGACATAGATTTGAACAAAGATATAGATTTGAACAATGATATAGATTTGAACAATGATAGAGATTTGGGTGATATCGAACATGTTTTAGAAGACGTAAGTACTTTTATACGTCCCATGGCAGATTATAATGATGAAGCTTTATTTTGTGAGATACGATAAGAAGCAGAATCTTCTTCTTGTAAGATCGGTGGCCGACCTCAAAAACCTTAGTATTAGAGTTATTGAGCCGCCAATGGCCCATGACATGCAAATTTTACCTAATAACTTTAATTTTATTTGTCATTCAATTAAATTCTCTTGTTTTGATTTATCCAGATTACATCATCGAAACCTGCAAATCAACGAAGTTGGGATAGACGAAACTGTTGCCTTTATTGCGAAAATTTAGTTACGAATTTTACGCGTCATTTAATTAGAAATCATTGTGAAGAAATAGAGGTTATAAAGCTTATGGCTATCAATAACCCTGATCCTAAAATTCAAAAAAAGAAAAGGCAAGCTTTTACTGATGATTTGAGAAATCGTGGTAATTACATTCACAACAGCAACGTGGTTTCAAATAATGAGGGACATTTAATACCGACGAGAAGGAAAAATAATGAAGAATTAAGTCAAAGCCCATCAGGATTTGTGATCTGTAAAAAATGCCTGGGTACTTACAGAAGGTCAACTTTCTACAGACATAGCAAGAAGTGTATAAGTAATGAAGATAACATGACTAAACATGCCCTTGCTAAACACGCATTAAGTATCATACCAAAATTTGAACATGCATCGAAAGAATTTGAACAAAATATATTACCAAGGTTGCGTAATGACGAAATTTCTCTTATCGTAAAACACGATCCTTTAATTATTGCTTATGGTTGTAGACTTCTGAAGAAAAAGAAAGAAAAAAGAAGTAGAAAACTAATCTGCTCTAAAATGAGAGACCTAGCGCATCTTTTCAAGATTGTACGAGAAAAAAATCCTGACATTGTCCAACTACAAAACTTGATTGACCCTAAGTACTATGAATGTTTTATTGAAGCAGTGAAAATAATGAGTGGTTTTAATGAAGAAACTGGCCACGTTGAGGTGATAAGCATACCTGCAAGAATTCGTCCAGAAATATTAGGTTGTATTGATATTTTGTTTACTAATACAATTATGGACAATAACAAATCAACAGCACTAAAAGAACACATCAAAAACAAATTGAGTGAATTTAAGTTACTACTCGAGGCCAATTGGCAATGGGAAGTTTCTTCGAACGCTGAAAAAACACGTAAGCGTAACCTCATGACAAAAGCACAAGTGATGCCACTAGAAAAAGATATCGAGAAAGTGATGATAAAAATTCATGAACTGGAAGAAAAATACTATAATGATGTAAAAAAGGATACCACTATTGTCAATTACGAAAATCTTTGCGAGGTTACAATTGCACATATTATTCTTTTAGATCGCAAGCGAAGTGGTGATGTTGCTGAAGCAGAGCTCAAATATTATCTTAACAGAAAGACAGACGAAATTCCACCACAAGTTCTGGAAATGCTTGATAAAAAACAAAAACAAGCTATATCAGATTTAGACCTTTTCCAAATTCCGGGTAAACGAGGTAGGTCTGTACCCGTGCTACTGACTAAAGTGATGAGAAGAAATATTGATGCGCTGATAGCTTGTCGATCACCTCTGAATATTTCGTCGGATTACTTGTTTGCACGTCCACTCACGGATAAACCATTTGATGGCGGGAGATGTCTCAATAAAATAAAAAACATGTGCAACTTAAAAAAACCGGAAATGTTGACTTCAACTGGATTGAGACACCATATTGCCACAATTTCTCAAGTTCATAGTAAAACTGACGATAAATACACCCAACATTTAGCTACATTTCTCGGTCATGATATGCAAGTGCATGCCAGTAACTATCGATTACCCATACAAGCTATTCAAAAGGGACTTGTTGGTAGCAGACTTATGGAAATTGAAAAACATTCAAAACAAAATAAGAAAGAGGCGGAAAATGAGTCTGAAAGTGAAATGACTGAATCATGCGGTAAAGAAATTGAAGAAGGATGTAAACAAACTGACAGTGACACACATAGTGAAGAAAATGAAACTAACAAAAATAAAGCGAAAATAACAGAAGCAGAAATAAACATTAATATAATCGAAGAGAATGAAAGTGACAAAATTATAATGAATGAAAAGAATAATAAAGAGAATTATCAGCAAAATGAAAGCGCTAGATGTGAAGAAAGGAGTAGCAAAGCAGATTTTACTAAAGAAAGAAACAAACAAACAATTGGCGAAAAGAAAAAAAATATGATGATCCAACAAAAAAGTACTTCAAAGCAGGTGCAGTCTTCGGATACCGAAAGTTCTGTTGACATTCCACTCAAACGTAGAAAATATTTAAAAAAGAAAAAAAATATACTTACCGATGATGAATCTGATGAAGAAATAACTAAACCAAAACCAAAAACACGAAAGAAAACTCATAACAAATGGAGTACCGATGAGGTGCAAGCAGTAATGCGACATCTGAAACGATTTATTCAAATGAAAAAAAATCCAGGGAAAGCTCTTTGTGAACAAGTATTGCGCAAAGAGCCAGTGCTTCATAAGCGGACGTGGATGCAAATTAATACCTACATCAACAATATTTACAAAAAGAATTTATAGATTTCACGGAAAGGATTGTTTCAACTAAAAAAGCATCATCTCTTAGGGCATGTGTAGAGGCACGGACATTTAGTTTCGGGATTTGCTCAGTTATTAAAAGTCTATATTTTTGTTAAAAAAATGCATAAGATTGCATTGAATTTCCTATTGTGTTATGAAAAGAAATTATGTTTTTTTTAGTTTAAAGAGAAGTATAAAGAGAAATTATGTTTTTTAAGTTATATTTTAAGTAACAATGTTTTCAATGTAACCGTTGGTTTCTTGAAATAAATTAATAACAATTCTTATAATTTTTACCACTAATTTCTAAGTCTTACTACAAAACAGTGTTTAAAGTTTGAGGCTGCCTAAAACAAATGCTGTCACTTTTTTGAACATGCTGATAAATAGAGACAGCATTCGTTTTAGCTTAGGCAGTATCTAACTTTAAACACCGTTTTGTAGTAAGAAGGTAATAGTTTCATAATTCTTTAATATTTTATTATAATATTTCTTTAATGATGGATAAAGTGAAATTGCTGAATTTTGATGATGATGACCCTTTGTAATTGTGAGTTACCATTGTATTTTGTACATTGTAAACGTCCCATCGATCTATAGTTTCGGGATTTGCTCAGTTATTAAAAGTCTATATTTTTGTTAAAAAAATGCATAAGATTGCATTGAATTTCCTATTGTGTTATGAAAAGAAATTATGTTTTTTTTAGTTTAAAGAGAAGTATAAAGAGAAATTATGTTTTTTAAGTTATATTTTAAGTAACAATGTTTTCAATGTAACCGTTGGTTTCTTGAAATAAATTAATAACAATTCTTATAATTTTTACCACTAATTTCTAAGTCTTACTACAAAACAGTGTTTAAAGTTTGAGGCTGCCTAAAACAAATGCTGTCACTTTTTTGAACATACTGATAAATAGAGACAGCATTCGTTTTAGCTTAGGCAGTATCTAACTTTAAACACCGTTTTGTAGTAAGAAGGTAATAGTTTCATAATTCTTTAATATTTTATTATAATATTTCTTTAATGATGGATAAAGTGAAATTGCTGAATTTTGATGATGATGACCCTTTGTAATTGTGAGTTACCATTGTATTTTGTACATTGTAAACGTCCCATCGATCTATAGTTTCGGGATTTGCTCAGTTATTAAAAGTCTATATTTTTGTTAAAAAAATGCATAAGATTGCATTGAATTTCCTATTGTGTTATGAAAAGAAATTATGTTTTTTTTAGTTTAAAGAGAAGTATAAAGAGAAATTATGTTTTTTAAGTTATATTTTAAGTAACAATGTTTTCAATGTAACCGTTGGTTTCTTGAAATAAATTAATAACAATTCTTATAATTTTTACCACTAATTTCTAAGTCTTACTACAAAACAGTGTTTAAAGTTTGACGCTGCCTAAAACAAATGCTGTCACTTTTTTGAACATACTAATAAATAGAGACAGCATTCGTTTTAGCTTAGGCAGTATCTAACTTTAAACACCGTTTTGTAGTAAGAAGGTAATAGTTTCATAATTCTTTAATATTTTATTATAATATTTCTTTAATGATGGATAAAGTGAAATTGCTGAATTTTGATGATGATGACCCTTTGTAATTGTAAGTTACCATTGTATTTTGTACATTGTAAACGTCCCATCGATCTATATATCACCAATGAAACGTCCACATTACAAAAATAAAATCTTTTTCAATCAACAGTGTTTTATTCGAAATTAACAATAACAAAATATAAGAAATCAAAATATAAATATATAAGCACTTTCGTCGCCGTCCACTGTTTCTTCGTTTCTTCAGTCGCTCCACTCTGCTCTGCTATAGTTGCTGCGTCATCGTATGCTGTACATTCATTTCACTCCGCTGTAATTGTTGCTTCTTATTTCATTTCAGTTTGTTGTAACCGCTGCGTCCTTGTTCACTAGTTCACTACTTGCTACACTCCGCTGTAACCGCTGCGTAGCCGTCATCCAATAAATACACGAAGTCAACTCTGGCAAGCAATGGTATTCTACTGGAGCGCCAGCGCAGGCTTCGTGTGTTTCAACCTTCACTCCAATCTTCTGTAGCGTTTGGGTTGTCATTTAGTGAATTATGTCATTCAATGAATGACAACGCAACAGCCACAGCGGAGTGTAGAGACTGGTAATCCAATGGACGACGATGGAGCTACTACTGGTGAATGACAACGCAACAGCTACAGCAGAGTGGAGCAAGTGAAGAACCAGTAAATGACAAATCAACTCCTAAAGCGGAGTGGAGTGAGTCATGAACTAGTCTTCACTCGCTGCACTCTGCTGCTTCTCTGTAGTCGTTGTTTCGTCCCTTCCTGGTTAACCAGTCGCTCCATTCTGCTGTGGTTTTTGCGTCACCATCCACTGGTTCTTTACTCGTGGAATTTTCTGTAAACGATGCGTCGTCACCTGGTGATTCGCTCGCTGCACTCTACTGTAGTCGATAATCGCCTGGCACACCACTTGCTTTACTCTTTTGTAGTCACTGCGTCTTCTTTCGCTGGTTCACTAATCACTGCACTAGTGTCATCATACTTTGGTTCACTCGCTCCACTCCGTTGTAGCTTCTAGCTCTTCACTTCCTCGCTAAATTGTAACTAATGCTCCATCATGATCATTTCACAAAGGTGGGTCATCTGATGTGATCATTTCACATCAGATGACCCACCTTCTCGCTTGCCTATAACATGAAAAATATAGATAATAATGCGCTGTCATCCGCTAGTTCATCAATCACTCGCTCATTCAGACTACAGCCGCTGCTCCGTCGTCTACTGGTGCTTTTCTGCTCCGTCGCGTCGTCCGCTGATTTTTCACTTGCTGCACACACAGCAATAATTTATGTAAAGACAAGAATACATGACTTAGTGACGCTGTGTGTGCCTAGTTTGGTTAGGACTGTGCAAGCTGATAAACTCTTTGTTCGGAAAGTACCTAATATGATTTCGTGCTTCGGAAGGCACCTAAAGTTATTGTTCCCGGATACTTTCTACGAAAGCAGTCGTTACATTAGCCATGACAGAGGATTGTGATAGCCCAGTAACGCTGTTGTGAAAAGAATGAGGACCCTCTATTCAAATGTTAGTTATCAGTTTGTTAGTTATCAGTTCCCTGTCAGTACCTATCTTAAAATTCATTTATAAAAGGACTAAAAATTAAAAACCAGTCCTTATAATCGTTATTAATATAGCAAAGTACCTATAGATTTCTTTATTAAGATTTTGAGTGCCGTCGGGGTACTGCTATGTTCAGAATGGTCAGAATATATGCTACTTAGCGATACCCCGAGACGCCACTCTAAATCTAAATAAAGAAATCTATACTTTGCAATACTTAATAACGACGGACAAAAATTTTTTTTTTTTACTTTTGAAGGGCTGGTTTTTAATTATTAAGTCCTTTCAGCGTAGGGGCTTTGTAAATTTTTATTGAATAGTTATTTCAATAAAGTGTGCATTCATTCATTCAAGCTTTTTTAACAAATTCGTTAAGTTTCGGTATAAAAAAATTATTCCATTTTCATTAACATCAGCTGATACTCTTCAAACTACTGAATAGATTTTTACCAAATATAGCTAAAAACCACCACAAGGAAACTAGCTTTCACGTAAAAACCCGCATCAGAATCGGTCCATCCATTCGAGAGCTACGATGCCACAGACAGACAGACACACACACAGACATTGGCTTCAAACTTATAACACCACTCTTTTTGCGTCGGGGGTTAACAATAAACTGTGTTGAAACAGTTTGTTATTTAGCAGTAAGTTCTTCTAAAAGGAAATAAATAATAATAAATACTTAGATAACAGGTATTAAGGTCTGATTTGGAGTCACATTACTTCAGTCCGACCCTTGTGAATCTTTAAATGCAATATTCTCTATTACCTACTTTAAAGGCAATTTGAACCACTAGCTAGGCATTATTATGTAATTGTAGCTAGTAGTATATAGTAGCCCGAACGTGCCAATGAGAAAGCCCGTGGCAAATGCTGTGCTCTGATTGGCCCATTTGAATCGGATCAACAACTGTTCAAACGCAAAAAAGGTGGATTTGTATAAAAATGTCTTAATTATTATTATTACTCATCGTGACACTTGTGGCTCCGAACGGAGCCACATATTTATGGTCAGCTGGCATCGGATCAACAAAAGACACCCGGATCAACAAGTGCAAATGGATCAACAAATTACTACCTATACGGCACGTTGGAGCCACAAAGTGCCCAAAGGTATATATATATATGTATATATAATCACTTAGCTGTGATAGTTTTCCTTTTAAATTCATTATATACTACTTTTGTGAATTTTTTCACATTTCTATAAGCAACCGTTTAGCCGGCAATAGGGGGGAGCGGGGGGACGCTTGACTCTAACAAAAATATATGAGATCCACCTTTGTGACGTTTTTGGTGTTTTGTGCGCTGTGTTACAACTGAAATAAATAAACTGAATTGAATACCATACATGACTCCTGGTGTCTATAAAATACAGTGCAAACAAAGCGAACCATAGCCGAGAGGGTCAAGGAACACATTACAGCTGTAAAAAACAGGCAAATAAATAAATCAGCGATTGCAGAATACCTGTTAACGGCTGGTTCAAACCACTGGATAGAACTTCATGACCCAAAATCGGAATGACGGGCTTAAGTTACCTTCGGCATGGAGTTCAGTCATACAGAAATTGAAACCTCGCGATTTATCTTCGAATATTTGCCTCGATACTGTAAGTGTTGTGTGGCGTGTGTCACGAAAGAAACAATTAATTAACAAAAGCCAAAGTGCGGGTAGGAAAAAGAAAAATAATGTGCTACATACCGCCGGCTCGCCAAGGACACTTTTGCTGCTACTCTCGTCAGTTAGCTTGTGACCACGACAGCCTACAGAGGCGTCGAAACGTCAAGCACATATCTATAAAGGTATGTTATTAGTTATCGCGAGTAAGACCCCAATACAAAGTTAATAATGTTTACATACAAGACAAAAGACGTGCAGGATGTAAACGTATTCCTCTAAATGATGTAGTTGGCTTCTGAAGTAACTGGTCGTGGTAAGTAAAAACAGTATGTCATTGTAGTGCGAGTGTTATGAATTGGTTGCCGTAATGTACAATTAGGTAATTATTTTTGATTATAGGTGTGAGATAGGCACATAAGCATTAATTTTCCGCATAGCAAATAAGGGGCTTTCACCATTTCAGTTTCAAAAAACTAAAACGAAAATTGACTTAGATGACTTTGACTCCAGTGTCATACGTCGAAAAATACACGAATTTTATACAGTAAAAAAAGAAGTGCCGACCATAAATAAATGGATTGGCTTTTGCAGGCGGACGCCAGAATTTTATTATGAAATAACTGAAAGGGGTCTTTTCGGGGTTCGGCTCGAACGTTAAGATAACATTTTATTACCGGGCATGTAATTTTAATTATTATATATATATAATTTTGTATACTAAATTGGTTTTTAACATAAAAAAATATTAAAAATATGTGAAACGAAACGTAACGCAATGACGTCGACGTCATTTTATTTTACGTGTTTTCTGTGATTTACACGGAAGTAGCCATTTTGTAATTCAGAATTCCTTCGCGAAATCGCTGAGAGTGCAGAAGTCCGACACGGTACTGTAGCGGTGATAAGGCTATCGAAGCCAGCCTTCTAGCTTGTCTATAGAGTGTATATAAAAAATCGGAGGCGTCGAAGGAGCGCGCCACCAGCAGCGGTGAGGAGCAGACACGGACGAACGAGCCGGAGCTACCAAAAAGCCGAAGCGGCGACGGCAAGTGAGGACGTCTGCGACGAATTGCACGGTGAAATGAAATGAATACTTTATTATTGCAATATAGGTACATAAATACACTTAACACACGTTGGGATTTATTCAAAATAAAAATAATTAAATTTAAAAGAGGAAAATACAATATTTTAATATAGGTTTTGAGTTTGATGGTGTTAGGTACCGCGCTCCGAGCTCCGGACCCGATGCACACGTGACACAAAATGTGAGGTTATGATTTTACAAAAAAACATTATTATGTAAGAAGACCTTTAGATTTTTATTGGCTGTACTTCAGGGAATATTCCTCCATCCTCTCCAACCCCCAACTCCCTTTTCCTGCCTCCCTTTAATGTTTTAGGCACAAAAAAGTGAGGTTATTATTTTTACAAAAAAATATTAATAAGAAACTACGTTTCTGGTAGGTACTTTATGTGATGATGACGCTATCGCGTAATACGTCTCGTTTCTTTTTAAAGGTCAGTAGTTACTACAACAAACTTAAAATATTTTGTTATAACGTGTCTTAGTTTATTTTGATCATGGTTATTTAAATTTGAACAAAAAACTTTGTCAAAAATAAATGGCTCTGTTAGTAGAAATGTAACATTATAGCTAGTTTTTTTGACACTGACACCAAAGTAAATATAAAAATTTCATCGAATTAAAATGAACTTTCTTCTAAAGAACATTTTCAACAAACGGCCAATTCAATCTGTGCGCACTATCGTAAATGTTGTCATATTCATTTTAAAAGTGGGTCCCTCTTGACAGCTCTCATATATTCCGGGTCAGATTTGAAAAAATCTTTTCACAAACATGTATATGTTAATGCTATTTCCTCTATGATCTTGTACGTCCTACAGTATTTTTCACATAAGAAGTCCCGGTTGACACATCTAAAGAGTGTATATTCATTGTAAATTAGCAACATGATACAACTATGGTTTTTCAGTTCCAAATAATACTTTAACAGTCTTAATCCAATGCACAACATTTCAAAATTGTTTTAATATTACAATCAATGTATTGCATTTACTAATACTTAGGTTTGTAAATAAGACATTTCTACATCATTTTATTTCAACGTAAGTTCACCGTTATGCACAAGGCCCATTTTTTCGTAGTAACGAGACAAAGAATCGTTTAATTAATCGGTAAGCGGCTGATCAATCGATATGGCGAGTGAATTTTTATGACAAAATGACGCGTAAGCAATGAGACTCATGCGAACGACACTTCAGCTATTTCGTTTATAGGGCTTCGTACCCAAACGGAGCCAATGAAACCCTTTTACTAAGCCTATGATGATTGTCCGTCCGTCTATCACTAAAACGGTAAGATTAGCCAGTTTTAAGTATGTATGTATATACAAAATACAAAAATACAAAAATATTTATTTCACACACATGGTAACATTTACAAAAAATTCAGTAGCTCCCAGACTAGACGATGGGTAGTCTGTTCCGTGGGTGCTGGTTTTGTCTTATATTTGGACAAGTGATAAATGTGTTATTTGTGAATAAGGTGATTAAGATCTATAACCTTAAACTTATTTTAACCTAAGCCTAAAACAAAAAAGAACAAAAGCATTTTTAGGGTCTTAATCTAAATATCTAATAAGGACTCAATGCTACCAAAGAAAAAAAAAGTTACCTATATAGAAAGAATATGTATAAATTAAGCTAGTATTTATATACAATGGAATAGATAGTATTGAAATAAGTAATGAGTATGTATGAGTAATATATATATACATTACATATATACGAGCATTATTAACTATTGCTATATAGAAAATAAGAGAAAATTTAAGTGTATGATATCTGTCCTCCAAATATACCTAAATATATTTTCAGTATCGACATAATTTAAATTAAGAAGCCATTGTTCAATTTTTCTTTTTGCGCCGAGTTTTGGTCGGCGGCTCGTCACTAGCTGCTGAGCTGTCGGGCGAACAATATCAGTTGCTGCGGAGCGGCTGGGCTTGCAACACATCAGTTGCTGCGGAGAAGCCGAGCTAGCAACACATCCCGAGGATGCCTCGTTCAGAGGTGAAACACGTGTCGATAAGTTTTCTTGCTTGTTATTTAACATTGCTTTGCTTGTATTGCTTGCTTGTTGCATGTTTTTATGCGGGCGGTGCACGAGTCTGCATTTTGAATAGCACAAAAAGGATTGTTTAGCGGAATATTGCAAATTATATTCATATATCCTTTACCATATATCCTTTACCATGTTATGTTAAATGAAAATATTTTTAACCATGTTAACCATGTTAACCATGTTAAAAATATTTTAAGTTTGTTGTAGTAACTACTGACCTTTAAAAAGAAACGAGACGTATTACGCGATAGCGACATCATCACATAAAGTACCTACCAGAAACGTAGTTTCTTATTAATATTTTTTTGTAAAAATAATAACCTCACTTTTTTGTGCCTAAAACATTAAAGGGAGGCAGGAAAAGGGAGTTGGGGGTTGGAGAGGATGGAGGAATATTCCCTGAAGTACAGCCAATAAAAATCTAAAGGTCTTCTTACATAATAATGTTTTTTTGTAAAATCATAACCTCACATTTTGTGTCACGTGTGCATCGGGTCCGGAGCTCGGAGCGCGGCACCTAACACCATCAAACTCAAAACCTATATTAAAATATTGTATTTTCCTCTTTTAAATTTAATTATTTTTATTTTGAATAAATCCCAACGTGTGTTAAGTGTATTTATGTACCTATATTGCAATAATAAAGTATTCATTTCATTTCACCGTGCAATTCGTCGCAGACGTCCTCACTTGCCGTCGCCGCTTCGGCTTTTTGGTAGCTCCGGCTCGTTCGTCCGTGTCTGCTCCTCACCGCTGCTGGTGGCGCGCTCCTTCGACGCCTCCGATTTTTTATATACACTCTATAGACAAGCTAGAAGGCTGGCTTCGATAGCCTTATCACCGCTACAGTACCGTGTCGGACTTCTGCACTCTCAGCGATTTCGCGAAGGAATTCTGAATTACAAAATGGCTACTTCCGTGTAAATCACAGAAAACACGTAAAATAAAATGACGTCGACGTCATTGCGTTACGTTTCGTTTCACATATTTTTAATATTTTTTTATGTTAAAAACCAATTTAGTATACAAAATTATATATATATAATAATTAAAATTACATGCCCGGTAATAAAATGTTATCTTAACGTTCGAGCCGAACCCCGAAAAGACCCCTTTCAGTTATTTCATAATAAAATTCTGGCGTCCGCCTGCAAAAGCCAATCCATTTATTTATGGTCGGCACTTCTTTTTTTACTGTATAAAATTCGTGTATTTTTCGACGTATGACACTGGAGTCAAAGTCATCTAAGTCAATTTTCGTTTTAGTTTTTTGAAACTGAAATGGTGAAAGCCCCTTATTTGCTATGCGGAAAATTAATGCTTATGTGCCTATCTCACACCTATAATCAAAAATAATTATGTACCTAATTGTACATTACGGCAACCAATTCATAACACTCGCACTACAATGACATACTGCTTTTACTTACCACGACCAGTTAGTTCAGAAGCCAACACATCATTTAGAGGAATACTTTTACATCCTGCACGTCTTTTGTCTTGTATGTAAACATTATTAACTTTGTATTGGGGTCTTACTCGCGATAACTAATAACATACCTTTATAGATATGTGCTTGACGTTTCGACGCCTCTGTAGGCTGTCGTGGTCACAAGCTAACTGACGAGAGTAGCAGCAAAAGTGTCCTTGGCGAGCCGGCGGTATGTAGCACATTATTTTTCTTTTTCCTACCCGCACTTTGGCTTTTGTTAATTAATTGTTTCTTTCGTGACACACGACACACAACACTTACAGTATCGAGGCAAATATTCGAAGATAAATCGCGAGGTTTAAATTTCTGTATGACTGAACTCCATGCCGAAGGTAACTTAAGCCCATCATTCCGATTTTGGGTCATGAAGTTCTATCCAGTGGTTTGAACCAGCCGTTAGCAAGTATTCTGCAATCGCTGATTTATTTATTTGCCTGTTTTTTACAGCTGTAATGTGTTCCTTGACCCTCTCGGCTATGGTTCGCTTTGTTTGCACTGTATTTTATAGACACCAGGAGTCATGTATGGTATTCAATTCAGTTTATTTATTTCAGTTGTAACACAGGGCACAAAACACCAAAAACGTCACAAAGGTGGATCTCATATGTTTTTGTTAGAGTCAAGCGTCCCCCCGCTCCCCCCTCCTGCCGGCTAAACGGTTGCTTATAGAAATGTGAAAAAATTCACAGAAGTAGTATATAATGAATTTAAAAGGAAAACTATCACAGCTAAGTGATAAAATATATATATATATATAAATATATTCTATAAATCTCAGGTATAGCATGGTATAGCGTTGGGGAGCGAATATGATGCGCTACTTTAGAAAACGGCGTATATACAGTCTTGATGGAGTATTTACGTAGTGCTGTTCCGATTTTGTCCGTTATTCCTTTCACATATGGCATAAACGCTTTCTGGCGGCTGACCTCAGGATGCTTTTCCTTCCTTAGTTTTCGTCTGCCTTCCCACCTTGTATCCATTCCGTTTTAGTACCTCCTGAACATGTGTAAGTTCCTCTCCTAAATGTTCAGGGTCACAGAGATCGTATGCTCTGTTTGTGAGAGAGGTCACAACAGATTGTAGGTGACGAGAATGAGTAGTGACCACGACAGCCTACAGAGGCGTCGAAACGTCAAGCACATATCTATTAATGTATGTTATTAGTTATCGCGAATAAGACCCCAATACCAAGTTAATAATGTGTGAAAATCGCGAAAGTTTAAAGTTTACTATTGTATATAAACACTTATAAACATTGTATAAATCAAATCAAATCAAAATATTTATTTTGTAAAATAGACACATATAGTATACTTTCTACAAGTCAAAGTTAATCTTTACAATAAATATCTTAAGAATAAAATAATATTAAAAAAGAATATGTGTATACTAATAAGGGAAATACATACAAAAAACATTTAGGTTGCGCTACAAAAATTTAATTATACACCTACATAAAATAGAGAAATCTAGGAATAAAATTATTATACATAAATGATACAACGAACAAACAAGTTGATAAATAAATACGGGAAATACATCCAAAAAATATTAAGGTTGGGCTACTAAAATGTAATAAAGTTATACACCTGCATAAAATAAAGAAATAAAAATATAAAAGAATAAAAATATTATATATACATAATGTCTAACCATCCGCACCATTCGATTAGTATTGCTAAGAAGAAGGGCATGAAACTTAGCAAACATGTTTTTTTTTTTCATTTGTAACATAAACTTAATCTATACAATTTTCTTATACCTACATAGGAATTATATCCAAGAGAAAAAAAAATATCGATCTTAGTCAATCCGTCTTACATTGTCTATTACCTTTACAGCAAAGTCAGTTTACATATTAATTAACTATAAAGGGATTAAGATTAGCCTCTAAAGGAATCAGCCATTTCGTATTAAAATTTTCTAATTATGCCTTACAATTTTGATAAATATTGATTTGATTTGACGATTTAAGAAATCAAATTAATTTGTGCGAATTTTTTTGTTGGTTTTAATTTTTGTTAATTGTGTTTCTTTATTTGGCAGAAGATGCTATTTATGTTATTATTTTAAACTTGTAAAATTAAACTTTGTTAAATTAAACAACTATTTTAGAATGTTGCATTTCTTTTATTCCACAATACCTTAATTTAAGTTAGGCTCATCGTTAAAAGGAATGACGAAAATACGAACTGTCAGTGGTCACGGTCAGTGGCTCGCCTGTGATTTTCGAATCATCCGTTTTGCGCGACTGTTAAAAAAGTTGGGCAGCCTTGTGCTAGACCGTAGTACTAACGGCGCTTTTTCAGAAAGTTACAAATACCACGTAAGGTCTGTACTCCGTATTTATTAGTGTGTACACACGCGGTTACTCGCTATACGGTGTACTATTTTGTACAATTACTTATTACTTATTTTATTGGTTAGGCATTATATTTATTTATGGTCTATTCAGTTTTTTTATCAACTTATTTATTAATTGCATTATGTATAATAATATTCTTATTCCAATGAGTCTTTATTTTATGCATGTGTAAAAAATTGCCCAGTTTTTTTTTTACATATTTCCCGTAAGTATCATATTTGTTTCATTATAAAATATTATTTTTATACAGATTAGATTTGACATGTAAAACGTATACTTTATGTATCCATTTTACAAATAAACATTTTGAATCTTTGAATCTTACCAATTTTATTTATAGGCTTCGTAAAAACTGCAATGGAACTGCCGTGGTATCATACCGTGACGTGTGGGAGATTACGAGAAGCACGAAGGTAAGTTTATACCGGAAGAATTGGACACATAATAATGGACCTATAATTTTATAAAATACCAATTCAAATAAATAAAGAAAACATATACCTACATTTAATCTTATCTTCCATGCGCAACTCATGCATTTGTTGAAAAGCTTTAATCACGTAGCTAGTTGGTCCCAAAAAACACGCTTGTTTTTAATCCCATTAAATCACAATTCATGGTGTTAGGCTCCGTAAAACAATTTGAAAAAAATCAAAAATTTGGCTGCATATACCTCGATGAAGGGTGAAAACTTAGAACGTGAAAATGGTACACAGAGAAAAATGTCTTTTTGGCTTCATTATAAAATAGCATTAAATAAGTTTAAATACGGTGAATTGTTTTTAAATTTGGTGATAATTGGAAAATATTATGCTGTAATTGCTGTAATTAAAACGTTTGAGGAAATAATGTAACGCAATATTATGATGACAAATCACCGTAAAATTGGTCACAGAAAATAAGATCTTGGCGGGGGGCACTACCGTGCCCCCAGATTATCATTTTCGTATTACATCATGCCTTTCCCATAAAAGAGGTCCATCACACTACGGTATGATTACTGTCATCATAAAAGTGGTGACGGAGCGCATAATTCTATCTGCTTCCTACAAAGTCATGGTGACAGTGCGTCATAATAGAACGCTAACAGCAGCAACAGTAGTTTCATCGTATTTTGTTGTGATGTCCGACATTGTCCGTATGCTCCCTACTTTACGTGAATCATCATAATTTTAGCTGAATTCACTTTATTTTATGATGAACAGTTTTCTCAGTGTAAGAACTTAAAAAATTGTAATAAACTTAGAAAATGGCAAGAACCTGCGTTTTGAGAATCTTATCTTTGCTACGGTTAAAAATAATCTCTACAGATTATATAGGTAAATTTTCAAGATTCGTGTGGACTTGCGTATTCAATTGTGTGAGTCCTTAATTATTCTTTTAAGACTCAACTATGCGGAATTAAAACCATAAACTTTTTATTTACAGTCCATGTCTGATAAGTAGAATAATTAGACTTATCCAGACTAACCAGAGGGTTCTTAACGCTTGCTCTAGATTTTACTTCCCTATTCCACCTAGGATACACGTAACTAACTTATTGAAACTGGAAGCACGCAGGCATCTCCATTTGGTTACGTTACTATATGGTGTCCTGAAGACCGGGTCATCTGACTATCTGTTCAAGAAACTGACAATACTCGTGCATGCATCCTTGTAACTTTCTTCCATGCCTCGACACCACACTACATCTCCAGATACGCTGCTACGAAACGTTGGAACAACTCGCCTCCACCACTACGCGACAAATATAAATATGTCAAATATATATGTACTTATAGATCAAAACACAAAAAAGTTCTGCTGATTGTACAAAATAATCAAAACCAGTTTAATCTTTAATTATTTTGTTATAAAACTAACTTATACCAATACTTGTTCTCCAACTATGTTTACTGATTCCACCAACAAAACTTTGGCTCCCGTGTTTGGGTAATCAGCTCCATAATTTTTTTTCTTCAAATTGGAGTCGCTATGTACGCTTCATCCCAATTTTGCTTTACTCCTACGTTTTCGAAGTATTTAGTCCATATGTTCGTAGTTTTTTAACCCGTTCGATTTTCAAATTTACTTTAGGACTGTGAATCCTACATTTCTAGTTAAATACGATCTACTTCCAGAACATTAGAGATGAATTTTTTTTGCCATCATTTCTATTTTTGTCCATTTGGCGGAAGTAGTGGACCAAGTCAGCGCTCTGTCTGTTTAATACACGTATGTGTGTTACCTACAGTTTCAAGGCAGTGCCTTCACTGGTTGCGGAAATATAAGTTAATGACAAAACCACCTTTCGAATTCATAATTTTAGTAGATACTTATAAAGAAGGAAAATAGATTATAAACATAAAATATGTGTTAATCTGTAACCATCTTTATACAGTTATAAAGATAATTCATTACAGATAATTGCTAAACCACAAACAATTCCTTGGTAAATATTTAAAAATTAGTTTTAATTTTAATAGCTGTGTTATATGAAACATACAAGGAAATGATTTTGTAACTATACCCAGGTATCTTGTCTTTAGAAAAAAGTTACAATGAGTTACAAGCTTATCTTTGTCAGAGTACAAAACATTCACATAGGTCGTTGATCGTAACATTTCCGTTACAACATAATTTTTGTATGCATTAGCACGAAAATAGCCGCCCGGGCGGTCGCTGCGTACGCGCCGCCAGTGGAGTCTTCAGCGTCGGGCACCCTGCTCGTTCCGCCCTAGATAAGAATATACCCAGACTTGCGTGGAGTACCGGCACGCAATTTTATATAGATACAATTTGATGTTTCTGCGAATGAAATTATTGTATAACATCAACTCTTCCTTGAGACAAACCAAAGTGAACTATTAGTGCTTGTGTCAAGTGTGATTTGTGATTGGATACCTTCCAAGTGCTTTGTGAACCTTATAGGTATAAGGGCATCTGCCCTTTTACGATTGGTAAATTGCGTTTCTTTTTCTCTCTCTGAATCACACATATCATATCTATCATCTAGTTTTTCGTAGAGGAATGCACGAGCAAATTTAAAATTAGTATTTTCGATATGAACATCTTTATGTAGATACTGTTTATTTTTCTTCAGTCTACGTTTGAATGTTAATCATATAAATAAAAAGCAATTAGGGAGCAAATAAGGATCCCTTATTAAATCATTTATAATACCTTTTAAAACAAAAAGTAAGTTATATGATTTCAAGATTGTTTACATTATCGTTTGTCACAAATATAAAATCCACGTTATAAATTTATTTCTTTACTATGCAGAAATTATAATTGGTGTGTATTTTTTTAATTAGTTCAGTTAATTATACCACCGGACATCCTAGAAGACATCATAACCCAGATTCTCGAAGCAGTTGCAGGTGCAAATGTCATGCATGATTCTGATCCCGCCCGCCCAAGGCGTCCCTGAAACTCTTGACCTCATTTTGTTACATTTTCTTTTTAGATAACGCTAGGTCAGCAGTTTTATTGTGATGTTGTTTTCTTTTTATATTTGGTTCAAATGTGTTTTCAGCCAGATACCAAATTGAAGTATAGATACAATATTACATACGCCGCGCCGGGTCTTGCAGTGATGCAAAAAACTTTGTGGTAGGGCACCTCAAAGTTTTAATACTTTAAACGTGTTCAAGTAATAACAAAGCATTTCTACAAAAAAAAAGATCAAATGTGAGAGAGCAAATATTTGCCAATGCATTTGACACTCGAAATGTATGTGTCATTCATTACATTACACATACTACATACATACACACTCCTAAATGTATACATTTCCAAAATATATTATATATCATATATATATTTCATCTGAAATCAGATCTCTTATTAGCAATTAAATTAAACTATATTTTCATGTGTTTGATTTGAATAAAGATTATTTTTTTAAATTGCCATTTGTACTGGCTTGCAATGCCACATGGCTCAATAGCTACGATAATGAAAAATGTGATTGTTTTAAAAGATAAGTCAATGGTGACGTCACATAATGACGTCAAGACAGCCGTCTGGATCTGGAGTAGACATCAGGTCCTGGCAATTATCCAAGACCATTCACTCAAACGATTTTCCGTAAAATTGGGACGTTTTGTGCGAGGCCATGAAAACTTATCATTAACACGAAATTTTTGTATTTTCATATGAACAATATTCTGCCTCGGAGCGACTCTTAGTACTGAAATTATTCTGCCGTTTTCCACGGGAGGGGAGGTAAACACGCACAGCACACATTTACTCATTCACGGACACTCCTGCGAAAAATATGTTAAATGTTCTAAGATTGGAACCTAAGAATTAAAACTCTATTGAACCTTTCGCATGCCTAGTTAAGGATCCGGACGATTGATTTAATTGCTATGTACACAAAAATACATTGTCAAGAGAGGAGAGATCCTGCCTGACACACTTCTTTCTCGACAACATTCACATTTGATTGATTTTATATCTCTTCTATTCCTGGTTCTTTTGACTTGGTGCTTTTTCAGTTTGTCACCTATTTGGTCAGTCAGTCAGCATACGTCTTTCTACGGTGGCCAAGGCAAACGATTACTTCTACTGCGCTCCATAATATTTACTTAAAAATCTTTAAAGGTACCTACAAAAAATCTGAATAGATTAACAAACTGATATTTGTTGCAGCGGATCCAGATACATAAGAATGAGCAATAAGAGTGCCGGCGATGAATAGCAATACAAGAAGAGCCTTAACTGGCTCAATACACAAAATACGAGAATTTGAATTAGAAAAGGTACTCAATTATTCAATTTTTTTTCACTTGTACTATTTTATTTCCACAGCAATATATATACTTCACATTAAAAGCGATTTGCTAACGGTTTGGTCAGTGTGTTGATAAGGGAGCACAATGAAGGCTTTCTGGGTTTTCATAAAAAATAACCATGAATGTTATGAATGACGGTCGTTCCACTAGGTTCCACGACTCACTATTCTATACCTAACCTCCTAACCTAACTTAAGGGGGGGTTAGCCCGATTTCGTCTCTTATCAAATTAATTTTAAGCCAATGAACAGCGAAGATAAAAATTTGTTAAAAATATATTGTAAATAAATATATTTTTTTTATTTTACCAGTATATGGCCTGAAATTGTTGTAGTTTTAGTACGGATAATAGAGAAACTAAAAAAAGAAAAAATATACGATATATTTCGACTCCTTCAATGGAGTCGTCATCAGTTGGATGAAAATAAAATGAAATAAATGACATAAAGGATATAAAAGAGTTAAAAAGGTGACATTTGTAGAAATTGAAGGAGGAAAACAGAAACTCAATTTAAATTTCAACTCAAACTCACTTCTCCTTCAATTTCTACAGATGTCACCTTTTTAACTCTTCTATGTCCTTTATGTAATTTATTTAATTTTATTTTCATCCGACTGATGACGACTCCATTGAAGGAGTCGAAATATATCGTATATATTTTCCTTTTTTAGTTTCTCTATTATCCGTACTAAAACTACAGAAAAATATATGTTATATTTCACTCTTTGATCTTGATATTTCGGCCGTTCGATACACGATTACTTACATTTTCCTCGATCCATTTAATTCGTAAAGATAGGTCTGAACTATGATCTAAATATTATTTCATTTGAGCCATATAAAGTTTTTGACACTAAAAGTTATACTAAAATAAACGTCTTAAGAAATGTAATATAAAACGGCCGTCATATTAAAAACCCATCCCTCTAATTCCAAAATAATAAATAAAAACACCTCGAAACCGCGAATTTTCTAAGCGGCGCGCTTCCGCTGAGCAGGATAAACATGTGTAAAACGAAAGCGTTTGAGCAGGACAGATTTCGCCCTCACTTCTGCGCTGAAAGATTTCTAGGTTGCGGAATTTTTTAAAGTAGTTTTTCCCATGGCCCCTTATCCACACAACAACCGTTATTTCAGGTTTGCCGTGTGACCGTTACTTGAATTTTGTTGATAAAAAATTTAAAATATAGTTATAATAATAATTACAATCATTTAATTACAATTAAAAATATGTTTTTTTTGTTGACAGGTCTGCCTTGTTGAGGAGTTTGATATACTTCAAATTGTTGGTGAAGGGTGGTTCGGAAAAATTCTCCTAGTAGAACATAGGGCTTCTGATACAGAAATTGTACTGAAAGCTTTACCGAAGCCCTATGTTTCCATAAGAGACTTCTATAGAGAATTCCACTATGGCTTGCATTTGAGTGCTCACAAAAATATAGTTACTACTTTCGATGTTGCATTTGAGACTGCTGGATTTTACGTTTTTTGTCAAGAATATGCTCCATTGGGTAATATTGAAGTTTACACATTTTATATTTTGTAATACTTAATATTACAATTCTTTAAATTATTTGATGTAAAAAAATCATCTTAGTGAAACACATAATTGTTAAATACCAAGAAATGTTTTACATTTGGACCAAGGCCAATCTCAGCGTCTGAATGTATATTAAATCAAGTTAATCTCTATCCCTAACTTCTTACTAGTTATGTATTTCCTGCATGCATAGCCGTCTTTAAGTAAAATTTATTGCATACTGTTTAGTTAATACGGGCTACATTTATTTTATTTACTATTTGAACTTTAATTTCAGGTGACCTGACTTCAAATATGTTGGATACCGGTATAGGAGAAATTCACACAAAAAGAGTGGCCAAACAGTTATCAGCAGCGCTAGAGCACCTTCACCAAAGAGAATTAGTCCATAGAGACGTTAAATTAGACAATGTTCTTATATTCAAATCAGATTTCTCTAGGATAAAACTTTGCGATTTTGGTGAAACAAGGAAAGCACAATCTTTAGTAAGAAGACGAAATGAATGGTTACCATACTCACCTCCGGAAGTTTTAAAATTATCTATGGATAGCAGCTACAAGTAAGTAAATATAATATAACTTTTGTTTTTATAGCCGAATTCATACTAGAGACTTGGTAAGTAGTCAACCAAGGCTCAATTACCCTTTCTGTGAAATGTGCAGAATAAAATTTAGACTTCCTATACTAATGAGATGAGGCTGTTCTTGAACAAGTATAGCGACACAAAACTATTTTTTTAATTTTGCAAACAGGGTCATTGAATCTTGTTTCAGACTACTTACCGAGTCTTCAGTATGAACTGGGTTATATAAACGAAAGTCATCTTATACATATATCTATAGTTTAGTAAGCGTTTTTAATTAAAATGGTAACTAAACCTGATTATTTATTTACTCTTTTTGCAGAGCATTAATTTCACATGATATTTGGCAATTCGGCATTGTTATTTTCATTTGCCTTACTGGCTGTCTGCCTTGGCAAAAAGCAGCTTTTGATGATCCTCGATATACTAGGTAAGTTTTGATTATAACACATAGTAGGTACCTTCATTCATCGTAATTAGCATGTGAATAAGTACGCATGAAATACTGAATTCAATGGTGCAGATATATCTAAATACAAAGTAATAAAATAACATAATGTTATGATGTTTTGTTTATTGAAAGAATTACACGAACGTTTGAAAGAAATTTTAATTCGAGCAAGAACCTTCATTCATCGTTTATTAGCATGTGAATAAGTAAATGAAATACTGGATTCGATGGTGCAGATCCAAATACAAAGTAGGTAATCAAATCAAATAACATAATGTTATGATGTTTATTATTGGAATAATTTCACGAAATTTCAATTTAATTTGAGTAATTCGAAAACAAACGATAATTGTGCCTACAATCTCTCATTTGTTTCAGTTATTACAATTGGTACAGTAGTAATAATCCACTGAAAAGACAACCAAAATTGTGGAAGATGGTTTCTTCAAGAGCACAGAAGATGTTTAAAAAATTTATTGAACCGAGAGAAGAAAGGAGAGCAACAAACTTCTTGGATCTCTCCCGTTATTTAGATGACCGGTGGATGGCTAAAGGATATACTGACAGAGTTGGTAAGACATCTAATCTTTAACATGCTTACATATTACCTTTGATTAATTTCGGTAAATTTTATTTCTTAACAATTTTTACCTTTTTTCTAGCTGGTGGGGACATTGATGAACTTTGTCCTTCTATGTATAGTTTTCGTAGTGACCCCAATGAAAAGAACATTTTACTAAAACATTTTATGGAAAATGGTATAGAGACAACGGTTGATCGACAAGCAAAAAAACAGAGGATACGAGAATGGATACAAAACAGTGTCATAGAAGAAGCGGATGAAGAAGTAAGTGTTAATGTTTTTGGGTACATTTTTTATTTTTATTGGTTTCATTTGGGTTAACCCGTACTTTCATGGCGAAACTGCCCGCAATAGGAATATTTTTTCGAAGTGGTAATTTAATCAGGACTGATAGAAATCGTTTGTTACTATTTTTATTTGTATTTTCCTATTATGTATTTGTATTTAGTCTTGGCCCATCGGAAATGAATCGTACAGTGTATCAAGTTAGTAACACTTTTATATCACTTTGAAAGAAAGTCGTCACCAGACACCGTTTTTAAGATATCACCACGGTGAACCATAACGTAGAGTTTATATCTTCGGTATAAATTGCTATTAACTAACCTCCTCTACATTATAGATATCCTACTGGGGGCAGTTTCGCGATCGTAGCACTGCTAGACCCTTTCAATTGGTCATTATTTATTTATTGAAACTTCTATACTTTTTACATTTGACGCGGTTCTCATCAAATGCATTGCAAATGTGCTAAAATATTTGGATGAAATAAATAAATAGTCGTCGCGAAAACTCGTTGATTATTAATTGCATGATTATTTAAATTGTTATAGGAAGAAAGCAACTATGAAGCCAGCATTTACGAAGACAGTGATGGCGAACTCGAAGATGGAGGACGTACACATCCACTTGATGACTCACACAGAGTTACATTACGATTTGATACAGACAAGCATATAAACCCAAGAACTGGTGAAATGATAGAGGGTGTTAAACATGCACCTGTAGATAAAAATCCCCTTTCGTATGATGCGCAAAACATAGAACCAGTTGCCCCAGATAATGTTGTTAGAAGATACGGCATGAAAGAAGAGGCTTCATCGCATAGTTCAACTAAAGACAGCGCATATGGCTCAATGGAAAGCAAAGCCACAGCAAAAAATTCCTCGCCATATCGAGCAGATAATAAACAACACATTTCAGTTGAAAGAACAACTGACATTTCACCAAGTAGATCCTTAAGTTCATCATCACTTCCACAGAACAGGTCTCCAATGACAATACACGCGCAAAGATTTCAAAAAAGTGAAGAAGTTTTCTCAAAAGAACTAAAAAGTTTACAAGGTAGCTCGTCAACGCTTCATTCCGTAGGAAAATCATCCAGGTCAAACAGTTTACAAGTCACTCGAAATAGTTCACTTGACAGTGCCTCCAAGGTAGATTTATCATTACCACAAGAAACATACCCTACCGTAAATATGAATGGTACTACAAGACCAAGCACATCTGAAAATACTCAAAATATCATAAATCGCCAAGTGGCTACCACGAATAAACCCTATACGAGAACCTATACATCTATGAAAGATACCGCTTATGATAAAGTTACCATCCGGAATGATGGAAATGCTGTAGAGAATACAGGAAATCAAACTCCAGAAAACCAATACTCTTCTGGGATGAACGTTGTACAAGGCCAAATTAAAATAAGTCCACATGGAAATGAGACTAATCAGAATGTTGTTAATGTATCTATAACGCCTGTTAAAGACAATCGCAATCGACATTCGATGCTCACATAATGTAATAATATTATTAGTCTAAGAATTATGTCGTACCTAGATAGATCTAAAAAATATATACGATAATCTTAAATAAAGTAAAACGTTCGCGACAAGATGAGAGATAATACCGACGACGATGCCCTGTCACGTACTACTCGTATACCTATATATTAATATTAAGTAATGTAATGACATCAACGTAAAAGTATGCAATAAATAAATTTACGGTATTCAAATTCAATGTGATATTAAAAATATTCGACTTTATTTACATTAATAACTCAAAGTTTATTTAAAGCTTTTCGTGTTAAAGTCAAAAACCAAACACATTATTCATCTACCCACAATTTCATTCAAGCAAGAGATCAAGATCTACGTTAAAACAGAAAAAAAAACAAGTTGCTACAATGGTTATTCCTTAATCTTAATAAATTAAACTAGTAAATATGACCGACCACACTTTCAATCTGATTAATTACGTTTAGTTTTACCTTGTTTCCAAGTGCTGGTACCTACTTTTCTTTTCTATAAATATAAATAAATTTTCACTTATAATTAAGTTTATTACTTATATAGTCCAAAAACCCTGTCTACTAAATATGTTTCAATAGAAACGAACTGATTTTATCTCCTTATTGTTTTAATTTTGTTATTTAAATTGTGTTTGATTCATACATTTGAAATATTTTTTGATGAAGCTGCTCTTTAAAATGAAATAACAGCCTGTAAGGTGGTAACCGAGGTACTCGGTGCAAAATGCACATGATAATATTGTTTTCATTACTTTTGAATAAAAAGTATACAATAAGTGCGTTTTATAGCAATTCGCCTAAACTGCTTGTTAATAGTTGGGTGATCACATGAAAATTATTCAATTTTATGCGTTACATTTTAGCTGCATTACATTACAACTGTAAACACGCTTTCAATTTTGTTAATGTAGTGCAAACAAAATGTAATACATTAAAGTACGTAATTTTTTTATTAAGACTCTTTTATTAACGAACTATTTCCGCAAGTTGCTTTAAAACACATTTATTGCATACTTTTTATTCAAAGGTGAGGAAAACAAAATTATGATGTGCAATTCGTCCCGAGGTAAAAAGTTACCCCCTTAAGAAGTTACCATAAAAAAACCTTGTCCCTGCTCAGCGCAAATATTTTTAGACTAATTTCACTGTAACAAAATTTTTAGGAAGTGTGAACACCACAAATGAAGTTTATGGAATAATTACAAAACTGCCTTAATCCCCTTAAATTAAGTTTTGTTGGTAAATATTTATGGCTCGTGCCGCAAACTCACACTCGTCAGAAAACGTTTCATCGCTCTCGTATCGTAATGTACTATTTATTAATAACTTTGTTTTCTAGTGGAAGCTTGATAGTGTTAAATTATTATTATGTCCTAATTGAGTGGACCAAGTACCAAGGAGGTAGTTCTCAGTCACAGACCACCGTGTTCTCGGTAGATCCATTGATCCATTATGGATCGAGTGAGAAGTTTTTTTCTCAGTACGAGTAGATCCATTCCCATTGAAATTGGATCTAGTGAGAAAAAACAAGTGAATGCTATTTTTGTAGCAAATTTCAAATCTTTACGTTTAACGGTGCTAAAGTTATGAGGCTGTGACATACGGACGGACGGACGGACAACGGAGTCTCACCATAAAGGTTCCCTTTACCTTTCAGGTACTACGGAACCAGATCTTCTTCTCACTGAAAGTTTTTTGACAGCGTGTCAGTACCTAGTTATTACATGAATGCAGCAATTTGAGATAATAGTAGATTATTAACCAAGGGCTGTATGACATCAATTGCATACGAGGTTTTTGGCGCCTGAGCGAAGCGAAGGCGCTAATTAACCCGAGTATGCAATTGATGCTTACACCCGAGATAAATACTCTGCTTTACATATCGATTGTGAGGTAAGTAAACAACAAGACAGCAGGTTTCAATGAACATTTATTAAGAAGAAAAAAATGTGTATTTAATTAAAATTAATAGTAAAATTATTACAATTTGTAAGAGATATGGTCACGTTCTTTTTAGGAATATTTATAGTTTGAATATGAGTTTGTGATGATAAGACTTGAGTTTGAGTGACTTGAGGTTCTTGCATCGTAAATGGCGGCAGTTGACTGGTACTATTTTCTTCATTAAAAAATGGCTCAGATGATGTGCTTTGACGTGGTGATTTCAAGTTTATATTTTCTGTTATTTTAGAAGTAATTTTGCTTTTGTTTGCCACCGAATCTTCGATATAACCTTCGGCCACTTTGCTGGACTTCCAGCCGCCGTGCCTTTTTAACAGAGTGAGGTTGGCTCCCGAATCAGCCAATAGAGTCGCTGATGTTCTGCGAAAGCAATGCCCGGTGTATAACTCTACGTTACTCAGTTTTAAATATGTGGCTATTTGCTTTGGCATGCCTGTAAATTTGTTTTTTCCTATTACTTGTCTGTGGCATTTTCCTTTACTGTAATTAAGAAAAAAACGATTTGTATCCACGTTTTCAGGCCGAAGAGCTTGATATTTTTCAACATAATTTGCAAATTCTTCATGCACAACAAATGACCGGTCAATTTTAGTTTTCGTGTTAGGCAGTTTTATGAGTAGTAATTTGTTATGTTTTTCTACATTTTCTATTGTCAAGTTTGTCAATTCCATGGTTCTGCAGGCTCCCGATATCCCAAAAATTAGAACAACCTGTAAAAAAGACATAAGTTGTATTAAAGGCACCAAATTCGCATAGTATTTTTGTGAAATATTTTGTTAACTTATTAAAAAGGGCAAGTAAATACGTAGGTACCTTTATTGCTAAATAAATTTCATCCGGAGCTTCATTTAAGAATTTCTGTACTTCTTCTGCAGTAAATACCTTCGATTTCTTGCTTTTAAAGCCGTCAGACTGCCTTTTCAAGAAAGCAGTAAGTTTAGAAAAATCTTTCAAATTCACGTCATGTTTTGTCATCATTGTAGATTTTAGCATGGAATAAAAGCACCATAAACTGGAAGGTTGTAGCCTCTTAGATAATTCATCAAAATATGATATAAAAACACTTTCAGAAAGAGATTTCACTTTTTTTTCTGACCGCCATTTCATAAATTCGTCGTATGCCTTTACATATCTTTCTTTCGAGTTCGGCGGTAATATATTTTCGACAACTGTTTTTGCCCTTTCTTTAATAAAATCGGGCGTTAGATCTATGTCTTCGTCACTAGACATGTTTAAAACTTTTGAAAAAGAACTCAAACAAGAAAATTAATTACTTTCGCGATGCTTTCGCGCCTACTAGTAGACTGCCTTTTTTTTTCACGCACGCAAGCGCGTCAAATCTTGCTGGCCAGTTTGATTTTTAAATCGATTCCATCTAACATACGATGTGGAAACAAATAGTTCCATATATAAAATAAAATCTTTATAAAATAAATTGTCTAGATTCCGATTCGAGTAATTAATCGATACCGAGAAAAAAAATATTAACTTTTTAAAAATATTCTTCGTGCAGTATGAGTAGTTCTTTTTTCAAATTCCAAAACCTATGCTGTAATGATAGTCATACACCCCGGCATTCAGGGGTGTAAGGGTGTACTTACAGAGCAAGAGATATGTAAAATATCAAAACCATTAAATTTATTATAATATTTGTGGTCTTTGTTCAGTGTTCTTGAACATCACGTTTTACCAAAATCTTTTCTTTCATTTTTTGTCAAAACACTTGGTTTTTAAATTTGTGAAGTTCGTTTGTGAATTACTATTTATTTATAAATATACATATATCGAAAAGTTCATGTTCCTTTTTTATTAATATTTTAACACATATCAGTCTATTTATAAAAAGTACCTAAGTAATTATGTACTTATTAGCAATGAATGATAGCAAAATATTGTGGATAAAGGAGTACGTAACTACGTAAGAGAGCTTTCGATATAAGTTTGGGATTGTAATAAAAAGTGTATTTATGAATTGCACAGCTTAACAATTCTTAATACTTATTATCATCCATCCGTCCATCAGCTAGGATCGTCCACAACTGGAATAGGCTTTTTTAAGATTTCGACACTCTTGGCGGCTCTCCTGGAAGAAATGCCCATACTCGAATATTTACCGAAATACACTGTCTTGAATTTTAATACGTACGTTTTTATAGGAATTTCGAATCGAACCTTGTTACTGAGTGAGCACTTCACCGAGTCTTCAGTAAGAATTTGGCTGTATAAATTAAAGTCACCTTATACAGGCTGTTAGGAAAAGTACGTCGTCCCTTTAAACCACGTGTGCTATAACAAAGTATGTTAAGCGTGTTTAACTATTTTTTTTTAATTAAAAAAATATTTTCTTTAAAACTTTTTTTAAATTGTTTAACCCTAGTTCAGAACGCAATAGACAGAAGAGATAGGTGATAGACAATTGCAAAAAACGGATAATAATTTAATTTAATAACAAATAAATATTTTATTTTTATAAAAAAAAAAACACGCTTCACATACTTTGCTATACCTATAACACACGTGGTTTAAAGGAACGAAGTACTTTTCCTAACATCCTAAATAAGGTGACATTTATATGCAGCCATGCGGACTCAGTAAGTAGACCGTATCAAATTTCGATAACGCGTTTTGGGTAATTCGAAAATTATTATGAAAATTATTATAATTATTACAATTATTACAATGAATAATACTACTAAAACATTATTATTATCCCGTGCAAGTAAGCTTATCAGTTTCAATTGTAGAGGTCTAAAGCGATCAATGGAGAATATACGAAATCTTTGTGAAGTAGGTGACGTTATCGCACTCCAAGAGACCTGGCTCTTGCCACACGACATACCTTTGCTGGGAACCGTCGACAAGGATTTTGAGTTTACAGGGACGTCTGCTATTAATACCTCTACCGGTATCCTGCAGTGCTCTGTGGTATCCTGCGTGGGAGACCCTACGGCGGGGTAGCCATACTTTGGAAAAAAGTTTGTTTACGTCTGTCGTCGTGATACCGTGTAATAGTGTGCGTCTAGCGGCAATTAAAATCGAAATAGCTGACCGTTCATTGTTGATTTTTTCTGTTTACATGCCTAATGATAGGGAGGTGAGCAAGAGTAGTGAAGAGCTGAAAAACTTGACCGAATTTTACGAATGTCTCGGTGAGATTATAGAAAGTAATAATGTGGACTCAGTTTTTGTGCTCGGCGATTTTAATGCCCATCCTGGTGAACGTTTTGAATCGGAACTAAAAAATGTTTGCCGGGATCAAGACTGGAAATGTGCCGACATGGAACTGTTACCTAGTGACACCTACACTTACGTCAGTGAAGCCCACGATAACTGTAGGCGGTGCCGGTGGTTCGATCACTGCGTTGTTACGAGTGCGGCTTGGAAAACTGTCGTAGGAGCGGATGTGTTGTACGACGTATACTGGTCCGATCACTTACCATTACAAATTGAGTGTAATTTAAATGTTATGAGACCAAAGAAATTCGTATATAATGATAAGGTTAACAAAGCGTTATGGAAAGTAAGAGAATCCACTCAAATAGAAATGTATAATAATATTTGTAGCGTAAAATTGAAAAACGTCGATTTTCCATCCGAATTAGCTCATTTTTGTGATAAGGTTTGTAATAATAGTGGCCATGGTAAAATATTGGATAAAATGTATGCTGATATTAGAGGCTTCTGTGGCATTTTACAATATTATTAATATTATATGTGCAATATTCGAAAAACGTTTAAAGCAAAACTAAAATGGTGTCAGCAAAACCAATTGCAAATTCAAATGGATATCATTGCGACATGTCACGAATTAAAAGACTTCAGTAGTTTCTGGAAGCAGACCAACAAACTGAACCCCAGGACTGCCCTTCCTGTGAGTGTTGAAGGTGAAACAGATCCCAGTAGGATAGCTAACCTTTAAACATTTAAAAACATTTTAAACATCATTTTCGGGTAGAGTCTCCCTTAAACGAGCCACAGTCGATGGTCAATGCTGAGGAGTCTGGTCTGGAACCTCCGGTTAGATTTAGTGCTAAAGAAGTTGCTAGCGTAATAAAGAATATGACGAGAGGTAAGTCTCCCGGACACGATAGCCTCAGCATCGAGCATCTTCAGCTTGCGGGTGTGCACGTTCCTCGTGTTTTATCTATGTTTATTAATCTTTTTGTTAGTCACTCCTATCTGCCCACAGAGCTGATGAGGACAATAATTGTGCCTATTGTTAAAAACAAAACTGGCGATAATACGGATGTCAACAACTACAGACCGATTTCATTGGCCACTATAATAGCTAAAGTGTTAGATAGTTTACTCGATAGATACTTTGTGAAGCATCTCCATTTTCAAGATGGCCAGTTCGCTTTTAGACCTAATTTATCGACGGAAACTGCTATTATGTGTCTTAAACAAACTGTCTGCTATTATACAGACAGAAAAACACCAGTTTATGCGTGCTTTCTAGATCTTAGTAAAGCCTTGGATCTTGTCTCTTATCCGCTGTTATGGAGAAAGATAAAGGACTCCAATGTACCTATCACAACTATCAATCTTCTTAGGTTCCAAGTTAACAATATTAGATAGAGAGACGCAATGTCGGAGTCGTACAAATTGAAGTGTGGAGTCAGACAGGGTGGATTATCTTCTCAATTTGTACGTCGATGACTTGATAGCACAGCTCTGTAAAGCCAACGTAGGATGCTCTATTGACGGACATATCATTAACAATATAAGTTATGCCGATGATATGGTCCTGTTGGCACTATCTATTGTAGCAATGAAAAAGCTTATAGGCATCTGTGAATCTTATGTGAGTGCGCATGGGCTCAGGTATAATGCTAAGAAAAGCGAGCTGCTTGTATTCAAGGCAGGAAAGAAAACACACACCTCCTTGCCAACCATCACACTAAATGATTCTCCTCTTCAAAGGGTAACGCAGTTTAAATACCTGGGTTACTGGGTCACCGAAGATCTCAACGACGACGTTGATATAGAAAGAGAGCGCAGGGCATTGGCGGTCCGCTGCAATATGCTGGCCCGCAGGTTTGCAAAATGTACGAAACCAGTAAAAATAACGCTGTTTAAAGCATACTGTCAGTCACTTTACACGGGCGGCCTGTGGGTCAACTATACGCAGAGGGCCTTCAATTCTTTCCGTGTGCAATATAATAATGCATTCAGGGTGATGTTGAGACTGCCCAGATTTTGTAGCGCGTCAGGCATGTTTGCGGAGGCTAGAATTGATGACTTTCATGCTCTCGTTCGTAAACGCATAGCCTCACTAAGAGGCCTCAATTCCAGTCTCAACAGCATCCTGAGCACTCTCAGGAATAGAGAGGACTGTCCATCGATGGGACATTGGATATACCGCCATATGTCTGGAGCTGCAGGTTTGGGCGCTCCAAATTAAAATTATTTTTAAATTCAATTAAAATTATATTTAAATTGAAATTATAATTGAAATTAAAATTTACAGTAAATATTTTGTATCTTGTATTTTGCATTGAATTTATATTTTATCATTGAATTCTAATTTATTAATTTTCATTTTATCTTTATTATCGTCTGGTTTTTCTTTTTATGTTCTGTTTTATTGTGTTTAAATATGGACTAATATTAGTCTGAAATAAATATATTTGATTTGATTTGATTTGATTATTTTCCCTTTACCTTAAACCCAAGCCCAGCCTACATACTATGGGAGATCAATAGGTATTGTATTTTGTGAAACTAAACTAAGGGTGTCCGCAGGTATGATTCTGGGAAAAGTGGTTCAATAGGGTCGGTAGAATATGTGATTTCATTTAATGGTCGCACTCTATTCAAACCCGGTATACCTGTGCAGGTAGGTACAATAGCGAACTAAGTCCGTCGTCACCCACGAGATGTCGCTAAAGCGAGATAAAACTGATGACTCTATTCAGTCTATTCCCAGTTTATAAGTATAAGTTACGTACTCTATTGTAAAGCCCGACCGGCGGCGGGGCTATTATGTAACTCAGTGTCGGTTGCTAGCTATAGTTGCTATTCACCAAAAACAGATAAAAAATGAAATTCCAAAATAAGCTTTAATGGGTATTGAACTATTTACGAATTGTGAAGTCATTTCAAGTGCGAACTTATCCTTAGATAAGCGGATATGTATGTTATAGACGATAGCCACTTGGTTTGGCAACTGAGTTTACGATACAGAATCAGGGGGCCGGTCAAAGACATTATTTAGACTGTGCACTACGATACGTAAAACGAGCCGAGCGAGATCGGTGTTGGCACTCGTTCTGCCGTCATAAGAAAGAGTGCAGGAGGTCGAGGTTTAGACGAAATTGAGTTAGATATATATTGTGAATCAGCGTAAAAAGGCGCGCAATCCTATCTAACACTGGTTTCTGTATCGTTTTTCCTTTCTTATTTACCATTAAGTAAGAGTACAGTAAGTCGATAAAATACCTGTTTAAAACTAAGATAAAATACGGTAAATCACAAAAAACAAATATAGTTACTGCATTCTTTATTAGTATTTTACTTTTGCTAGGAAATATTACAGTATGTCACATAGTTACGGTACTCTTGGTTCCAAATACGTAAAAACTTTGTAAAACTTTACTACGAAAGAATACAGTAAACCTGCTTACTGCTATTTTGGTTCAAGTATTTAAATCTTGATTAATAAACACACTTGTAAAAAAAACAGCAAATAGCGTTAACTGTATTTTTCGTTCATTAAGTGCTTCATTTCAGGAATCGTTTTTGCAGTATGTCTATAACATACTGTTATTTTGACTAGTAACAATGCTCTTTGTGCTTGGCGTACTAGTGACTTACTGTAATTTTCGTTACCATAATGTGAGATCACGCGGGTCGAAGGGAGCGTTATTTTATGTTGATTTCAAGCGTTCATCCTGCAACCGCAGCAGTCAGCTGGACCATCACATCATTTAATCAAAGCAATCCACGTCAAATCAGTAAGGCTTTACTCAAGCATTCATCAGGTAGCCGCAGCAGTCAGCTAGGCTGAGATTCAGAGTGCATTTTGAGTCCAAACTCAATCTTACAAACGTCACTCTAGTATGAGATCATGTCGCTTTTTGACGTTTGTAAGATTGAGTTCGGACTCAAAATGCACTCTGAATTTCAGCCCTGGACTATCACATCATTCAACTAAAGCAAACCACGTCAAATCAGTCGGGCTTTACTCAAAATTAATCAGGTAGCCGCAGAAGTCAGCAAGACTATCTAAACATCATTCAATTAAAGTAGGCTACGTCAAGTCAGTCGGGCTTCATTTAAATATTCATCAGGATGCCGCAGAAATCAGCTAGACTACACATCATACGATTAAATCAACCCATGTCAAGTCAGTTGAGCTTTATTTACTCAAGCATTCATCAGGTAGCCGTAGCAATCAGCTAGCTAGACTATCAAGACATCATTCAATCAAGCAAGCCACGTCAAGTCAGTCGGACTCGGGATTCACTCAAGCATTCATCAGGTTGCTACAGCAATCAGCTAGACCATCACATTATTCGATAAAATCAAGCGTAAACTTGCGTCGATAAAATAAAAGGAAGATGCGGTACCCCGCTTTTCACGTGTGGCCTTGCAAATGAGCATTTCTCATTTTTTTCCGAAACTGCATTTTTTCGCTGTCCCACAAAGTTGTTTATCAATATTGTGTGTAAAATGGTCTAACAGTATTAAACTGTATATGTTGTGTATTTCTTTATTTATTTAACAATCAGAAAAAAAACTAAATATTCAAAAAAGCACATAAATTTAACTAAATTTGAGTAAATAAAAAACACTCGAAATTTTCATGTATGAAAAGTCACGTGTCCCAAATGACTTACTGATATTTCGATTGCTAATATTTCGGAAAGTTCAAAAGACTCCTACGTATTTTTTGATTTTGTTTCTTTAACCATTATGTCGGAGTTCATTTTATGTTATCTTTGAGAAGAGTCTAATATGAAATTTTTTCACAAATCACATTTTAAACTTGTCCCAGAAAAGTTTCAAAAAGTGACATCCTCTTTTGTCACCAATTTTAGCATAAATATTTTTGTGAAATTCACCGATAGTAGATATTTTTAGTTTCTGGCGACACTAAATGTGACATTTCAATACGCCGTTTTGTAAAAAACCTTTACCTTGCTGGATAGCGTCTTAGCGAGTACACGTGCCTACCTGTTGCTTAATTTCTTGTCCCTTTTTGCTACCAGATTTTACAGGTAAGTTGTTCATTTCAAAATAATTTATTATTGATTTATGAAAGGGAATATTCTAAATTACATTCTAGTTATAATTAAATAAGACAATTATTGTTTTTACTATAGTAAATAAATTTAAAAACATAAATTTTTCTCGTTTCGTTACTTCTTTTTTTGCTACTTTAGCATAGTGACGTATGAGAGGAAGTTGGGTGACAAAAAAGGAATTCATAAAGCCTTATTTACAATACAATAAACAAACCCCAAAGTGACTATGCCTTTTATTTATTTATCAATGTTTTGTATAAGCTATAGCCAGGTTTGCATTTTACAAACCATGAGTTGTATCGTCCTATAATAAACCTTGTCAACAATTCCGGGTATAACAAAAAATAAAAACGATAAGCCAACACAAACCTTACTCGGCTTTCTCCTTTCAGTATGCCTCTGACTGCGGCGTTACCGGGAGAAACTTAAAAATGATCCCGAAAAGTACGAAGAAAATTTTTTGTTTTTGTTATATTTTGTGGTAACAATTGATGTTTATTTCATTTAAGTTTTTTTGCTGTACCTAAACAAGTTTTTAAAATATTTATAAATAATAATAGAAACTATTCAATCACAAGTCACTTCGTGGTTTGAAATATACTTCATTGTTTTTCATTACAAAACTTGCCTTTTTTGTTATAATGGATACTAAGCCTTATATTTCATATCCTGTTATTGATCCTATTTTGTGACTCATATTTTGCTACTGTCCCAAAAGGAATCAACATTAATTTTAAATTCTATTGGGTTTTAATTGACTTCAGCACCTAAAATTAATCTTTAATAATAAAAATAGAAAATATGCAATCATAAATATAAATAAATATTTTTTATTAATTCTGGTTTCCACAGAATAATAAATTTTGCCTTTTTTTGTACCAATGGTAACAAAAAAATATTTAATGCTGAGTTTTCTTAGATAGACTTTAATTAAAAGGGACACTTGTGCTGAAATTATTAAAAGTATAATCTTCAATTTAAATAAATAATATTTCGGACTTGTAATTCTACAATAACTTATCAAATTTTCACCAAATAAGAAGTAACAAAATAGGACGCCTTTTTTCATCCCCTATTTGGGTTTTCACAATTTTATCATTGAAACTGTGAAATCATGTAGATCCTATACTAATATTATCAATCTTAACATAATATAAGTACTATCAAATTTTGATGTAATATACATATAATTACGATATTTTTATCTTGGTAAATTTTTTAAATTTGAACCGAATTTTTTGAGAATTGCTCAAATATGCCTGTCTTGTGTAGCTTTTCTCACTCGCACCACTGTCGAAGCTTGTCGCTCTATCTCTGTCGTTCAGTGGCGCTAGTTTAAAAAAGAGGTCTATTTTTTTGTTGAAGACATAAGAACTGATCGTATCTACCTTTTGGTTTTGATATATCAATGTTAACTTGTAGATGTCGATGGTGGGTATTTTTCTTCTGATATTATCATACTGAGTCCGTTTTTTGATAAGTTTATTATACGTTTATTTTGTATAAGTTCCATTATGTAACGTAAAAACGTTATATTCATTAGATAATTGTACAAGACATGCAGTCAAATTTTAAGATGTTGTTTAGAAATGCAAATTACTTAAATGCAATGCATTTATTTCTTAAGTAAATATTATAATTCTGAATTTAAATATCTTTTATTTCTTTAATTGTAACCATAAATTTATATGTATGTAAGTACTTCTTACTGTTTCAATAATTTTATTTCTCATATACCAAGTAAAATAACGTAGTTATGCGTAGGCATGAACTGGATTTATGTTAAAACAACCTGAATCAAAAGAGCTTCACCAGTTTAAGAAACAGTGAGTACCCGATTTACGGTATTTTTACCTATTGTTGATGCCAAATTTTCGGTCGTTGTACTAAGAAAGAACACATTTTTCGTTTTTTTTATGAGATCGAATTACTTTATGGCTACAGGAGTATTAGGATTGGTAGGATTTTTAACGAGCTTTTTCAAGAAGTCTTAACTGTTCATGTGAGAGTGTTACTTTTCAGTCAGCATGCAAAAAAAGTTTTTCAAACTTTAAGCGCCATTTTTTCGAAACTTGATTTCGTCGACTTACTGTACTCTTTCTTATGACGGCAGCGTTGATCCCTTTCTAACACGTTAGAAACTCAACAACACTATATAAGTATATTGTATATTTTATATACACTGGCAACTTGCTAGACAAGGATACACGAGTAGCGAGCTATCTCGCTCAGCTCGTTTTTCGCTTGAAAATGGTATCATAATAATTACAACCTTATTTCTAAATACATAAAATTTAGTTTAGTTGAGCAAAAATTGGAGAGTGCACAGTCTTGTTATTATACGAGTTGTCTTTAGACCGGCCCCCTGATTCTGTATCGTAAACTCAGTTGCCAAACCAAGTGGCTATCGTCTAAAACATACATATCCGCTTATATAAGGATAAGTTTGCACTTGAAATGATTTCACAATTCGTCATTAGTTCAATACCCAATAAAGGTTATTTTGAAAGTTTATTTTTTAACTGTTTTTAGTAAATAGCAACTATAGCTAGCAACCGAAACTGAGTTACGTAATAGCCCCGCGGGCCGCATAAATCCAAAACCTGTGTATGGCTCAACGCTGCTAAGTGCTAAACAGAACACAGACTTTGGCCATCATTCATGCGCATTTCGATTGAACAAAATCTGTGTATGCATCAACGCATAATGTTGTTCAGTTTTTACGGAACATAGTTTGGCTTGGTCACGAAAAGCAATGGGACAATCATGTTCACTATTAACGCGTTTCTAAGGGAAGGCGTTGGAGTGCAACATTATTGGCCCCTAAAATAAATTCAAAACACGTGAATCGACGAGCCAAAATCTGTTGCGCATTGACACGCGTGTGTATGACTGAAACAATGCAGACGCTTACAGTGAGCGCAGAGCGAGACAAAAGTATGATTGTATTATGTGTGCGTAAAGTGTTAGTGCAACGACTGAGATACATTCATGCAATTTACGAGCGTCCTTATCTAAAGCGAATAAGGTCCCTTATCGCCAACTCACGACCTGCGTTTGTGTTATTTGCAAAATTGATATATCGTTGAACAACTTCTACCTTGCCGCGTGCTGAATAGCGGAAGAAAGTTTAACATAATGATTACTGTAAATATTTTTTTCTTGCTCGGAGGTTTTTTGTGATTGATAGTGTGACGATATGAAATTGACAGAGGACGAAGACTTTTTAAAAAGTTTTTGGATGCTGTGTTCGAGACTCATAGTTTGATTAACAATGAAAAAATCCATAAATTAAAAAACTAGTAAATAATAATTTCTTCATTAAAATTACATACTGAATTAAGAACTATTAGGTACCTACAAACCTAATATTGAATCTCGCAACTCCATCAACTACTCGGATTTTTTAAAGTCATCATTAGTTAGAAAATAAATATTTATTGAATTAGGTACTAATTAATTAGAACAGTACCTAATTAGAAAAATATTTAAAAATAAGTTCTTTATTTAGTACATATTTGCTTTCAAAATAACAACTTTGAACAACTGTGAATAGCATGGCAAAAGTAGGTACGTACTTATTATTTATTCAATAGATTAAAGGTCACGTAGAGTTAATTAGTACATAACTTTGAGCTGAAAAGCACACAAACTGTGCGGGCTCAACACCTCCCGCAGACTGAGTTGACCGGTACACAGATTTTGTCCACTTCAAATTCCCGAAAGAGAGAAAAAGGGGAGGACACGACTTGTGCGGACTCAACACCTACAGATAGGTGGTGGTAGGTGGTAGAGCTGATGCCGGGCTCGACTGTGGAGGTACCACAATCTTACTCGCAAATCCTCCCGAAGTTATTCGGGGGAGAGTAAGAGAACAGCTCTCAGGCAAAACCAGGCGGCCCACCATTGCCTGGGACCGATGGATGGCGGTATATCCATCCCCAATTGCCGGGCCTTATATAAAAAAGACTGGTGACGGGCAGCGGCGTCACTGGTGCAAGGGTTTCGGCACCGCGCTCACCAACCCGCCTGCCCAGCGTGTGTAAGTATGGGCATTTCTTCCAGGAGGACAACCAAGAGTGGCGAAATCCTGGAAATGCCTATGTCCAGCAGTGGACGAAACAGGCTGATGGATGGATGGAACACCTACAGCGTTGAGTCATACACATGTTTTGGCTATATGCGACCGGGCCGCCCTAGAAGGACGTATGCCGACTATTGCCGACCAAATAGGCGACATATATACTAAAAAAGGGCAAAGTAAAAAGTACCCAGAAAAGAAGAGCTTGTATGACCAGATTGATGGATTGAAGAAGCAAAATAGGTGTGTCAGGATCGTAGCAGATGGAAATCTGTAGTCTCTCTGCCTATCGTGCCTGTTTCCCAGAGGGGTAGGCTGCCTACCCCTCTGATACCATTCATAAATGAACACTTTCGTCAGGTTCGGACAATGACAGCAGGATAGCGTTTAAATATTCAAAGCGTGCGACAGAGATGGCATTAGAACCCGTGTCGAGACCCCCAATTTATGAATGCAGGACTGGGAAACAGACGTTTTAACGTTCTTACTTCGGCTTTCGTTATAGCTATTTTATGGCACATCACTAGCACAGCTGTCATTCAAACAAATTAACAAATGTCAAACAAGCCGCCGATACCGCGCGTTGAAAATAACCGATTATAAATGGAAATTTCTCAATAAATTCTCTATACAATAGTTTCCAATTTTCATATTCACGTAATCTTAATGTTAATGCAATAATTAAATCAAAAATTATCGAGATCTTCAAGCAGTTGCAGCCGTAAATTGAGTGTATTGTTTTATAACCTCTACCATTAATGATTTTACGGTTATAGTATGAGCTAAGAAAGTTATCGCTCTGTTTTAAACATGCAAAAGCTGCAGGATAGTGTTTTCAACATCGTCAAAACGACCAGCTTATCTTCAGCTGTGTTCAGCTATTTACAACCTACGGAGGATACTGGTAAGTGATAGATAAACAACAATAGAATGAACAAGTATCATGAACAACGTTTTAGAGTTTCTTCTTTTATCCTTTTCCATTTAATATCTACTTATTTGAAACAGAATAAATTTGTGGAACTATAATGTTGTAAAAAAATATTTAAACAGGGTAGTAACGGCTTGATGACAACTCATCTCATTCAAAATAATTTGGGGACAGAAGTATGTAAATCAAATCAAATCAAAATATTTATTTTGTAAAATAGATACATAAAGTATACTTTCTACAAGTCAAAGTTAATCTTTACAATAAATATCTTTAGAATAAAAAAAATAATAATATGTATATACTAATAAGGGAAATACATACAAAAAATATTTAGCTTGGTAATAAAAAAAGCATTAACATACAAATCTTCAGGGACATAAAGTGAATAAAAAAAAGGTTTGTGGTTCAAACCAGAGATCAAGCAGATATTCTAGCTACACAACTACTGATGTGCTTGTCAACCAATAAATTTTCAATTGTGTATGATTCATTAAAGGTGATTTGCTCATGAAAACTCACATTAATAAGACCTAGCTAGGTTAAGTTTTCACCTCCTAAAATCCCTTTACTGTAAATTTTATCAAAATAGAGCCATTTTCTAGAAACCTATCACAAACAGACATTATATTTGTTGATGTATATTACAAATATTGGTCATTTTGGTATTGGATTTAGACAAAACTTCAGATCCAAAAAAAGACTTTGGATCAAAGTTGACAACATGCATAATACATAAAATTATTCTAAAAAAGAACAACTTAAACTTAAACTTTTAATATCTTAACTTGTAAAGACGACAATGTATGTGTAATGTATGTCACATCTTTTTTAAAGATTAATTAAAAGATTGTTGTGATAAAAAAACACTTGTACTTTTCCACAGATAATATTTAATTCTACACTACCATTTATAAACGTTTATTGCACGGACATCTAGCAACAGAAAGATTGTTTAAATAAATAATTATATATAAAATTATGTAGGTAATTAAAAAGCCCCTGATGATGCTTATATAGTGAAACCGGTTGGGTAGTGTAGAATTAAATATTATCTGTGGAAAAGTACAAGTGTTTTTTTTTATCACAACAATGTTTGATAAATTCCACCAAGTGCCGACAATCTCAACTATCAATTTCATTAATTAAAAGGTTAATTTAAAAACAAATTTCAACCTGATTATCTGCTTGAGTTCTTACTCATCAATAAGCCATTTTTTCAAGTGATCTTACTAGCTTACATGCAGGGAGTTTCTTAACTGTCAGTTATGTTGTGAAAAAATAAATAAAACACACTTATGGTCTAATTTTTATGTTTAGGCAACTATTCTGGCACTCGTGGAAAAAATATTGGGATATTTTCAATGGAATTCTCTACAAAGAAAGATGTATTGATTTTCCCAATTAACAAATAAAATTTAAATATACATGTCTTCTCATAAATACGAAAATATACATATAAAGGTACATAAATACATAATAATAATTAATATTTACGAAAAGGAAAATGACTCGGGGAGACTTCAAGTGAGGTGACCAATTCTGTAGCTGTAGATAGTGTTGATAGACTCTGGTTTTGAAGGTGGAGATAGAGGGAGATTGTCGGATGTCAAGAGGAAGACTATTCCACAGGCGGATTGCTGACACTGTGAAAGAATTAGTATACATTTTGTTGTGATGTTCAGGAAATCGGAGAAGTATTGCTCTACTTGATCGCTGAGGGCGGCCAAGGGATTCAACAGGGACAAACCGGTCTCGAAGATAGGGGGGAGAGAAAGGACTATTGAGAGAGTTATATAGAAGTGAGACAATGTGTGAATTCCTACGGTAGCGAATATTGAGCCAGTTTAACTGGAGACGAAACTGAGAGACGTGATCGTATTTGCGCAATCCGAAGATATATCTGATACAAAGATTCAGGAGACGATCTAATTTGTTTAGAAGTTCTTCAGTGAGATCAGGATAACACACATCGGCGTAATCTACAATAGGAAGCAAAAGAGAATTGACTAATGTAACTTTGGAGGAGTATGGAAGAAATTTTTGCATGCGCTTTAGTGAATGCATTGAGGCAAATATCTTCTTACTGACTTCTGCAACCTGCAAGTCCCAAGACATGTTTTTGGAAATGTGTAGCCCCAAGTTTTTAACAGATTTGCAGTATGTAAGGGGAGTGCCATTGAAGCAGACTGGAGGTAAGGTGGAGACATCAGTTCTGTCAACCAGAGCTCTGCTGCCGACAACCATCACCTGCGTCTTACACGGGTTCATAAGTAGGCCAAATTCCTCCGTCCACTCACTGATCCGATCAAGATCAGAAGTAAGTTTGTGTATGGAATCCAGTAAGCCATCTTGTTTACAAGACAAGTATAACTGAAGGTCATCAGCATACAAATGATATGAACAAAAGAAGACTACAAAAACAAGAGTCTTGATAAACACAGAAAATAACAATGGAGAAAGGCTACAGGGCTGGGCTTGCAAGCAAGGCTCCGAACTGATTGCTGGAAAATTTCATGTAGCTTGGTGGCTTACCTCCCCCTGCATGGCCCTGCATTGTTCTGTCTGAGCACTTTCTTTGGACAACTGTATGGATTGTTAAACTGTGTTATATGATGCTTTAAACAAAAGACAATTGAAAGATCTAATGATTGAATAGTATCAGTCCAGGAGCCATATTTTACAAACCTAGAATATTAAATATTGATAATGAATGTTCCTTTAAATTTATTTACATGTTAAACAGATAAAACCCCTCAAGGAGGAATCTTGAGTGATACAAAGTATGGATGGCTGGCGTTGGGTCCCAAGTTCTGTGTGGTGGACTTGCGGACTGGGCTGAAGATAGCAGCATGGACTTTTGGAACTGCTTTAAGGTAAGATACATTAATTGAGTAATCGTTTTTATATTAATTTTGAACTACCGGGGTTGATAAAAATCCCGATTTTTGTTTATGACGGATTTCTTAAAAAGAATTGGTCAAGTTCGAGTCAGACATGCCCACCGAGAGGGTTCCGTACAAATTAGTAAAAGTTTAAAAAATCTACAAAAAGATTTGGTCACCTGTACAATTAAGACCGCGCATACCGTTGCTTAACCTCGATGATTTTTTAATGATTCAATTACAAATGTATAGTTTTAAGATTTTTTCCTATCCTTGTAGTATTAGATGGTATTACTTGCCAAATTTCATAGTTCTAGGTCAACGGAAAATACCCTATAAGTTTTGATTCCCCTGTGAGTATCGAAATATACGTTTTTTGCGGCATAAACGGCCGTATCTTTTTTTTACATTAACTTAGAAGTTTTTGATTTTTTCACAACTTCAAGGGACTGTAGATAAAGGGTCTTGACAGACAGACAGACGGACGACAAAGTGATCCTATAAGGTTTCTTTTTTTCCTTTTGAGGTACGGAACCCTAAAAATGATGTGTTTGTTGTTAGGGTTCTGTAGTACCTGAAAGGTAAAAGGAACCTTTATGGTGAGACTCCGTTGTCCATCCGTTTGTCACAGCCTCATAACTTTAGCATCAATAAAGATAAAGACTTGAAATTTTCCACAAAGATAGCATTCACTTGCCTACATAATATGGTACAAAAAAATATTGAAAAATTCTAAATTGTTCAAAATATTTCCAATACAAAAATGAGAAAAATAAAAAATAATTCTTAAAAATACAATATGGGTATCAAATTGTAGATATCAAAGAGCTGATTATAAAAATATTTACTTATAAATATTATATTTACTGGCACTGATTTCGAGGAATCTTTGAAATACCACAAAAAATGTATGTCCCCCCCCCTTATTTCCAAAACTGGTGGACCGAAAAAAATAAAAAAAATCATGGTAATTTGGGATTACAGGAAAAATATAGCAGTTCAGAAACTCACGATAGAAAAATGACAAAATCAAATTTTTCATCTACGAGTTTTATTTCGAGTACAGTATAAAAATATTTGAGTCTCTCTTTTGTGGTAGATACAATCATTATTTTTTTAGTTATCATAAACAGTTATGGGCAAGATTTTAAGATTCCTGACTGTTCCCAAAACTGTCGAATTACGGAACCCTAGGTATGCGAGTCCGACTCGCACTTGACCGGTTTTATTTATTTATAATGAATTTTTGACTTATTAACTGACAACTTTATAATAAAACGACAATCTTTTACACTAGAACCAATGACATTTTACACATGGACTTAGGGTCTAGTACAAAATTTACGAAAAAAGTATCCCTAGTTAACGTATACAAACGTAGATATTTGTATAGACATATAAAGAAACAACACACTTTAATTTGAACCGTATGTCATTACTACACTGCTTAATTTTGATTGCATCAGTTTATTAGCTTACGTAGCTTCGACTGGAAGAAGCCGCACTGTTCTTAGCTTACGCAGCTTCACTTAAAGAGTATGCGAACACAGAATGTATAGAGTAGCTTCTTACCACCCTTTTTGATCTTTACCTCTTAGAAAAAATATTCGTATAATCAATTTTAGCTTTTAATTTGATCTGATTTGTGTTGCATATTTGTTAAAAAAAACTAAAACTTAATAAAAAATATGTTAAGTTACCTTTTTGAAAATACAAAGGTATTTGATGGATTCCATTGACGGTTTTACTTAATGTTTTACTATTATAGAATTTCGTTAAATTTCATTTACAATACATAAATACATATGCTTACGCTCGTTTCCTAGACGGGTAGGCAGACACTACAGGTTTTCATCTGCTACGATCCTATCTAGCCACACAGCTCTTATATTCCAGGTACTTTTTACTTTTATCAACAATACGGAACAAAAACAAAACTAATGGTGTATTTTTAAAATGTGTCAAATAAAAACTTGTTTTTATTACTTCAACAAAATATATTTATTTATAAATCTTAAACGAAAATCAAGAATTTATCCCTTCAATGTAAATGATATTTCAAACGATATAGTGTGGTGAAATTAACCCCAGACCTCAAAGTAAACAGTTACACTATTTTTAGCGTCGGGTTTGGGGGGAGGGGGGAGAGAAGTTGGGATTTTTAAGTTTTTCTTAAATATTTCTAAAACTATGCGTTTTAGCGCAAAAATGCCAAACACAAAAGTAATCTACATTAAATTGCAAACAAAAATGGTCTCTAACATAACCTTTCTAAAGTGAACGGTTCCAGAGTTACGAAGGGTGTAAAGTAGCAATTGTTCGGTTTTTTTGTATCTTTGGAAAAGTATGACATTATCACAAGGAAACTATTTTTTCTTATACAGGATTGTGTTTTGTAAAAACAAATTGCGATTTTAGTGGCCGGTGGTATGCAGTGGCTGACGCTCGAAAGCAATTCCTTCTTGCGATGTTTAGAGCCAAGAACACTGAAGATCTAGATTGTTTTTGCTACCAGTGTTACTCACGGGCTATTGCAAAGCAGCCTATACATTTATTGTTCAAATTGGCTGCGCTTCCCCCCACTTCAGCAGCTTCCAGGCAGCATTCATTTAGAACCTACCACCAGGTGTAGCAGTGGCTGAATGAGGAAAAGAATCCGCTCGAGTGGGGGGTGGAAGAAGATTGGCAAGCACCTGAGATCAATTACAACAGCACGTCCTGCAGCTCTCCAAGAATTACCCTCCCTCATAGTGTGCGCTCGCAAAGATAAATGCGCCCGTAACTGCGAGTGCGATGCGCCCGTAACAAGAGTGGTCTAAACTGCTCAAACATATGCGGTAATTGCTCAGGCCTAGGATGTGATAACAGGGACATCAACATCATAGACGAATATTTGGAAGAAAAGGGTGCAATGTTTAAAGAGGACTGAATACTGATGACGATTGATGATGATTTAGGTAAGTAGCACCCCTTGGTTGTCGTTCCTTTATGGGCTTATCACCAACATACCAATGGCCACTTAAATCGCAATTTGTTTTTACAAAACACAATCCTCTATAAAAAAAAATAGTTTCCTTGTGATAATGTCATACTTTTCAAAAAATCTAAAAAAACCGAACAATTGCTACTTTACACCCTCCGTAACTCTGGAACCGTTCACTTTAGCAAGGTTATGCAGTTGCATTTTAGTTTGCAATTTAATGTAGATTACTTTTGTTTTTGGCATTTTTGCGCTGAACTGCATAGTTTTCGAAATATTCAAGAAAAACTGAAAAAAAACACAACTTTTCCCCCCTCCCCCTAAACCCGACACTAAAAATAGTGTAACTTTTCCCAACAATATGTGGACTGTATGGAACAATTTGGAGCTGGAATGATACTTTTACTTTATATGTTGAGGTTAGGCCGTTTTTCGGGTTAATTGCACCACAGTAATATTTATATTTATATTATCTTCAATAACATCTATCATTATATGTATTAATTTCCTTGAAATAAATTCAATTTATTGTACAGTTGACGTTTGGATTTTATTTTTCTGTCAGATGTTTCTTTTTTGCTAATGTAATGCAATCTTACATCAATATATTTTTCAGCTACAGCGTTCAGTAAATTCATTCTATGATTAAACATAGCTGGTTGTTCTAATGAATGTAAGTGGATTCCTTCCAAAACCTTTAGATTTATGAAACTCTTCATTACAGTTTTGCAAATATTTGCTTTCACCATTGCACTTTTCATACGCAAAAATCTCCGTATTGTTTCTTCTGTTTTTTTGCAAATTTTAAAAACATCCTCCGCCGCGTATAAGATTCCACCCATTGTTTTTATATCGACCAATTTATGAAACCACAAATGATTATTTGCCAGTAATGCATTTTTGCAATCGGAACATTTAATTCTTTTTAATAAGTGCCTTACGACGAATCCAGCAATATAACCCACAATTTGATCAATATAATTGCACGCAGTGTCAGATTCTTCTATAGCTGATGACAACTGATCGCAGGTCCCTTGAAGCTGCTGGTCTTCCATCTCGTCCCTGTTGTTTTCGTTGTATGTAGTTTCTTGTTCAAGGTCATATCTGTAGCCGGTTGTCGAATTATTAATGTTTGCGACTGTATTACCACAGGTCAAAATTGGAATATTTTCGAGGGGTATAGTGTTTCCAGAAAATTTTGAGCCTAACTCAATGTGCATTAAAAGCTTCTTGTACGCTGACTTGAATTGACGAGCGTTTGGGTTATTGTTGAAGCCTCTCTGATTTCTAATATTTCCGAAAAATAGCTCCACGTGATCTTAGGAAAACTTGTAGGTCGTCAAGAAAGAGAGTTTGTTATTCAGCATCAATGTTTCATATAAATATTTAATACTTAGCATGCACACCAATAACGCCTGTATTTGATTGACATTTTGTCAACGGTACATTTTCATTTTGGAATATTGTTCGACTTTCATTCTTATTTTTTAATGTTTTTTTTCGTTGAATGTTAATACTCAACGACGTCAAATATTCTTCAGCTTGCTCTAAGCGTGCAATGATTTTGTCGGCGTTTTTTGGATGAAATGGTTGCTTGAATCCATAATTATTGAAATTCCTTGAGTTTAAAATATCAAATACATCATTTAATAGCTCTATGCACTCAGTAGTGGTGAAAGAATCCTTAAACTCTGGTAATTGAAGTTGACAGTCACAGAATTCAATAGCTTTTGCCACACTTTTACTAAAAAGTTGAGTGGCAAGCTTCACTTTCATTATTTCGTTTCTAAAAGCAATATGTCTGTGTGTAAGTTTGTTGGCAAGATGCAAATTATTCTTTTCCTGTATTTCATGATATGTTTCCATTTAACTGCTTTATTTTCAGAATTGTAAATTTTCTTCTTTGCATCAAGTGTATTACGCATAAGCTTTATCATATGACAAGCATCAAGAAAAATAACTACTTCATAATCGGCGGTGGGGTGCTTGAAATGGGTTTTAAGAGATTCACAATCGGCAATATCACAACCCAGTAATTTCATTGTGTCGATATTACTTTTGCATCCATCAAATGTTAGTGATACTATCTTCACCCCAGACATATGGCATTTGGCTAACGCAATTTTAATTATATTAGTTTTCATTTCCGCTGTCAAACTCGTGATAAAAAAATATGCTAATGGTATTTTCCAGGATTCATTTACGGAGACAAGCAGGATAACATAAGCTTGGGTTGCAGTCTCATTTGAATCGGCTGTTTCAATACCCAAATCAACAAGGCCTTCATATTTTTTACCATTCCAAATCTTTTGCTGTCTTATAGACATTTCATCTACAACCATAGCACACATTGTTTCGATCTCTGTGTTTTTTGATTTTTCTTTTAATCTATCTAGTGTTTCAGCCGTAAAGCCGGGTTCAGCTTCCACACTCCTGTACCAGTCGTATAAAGTGCTTGGGTGGGGTAAACATGAAATAAGCATCCTTCTCAGATATTTGTACCCGCTGGTTGAATAAAAATGTAATGTGATTGAAAATTTTCCTGCTCCAGTAGGATATTTAGAAAAAGGTCTTTTCTTGTTTTTAATGTTTTTTAGGTATAGGGCGTTAAATGTATCAGTCACCTCTATATGCTGAGATAAATCTTGTAGCAAAGACTCATCAAGACCTTTGCGTTTTTTTAATAAAGTTAACGCTTTTTTCAGAGAAATGTCTTTTTTCTTGAGCGGCTTATTAACTTTTTGTAAGTTATTTAGTTTTCTATTCTTTATTACTATTTGTCGCTTACATGATCGAAGTTCTGTTTTTAATGAAACTTTTCTCGGGGTATCCAATATAGATCCTATACTTAATGATGTAGCGGGAGATTTCGGGGTTGCTATGCCTTTTTCTTGCACAAATAAACTTGTAGAAGGTTTTTCCGATTCTTGTTCTAAGTCTGGAGTGATCTAAAAATAAAATACAAAATTAAAATGAAATGTTTCTTAAAATTATGAATAAAAATTTGTTGAGTTAGTTCACAGTTATCTTACCATATCGTCGTATGCTGAAACATTTGTTATTGCATTTTCATTAGTTTCATATATTATCTCATTATTCATTTCAATCTATAAAAAAAGGTGAATATTAAATAAACAAAATATTTCAATAATTGTGAGTATTACACATATGCTGTGATCTTATCGTATTGTCAGTTGTTAAAACACTAAATGCTGTGGTTTCAGATGTATGTACGTTTTTATTTAACTGTGAAGAAATATATTTAAAGTTATTAGATCAATAACAAAAAAAAAACAATACAAAGGCACAAAAAACCGCTACTTACTAGCAATGTTGGTATAGCTTTTTTTTAGCCTCCTTAATCCCTTGCTAGTAATGTACATAGGTATCTGTTTCTTGAAAATGATCCGAACACACAAGGTTGTATATTTTTGGATCAAAATATTCCTCTCGCCGCGATTCGGCTATAATGTTTCTCCATACTGAGTAACGTATAGGATCTCGAGAGAAACTGAAATAAATATAGGTAATTATGGTATTCCATAAAATAATAGAACAAAATAATTAATTACAAAAATACATCATAGCTACTCTATAGATTCTTTGTTCCAAATCTTTTCGATTGCTGTCACTATTAAAACTGACATGGTAATCCAAACAAATATAGTTGACGTGAGTGATCTCTTTCGGTCTACTACCCCTAATGAGTAAGAAAAGGACAGATTGATACTTTTTGTTAAATTTCATTGGTAATGTAATTTCTTTTTACAATTAAATAAAATTTTAATGAAACAGTACGTTTCTAGATAAAATAATACTTTTAAATGACAAAATAGTAATCTACTTACTGAAAATACGATACACCGTTCTCTTTTTTCACTTTAGCGAAGTAGTTTTTACACCATTTCACTACGCAGTGCGGCATAATGGACACGTTGTTACTTGCTCGACCAATTGAAGACTGACGCGCGATTGGAACTCTTTTTTAGTTTTGGAATTCTTTTGGTTCGGACGCTTTTGAGCGTCGACCCGATGTCCATGTGTAAAATGTCATTGACTAGAACACAAAAAAAACACTGTCAGGTACCACCTATGATGTCAATAAGTTAGTTTCACACTAAAGGGCTATAAGCCTGATGATTATAAAAATCCCTATTAACTTTTTATTTGTAAACAAATTAGTGTAAAATTTTGAGAAAAACACAGGAAAAACATTTCCTCTATGGTTTATCATAAGCTTTTAACTTGATTTTCTTATTGGCTTGTATAAGCTATTGCCATTTAATAAAATTGCTAGATATGTGTATTTTTTTTTTCATCCCATAACATAATGATAAAAAATTATGATTGAAATGAAATTATTTAAATCAATATAGCCTGTGAACTACCATAAAAATACCACATTGAACCTAATATTATGTTGTTGATGAACCAATCATCATGTTGGCAGCTTATGTTCTCCTACTCATGAACCCAACACTGAGAGGAGACGCCCTACAAGCCACTAAATACTATCAGAAAAATTTATGGAACTGATTGTCAGCAAAAGCTAAAAACAAATTATTTATTCATAAATTATAAAATGAGTCAACAGAAACGAAAATTTTATAATGTCTACTCCCCCTTTCCAGTAGCACCCATGTCTCAGTAACAAGCGTCATAGAGCTACCGACGCCTCTGACTGAGAACTCCAAGCAGCTGATCATCAGTTTAGAATATGAGGACATCACTGGCCTCATCTGTGTATTCCACGTCAATGGTTCCCAAGTCCTTCGATGTATACAAACTGAGGCTGTCGTCTCCCAACTGGCAGTCTGTGACCGGATGCCAGATGGACCATTCACATGCTTTGATGGAGTGGTTCTTGCTGGAACGAAGAGTGGAGAAATATTCGCTTTTGATCTTCATAGGTCTGGATTAATACAAGGTAAGATTAAATTTGGTTTTTAATAAATTTCCGACAATAGGTTTGCAATCCAAATATTTCTTGTAGTTACAACATTGCCATCTCTGGAAATGTACATAACACCCTTGTAAAAATTTGGTTTTTGCAAAAAGGTAACTGTTGGTTCATCAAACTATGCTTTAAAGAAAGCTGACGAATAAACAAACATTTTAGTTGTAAAAGTGGCAAAGAGCATAGAAATGCCAGTAAAAGATAAAAGCAAGTTACTAGTAGCACAGGTAGCTATAGCTTTCACATCGAGGGGTTTCATTGAGGCAATTTTAATGTCAACACGTTATTTTGCAGGGGGACTTCTTAGATAGAGAGAGCTAATAAAGCCGATTTTGAAGGCTTTAGTTTTAGTTTGACATGCATAAAATTAAACTTAAGTATGGTTAAAACGAAGCGCCATTTTCAAGTCACCATTTAATAAACGTCAAACTAAAATTTTAGTTTGACAGCCATATAGTGATTTTAACGTCTTTTCAAGGCACATTTTAGAGATGTCACTTGATTAAATTTAAAAAATTTAGTTTGATTTAAGAGCGTTCAAAAGACTTGCTAATTTTAGTTGGTGTGCCCTTCAGAATAGCAATATATAGTTCTGTCACTTAAAATTACGTTTTTTAGTAAGTTTCTTAGCGTAAAATAAAACCTTCAAAATCGGCTTTATTAGCTATTACAGTCTGTTATAAAATATGTTATATTTATAGTTTTTAAAATTAATACTCGTATCTCAATTTAAGCCAACTCTTACATTGGTTTTCTGCTTTCTCACAATATTTGACAAACGATGTTCGTTATTATGTTTCCACTGAAATGGATTAATTTCCGAAACCGGTTGGAAAATTGCAATAAAATATAAATAAAACAAGTGTACGTTTTTTTGTGAAAAATCAAGAATATTTTAATTGTCTACTAAAAATAAGTCCTAAGGGGGAGTGTTCGGACCCTGTAAACACCCCCTTGTATACGCCCATGAAACATACTTTATCTACAAAATCGGAAATGCTTTCTTAATTCCTCATAAATTCCAGCACTGCAGGACACATCGCAAGGCCTAGAACATCTAGTCCGCAACGAGCTTAACATGGCCAACATTACATTCCTACCTTTGAACGCCGTTCCCCAAATTCTGGAACAGCGAGAATTAGCCATTGAAAACGACAACCACTTGGCTGTTCTCCTCAATGAAAACTCCTTGGTTGACGGCCAGTTTATATTCCACAACCCCGACGGCACAATAAGGATGAAAGCTAAAAGAGATCACATCATGGTGTCCACAATGCAATACATTCCTCAGTTAGGGAGCGTGGCGGTTGGATATAACTTCGGAGCGTTTCAAATTTGGAATCTCTTGACTTTGGAACTAGAGTTGACATCGCAAGTCAATGTAGAGTGCTTACCAGTTACGCATTTTGGATTTCAGGTGTGTATTGTATTTAACAAGTTTTAAACATTATAATATTTATTTAGACGGATCTACCGCGATGTATTTTATTACGTTTTGTTTGAGAAAAGACACCCGAAGTTTCGAAACCGTTGTCTACGGGAAACTAAACATCCTCAGTTTTAAACATCCTCTATATTACTTGCGAAGTTGCCCGAAGTTAGCCGAGGATGAGAGTGTAGAAGGTCACTTCGTGCGACTTCCGCTGCGTGTCGATTTTTGTTGCCAGGGTCCATCAAAGGGCGCAAAGCCTGAGCAGTATCTTTGAACGGCTAGTAATAAAAACTCCGAAATTTAAATTAAAAATGAGGATGTTCAAAACCTGACAGTACTATTTTACCAGCTGAAAATACATTTCAGCGAAAACTAGTATCAGCTTTTTGTCGTAGATCTCCGAATAAAAATCCAAAGTTGCCTGACCATATCATGAATTCTGTTAAAACTCAAGGGGTCGCCTCGCTCCGCTCCGCTTCGCTCGGCTTCCAATATGTATTTTCATGTCAACCTAACACGCTGCCCCTCGCTACGCTCGTCGTCGCACCTATTTTTTGTCTCAGCAGAGCATTTTTTTTCGTTAACTTAGTATTTCTTTCGGAAGTTCAATAATTTATTCGGAGGTTCATTATTTAAACCAGGTGGTCGTAAGGAATTTTAGATTGCTATTTTTAATTATTTTGTCGGTAGATGTTACACAGTTAAATTAGTATATTTTTCGGTAACTAATTTTACCGCTGCTTAGATAGTATTTCAGTGTGCAGCAGTTCGCTGGGATTTAATTTGTTTTTCGGAGGCTTTATTGTTATCCTTTTTAAACTTTGGTGCTGGTATGGAGTAATCGTTAGTGAAACTGGTGATTTACTTATCACAGTCCATACTAGGAAACACCACGTACAGCCCCTCTGGGATACAAATGCCGTGACGATGTATTTTACGTGAATTTATTTTACAGGAACCATGCGACGACCCGCGTGCGTTCTGCTATCTGTGGGTAGTCTACTCCGTGATGGACAGGTTCGAGGAAGAAGTGTTCCCATTGGCCGTCATGTATTCTCTGACTTACCAAGGAAAGAGGATGCTGTCTGACACCAAATATTTGTATCAGGTAAGATTACGTCACATCCTCATGCTTGTCTCCCAGTAGAGGAGGCAGAGAATACAGATTTCTATCAGCTACGATCCTGATACACCTCTTTCGCCTCTTCCATATGCATCAAACTAGTATATGTACAAGCTCTTCTGTTCCAACTGACGTCACGTAGTTTTCAAGTTAAAAGTACCTGAAGTGAGAGAGCTTGTATTCCTCATTTGATAAATGTGGTGAGCATCGCAGCAAATTACTATTTTTTTATTTTATTTTTTTATTTATCTGTACAGTTATCTTTTACAAAATCCAATTCAGCAGTTTTCTAAAAGATTTACTTAACACGGCATTTGTTTTGTTTCGGCATAAACGTAAACCAATAGAACAATGCCTCTGTCGCCCGTCGCGTCACTACTAAAAATGTCGGTGCAAAATGCACATAATATTTTAATCCTTACTATGAATAAAAAGTAAGCAATAAATGCGTTTAGGGCAATTGGCGCAAATTGCTTGATAAAAAGAAAACGGAAAGACAAGAAAATTATATATATATATTTGCATATTTAGCACTGTAAGCACGGTTTAAAGTTAGTTTATGTTATGCATTTTGAACCGAGATCCTCTGTTACCACCTTAACATGTTCCCTTATGGTTTTAATAACAACAAAAGCGCTTTTGTGACATCTTGATAGGAGAAACTTTGCACACATCTTTAGATAGGATACATGTATGTCTGTATGAATGAACCTGAATTTTTCAATATACAATACAGTCAAAATTAGAGCTCCTTACGTTTCCGATACAATACCAAATGTTTATATGTTTTTGAAAATGTTAAATGGAATAATTTTAACCAATAAATCGGTTTGAAAACCTTCACAGTATTGCCAACATTTTGTTTCTCCTGACACGTGTTATCAATTTTGTGCCCGCGACGAATACGGTGCGATTGTATTGCCTTTGCAAGTTTCATCGAGCGTGCACGTAGTAGCGAAATGAATTATCATTAAATTTGGCCACGCCTACAACTGAGTTGCTGTTCTCATGATATCATATTTATGTCGCAGGAGTTTTCGGCATCGAACATAAGGTTCCAAATCGAACTGTCGGCGTTGGAGGGAGCACAGCTGGGGGGCGCGCGGTGTGTTTCCTGTCACACTTACTGCGTCAACTCCACTCTTGGGGAGGGAGAGGATAGTAAGTATCTAATTTTTAACCCCCTTATTAGGGATCCGTCATGGAATGGAAAAGAAACTAATTATGAATCGATATTCGATTTCATTTGTACATTACAATTGATGGAACCCGCTTTTGAGTCTTATGACTTACACCAACTGATGATGAAAAGTTCATTTGTCTATGTATGAGTAGATACAGATACAGTTCCTAAAATATATCTATGGTTGGCCTCTTCATATGTTACTGTATTATACAGTATACAAATATTAAAATATACATGCAATTAAGTTAATTTACATTACATTACCTATTTAAATTATTGTATCAATTAAACCATAAATATAGAGCTCGCGCCGCCAAGTCTAAGATATGAATCTAAGTGCCTTAAACCAAGGGACATTTATCGTGGCGCGCAGTATACCGTATAATTAGTATTTTCTTGAAATTAATAAAGTATAAATAAAAATAAATACAGATTATTCAATATATTTCGGCCTCTTCTATGAGGCCGTCATCAGTTGAATAAATGTATTATAATTAGTATCGAATTTATGATCATGTGTATTAATATGTGTTTGTACAAATATATTGTCATTTTTGGCTGTTACTCTGTACATATATATTGGCTAGGAAATTGCTAGATACCCAATATAAAAATTGCTGCGGATTTTTCTCCGATAGCACATACATAGATAACACGCAAAACTACTGAACGAATTTTGACCAGATTTTCAATGCAAAGTGTCTCAATAAAAACCAATTCCAGGTATGCTGAACATTTGCCAGCTGGTCTGGGAGTGTTGGGGCGAGAACACCAACTCTGTGTCACAGTACGGAATGCTGCTGTTCGACCTAGATCAATGGTACAAGGACCAAATGCCAGGTATGTGCTGCCTTCCGTCCAAAAACTGACACAATTAAAAGCGAAGGTTTTGTGTCTGTCGGAGGGCTGATAGAGATAAAATTTGCATTTTTTAAAATAGAAAAAGAAATTGAACTTAAATATGGATGTACGATGCCAATATAACATATAAAGAACGTATCGCCACGACAAGAATCCCAAAGTGGGTGACATAGGTGTTCCCAGTGTGAAATGTGGTCACACAGTCCACTCTTGGTACACCCGCTTTTCGCCGACGATATAACGTCCCAAACATGATGGTTGGTCAGCAAAATAAGGCGTGTTGTCAACCAAATCACATCCTAAATTGCCGAAATCCACCTATTATGTGTACTAAGAGTTATTTGTTATTAAAGATTATATAAAGTAAAATTATAAATATAAACAATAAAATTTCCTAAAGATATATTTCGGACACTAACTGGGCCCGGCATCAGTTGAGTATAAAAAAATTTACTTATTGATACAATATTTTTACATTTGGCATATACAAAATATTTTGTAAGACGAATTCTTGACAGACGTTTCTGTGTTTTTGCTATTTAACAATATTTACACTGACCAAAAGAGGTGAGTAACCAGGCCCAATGCTAACACTTTGGTCTTTAAACCCACTGATGATACTTGGTCAATACAAACACAGAATGATAATGATCTGTGACTAGTTTAATTGATGTGAACAACATTTTAAAATGGCACAACCATACAGTTAATCGTAAGGATCTAATCAGGATGTTTTTTACACATTTGTCCAGTTTGATTCCCGGTTCACACAGGTGGTGTTTCAAAATTTTTTGAATGCAGTTTTCCTTAACTTTAAAAATAAAATAAAGGTTCTTTTTAATACAATTTGCTATCTTCAATATTCGGGGCACTTTTCCTCCAGGGGACATTCGTTCATCCTTAATATTGGTTTTAGCGATAATGGTAATATAGAAGGTTAAAGTATTGTCTTTTCCAGCGACCTACCAGCTACAGAGCAACGCGTTCATGAGTGCGACAACTTGCACAGAGGTGGCGCGAGGCGAGCACATGCTAGACGTACAACTAGTGCCGTCTTCACTCGCCCCGTACTCGCATGCCACGAGACTGGAGGAACATTTCTATCCGAATTCACTTCATTATAGTAAGTTACTTCGTGTAAGACATCACTTACTATATAAGATGACTTTCGTTTATATAGCGAAATTCATACTGGAGACTCGGTAAGTGGTCAGAACCAAGGTTCAATGACCCACTTTGCGAAATACGAAAATAGTTCAAGAACAACCTCGGCTCAATTAGTATAGGAAGCATAAATTTTATTTTGCCCATTTCACGGAAAGGGTCATGTTGAATTTGGCTTTATAAACTAAAGTTACCTTACATGTTTAGGACATCTAGAACTCGGTTCTTCACAAGGCGTATACCGTGTTTCACGGTTCGTTTAAGCAATTTTTTTCTCGTATCAAGTATTATTCAAGTTTAATAACTCATTTTCTGTATTTATAAAATCATGGAAATAAAAAACAATAGTATTAAGCCTACCTGTACCTGGTGTGAAATGGAGCCATCTGAAAATCAGCGTTGTAGAATTGCTTGCAACCTACAGCAAATGCTGAGATGGTTCCATTTTACCACAAGTATGATTTTTGTGTGTATTTGATATACCGGGTGTAAATAGAGTGCGACCATTAAATGAAACCACATATTCTACCGACCCTACTGAACCACTTTTCCCAAGAGTCATACCCGCGGACACCCTTAGTTTAGGAAATAATTGAGTTCCAAACAAAAATGCGTTAACCCTAACGCACCGACATACGGGCGAGTTCAGAGAGAGCGTCGTCCGTGAAACCTGCAGCTGTTTGAGGTCAACGCTCTCTCTAACCTCGCCCGTATGTGGGTGCGTTAGGGTTCACGCGTTTTTGTTTGGAACTCAATTATTTCCTAAACTAAGCCTGTCCGCGGGTATGACTCTTGGGAAAAGTGGTTCAGTAGGGTCAGTAGAATATGTGGTTTCATTTAATGGTAGCACTTTATTTACACCCGGTATATAACGTTTGCATGTGTGACAAACAAATTATTTTCTTTCTTTTTTTTTAATTTGTTATAAGGATATGGAACTCTCATTTCGAGTTTTATTAACCGTTTTATTCTAATACTGATCAAAAATTTATTGCACTAGCGGATTTTTAATTACTCGCCCTAATTTGTTGGGTTGCCTTCCCCAGACTGCGTTTGCCTGAGTACTTCAGAAGCCACGGTCTTGAATACGACGGGGATTCAGCGGCAGATCATCAGCTCTTTGCTAGAAGTCGGTGGCAGTGCGCTACTGAACCCAGGTATATTTATTCTACTTATCAAGGGTCAATCAACTTTGTGGATCATTGCCAGTAATCCACCACAAAATTCACAATCGACAACATTTCATTTAGTTAATAATTTGTTTTTAATATTTATATTGAAAGTCTACGTAAAAAAGAAGCTCAAGTATTTTTTCATTTTGTTTTATTTTACGTTTTTCCTGCATAAATTAATGTTTTCTTATTCACTCATTCTAAAAGGACGTAAGTCGCATCTGAGGATTTCAAAAGTCGATGTTCATTGCCAATGGATTATTAAAAAAAAAACCTTGGCATGTTTATGTCTGCTGTCACATGGCATATAAGTTTTTTTTCAACAAACTGAACTTAAAAGCAAAGGAAATTGTTTTTAAAATCCTGTGTTTACCATATTTTTTAATATTTTTATAATTTTGTTTAAATATATTTATTATTTTGTGTTTTCTTAGATACGAGTATATTTATACAAAATTATAATCAAAAGACAATACAATATAAATTATCTTTACGTATTGTTTTATCTTAAGGGTCCATGCCACCTAAACGTGCCCCACCGTATTGCTGATTCATGACAGAAAATATTTGTTTAATGAGAAATAAATAATCACACAAGTTGTCAAAGAGTTGTATTACAACCTAATTAATTTGATTTTTGCATAGAATTCATAGCAAGCTAGAAAAAAATCTAAAGTTGCTGAAAATCACGTAAAACTGCTCTTCGCGTATTTCTCATTGGCGATTTCTCAGATAATTTTGGAAACTGAAATTCAGGCTCCCGTAATTTAAAAGTGTACAGAATGGTGAGATTAATTTATTTTTGCCAAACAAAAATTGTTACTTGGTGTATTTATCCAATAAACATCACCAACTTTTGCGTGCGATTTCCCCATACAAATTACTATGGAGGGCGGCATCGAAACGTGATTCTTGAGAGCGCGCGATGTTTCGGTTGTCGTAACCGGTCGCAACAGGCACGGCTCATAGCGCGCTATTTTAAACAATAATGAAACGTCATAGAGTTCAGTTCTGCCTGACGCAACATGAGGTGCTCAATGTCAGGGAGAACGGGTCCTTAAATGAATTGCGTTGATGTTCTGAATATATCAATAAATAAATGATAATTTGGTTATTTTTTTCAGGCAAACTGTATAGCGCATGCGTGGCGGCTGGACTTACGCCTCTCTATGTGGATCTGTATAGCCGGAGCCCTAGTGTGGTTAGTATAATCAAATACGTATTTTTTTTAATATACCTACATATCGTTTGAAAATGAACCCTCTAGCTATAACAAAGGAAACTGTTCTATGTTTGAAATAAAAAATACATGTTTTGTTACTTTTGTCATGACATGATTCATAATTCAACAAAAACAAAAGATATCGACCGCCAAAGAAGCACTAATACTTCGGTGACAGAGACGACGCTCTACAAAACCTATGTGTACATAGCCTATGTGCATTGTTTACCTCCGTGAATATGTACTGTCTATTATCAGTCACATGTCGCGTCGCGTTTGTTGGTCATTTTTTCGGAATTTGAAAACTAAAAAAGAACTTTTTTTGACGGTTTTGTGTTCTATATTCATAGAGTTCTATAAAGCCAGAGGGATCATTTTCAAGCTGTATTGAATTAAATAAAATTAAAATTGAACATGGTGACTGATGTCGGCCCCAGATAGGGTCCGAAATTAGTTTCACGTTCAATTTTAATTTTATTTAATCGTCATTTGTACAAGGTATCACAATATTAGTAAAAATAATTTTAGGGCAGATTATGTATCTTAAATTGATAACAATCAAAAAGAAAAAATAACCTTTTTTTTACTTCCTTACAAGTTCTAAAAATATTCAAATCCTGTATTTACAGGATGATCAAAGGCGGTTTCTCTTGTCAGTGGCGTTAGAAGCTCGTTTGTCAAGCTTTCTAAAGCGCTGCGCTCATGACTGGGCCACCGGAAGTCACAGCGGAGCTGGATGCACGCTACCTTTCGTGGTAAGGGCATCTAGAATATATTGAAAAACTGGCCAAGTGCGAGTCGGACTCGCGCACGAAGGGTTCCGTACCATTATCTATAAAAACGGCAAAAAAATAATGTCTTTTGTATGAGAGTGCGCGGGTCCGACTCGCACTAGGCCGGTTTTATTATTTTTTGTTATAGCAGCAACAGAAATACATCATCTGTGAAAATTTCGACTGTCTAACTATCACGGTTCATGAGATACAGCCTGGTGGCAGACGGACAGCGGAGTCTTAGTAATAGCAGAGAATATAAAGTATTACTTCGTAAAGAAGCGACACTCACCTCCCCGCGCGGGTTTATCGTACCCCACGTTCCCCCCCAAGTTAGTGGCAAATCTGATGGCAACAAGCAGAGCTTGACTACCGCCTCGTTCGCTGCGCGCGTGATTTGTTTTGTTTTATTACGATATTTATGGATGCCTAGAAAACGGAGCAACCAATAAAGACCGGAGATATTTAAATTTCCTTCCGATGAAGCAAGGTAAGGCGCGCTGTCGAATGATCGCCGTGTCGTTGCGGCATCATAAAGGAAGGCGGGCTGCGAGGCCATTGACACCTGCGTTTGGACAGATGGCAGTCGATTGAAGTATTTGTCTAATTTACTTTTAAAGTAACGAAAAATCTTAATGAAATGAAATGAATTCTTTATTTCTACAATATATGTACATAAATACACTTATCGCACGTTAATCTTGAGATCCAGGTTCAATCCCCGGTTGGGCATGCATGCACCAATGAGTTTTTCGAAATTTACATAATGTGCATAGTATTTGCATAGGTACTTACCACTTGCTGAACGGTGAAGGAAAACATCGTAAGGCAACCTGCATGCCCTAAAAAGCCATACAGAGAGCACTAAATACCTAATATTTAAACTTAACAAATAATAAATGCTCATCACACGTTTGCTGCTAGCCCTAGAGTAACTAACGCACACACACAAGCGTGCCTGGACAAGCTAGTACGCGCGTGTGAGTAGTAGGTAATTAAATCGGCAAGCATATATGAAGTGTCGGGGTTGTGGTAATAGGGTCCCGTTGGTTACCCTTTTGGTACGGAACCCTAAAAACTCATCTGTTATTGACGTTTTTGAATACATTCCAACTGCTCAACCGACACGATTTCTGCATCAGTGGCCGTTTGACAACGACGGTGAACGGCCTAAGAAAGACAAGCTCCTTGTATTACAACAAGATGTAATTAAAAAAATGACACAAGCAACAAAAAAATGTAGTTATTGTTATTTAATTTTCAGGTAAACTGGTGCTGGAAACGTGCAATAGAACTGAAACAGAACGCCAAAGAGCTGACAGCTCCTCTGTTCACATCGTCAGCATTGCCAGATAGGTAACCTTAGGGTCGATTCTTCTAATCCGTAACGTAATTATAACAAGAAACACGTAAAACATCTATTTAACTTATTTATTCATTGCATTATGTAGGTATATATATACAATATTTTAAATTTTTACTTATGTTAGTATATATTTTGTTAGGCATTGTATTTATTTATGGTCTATTCAGTTTATTTATCAAATTATTTAGTAAACAATATTCTTATTCCAATAAGTCTTTATTTTATGCATATGTATAACTTTATTAGCCCAACTTAAGCCCAGTTTTTTTAAATATATTTCTCTTACTATATTAGTTTAATCATATAATATTATTTTTATAAAGATTAGATTGGACATGTAAAACGTATACTTTATGTACATATCTATTTTACAAATAAACATTTTGAATCTTTGAATCACGTCAAATCTATCAATCATGCAGTCAAATAATTTAATGTATGTAAAAACATTTTTTCCGGGTATTCGGTAAAATTTTGATTAATTGGTGTGGTCAGAGTGATCAGGTCTGGCCGTACGTTGGTTGTTGTAGGTAGTTGTAGTAGAGTTATAAGTGGTTTGTTGTAGAGAAAGGTGTAGGTTCTCTAGCTGTGATCTCTACGGTAGCTAAGTAGGTACTCAGTCAATAAATAAAGAAAAGGTAAAACGTAACACAAGACGCACGCGCTGGACATAAATAGGCCGCAACGTAGCAAAATGTACGGCTGATTGCCCGTACAGTTCTCCTATAGTCGTGAAAAACAAATAATGTACTATATAAGCAAGAACAGTTTTGTATAAAGTTTTTTAAGAAATAAATATTAAAATTATTATAAAAATAAAAAAAGTCTTACATAAAAATGACTTTGTACATTTTGGAATTGAGGTCTTCGAATATACGTCTCTTTTCCACGGCTCAAATAATGCGTCCCGCGATATATGTCCGCGGGACGCTAATTGTCCCGCTTTGTGGTAAACCTGGTTAGTTAGAAAAAAATCAATATATGAAATATTTCGGCAATCAAATATACCAAACTTATTAAAGATTTCCCAGTTTATTGTGTCAATTTCATGTTCTAACGCCGCTGCTGTCTTGTGATTGGGTACACTTCATTGACCAAAGTGATTTAACTTTTTACTGATTTGTGTTATTTTAATCATGATCACTTTGTAATAGCGAAGAATTTATTTTGTTCATTTAATTCTAAATATAACGTATAAAAAAATTACAACAATTGTTATTCTTTCGTTTCTGTACAAATGTGGGCAGGTCCCGCTTTTTTGGCCAAGTCCCGCATATCAATTTCTGGTTTCCCGCATTTCCGTGAATAAGAGTTGGCAACCCTAGTCCCCGCTCGGTAACATCTCTGACACCCCCTCGCAGATACCTGTCGTGACGATATGCTGTATGTTGCAGGAACGTGATCCGATGTCTGGAGCACTGCGTGCGTCAACTGACAGAGCTGACGAGTCTGCTCGACGCCATACTCACTAAGTGCTGCAATCTTGTCGTTCCCGACGGTAAGTCAATGTTTCAAAAAATGTTTATTCGTCACTAAAAGAACAGAGGTGTATGGTGGTCTTTGACACGAAAAGGAAAACATTTGTAACTAATGTAAAAGACAGATGGGAATTTTACCTATTATGGTTTGGTTTATATGGTATAATATTTTATTTTTTTATTTGATGATTTATATTTTATACTAAAAGTACTTTTCGTGCATTGTTTTTTTTGTATATTCTTTTTCGTGATATAAGGACCGAAACCATCGAACTTTTAAAAAAATTGGACCTAAAACGGATGTAATAGTTAAGTGTGACCAGCCGATTATTCCGTAACTATTACAGATATCACACAATTTTAAACTGATATCGAAAGTACGTTACCTAATCAGTAAAATGACATCAATTACTTTTTGAAAATCAAACGAGAAGTATTCAAGATTTTGACTTTAAACACTCCCATACATTTAATTTAGTATGAGATTAACAAGGACGTCACTTCGAACATCTGCTTTGAATACAAAATTTTGCACTTACTAAGAAATAAATATTAATATTCAATTAAAAGATAGTTTTACTTTGTTAGGTTAGTAAAAAGTTTCCTTTGATATCGGTACTAAGCTAAAATAACCTTTTAAAATAAGGAAACTAAAACCTTTCTACTAATCTCATACTAAATGTATGGGAGTGTTTAATATCAAAATTTTGAATACTTTTCGTTTGATTTTCAATAAGTTATTGATGTCATTTTACTGATTAGGTAACGTACTTTCGATATCAGTTTAAAATGTTTTGATATCTGTAATAGTTACGGAATAACCGCCTGGTCACACCTAACAATTACAGCCTGTATAAATTAGTAAGAAATAGTAATAGAAAGTAGAAAATGAGCCAAAAATAAATGCTATGAATCGACATTTTTGTCTTTTAAATTACAATTTACATATACATAAAGGTAAATCTAAGAAAACAAAAAAATAAATTATTGTGAGATATATTTCGTGCCATTCAGGCACGACATGAGTCACAGTCGAATGCCTCGAAATATATCTCGCAATAATTTATTTTTATTTTTTCTCTTTATACATACACACATACGTATACTCACGCCTGTATCCCAGAGGGGTAGGCAGAGACTACAGATTTACATCTGCTACGATCCTGACATACCCCTTTTGCTTCTAGATCCATCAATCTAGACATACAAGGTCTTCTATTCCGGGTACTTTTTACTTTGCCCTTCTGCAGTATGTCGCCTATTTGGTCGGCATACGTACTTCTAGGGAGGCCCGATCGAGCTTTACCTTCCACTTGTGCAGCGTTTTCTTTCGTCACTCTACTTTCATTCATCCTCTCTATATGCCCAAACCACCGAAGCATTCCTTTTTCTATTCTAGACACTACATCTTCTTTCAGGCCGTAATTCAAACCACACATAGTCTGTAAGGTACGCATTTCCACTGCATTCACTCTACTTCGATTTTCATCTTGCCAAACCCATCATTCACTATCATACACAACCGTAGGAGCCAACACTCCATTATGAACCGCCAATCGCGCCTTTGCAGTCACACTTTGGCTGCCCATGAAGGATTGCAGGGCTCCGTCTGCTTTGTTTCCCGCATTCACTCTTCTTTCAATGTCACCGTCACTCGTAAATAGACAACCCAGATAGACTAATTCTTTAACCTTAAATTCAGTCACTGCTTCATTCCTCTCTAGCACCATTACCTTTGTTTTTTCTACATTAATTTTTATTCCTTTCCGTTTAAAGGCATCATTCATTATTGATACCATCTTTTGCAGCTCATCCGTCGATGAAGCAAGGAGAACTTGGTCATCGGCGTATAAGAGGCATTTGATAAGTAACTCCCCTAACTTCAGTCCACATTCACTCTCTTTCAAATCATTTAAACAACTGTCCATGGATAGATTGAACAGCCACGGTGACGCTACACATCCCTGTCTTACTCCTCTATAGATGTTAAACCATTCAGTGTATGCCCGGTTATTAACGGGGCATATATTTATGTATACATTGTAAAATGTTTAAAAATATATTTCCTTTTTCCTGCAGCTCTGAGTGAAATGGAAGAGAAATACAAGGGCATAGGGTGTGTTTCCCTTTACTTCCAAGTGGTCCAGTGGTTCCTGGGAGTCGGTTTGTTACCAGAGAGACAAGACGCACACTGCGCGCTACCTTACCCGGCGTCTACTTTGAGGAACATTTATCACAAAAGGTACCTTGACAACTTGGTGTGCGATACGCCCGCGGTTTCCGAGTGCCTTCACGTCGTGGTTAGAGGCAAGACCTTTATCAATACTAACTAATAAGTAAGTAAAAATGTCGTGTCTATACATTAAATGTTTTCACGAAATTTTACATTGAATGGGTTATTGGTATTGCACGACTTTTTTACTACTTTATTATTAGTGTATTGCTTTCATGTGAGCTGCGACGGCCTTCCGTGAGCAGAAGTAAAGCCCACGATACTTGCACGTTCGATAACGAATGAAATTCAACCCTTTTTGAATAAATAGACAGAATTGGGTTCAGTACACATTTTTGCTATTTATTATTACAAAAATACTTGAATTTATTAAAACTATGATAGATATAAATTTCTATATTTTAAACACTTGGCGATTTATCCATCGCAAGGAGATAACAAATTTGTATTTATTATATTGCTAATTGTCACGTGATATTTATTTAGACATCACAGAGAGCGCTCCGTACTGGGGCATTTCAGTCAGTGTACTAGTACGCTCTAACAGCTCTATTAGTACTATTAGGACAATGGATCTTATGAATATAAAATGGATTTCGTTTCGGGCAGAGTTGTTAGACATTATGTCTTTTCAAATTCCCTAGAGACCCATTTTTTGTGCTGAGGTTCAAAGAACAATAATTGCATTTAGCTTCATTTACTCCTTCTTTAAAATGAAACACAGCTTACTTCGTTTAGGTCTCCTCGGCGCCATTTTTTTTTAAACACGGCTGCCTTGTTTTGTATTCTTTTTATAATCAAAATGAACACTTGTAAACACAAAGCGTCTCAAAGCGCCCAAAATTATAGGTCCAAAAAGTCCAATGCAAAAAAAAATATACGTGAAATTAACAAACAAAAATAAAACTTGAATATGGTCGGTAAAGCACTTACTATAAATAGAAAAGTTTAGAATAACTGTATTTATGATCAATATGATCACAAGCAAGCGAGACTTCACGGTTGCGAGATGACTGATGACTAAACATTCTCAACTGATTAATGTTATTATTGTTTTTGTTTGTAAAGAAACAACACTTAACAAAAAACTTAAACGTAGCTATGGATTGCATTTGTCTCATTAGGAAATAAGTAAAAACTGATCTGAAATGTGTTTAACTTACAATTACAAACTATAATTGCCTAGGCAATCGGTCAGGCACTAACCAATTGTCCCAAACAGAGTTCGGAGAACAATAAAACATCTGGACTGGTATGTCTCCTTCCTGGTAAGGGTCGGTCATCATCACGCTCGCCCATCCGCTCTCGGCATGTGGCTCCCGAGCGCTTTAAAATAACGACTATCTCACTGGGGTGATGTCCGAATAGACCGAATGTCCGGTTAGCGTTCGGAAACGTTTCTTTTCGCTCATTGCACGGTAACGTTTCCTAATTGTATTTCGTACATGACCGACACAAGACTACCCCCTACCCTCTTCGTGACCCAAAGTGACACTGGACGCCCCCTCTCCTAATTAGCGTCACGTAATTTATGGACGCCCCCTTAGGATAATTTATTGTAATTTAATATAAATAAATTAAAATAAACTCACTATTATAATTACTGATGTTACTATGAATTTTACACTCAAAACGTTCTTCGCTTGATCACATAAATATTTCATGTAACATATTTAGTTTCTAAACTTAACATTCCTTACAGACGCATAAAACTGCACCGGCTACAGGACTCTTCTCTATCTGAAGACGAAGCGGCGAACACTAGCTGTCCCTTACTGTACATCGACCAGCTGATCGAACATGAGTGCGATGGCGATAGGACACACGAGTACGTATTATAAAATAACATGATAACCCTAGCCAATTGTCGATGTGAGTGGACGGGTAACGTAAAACATAAAGAATAAATATGTAAAAACCGGCCAAGTGTATGTCGGGCCACGCGTAGTTTAGGGTTCCGTAGTTGCCCAGTACATTTTATAAGTTGGTCTACAAATACAGATCGAGGCAAACTTCTAGTCCCATACATTTAGAAGAACGGCCCATTCATTGTCGTGTTTAAAGGGGACTAAAAGTTTGGGGCGACCTGTACTCGTAACCTGTAAAGCCTACTTAGCTGTGATAGTTTCCCTTTTAAATTCATTGTATATTATATTATATACTACTTCTGTGAATTTTTTTACATATCCATAAACAACCGTTAGCCAGCAAATTAAATTTTTCGAGATTTTTTTAACTGTTTTGTCGGCGTGATTAATACTTATACCCATACCAATTTAAAACATTCTAGTTGTAATAGTCTCTGAGCTAAGCTGCGGACAGAGAGATGGACATGGCGAAACTATAAGGGTTCCTTGTCGGATTACGGAATCCTAAAAAGACTGGTCTAGTGCCTTGAGGGTTTCGTGCATACCGTTTATAACATAATGGTACATTTCGATGCAAGTGCGAAAAGGTTGAGTCACGACTGACTTTTTTTGCCGAGCCGCAGTGGAGGCAGAAAATAGTCGGGACGAGAAATATAAACACTTTCCCACGTGTATTAAACGACGTTTTTTATTACACCTGCGAAAAATTACATAAAATAATAAAATAAACTTTGTTGTAAATCAAAACAGATACAAGTCGACAGAAGAAAACGCAGTCCGGTTGGCACCAATCTGTACCACAAAGACCAATATCTCTTTCTAACATCTTTTTAATAATAAGTTCTAAGATAGTTAAAATATAATATAAATTATGTATGATGTCTAAAATTTTTTTGAATTTTTAACATATACCGGGTGTAAACTGACTGCTACCATTAAATAAAACCATATATTCTACCGACCTTACTGAACCACTTTTCCCGAGAATCATACTCGCGGACACCCTTAGTTTAGGAAATAATTGAGTTCGAAACAAAAATGCGTGAACCCTAACGCACCGACATACGGGCGAGTTTAGAGGTTTAGACGGACGACGCTCTCTCTAAACTCGCCCGTATATCAGTGCGGGCTCACGCATTTTTGTTTCGAACTCAATTAGTTCTCTCAGCTCCCAAACTAAGGCTGTCCGCGGGTATGATTCTTACTAAAAGTGGTTCAGTAGGTTCGGTAGAATATGTGGTTTAATTTAATGGTAGCAGTCTATTTACACCCGGTATAATACAACGTAAAATTCAAGTCATTCTGTAAACGAAAACTGCTGATAGTACTCGTCCATATGAACAACTTTTACGATGGGGCCAACCCTGAAATCGTGAAAAAAAAACAGCTGTTTCATACATTTTGATCGAGTAGGTATTTAACTTTTCTATGGAACAGCTGATACTTTTTCGCGATTTCAGGGTTGGCCCCATAGTAAGAGTTGTTCATATGGATGAGTACTATCACCAGTTTTCGTTACCAAAATGACTTAAATTTCACGTTGTATATTTAATAATAATATAAAAGTTTGAAAATACTCATCTTATATAGTTTTTAGTGTAACCGGTAACTTCCAGAAATACCAACAAAACGACCAGTAAAACAAAGGTTTACATGCTTACTGAATGATGTTGCCGGTTTCCCCTAGATGGCGTCAGTAGCAAAAACAAAAAGCGCTAGTGCGAAATATGTCATTTTACGCACACTAAACATTAGCCATTTGAGCAGGTGTATTTAAAACGTATTTTTCAATGCAGTTGCTCGTAAAGTTTTCTTTTTAGTGTAACAAAATTATGCGGAAACCGACTCTTTATTTCACGCGTGAAATAAAACAGTACTGAAATCCTTTATTTCACGCGTGAAATAAAGTAATTTTTTAAATTTTTTGACTCTATGGTGCATGGTGCAAGTCATAAAATTAAAAAAATTACAAAGATGCAAGGTGGTTTTGCTGTCCGAAAAAAAACAATTATTTATAAGTATGCGCGCTCTAGCAATAATTAAATGATGATAAACACCATAACACATAAGATTCTTGATTATCTCATTTAAAAATACGTGTTTTGTTTCCGCAAACAAAAATATTTTTCACATTATTGGCTGTATGTATACTGTACCTTTGCCTCAAGAAAAAAAGCTGTATGAAACGCGCGCTCTGCAAAGAAAGCACGCCATTTTGTTGTAAATTTAGGTGAAATAAAATTACTCTAATTTTGTAATTATACCTCTAGTAATCTCGTAAAATGAGTTCTAATGAAGAAGTTATAGATTTAACTCCTACAAATATCGTCGAAGAAGCCCAAATAGCAAATGAAAATTCTGTGCCGCAAAAATCAAGAGATAAATACTTAGAAGAATACCAAAGATTTCTACAGTGGAAAATGGATAAAAACTGTTCCGCGTTTTCTGAGTTAGCATACTTCAATGAACTGGCATCAAGATATAAACCATCTTCATTATGGTCTAAATATTCAATGTTGACGAGCACCATCAGCTGTAAAAATGACATAAACCTACAAAATTACCACAAACTAATTTCCTTCTTGAAACGAGAAAATGATGGATTTAAATCTAAAAAGTCAAAAGTGCTTTCTGCAAGCGATATAGAAAAATTCCTAAATGAAGCGCCAGATAGCAAGTACTTAGCAACAAAGGTAGGTATATATTTTACTAACAACGACGGTCAGTATTCATGCTACTTATTCATTAGCTTACAAGTTAATTCTAAATTAATTTGTTACAGGTTGCTTTAATTTTTGGAATAACTGGAGCATGTAGACGAGAGGAACTTGCGAACATAAATGTGGGTGATATTGAAAATCACGGCGAAATGTTACTAGTGAAAACTCCAAATACAAAGACCAAAATATCCAGATCTTTCACAATTCATGGGCAATTTTACAAAATTGTTAAAAAATACGAGTCTTTGCGTTCATCAAAATCAAAAAGCCTAAGATTCTTTCAAAACTTTCAAAATGGAAAATGTATTGCTCAATGCATAGGCGTAAATAAGTTTGGTGGAATGCCGAAAGAAATCGCTACATATCTTCGATTACCAGAGCCGGAATCATACACAGGTCACAGTTTCAGAAGGACATCCGCTACCTTACTTGCTTATTTGGGGGCAGATATAACCACTCTAAAACGGCATGGAGGGTGGAAGTCGAATACGGTAGCTGAAAATTACATTGAAGATTCTTTCGAGAATAAAAAAAAACATGTAGCAAAATAACTCAATCAGTGAATTTAACTGAACACAGACCGTCTACTTCAGATGAAAATATGATCCCGAATAAATTTCAGCGCCATTCTGCCTCATTTCATACTGACTGGACAGAACCGCAACCCTCTACTTCAACTGGCCATACTTTAACGAGTGAATCACTCTCGTCTACAAGAAAATATCAGGAAGTATGTAACAATAACAGTAACCTAAGCCAAACCATTAAATTAGCGCACAAGACCTGCACATTCAATTTGAACAATTGTTCAAACATTACTTTCAATTTCAACAATTAATTTGTTATTTATAATAACTTTTCTTTATTATACTTATTTTTTTGTTGTATTTCCTCGCAAAATGCATTGAAAAATGTTGTAAGATACTTGAGCGTAAAAGGTATTTATCCGAATGCGTGCCAATGAAAACACTCGCTGCGCTCGTACCTTACTTTTCGCACGTGTATCTTAAATAACTATTACGAACAGTTATACCAAAAAGTTCCTAAATCACCTGGAAGTGTTTTCCTGTAGGTTTTCATGGTGAGCCAACTGATATTAAATCGATTACTTAAATAGCAATAACTTTCTTTCGCGTTGAGTTAGAAGCCTGTTTTTTTTAATGCCTATACCTGTAGTAACTTTACAAAAAGCAATAATAAGAAAATCAAATTTTGCTCATTTAAAAACGTATGAAAGTATTAAATTGCAAAATTTGATAGTAAAAACATTTTTAAAATAATCTTTGTTTCCGCAGAATGTGGCGTAAAGGCGGCAGTGAGTCCAGCGGCTTGTACCCGCCGCCCTCACTCTACTCCCTGCTTCGTCTGTATTTGCTGCCCGATATCGGGGAACAACACAAACACTCGCTAGTTCTGTATCTGCTCGTCGATTACTCCATGCTCTATGACGAACTGAGGTGAGTCTAATTAAGTTTTACTAGTACACCGTTTCTTCGATATATATGCACTGTCGGGAAAAATGGGCAAACGGAACTTCTCCTGATAGCACATCAGCTTTTAACCTTTGGGACGCTACAGGCACAATAGATTTAATTGTTGCTTTTTTTTCTGTTAAGCAAAAAATATATCGCCTGCTTTAACTCGCGGATTATGATATTTTTTTATTTAGTTAGAGATATACAAAAAAAAACGTAAATCCTTATAACTATTTAAGTGTCGTAGAAACAAATAGATAGTGGTGTCGATTCGGTGTAACACGGCTTATTTGACAGGACTAAACTTAATTTAGCCATTCTGTCTTTTAGTTTCTATATCGAAAAGACAAGATCAGGATGCTTAAAGTAAGTTTAGTCCTGTCAAATAAGTTAAGTCGTGTTACACCGAAGCGACACGACTGTAGAACTAATTAAATGATACATTTGATTTCTCATCGTCAACACATTCGCATCTCGTACATTGTAAGAACGTATGGCTATTTATTTATGTTTTACGGCGATAGAAGATCCACTTCATACAAAATGAAAAAATCTCGTATCATGTTTGCTTACACAATCGCAACCAGCCAGCTCAAAACAAGTCTGGTGAATTTTCTTTTATATCAAATTTTACTTATCACAATGTATAAAGATGCAAAACCTTGGTGCGTGCTTAGAATGTATTTTAGCATTCAATTAATTGGTGGGCCGCTTTCGGGCCGTGGATGCCACCAATCCAGGGGGCCTAGCACAGCAGATCATATCGAGCTTTATTTAACCGCTCGATACAGAATACTCGAGGGAGATCAACAGAGTGAGAGAGAGCTCTGTATCACACGCTATCGAGCTCGATATGGTTTGCTATGCTAGACTAGCAGGAACTTGTTTATCTGTTGCAGGTACGAAGCGGTGATCAGAAGACTGATGCAGTTCCCCACGATGTTCGGTCTCAGTAACACAGCTATCAAGGCGACGCAGGCGTTCTGGCATCTAGACCATAGAGACTTCGACGTGAGTCGCTCTATTATGCTCCTCTTTGACATTCAATATGCGTATGTGTACATAATACACTTGCGAGCTTTAAACTGGAATCACCTAAACGGGGGTTGTTCAAAACAATTTTAACAATTTTATGCAATCAAATTATAGAATGTGGTTTATCATTTGAAAGGTAATTTTATTGGCTTTGGAGAAGCTAAATGTAGAATTTGAAGAAAACTCAGTTTTCAGTACAAACGTTTTTCCATTTATTTTAAGAACGACAAATTCAAATAAAAAAAAAAAGTGTATGAATTATAATTTTTGAAAATTGTCACATGTTAAAAGTAAAACGTATACTTTATGTATCTATTTTACAAATACACTATTTTGATTTTTTTATTATGGATCTTATCATGAAAACGGATGACACTTAAGACGAACTGTCTTTGAAGACTTAATTTTAGTAATCAAACTGAAAATAAAAACAAAATTTAATACGGAGATATAAAACCTTGAAATCAACTTTCAAAGCAAAAACAAACAATGAAAATAGCTATTGCTTTACAGGAATTATGAAATCATGCGGCAACTTCATGAATAAAGTATAATATTCTTACGCCTAAATCCTGCGGGTCTACCACGTAATTCGATGATCATCGTAATGGGCTTCGTTTTGACAGTTGAAGCCCATTAATGAGCTTCGTCGTACCGCGTAAAATAATTGTGATGGTCTTCAAGCCCATGTCAATTGAGTGAATGATTTTCATACATATTTGACGTTTGAACACAATTATTGGTATCGCGTAACAAAAAAAAAAAAAAAAACGATCTTCATGACCATTTTGAAATGTCAAATGAAAGCCGGACCACCAGAGCTCCGATGTTCAGTTTTTCGTAGATATAACTTTTCGTGCCTTGTTTATGTGTTTTTGTTCTAATAATCGAATGGCGAGAGCGTACTTGCTGTCTGCGGCCGGCGGAGGAGGAACGCCTAAAAACCAGGGAAAGAATCCAGCGAAGGATGCAGAGAGATATTTGCAGGCCGATGCTTCTACCCAGCGACCTAATCTTCTACCAGAGATATCGATCACGGAAAACTTTCGCCTTTCAAAGGTATGGCCTGTTGTTACCTACTAAATTATGCAAAAATTTTTTCCCATAGTGCCCCCTTATCTACACCCCAACCCAAACTTATCGTTACATGCCAATTTCACGAAACTTTGCGACGAAATAAACACTGCAGTGCGTCGAGAAATCAAGGTAGTATAATGTAGTTTCAACCAAACCAAACAAGAAAATGTAGTGTTACTCATCTACTTACTTCAGTGTACTTCTGTAATCAAATAACCAAGCCTAACATTGAAGTTTACAGCTTACTGTGTAAACGAGTAATTAAATTATCAAACATAACAGTGAAGTTTCAGACATCTTTTTTACTGATTCTGGTAGCATTACAGATGTATGCCAGTGGGGGTTACCAAGGCGACACACGTAGGGAAAAACAACTCCCTAAACCTTTCACAATCAAAATGTCTGATTGTCTGATGGAAGTTATGGAAGCGCTGAATCCACCACATATCTTGCAAAAATATATTCATTTTCCAAGATCTCAGTCAGAAGGGAATGAAACTTCAGAGGTAATGTTGATTTATAATAATACCTTCAATTTGTAGTTGTTAAAATCAAGTACAAATACTGTAATATTTCAAATATTCACACACAACATTAATATTATTTGCATTTTCTTTAAGATTTATGGAGAAGTTTGGATTTCTTGTGCATTTGCCCCAAGGACAATGAAGAATCATACTTCAACATGAAGAGACCACTCACTCAATGTCATAGTGGTATTTAATACTTTCCAAAACATGAGATGAATTAATTTGGATGCACTGAGCATGGATCTTCAGCGTCCACCTCCACAAATTCCATTCCATGGAGACCATAAACGAATTGATGAGGGAAGAGTTGAGAAGAGTTGTTGCTTTGGTCGATAGGCTGTGGAGGAGTTGACATCTAAATTAGTTTTAGAATATGTTCACTATTTGTATACCATATTTTTTATGTTTTAACAAATTTTAGTGTAATTTATAAGAAATGTATAATTTGCAGCAGTCGCTGTTTGTACCTTAATTTTAAAAAAGGGTATATAATACAATAATACTATAGCTTATAGTCTTTCAGAGGTGATGGGACTAATGCATGGTACATGTATTTACTAAATTTTGTAATTAAATTATTTATATTGATAAGTTTATTGTAAACATGACATGTAATTTTTTTTTGGTTGTTTTTTTTGTATTTAGACTTAATTTAAGTGTTGATTCTGCAAATTCTGCTCAATTAAATATATTATGTGGTCTATTTTAATATCTGAAGTATGAATAAATAGTATTATTGTATTATGTACCCTTTTCTGAAATTAATATTTAATGACTAGAGATAATTATGTACATAAAGCAGGTATTGATCAATTAACATTGTCAGTTTTAGATCACATTTAATGTTATTAAGTTAGGATGCCCACAGAATTTCTGGACACCTCTTTACTCTGCTTAGGATATAAGGCCTTTGGTAAATAAAGTGTATGTTAGGTTTTATCACTGTCAGAACAATAAATGACTTCTGTTTTGGCTATGACTTGTTCTTTTTTCGTCCCATCATCTTCCTGAATGGATTGATTGAATACATACATACATAATAAGTACATAAGGCTTATGTCCAGCAGTGGATGAAACAGGCTGATGGATTGATACATACATAATACTTATGCCTGTCTCCCGAAGGTATAGGCGGAGACTGCAGATTTCCATCTGATATGACTCAGACCTCCGTTCACTGATTAAAACTTTCATCAGGCTCCGACACTGACAGCAGGATAGAGTATACCATTTTCAAAGCATGCGACAGATGGCATTAGAACCTGTGTTGTGTTAATTTATGAACGCGGCCCTGGCATACCTCTCACATAATGTCCTTCTAGGACAACCAAGTAGAGTTATATCTTCCACTTTCCTTACCATTCTTTTCATTTGTCATTCTACTTTCATTCATACCCTTTATATTTAGACCAAACAATTAAATGTTTTTTTCCACACTATTAGATTGTAATTCTTTTATAATCTTGTCAAACTTAGATACTTTTCTCAGAATAACATCATTTTGAACCTACATGGAATTTCAGAAATAAAACACTACTTTTGCACTGGTTATTATTTATGTTATTTTTAGTAAGTAGGTGAAACCTCATGTCTTACATATTAGATTTTTATCATCTATTTTAACAATTAACTAAAGTAATTGCTAAATTACCTCGTTAACAACACTGCATTCAAAATCACAATACATTTCCACTGTGACTTAACACATTGCCCGGTTAACATTGTACCAATATTGTTGACCATCTTCTCGACAGCCAAGTCCAACTTCATTCACAATCACACTACATTTCCACTGAGACTTTACATGTTGCTTCGCTAATAGTGCTGCAATGTTGTTCACCACCTTCTCTACAGCCAAGTTCTCCATGAAAATGTCTTGTCTCTGCCTGTGTGCTGGCATTCTGAAACATAATATTTGATTGTTTTAAGTAAAACAAAAAGAGAAACAGGCACTGTATTGATGATGTTGAGTTGGGACGCCTGCTGGGCTCAGTCAGGCGGATGGTTGGCTCTCCACTTGGAGCTATTCCATCCAATTCCTATTGCATGAAGCTTTGGTATTCTAATGTCTATTTCCTCCTCAAATCTTCCGCAGGCACTGTATTATGTTACACTGTTGATTCTCCAAAACTTCTACAGATTTTGGTAAAAAGTAAAGAAAAATTGGCATTGCCTTATGTTATGATATTGATTTTCCCAGAAATTTGAAATTAAATAGAAGAAAAACACAACAGTAGGTAGGTATACTTACTTACTTTTATTTACAAACTTGAAATAGAAATGAAAACGAAACTTTTCGAGGGAGGTTATTTTTGTCATGTGTGTTTGGTTATTCATTTCTCATTTGCATTTATTACGTTAAGTGATAAATTTGAAAATAAAACAATAAGAAACATTGTAAAACTTCTTTTCAATACGAAAAGATGATCAAACTAATTAAATAGGTGCTCATATCTGCGAATAACTTGGTTTATAATAACTTCGAAAACGCATCAACCCTTAACTAAATTGAATAAACAAAACGCAGATTTTCATTCGTTCATGATGTTCATTGTCATTGAAATTTTTACAAAATAGGTCCGATTCAGACTCTGGTAATGGTAATGAAGTTCAAAATGATGTTCAAACCCATGACAATCAGAATTACGTGGTAGACCTGCTGGAGTGGTAGGCAAAGACCATTGATTTCCATGTGCTAAAATCGTATCGTTTCTTACACATTTCGTTATGGAGTAATTAGGATCAAATTCTTGTTCCAAATAGATGGGTGGTGGAACGGTTAAGGTCACCTAACGCAAAAAAAAATGTCAAGTCAAAACAACAAAAAAGAAATGCTTTGTTTTAGTTTAGTACACTCAGGAAGTTAGACAAACCTCCTAAGCACACTTTATAACCACAATACGAAGTGGAATAAGGAATAGAAGAGATGGAAGTGAAATGTGTGCATCGGGATCGTAGCAGATCAAAATGTATATAGCCCGGCTCATTATATCTATGTATCCACAAAGAGTAATGTTTGTTTATATTCCTACAGTTCGCCCTCGATCAACTGCAATGTCTAACTGGCAACACCCTATCCGAATGGCAACACCAAGTCGTCCTATCCGCTTTGCTCGCACAAAAGAAAACTCAGGCCGCCTTACAATACCTACACGTGAGAAAACCCGCTCCGATACAGAACATTCAAGACGATACGGGTGACTACAGGAACAATAGGGTCAATGACCATGATAAGTTGGACGATTGGCAGTCCTGTTGCAACTTGTATTTAGCGAGGGGCTTGGTGTTTGAAGCGCTAGACGTTATAAGGATGTGCGTGCAGAATGCGGGTAGTTTGCAGGATAAGTTGCAAGTTCTGAATTTCTTTTACAAGGGTGAGTTTTTGATCTGTTGATATTTACTTTTAACGTGTTCAATAAAATTCAAGTTAAGGGGGTAACTTTTTACCTCGGTACAAAATGCACATCATAATATTGTTTTCCTTACTTTTGAATAAAAAGTATGCAATAAATGTGCTTTAAAGCAATTTGCGGAAATAGTTTATTAATAATAAATTCTTCACAAAAATACGTATTTTAATGTATTATATTTTGGTTGCATTACATTAACAAACTTAAAAGCGTGTTTACAGTTGTAATGTAATGCAGCTAAAATGTAACGCATAAAATTGAAGAATTTTCATGTGATCACCTAACTATTAGCGAGCAGTTTGCGCGAATTGCTATAAAATGCATTTATTGTAAACTTTTTATTCAAAAGTAAGGAAAAAAATATTATAATGTGCATTTTGCACCGAAATCCTCCGTTACCACCTTAAGCAAGACTAGGAGTAAGGTGCTATATGTAAACAGTGGCATCTCGCGGTGCATCTCTTTAATAATCACGCCAAACAAATGCAAAGGTTGTGTGTGTAGTTTCCGCAAGATCTTCTAAACTGTTCCAAAAAGTTTCGTTTGTAGTTTTAAGTTGTTTATTGTTTCATTTTATGAAATATACTTCATTTTAGATATTTTAACCTCAAAAGTACCCGAGTTCATTTCATTTTCTCAAATACTAGCTTATGCCCGCGGCTCCTCCCACGTTTATTCAATCTTTGCCCCGTTTTCGGCTTGGGCGTTATTTAATGAACACCTCTTATAGTTTGTGTGTCGGCTAAGATCACTACGATAATAATAAAAATCGCATCCATATCCGTTGAGTGGTTCTCGAGTTTAAAGCGTTTATTCAATACAAACGACAAAAATTCCAAAAATTGTGGTTTTTGCCTCGGTACAATAACAATAACCCCTTTCATTTAAAATTTCGCAAAAATATTCCATGTTCAGACACGACTTTTTTACTCTGTACTTTATTATTATCATCAGTATTTATAAGGTCCTACACTTCAAAGTGAAAAAAATTCAAGAGTATCCCTAACGGGACGTTATTTTCACCTTTTTATAGAAATTTAGTCAGCTGCAGCTGATTGAACCACTTTGTACTGGGGAGTGAAATTTTTTTTTTTTCTTGAATGTGATCAATCAGTTAACGATACATTATCTACCGTAGAATTATTTTAACTTACTATTGTAGAATCTTACAGATTATTTGGCTTTATACCATCACTAGCAGTCGGTGTTGTCATTGGGAATAAACGACAATCTCTGCGACACTACAAACTATCTACTAATTCTGTATACAATTTCAGCTTGCCGAAACACGGGCCAGTTATCAAAGATCCTTCAGATATCATTGCTGCCGTTTGAAGAGGAGGTATTCATCAGATACTTGGAGAGCAGCAATGACCCGCAGGCGTCGGACATACTGGTCATGTACTATCTACAGCAGGCGAGGTATGGTATACAAGGTGTTAACTTTATCATGTACTTCCTATTATAATGAATGACTTTGATTGATGCAGCCAAATTTGAATGGCCTGTCACCAGGCTGTATCACATGAACCGTGGTAGTTAGACAGTTGAAATTTACACAGATGATGTATTTCTGTTGCCGCTATAACAGCAAATTCTATAAAAAAGAATATTATAAATATTAAAGGGGGGTTCCATACAACAGACATGATTTTTTTGCCGTTTTTATAGATAATTGTACGGAACACTTCGTGCGCGATTCCGACTCGCGCTTGGCCGTTTTTTTTAATTCGCTATTTTTATTAAATATACAAGTATCCTGACTAAGCACCACTTTGTAAAGTAAATTTAAAAATATACATCATCACAAAATAAATCCCTGATATAATATATAAGGTCCTACAAAAATAAGTGAAAAAAATTCTGGGGTAGATTGTGTATCGGTAACTGAACACATTAAAGAAGAAAAAGTATTTTTTGGGCAAACATTTTTTTTTTACGGTAGAAAGTGGTTCGATCAGCTGACGAAATTTCTACAGAAAAGAGACGACAGTTCGCGCAAAAAAAAAACCCTGGAAGGTGGTCTATTGGGGATTTGAATTGTAGGATTTTATATACTCTCACCTACCACTCGTCCGTCTGTGGCTCTTAGGATCGACGAGTTTGCGCCGAGCCTGTTTATTTATCTATCTTGGGACAAGTGTCGTAACGGTTTATGAGCGGTGACCTTGACTGCGCTAGTAATTTTTTCTCTATTGCACTTAGTAGTTTTGTGCGCGAGTGAACACATGCGCTAGTCACCCACCACTTTTGCTGAGCGCTCATAACTCGTTGCGAGACTTGTAATTGTAAATATATGAATGTCGATACTATGGATTGTTGGCACTTGGTGAAACTTGGAAAACATGATGAACAGAAAATTACTTGTATTATTCCACAAATTTATTAAATATTATTTTTTTTGACCGGTTTCGCCTTACGGCATTTTCAAAGGAATTATAAATTAATAAATTTGTGGAATAGTACAAGTGATTCTCTGTTAATATATAAGTCTTATTAAAACATTTTTATATATTTTTACTACGTATGTTTTACAATAAATAAACATCTAAATGTGCATGTGCATATCGTTTCAGATATTTAGAAGCCCAACAATATAACACCAAATTGAAACCCTCCCGAGGTCTCCAGAAGGACATATCGATGTCCCTAGAGTCGATTCTGGGTTCCGTAGCGGATAGGAGCACGGCCAGGGATACTTTGGTAGATGTGGTCTGTTCCACTTTACCGAATATTACGTCGAAAGTGGCGTATGCAGCCACTCATGACTTTGATACCGGTACACATGGTAAGATTTGCCTTTTATTTACTTGCTTTTGCATGCGACTTCGACTGTACTGTATACCTATTTAACACACATTTTTGGCTATTACCGGTTGACGTGAAGTTTTTAATGTCAAAACACCGACAGTGTAAATGCGAAGCATGTTCTGGAACTTTGAGTTCTAGAAAATAGCGAAAAAAAGCTCAAAGTAACCTGTCATTTAAACACACGAACAATGAATACAAACGTTGAAAAAAAATCTTATATTTGCGTGGAAATTACTTCACAAACATCCAAGCCTTTTTGTATACAGCAATAAATTCAGTAGCGCTTAAGGTGCATTGGCACGCCACCATTTTAGTACAAAATTTAATAGGTAACCCGTTTCTCTGTTGTTTTTCGTTATAGACTAAAGCTTAAGACCTCTATAGTTTAATACAGGCGTTTACAAAGTTTACAATAGGTGCAATTTAAGGCAAGAAAACAACTTTGTATGTAAATCTGTCCAGCTTGATATCTTTAAAACATTATCAATAGTCAAAATTTTGTCAAAATTGTGGCTTTTAAAATATCAGTACCAGATGATAGAAGTAATAACCAAAAACAACAGAGAAACGGGTTGTCAAATTTTGTACTAAAACGGTGGCTTGCATATGCCACTTAAGGGTGTATAATACCTCACTTCGCTTCGCATGATCCTGTTTAATACCAACAAATACTGCAACAATCACTCTGAAATATGATAAAATTGAGGACTAATGCTATGCCCATGCTGCTGTGACAACTTGATTTCATTAAATTTTCTCGATGGAAAAAAATTACAAAGTTACCCCCAAACCGTACAATAACTATCGGTTTATGTTTCAATGAATACTTGAAATTAGATCTGAAACTTTGCATTATATAACTGATATTAGTATAAAGCAGCTGCAGACTGTTCCATAAAAATGAAAAAACCATCAGTGTAGCTGCGATTTCAAAATAACTGATGTTTTTGCGTGCGCGGCATCTGATTAGAGTAGGATAGACAATTAAAAAGCAGAAGCGTTAGAGCAGGACTGCGAATTGAGGTATTATGGGCCCTTAACACGGCCTGCGTTTAATTTAAATGTTTTCTTTTCAGTGGTCGCCCCGAAACCGATGTCAGTGTTCGTGCAAGCCAAATCTCCTAAAAACACGTTCACGTACAAATCATCATTCATTCAGGTAACGTCTGAGTTATTAAGAGGATAGGTTCCGAAAAACCATAATTTATTCTTCCTTGTTTGAAGAATCTAGCAATACTAGATATTTGAAAAAAATTTGGACTTCTGTCAAGAATATAATGTACACTCTTATCGAAACAGAATCTTCAGAAGTCATTCCAACATTGAGCCATAAAAAATCAAAGATGACTCCAAAAAAAGGTTTCATGTCGAGTTTTAACATTATTTGAGCAAAATCATATTATATTATTTATTAATTAAAATCTGTATAAACTTTATTATACTGTTATCCGAACAGATATTTGATACAAACTTTAGTTTTTTTTTAAATGATAAAATTCGTGATAAAAGTCGTCATTTTGATAATTTTCCAGAATTCGTCCCTCTCGCACTGCAGGTTTTTCGGAATGGAGTAACAGCGATCAATGCAATCGGAACCTATTCTCTTAAAAACACGTTTTTGCCATCTATTTTGTGTACGCACAATGTTGACCTTTATCAACCCGACAAATTTTTGCATCTGGTATACATAGATCACAGCCTTTATGTTATTTTATAGACAGATCTTTTCGGAACACTTCTCCCAATCCTATGTGACGAATCATAAAAAACAACTTCATACGTCCAACGGCTGGAAGCCTAAGAAAAAAAGGTATGTAGTAAGCAAACATGATCAAACAAATCATGTTTGCAGAAAGATATCCTAGAAGGTACCGGTTTTTGTAATGTGAGGTATGAAACCCTAAAACACCTTATGATATTAAGATCTTTCGTTCCTTTATGGAGTTCAAGTTTATTTATTTAACTTACGACTATCATTTATTAATGCAGGTGTATATTTTATTTCCCGTATTATTATATATATATATTTTTTTTTTATATTCTAAAGACATATTATATTGTGTAAATTAACTTTGACTTGTAGAAAGTATACTTAATGTATCTATTTTGCAAAAATAAATATTTTGATTTGATTTGATTTGACAAGGTTTCCTGCACGAGAAAATTGTTAATTGCGTATGGGAAAGGGAAAAAACAAAGCGATATCAATTTTGCACGCACAAATTAACTTCATTGATTTAATTTAAATAACAAATAATAGTACACTGTTCACCGAGGGATGAAAGGGGCCGACTGCGATTTAGGAATCGCACTTTCTTCTGAGTGATAAATTGTGCTTTATGCCACATCTAACAGGAAAATAAAAGATAAATTCTTTAAATTTCGGCGTCGTCATCAAATCTTCATTATCACTATGACATTTTGAGTTGCTGTTAATATTATAAATTGAAAATCAGATAAACAAAAGAAGGTGACTGGCGATTTTCATTCTTTAAAAAAAATGTACAGAAAAAGCAAGTGGACAGTACAATTTTGAAAACTTGGACATAAAAACTTTTTATCAAAAAATGAAACAAACAGTACGTCAACTATTTCGTATACTTTTTAATACACCTGCTCAAAATATGATACATTACGTGCCCGTTTAGCGTGCGTAAAATTACACATTTCGCACTAGTGTTTTATATTTTTACTGCTAACGCCATCTAGGGGAAAACGGGGACATCATTTAGTAAGCAGTATGTAAACCTTGCTTTACTTGTCGATTTGTTGGTATTTCTGGATGTAACCGGAAACACTAAAAACCGTTTAGGATGAGTATTTTCAAACTCTTCTATTATTATTAAATTATGTTATACTGTAAAAGATGTTTTGAAAATTCAAAACTATTTTAGACGTCATATTTTATATTCTAGACATTGGTCTTTGTCTTTGTAGTATCGATTGGCACCAACCAGACACTAATTTATTCTGTCGAGTTGTATTTGTTTTGATTTGCAACAAAATTGCGTTTATTATATTGTTTCATGTAATTTTTCGCAGGCATATTAAAAAACGTCGTTTAATACAAACCATTTCGCACTAGAATCAAAATGTACTATTTTATGCCCGCTCAATCTGTTGATTTATACATTTTTTCCGCTCGCATATTTGTATTTTTTAGTTCCCAGTACTAAGTGGTTCAATCACTGGACTAAATTTATATGGAAAGGGGAGAAAAGAAAAGTTCGCACAAATAAAAATTATTACCGGTGGAAAGTGGTCTATTAGCGAGACCTCTTGAAATTTTTTCACTTTGAATTGTATAACCTTATTACTGACCGATTGTACCGAAATAACACTTTTGCCGACTTCTTTCCTTCTGAAACGTATGTTCTCTAGAAGTCGGCGCTCTCATATTTGTTTTTGTGTTGCTATACCATAGTGAATGCGCCGACTTCTAAATAACATGTTTCAGAAGGAAAGAAGTCTGCTTTTAAACTTTTTAGTGCATGTCTGTAATATAACATTTCAAGCCGGTTACAAGTTTTTGTTAAATGTTTACTTATTTCGCGTTTTTAGTGTTGTCGGGTTAATACATTTGAAATATACCCATATTATTTTAAACACGCTGTTCATATGAAAAGAAAGTCGAGTTGGTATTATGACAATGCTAAAGTAGTACACTACAATGAGCATCCTTTTTCCAAAAAGGTTCCGTCGCCAAAACAGTTTGAGAACCGCTGGTCTAGGTAATACACTATCACCGAACGACGAGGAATAAACTTGGCCAAAGTCAAATAAAGCGCGAACGAGCACTGACTTGGTTGGCCCGAACGCTCATTTCCCGAGCTCGTACGGAACTATCCGAACACGCGGTGAGAGGCAAGCTAACGCGATACAAAATTCATGTCTTGAAAAAACTCGAGAATGGTTTTGGTTCTTCCTATGATTTCAGGAGAAATATCACAAAAATCGAAATGAAACAAAAATATTTTGGGCTGTAAAATACAAGGTGACATTTATTTATGCAGCCATAGTCATACTGAAATAAGTTCTCAGTAAGTAGTCGGTATCAAAGTTCGATGATCCTTTTTGGGAAATTCGAAAAATCATTATTTTATTTTACCTACAAACGCAAGCCCAGCCCCGAGTCAACTACTCTTGGAGATCAATATTGTATTTTGCGAAATTAGCAAAAAGTGCTATCGATCCGACCTACTGATTACTTATCAAGCTTACAGTATGAATTTGGCTGTATAAGTAAAAGTCACCTTATATACTATGCTGTGAACTTAGAATTATTTGCTGTGTGTTCCCAATGGCGTAGACAGCACTAAAAGTACCATCAAACTACTCACGCTGCACGGCCATCAGTGACTCGGAATGACGATAGACGTGATATAATCGATTATGTCGTGACTCGGAACGCATTATATATTTTTTGTTAGGCTTCTAGGACATAACGGTACATAAACATTTGTCAAAATATGTGTAAAATCCAGCACTATTATACGCTTGTAACTTATGTATGTATTTGATTTTGATAAATGTTTTAGGTTTAAGTAATGGATATGGCATGGGATAGGTTTAAAAAGAAAAAAAAAACAAGTAGTAGGATATTATCAGCTAACTGCACGACAACAGCACCCTTTAGCATTTTCTTCTAGGGAACTTTTTTTTGGTAATTATGTGAATCTCATCAAGGGTATTGCTCCGAACGATTACTATCCGTTTCAAATGCTATTAGGACAGGACCTTGTGCCTGTGTGCGTTAGCACACTATGTGCATCTCATTCACTCACGCACTTCCGTCAACATTGCTAACGCACACAGACATCAGGTATGACAAAGATCTATGAACACATTAAGTAAATTTACAATTGAAATACCTAGTGGCAACATTGCTTCGCTATATCAATACTCATTATGACTAATCGATTCTTAGATTAGATATTTAGTATAAATAAAGCCTTTAGTTTCTTTTAACTTGTATTAATAATAAAAAAAATATTAATTTTCGAAATATATTTCGGCCCACTATGGGGCCGGCATCAGTCGAATACTTAAAAGACATAATGTAAAAATGACATGATGATATATACAACCTTAGGACTAATTAACCTACGAATCTACTAACCTACTTTTAACATTAATTATGGAAAAAAAATAAAAAATATATATATTAAATACCAAAAATAAAAATTATTTCGGTTGAAGAGCCATATTGCGGTTTCCGGCCGTAACATCCCGACATCCCGACATTTACTTGGAATATCTTCGATACGTACCGAAGACCGCAAGAAGACACTGCTGTTTATGGCACCCTGGTCTTAATATATACATACATGTAATATTTTTGTGAGTCAGGTTCAGGTGTCCATAAATAGTCATCGTCTGATGTCAGTGTTGTTTATTAAGTCCTGGTCCGTAGTGCGCACCAAGTGACCATATGTAGGAGTATTCCCATGTCCTTAATTTTATGTCTGTCAGTGGTGGGTTAAATGATTTTATGACTCTGACGGTGAAACAGTTATTAAAAGTTTGGTTATGGGAGCGGACATGGATGGGGATGGGGAGATTGTTATTATGGATCGTCGATGTGTGCCTGTGTTGATTAATGCGGATGTGTAGTTCGTTCCGGGTTTCACCTACGTAGAATGCCGAACAGAAAACGTTGTTTCTTCATTTTAACTTATTTGTTAATGAACTATCTTTCCACTGTTACTTTTTGCCACTCATTGGATTTTTGACAACATTCCATGTATAAGATCTTGACGAAAAACTCTAGTTTTTGGTGTATAAAGTGAACTTTCTGTGTAAGTATGTTTTTTATGTTTCAAACAAATTTATTCGAAACTAGTTTTCGTTTTTCAGTATTTTATTTTACTATACAGGCACCATGGAACCAATGGACAGAGCTGATGATATAGAAAACTTTCTAGATCATTTGGGTTTAAAACAACATGTATTTAAAGCAATGCAAAATAATGACTTAGCTGAAACTGTCATGGTTGTACTGGATTTTCTAGAGATATTTGGAATGGAGCCGCCACAGAAAGTGAAAAAGTCAGAAAAGCTGTCTGACCTTTACCGAAAGGAAGGAAATCAAGCTTATTTAAATGAAAAAAGTAAAGAGGCCATGGAACTCTATAACAAAGCTCTGTTGTTTGCCCCCGAAGGCTCCAGAGCTATGATTTTGGCCTACAGCAATCGGTCCGCGTTACTTCATTATAAAAAGTTATTTACAGCTTCTTTAATAGATGTTGAGAGATGCTTGTCCATGGGCTGTCCAGATGATATCAGTGAGAAACTTAAGAACAGAAAAAAGAATTGCTTAAGTAAAAAGTGGACTGAGGAAAAAGTTTTGCAATCGATGTTATACCCAAAATGCTTAGAAAAATATTTGAAGTTGGACAAGCAGCGTAATCCTCAAATCTCTTGCGCCAGCGCTGCTGTCGGTGTCATCATGGACGCCGGAGTACCCAAAGTTGTAGCCAACGAAGATATAGACGTTGGAACTGTTGTGGCTGTGGAGACTTCCTACGTCAGTCAAAATGTTGGAAAGAGTTACTTAACCGCCTGTTATTATTGTCATAAGTTAACCTTTAACCTGATTCCTTGTGACACCTGCTGCGTAGCATTATTCTGTGGGGAAGGCTGCAGGACTCGCTGTAAAGACGAGTATCATGACATTGAATGCCAGAGTGGAGTGGAGGTTATGTTATCCGGCGATGTTATCACTAAAATTGCTCTTAAAGCAGCTCTAAAGATGCAAAACTCATGTCAATCGTGGGACAAATTTATAGAAGCTTCAAGTAAAATTGGTCGTGAAAGAATGCAGGTCAGTGCCATATATGATGGAAATAACCCCTTTTCACTGCTTAGCTTTGAAGATGAGAGGTATTTCAAATATGGGAGCATGTTTAATGTAAGTTTGAATGTGTCAGACATCTTACATCAACTACGTAACATCCCATCGTTTCTCCCTAATGATGATAAAAAGAAGCAACTAGCAACTCGATCATTTGCTAGAACTATGATGTTTTTGGTGCTTTATCGTAAAACTACTCAATTTATGTCAACTATGCAAAATATTCATGCTAAAACAATAGCATTGCACAAGGTTCCAACCCTAGGCATATTTAGTTTCTTGAGCAAGTTGAATCATTCTTGCAACCCTAACATGTTAGTGGCGGGGTTGAATAAGGAAGTTGCACAGATCGCTGTGCAGCCAATCAAGCGAGGAACCGAGTTGACAGTGTCAAGATTGTAAGTACTAAAATAAAAAATACTAGTATTACAAATATTATGTTACCGGACAAACTCGATTTTAGGACAAACTTGTTTGGCCTAGGCCAACATAACCTTTTTAACAGTTTGAACTAGGCCTAACTAAAAATCAGGTCTGGCCGGTAAAATATACATCGTCATAACAATGACAATCTCTAGGAAGTGTCGGAAGTGTTTCCGAGTTATGACTGTGTCCACACTACGACATCCACGTTTCATCGACGATTATTTTATTACGTCCCAGCTTACCAGGTAGTGAGTTCTATCGCCGTACTTTGGTCACTAATATGCACTTAATGTGCCTTCCGAATCGGAAGCACGCAAACTGAATACAAATGTACCCCCACAGGATTTGAACTGACCTCTGGATTAGATACGAGGACGGTTGAACCTCTGAACTACAGAGGCGATCAGTTCAGACGTCCTAACCAGAGACCACATAAGTGGTCAAACACTAGCATTATATTTATAACTAGTCTTAGTTGTCATTATAGTTTATGTGCTGTTGTTTCAGAAATCATTGGCTGGAAAATAGAGTGCGTGAGAGACAAAGACAGGAGCAATTATTTTTACTATACAACATATTGTGCGACTGCCGAATTTGTACTGGACCAGAAATTTCCACCAATACACTCTCCAAAGCACAAAAACAGATCCTTAGAAGTATAGACTTGAAAAAAATTAGCTACGAAATTAGCAATCCAATTGCAAGTGATAAGTATTTCCTTGATTTGTGCACAGCCCTCGCTTTATTTTGCGATGCTCCAAGCTCGAAAGAGTATGAGGATGTCTACTGTTTGTTCCGGAGATGTTTATGTCATTTCCAGAACAGCAAAACAAAAAATGTTATTCTCTGAATTACGGATAAATCTTTGTAAACTATTCTTATGCGCTTTATCAGCATAAAGCAGCACCATATTTTGGTTTAATTAATTAATTAATATTAATTGGGCTGTAAATATTCATTAAGTCCGTTTAAAACTTGAACTAAAGCTGTTAAGGCGCATAGGCACGCCACCATTTTAGTACAAAATTTGATAACCCGTTGCTCTGTTGTTTTTCGTTATAGACTAAAGTTTATGACTTCTATCATCTGGTATTGATATTTTAAAAGGCACCATTTTGCCAAAATTTTGAATATGGATTTTGTTTTAAATATATCAAGCTGAACAAATTTATTAACAGAATTGTTTTCTTGCCTTAAATTGTACCTATAACAAAATTTTATATTTCAGCCAGATTCTGGGATGGGCAAACTTTTTCCTACGTGGTCCAATATTAACAAACAGTATCTATGGGGGGCTGGCTAGAATATTGAATTTTTAGCTCTAATTCTTTATTGAAATAAAAATATTAGTATTTTCCGAACCAAAGTAATTTATTTTCTCATAGGTTTCCATATTAAATCTCTTATTGATTTAAAAGTTTACTGCAAAGGGCCAGCTACGGCAGCGATGGTCCCTGTGGAATCGTGTGACATATTATATTGCTTTTGCTTATCCATAATCTCATTAAAGGAAAGCTTCTTTTGCGATGTCTATACTTTTAGCTTATGAGAAAAAGTGGCAGTCGGTTTAGTGATTTATGTTATGTTATTTACCACTTTTGGGTTAATACTCGCGGGCCGGAGATGGCCCGCAGGCCGTAGTTTGCCCATCCCTGAGTCATATGCCTGTATTAAACTACAAAGGTCTTTCATTTTATTCTATACCTAAGTTTTATCTACCGACATCTATCTACGTACGAATGAAGCCCAAAAAGCTATATCTGATATCATAATAGCTGTCAGGATATCGTGATTATTGCCTCGTTTTTACGCAAAGTTTAACGATTCATACAATTTGTAGCTTTTATAGAATAGTTTATAGAAACAGTTTTCCCCTGAAAGCATTTCACTAACTCGGCGCCGTCCTCATGTCGGTTTGAATTCCTCGTCATCTCGAAACTCTTGACTAGTCTTGATTCAGAGAGCGGGTGCGGGGGGAAGGGAATCTCGAGTTTTTCCGTATGAATTCGTGTTGCGTCGGCGATCGACACGGGGCCTTCGCGGGGTGGTAGATTGTCAGTCGACAGATTGTGTTGTTTGTTTTGATGTAACTTTCTTTCTTATTGTGCGTGTGCGAATCTATTTATGACTACGACGACTTGCTTTAGATAACGGACACTGATATTGTATTTTGAACGGAATAGGTATAGGTTAAGGTTATAGGCTGTCCGAGATATCATGATATGGGTGGCAGTTCAAAGTTGACAGTTACAGTGATGTACACTAACGAAATAAAATCGATTTTTTTTAGTATCGAGAAAGTTAACAAGGACTATCAAATCGATTTTTTATTTGATTGATCTTTCATTATCCAAAATATTTTTGATAATTACTAAATTAGTTAAATTAAACGGACCAATAACTCCTGAGCTTGAGAGTTCAAAGATTTTTTTTTTGTTTTTCTCGGAATTTCACTAATAACAAAATAAAAAATCAACAAAAACTGTAACAAACGTCAAAACAAATAGCACCGCAACGAGAACACAAATCGCATACAAGATGTACTCATACTGACGCGATCCGGCCGCACCGATTCATCGATATATTTTCGATTATGTAGTGTCCGTACCTATGGGTTAGCGTTCCGATCCACGCATCACGTAGCAAAAAGACATAATTATTTACTGAATCTTTTCTTCGTTAGATTTAACGAATACACTGAGATTATTGTTCCAATTATTCGATATTTATTGTGTTTTTGCAATAATTATTTACATTATTTCTAAAACCTATTATTTTCTTTTGGGTGTATGTAGTGTGGTGTGAGTAGTATAGATGAAACGGAAAATTACGAACTGTCACCCATATCATGATATCTCGGACAGCCTTATAGTGATTTAATGGAATAGCATTGGAATAGGCTAGATGATTCGTTATTTACTTTTTAATTCTGAAATTTGACTACGAACACTGTTTGTGCTTTACAAATAATTTGGCCAAGTGCGAGTCGGACTCGCGCACAAAGGGTTCCGTACCACCACACAATACGGGTGCGGTACCCTAAAAACATTATGATAAATAACAACAATATACTTACCTACATGCCAAATCAACATCAAGGCATCAATTTACGGTCTATTGTCAGTCACATGCCGCGTTACGTAGGTTGTTTATTTTTTCGAAATTTGCTAAAAAATTAAATCTATTTTTTACGGTTTTGTGTTCTATTAGTGATTCTGAGAGTTCATATAGAGGGTTCTTTTCAACGTGTATTTTATTTTGGAAAGGATTGTACATCGTTACCTATACACTAGAAAAGCTAGGTACATACCTACTTACTACTTACTAGGCAATAAGCATTTGTTACTGATTATTATTACTAGCATTTATTAATTTCTATAGCAATATAGACACGAGCGAAAGTCGACTTTCTTTGATAATTATAGTACCTACCATCCATCCATCCACCAGTCTGTTTCGTCCACTGCTGGACATAGGCCTTTCCAGGATTTCGCCACTCTTGGCGGTCCTCCTGGAAGAAATGCCCATACTCACACACGCTGCGCAGGCGGGTTGGTGAGCGCGGTGCCGAAACCCTTGCACCAGTGACGCCGCTGCCCGTCACCAGTCTGTTTTATATAAGGCCCGGCAATTGGAGATGGATATACCGCCATCCATCGGTCCCAGGCAATGGTGGACCGCCTGGTTTTGCCTGAGAGCTGTTTTCTTACACTCCCCCGAATAACTTCGGGAGGATTTGCGAGTAAGATGGTGGTACCTCCACAGTCGAGCCCGGCATCAGCTCTACCACCTTTAAGTACCTACATATACATTCAATCAACACCTACCTATATGTAGAATACGTTACTCATTGCATTTTGTACATTTGTGTCACTAATTGCGCGTGTACCTGTACTGCTGTCTCACACAAACTAACGTACCGGTTGCACCAAGTATATGTACAAATATTTAAACAAAAAAAATTAAACCTAATGAAAAATTGAGTAGAACATCTTGTTGATTATTTCCACGGATAACACTAAGAAAACAGTGTAGAAAAAAGGTAAAAAAGTCATCTTAGAATCTCGGTCCCTAGAAAGAAGAATAGGTAAAATAAATTAGGAATGATGAGTGCCAGCCCTTTGATGACATGGCGTGCATAAAGATGGTATATTTTGCCTTTGTCCGTAGTATAATGGAATATGCTAGTAGTATTTGGTCACCTCAGTACATCACTTATAAACAACGGATAGAGAAAATACAGTCTAAGTTTGTAAAGCATCTAAATTATATATCCGAATTCTATAAGCGTGACTACGAAACATCTTGTGCACGGCATCACCTTATGGCCTTAGAGGATAGACGTAGGTTGCTTGATATGTCCTTATTGTCGTGCAGACCTTTTATCTGGCAGATTGGATGCTCCAGCGTTAGTTTCAGATGTAACGTTGTCAGTTCCTAGTTATCGCACACGCCACAGCAAGAACAAACTATCTACCCGCTGTAAGTACGAATTATGCCGACAACTCTCCGTTATTACGCATCGCCCGCCAATATAATAAAAATTTCTATGACTGCGACCTATTCTGTTCTTCTAAGGTCTCCTTTAAAAACCAAATTAGCAAAGTTCTTCTTGATTCACATTTTAGGAAATGACTCTTATAACACATCACTTTAAATTCATTCAACAACCCTTTCTCCCACACCCTATCATAACATACACACACCCTCATGCACACACACAAATACACTCTCATCCTACAGGCTCTGTTTAGGCACGACTCTTTGAGTCATTTATTCTTGTATAACGTATTTTTTTTCTGTGTTTTGTAATGTTAATTATGTATCTCTAGTAATTTCTTTAGCGTTGTGAATTTTATGTTTTAAAATCTTCTATGTTATTTATCATTTCTATGTTTTAAAATTAGTTCAATAATGCATGTCATCTAAATCGTACGTTAAACCCACTTTATTTATATGAGCAGTAAATCTGGGAACAACTGTTATTGGCCATATGTACTAATTTTTATTCTCTAAGCTATATTTTTTGTAATCGCTGTTGTTGTTCCAAAAACCAAATAAATAAATAACAAATTGGCCAAGTGCGAGTCAGACTCGCGCACAAAGGGTGCCGTACCACAACACAAAACCGGTAAGGAACCCTAAAACATGAGAAAAAACAACAATATAGATACCATAACAACATAAAGGCGTCAACAAAAGCTACTTAAATGATACCACCTGTCAAATAATTTGGCATCCTTTAAGTGCGGAACCCTAATTTTTATCATTTATTTTTTTACTTAGGGTATGTTTAACAATCTGACCAAATTTTAAACTTGTAGGTATGGATGAATTGTATAACCGTCTTTAAGATAGAGCTGAAATAAATAAACTTGAAAAATTGCATTTTTTAGGGGGACCCCCTTTATTTTTATTTGTAGTGGACAGTCGTGGTAAAGGTCATAGTATAGTACTACTTATCCTGTGAAAATTTCAACTGTCTGTCTACCTATTACGGGTGAAGCTGTAGACCCCTGTGACTGTGACAGACGGACGGACAGACTAAAGGGTCCCGTTTGGCCGGCACCCTTCGGGTACAGAATCCAAGAAAGCGAACTTACAGGTATGAGAAATTAAGGTATATTATGTAGGTATGTTCTGATATGACTTCAATGAGTGATGACACCATAGAATATCAGCCAGACAATTCTGAAGAAGAATAGAGCTGCCCGTCCGAATAATAACATAAACATTTCAAACTTTACTATGTGTTTTATAATGACTGTTGTAATGTAAAAATATAACTTTACTATATAAATAAACATAAAATAAAACAATTTTTTTATTATGTAATTATCGTCATATTTGCATGAAATATCTTCACAAAACTAAAGAAAGTCATTTTGTAGTTTTAGTTAAATATTCAAAACAAACTTATACAGGAGTTGATGCTCGTGATTGTTGGCACTTGGTGGAACTTTTGATACATTTTTGATAATGCTATACCTCTGATCAGAGGTTTTTGATAATGCTATAACAGCGAAACCGGTAAGGGAAATAATATAAATAAGTGGATAAGTACAAGTGTTTTTCAATCAAAAACTTATACAGCGTTCCGAATGGCGATAACATTGCTAAAACTACCATCAAACTACTCACGCCCATCGAGTCATTCCGAATGGGAAATGGCGTCCATCAGAGCTTAAACTTATGATCCATTCGGAACTCATTTGACGCGACGTGGATGATGTGATAACACTTGTCAGTGACAGAAAAATTTACCTTTAACCACAATTTGATAACGTTACGTGAATACCAAGTATACTTTACCTACGTTACGTTGTTGTACAAGAGTTATTTGCGCCTAATTGAGAGCAATCATTACGTGTTGGTTTATTCTTTCGTAAAAAATGCTATTTTCTGGGCTCGTAATTATTTAGTACTATAAACTTATTATTTATAATTATTTAGTCCACGAAGCGAACTACAATCTTTGATTCATGGTTTAATATTAAACTCTTGCAATAAGAATAACCTATTTTTGAAATTGCCGCCCCGGCTGGCTGTCACTTTTGATAGATCACTCACAGTGCTAACGCTCAGAAGCATGGGCGATGATGGCACAACATGGCGGCCTTAATGATGTCACGCATGACGTCATAACAACCATTTTAGGGCTATCGTTATCGGGCTAACTTTAACTCGGAATGACGATAGACGCGATGTAATCGATTATGTTTTGACTCGGAACGCGCTTTTAGACGAGTTTAACTCGGATCACGGTCTAATGCGGCTGCCACTTACGCCTTACTTACAGGCATAGCTCATAGTTATCCTAGGCATTCCAATACGGACCAAGTCGAAAAATTCCAACCAAAACTATTTAAAACGGGTAAAACTGGAACTACATACATTTTATTACACTAATAGCCCGGGCGGTAGCGTTGCATTTTAGTTAGTGATTTTACGCCGATTGATTTCCATCTTTTTCAATAGATCTGGAACGGCTAATAACAGAACCAAGCGTCAGCTGACGCACCCGCGGTGGGTGTGGGTGTGGGAGGTAGAGGAAGTGGTAAAAAAAAAAGTAATAGTACGCCGGCTGAAACTTTTCTCACAGATAGTTGACATCATACTGCGCTGAAAAAAAATTGTCAGCTCCATCGTGGATTCGTTCTTTTTTTTACCTCTTTCGCAACCTCTCACATCCAAACCCACCGCTACTTGAGCAGCTGACGGTCGAGTCACATATCAGTCATGTGAGATCTACGATCGATGTCAATATCAGCCGGCTTACTATGACTTTTCTATTTGCAACGGTACCTCCCGGGCTATAATGCTGGGGTCACATCTGCGTGTTATCGGGCTAAAATCTACAATGCGTCTCAGTTAAGAAGAGGACTGTCAGTGAAGTTATCTACCGGTGCGATTACATTCCTAACTGAGACGCATTTTAGATTTTAGCACGCTACGACGCATATGTAGCACTAGCATAAGAATTACGCCACATCTGTACAGGTTGAAAATGAACCCCTAGCTTTATTGAAATCTATGAATCAAAATCACTACCACAACACAAAAAACCTTGAAAAAATAAAGTTTTTTTTGTTCCCAATTTTCGAATGAATGCCCAACCTACGTGACGCGACGTGACTGATGATAATAGATCGTACATATTCCCGGCGGCGGTAAATAATGCACATAAAGCTATGTAGCTTCGGCTTCGTAGAGCGTCGTCTCTGTCACCGGAGTATTAGTGCTTCTTTTGACGATCGATATCTTTTTTTCATGACAACAGTTAGCAACAAAACATGTAGTTTTTGTTTCGAACATAGAACAGTTGCCTTTGTTATAGCTAGAGGGTTAATTTTCAACCTGTTTACTAATAATAAAATAGTAAATAGGTCGTGCCTGTACATTGAATACTTGGCTTTTTCAAAGTTTTAAATTAAGTGGGTTATTATTAGTATGGTACTGACGCTATCGTTTTTAGAATTTTTGTCTGTCTGTATGTATGTGTGTATGTCCCGTTTTAACTCTAGAGCCGCTCAACAGATTTGGATGCGGTTTTTTTTTATTATCATCGTAGTGACCCTGATTAAAATCCATCCATCAGCCTGTTTCGTCCACTGCTGGACATAGGCCTTTCCAGGATTACGCCACTCTTGGCGGTCCCCGTGGAAGAAATGCCCATACTCACATACGCTGGGCAGGCGGGTTGGTGAGCGCGGTGCCGAAATCCTTGCACCAGTGACGCCGCTGCCCGTTAAAATGTTCATGTAACGCCCACGCCGAAAACAGGGCAGAGATTGAAAAAACATGGGTGGAGCCGCGGGCAACATAATCTACGATAAGAATCGAGAAGTAGCCAGATTCACGGCTCACCCAGGCACCTACCGCACTACTTCATTTTCTTATTAATTTTCGATTAAAATATTAGGAGTTGAACGAGCAAAAACGAAATCTTTGCATCAAGTACGATTACGGGGCTTTTTAGGGTTTCGTAACTCAAAATTAAAAAAGGGAATCCTTATACGATCACTTTGTTGTCGGTCTGTCAAGAATGTCTTTCTCGGGCCCCATTAAAGATATCAAGTTGAAAAATACCTCCTACAGAATGCTACAGCCCCATTTCCGGCGGAAAAGCTATTGCCGTTTATACTTAACAAATTGGCTCACCATGAATACAGAGTACTTTCAGTTGACATAGAAACTTGAAATTTCTTTTACAATTAGGTCTTACATATAGAAAAAAATCTGAAAATCAGCGATATTTAATTATTCAAGAAGAAATTAGTTTCCAACTGAATTAGACCCTTTGGATACATGGAGTTTCATAGATCGTAAGTGTCAAGTTAGTTTGGCAAGGTAAAACTGCTTGTAGAATACGTTTGTGTTTTAGACCGTATGTACCTCGGAGCCCGAGTCCTTCTTGCACTTAATAATATATATTTTTTTTTGTTGTTTTTTTATGTATACCAGATGTCAAAAATACTACAAAATTAAAACGTATAAAAAGTAAATAATTTAGGTAGAAAAATGTGTTTCAGGATACAATAGAGAACGCAAGTGAAACATGGATGAACAAGCCCAAAATGAAGAGAGGTCTCAAAAGAGTACTTAATGTTGAAGAAACTCCTTTCTTATGTACACCGAAGTTAAGTCGTACAAAAAGGTTTGTTTACATCTAATACAGTATTTTTTTACGATATCAATTTAAAGCCTTTAGTTTTAGGTTTATTGCGAATGTTGGCTGTTTATTTTATTTTTATCAAAGTGATCTTTAATGTGTCAAAGAACAGAAAATAAAACCTGAAACCGCGAAAACTATGGTATGTTCGAGTTATCATGATATGGGTGACAGTTCGTAATTTTCCGTTTCACGTATACTACTCACACTATACTACATACACCCAAGTACAAAAAAAAATAGGTTTTAGAAAGAATGTTTAACATTATTGCAAAAATAGAATAAATTATTTATCTATAAATCGAAACAATAATCACAGTGTATTCGTTAAATTTAACAAAAAAGATTCAGAAAAGAATAATGTCGTTTTGCTACTTGATAAACGTTGTAACGTTAACCCATAGGTACTGACACTACATAATCGAAAATACATCGATGAATCGATGCGGACATCATACAGGATCGCGTCAGTATGATTTCATCTTGTATGTGATTTGTGTTTTCGTTGCGGTTGCTTTGCGTGCTATTTGTTGCGCTTCCAAAATCATAAAAACTATACGGTGTGTTAATGTTCTTCTAGCCAATGAATACAACTGCAACAAAATATCGCCATCAAAAAAGTATTGAATAAAGAAACTCCTTTTTCAGCATATTCTCTCAAGACCTGGACTTCCAAACTGACGCTACACCATCAAAGCGTCCCAAACTCGACCTGACCGGCACTCCGAAAACGCCCAGAATGTCGCAATCAAACCTGAAAGTGAGCGACAAAGTAAGCGAGGAAATGCAGACATTACTCGAAATGCCTGAGATCCAGACTCCGCCGCAGTGGAAGTTGCTGAGTGAGATTGATAGAAGATCTGGCAGAGATACCACGCCACATAGCATCTTAAAGGTAAATCCAAAATTAGATGTCTTAGGATATTAAATCGTATCATATTAAAATGATCTCATGCTTATTCATTTTTCATACAAAATTTGAGACATTTTCTATTTCCTTTTTTAATACTCGGAAACTTAAAGAATACAACTATAAATTAAAAATAAATATGACTTCTTTATGGGCAGCCAGAGTGTTACAGCAAAGACACGATTGGTTCATAATGGAGTGTTGGCTTCTACGGTTGTGTATGGTAGTGAATGTTGGGTGTGGCAAGATAATCGAAGTAGAGAGAATGAAGTGGAAATGCGTTCTTTACGGAGTATGTGTGGTTTGACAAATTAATGATAGAGTGAAAAATATCGACGCACGGGATCTTTGCGGCCTGAAAGAAGACAATAGGCTAGAATAGAAAAAGGAATGCTTCGGTGGCTTGGGCATATAGAGAGGATAAATGAAATTAGAATGAAATGTATGATGCACAAGCGGAAAGCTCGACGGGGCCGCCATAGAAGTAAGTATGCCGATCAAATGAGTTCAGTTCAGTATAAAGAAGGGCAAAGTAAAAAGTACCCAGAAAACCTTGCGTGATTAGATTGATGGATGTGAAAGAAGGATAACTGGTTTGTCAGGATCGTAGCAGTTGGAAATCTGTAGACTCTGCCTACCGCTCTAGGAGACAGGCGTGAGTATATAAAGTCACTAAACTATTTAACATAACACGTAGTTAACACATATCACGTAATAGCAACAGTTATAAAATCTGAAAGCTAACCTAGCTATGAGATCATCGCTGTCTATTTTAAAATTTTCGCATAAACGTTACCTCAGTATGTGCCTAACTACATTACGAATTAATAGTTTAGTTTTCTGCGTCCTTTTCTTACGTGCTGAATAATTTTCAACCAGTGTTCGATTTACTACTGCAATACTTTAAAATAATTGGACGAATTATGAAGTTTTATTTTGCAAGGTGCACTGTTTTTTTTTTATTTGGTTACTTTCAGTTAGAAAGAATGATAAGTTGAATAAATAAAACCATGACGAATATATTTTAGTGTAATATTACGATCTCACTTTAAAAAGTAATATAAATATGTATGTATAACACCCTTAAAAACTAAAAATAGGGCTTGACCCGTAAGTTATAAGTATATAAGGTGACTTCTTATTACATAGCCAAACTCACACTGGAGACTCGATAACAAGACTCGGCCAGGATCGAGGTTCAATGACACCTTCTGTGAAAAACGCAACATGAAATTTAAACTTACTATACCAATTGACTCGGTTGTTCGTAAATTAGTATTAGGGCACAAATTTTATTTTGCGTTTTTCACAGAAAGGGTAATTGAACCTCGGTCCTGACCACTCACCGAGTCTCCAGTATGAATTAGACTATATAAACTGTCATAATATACTGATATATCACATCACACTAATATTATAAATGCGAAAGTTTGTGTGTGTGTGTGTGTGTGTATGTTTGTTACTCTTTCACGCTGAAACGTCCGGACGGATTTGGATGAAATTTGGAATGGATATAGCTTATACCCTAACTTAACACAGCTACTTTTTATCCCGGAAAAAAGCATGTCGTTAAACCGAATAACACGCGGGCGGAGCCGCGGGCAAAAGCTAGTTGTTTTATAAAACACGATTACAGGTGACGTAAAAGTGACAGATCAATTGACGGCCAGCTAGTGCTGTCCCCAATCTTTCTTAAACGTAAAATATCTAGTGTTGTAACTTAACCTTTATTATGACATAAACTAAAGTCACCTTATATTCAATCTGGATAGCAATATTTTATTCAGATTTCAGTTTTACTTTTTGTAGTTCAGCCTTTTGACGAAAAATATCTACCGAAAACAACCGGCCTAGTGGTTTTAATTCACATTATGCTTAGGTGAGAAGATCAGATGCAGCCTTGGAAGCGCCATCGCCTGTCGACTCGCGGTATTTGGGGGAAAGCGATGATGAAATGTTGGAAACTGCGAGCAACCACACACACTTCAGCGATTCTAAGTAAGTTTATAGAATTATCAGTTAGATCCGCGTGTCCTTGCTTTGAAAACAAAAGAATATGTGACTTCAGAAAGTTTAGGTTTGGTTAAGGAAAGGCTGCGTTCCGTTTTGGTCGCTGCAAAGCGGCGCATCGTACGTATATATTACTAGGTTCCGTTTCGAAACGAGTGAATTTCACTCGGAGTAATGCGAATTTCACCCTACAGCGTTCAAATTGACACGAGTTAAACTTTCTCTTTCTCCTATATAGATCTGTCTCTTTCTAATAAACGAGTGAAATTTCGCTTTTTGAAACGTTTCCTAATATGACATAATCGAGCAGTCTATAGATTGACAGCTGTCTTTATCTTTTTCATATAAGGTATAAAGATGGCGACAGGTCCGTATTAAAACTGTTTTATGACCATAACATGAACAAGACTAAATTGAGCATAGACTAACAGAGATTCGGACAAAAGCCGGTGAAAAGGGTGTACAGACCATTCATCATAACTTGTCCATTGGAGCCATGTTGGCATCACTGCTTGTCAAGCTTTTGCTGTCATATTGTTCTCAGTCAGATTTTTCAAAATTGATAAATTATGAAAGCCGTTGAACAATAGTGCAAAAAATATTGTGTTGAAGGTACGCCTTTTGTGAAAGAGAAAATGCAAACAATGCACCGTGATTCCTCTCAATCAGGTTCGATCTCGTGTCAGTACCATGACGGGTTCGTAATTTAGGGATACCAGCTTTAAACATAAAGCCAATTTTATGGGCAAATAATAATTAGCTGTTCAGTTTTGCAGGCATATCGGAAAAAAGCGTTCAAATAAATCGTAAAAAACGGAAGCTCGACGATTTAGAACAAACGTCGTCGAGCTAGAACAAAAAATAAAAATATACCGTTTTATTACAGAGACACATGTATAGATATTCATGTATATATATAGATGTATAGTTTTCTTTTTAAATTCATTATAGATACTACTTCTGTGAATTTTTTCACATTTCTATAAACAACCGTTTGGCCGGCAGGGGGGTTTAACTAAAATTTTCACTTTAAAGCTTAATATTTCGCCAACGGATCCCTAAATCGAATGGTTCTCACTCACCCCCAATGTTTTTGAACGGCCTTTTCAACAATACCCAGCACTATGGGATAGATGAGAAAAAAAATCATCCCCAGTTTACGTGTATGAGAGGTACACTTTAAAAATTTTTTTTCAAGATTTTATTTTACCATTTTGTCGGCGTGAGTAATATTTATATCCATGCCAAATTACAGATTTATATAACTCGGTCCCAATATCTGTGCACCTCGCTGGAATGTGGCGCCTCTCCCGCTTCCCCTGTCACCTCTCCGCGCACTCCCTGGCGCGACAGTACGGTTAGCATCTTCGTTGCCGCTACACGTCCCGATAATTTTGATATTTTCGCTTTATTGTTGTTTTGTTTTTTAATGTTTATTGTTAAGTTTAGACTGTTTACTGTTAAGTTTGGACTGGTTTGGTTGTTATTAAAATTGTTGTAGCTGTTAAACTGAAGTCATGGGAAAAACAATACACAGCGAATCAAGAAATTTAATCTTGAAAGTGCTCAAGTTTTTTGAATCGGAGAAAGCAAACAAACAAACTAGGAAAAGGATCATCTAGCAGATGACAACATCACACAACTTTTAATATCACTAGGGGAAGACAGTTCGGCGAGTTCAGAAAGTGAGAGTGAGGAAGATACAATGTCAGGCATAGAGTCAATAATTTATAGTGACTGAATTTAATAATAAATGTTTTTGTAATCAAAATTATTGTTTTTTAATAACAAACCCTTCATCAATAATAAATTGATTTGAAAAGGTTAGTCAATTTTTTTTACCTCCACATTTCTCGAAAAAACTTTTTTTCACACCGTACCCAGACCGCCGATATGACGTCACGAGGTCAGGTGCACAGATATTGTGACCGGGTTGTAGTACTAATAGTCTCGCGCTAAGCCGTGAACAGATGGACATGGCTAAACTACAAGGGTGCCTTGTCGGACTCTAAAAACGCAGTTTATTAAATTAGGAATGTGTAGTAGGGTAAATGCTATGTGAGCCATTGGCAACATTATATGCGGTGCTACACATTCCTGTGCTACCATTTCCTAAGCCAGGGGACTTCTTATAGTGAATGGTCTGTAATGTACCCATCTGTGACATTTTGAATACATGTTGTAACATTTTGTTTTCAATAAGATTGAACTATCTGAGATCTATTCATAAAGCATACCTTTCTCCATAATTTGTTTTTTTTTTTTTTTTTTTTAACTTGTTGGCTACTTATCAGATTTAATTTTAAATTGTTAATAATTAAAAACTTAAATAAACTAATTAAAAAAAATAAAAAATAAACAAACTAAACTTGTTGGCTATATGTACAAGGTCCTACAATAATAAGTGGAAATAATTCTTGGGTAGATTGTGTAACTGATTGATCACATTAAAATAGGAAATTTTTTTTTGGTTCTCTGTACAAAATGTTTCAAATAGCTGACTAAATTTCAATGAAAAAGTGAAAAAAAGTTCTAGCAAATAAAAGTTATTTTCAGTGGTATATGGTTACCGATACTCGATCACGTCTTTTATGGCCTTATATTGTAATGACTTGTCATTGGTACTTGTATATTGAGTAGAATTTCCAAAGTAATCGTTACAAGCTGATTTAGTTATTTATTACATTCTATTCTCTATTTTCAGACATCTAAGGTTCGAAATCCCAACACCGAGCAATCCCTCAGAATCATCCACTCCCTCTCCTCCTGCCGCTCCATTACTTAAACATAGCGACCTCGTGCAAGAGATAGAAATATCAAACGCCCATGAGAGGGAAAGAGAAAGATCTATATCGGCTTCAAGGGAAAGCGAAATGGATGTGTCCAGTTATACTACACCGTCCGCTTCGACTCAGAGTATGGTGAGTTTTGTGTTCTACCTAAAAACTTTCGTAGCGACCTACGTATGGTGTACAAGTGTAAAAAGTATAGCTTGACCTTGCCTTGCTCAAAGGACGTATGCAATCCATAGATACAGAATATTTTCCAAGAATAGTTTGACTCGATTGGTGAATAAGTTGAGTGTGAAGAAATAAAACAGGTGTGTCGGTCAGGGTCATAGCAGACAGAGAACTGTAGTTTTTGTCTACCTTTTTCCATAATTTCTGATTTAATATCTTTCAGAGGGAAAGTCATCTCTTAGAATCTCCGCCGAAGAAATTCGCAACAGAAGAAAAAGTGCAAACTCGGAAGTCATTTAAGGACACAGTTAAAGCTAGGTAACTAAAACCTTATTTATTGACTTATAACTTGATAATAACTTGTTAACTGTTTGTCCTAATAACTTGATACCAGCTTGTCCTAATAATTTGATACTCGCTTGTTCTAACTTCACAACGCTTGGCCTAATAACTTGATAACTGTTTGTTCTTATAACTTGATACCAGCTTGTCCTAATAATTTGATACTCGCTTGTTCTAATAACTTCATAACGCTTGTCCTAATAACTTGATAACTGTTTGTTCTTATAACTTGATAACTGCTTGTCCTATGAGGATTCCGGGATATTTATGACGTTACCTTAACAACATTTTAACTCAACTGACATCTTTATAAAAACACTGTACTATTTTGGCACCAATATATTATAGAGGTAAATTACTATTCTGTCCATCAGCCTGTTTCCACTGCTGGACATAGGCCTTTGCAAGATTTCGCCACTCTTGGCGGTGCTCCTGGAAGAAATGCCCATCCTCACACACGCAATTACCAACACGCCTTACAATTTCTAATTATTTAATTACCATTCATAAAATATAATTTTGAAATTAAATTTTATCGTTGCTTTTGTTTTGTGTCGACCTCAAAATCAAACGGCTATTCGGCTCAACAAATTTGCTCGTTTGACAATAAAACTGTACGTTTTTGGGCTGTTAAATGAATACGATTTTATTACACAATTTCACAACTGGGTACCAAGTATGAACATGCAATCGACTCGACATCACTTCGATAAACATAAATGTAGCTCTTATTTCATAGCAATAAGAGTTGTAGTTTAGAATTTGTCGAGTTAATCTGTCAAATTTATCGAACCGATGCTTATTAAATAGTTTATACTTTTTTCAATGATATGTGATCGTTTATCGGTCAAAGAATTAACCAATAGAAGGAAGTTCATGCAGCTTACAGTATATGTTTTAACACAATTTCCAGGAGAACCCTATCAATATCGGCGAACAGTAGCCTGTCAGAAGACCCAAACACCTCCATAGAAAGTATCGCCGATATCCCCATCACACTAATAAACCCAAGATACTCCGGCGAACGATTCCGACGCACCTCACAGACGGAACACAAAGAGAAATCGCCTTTTAGCGTCTATCACGATGTTATAGAGATGAAATCATCCGAGGTCGAGAAGGATGAAACGGCGATCGAATTAGATGATTCTACGTTGGAAGGGAGTAAAATAAACTTGTTGGAGTATTCAGTGAAGGTTTCCCCGAAAGCGCCGACTGGACGGAGGTCGATTCGAGGGCTTGAAAGTTCGCGTTTAGTTAGGTAAGTTAGCTGTTCGGATACTACGTTATGCGAGGGCCACGATCAACGACGCTCCAAGCGAATTCGCTCTGCGCTGCAAGCATCGGCGTCAAGCTCATCAAATATACTCCAAATATCTCCTTAGCCCTCACCAGTCCGGCTTTCGACCGGGCCACAGCACGGTCACAGCCCTCGTCAAAGTGACGGATGACTTGCGTCTCAACATAGAGCAGAAGAATCTTACTGTCCTAACACTGCTAGATTTCAGTAATGCCTTCAATACCGTCGATTTCGACATACTTGTGGGAGTACTGAGGTCTCTTAATGTATCTCCCTTGGCTATCTCATGGTTTGAATCCTATCTTCATGGCAGAAAACAACTAGTCAAAGTTGACAGTTGCCATTCCAACTGGTGTGATCTTACATCTGGTGTTCCTCAGGGTGGTTGCCTCTCCCCTATTCTGTTCTCGGTTTTCATTAACTCTATCACTTCTGCCCTCTCCTCCTCCTTTCATCTATATGCTGACGATCTTCAGTTATACTCCGCTGCTCCGATTGGTGACATTGACAATGCCATAGCCACAATTAATGCTGATCTTGCGGCTATTAGGAATTGGACAAAACGCTATGAGCTCAATGTCAATCCGAGAAAGTCTCAAGTCATTATTATTGGTAGCCATTATTATATTTCGAGACTGGAAACTAATAATATTGCAAGTGTTATTTTTGATGGTGAAGTTCTGCAGTATAGCAAAACTGTCAAAAACTTGGGCATAATCATGGATCAGACTATGTCGTGGGAAGGTCATGTTAAGGAGGTTAGCCGTAGGATGTACGGTTCATTTCACTCACTGAAGCGCCTTCAATACTTCTTGCCTTTGCAAACTAGAATCACTCTAGCCCAATCTCTTCTTCTGCCTCTTCTTGACTATGCTGATGTTGTGTTCTTGGATGCCACCGAAGAGTTGCTCGACAAGCTGGAACGTCTTCAGAATTTGGCTATCAGATTTATTTTTGATTTGCGAAAGTTTGACCATGTGTCCGAGCTTCGATGTAAACTGAAGTGGCTTCCGATACGTTATCGGAGGTATAGTCATATCCTATCTCTACTATATAATGTCTTGAACAACCCTTCTTCCCTCAAATACCTAAAAGATAGGTTCAATTTTCGCACCGATATGAGCAAAAGGAATCTTCGGTCATGTCATGATCTTATGTTATCTTTCCCAACTCATTACACTGAACGTTACTCTAGGTCTTTCACAGTTGACGCTGTTCGACTTTGGAACGATCTTCCACTCTCTCTTAAAAGTCTTCCCTCAATTGCTTCCTTCAAATTTAACCTGAAGAAGCACTTTTTGTCCTCTCAGCAGTCTTAGCTACTAAATATGTATATATTGTAAGTATTTATGTAGTTTATCATATTCAAATTTATATATATAAATATATTATGTACTAATTTAGTACGGTATGTTAGTGTTTAGGGTGTTAGGTTAGGCATACTTTTAGGTTGGTAAGTGTATGTACGTTATCTTATTTATAAACATATTTAATCTTTTGTACTGGAAATAATTTTCAGAGCCAAATTGTAAATATTTTCTCCATCAGCGTTTTTTTTTTGTTGACTGGAAGAAATTTCTTTTAGAAATAAGTCCGCCTTTGCCATGTTTTTCTATAATGTGAATTGTATTTATCTGTGTTTTCCGTGCAATAAAGTGTTTATTATTATTATTATTATTATTATTATATACAATAGAAAATTGTATGAGCTTGACACCGATGCTTGCAGCGTAGAGCGAATTCGCTTGGAGTGTCGTTGATCGTCGCCCTCGGGTTAAGTATCTCGTAGCGTGTTTCATCAAGATCACAAAATGCTTTCATTAAAACTAGAGTGAGTTGACATCATAAATATTTTAATAACTCACTCACTTTTTTAACTGTGCAAGTAGGCGCAGGTCAAGCTTTCGGTGAGATTATGACTCACCATCATGACTGGTTTAGTTTTTAAGATAGATCCCGTAACCAAAATGGTCTAAAACTGACTTTAATGGCCCCCATTTCTTTATTTTTGGAGATAAAAAATAAATCAAAATGTATTTTTACACTTTTTTCCGATTATCCTGCGACATATGTAAGTCTTAAATGAATACTGTATTTCAGAAGTCGGTCGAATACACCGGATCGGCTTGACTCGCCGATCGCAACGCCCGTACCTTTTCTCAGAGCGAACAGGTTAGAAACATCTCTTCTTTATTGTTCATTGTGGACGCGCAAAGGAACACGACCTACTCACGTCACGAGAAATAGTATAGTTGGTTTGCTCAAATCGTTTGCAGTACAACCGCACGCTATTTTGGAAACTCTGAAAATTAATTAATTACATAATCTAACCTTAATAAAATCTGTCAGATTCACAGCGGGTGTGCGAATTTACAATTAAAATAAGTTAATAGATTAAATAATTTTTATGAAAATTACAAAGTAATTATGTACCTACAAAATATATGAAACGAAACTGCAAAATTAAGTTGGTCGAGTATTTGGTTACGTAACTCTAAACCTGTATTAACAATTGGCGTTTTCAGTATTTTTTGTGTAAATACAGTATATGGCACAAAATATACAGTCAATTCTGAATTCCTAACTACGTTAGTTATGGTATAAAATTTACAACTTAATGGCTCCCATTTCTTTATTTTTGGTGGTAAGAAGAAATAAAATATAATATTTATACTCTTTTTTCCGATTTATTTAATTATCCTGCGATATACAGGTTGTAAATAGAGTGTGACCATTAAATAAAACCACATACTCTACTGATCATACTAAACAACTATTCGAAGAAAGAAAACCCGCGGAAATCTTCAGAGAAAAAGATATTCAACTGTAACTCAATAAAGACTTTATCTCGTACGAGAAAGGTCTATTTTAGAACGCTGCAACGGATCAGTTGTTTCACGGACGTCGCTCTCTCTAAACTCGCCCGTATGTCAGTGCGTTCGGAGTCATGCATTTTTGTTTGGAACTCGATTATTTCCCAAACTAAGGGTGTCCGCGGGTATGATTCTTGGGAAAAGTGGTTCAGTAGGGTCGGCAGAATATGTGGTTTCATTTAATGGTAGCAGTCTATTTACAACCGGTATATTAGTCTTAAATGAACACTTTGTATTTCAGAAGTCGGTCGAATACACCGGATCGACTCGACTCGCCGGTCGCAACGCCCGTACCTTTTCTCACAGCGAACAGGTTAGAAACTATGATTGAAATAACTTTATATATTTTAAACACTTGACGATTTATCCATCACGACACGACCTACTCACGTCACGAGACATAATATAGTTTGTTTGCTCAAATAGTTTGCAGTACAACCGCACGCTATTCTGGAAACTATGTGAAAATTTATAATTACAATAAAGGCTTTGATTTTAGGTTAAGTGCTGTCAAATATGAAAAAGTGCTTGGAAAAATTTAAGTTTTGACAGCAATAAAACTAAAATTAAAGCCTTCAGAATAGACTTTATTATTTAACCTTAATGTAATCTGTCATATACATAGCGGGTGTGCGGATGTAAAGTCATCTGCAGCTCAAACTCCTTATTTCTAAAAGATTTTAACGACTATGACGCTGAAATAAAAACTGCCACTAGGTAGCTTGCCATGCTGGCGTTCGTACACTCACTTTTTAGGGTTTCGTACTACAAGAGGAAAAAACGGAGCCCTTATAGGATCACTTTCTTGTCCGTTCGTCTGTTTGTCAAGACCCTTTATCTCGGGAACGCGTGGAGGTATCGAGTTGAAATTAAAACCATATACTCAGGTCTACAGTCCCTTGAAGTTGTGAAAATATCAAACTTCTAAGTGAACGTAAAAGATACGGTCTTTATGCCGCACATAACGTATATTTCGACACTCAGGGGAATCAAAATTAATAGGGTATTTTTCGTTGACCTAGAACTATCAAATTTGGCAAGTAATACCGTCTTATACAACAAATACAGGGAAAAATCTGAAAACTATACATTTGTAATTAAATCATAAAAAATATTTAGTCCTTAACGGAACCCTCGATGGGCGAGTCCGACTCGCACTCGTCTGTTTTTTTTTCTTTGTTAGGTCTGCTACCGTCCCGGTGGCTCCTTTGTGTGGGCGTTTCAAAACGAACTTAACCAGCTAACCACCGACACTCGATACAAACAAATATATTTAATTGCCTTCTACTGCATAAGCACAAGCCTGTCCACTTCTTGTGAACGGGTCTTTTACAAGAACTATGTATAGACTTAAGAAAGAGCAAACACTAAAGAAAGGTTAAGTTAGCTTAGCATTCCTCTCCACAAAGTTTGAGCGTCTAATCATTCCCAAAGAGATATAAAACATTGGGGTTCCTTTACATAAAATTCGTAAATTTCATAAAGCGCCGACAATCACAAGTATTAATTAACTACATGTTTTTAGGTAGTTCGTACCATAAAAAGTAAAAAAAAAAAGGTCAAGTGCGGTAAGCCGAGGGTTCCGTACATGCCGTTTACAACGAACTTATTCCCCGTGCACTTTGAACGTCCAGCTTAACTTGAAACTTACGATCCATTAAATTCTATGTATCCAAGGGGTCTAATTATTAAGTTATATATAGACTCGTTAAGTAGACGGTATCAAGGTTCGATGACCCTTTTTGGAAAATTCGATAGTTATATTTTTTCTATTCCCTACAAACGCAAGCTCAGCCCCGAGTCAATACTATGGATAATCAAAATATTATTTTCCAAACTTTGCTAAAAAATGTATTGATCCGGATATGTCGCGCTTGCAAAAGTCACTGTTACTCCATGCGGAACGACCCCCCGCAGTGGGAGAGGAAGAGGAGAGGAGAGTAGAAAAATAGCAAAATGTCGGTTTTAAATTAATATAATTGAGATATTTGAATAAAATTCAGATATTGTTAAAATCTATCTAATAAAATATGGTTGAGGTCTGTCTGTCAATCCTATTTGACACACTATGAAAAAAAGTGTCGAAGAAGACCACATTTCAATAATTATTTCTATAGAGCGAAAGTTCTGCTATCGTGTTTCTGTACTGAACAAAACTAAAAAAAGGTTCCGAAATGTATACACTAATTTATCAAATTCTAACCAACCATAAATTGTAACAGGCCCTTTTGTATATTTTTTCTGAAAATATAGGCTAAATCATGAAGATACATACTGTTCTTAAACTTTCAGGTGGTATTCGTTAAAACGAAATTATTTTTTGAAAATCAGTTTGGAGAAATGGGAATGTGACGTAATATTCATACCGTGTAGGCTCAATAGGGAGAGTTCCTTGACGAAAAGAAAGAATGAAAAAAAAAATTAAGGGGATAAAACCTGAAGATGGGATTACTGAAAATTTTAAAAATACAGACGTCGGTTTTGACATTACTTTTTTTTTCTTGTGGGCAATGGCCTATTTCCTGTAATGCCTAAATGACATGACTATTACGTCATCAAAGCTATTTATTCAGTTCCTGAATATTTTCATATATATTTTTTGTTTGATAAACACTTGTACTTGTCCATTTATTTATATTAATTTCCCTTACCGGTTTCGGAACCGGAAACCGGTAAGGGAAATTAATATAAATAAGTGGACAAGTACAAGTGTTTATCAAACAAAAAATGTTTCAAAAGTTCCACCAAGTGCCAACAATCACGAGCATCAACTCCTTTCATATATATCTTTTGTATTTCAAGGAGAAAAAAATTTATACTTTTACATGACCTCAAAAAAGTATATTCCTTTAAAAAAAATCGACAATTAGGTGCTATTATGGTATTCTGGACCATTCGAATTAGTGGCTTCTTCTAAAAAGCAGGTAAACAACTTCAGAAAGTTCTGTTTTTATCGAAATAGCCTCCGGTATAAATCTCCGGTATAAATTTGGCTGCATACATTTATGTCACCTTGTATTGTCTTTAAAATCTCCTTAAATAGTTAAATATTTGTAATTTTTCGATTTTTCTTATAACTATATAAGCCCTACTTGTGAATGGAATTTCAAGTTTCTACGTCGACTGGCAATGCCCTATAGTTTTTTAAGGAGAGCCATTTTGTAAAAAATTGATTACGTAAATGAAAATAACTTTTTTCGTGTTTATAAGTCTGATTATTTGACAGCACCATAGGGCCCGTAAACTTCTGTAAAAGGCATTAGTTTCAAATTGATATCTCTCATCGGGCCCGAGAAAAAGGGTCTTGACCGACGGTCAGACAGACGAACAAAAAGGTCTTCTCACGGTTTCGTTTTTTTTAATGTTGTGGTACGGAACCCTAAATAAACGTATCAATGTTAGGTAACCTACCGTTCTGTTGTTGCAGAGGCAAATCCCGTACTCCAGAACCGAGCCCCAAGTCATCCTTGGAAGCCATACCAGAACTACCGAAGCAGGAAGTTGAAAGTGAACCTCACCAGACGAAGTCGACGCTCAGTGCGGCCACAAGCCACTTAAGGTGACTATATAATTTACTTGCTTTTGCCCGCGGCTCCGAAAAGTAACTCTAAGTAACTCCTAAAGAGTAACAAACATACACACACACACACACACACACACACGCACACACTCACACAAACTTTCGTATTTATAATATTAGTGTGATTTGTGTTGGGTGGCATGTTATAACAATAATAAAACATTCATTTTCTATATTTTCCGGCCCTCGACTGATGATGGCCCCACACTAAGGGGCGAAATATATCGAAAATTTAAGGTGCCAAACGGGCCCCTATTACTAAGCCTCCGCTGTCTGTCTGTCTGTCTGTCCGCCTGTCACAGAGGTCTACAGCTATATACCCAAGATCCTCATACAACCCATTTTCACAAAGTTTTTTTATATAATAGCTCTTTTTCTAGCTTTTGAAAACATTTTACCCACGTGTTAGTTCATAAATATTTGACAAATGCATTAATTTGGTATATAAGACAGCTTTAAATTTTTCGTAATGAAAATACTACCCTCGCATCTAAGTATATTTTAGGGTTCATTTGTAATATTAGCTGCCGCGAGCGTCCGCCCGTAAGTAAAAACTCAATGATTGTCAGGACTCGCAGTCGTTCCCGTACTCCGGAGAGGATACAGAAAGTGATAGAGCCTCCCAAACTGGAAGCCATCACGGAGTCTCCCACCAAGCCTGATGTATTGGTGTCGCCGAGCAAACGCACTTTGAGGTAATTATGGTATACTATTGTACTGAATATAAGTATTCGTATAATTTAAAATATTACGTCGAAAAATATTTCAACTTCTAATTTTATTGAAGTTTTGTGTGGGGAAGTTTTTTCTTCACGCTGTATTTTTACAATATATTCTATTCTATTCTATTCAAATTCTTTATTGCAAATGGGTGTGTGCTGATTATGAAAAGCTTGGCACTGATTCGGACACTTATACATATATTAGTGACGTATACGGAACAACCAGTTGGCTCGACCATTGTGTTGTTACACCATCCGCTTTGTTAACTATAACGGATATTAGAGTTCATTACGATAACGTTTTCTGCTCTGATCACTTACCTTTAGAAATAAATTGTAATATTAGTCTAGTGCGATCTAAGAAATTTGTTAACGAATCTAGTCGAAATAGAGTCATATGGGGAGAAAGACAGCTTGAATATATTCATAAGTATACTGAGTTATGCAATAGCAAACTAAGAAATTTAGACTTTCCGGATGAGTTTACGGCATGTGCTGATAAATACTGTCACACTTTAGAACATAGGCAAATTATTGACAATTTATATGCACATATTATTACCTCCATGACAGAAGCGGCCATTGAATCTTTTTATGTAACAAGAGGTAGGAAAAGAAAAGTTATAGGTTGGAATAATCATGTACGAGAATCGCACTCACAGGCTAAACGAGCGTTTGAGATATGGGTTCTGTACGGTAAACCTACGTCAGGAGATGTGTATGAGCAGATGCGTGAAAGAAAAAAGATATTTAAATCTAAAGTGAAATGGTGTCAGAAGCATGAAGAGCAGATAAGGATGGACATTATCTCCCAACATCGCTCTAAAAACAACTTTGGGAAATTCTGGCAGTCAACGAATAGATTAAATATCAAGCCCAGCTTAGCTGAGAAAGTAGAGAATAAGGTGGATCAGAAAGATATAGCTGATATTTTTAGGGAACATTTTAAGGTTGTGTCTTCCTTAAAACCTGCGGGTGGGGTGAGCAATGCTGAGGTGAAGTGTCTTACCGGTGAACTCAAAGAACGTTTTTCAGCGAAGGAAATTGCTACTGTTATTAAAAACATGACAAGAGGAAAATCACCGGGGCATGACGGCCTCAGCATTGAGCATTTACAATTCGCTGGAGTCCATCTGCCGAGATTATTATCTATGTTATTTACCTTATGCTTGGGGCACGGATACATACCAGATAACTTAACAAAAACTGTAGTTGTGCCTATATTAAAAAGTAAAACTGGTGACATATCCGATAAAAATAACTACAGGCCCATTTCTCTAGCAACAATATTGGCAAAAGTACTTGATTGTCTTCTTAATACTCGTTTGAGTAAATGTGTGAAGCTTCATGAAGCACAGTTCGGTTTTCGCTCGGGTTTATCGACTGAAACAGCGATTCTAACCCTGAAAAATGTAGTCCGATATTATACAGATAGAGAAACACCTATCTATGCTTGCTTTATGGACCTATCCAAAGCCTTTGATCTCGTGTCATATGAATTGCTCTGGAAAAAGGTAGATAAACTGGGTATGGCTCCCGAGATCACAGCCATGTTTAGGTATTGGTACCGTAGCCAAACCAATAGTGTAAAATGGGGAAATGCTTTATCAGATAGCTACACTCTAGAGAGTGGGGTCCGACAGGGGGGCCTATCCTCACCGACCTTGTTTAATTTGTACATGAATAGCCTGATTGAGGAGCTGAGCAGCATGCATATCGGTTGCTCAATCGATGGAAGGTGTATTAATAACATCAGCTATGCCGATGATATGGTGCTGCTTAGCCCTTCAATCAGTGCAATGCGCCGCCTACTAACTAAATGTGAGAACTATGCCAGGGATCACGGTCTCAGATATAATACAGTCAAAAGTGAGTTAATGGTATTTAAATCAGGCAGAAAAACTCCTAGTTATGTTCCTCCTATCACTTTAAACGGAAGCAGTCTAAAGAGAGTTAGCCAATTTAAATACCTTGGACATATTATATCTGATGATCTCAAAGATGACCTTGACATTGAGAGAGCACGTAGGGCGTTGGCAGTCAAAGCTAATATGTTGGCCCGCAGATTTGCTAGATGTTCCAACCAGGTAAAACTCACACTTTTTAAGTCGTACTGCCAAACTTTTTACTCATGCAGCCTGTGGATCAGCTATACGCAGAGGACTTATAGCGCCCTGCGTGTTATGTACAATAACGCCTTCAGGATGTTGATGGGGCTGCCGCGGTTCTGTAGTGCATCGACAATGTTTGCGGAGGCGCATACCGATGACTTTTTTGCGATCATGCGCAAACGAATAGCGTCCATTATCCACAGAACCAGTGGCAGTGACAGCGATATCCTGAGGACATTTTCTAGTAAGTTTGACAATCCTATGCTTGAGCATTGGATTGTCAAACTTTGTGTACGCAATAAAAAATGATAATTTGTAAATAATTTTAAATGATCTATTTAACTTGTGTCTTATTTATTTATTTTAATGTATATTATTCGTGTATGTGTTTTTAAATTAATTTTTATGGGTCCTTGCTACCTGAATAAAGAAAATTTTTATTTTTATTTATTATTTATTGCACACACAAAATTAATAATTACATTGAAACTTACAGTCTAAGCAAATAGGCGAGCTTATCTCTTAAAGAGATTTCTACCAGCAAACCCTTTGTAATAAAAGCAATTAACTTAGATATATATTATGGTATGAGTACCACAATGTGCACACAAAAAAAAATGCGAAATTTTACGAACAAAAAGAAAAGAAACGGAAGTAAAATATGTAATACTGCTTGGTTAACAGAAGCTATCAAAATACATACAAAATTATAATAAAATAAACAAATACTTTTAATAACAAAATAAATACTTAAATACAGAATATATATAAATTAATAAAATGATAAATATATATATATATATATTATATATAAATATAAATACATATACCTATATGGGTAACAGGAAATACTATATACTATATATATTTACAGTTTCGGTACGGGATAAATTGTCTTGTATGTTATTATATTTTACTTTTATCTTTTGTGTAAAGTACTTTTATCTCACGAATATTGTACTATTTTTTGGGGTTGTTAGGTAGTTTAAAACTTCATGGGCCAGTGTTCAGAAAAGGTTTGCTGTTATATAAAATAACAAACATTAATCAGGAGCCGTTCGCGCACCCCGGAGCGGTTAGAGAAGGCAGTTGTCGAGGCACCCACTGTTGAAGCGATTACCGAATCACCGACCGAGTCCGTAGTGCCTGCTTCTCCGAGCAAACGTACTTTGAGGTACTTTATTATTTTATCAAACTTAACTACATATAATATTGTGGAACATTATCAACATCTTGTTAAAAACACTTTTACTCAATGTTTTGATAATGGAATTCAGTTTTTAAGGAGGCACAGCGCGCCTGTACTCCCAAAGAGTCATGATGATGAGTCACAATCTCACCAAAAGCTCGACTTGTGCCTCCTTGCACGGTTTAACAAGTGAGTCCTTTCCGTAATAAAAACATTTATGATGTCTACTCACTCAAATTTTAATGAAAACACTGTTTCACTTATAAAACTGTATTATCTCCAGCCGGTTTACAACTAAACACAATGATGATTAATGATTGTTTATATTGCCGACTGAGAAAATTTTATATTATTTATCGTTGTGATTACTTGTATTAAAAAAAATTGTATATCACTGCCGTATAGAAAATCAGAAAAGTAAATCAGGACGTGAGGAGCTCTGAACCGGGATTCAGTGATATAAATTTAATTTGTTATCTCCTTGCGATGGATAAATCGCCAAGTACTTAAAAATATAGAAATTTACTTCTATCATAGTTTTTTTACTTGTATTCCAAATTGTCTCTTCATGATGCCGTAAGGTGAAACAGTACAAGTCTTGTTTTTAAAGTTCGTAATAAGGAGATTCGCCTCGTTAAAGCATTCTCCTCAATAAAAACTGTTGTGTTCAAGTACAAACATGATAATGCAAGATCATATGATTTGCCAAAACCATCATTTGGAAAACATTAAATATTATTACAGTTCATCACAATATAGAAAATGCCATTAGAAACTTATTCTGTGAGAAATATTGATCTCAAATGGGGCTAGAAACTTTGTGTTATGAATTTTTCTATCTTGTAATGCACTCCAAGAGTTTCTCAAGCGATGTATCTCGCTATAATTCATATTATCTTTGTTCATGAGAACTGTCCCAGGCTACACATGCAAAGACAAAGGCGTCATGCTGGCTAGTATAGCGATGTTACAAAATTAGAAATAGTCTAGTAGAGATTTTTTTGTTTTACGTTTACGTTTAATCTATTATTGTCTGTCCTGTAGGAGTAGATCTCGCACCCCTGAAGTAGAGACGGCCCCTGATCTTCTATCGAGCCTTCGTAGTATCAGGTATGTTCACTTTATGTTGTTGTACACCTGTGATACCCCCCGGGATTCATGTCGCCACGTCGTTTATTTTTAATGTTCTATAAAATTGCAGAAGCCGCTCCAAAACACCTGATCGCGAGAAAGCCATGTCTCCAATCGAAAAACCTAAAAGCACCAAAAAATCCCTATCAAGATTGGTTTTAGAACACAATGCGTTTACTAAAACCAAAACTGCTACCGAAAAACCTGAAACAGATCATAATACCACGGCAGAGAGGTCAATATTGAAAGATGAACCTGGAAGCAGCATTGAATGTACACCAATGAAGTCATACAAACCAAAAGTCGGTACTTTAATGGATGTAGAATTCTCTCCTATACTAAACAAATCTGTTCTGCAGAGTTCCGATGAGAGTTTTGAAAAGGACCCGAAAAGTTCTGATAACAGTGCAAAAGATAATGCCCAGAAATCACTACCTGGTTTTTCAATCAGTGATTCTTATTTAGAGAAATCTGTTCTCAAGAGTTATCAAAGCAGTGTCGCTGGTAACACGGAGACTAGTATTGAAGAAGAGATCCATATCTCTACAGAAATTAAATACATAAAAGAACCTTTCGGTGACATGTCGTCCCTGTCAAATAAATCTGTTCTTAAAGACGTTTCCAGTCTAATGACTAGTGACAGTGATATAGACATAAAAGATCATTCAAATATCACTCAAACAGAGGAAGAGAAACATGATCAAGCGAAAAAAGAAATAGATGAACAGATTAGAGAAAACGCAAACACGATTCAAAAGGAAAAACAAAGAATTGTTGAGATCGAAAGAGAAATTAACGAGATAGAAGATGATATATCGGAAGATGAGTCGGGAAGTAGTGCAGAGATGCCCGCAAGCGAATCTGATGATGAAATGGAGCAAGACAGTGGTGATGAAATTGAGCAGGGTAGTGCTGATGATGACGATGAAGTCAGTGAAGATGAAAGTCTTGAAGATGATGATGCCGATACTTCTCCTGATAACGTAAGTGTTTTTTCCATTCGCAACTTCTTTATTTAAAAGAGGTCCAAAAACTCGAAATCAAAACCTTAAAAGAACCGAGATTCGTTAGATTTAGAAATATTTTATGTAGTTAAATTCTTGACAGACCTATTTCACAAATCACTTTCTCTTACAGTGCGCTGGATTGACTGAAAATGTGAATAATACTTGCCAAAGAAACAATCAATATTTTGATAGTGATATTGTGTAACGTTGTTTTGATATTATTTTACGTTTTATTGATTTATTTTATAGAAATTGTATATTTGTGTCTTTAATATGTACTAACTATTAAATAATGAAATACAATAGAAACATGAAAATACATTTATTGATTAACATAATATAAGTGTATGTTTTTTAAAAGGTGTTGGAGTGATAAGGTTTTAATTTTATTATAAAATTAACCTACGATATTTTCTTTCAGACTGATGATGAGGAAAAAAATGTTGAAGACGTTATTTCTATCATCGATAGCTCCGAAGAAGATGACAATTCTTCCAGCTCCGAATATAAACTACAAATCGATGAACAATCAAACCCTGATTCTAACTTGAAAAAAACTACTAATAAAACAAAAGAAAATGTTGAAAAAGTTTTGGAAATCCAATTTGAGGTGGCAAAGAATAATGAACTTACTAGAGAACAAGATAAAGATGAAATTTTGATACCAAATGAACCTTCAACATCCATTGATCCTCTGAATCAAGCTGGTCTGTCAATACTTACCGATGATAATTCAGTGTTAGAATCAGATCAGTCTGATGTAAATCTCAACTATTCCGATGAAAATAAACGTAGTGAAGATGTAAGAGACATAGAAATAGCAGATAACAACGAAGAGAATAAAAAAGACGGAAATGCAACCGAAGAACAAACTGTGGTCCTAGAGGGAATTGAGAAAAAAAGTAAGTGTTTGCTTTTAAAAAAGACGTTTACTTACCATTTAGCAAATTCCACTTTTCGTTTATTAAGACAATGCAATAATGATACTCATTATCATAATGAGATTAAACCACTCTTAACTTTACGAATTATTTCTTCCAGAAACCCAGCCTGAACTACAATTGCAAATGGAAGTTGCCGTGGAAGTTATTAGACCAGAGGAAGAACCGAAGGCAATACCAGCTACTGCTGATATCGACACAGTTGATGCTGCTACCCCGAAACCTGCCGTTATTAAACCAATCAAAGATATTTCTGAAGTACGAGTAACTAAGGATCAAATAATAGAAACTGAAGTTACGGAAGTAAATAAAACGGATAAACCAGCAACAAAGTGTAGAAAACGAACTGTTTCTACTTCTTCTAACAAATCTGTCAAAGAATCTGAAAATATTCAAGGTGACACTAAAGATCAAATAACAGAAACAGTTGGAGAAAACATAGAAGTTACAGAAGAAAATAAAACAGACAAACCTGCACCTAAGTCTAGAAAACGTACTGTTTCTGCTTCTTCTAATAAATCTGTTAAAGAATCTGAAAATATCCAAGATGATAATAAATATCAATTAACAGAAACAGTTGGAGAAAAAATAGAAGTTACAGAAGAAAATAAAACAGATAAACCAGCACCTAAGTCCCGAAAACGTACTGTTTCTGCTTCTTCTAATAAATCTGCCAAAGAATCTGAAAACATTAAAGATGATTCTAAATCCCCAAAAAATACTGAAAACAAAACATCATCAAGGAATCGCGCCGTATCAATTTCCTCTAACAAATCTGTCAAAGAATCTACTGAAAATACGGATATCTTAGAAGTTGCAAAAGCTGACAAATCTGTTGATATTGAAAAGATTTCAACCGAAGCTACAAAAACAGCTGAACCCAAAACACCTTTAAGAAAACGGGCCACGTCAACTTCTTCTAACAAATCTGCTAAAGAAGCCGAAAAAACTGATATTTCGGAATCGTCCATAGCCATCCCAAAAACACCTTTATCAAGGAAACGTACAAAATCAACATCATCCAATAAATCAGAGTTAGAAACTACTCCAGAACAAAAAGAAGACACTTGCAGCAAAACACAAACCAGCACGGAAGTAAGAAGAATATTAACTAGAAGAGCGTCAAAAGAACTGTCTGAATCTAAAATCATTGAAGAATCCCAGGATATCGATGAATCTTTGTCATTAACTCCGAAGAGACGCTCTACTCGTAGCAGAAGCAAGAACTTGGATGATAATGCGAGTGTAGCTTCAGAATCTTCAGTAAAATCTACGAAGAGTAAAGCAAGCCATTTGAGTGAAGACGATACAAAAGTTAGTAGCCTAGTTGAGAAATAAAATACTAGCTTTCAATTCATATGGTTGGTAATAAAACGGTTTAAGATTCCATCAACAAATACCGTTTTCCTGTCCGCAGCATTTAACATAGACAGACATATATTCTTAAACAAAACATTTAATTTTTTTTATTAAAAGTTGTACAATATTTTCGTAGCAAATTAAAGTGAAATTTCAAACCTGAAATAGTTAATAAGCTGCTTGTCTATCGAGCAATCTAAAAAAAATACTGTTGATGTACCGTGCATGTGTTCTAACCAGCCAATAAAGTCGATTCTAAAGGCTTTAATTTTGGTTTTAGTGAGAAAATTTAAAGTTTTGGCAGCACTAAAACTAAAATTAAAGCCTTCAGAATCGACTTTAAACGAATACGCTTAGCATTGTAGAAGTTATTCGGGAGAGAGTAAGAGAACAGCTCTTAGGCAAAACCAAGCGACCCACCATTGCCTGGGACCGTTCGATGGCGGTATATCCATCCCCAATTGCCGGGCCTTATATAAAACAGACTGGTGACGGGCAGCGGCGTCCTGGTGCAAGGGTTTCGGCACCGCGCTCACCAACCCGCCTACCCAGCGTGTGTGAGTATTGGCATTTCTTCTAGGAGGACCCCCAAGAGTGGCGAAATCCTGGAAAGGCCTATGTTCAGCAGTGGACGAAACAGGCTGATGGATGGATGGATACGCTTAGCATAGTGTCTCCACAAATGTACAAAAGTTTTTGCTACTCTATATAAAATAATACTTTCGTAGTGGGAGATAATTTTCATACAGCTGCATTGCCCTCAGGAACATAAGATTAAATAATTATAATTGTTGTAAGAAAAGCCAAAGTCCATGCCTTGATCATTCATTAATTTTATCCAGGAGGTGAAAGCAGCACCAATAAGGAAGACAAGGAAGTCCATACTGATGACTAAACCGGAGCTCTCAGTGATCCCAGAGATGTCTACAGATGAATCAGCTTCGAAAGTCGGGGAGGGTAAAGAAGATAATGAGTATTCGAGCAGTAGAAGGTGAGTAGTGGACATCATCACCTCATCAGATTTATAATTATGTGGAACCTACAACGGCTTTTAATTTTATAGATATTTGAATAAGGCATAGATTTAATTAGTTTTGGGTGAGGTTTTACTTCATGACTTCTATAGTACTCGTATACTTGCTACAACTTCTTGATAATAGTAAGGTTTATTTTATACCACGGCAGTTGGCACTATCAATTTTTGACTATCAATTCTTTAGATGTATTTAACGTTACTTAAGTAGAGTTTTGTGAAACTATCACATAGTGAACGCCGGACGCGAGTGCTTGTTAAAGAAACGAACGATTTGAGTTTCGTACTAGGCCGCACGGGTGTCCCAATGGCTAAGTCCAGTTGGACACAATACTTTATTTACGACCATCAAAAACATCGTCTTCGCGTGACATTATTTATAATCTTTTCAACTAAACATTTAATGAAAAATGAGTGTGTTTGATTATTTCGCAAAAACACGAACACGGCCGAAACTTCACATTAGTTTCTATATTACGTTACATTACCTGGGAGCTGTTTTTTGGCGTTATATTTATTGTGGTTTTCTCCCAAATCCGAATATTCGATCTTTAACAGTTTTTCTTTGTCCCTTTCAGGTTAACCCGTCACCAAAAAGCTCTCTTAGACTCGTGGCATGAACCTAAACAAACCCCCACTCTTAAAAGAGCGGCCAACGTCCGCCGCAGCGCGTCCCGGGCCTCAATCTCAGAGTCAGTTGACGATGACGCCAGTTCTACCTCCTCAGTGCAGTTCGACAGGATCGAGCTACTTAATAAAACTGATTTTGAAGGTAAAATAGCCTGCACTTCCATAGCAATAGAGTCCTAATAAACCCCCACTCTTAAGGAAGGATGGCGGTCCGGTGGATTGATTTTAAGGTAAAATTCACTTTCAAAACAGGTTTGTGATGTTTTGGAAAATGCCGACTGACCATTGTGTATGATTCAGATTTTGCTTGATCTATCACAAAATTAGTTTTCTAATTGTAGTCTGAACCAGTGGCGGTTGGTGGGTCTTAACACTGGGGGTCCACTCCCTGTCTCAGTTACTGACAGGGATTGCAACATACCTACCCAATAATTGATATCTCTCCGTGACTGTTTATAGCTAGGTTCCTAAAGGAACTTACCATTTATTGTAGAAGTTGGAAATTTGCGTTTTATTGTCTGCACTTTTCATAGTTATCATTTTGAAATAATTCACATTATATACAGAAACAAACCGACTTCACTTCACACATTTTCGTAAATTTTTTATACACCTAATTTTTTTTTGTTTTCGAGGAACACTCCTGTACCAATTGAATGTCTGGAAGAGGGCGACCTTTATTTTTAACGTCGAAACATTGTTCAAATGTCTCACTGTTATTTTTAATAAACTGAACACTAAATGCCATATTTATTAGTACCGACAAGCTCCTTGCGTACAAAGCGCTCACTTGAACAGTTTTTTATTTCGCGCACTAATACACCGAACAATACAGTGCAAATATGACGCAACACTAACAAAATAATTAAAACAAACAACGGTAAAGGGCTCCTCATACCTCTCGCTCTTTGATCTCCGACCCAGTTCGTCTAAGTTCGGCTACGCCGTGCCAAGTGCGCCGCACCGAATTCAGTATAATTTTCATACAAAATGCCCCGTCTCACGTGTACGGACCTCAGTACCTCTCTTTCTTTTCTACGTACAATTTTTGTATGGGTCATTTTTTCCTTAGGAGCGCTAGTCCCGAGCGCACGCTCTACCTACTCGGGCCGGACCACTTACAAATTATGGGTTTGTGTACACAGCTATGTTTATATTGTTCTTTGTGATAAGCGTAGTGTCCACTTACTATTTTTTGTACATTGCTGCGGTCCTGCTAAGATTTGAATAATATACTGTGATAAGTAAAGATGTATTAGCAGAACTTTATGTGGGAGTTCACCGCTCTAGCGCTCCTTAATACAAACCGCCATCGCCACTGGTCTGAACCTTAATCTTTTTTCCATTTATTTTTATGCGTCACCGCAACTGCCTTCTTTTGTGCACTTTATTTTTCTTTGCGCTAATTCTACTAACATTGTCCTAATGTAGGAACACCAGATATAGAGGAGTTTCAAAATACTTCAGCTGGTGCTTCAACCTTGGATTTAAGCAGTCGACGACGAAGTAAGTATGAGAATATCATCAAGATTCAAGATAATAGATTACGATACGTTAAATAGTCCTTTAAAGCATTTTTTTGTTTATTTAATTTCTTCTAACCAATAATTACTAAGGACATACAAATCCGACTCACTTATTTATTTATGCGTGGAAGCCACACCACAAAAGACGTTTCAACATTATAACCAGTAACTTTACCAAGACTGATGCAATAGAAACGAGTGCGTAAAATCAGTGTTTTCGATTGTGTTCTTTTTGTAAGTTTCTTTTGCTTTTATGTACCCGTCTCTTACAATTTTCTACTTCACAAAATGACCGCCATTTTCTTCGCACGATCCGCTTTCAGCTTTAGTCCGGGCCGCGTCCGAGTCTAGAACTACTCCGAAAATCAGACCACCGCGCAGGATCTCCGTTGATATTGGTATGTACAAGCTGGTGCAATGAGGGTGATCACAGGGTACCAGGTCTTAACTTTATTTTTTGTTTTATGTTTTTTGTGTTCCATTATGTCCAATAGACCTTGCATACAAGCTATTTTCATTAAAAAAACCGGTCAAGTGCGAGTCAGACTCGCATACCTAGGATTCCGTAATTCGACAGTTTTGGGAACAGTCAGGAAGAAGGTAACTAAAAAAAGAATTGTTTGTACCACAAAAGAGAGACTCAAATATTTTTATACTGTACTCGAAATAAAACTCGTGGATGAAATTCATTTTCATTTTGTCATTTTGCTATCGTGAATTTCTCACCCGCTATATTTTTCCTATAATCTTTACGTAATCCCAAATTACCATGATTTTTTTCATATTTTTCGGTTATTAGTTTCGGAAATAAGAGAGGGGACAAGCATTTTTTTGTGGTTTTTCAAAGATTCCTCGAAATCGAGGCCAGTAAATATAGTAAAAGTATATATTTTTATAATAAGCTCTTTATATCTACAATTTGATACCCATATTGTATTTTTATAAAATATTTTTTTTTTTTATGTTTCTCAATTGCTATCAACTTTTTTTAATCGCTATAGGTTTCCTGTAACTGGCCAGTTATGACCTATAATCGTAATTTTTTTCATATTTTTCGGTCGACCAGTTTCAGGATTAAAGGGGGGGGGACATGCATTTTATTGTAGATTTTCAGAGATTTCTCGAATTCGGTGCCAGTTAATACAGTAAAAGTATATGTTTTTTACAATCAGATATCTACAATTTGATACCCATATTGTATTTTTAAGAATTTATTTTTTATTTTCCTCACTTTTGTATTGGAAATAATTTAAACAATTTCAAATTTTTCAATAATTTTTTGTACCGTATTATGTAAGCAAGAGAATGCTATTTTTGTTGAAAATTTCAAGTCTTTATCTTTTAATGGTGCTAAAGTTATGAGGCTGTGACATACAGACGGACTGGCAACGGAGTCTCACTCACTATAAAGGTTCATCGGTTAATAAAAAATAAAAAGATTTCGTCTATATTATCGGAACCTATCCACTGTGAATGACTTATGCTTGCCGGACTTTAAATACTTACAAAATAACAATCTTGTGGCCCATCTTGGTGATGGTGACTAGTCATTGAACTGTGTATAATGCTCTGGTCATATAATATTTCACCAAGAAAAGCTACAATTTGTTTTTCTTTTTGTCTGTATGCATTTCTAGTTTAAGGATTCTCGTTCCGAGCTCGGTGCAAAATGCACAACTTATGATTGTTTATCTTTTTTATACTGAAACAATAAACAAATTGAAAAAATTATGATTCTAATGAAGTGGAATTCATCATAGTAATAAAAACATTAAAAAAGTTTTATTTCATTCACAGGGCCTCTAATACCTCTGCATTATAATATCACCTTGGAAGGCGTAACAAGTAACATTTCTGCTTTTAGCTAACCTGAACCGCGCATCCCCCGTGGCGTCATCAACCGGAAGTGACGTCACTTCGAGCCCGGGCCGCGCGCGACGCGCTTGCTTCAACAAGGCTTGTGAAGCTCTGTCTACGCCTAAAGGGAGGAGGCTTTCTACCGATCTGAAGGTAAACTCACTTGCCAACTCACGCACATAGGAGGGGTCACCTAGAAGGTTTTGGGCCGCCATTGTTGTAAATGTAGTTTCAGAGTGATCCAAAATGTATGTGACTGCGAATGAACGTATAATAGTCACATAGAATTGAGTTTGCAACAACTATTAGTTCACAAGTCGAATTTTTCGGTTTTAATGGACAGAGTTAACCATTTTAAAGAGGATTGGTTTTCTAACAAACTTGGTCGAGGGATGGTTATTTTGTAAACAGTAAATAACGTAAAGGGAAAAAAAATCGAATCACTTTTGTGAACGTTTATATGTTCAATGACGATAGTGAAGCATGCTTTATGATTTTATAACAATTTCAACCATGCAAACAAATTTTATTAAACAACAAATATTTTACTTTTGCAAAATTTTATTTACGTAGTTGAAATTGTTATTAAATCATAACATAAAGCATGCTTTACTATCGTCTTTGAACATATAAACTAAACCGTGAAACTGTTACAACGGCGATTATTACGTCCCAAACGTGATGGATGGTATCGCCGTACTTGGACCAACAGCTTACGTGCTTCCGAAGACCGAACACAAGTTAATTTTCACCGCGGTGATGCGCCACAGAGTCGGTGTTCATCAGGTTTACTTTTCAGCAAAGTTCCATCTACCTTGGTCACGGGTAGGTAATAATGTTTATGTGAACGTTTAAACCTAAAATCTGATATGGAGTATCTTGTTTCAGATAGTCGATTCAGACAGCAACCGCGGCTCCCCCGCGCCCTCCGACCCCGACACACCGCCCACCCCGGCCCGACGCTCCCGGCGGACTGCGTCTACACAATCCAACACCAGTGTGGCCAAGTCTGATACGTCTAGGAGGTAATTACTTCTGCCCTGATATCAGCCTTCTACCTAGTCGGTGCTTAAATTCTGTCACAAACAAAATTGGCTATAAAATGAAAACTAGTCATGATATTCAAAAAAAGTTTTTTTTTAAATAAAGGTAATTTAATTAGCTTACATTAATAATAAAATTTATTCAAAATTATTGCCACCATTTTTCACACAAGCCTTCAATCTTTGCGGCCAATCATCAGTAGCAGCACGGACCATATTCATGTCGATATCGGCCACTGCTTTAATCAATGATGACTTTAGGCTGCTCAAATTTTTGTGAGGTTTAGAACAGACCTTCTCCTCCAATTCCTGCCAAATTTTGTAATCCAGTGGATTGAAGTCAGGGCTAGATGAGGGCCAATCTTGATGCCTTATTAGCTCGATATTCTGGCGCTCGAACCAGTCCTGAGTTGTTTTGGCCTTATGAGCAGGTGCGGAGTCCTGTTGAAACACAAATGGCCGGCCTCCAAAGAGTGTCTGGGGCAGATCTTTTACTATGCGATCTAAAACCGTGTCTTGGTACACTTTTGCACTGGTTTTGACACCTTTTTCACAAAAATGCACTTCAGTAGGGCCATAGTAGGACACTCCCAACCAAATCATGACTGATGATGGATGATGGCCGTGCTGCACTCTAGGAATGGCATTTCCAGCGGCCGCAGAGCTGGTAGCGTACACCCTGTCATTTTGTTTGTTGTACTTCTCTTCGATATTAAAAATTTTCTCGTCTGTAAACAGGATATCGCGGTGTCTGTTTCTTCCGTACCGCTTTAGCAAATCTTTGCAATTTTTGGCTCTCATAGCTATCAGACGGGCGTTCAGAAGATGTCCACTCTTTTTTCGGTAAGCTCGTAGTCCCAGGTCTTCATTAAGTACTTTTTTACGGTACTTCTGGTTAATCCCATCTCCAAAGCCATCAGTTTCTGCTTGCGGACGGGATTTCTTGCAATACGTGCCTCGATTGCTTTGATGACCCCTGGAGTCCTAACGGAACGAGGTCAGCCAGTTCTTTTCTCGTCATCGACACTAGAGGTTTCATTGTACCTCTTGATGGTACGGTACACGAACCTCTTTGTGGTTTTTAATTTTTGAAGCAAGTTGAATATCGTCTTCGGTGGATGGCCGCAACGATGCAATGCAATTACTGCTACTCGGTCCTCTTTGCGAGTCCACTCCATCGCAAAAAATGAATGAATGTAATTGTGATTTGGCAGATTATTAATCAAAGAATATTTGAAAACTAACACCATTTCATTTTTTTTTCTAGGTGTTCTATTTTTAAAATAAATGGCCAGTGACAGTATTTAAGAACCGACTAGGTATATACATCATTCTGTATCGTAAAATCAGTTGCCAACCGAGTGCCTATCGTCGAAAACATATACATATACTATCGAATTCCGTTATTCTAAGGATACGTTCGCACTTGAAATTACGTCACAATTCGTGAATAGTTCAATACCCATCGAAGGTTATTTTGGAAGCTCGTTTTTTATCTGTTTTTGGTGAATAGCAACCATAGTATTGGCCACCGATTTAAAGATGCGTAATAGGCCCACTGATCTCATAACGCTGTGATAAGGGTTAAAATCTCATAAAAATATGATTCATTGGGCTGAGACTGACCCTAAAGTGGGCTGAAATATGTTTCTATAATACCTACTCTTTGAAACCGTTTTATTTGATCTTGGTAATTTGTATACATAAAAATATTTACATATAGCGAAATCAATCGCTTGCGATACTGTTAATATTATTTAGAGATTAAATATTATTAAGTGTTCATTACAAACTGTAAAGGATAAATTGAAACAAATTTCAAGTGAGAAAAGTAATTTTGAAATAACACCACAATATTACGAGTAGGCAACCCCAAATCACCGCCTTTAGTATCTTAGCGCCATCTATCATATTACGAATGAACCTCGGTGCAAAATACTTGAGAGGCACATTTAGCGCCATCTATAATCTGATCAATGAACCTCTGGAAAATCTGTCAAACAAGTCATCTCAGATGTCGCTGTGGTTAACACGAGTATGGGGATCCCCCTTGGGTTAAACTTTTTTTTTTTTGTTATTTTTGTGATACTTAGTGTCGTCGTCGGGCACGGAACCCTAATAATTCCTCGAGTCAGGATTCTAACCTGCAACCTCTTGTTTTCACAGCAAGTGCGCTACCGCTGCGCAGGTTCAAATCCTGGCCCGAGGTATTTTTCAAAATACTTTTCTCACTTAAAATTGTTTCATTTGATCTTTTCCAGTTTGTAAGGCACTCTAAATATACGTACAATGTACATACATACTTTTAAGTAAATTGATAAATGTGGAAAAATCCACAGAGGTATGTTAAGATCGTAGCAGATGGAGATCCGTTCATCTAGAAGACAAACGTAAGTGTATGTACGTACGTCCCCTAAAAGGATGTTATGTAGAGGCAATAGATCTCCATCTCTTATGGTACTGGAGGCCACGACCAAAACAATCTCTCATCAATTTACGGCCAAAACTGAAAACGACTATGGCAGAAACGGTCAGAAACGTAAAAGTTTCATAGGGGCATATTTCTGCTATCTCGAAAAAAATGGCAGACGGTAGTCATTCCGTGTAATATTTAAAGGTTACATTGATTCGTCATTTTATTACAAAGTTGTTTATTTTCACACATATTGCGCGTAACAACGCATTTTCAATAAAAACCGGTCAAGTGCGAGTCAGATTCGCATACCTAGGGTTCTGTAATTCGCCAGTTTTGGGAACGACTGGGAAGAAGGTATTTTAAATCTTGCTTATAACTGTTTATGATAACTAAAAAAAGAATTGATTGTACCTTGTACCACAAAAAAGAGACTCAATTATTTTTATACCGTACTCGAAATAAAACTCGTGGATGAAAATTTCAATTTTGTCATTTTGCTATTACTCACCCCCGCTATATTTTTCCTTTAATCTTTACGTAATCCCAAATCACCATGATATTTTTCATATTTTTCGGTTCATTAGTTTCGGAAATAAGGGGGGGGGGACATGCATTTTTTGTGGTTTTTCAAAGATTTCTTGAAATCGGTGCCAGTAAATGAAGTAAAAATATATATTTATATAATTAGCTCTTTAATATCTAGAATTTGATAATTACCCTTATTGTATTTTTATAAAATATTATTTTTATTGATTTTACGTATTTTTTTATATTTCTCATTTGTTATCCAACTTTTTTATAATCGCTATGTAATTTTTTTCGGTCCACCAGTTTCGAAAATAAGGGGGAAGGCCATGTATTTTTTGTGGTCTTTCAAAGATACATCGAAATCGGTGCAATTAAATATAGTAAAAGGATATATTTTTATAATCAGCTCCTTAATATCTATAATTTGATACCCATATTGTATTTTATGATATAAGTATTTTCTATTTTTCTCTCTTTTGTATTGGAAATATTTTGCAATTGAATGCTATTTTTGTAGCAAACAAGTCTTTACTTTTAACGTGGTAGTCCTAGAGACAACAATAAAAATGAGCTCTATTTATTTTAATTATTTTAGTGTATATATAACATTTGTATCATGATCAATTAGTAATAAATCTTACCTCCTAGTGCCATTGTACATTTCTACACAAATTTCTCAGAAAACAGTTCAGTGATTTCAACAATAAACTAACTGTCACATAGTGCCACATACACAAGTCGCAATGTCGGAAATTCAGCAGCTTGAGGTGACACTGAGGGCTCTTGGGGACAAGTTTGATGCTGGTATGTCAAGCTACGAAGAAAGGATAGCAAGTCTCCCAGCAGTAGTAGCTGCCCAGACGTTGCTGCCCTAGCTGCAGACTTCTCGCAATTCAAAAGTTTTATAAAAGAAACCTTTCTTTTATTGAGGCAACAAGCGGAGGCTCTTTCAGCAAGGTTGGATAGCTTAGAGATGAGATCCCGTAGCAAGGTGCTATTGTTCCATGGACTATCAGAGGATGACAGGGAAAATACTGCATCCAAAATTTTGTCTTTGTTGATAAAAAACCTTGCTATCACTCATCTGAGTGGGGCGGATATCGTCCTCTGCCATAGACTGGGTCAGCCTAAAGCATCCTAAAGCATCCATCTATCAGCCTGTTTCGTCCACTGCTAGACATAGGCCTTTCCAGGATTTCGCCCTCTCGGTGGTCGTCCTGGAAGAAATGCCCATACTCACACACGGCGGGCAGGCGGGTTGGTGAGCGCGGTGCCGAAACCCTTGCACCAGTGACGCCGCTGCCCAGTCTGTTTTATATAAGGCCCGGCAATTGGGGATGGATATACCGCCATCCATCGGTCCCAGGAAATGATAGGCCGCCTGGTTTTGCCTGAGAGCTGTTCTCTTACTCTCCCCCGAATAACTTCGGGAGTATTTGCGAGTAAGATGGTGGTACCTCCACAGTCGAGCCCAGCATTAGCTCTACCACCTACTTACCTTGTTAATGTAATGCAAACAAAATATAATACATTAAATTACATATTTTTTTTGTAAAGAATATTATTAATTAACTATATCGGCAAATATATTTATATTTGGGGTCGTAAAAACTGGTTCTCCTAAATATCTTTATAATAAGTTACATTGGTCTTCTTCATACAACAAATATAGCTCTAGGCTCAACCGAATTCGAATGATCCAGAATACCATAACAGCACCTAATTGTCGTTTTTTTGAAAGGAATAAACTTTTTAGTGGTCATATAAAAGATATTTTTTTATTTTCTCCTTGAAATACAAAAGATATCCATGAAAATATTCAGAAACTGAATAAATAGCTTTGATGACGTAATAGTCAAGTCATTTAGGCATTACAGGAAATAGGCCATTGCCCATAAGAAAAAAAAGTAATGTCAAAACCGACGTCTGTTTTTTTTTTATTTTCACTAATCCCATCTTCAGGTTTTATCCCCTATTTTTTTTTTCATTATTTCTTTTCGTCAAGTAACTCTCCCTATTGAGCCTAAACGGTATGACTATTACGTCACATTCCCATTTCTCCAAATTGATTTTAAAAAAAAAAATTCGTTGTAAAAAATACCACCTGAAAATTAAAGAACAGTATGTATCTTCATGATTTAGCCTATATTTTCAGAAAAAATATACGAAAGGGCCTGTTACAATTTATGGTTGGTTCGAATTCTGTGTCCTAAACATAAGACCGTATCATTTAGAGGTAGCTTCAGATACTTAGAATCCAAGTGTTGGAATAATCTTCCCGCTCCCATACGTGAACGTAAGTCTAGGATAGGTTTCAAGTCCAAGCTTAAGGCATGTCTTCTCTCGTTACAAAAGTCTCAACATTAGCTAAGCATTTGTGGATTATATTGTATATCCAGATTGAGACTTATTTATAGTATTTGCCGTATTTATTATATTATTATACAACAATTATATTCATTATCTAAGTAAACATATATCCTGGAATTTAAATTATTAACTATTCTCATCATAAATATTATGTATGTAGAACTCTTGCACCGTTATTTGTGTTCGTGCGTCACCACTATTAGGCTCTGGCAGAATAACAGCGCTGCAGTTTGTACTGTGTACATTGCAGCACATGCTGAGTTTAGAGCCCTTTTTTGCCACGACACATGATACATTGTTACATGGCTGTGTGTGTCATTAATTAAGTTTTAATGTACTGCGTCTCAATATAAAAAATTGTTATAGTTAAGTCCTTTTATTTTGTCATGTCATGTATTTTGTGTTGAAGTGATAAATAAATGCTTATCTTATCTTATCAAATTGCTATAAAACGCATTTATTGCATACTTTTTATTCAAAAGTAAGTAAAACAATGTTATGATGTGCATTTTGCACCGAGTTAAAAAGTTACCCCCTTAAGCTTCGGTCCCTGGCTTAATTACAGCGCATGCAGCATCAAGCTGTTCTGACCGTTGTATTGCTGTCAGAAATGTTGTCTGATCTGATTAGTTACATGCTGCGATAAATTTTTCTGGTATGAGGTATTGAGAGCAAGAATAATCTAACATTGCCAAACACAATAAAAAATCAATTGTCTGGAAGTCTTAGGCCGTTCTTGCTCTCAATGATTTTTTTTTCTATATACCGGGTTTCCAATATAATAATATGAAACGAAAGTTTTGATCGTGGTTTTGTCTACTATCATCGTTACGTTGCAACTTACCAGCACATAAACATTCACAAATTTTGTTTCAGATCAAAAAAATTGGCTGCTGTAGAAGAAAAGTAAGTCAGGTTTAAATTATAAGTTGTTTTTTTATATTTTTCTAAAGTAATTACTAAGTTGTTTTTCTAAGTTCTATAAGTATCATAATAAATTAATAAATGATTTGTATATATGTATTTTTGTTTTACTGAAAGTAGGTTTTTACTACTTCCCTAGAGAACTGCCCGTACCGGTATATCTTTTAGGGATAGAGAAGAGAGTATCATGTTATAAACAATATATTCCCCTTATTTGATCAGCATAGAAATTATTTTTGGCTCTGTCTCTAGGAGATCCCCTTGTATATTTTCAACCAAATAATATAATGTTTTCAGTTTTACCCGCGGGTCAAAAGATATTCTCATTATTTTTCATCAATTTATTACTAATGCTGTGGAACCAGAGTGCGTTACGCCAGCGGCATGTTGGCGTTTTTCAGGATTTCAGCTTGACAGATAATTAGAGCGTCATCTCGTGTAATTGTGCCCGAAATAAAAAATTTGTGCTTCCAGCCGATCCAAAGATATTCACGAAAAACAGATTCCGCTGGAGTAACGTTACCCCAGCGGCATGTTTTTTATCCCGTGGTCGTAACTAAATAAAAATAGCTACTTAGGTAGATATTATTAGTGCCTGATTGTGCCCAAAAAAGAAAATTAGTGCGTCCAGAGGTTTCAGAGTTATTCAAGATGCCGCTGGGGTAACGTTTAGCCAATTGCTGTATCTCTTAAACGGTATGACATACAACTACGATTTTTTTTACTAAGGTTCTTCTTAAGTAGTTCCTAATTTGTGCAAACATATTTTTTCTCTAATCGACGCCGTTGGTCAGTAATAATTTTTTTTCAAAAACCCTAAAATCGGCCCTTGTGCTTCAATGAGAATACCTAGAAACTTACCGGTAATGGTGGTTTGTACCTTTTATCAATTCAAAGCGCCTTCTGAAATTAGATGTTCCTACTTCAATTCCTTACAGAGTTATTCCATTTTTATTAAAATCTGGCTACTCTGTAATGTAACGCTTCAATACATGAGTTATTATTAAGTGACGGTATATTTGATTCTACTAATAATTAGTACTTGTATCACATTATTTATTCTAAAAATTTCAGCTGAAAAAACCTCATAACTACTGAAACTTAAGGAAAAAACAACAGGAAAGCAAATCAGTCGATTAACCAACCAAATTCAAATGACTACATAAAAGCGGCCGTACCGTACATGGTGCCAACCTTCTTAAATTGGTAGTTCTATAATTCAGTTTTGATTGGTACAGGTGCGTACAAATGGTTTAACGAACTATTCATTTACTTTTATACAAATATGATAAGTTATTAGCAGTGATAGGATATTCAAATGCTTTTTGCCCCAAAGTACTAATGTTCAATTGTGTGGAATGGACTTTAGTATAGGAAAATAAATATATTATTTTGTAATTTGTATTAATAACTTACTTGATGAAACATAATAATTTGATCAAATTTGATAGGTACTTATATAAATCATGGTGACCAGGGTCTGATTGTAGGACTGGAAGGTTGAAATGAGAACTCCTCAACGAACTACAGGAGACCTCTCGAGTTTAGACTATTTGATCAGTCTTGATGAGTACTTTTGTAAAACATGGTGACCAGGGTCTGATAATGGGACTGGAAGGTTGAAAATGAGAATTCTCAACGAACTACAGCAGACCTCTCGAGTTTGAACTATTTGATCGGTCTTAATGAGTACTTTTGTAAAACATGGTGATCAGGGTCTGATGAAGGGACTGGAAGGTTGAAATGAGAACCAATGCAAACCGGACGAAAAGAGTTCATTTTTGAAACCCTGATATTAGAGTATCCAAGCAATAATCTTATAATTTTAACAACTTTGCACAATATATGTTATGAGTACATTGTGTTTTGCCTCAATTTAAGTCATGAACTTGTTGCGTCTTCACACATATTACTCAGAAAGTTTGTATGAAAAGATACCACCATAACGAGTAACAGCAAACCTCTCGATTTTGAAAAATTTGATCGGTCTTGATTAGTACTTTTGTAAAACATGGTGACCAGGGTTTGATGATGGGACTGGAAGGTGGATATGGGAACTCATCAACAAAAAAATTACAAAAGTACTCTTCAAGACCATTCAAATTGTCCAAACTCGAGAGGTCTGCTATTATTCGTAAAAGAGTTCCGATGTCCATCTTGTAGTAAGTAAAATTATGTTTTACAAAAGTACTTATTAAGACAATGAAATAGTCCAAACTTAAGAGGTCTGCTGTTGTTCGTTGAGGAGTTCCCAATTCAACCTTCCAGTCTCATCATCAGACCCTGGTCACTATGTTTATAAAAATACTCACCAAGGCCGATAAAATCGTCCAAACTCGAGAGATCTGTTGTTGTTCGTTGAGGAGTTCTCATTTCAACCTTCCAGTCCGATCATCAGACCCTGGTCACCATGTTTTACAAAAATACTTATCAAAACCGATCAAATAATCCAAACTCAAGAAGTCTGCTGTTGTTCGTTGAGGAGTTCTCATTTCAACCTTCCAGTCCCATCAAACCCTGGTCACCATGTTTTACAAAAATACCTATCAAAACCGATGAAATAGTCCAAACTCTAGAAGTCTGCTGTTGTTCGTTGAGGAGTTCTCATTTCAACCTTCCAGTCCCATCATCAAACCCTGGTCACTATGTTTATAAAAATACTCACAAAGGCCGATAAAATCGTCCAAACTCGAGAGATCTGTTGTTGTTCGTTGAGGAGTTCTCATTTCAACCTTCCAGTCCGAACATCAGACCCTGGTCACCATGTTTTACAAAAATACTTATCAAAACCGATCAAATAATCCAAACTCGAGAAGTCTGCTGTTGTTCGTTGAGGAGTTCTCATTTCAACCTTCCAGTCCCATCAAACCCTGGTCACCATGTTTTACAAAAATACCTATCAAAACCGATGAAATAGTCCAAACTCTAGAAGTCTGCTGTTGTTCGTTGAGGAGTTCTCATTTCAACCTTCCAGTCCCATCATCAAACCCTGGTCACCATGTTTTACAAAAATACTCATCAAAACCGATCAAATAGTCCAAACTCGAGAAGTCTGCTGTTGTTCGTTGAGGAGTTCTCATTTCAACCTTCCAGTCCCATCAAACCCTGGTCACCATGTTTTACAAAAATACTTATCAAAACCGATGAAATAGTCCAAACTCGAGAAGTCTGCTGTTGTTCGTTGAGGAGTTCTCATTTCAACCTTCCAGTCCCATCATCAAACCCTGGTCACCATGTTTTACAAAAATACCCATCAAAACCGATCAAATAGTCCAAACTCGAGAAGTCTGCTGTTGTTCGTTGAGGAGTTCTCATTTCAACCTTCCAGTCCCATCAAACCCTGGTCACCATGTTTTACAAAAATACTTATCAAAACCGATGAAATAGTCCAAACTCGAGAAGTCTGCTGTTGTTCGTTGAGGAGTTCTCATTTCAACCTTCCAGTCCCATCATCAAACCCTGGTCACCATGTTTTACAAAAATACTCATCAAAACCGATCAAATAGTCCAAACTCGAGAAGTCTGCTGTTGTTCGTTGAGGAGTACTCATTTCAACCTTCCAGTCCCATCATCAGACCCGGGTCACCATATTTTACAAAAGTACTCATCAAAACCGATCAAACAGTTTAAACTTGAGAAGTCTGCTGTTGTTCGTTGAGGAGTTTCCATTTCGACCTTCCAGTCCCATCATCAGACCCTGGTCACCATGTTTTACAAAAATACTCATTAAAACCGATCAAATAGTCCAAACTCGAGAAGTCTGCTGTTGTTCGTTGAGGAGTTCTCATTTCAACCTTCCAGTCCCATCATCAGACCCGGGTCATCATATTTTACAAAAGTACTCATCAAAACCGATCAAACAGTTTAAACTTGAGAAGTCTGCTGTTGTTCGTTGAGGAGTTTCCATTTCGACCTTCCAGTCCCATCATCAGACCAGTTCATTAGCAAGATAATATGGTGCTGTTACCAGTCTTACGTCAGTACCCTTGAAAATTTACTTGAACATCCAACAGTAAGTTTATTTTTAATTTTACAGATAGTATTAAAAAAATATATTAAAAGCCACTTCCATATGATGTTAGCTATTCGTTCATAAGTACCAAAAAAACATCGGATTACAGGATATGAGGCTGTAATATACGGACGAACGGACGGACAACGGAGTCTTAGCATAAAGGTTCCTTTTGTACCTTTTTGGTACTACAGAACCCTATAAACAATAAATTATAACACCTTTGTGCGAAAAACTAAAAGTTGTTCTACAAATTTGAGAAGGTTGGCACAATGTAAGGTGCGGCCGCTCTTATGTACTCATTTGAATTTGGTGGGTTAATAGTCTAATTTGCTTTCTTGTTGTTTTTTCCTTGTGTTTCAGTAGTTAGCAGGTTGTTTCAGCTGAAATTTTTAGAATAAATAATGTGATAAAAGTATTAATTATTAGTAGAATCAAATATACCGTCACTTAATAATAACTCATGTATTGAAGCGTTACATTACAGAGTAGCCAGATTTTAATAAAAATGGAATAACTCTGTAAGGAGTTGAAGTAGGAACATCTAATTTCACAAGGCGCTTTGAATTGATAAAAGGTACAAAAAATAATAATTGGTAAGTTTCTAGGTATTCTCATTGAAGCGCAAGGGCCGATTTTGGGGTTTTTGAAAAAAAAATATAACTGATCAACGGCGTCAATTAGAGAAAAAATAAGTTTGCACAAATTAGGAACTAATTAAGACGCACCTTAGTAAAAAAAATCGTAGTTGTATGTTATACCGATACAGCAATTGGCTAAACGTTACCCCAGCGGCATCTTGAATAACTCTGAAACCTCTGGACGCAATAATTTTCTTTTTTGGGCACAATCAGGCACTAATTATATCTACCTAAGTAGCTATTTTTTATTTAGCTACGACCACGGGATAAAAAACATGCCGCTGGGGTAACGTTACTCCTGCGGAATCTGTTTTTCGTGAATATGTTTGGATCGGCTGGAAGCACTAATTTTTTATTTCGGGCACAATTACACGAGATGACGCTCTAATTATCTGTCAAGCTGAAATCCTGAAAAGCGCCAACATGCCGCTGGCGTAACGCACTCGTGGAAGCAGGTCGTATTTAACTCTAAATGCGGGATTTAAATTAGGTTTACAACCCTAGGAATGTAAGTAAATGTGAAAATCGAATGAGGCTCGATTACATTCACTAATCCGTCTACCTAAGTGGCAACGGGAAACATCAGATGAACAGATTCTTTTCAGCCGTATCTTTTATTTTGTTTTTCATTTTCTCGCAATAGTGGTGAAAAGTAGAGTGTGTAACTCGGGGGTGACCAATTAACACAATGATGACCAAATGACACAAACCAAATAACTGGGTGTAATTGATTAATTGATTTACCTGTCTTAAGTTAATCTGCTATAACGCTGTTTCTACCACTGTCTCTAAAACGTTTCTTTGATTTTAAAAAAATACCTAAAGGAGATAATGAAATTAGATTGTCGGCACTTCGTGAAACATCGCCATAGCTGATTGCTTGCATTAAATCTCTGAGAATGCCGTTTCGGCGAAACCAGTCGGAAATAACAATAATTTGAGGTAATGAAAGTTCATGTATTTGTCAAAATCAGCTGTTCATATAAGAACCAAAATTAAACACACAAAGTAATACGTAATTGTTTAAAATATTTATTTTTTATACATATAGATAATCAGTCGATTTACAAAAATCACAATTTTACACAAATAAATAAGTTTCGAATAGAACAAGTCTTTCTGAGTGTTAACTAGTGCACACACTGATGCAAAGAATATAGTACTCTCTACCGAGAGTTGCACTGATGTACCTCATGCATAAGTCATAAGTTAGTGCGACTTAAAGCATACTGTCGATCAGAGCTTTACGAGGAAGCGAACTAGAAAAAAAACACCAATAGGATCACTAGAAGCTGCACGAATAAATTGTTCCTATTGGTGGATTTTTTTCAAGCTCACCGATCTGCTTTATCGCACATCTCTAATGAACTGCCAGGCCAAGAAATGTAATATTGCATTGCATTAATATCAGATTCCGTTCCAATTATTTTGGCATTTTTTTAAACAATCTAAAAAAAAAATGCACATGAATCGATAGAACTTCTCACTAATCCAAAGGACAGCTGGTTAGGGTACCCGCTGTGTAAAGGTAGATTGCGCACGGCCAGCCCAATAAGAAAACAGTACAAATGGCCACAGTGTTTTCCGGGCCACATTGTAGCTGATTTTAGAGACTTTAATTTTGGTTTTAGTGCTGTCAAAACTGAAAATTTCGCATGTAAATGTTCATTGTTCACTCAAATTATTCATTGCAGTTCTTAAATAAGCTTTCATTAGGTTCATTTAAGAACTACAATGAATAATTTTGAGTTTTGACAGCGTAAAACCTAAAACTTAAGCCTTACAAATCAGCTACATTGTGCACCCCCGCCATAGAGAAACTCTATGACCCCCGCCAACAATGCTGCATACCGCTTCGTTGACAGAATTTCGTAGTTTTTTTATGTAAGCAGCAAGCAAGCGTAAACCGAACGTAATCGTCATTTCACGCTTGCTTGCAGCTTATATACAAGTGACGTTGAGGCTTCGTCGACAAAGTTTCCTAGTTATAATGACGATACAATAATAACTCGAACAAACATCTACCGTAATACAATTCTATCCGCGTAACCTGTACGGGATATTGACGTAAAATCTACAACAAAACGATTTAATATCACTTTCCGTGACCAAAGTAACAAGATTAATAAATTAAATGCACGTATTTACACAAAAATGCGAGAGATCTCTATAAAATACCCTAAATAATACTACTCAATCTCATCTTTCGCTCTCGTCAATACTTTTCAAAGATCTACCTATATGAATAGCATTGCTATCAATAGGTAACCTTTTCGCTAAAGCATCGTTTAGGTCAACTTTAGACAAAATCGCTTCGGTATTCGCTTCTAGTTTCGCAGGATTTATTATGTCACTATTTTTTTCATCTTGTGGATTCAATGAGTTTTTATCTGCGCAATTAACTACTTCTCTTTTTTGTCTTATTTGAGCTTGGTTTTGTACGTTTTGATCTGGAATGTTATTTATAAGTAATGCATCATTTGAAACTTTATTAATTAAGCCATTATTGGGTATAGGCACAGGTAAGTTGACGTTTTCATTATCGTTAAGCTTAGCAGCTTTTTGAGAATTAGCGTTCATTGCGACCGCTAAAGGCACATTTTGATCAATTCCTTTACTAAAAGGTTTTGATTCGTCTTTCTTTTGCTGTTGTGTGTCTTCGCCACGTTTGTAAGATTGCGGTTCATCGGGCGAATGCGAATGCTCTTTTTGCACTGGAATTTCTTGTTTTTTGTCAGTTGGTTTCTCCGCATTTTGTACACTTCCTTGACCATTATTAACATCAATTTTTGAAGCATCGGCATTATTTTGGATAACATTGCCCTGTACGATATTATCTTGAATTTTTGGTTCCACATTACTTTGTATTAGGATGTCCTTTGAAGGGATATTTTGGCTTATATGCTCAAGAACATTCCTTACTTCTTGTTTGGGTATATCAGCTGAAGCAGCTGGTAAATTGATGACTTTTTCTTGATTATTATCATGATTTAGAATATTGTTTATTTGTGCTGGTTTCTCAACTTTTAACTTATCTTCAATAGCCACAATACTTTCAACTGCTTTCTTTGCTATTTCTTGAACAGCTTCATGTGCTATTTTTGCTGGAATTTCATCGACTGGCTTATCAGTAACGCCGCTTAGGCTTTGTATCGCCATGTTAGCAATTTTCTGGATACTTTCAACTGCTATTTTCTTTGCTTCTTCATTGTTAATCTCCTTTTCTTTATTCTGTTGTAATTCTTCTTTAGTCTTCTTTATTTCGTGGAGAATTTCTTTCTGTTCTTCCAATAGTTCTTTTTGTTCTTCACGGTGTTGTTTTATAGTTTCTATAAGCTGTTGCTTTTTCATCATGTCAATCTTTTCTTGAGCTTTATCTTCGATTTTTGCATTTTCTGCGTCAACTTGTTCTTTCTCAGCTTTTTTTGTAACTTCTTTAACTTCAATGCTGCCTTTTGGTTTTAAATTTTTGGGATGTAATTCTGATTTGTTAGCTTTAATGGCATCAAGTGCATCTTTCTGAATTTTTTTGGTTTCCTCTTTTACTTTTTTCGGTTCGGTATTTTGTGGCTTTTCATTTGACTGTGATTCAGGTGGGACCGGGTTTGGTGGTTGTACTTCAGAATCCTTAACATCTATTTCCGACATGACTTTGTTGCCTTCTTCGTTGTTTTTTCTTTGTGGCGTATCTTCATTTACGGACAGAGGTTTTACCATCACACCTGAAATATGAAACAAATGTATTTTAAGATAAGCTGCCTTAATTATTCTTTTTACCTGTCGTGTTTGCATAGATAGAAGTTTTGATTGATTTACATTATATGATTTTCACCAGTAAATCATGTATTTAAACGAACTCATACCGCTATGAGTCCACAGAAACCAATAATGGCATGTGCGTGTTTCTACGAAAGGTCTAAGAGAGCGGAAGTCTGCGTACAAGTTATATGTCGATTTTTTAATATAACATAAATTGAACACACAAGAAAGTATATTCGCTAATTTCATCGATTAACGCCGATATTAAAAAGCGTGACAGGATTTGGCCAAAAATGTTGTAATAATTGTCTGTGCTGAGTCATAGTAAAAGTAGAATATCAAATAAAATAAATGTACAATGAAGATAAACTAAAGGACTAATGAAGCATAATTTTTGACCGCATTTAAGTCCAGAGGTCGCGAGTTCAATTCCCGCAGTGCACATTTACTTATTGTTGAAGGCACGGAAGCTTGTCTATTCGTGCCCAAAGTAGAGCACGATAGGGCTCACCACCTATCACGTTTGGAACGTAAAATTCGAAAAATATTTTTTGTTACTCTATACTTGTTTAAAAACAACTTCGGTTCAATTGGTTATAGTTACGTCAACGGATCAAGCGCCACTCCGAGTAAAATGAGAAAATGAGCCACAAAGTATTTAAACTTTAAGAGGCCGCTCGGTATTTTTCGTCTGTTTGATGCGAAGCATTATTTTAATTATTTTTCTTGTCATTGCCTTGATGTTTTTGTAAAAATCAGGGACATATACCATATTGGCCATCTAAATGAAGACCAAAAATTTATTTGGTTCAATTGTTTCTCCTTTGCGCGTTATTTTGATACTTAGATATTATGAATAACGATTCGGAGCGGGCTCGTTAGTAATAAAATAACTCGCAAAAGATAAACAATTCAATCAAATGAAAGGCCTAGCTTTATTTAGACGGCCAATATGAAGTGGTGTATGTCCCTAGTTTTTCCAAAAACATCGCGATAAAGGCCAGAAAAATATTGAACACATTGTTTTTGATCAAAGTTGTCGTCGTCGCGGACCGACGTTACTATGAGGTGTCGCTTGTTTCACTCCTTATTTTTAAGGCAAGAGGATCAATTCTTGTTCGAAAAACCACTTGAGGTGAATAATTTTAATGCCTAGAACGACATCCCATCGATAACACATTTTTTTATTATTTTGTCGCTTGATCCGTTGTTACGTAACTACGTCCAATAGGAAGTCAACATTTTATTTTGCGCATTTTTCAAAAAGGGGCATTGAACCTTGGTCCTGATCACTCACTGAGTCTCCAGTGCGAATTTAGATGTATAAACGAAAGTCACCTTATACTAGGTGAAATTAAATCAACCGACCAAATTCATACTGGAGACTCGGTTAGTCATCAGGAACAAGGTTTAATGACCCTCAAGGTGAAATTCGAAAAAAAAATTTTTTTTACCCGTAGAACCTGCACTAGGAATTGTACTTAAACTAGTCCAACCAGTACGGGAGCAAAAAAAAATATTTTTCGAAATTGGCCAAAAGGATTACTGAACCTAGTTCTTGATCACTAACCGAGTCTCTAGTATGAATTTGGTCGGTTGATTAAATTTCACCCTATATACAGAGTATCCAAGGCGTTGGATACCGCTATAAATCACATAACCTCTGACACCCCCTTCGATATTTTTTCTCTCCATAGGTTGACTTAATGCTAACATATCTATCAGAAAACCCACTGCAGGTTTAAGAAACAAACAAAGAGCTACAATAAAATAACTGGAATCATAAACTATACCAAGCATGATGCGTGCAATGAAACATACAAAATTAAAACTAAAATTCACGGTCATTTACCATCAGTGTTCTGCATTCGCTTAGCCTCGAAGAAGTCTTCGACGATCTTGTCAATCTTCTCCTGGGTGATGTATCTGTCGTCGTATTTGTCTACTTGCTGCTCGGCGGCTTGGAGGTTAGCGAACGTGCCCAGTACTAGGATGACCAACCCGAGGACCATAATGAACTGAAACAGGAGGAAGGAAGGTAACGCAGTAAGTGTTTGTTGCGGATCTCGTTCCTAAACGCACAAGTTATGATTATTTTTTCTATTTTTGAATAAAAAGTATTAAATTGGTGTTTTATGGCGCTACGTGATCATAGTTTAAGGTGGTAACAGAGGATCTAGGTGCAAAATGCAGTTCTCATCAAAAAAATCGAAACACTACCAAGACTTTCTTTCTGGCGACAAATAACAAAAATTAATTCTTAAAAAAAAAATTGGAACTTTAGTATAGACGTTTTGCCTACATAGTTCTAGTTATTTTACAAGCAAGACCTTTTGCAATCAGGACGTTTTGCCTACCAAGTCGTTTTACAATCTAGACCATATGCACCCAACCCTTCGAAACCTTGTACTATCTACTGTTGTACGACATTTTTATTTTTTCCGTATAATACAATATTTTTCTAATAATCCATGAAAAACACAAACTCGAGAAGTGATTCGATTTTTTTGATGAGAAGTGTATTGTTTTCCTTACTTTTGAATAAAAAGTAGGCATTAAATGCGTTTTATGGTAGTTGGCGCAAATTGCTAAGTGAAAATTAGTGGCGACCGTGACGAAAAAACGAAATTTTGCTGACAGTTTCTTTGCTTTTGTTGTTCCTCAAAACTGTTTTCAAGGATGGAACCTCTAAAAGCAAAAAGAAAACAATTACGTCGACTTTATCGAAGAACAGCGCAAGTAACTAATAAAAAGCCAGATTTTTATTAGTTAATTTTATTTTAAAGTGTTTTCTCGATAAAAACGATGTTATTATCAGCGGAATAAAATACATTTTTAATGTGATTCGTATTTTTAGTAATTTTGGAGGATTTCCCACAAGGGCCCGAAATATATCTCACAATAATTAATTTTAATATGTTTTTTAGTTTTATTCACATACCTATATATATATCATAAATTTAAAAGACAAATAAGTGAAAATTAGGTTTTCACACATTTTGCACCGAGATCCTCTGTTACCCCCTTAATGCAAATTATGCTTCTCTAGCTAGTTGTGTTATTTTATGCATTACTTTGTAAATGATCCTGCACAACAACTTAAAAGCGAGTTTATAGTTGTTGTGTACGATCACGAACGTCACGAGGAAAGTAAACTAAAATTCGCTTTTTCCAAATCAAATTTGATATTGTTATTTTGCTATACAGGGTGGAAAAAATTCAAGGGCCCTGGAGGGGAACTACCTTAAATCTTTTAGTTAGCTCATTCTACTGAAAGGAAACATTCCTTTATTTTTTAAAAGAAACAAAACTGCATTCAAAGATCTTCTAAAATTCGCTTGTCTCACCCGGGAATCGAACCAACTAAAATTAAAAAAATGAACCCTCGCTATTTTATCATACGAATCGGTAGGATTATTGTTCAGGATAAAATGTGTCTAATAAAAATTCGGTCTTACACTCGTTTGTTGTACGAGATACCCATTAAATTGAATATTTATTACAAGTTATTTATTAACAATACCTAGTACTGTTCACTTGTAACAAGTAAATGACAAGTTATAATTTTCTTATCTCTCTAACATCTAAAGACATCGTATGAAGTACAAGCTTGCTAATGTTATTTATCTCTGAGTAGCTTGCTGAAGACTTCGACAAGAAAATTGTTAAATGGTAATAATAAATCTATGCACAGCACAATTCCTTCTTACACTAGACGTACTAACGAAAAGTTTAAAAATGGAACGTATTTTTTTTTTGCAACGCGGGGCAACTTGTTTGAATGTCGAACGATAACTTTCATCATTTTTAAAATCGATAAAAGTATTCGTTCGAATTTCAAATTTTGTTTTGTTTTGCTTTCATTCCGTGCTGTCATTGTGTATCAATAATCGTTACTAAATAACTTATAATAAATATTCAATTTCATGGGTATCTCGTATAACAGATGAGTGTCAGACCAAATGTTTATCAGACAAACATATCCTGAACAATAATCTTACAGATTCGTATAATAAAACAGCGAAGGTTTATTTTTTAATTTTTAGTTGGTTCGATTCCCGGGTGAGGTAAGCGAATTTTAAAAGATCTTTTAATGTAGTTTTGTTTCTTTAAAAAAATAAAGGAATGTTTCCTTTCAGTAAAATAAGCCAACTAAAGGATTTAAGGTAGTTTCCCTCCGGGGCCCTTAAATTTTTTCCAGCCTGTATACAAAAAAAAGGTACAAAAATCGTTATTTCGGAATATATAGTTATTGTAACGGCGACGGCTTACGCTCAAAACATGCTATTTTTGTCCTCGTCCAATACACCAAAACCTTACAATTAACCCATTATATTCCAACTTTTATTTATGTAGATATATAAGGTCCTACAATAATAAGAGAAAATAATTCTAGGGTAGATCATGTACCGTTAACTGATCAAATTCCAGAAAAAAAAATTGTTTTGCTCAAATAATTTTTTCACTTCCTAGTACATTCCTTCCATCAGCTGACAAATTTTCTATGGAAAAGTAAAAAAAAAAGAACGCGGAAAAAATTTTTTTTTCAGTTGTTAGTTGTCTATTAGGGATACTCTATCATCTGTTAATTTTTTTTTACTTTGAATTGTAGGACCTTATATAATTTCTGCCATTGATAAAACAAATTAAACAATTTTTCGAAATATATTTTGGCCCACTTTGCGGCCCCGCATCAGTCGAGATTAAGTGAGCCGAAATATATTTCAAAAAACGATTTTTTTACTTCATGACAAAAATAAAATATCTATAAAAGCGATATACATATTTATTTAAAATGAAACACCAACCTTAGCCAACACCCTCTCGTTGGTATCCTTGAAGGTGACCTTGACGAAGCAAGCGGCGGGGAACACGACACAGATCAGCACGCCTATGGTGGAGCCGACGAGCCCCAGCACCAGCTCTATGTTGGGTATGAGGAGGCTGATGAACAGCGCTACGGCGATGATAGCGACCGTGATGCAGCGGAACGTCGACTCCGGGATCGAGTGGTTTATTATATGGTCGTGGTGGGACGAGTGCACCTGAAAATAGTTATCTATATAGGCACTTTATGAAGCGGCGGCAACTCAAGCACCAAAAAAATATATTCGTCTACATCTTAAAATATACACCTTGTACTCTTTCACTTAATTCACTTTACTAAACTACCAGTTTCGCCTTGCGGCATCATCAGGTTATAATATCTTAATAACTAAAAACTATGCACATTGTATATATGCACAGCACGCCAATTGGGCGCAGTTATATTTTTTTTCTTTCTATAATTTCCGTCTGCCTTGGCCGGGGCCTCCTCGGCGGCTGGGCCCTAGGCCTTTGCTTTGGGGGCCTAGGCGGAGTTCCGGGCCTGAATATTTATTTAAGATTATGTTTTTATTGCGAAATCTATCGCTTTGGAATACTCTAAATATTATTATTAGAGTGCATTACAAACAAGGAAAGATCAACTAGAAACAAATTTAGAGACAAGGATTTGAAAAAAAAATCGGGCCAAGATTCGAACCTGCGACCTCTTGTTATCAAGACAAACACGCTATCAACTGCGCCACCGAAGTGTTTTTCCTAGACCGTTGAATTTTTCTTCCATACTTGTTCACCGAGAATTTTTCTTAACTATTTGATCTAACCAGCTTGTAAGGCACGTACTGAACGCTCACGAGGGTGTTATGTGATTTCACGCCTTGCTCTTAAGAAACAGATGGCGCTGTCGTCGCTACAATATGTGTTGAAGTTGTTTGAAGAAATTCACAGTTCTCATTAACTAAGATTATGTTTTTATTGCGAAATCCATCGCTTTGGAATACTCTAATTAATATTATAGTGCATTACAAACTAGAAAAGATGAATTGAAACAATTTCAAAGACAAGGATTTAAAAAGAAATCTTTCTAATTGATCTTTTCTTGTTTGTAATGCACTCTAATAATAATCTTTATTTACTTTCATAATACTTAAAACAGGCTAAAATATAGTTTTCAGCTTGGCGGTTATTTTATCAACCCCTTTTATAGCCTATAATATGTTGACAAGGGTCAATACACATACATAACAAAAAAAAACACATCCAAATCCGTTGAGTGGTTCTCGAGTTAAAAAGGAACAGACAGACTTGTAATTTTGGCCTCAGTACCAATACCAACAAAATAACCCATTTCATTTTAAAATTTTGCTAAATTATTCAATGTACACGTTCAGACACGACTTTTTTACTGGTTCATTATAAATAATTATAACACTCCAGTAATACTATTGTGCGTCTTAAGTTCATTATACCGGGTGTAAAAGCAAAGTCAAGAATCCTTTAAGGGTGTGTTAGTATGATCGGTAAAGATATTATTTTAAATACTGGGATCTCTAAATAAAGTACTAGTACCTCATAATAAGACGATTTTCTTTACTCAAAATACACTAATCGCATGGACACCCTCACGGTCGCTGGCCACTCGGATGAGGGTTGCGGGGTGCAATTAGGTGTGTGGAGAGGCCGGTGAGCTGCATAGCCATAGCTTAGAAAAATGATGGAGTTTTTGGTGAAATTTCAAGGTATATTTTTTTTTCTCGTAATGACATCAGAATCGTGTATAATTTCATACCGTAAAGGGATTCTTTTCTTTGCATTTACACCCTGTATGACTAGTATTTAATAAGATAAAATGCATGCAATTTTTTACAAGTCAATGAATAAACCGAACCTTTTTGTACAAGAACGAGTAAAGACTCGCCCGGCAAGGGAAGATGATGAGCGGGAAACTGAAAGCGACGGACATGACGAAACCGAGCTTAATGACATCACTCGCCATCGTTGGACTTAGGCTCATCAGGATGTTGCCTGGAATGGAAAAAGAAAAACCACTTAGGTTGCTATTTCCTGCGAACAAATTTATTCAGAAAATCAATGGAATCAAAAGGTGAAATGAAAAAACGTGGGTGGCGGCGGGATGAGGAAGATGGGGGACCGCCAAGAGTGGCCGAAACTGGGAAAGGCTTATGTCCGAACGAACACGGGCCGGTGGATGGATTACAGCGCATTCGCTGACGAGGTCATTTTTTTTCATTATTCAGTTTAAATAAGCTTTAACTTATCAGTTATCACGAATCACTGTTAACAATTGTTATCACAAATAATAAACGAATAAAAAACGTAAAAATCAATAATTAGAAATCAAATTATCTAAGTCTTTCCAGCAGTAACGTACAAACTCTGGACATGCCCCCAATACAAGAAGCGAACATAGAAGTATCCACTTCAAAAAACATATATCTATACATATACTCACGCTTGTCTCCCAGAGGGGTAGGCAGAGATGACAGATTTCCGTCTGCTACGATCCTGACACACCTCTTTCACTTCTACGTCCATCAGTCTAGTCATACAAGCTCTACTCTCAAGTTAACAGCAGTTCCCTGATGTTGACATTATTATTATTTATGCAGTGGAGGTTTGCAATACAAAAATGATTATGTTGATGATTTATTTTTTTATGTTTGTCAGATTAATTAATTTAGTGTATTATTTTTTATTTCCTTGTATTATCAAATTGTTTTATCTGTGTGTTTTGTTAATGAATCCTTTGTGTTGTCCATTATTCCAAATTTATAATTGTATCTTTTATTATTTTATTTCTGCAACTGGATGTAAGGTACAATGTGAGATGGGTCAATCTGAAAATCAGTGCTGTAACGTTCATAACTCACAGCAAATGCTGAGATTGATCCATTTTGCAATCAAAATTATTTAAGTTGTTAATTTTAATTACAGGTCTAGCGCATAACTGAGTCTGTTCCTGAGGTATGGGAGCGGCACGGGAGGGGTGAGAAAGTTACGCGTCGTTTGACGTTCCGTAAACACACCCCTCCCGTACCGCTCCCATACCTCAGGAACAGACCCAGTTATGCGCTAGACCTGTAGTATTAATTTTTGTTTTGTGGCAAATTAATAAATTTCTATTTCTATTACTATTCCTAGTAATCACAAAAGTACCTGAAATAGTTTGAGAAGAGAAGGCGATATACCCGAAGAGGCCAAGTGTGAAGTAGACGCAAGTGCAGATATTGATGGCGTTCTTCGTCACCACGTTCATCTTCTCTAAGGACAGCGATGGCAGAGATTCGAAGATTTCGAACAGTTGTCTGGAAACATTCATACAATCTAAGTATTAAAGGGGGAACGTTTCGAGCTCGGTGCAAAATGCACAACTTATGATTGTTTTTCTTACTATTGCATAAAAAGTACTAAATAAATGTGATAATGGCAATTTGCGCCCATTGTTTAGTGTCAATTAGGCTTTTCTACCAAAATTTTGTAATTTTATGTATTACGTTGTAAATGAATGGGCTTTTAAGTTTGTATACCCATTCATTTACAACGTAATGCATGAAATTACGCAATTCTGCTAAATACCCCTGATAGTTATTCAACAATAGTCGCAAAATAAGATGAAACTATTTTATTTCATACATTTTATTTTAAAATAAGGTAAACAAACCATTGTTATGCACTTTGCACTGAGCTCGAAACGTTACCCCTTAAGAACCGTTATAGTGCAATACAGGACAGAACAATTGGGCCACGTGCGAGTCGGACTCGCGCACAAAGGGTTCTGTCCAACTATCCATCCATCAGCCTGTTTCGCCCACTGCTGAACCCAGGCCTTTCCAAGATTTCGCCAGTATTAGCGGCCCTCCTGGAAGAAATGTCCATACTTACATGCGCTGGGCTGGTGGGTCGGAGACGCCGCTGCCCGTCACCAGTCTGTTTATATAAGGCCTATACCGCCGTCAATCGGTCCCAGATATGGTGGGCTACTTGGTTGCTTGGTTGAGCTGTCTGTCTTCTTACTCTCCCCCGAATAACTTCAGGAGGATTTGCGAGTAAGATGGTGGTACCTCCACAGTCGAGCCCGGCACCAGTTCTACCACCTGGTAACCCAGTAATGTGAATGTGTGCAGTTCACGTCTTGTTCTACAGAACAAAGATGGCGCTGTCGTCGCTACAATATGTGTACAGCGCTACAAACTTATCTGAACCGGTGGCGAAAACAGGAACTAAGAGACGCCATCTTGAATATGTCACTCTGTGAATGTCTGGTGTCATTGTAAAGCTGAGAGCGACGTCGTGGTATTTTTTCCGTGTTTGGTGAAATTCAGAAATAATGCCGAAAGCTTTGCGAAGTGACGCGAGAAACATTATTTTAAAAGTGTTGGCCTTTATGGAGGAAGAAAAACGTCTCCAAGCCCCAATAATACCATTTCAAAAACGGTATGATCGAGTAGCGGCTGCCACAGGTTAGTGTTGCCAGATATTGTAATATGAACTTCCCTGAACCCCATTGTTAATTTTTATTTTTTATTATAGAATTTAAGTATGATTTATTTTACAGGTGTTGGTGAGCGCTTCGTGCGTAAATTAGTTAAAGAAAAAGAACAGGCTGATGCAACCGGAACGAAAATTTCTACTCCCGGAAAAAAACGGCTAAGATTGAAAGGGAAGATTGAAGTTGACGAATTTGACTTGGGTGTCATAAGACGGAAAATTCATGAGTTTTACTCCATGAAGAAAGAAACACCCACTCTTCAAAAACTGCTCCTAGTTTTACAAGAAGAAATTGACTTCAAAGGAAGCCGAGAAACGCTCAGAAAAATATTGAGAAAAATTGGTTTTCGGTACAAGAAAACTCAATCAAACAGAAAAGTTCTCATTGAACGCAATGACATAAGTGCTTGCAGAGCAACATACCTCCAAAAACTTAAGAAAAACGAACTTGGCGAACAAAAACCAATCGTATATTTGGACGAGACATATATTCATTCTTCGCACACAGTCGGACGTACATGGCAGAGTGATGACATGGATGGTGTTTTGAACCCCGTTTGAACTTTCAAAAGGTAGCAGGTGGATAATTGTTCATGCTGGAGGAGAAAAAGGATTTGTACCTAACGCTTTACTGACATTTAAATCAAATACAAAAGGTGGTGATTATCATGATGAGATGAATAATGCAAACTTTAAAAAGTGGGTAACCGAAAAACTTCTTCCCAATTTGCACGAAGATACAATTATTGTGATGGAAAATGCCCCCTATCACAGCATTTGCATAAACAAATGCCCTAATTTAAACACAAAAAAGGTGACATGCAAAAATGCTCACTGAAAACAATGTAGAATATAATGAGGGTTTTACAAAACCCCAGCTATATAAATTAATAAAGAGGCACAAACCAACACCGGAGTACGAAGTTGATAATTTGCTCAAAAATCACGGACACACTATTCTTAGATTGCCACCATATCACTGTGATCTGAACCCCATAGAAATGATTTGGAGTTCCATGAAACGTCATGTTGCCGACCACAATATTGGAAAAAGCGATTCAGAAATGCCGCAATTAATCTCAAATGGATTTAATGCAATATCGGCAGAAGAATGGCAAAAGCATTGTGGACATGTGAAAAAAATTGAAAACGAATATATAGATGGTTATTTAGATGAACCGTTCATCATTACTTTGAACAATGACAGTGAAAGTGAAAGTAGTGATTCTGAGGATGATGAAACAGGTGATTCGGGTTCGGGAATATCTGTAATTAAACCATTAAATTGTTTACTTGATCACAATTATAATATTAAAATATAATTGGTAATTTTTTGTGTTAAATTTTTTATTCATGCTTAAAAACTTCAAACTTCCTATAAAGATTTCCTTAAAACACTTCCTTTAAAGATTTCCTTACAGGTTTATTTAATATGTATTTACGTATTTTCCTTGAAAAGTCTCCACTACATAATATTTTTATCAACGTTAATTTAGTTTTTTAAGGAACCGAACCGGACCGAACTAATTGTACCCTAAAAATCGCCAACTTTCAATTGACGGTAACACTGGGTTCGACTCTAGCGACGCCGTCACCGGGTCAGATAACTTTGTGGGCCTGTAGGTGATCTGACAGATAAATATTTAAAACAGCAACATTGAACATGAATTACATTAGTATTTTTTCACTTCTCATGCTCTTAAAGTTCTTGTTTATGCTAGGTGTAAGCGGACTAAAACTACTTTTTATGTACTAGTGCATTAAAGTGTTTACTTCTTCTAAGACTATGGCGATAGGCCTTACAGCCAAATACACAGTACAACTTCATTGAAAACCTTTTTCAAACTCAATAGTGTTCGCGCCTTAGTTCGCCAAGGCTCAGGCAGCTAAATATCTCAGTAATTATGGCTCGTTTTATGCACTCTTATAACAATCTACTATTTTTATTCATTATTAATCCCAAATATACTTAACAAAATTTAAAATATGTAGCCACTGACGAAAACTAGTAGGTTTATCTGTAGTGGCGGTGCTCTTATATGCTTATTTAATTGTTACAGTTTATTTCTATTATAGTATGAAAGCAGTTGCGCATTATAATAAACTTACGTCTGGCAGAAGAGTGCCATAGAGAAGATTGGCCAACACTGCAGCACCCCCGCCGGCCTCCACATAGCGACACGATCCTGCCACTCACCCAGGTATATCTGGGATGCCGCTTCTGCCGTTACCTATAAAATACAACATACAATGAAACATATTGTCAAGACATATATCTGGAAGGGGCTGTCAGAGGCGATTCAGAGTGTGAACTATCAGTAAAACAGTCAGCACTTGCTTGTAAACCCGCATTTTTACCGACGATTTTTACTTCCCATCGTATGTAATATCGTGAGTCTTATCGCCGGCAAAAACATACACTTTTTAGGGCATGCAAGTTCATGCAGGAGGTTGCTCTACGACTCACAGACACAGAAACTCTTTGAAACAAAGTTAGATTACTTAATTCAATAATTTGCTTTCAAAAAATAAATGTTATATTTGATACCTTGTAAGGATTTTTATTTTTAGTTAATGAGACAAAAAGTTATATTACAACGTGAAATTTAAGTCATTTTGCTAACGAAAACTGGTGATAGTACTCGTCCATATGAACAACTTTTACTATGGAGCCAACCCTGAAAACGTAAAAAAAATATCAGGTGTTTCATACATTTGGGTCGAGTAGGTATTTAACTTTTCTATGCAGCAGCAGATTTTTTTTTCACGATTTCAGGGTTGGCTCCATAGTAAAAGTTGTTCATATGGACGAGTACAATCACCAGTTTTTGTTAGCAAAATGACTTAAATTTCACGTTGTATATCTAATTTCCTTTGTAAACATAAATTCAAAACGGAACCCTTAAAGGATCACTTTGTCGTCCGTTCGTCTGCCAAAACCCTTTTTCTCGGGCCCCGTTAGAGACATAAAGTTGAAACTAATAACTCTACAGAAGTCTACGGCCCCATAGTGCTATTATAAATTCAGACTTTTAACTCAACGCAAATAAAAGTAACTGCCTTTACGTAATCAACTTCATGACAATTATTGTGGTTGATTTAGAAACTTGAAGTTCCGTCCACGTACACGTTCCGTCTTAGGCACACGTCCAGGAAACACCTTTTTCTAATTATTCGAGAAGAAATTAAAGACCAACATAATTAGCTCATTGGGATAAATAGAGTTTAATACATCGGCAGTGTCAAGTTAAGTTGGTCCTTCGAATTGCTCGTGGAATAAGTTTGTGTTTTTAACGGTATGAACATAACCCCTACGGCTCGTACAACTCACGTTTAACCAGTTTCTTTATGTGTAGATTACCAAATTGTCACCTGTGATAATAATAAAAAATGAACAGTCTACCTTCATAACAAGACAAAAGTAGAAGCCAATGGTTGCGGCGCTCACATTGCTGAGACTGTCGACATTCCTCAGCAGTCCGAGAGGTAAGATACATACCAGAGACACGATCACCATTATTGATGTCCTGCAAAACGATAAATACTTCTGACAACTAATAGGGTTTTGCACAGTTCACGGATTAAATCTAGTCAACATTTTTTTTCCCAGAGACGAATGTATTACAAATGTATTTTATATATTTAATTTTTATCGTTACAAGTCCTTAATCAATACTTATCAAGGTGAAAATAACAGAATTCGCGACTGAACCTTATTTTTCAAAATAAATAATATTTTGTGAGAGCTTGTTCTGTCCATACATTTCATACCAAGTTTTTACTATGAAAAATTGGGTGAGATTGTTTTGAGACATTAAATCAAAAACTAGGCTTGGTTACGTGAAACTTTTTATCATACTATTAAAAAGAACTCCTGAGAAGAAGTATTATTGAAAATTAAAGCCGAAAAACTAACAGTGCTTAGCATAAAGCCCCACCAGAAGTAGTAAAAACACGAGTTTTTTCAAAATTCAGTCTTTCTTAGACAAATATTACGACATGTTAAAAAAAACTGAGTAGTATTCGGATTCAGCACACACATTTTAAAAATAATTTCAGTAATTCGTTTCACGCACAGAAAATTTCTACAATTTTATTGACAAGTGATATTATTCAAAATGTACAGGCTCCAGCATGACAGGCTACCTATTGGCAGTTCTTATTGACAAATAGAGAGCTTGAACTGCAGGTGACTGTACCTTGGTGTTTCCAAATGAAAAGACAATGAAACTGGAAAAGAGTTGTCACTGAACATTTTATCATTTGTTTTAGGAAACTGAACTATTTCCTTTTCCTAACCCTCTTAATTATCATTATCGCTAAAACCATAAGCGAACCCAAAACCTAATTGAATATATTGTATTTTCATCTTTTATATTTAATTATTTTACTTATTTAATATATCCTTACGTGCGATAAGTGTATTTATGTACCTACATTGGAAAAATAAAGTATTCATTTCATCATTCATTTCAAACATGGAAGTACAAAAAAGGCGGAAGACAAAACCAAAAACTGAAGCACACATAGTAGGTGTGCACGCACGCATTTACATCATAGTAAGCCTATTTCCCATATTGAGTCCACTCACACACTTTTAAATCGCCACCATTGCTTTGCTTCAGTTGTTTATTAGCGGCGACTTCGTCCGCCTTTTATGTCATACGTTTATGCGCTAAAACAATAGATTGCAGTCCATGTTTATCAGAACTTGTAAAAATGTTCCTGTTAAGTGTAGCTTGTACTTTTCATAAACAGGGCACATATCTTAATAATGGGAGCTTAAGCCCTCAAAAAAGGGAAATAAATACAGTCCCCACTGACCTCTCATAAACAACTAGACACACAGTCTCTAAGAAAAGTTCGTCAGAAAGTGTCCGACCTGTAACGTGCATAGTAACCAAAATGCTTCAACCAAATTAAGACGTTATGTCGTTAACATAAGATGCAATGTCAGTTGTACGAAATCGTCATTCGATTTTGTCACCCTATAGCGGTCAGCGGTGACAAAATGCATCGCGGACACTTTTTGAGGGAGATTGTGAGTCTTGTTGTTTATGAGACGTCAATGACAGTCCCCTAAAAAAATATCTATACATTTAGTTTAGATATTCTCAATGACTTACGCATACCAGATTTTCAATAGTAAAGGTTATTTTTTAAAAGTTCCCGGATTCAAATCATAGCTTCAGAGAAATACGAGTGTAAATAATAAAAGCATATGAATTTTAAGATATAGTTTTATCACATCTATTTCCCTTCAAACTGTAAATAATAAAATATAGCAATTATTATCTTGATTAATATTAGTTGTAATAAGTCAATAGGGATATTTTTCGGCAAGCACGTGCTCTCTTGATACGCCTTCGTCGGTCTGAGCAGGCCAGAGGAGGGGGGGGGGTTGAGAAATATGAGCCTTGAGTAAGACGCACTTTCCGCCTCTTATCCCTAGATGAAAATAAAAGGAGGAATATAAGGTATCCGCTTCCCACGCACGGCTCTACAAAACTCGTGTCGCTTGTCTCGCACGCGCTACTGTCGAAGCTTGTCGCTCTATCTCTTTCGTTCGGTAAGGCTAGTTTAATTAAATGTCCATTTTGCAGTTGATGATATAAAAACTTATTTTATATTTTCCTCCTCTTGTTATATCAATGCTCTTATCGGACGAATTCATCAAATTGTTATTGTTTATCCAGTGTTTGTTTTTGGAAAACATCACATGTAAACTTACCTCAGAATATCACTTTGGTTTATGTTGAACATTTTAGCTATTATTTGGGGGCCCAAATCCCCGACCACAACAAAGTAAGCTATGCAGGTTCCCATCAGGAATCCAATGATGCCCACTTCCACGGCCAACTTGCCTGCTGGCCCGAACACGTGAAAAGCTGGAACGGGAAATTATAATCTAAGTAGGTAAAAAACTGCACACTCCAAATTAAGACCGGCCAAATTATGAGTCGGTCTCGTCTTTCCATAATGTTTAAGGTTTCCCACACAATACGGGCACGGAACCCTAAAATATTATGGTCAATAACAACATTAATGATACCGTAGCAACATCAAGGCGCTAAAAGACAGCATTTGTAAACAAATCGGCACCCTCTGAGTACGGAATCCAAATTTTCATTACTTTTGTTTTACTTTTAAGTATTATATGTTTTGCAACCTGACCAAATTTGGGACTTGCATTTATTAAGCTTATTGTTTTAAGTTAGAGCTCAAACAAGTTAGTTGAAAAATTGCTTTATCTCTATAAGGGGACTTTTGTTTAAATATAGTTTAGCCAAATGAATATTATAAGTGGTCAGGACCAAGGTTTAATGTCTAATTAATACGAAAAATTATTTTTGTGTCTCTATACTAGTTCAAGAACCACCTCGACTCAATTAGTATAGGAAGTCTACATTTTATTTTGGATATTTCGCAGAAAGACTCATTGAACCTAGGCCCTGAGCACTTACCGCGTCTCCAGTATGAATTTGGCTAAATAAACGAAAGTCACCTTAATATATTACCGTTTTGAAGTTAGAGCTCAAAGAAATACCTAATAATATTGTTTTGTATAGAGGCTTTTTTTGATTATTTGCTGGAGGTGAGGCCATACTAACACATTCTGTGCAAATTTCAACTGGCTACCTATTACGGCTGAAGCTTAGACCCCTGCAACAGATGGACGAATAGACAGATTGGGAGACTTAGTAACAGGGTTCCATTTGGCACGCTTTGAGTATGGGACCCTTATAGCATGTACTCAAAGTATGGCGATAGCCTCATGAAATGTTGCGGTGTAAACTTTTTCAAATATCTTTTACTGTCAATTATGTACCTATATGCACTGTATACGAGTAACATTAAATGTAGATAGGTATGCGGTAAAACTGTGCCAAAATTTTATTTGTTGTGTTTTCCTCTAGTTTAATTAATACATAAATGTATGTGTTAAAAGTTTTAATAATATTTTATTATATTATATTCTATGAACATTTTCTGGAAAGCAGAAGCGGAGGCCTATTTCTCTTATTGTTATTGACGGATTCCATAGCAGGTCGCTTTCAAAAGTGGTACCTGCTTAATATATTGATCCGTCTCACTCTCTTTCAATTTTTGTGACCCTGAGAGATATGATCAAAATTTATTTAATATATAAGGTTCTTAGATTGTTAGATGACCATATTCCAGAAGAAAAAAAAAATTTTTGCTCTAATATTTTTTTCACTTCCACATACAAAGTGGTTCAACCAGTGGACTAATTTTCTATGGAAAGGTGAAAAATAATGTTTTTTTTTCATTGGGTATTAGTCTATTAGGGATACTCCATCATCTCTTGAAGTTTTTATAGGGTGAAATTAAATCAACCAACCAAATTCATACTGGAGACTCGGTTAGTGATCAGGAAATAGGTTCAGTAATCCCTTTAGCCAAATTCGAAAAAAAAATGTTTTGCTCCTTACTGTTTGGACTAGTTTAGGTAAAATTCCTAGCCCAGGCAGTAAGGATGCAAAAAAATGTATTTATTGAATTTCACCAAAAGGGTAATTGAATCTTGTTTCTGATCACTAACCGAGTCTCCAGTATGAATTTGGTCGGTTGATTTAATTTCATCTAGTATTATTATTATTATTGTAATTAAAGTAACAAATACTGCAAAGTGTTTTAATTACCAAGAAATTCAAAATTTCTTCTTCTAGCAATAAGGGCAGCTTTCAGTAGAAAATAGCAGCATAGTCTGGAAACCAGGCCCATGAACAGGAGAATCAAAGTTGCAAGTACAATGCCACACTGAAATTATAATAAAATTATACTGCATATAAAAAGATAACTAAAATTCACTGTAACCATTATGGTCTATCACTGCAAACAATGTCAGAAAAAAGTATGTGATATTTAAATAAATCCAACACTTAATTTACAAAAACCCAGTAAACACCATTGATAAAGGATCTAAATAAATGTGGCCAAAGGTAGAAATAACACTGCCTTTATACTCATATAAAACGTTTTGACAGTTCACCATGATGTACCAGCACCCTCGTCCACGTCATTTAGATCCTTCATGCATTGTATGTTTATCATGGGTAATTTAAACATTAATTATGGTCACTACCATGTGAAAGTATTTGGAACATAAGGCATGACACTGTCTTAAAATATTTGTGGATTGTTATTAGTGCATTAAGGTTTACATAACAAGCATAAGAAAACTTGTTGTTCCAAATGATCAGTAGAGTATAGGGTTCAATCTAATATGGGGTACCATCTAGTAGGGTGTACCATGTAGTAGGTGGTACCATTTAGTACGGGGTACCATCTAGTATGGGGTACCATCTAGTACAGGGTACCATCTATTGTGGGGTACCATCTAGTATGGAGTACCATCTAGTATGGGGTACCATTTAGTATGGGGTACCATCTAGTATGGGGTACCATTTATTGTGGGGTACCATCTAGTATGGGGTACCATCTACTTTTACCTGTTTAGGAATAAATTATGTATTCTTGAGAGGTGTCTTTGTTGCTTCAAGTATTCAAGTAAAGCTCTGGAGAACATGCAGGTTTATCTCATTGTTTTTCTTTAGGTTCAGAAAGTGAAAATTAACTACTAGAAACTTGAATATTATAAAGTAAGCTAGATTTGTCATTTTACATATTGAATCATTGGTGCAGTGGGCAAGAGCACTCCTAGGTTTTAGTATTTTTTTTATTTGGAAGGAAATTTGTGCAAGTGATTCAACAAAAAGTTGAAAATAGGTGCCATAACAGTTCAGAAGTTTTTGACCTATACCAGAGATGGGCTCATTGGATCGAGCGACACTGAGGCTTCGATATGAAATAAAAGAGGTCTTCAAAGAATTAAAAAATGAGATAACCTTCAATAGGTACACATTTTTTTCTGTTTGAATCGCTTGGTTTATGAGCGAGTTCTAGTGTTTCGTCATTTATAAGTAACAGCAATCAACTGCTTATTTTTAGTACACAGAAGTCATAAAAGCGAAAGAAAAACGTCATATTATAGTTTTTCAGAACATACCTGTTGATAGCAAAATGGCATGGCTAATATGCCCACACCAATGATACTGTTAGCTAAAGTAATTGACTGCCCTGTTGAACCCATGTTTTAAAGTGCTTTATTTATTTAAACACCATAGAAATTATGAGGAAAACAATTTTAAAATAATTTCGTCTTGATCCACATCATTGTTTTGTTTTGACAGCTGTTGTTGACTTGTACTGCTGCGTTCCGAGTCACAACATATCCGATTATTTATAATTGTCGCGTTTAATAACCTCGCATCGCTGCAGCGATGAACTGTGCAGCCGCCGCTGCAAAGAGTTATAAACGACCATTTCACCTGACTTTGACAAGCATCGAGCATGAAGGATAATTTCCGCTGATCTCTGCAGGCTGCAGCGTATAGGCTATCGTCATTTTGACGTACCTATCAATGGTCATTTAACACAAATCCATCGCTGCAACCGTTGCACAACTCATCGCTGCAGGGATGCACACCTGTTAAACACGACAAATATGGCGTCTATGGATGGTCATTCCGAGTCACTGATGGCCGTGCGGGGCGGGGGCGTGAGTAGTTTGATGATAGATATAGAACCTCCTTTATCTGAGAGTTTGATGGTACCTTTAGTGCTGTCAGCGCCATTCGGAACAGCTGGGAACCGTTTCGAAACGTGCAATCGTCATAGTACGAAAAAGGGAATCAAGTGTTTTAGAATAATAATGGAACCTTATACCTTGGTCTAAGATTAAAATGGTCTACCCCCGTTCATTAATTAACAATTTCGTCAGGTTCCGACACTGAGAGCAGGATAGCGTATACAATTTTCAAAGCGTGCGACAGAGATGGCATTAGAACCCGTGTCGAGACCCCTAATTTACTAATGCAGCCCTGGATAGAATATCTTTCTACACTGCACAAAAAACCTCAGTCGCAAATCTCTCAAGGGCGGGAAACTGAAATTGCCTTTTATAGTCAAGGAAAAATGAAAATATAGAAAAATGAGCCCTGACAAGCGCCTTTCAACTTTCACAATAATAATTTTCGCTATCTTCCCTTTAGAAATGATAAATAACTTTTTTTTAAGTTTTGAATTTTGTCCACAAACCGGAAAAACTCCGAAGTGACAACTGTCAGGCGAACGGTATGCAGACAGAGTTTGAAATCGCACTAGCTAGTGTAATTTTCGCACTACTCGAAAGCGTTTCAAAACACCTTCGTGCAACTGTCAGGTAACAGTTCATTTATCTTTGGGGTGAAATTCGCATCACTCCGAGTAACATTCGCTCGTTTCAAAACGAAACCCTGTAAAAATAAAAATATTTTTCCTATTTGTAAAAATATTTCTGAATAATTTTCATACGGCTCTGGATTCATGTCCTTTGGAGCTACATTTATAAGTGGTACCTAGGTAATCAGCCAGGTTAGTCCACTGCTGGACACAGACCTTTCTATAATTTTGCCACTCTTGGTGATGCTCCTGGAAAATACCCATACTAACACACACTGGACAGATGGGTTGGTAAGCGCGCTGTCGAAACGCTCGCACCAGTGACGCCACTTCCCGTCACTAGCCTATTTATATGGGGACAGGCAATTTGGTATGGGTGGTGGGCCACCTGCGGGTCTATTATGTAACGTTGTATCGGTTTAGCCCGGGCGGTAGCGTTGCATTTTAGGTAGTGATTTTAAGCCGATTGATTTTCATCTTTTTCAATAGATCTGGAATGGCTGATAACAGAACCAAGCGTCAACTGGCGCACCCGCGGTGGGTGTGGGTGGCAGAGGAAGTGGTAAAAAAAGTAATAGTACGCCGCGCCGCGCCGGTTGAAACTTTTCTCACAGATAGCCGAGGCCATAATAAGTTAAAAAAATCGTCAGCTGCATAGTAAAGGGGGGAATATGCGTCAGCTGCTCGCATATACTTGTTTGCATTTTAGGAAGTGATTTTACGCCGATTGATTTCCATCTTTTTCAATAGATCTGGAATGACTAATAACAGAACCAAGCGTCAGCTGACGCACCCGCGGTGGGTGTGGATGAGAGAGGCTGCGAAAGTGGTTAAAAAAAGTAATAGTACGCCGGCTGAAACTTTTTTCACATATAGTTGACATCATACTGAGATGAAAAAAAATCGTCAGCTGACGCACCCGCGGTGGGTTTGGGAGTTGCCAAAGTGGTAAAAAAAAAAGTTAAAAAATAGTTGACATCATACTGAGCTGAAAAAATATCTCGTTCGTTTTTTTTTACCACTTTCGCAACCTTTCACGTCCAGACCCACCGCGGTTGCGTCAGCTGACGATTTTTTTTCAGCTCAGTATGATGTTAACTATTTGTGAAAAAAGTTCCAGCCTGCGTACTATCAGCCGGCTTACTATGACTTTTGTATTTGCAACGGTACCTCCCGGACTACTCTTACCTAGCTGCACAATCCTTTCGAGCAACAACCAGTACATTATAATGTGGGCGAAAAGGCTTACATAGATTATTATCAATAGGATTGTTCTGCTTCTGTAATCAGTCAGACAAAGCCTATAATAACCTTTTAGAGATTAGCTAGCTTTATCTCTGTGCAATTATTATCTTATCAGTCTTAACACACTGAAAGAACTGCCGCAGGCCCTTTTTTGCCTCCAGACCACTAGTACCATTGAACAGTACCATCAATGGTACTAGTGACACTGATTTGTCCCACTAGTACGATCAATGGTACAAATGGCACTGATTTGTCCCAGTAGTACCATCAATGGTGCAAATGGTACTGATTTTTTTATATTCATTTTTAGAAGGGTTATTATCTTATTACACTACAACTAAAGTGGAGCACATATTTATGTAATGAAACTACTGCGAATATCAAAATTAGCATTAGTACCGATGAAAGATGCTAGATGTTTTTTTTAGATTTTTTGACAGATGAACTAGCACTTTGACATCTGTCAAAAAATCATCTGACACTTTGACATCGGTCAAAAAATCTGTATAATATTAACCATCTTTCATCGGTACTAATGCTAATTTTGATATTCGCAGTAGTTTCATTACATATATGTGCTCCACTTTAGTTGTAGTGTAATAAGTTAATAACCCTTGTAAAAATGAATATCAAAACATCAGTACCATTTGTACCATTGATGGTACTAGGGGGACAAAACAGTGCCATTTGTACCATTGATGGTACTAGTGGTCCGGAGGCCTTTTTCTGACTCGTTTTATTGGAATCGTCCTGTTCAGCTTGGGCGGGCAATAGGCTAGATCAGCCATACTCAACCTTTTTTTTTATAGGGGCCACAAGGACGTTCTAGTTATGGTGTCTAGTCACTAGACTCTAGTGTATAGTTAATTTATTTAAGTATTAATAATAAATAGATATAAATAATTGGTTATTTATTTTTATAAAGAAAAGGTGATCTCAATTGATTATGGATTAATTGAGAGCACTTTTTCTTTATAATTACAATTATCGTGCAGCCACAACCACAAGCGATCTTTTGAAAAAGCGTTCACAATACCAATCTTTAGATAAAATGAGAATTGTGAATTTAATTTAAGTGTTATTTACCTCCAATAGGAAATGGCACTGGAAGTGAATACTTTTTCGAAACTTTGTCGAAATCTGGCTTGTTGCTGCATGTTAAGTCATCCAGACGAGAGTTCGTATGTTTGTTTCTGTAAGTACATATTCTTTGCGTATTTCAAATGGTTGACAATTAATGAAACAATGGCAGGTGGGCCACATACATAAGCTTGGCGGCGGCCCGCGGGCCGCAGGTTGAGTATAACTGGGCTAGATGCTCTAACAGAATCACACACCTCGCATCACATCACAGGCTTATTCTCTCAGGGATACCGATTTAAATAAAGATTTTCCAGTATACATGTAGTTTTATTCATCTGCTTAGGTTTAAATTCTTTGGTACATGACATTAATCTATAGACATTACATTAATACACAGTTCGGGCCAGTACAGTGGGTGGGTAGTACCATTAAAATAATACGCGTAGGAATCTTCGGCAATCCTCGGCGAAGGTCGTAATTCCGAACACTTTCTTTAAAATCCATGACAGATAGTGTACGTCTGGTCGGCTATAGACAACCGAAATGACACCTTTCGGTTCAAATTTTTCGCCATGTCCTAAAATTACGTTTGACTCCTTTTTTGTCTTTTATAAGATTCATAAGTTTCCAAATGCTAGAGTAATGGGCTTCTTACAATTTATGATTCGGCTATTTTCGATAATACGAAAACTGGCGAAGATTTTTAAGCACAGAGAGCAGGCAGTGTATTTTTGAATCATTCGAATTTCAATTCGCATACGAATCCGCATGATTCGCACACGAAAACTTAAAATTTGTATTGTATTCGTATGCGAATCATGCGGATTCGTATGCGAATCGAAATTCGAATGATTCAAAAATGCACTCCTAGGTGCGAAGCTAGTTACAGACCACAGGTGGCGTCGCAATCGCGCATTCTCGAAGCTCTGACGAAGGATGGAGTGAGCGGGGCGATACTGCTCACCGTTCATTGGCGTAACTAGGATTTGTAGCTGGGGGGCAGGCCCCTGGCTCCAACTCATGAAGCCGTCAGAAAGTATCTGTTCTCGATTATGTGATCGTAATAAGATAAATAAACCTCGACACAACAAGACGACATACAAACCAAAAAACAAAACTAATACCTGATGCACTAAAATGGATAAAATATATTTTTACATCAATAATACCCATATTTATCGGGGGGGGGGGCAGATAGAGAGGGGGACGTGCCCCCTGACCCCCTTCCTAGTTACGCCTATGCTGCTCACTGCTCACTTCACGTGCTGGCCCGAACTGTACTCATTTACTTATGTTTTGACAGACAATTACTTTTTATGCGTGAATTTATTAGGTAAATTCGAAATTCTAAAGTTGCGTCGGGGCAAGGTGGGAAATAGTAAGTAGATAATAAAATCTTTGGTTAAAAATTAGTTTAAAATTTTCACCAATAAAATTTGATTGGCAAGATTTTGTCCACATATCAACAATGATACCATTGGATACTAACTTAAAAATAGAAGAAAATGCTGCTGACCGACTATTCGCGCTTATTAACACAGCAATACAGGCGATTAGTGGGTTAACGGATTTTTCTACGATAGTGCATAAAATTAAAACATGTCTCAAAACATTGAGGCGGAAGTAAAGCACCTCTAGATAATACTAAAAATATCACCTTTTCATGCCATTTGCTGTTTACCCTATAGTTAGGGTGCCCGCGTACTAAAGTGCTGACAATCCGATGAAATTTGACAATATGTGAAATCGATTGTTCACTCATACTCATACATAAGTGAAATGGACGTCAGCTGACTGGGTAGCGGTGGGTGTGGATGTGTTTTGTACTAGCTTTTAACCGCGGCTTCGCTCGCGTGAAAAGGTCTTTTTATCTTTGAATAATATCGTCAGTTTTCGACTACGCTGTTATTTTATCAACAACCCTTATAGCCTATATGTTGACTTGGGGCCTTATTGCCTAACTTCAACATTAATCGCAATCTCTTTCAAACGCGCCGTGATTGGCTAGAAATGACATCACACATAATTTTTGGCCAATCACGAAGCTTTTGAAGGGTACAGCGATGGATATTGAGGTTAGACAATAAGAGGGCAGGACCACTACGATGATAATAAATGAAACCGCATGAAATTTTGTTGGGTGGTTCTCCCTAAATTGCAAAGTTTTGCATAAATACTCGTATGCTAAGTCAACTACATACCTACCAACAAAATGAAACTTAAATACTTAAGTATGTTCTTTTCGTTGCAAAGCTAGCTACCTTTACACGATAGATTTAATTTTAGAAAATGATGCTTTCTGGAGTTATCTTTTAATTTTTCCCCAAGGCAGCTTGAGTTTTGTCTGAAAGTAGATGCTCATAAGATGAAATCATAGTAAATTTAAATCTTTATAAAAATAATCAACCGACATAAAGTACTGTAATTTTAATCTTATAAACAGACTTCCGTCAGGTCATTTTGAACCATTTGTAAGTCAAAGGGCGCACGCGATATTCAACATGATTGAAGTTAGTCTCCGGCGTATAATAGCAAAGCTGCTGTGCGCAGACGCAAGAGAAAAGGAGGCCTCGGCTTAAACGGAACATGCAGATAAAAATTGTAAAAGAAATATAGTTTTGGCCTCAGTACAATACCAATAACCTGCTTCATTAAAACATTTCTTAAAAATATTTAATGTATAGTGTGTCAAAAATAGTTTCGAGAAAATGGGGGCGCTATATCACACGTCATATGGTCATACAATACACTCCGAACAAAACTGTGTACATACTGCAACCAAAATATCTAGTTTCACCGCGTCAAACTCTTTTTAACAAGTTGAAGAGACACAACGTTTTTACTACTTTATTATTAGTATAGATAAAAACCCCTTAATCCTTTCACATCCCTACCCACCGTTACCCAGTCAGCTGAAGGTAATAGACCTGTTGTTCACTTAAAGAGAAGTTTTTTCTCTCATCGTTGCGTTTGACCGATGCATGATAGAAACGCAGGACGAGTCGTTCTTCGAGGCGATGCTCACGTGATGTAGCTTTCCTGCGGTTCCATTGGCCAAACGCTTGTTCGAGAGAAAAAATTTCTAAATTATTTTCATCTATGATAGCTCTGCTGGATGACTTACATTATACGAACATTTAAATACGATTATATGCTTTATGCGAACGTAATATGACCCGTCCAATACAATCTTGATTATAAAGCGCACCTCCTCCAGCAGGTGCACTGCTTGCAGCTACTGGAGTAGGTGAGTGACTCAGGGCTGAAAGGGTCATCAACTCATCATAAATGCTGCATGTTTTTTTTAGTGAAGGCTTTATCTTGTGATAATAATTGTGATGTTTAAAAACAATCAACTTTTACTATGGGGCCGAAAAATCACGTTAACATCAGCTGTTCCATAGAAAAGGTAAATAGGGTGCAGAAGGTGAGACTGTAGAATTGTGATTGTGTGCGTGCACACCATTGACATTGTGGAAAACAACTCTTATAGCAGTGTAGGCAAGGTTTATTTTTGAAAAATCATGGAAACAAAGTATACATCGTAACAAAAGAAGAATAAGATAAAAGTCAAACCATCATTTTTTGAAAACAGACCTTTCCTGCACTGCTATAAGAGTGGTTCTCCACAATGTCAATTGTGTGCACACACACAATCGCAATTCTACAGTCTCACCTTCTGCACTGTACCTATTTGATAAAAGTGTAGTAACATTTTTGTCAAATAGGTAGCTATGTACTATTTCAGGGTGGGCTCTATAGTGAATGTTGTTTGTATAAATAGATGAATAATAGTATTCATAGCATACATACTATGGATAGCAATAGTTTTTTTTGTGTTTTTAGCTATCATCGAGTATATTGTATGAGCAATGGACAGAAATGGTGATATTTAGTCGATGTATCAATATTACATCTTAACTTCTTATATATTTTATATACATATGTAAGTATAAATGTACGTGATAATCATTAGTTGTATTTACTTACAGATTATACTTAAAAACATTATCATAATAATTCCGATTTAACATTGAAAATAACAAAATTTTAATTAACAATTGAAAATTCACTGAATAATAAAAACCAGAAAACAATATAAATGGCACTGAAGGACTAACATTAGATTTAAATAATATAAATAAAATTATCATAATATATCAACTAAGTAACTCGAGAAATAAGTAATACACTTATCCTAATTTAAAAGGGTCATTCATTCATTACTTATGTAATAAATTTGGTATTTGTCTAATTAAATAATTTAAACTACCCTCTAGATTTCTATGCATAATTTTCATTATTTACTTATTGTTTAACAAGACCATAAGACCACAGAATCCAGCAAAGTTTTTTAAAGTGGAGGTTTGAAATCTATGAAATTGTGTCTGTGTGTTGGTTTGATTATACAGTATAAAACGGCTGAACTTAAATTTTTAATTACATGGAATTGTGACAATTGAATGAAAGGGATGGAGCTCTACAAGTAAAGGAGAAACGATACAGTTCATCTCGCTTTCTTGGACAACTCCATCCCTTTCCTTGAACTGTCACAATTCCATGTAATAAAAATTCAAGTTTAGGTATTAAAATATTTAAAAAGTTAATATTATTTTTAATTGTTCATTATCTTATTTTCGATGACTGTTTAAAAAAATTAACAAACAGCAAAAAGTATTTTTAAGTGGTCTAGATGTTCATATATTTCGCGACAGGCGGGAGTGCGGGCCATTTCATACTGACATGTATGTACTCGCCCGCACTCCCGCCGTGTCGCGTACCTACTATACATCTCAGAGATCCTACAACTTTGCATCATAATCTGTGGTTGAAGCTGCTCTCTATAAATAAATATCTTTATAAATCCATTATAAAGAATTTTTATCTTCTTTAGAATCTTTCAAATGGTACAAACATACATTTTAAATAAACCACTATATTGCCGTTATCAGAAAAGAATTTATACTACGTTTTTATTTTTATTTTGTACGTAGTCATTAACACTAATAATTCAATATTTCTCTGCAACAATTTCTATTATCTATGCCGGCGGTTTCACTAACATCATAATCCAGGATGTTTTTTTTTTATACGATAATTTAAAATATTTTAAAATCTTGAATTTTTATTTTTTTTCTAATCCATCGATTATTAAGAGGGTCATTTCATTAGCAAAAAGCTAGTTCTAGAGCGTCAATAAATAATGTAATTTGTAAGTTTCGTCAACACTGCCGTTCTTCATTTTATTATAAAACCTGACCGTAAATACATCACTTTAAAAAAGGGGGCGCCAGCGCAAAAAAAAATATCGTCTGCATTTATAATACACATAAACGACTGCTTCAAAAAATGCTCTTTATCTTTTTAACTTAATCAACCTTGATCCTTGAGATTATAGGTAGGGACAGAAATGTTTTCATTAATTTTTTTGTAATCTACATCTACACTTTTCGCCACGGTAATATAATAAAGAATCAATTTTTTTTTAATGGAAAATGGGCTGATCTCTGAAACTACTGAACCGATGTCTCTGAAATTTAGCATAGAACTAATGTAGAGGTAATGTAGAGAAGGAGAAAGGATAGTTTTTATCGCAGAAAAATGCATAGTTCCTGAAGGATCTGAAAAATTTGGCACATGTAACTTTTGACATAAGTCACTTGACATTGGTTACTTTTGACATTTGTCTTTTTAAGGTAATAATCATAATAAAAACAATATCCGCGCGAGTAAGACTTTCTGCTAGTTTAGCATAGCAAACCATATCGAGCTCGATAGCGCTTGATACAGTGCTCTATCTCACTCTGTTGATCTACTTCAGACAGACAGTGTGTATCGAGCTGTCAAAGCTCGATATGGTCTACTATGCTAGGTACCCTGGTTCCAAAAGTTGGCTATACATAGTTATTTAATTTTGTTTTTTTTTCTCTACGTCCTTGATCCCTGGATATGATGTTAGTAAGACTTCCTCGGCTCCCAAACCCCGTGTAAAGAGCAAGGTAAAATAGGAATTTATTTATCTTTTTAGGGTACAGTGGAGCCCGCATCAAGCTAAACACATTGAGTATAAGCTGACCTCTCATTGTACGGGAAGCCTATACAATGAGAGGTCAGCTTATACTGAAAGTGTTTAGCTTGATGTGGGCTCCACTGTACCAGAAAGTCCAGCTGTGGATGGGATACATCAAGAATATTTTGTTGGTAAAATCAGTGCCGTAACTAGCTGGTGCGAGCTTATCTTACTTCGCCATAGAAAAATTATCGAATCTTACCCTGGCCACGCAATATCGTTTTAATTAGCTATTTACCTACACTTCGAGACCAACCGGTAAATTACTATTAGATCGAGGCTTAAGGCTGAGCCATGAATCTCAAGTATATTGATCACAAGTAGACCGATGCCGAAGCCCGACACTTTAACTTCGAAACCAATATGTTAATCGCAAGTACAGTGAGGCCAAAACCAGAGCTGAAACCTAAATGTGAATCTCCGGTATGGTGAGGACATCAGCTCAGCCATCGAGATTTAGTAAATAGAAATAATATTAACCTAGAGGCAAAAGACCGAGTCATGAACTTGATATTATTTCTCTTTTTAATACTTTAAATATTTTGACCTTTCAGTTTCAGGATGACGTATTTCACATAAAAAACCCGAGGCCGTGTCCAAATACTACTCAGGCCGAATAAGACTGGGTCATCGTTTTTTTTTCTGAAAAGATTTTTTTATCGCCGTATGATTCTGATAATTTCTAGGGTTTGCGTGCACCCAACGCTGACGCACGGCTGGAACCACCCTATTTACGGCACTGGGTATAATGATTAGTTTAATAGATAAATTGCATTTTAACACCCATACATAAACATCCCTTGAATATTTGTCATATTCTACTTACATAAACACTACATTAACATTAATACAATATCTGTTTGTATCACATACAAGGATAAACAAACAGCTATTTATACATTTTATTATGTACAAGATTATTGTGATGATTTTCGTGCAAATAGTCGATAAATACTAGCAATTATCTACGTTCGTACTAAATTACTTTTCATTTACGGACCGAAGTAAAATATATTTCTGTTCAGATTATGAATAATGGTTCTTAAAGCAAGGTCCACATAAAACAATATTGATTGCTTAATAATAAGGTTACAGAAGAATGGACACATAAAAAGGTAACATGACTACTAAATAAAATATTCAAGGGCAATTTGAACAGTTTTAAATACGTTTCCTCTTGTATTGACAAAGTTATCAGTAACTTTGATTAGGGTAGCAGGTATGACTCTTATGTGTTGACAAATAAGACCGTTAATGATTATATTATGTTCCACAAATAACTTTGTATTCTATATGCTATTGTTTTGTTTTTATTGACGCACCTACTTTACGTATAAGGCAGGGCGTCCAACCAACCGTGGTATATTGAGCATACTATCAAGTCTTACCAACATGGCTACATAAATGCCTAGACCCGAACTAACCTTGAATTGCCGTCAATTTATAACATCTTTTTCTCATCCGTTAAAAGCACCAACAGCTCTTCAGTTGACTTATTTTCTTGTCTGAATTTCTCCATTTGGTCTTCTGGAACTAATCCGTTTAGGAGGGACTGTATGTTTACTTTAAGCCGTTTTAAAGGATTCAATGTTTTATCTTTGCAAGGCTCCTTCCCCATAGCTTCAAGAGATTCTACGAGGAGGTCGTCAATCAAACGCTTGTTGAAACCTGGTTTGAAAGAATAATTATTAATTTTCGTTCTTTAATATTTATGCAAAAGCAAGGGTAGGTGGATTTGTAGCATAGGGGTAATTTATTTACAGAAATATGAGGCAGTATTTACAGTATAAATTCTTAGTCTAAACAGTAAATGTATCAAGACCGACACCTCCCAGTATTATAACAGCTTCCTCCTCCAATTTTAAGCCAAAAACCGTAACCTTAAATAGAAATGCAGCATTCCCTTTACCATCCGACACCGAAATGTAAAATAAAAGAACAAAATGGAAATGAACTCACTCCGAGTAACACTAAACATTGTACCATACCCATAAATTGTCGCCGAAAGTACTGCCGATGCCCGATACATTGATGGGTACATTTGCTAAAATCAAAAACCATGACGATGAAGCGATGCCGACGCGGCAACGGATTGTGTGCTGACACATTCAGTCGCTCACGATACATCACATAAGCACCCAACACAACACAGACATATGGAAGGAATTCATCAAATTGGACTCAAAATTAATTGATATAAAGTGCTTTTTCAAATGGGCAAAATCAACATGAAAACTTTGCACTCGTTTTATGGTAGTGCATGTTATTTGCTGAGTCAATCCTATTTGTTATAGTGTTTGAAACCATGATCGTGAATGATGTAGGTATGGTAGCCCGTTGATGTCTAATACATGGAGGAAAATGACTCGCAGTGAAATCTTTGTGTACTTGAAGCTTTTCACTGCTATTAGGTAATTAATTATATTATCAAAACAATGGACTGAGCTCTCCAAATGAACTCCTGTTATTTGGCGCACACACAGGAAGCAAAATGTAACTCCACACAAAAGTGCTGTCAATGAAAGTAGTGTAAATAAAAAATTTACTTTTAAAAATATAAGTTGCTACGAACCTAAGTACTTTAGCTTGTCTTTGGTAGCGATCATGGTGATAAGCAGAGCCAGTAAGAACCTCATCCGGGACAGGCTCATCACTGACTCTACCTCCTCCTCAGAACTCTGAATGGAAGCTTGAATCTTCTCATCAAATGTCAGCTCCCGCTCTCCAAAAGTGCACATCTTCATATGACCCTCCAGCTGTACCTTTAGCTTAAAGAACTGAAAACACTTTGTACATTTATATGCCTCAGCTTTACCATGGATTTTACTCATGTGTGCCTTCATGTGTGGTAACTGGGAGAATGCCATTGGACACATGGCGCATTGGAAAGGCTTTTCTCCAGTATGCCTCCTGATATGCAACATCAAAGCATTGGAATGTGAGAATGGGCGGTCACAGATTCTACAAGGATAGGGTCTCACACCGGTATGAGACCGGCGATGAACAGTCAACTGAGTAGACTGGGTGAACCGCTGACCACATTCTGGACATGCATGTGGACGTTTATTCTCATGGGTCCTCAAGTGTTCAGTTAAATGACCTTTCAGCTTCTTCTTACAGATTGGACACTGTATTCTGTGACCTCCGTGACATATTTCAACATGTCTCCTTATAGAGTTGGGTCTCAGGAACTCTTTTCCACAATATTGACAAACATATTCTTTGATATTTAGATGGCTTTTTACATGAAGAGAAAGACGTGACCGACAGTCGTAGCTCATGCAACAAATGGAGCACTGGAAGCGACCAGAGACCAAGTGCTGTTTCTCATGCTGTGACAAAAGAAGATGATGAGAGAACTTTTTGTCACAAAACACACATTTGAAGGAATTGCTGTCCCTGTTTTCACTTTTGACATGACTTGATAGATGCAGTATCAGGTTCTCTCTCAGTAGAAATGGTTTGTCACATTGATTACAAAGATATGTTTGATTACAGTCTTTGATGTGTTTTCTTAAAATATGCACTTGTAGATTGCTGCGTTGCCGAAAACGTTTGGAGCAATGAGAACATTTGTATGGCTTTAAATCCAGATGCATATAGATATGTCTGCGCAGGGATGATTTATTACTGAATGTTTTAAGGCAATAGTCACACTGGAATAATGATAATGTTAACACAACTCCATTACTTAATGTGACCTGTTTTGTCTTCAATCTGTTGGCAGAGTCATCACCAGATTTCTGTTTAAGTTTATCTTTCTTCTGAACTTTATTTTGTGTTTGTTTAAGTTTCGTTTCCTTTCTTTTCTTAATTTTTGACTTTTTATCTTTCTTTGGACTGTTAACAATAGACTGATCACTCTCACTCTTGTTTTGATCAGATATTCCATCATAATTATTATTATCCATCACATGACAAGCAGGAGGAGATTTGGACTTAATTTTTTTAGGACTTGTCTCCTCAATCTTTAGTTCTCTCTTCAAAATATTGTCAAACAGGCTCAAGCTGTCCCTTGATTTCTTTTTTATTCTGCCACTTTTTGATATCAACTGCTGCTTGACTATAGACAGGGCGTCCTTATTAATTTTTCCATCATCTAAGTAGGGAATTTTCTTCATGAATTTCTCCTTTAGTTCAAGTCCACTTTGCAATAATATTGCCACCTTCTCATCCGATTTTAATACACGTTTCAATTTACTTTTTTTTGATTCAACCATTTTTTCAGGTTCATCTGTGGGATCAGATGTTTTCTTACGTTTACGAACTATTCTTTGCTTAGCTGCTTTGGGAGGTGATTTAGCTCTACTCCTTACATTAGCCATTACGTGCATCAAGTGCAGTAGTGCTGGGAAACAATCTAATAATGATAACAGCAGCGCTCACCCATTAATAAGCTTAGTATTGACTAAGTAATCTTTGGTATGACAGATTAAGCGATAGAACTATGCACCACCACCTCCTGAGTTACTTGTGTTAGTAAAACGTCTCTGGCCGTGATTTAGACGGTGCAGTAATTCGACTGGCGTCAAGGCTTGATATCAATACCTACTGATACTTACATGCAATGTTGTGTGAACATAGTTAGCATTTCAATAATCACCTCTAGCACTATTTGGGACGTGCACAGCGCCTGTGCTGAGATAACAACCTTATTTACACAATGATACTCCTCTAATGTGTGAAGGACGTGAGCCTTTTGTCTTACAAGAATGGGAGCGTATTCAGGGTTACCTGTTTTGTTTATCACTGGGTATTATACTGAAACCGATCCATTGTTTGCAAATAGCCTTATTGATACATATTTTAGCATTATCACGCAAATTTTGTCTAAATAATTGGACGCAAAACAATACGCAAGACCAACCATCTATCTACCCACCTACACACACACCACAAATTATATAGATAGAGATACTACGACACACACACACACACCAGCAGCAGCACACCAAGAGGCAAGTTATTTAGGGTTGCCAGATATCAGCTAACTCAATTCGCCAAATTTTGACTACTGAGTAGCCTAAATCACATTTTTTTTTGTCATCTAGCCTAATTCGCCTATTATTTTGAGCTAAGTAGGTAGCTTAAATTTAGTTCAAAAAAAATAAAATAAAATTTAAATCTATAGCAGCATATTTCTCGCACAATAAAATACAAACGCAGGCGAATTATTGCTTGCATCATTGGCATGTAGTGCTGTGCTAGGCTAACGTACAAATCGAAACTCAGTATAGCTGCAAATGGTGTTAAAGTGATGAGAATCGGAACGATAGATCTCTTGGCCACAAGAATCATTTTGACCCGAAGCACAAAAAAATATTAGGAATGTTAATATGACGTCATCTTTTTCTTGTATGAGAAAAAGTTTTTGTACTGGGACCTATTTAGTGTGAATGAAAGGGCTTTCTGAGCCCATTCTAAAAATATATTACATCATTACATAATTAAATGTAAACATTTTCAAATTTGCTTTCTTGAGGTTCGATATGAGGATATTACGTACCTATCATTTGAGGTATATTTTACAAAAAAATATTTAACCGTATCGTATCTGGAGGAGCCCAAACTTGGTATGTTTTGAAAAAGATTTTCATTTTAATTTAAAACAAGTCAATGAAATGTAATGATGTGATATATTTTTAGAATGGGCTCAGGAAGTCTTTTCATTTGATATAACATACGATAGGTTCCAGCCCAAAAAACAAATTTACATAAAAAACAGATGAAGTCATAATAAAACCCTAATCTTTTTCATGCTGCGGGTCAAATTTATTCCAATGGCCTGAAGATCTATCGTTCCGATTTTCATGCCTCTAACACCATTTGTAGCCATTTTGGGCGTATCGCTAGGACTAATGCGGTTCCGCATTTTGGATTTTACTATGTTCATAATGCTGAATACACGCCCTACGTCTCTCCCAGTGAGTGGAATTACTCATTGGGAAAAACGAGGAACGTATAGAAAACTCCGCCAGCTCTATGCAAAAATACCTACTGGCCACCAGCGTTCTTCCTTTCAAGCAGAGTTATCCACAATTTTTGTCAGAATGAGTTATAAAGACGACCCAATGGAATGTTGAGTTCAGCAGCATGAAACAATTGCGGACATGCATATTAAGTTTCGTTACACATATTTTATGGAATTATTAAGGAATTATTAAATTAATTTAAGGTAATCCTGAAATACCTAGCCTTAATCGCCCGTACTTTTTTTCCTAGGTAGCCTAAATAGCCGATCGGACTTTTTGGTTGCCATTTGACATTTGGTAGCCTAAATGGCAATAATTCGCCTAATCTGGCACCACTATTTAAATGGAGACACACACACACACACACACACACACATACAGCGTTCCGAATGGCGATAGCACTGCTAAAACTACCATCGAACTATGAGTCATTCCGAATGGGAAAAAGCGTCCATCACAGCTTAAACTTAAGATCCATTCGGAACTCTTTTGGACGTGACGTGGATGATGTGATGAGACTTGTCAGTGACAGAAAAAATAACCTTTATTCACAATTTGTAGAAATTTGTTAACGTTACGCGAATACCAACGAATGCAAAAGTTATTTACGCCTCATTGAGACCAATCACTACGCGTTGGTTTTTTCTTTCGTAAAAAATCCCCTTTTCTGGACTCGTAATTATTTGGTACTGTAAACTTAGGTCCACGAAGCAAACTATGATCTCTGATTCATGGTATAAATTTAACTCTTGTAATAGGAATAACCTATTTTTGAAATTGCCGCCGACCGGCTGTCACTTTTGATAGATCACAGTGCTAACGCTCAGAAGCATGAGCGATGATAGCACAAGATGGTGGCCTTAATGATGTCATTCATGACGTCATAACCATTTTAGGACTATCGTTATTGAGCTAACAGTGACTCGGAATGATGATAGTCGCGATGTAGTCGATATGTTTCGACTCGGAACGCGCTGCCACACACAATTATGTTACCATAAAAATTCTAGCTCAAGTCGCTAAAATTTTGGAGCCAAGTAGCCCAAAATCGCTCAATATTTTTTATTGAAAAATAGCCTAAAGTCGCCCAACTATGAGTCAGGTACAACGAGCTATAGGTAGGTCAAGTAGCCTTAGTGGCTATTTCTATCACTTAGGCCCATACAACATTTAAATTTTTTGTTGGAAATAAATGAAATAACGTAATGTGAATAAAATTTATTTTTATGTGAACATTTTTATTGAAAGTATGGTATTTATGCCTTGTTATTTTGTTAAATTTAACGTTATTTAATTTTTATTGTATTTTTTTATTTATTGGTATTAATTTAATGTTTTTTTTTTATTTATCGATATGCAATGTGTAATAAATAGGTAATTCATGGATTTCAATTAAGATTTATACAATTAAACTAAACTAGTAGGTAGTTTACCTACTTATAACTTAGTAACTACCTAATTATAGAAAAAGAAGTGCGACTCCCTCCCCACAGACAAACCAAATTTCTACTTGGTTTTGTGGGATGTATTTAGATTTAAGTTATCTTTGAAATAAATAAATATATATTCATTCTATCATTCATTCAATTATGAACTCCCGCTCACCCGATTCGTGCTTGACCTTATGTTTGAACTTAAAAAATATTTTTGCCTTATTTACTCGCCTGCCATATTTCATGATATTCCGATCAACGATACTCGAGTTATCGTCGAACAAACATTCATACATACATGCATACAAACGTAGGATTGTTCTAGTAGACTCGGAAAAAACGTAATGATGGATGGATGGATGTCTGGTGCGAACTACTAAACCAAAAATCAGGTATATAATATCACGTTTATATAAACAAGTGCCCCAAAAAGCTATTTCATAAACATAATTGAATGAGATATTTGTACTTAGTACTTAGCTTAATTAAATCCGTATAAAAATCTGTACATCAAACTTATACGTATGGGAGTTGAGAAATCCGTATATATACGGATAAAACCGTATAAATTGCAACACTGAGCCCCAGCAGCAGCAGTGCTGCCAACACAGAACGAGCGAATCATATTGGAAATGGGAGTGCCTCCGCTGCCGGCGGCGCCGGCACCCAAAAATAACGCCGTTTGCAACCGGCAGTACATTACTGCTGGCAGCCGAAATCCAAAAAATCGGCTGCTGGCGTGTCGCCGCGCCGCCGGCACCCATAATGGACACCGGCGTGACGGCACGACGACGCCGACGGTAGAAATTTCTTACGCGCAAAGGACGTTAAATTTCAAAGTGTGAAGTTTAAAAATTCGTTGAAGTCGGCGACTTGTAAATACAAATTTGAGTTACTGTCAAAACTAGGGACATCGTCGTCGCCTCGCTCCGCTTCGCTCGGCTCCTTATTTTATCTTTACATGTCAACATAACACACACTTTTGACTCGAGAACCACTTAACGGATTTGGATGCGGTTTTTTTAATAACGTCGTAGTGACCCTGGTCAACACATGGGCTTTAAGGGGTGTTCATAAATAACGTCCAAGCCAAAAACGGGGCTAAGATTTAATAAACGCGGGCGGAACCGCGGGCAAAGGCTAGTGTTCAATACAAGTGATTAAATGAGCTAATTATTTAAGTTGAACTGCTCAATCGACAACATTTCATTTTAGTCAACCATTTGTTTTTAATATTTATATTGAAAGTCTGCGTAAAAAAGAAGCTTATGTATTTTTTTAATTTTGTTTTATTTTATGTTTTTCCTGCATAATTTTATATGTTCTTATTCACTCATTCTAAAAGGACGTAAGTCGCATCTAAGGATTTTAAAAGTCAATGTTCATTGCCACTAGATTATTAAAAAAAAAGCTTGGCATGTTTATGTCTGCTGTCACATCGCATGACAGATGATTTTTTTTAAACAAAATGAAGCAAAAGAAATTGTTTTTAAAATCCTGTGTTTATCATATTTTTAGTTTTTTGAAAATATCTCTTTATTTAATCACGATTTAATTCTGAAAAACAAATATTATACTGAGAAAGCCCATAACTCGAAATGTTTTTACTTTTGTATCAAAATTATTAATTTGTAATGTTGTCTATTCCCTCCCCAAAATACTTCTGTGGCAGCGAGAGACTGAGACATTGCCGCTTCGCCCGGCGATCATGACATTTCTTTTGCACGCTTTGAATCGGGCTATCAAACCTTCAACTCTACAAGTCTTACAACTTGTGACTTGTGCTAAATCAAAGTCATCTTATATTTAAAATAACAACTAGATTCATGTTTACATAAGGTGACTTTAATTATGCAGCCAAATTCTTACTGAAGACTCGGAAGTGTTGAGTAACAAGGTTCGATGGCCCTTTTTGTGAAATTCGTAAATTATTCTTTTCGTGTTCTTTACAAACACAAGCCCAGCCACAAGTCAATTACTATGGGACGGCCAGATTTTATTTTGCGAAATTAGCAAAAAGTGTTATCGATCCATGTTACTACTGATCACTTACCAAGCCTCCAGTATGAGTTTGGCTTCATAAATAAAAGTCACCTTGTACATGAATAACTAGCTTTTGCCCGCGGCTCCGCCCGGGTAGAAGAGATTTTCGTGGAAATAAGGAAAACAAAAGAATATAATCTTTTGAACGACTATATGCAATGGTGACCATGTTTTACCAAAGCGCTAATATATACCAATCAAATAAGCCCAAACTCGAATGGTCTGTTGTTGTCCGTTGATGAGATCCCGTACCCTCCTTCCAGTCCCATCAGCAGACCTTGGTCACCATGTTTACCAAAGTGCTAATAAATACCAATCAAATAAGCCCAAACTGCATTCTAACCAAATTTTATAAACGTTTGGGAATTATTATTTGCTACATAACTTCTAATTACTACCAGTAGAAAAGTAAATTCCAAAAATCTTGAAATGACGATAACTTTTTTTCCGAGATCCGATTTTAATTAAATAAAGCCTTTATTCTCTTCCAAATTAAGCTCTGTACAGCTGTGAAAACTACATGAAAATCCGTTCAGTAGTTTTAAAGATGTGCGTGAACAAACAGACAGAAAAGAATTCTAAAATTCGTTGATTTGTGTTCTATTACTCTTCTTTAGTCACCCCCTTTCTATTTCTATTACTTTTCTTCAATGTACAGACACAATGTACTACCTACTGTTTTATTGAAGTATTGATGATGATCAAGATTTACGGAAAAACCTCAGGGTACTTGTGCATCCCGTTGATGTCTTTTCTATGGAACATGATTGTCGGTATAAAAGATTTCGACGCTTCAAAAAAGGGTTTCAAGTAGGGCGTGTTTTATGTGGGATGCGCATTGCTCACGGTCTCGTTACCATATCTACGCATAGCTTATGGCTGTTTTTATTCATTTTGAATAAAAATACTATTCAATAAAATAAATTTAATGTGATTTAAGGGATTACTTGACAACAGGTCAATTAGGTTTTTCTACCAAAGTTGTGTTATTTTACCATTACCCTTGTAAATTTTCGTGCGTAATTGACATTAAACTATGATCGCTTAAAGCCGTAAGTCCATTTATATAATACCGTGCGCATCCACGTTAAAAATACCTTTTTTCACATAAAATGGAGAAAAAAAATTGTATCCCGAAAAATCGTGTTTTTTATGGGTTTACGCGTGGCCATACTGAATCAATAAGACATTGGATGAAGGTCGTTCGCCCAAAAACTGAGAGAGTCACGGCAGGCGAGGCGTCCAATCGGTGTTTCTAGGGGCTTCCGCAAAATTTGTAGGTATTTTGTGTAACAGAGATGAGAGCCGTTGTGGGATAATTTACAGACTAATCCTTACTGAAGGTATTCTGTGGGAGCATTCGAGGCTGCATGAAAAAGACTATCCTGGAATTACCCTACCTATAACGTTTTTGGTAGCTGCCATTTATGTGCCATCTTAACTTTCCACAATGTACGAGTATAACGACATAAAGTACATAACTGGTATTTGACAGTATTTTTACTGTTAACATAGACTTATAAAAAACATTGATTTATATGTACTTTTAGTATCTCCATATGACTTGAATTCACGACCTCTAAATTAGTAAGAAATCTAAAAAATGCGGTCCAAAAAATCCGAGTTTGTAGGTAATAAAATAAACAATTATAATAAACCCCGTCGTCGTTTTAATGGCCTCGCAATCGGCTGCTGGATGAAGCACTTTCCCCATTGTTAGCTATCACAATAGTCAGTTGCACCACTTCCACGCAGGCGCTGGCTTCGACCTGACATGCCTTGCACAATGCACTACAATACCTAGGGTGTACAATGTCATTGTTCGTTATTTGAAAATTGTTTAGATCGTCCTTTGTTTAGGAAGAGCTTCTTTTGGATGACCTATGATTACACCGCTACAACAACAACGCTTCATCACTCTGTCTTATAATTTGAATTTTTTAGAGTGTTCAATGTTCTTTATTTGAAATGGGTTTAGATTGTCCTATGTTTAGGAATAGTTTCTTTTGGGTTACCTATATGATTACCGTGCTACAAGGCTCTTTTGGCGCGTAAAGTCTCAAAAAAGTGTTGAAATGAATTTTGAAGAAACTATTTTTCTTTCGCCTTATTACACCAAACAAATAAGTACAAATCTGTTAAATCGAGTTAACCGCGTTGTTATTTCATAAATATATTACCTAAATTGTACTACTTGAACGTTTAAAGTCCACTAAAGTTCATTAAATTTTCATTTTCATTTCAACACTTTTTTGACAGATTATAGGTATAAACTTCATCAATCTTATAATTTAAATTTCAGAAATTCTTTTCTTAGCCGGTGCCTGTTCTATACTACGACGAAAAGTATCTATAGCTCGATGGGTTCAATAAAATGAATCTACTCCCCAAATTTCAAGTTTGTAGGTTGAATAGTGGCGTGTGGACTCAAGTTTCTTTTGCCAAAATGTATGTATGCGAAAGGCCCGGTGGCCGTGGTTTTTTTAAATCTAGGTCTATGTTGTTATTTAAATTTGTGTAGTTTACTGTTATTATATTGTTATTATCAATGATATTTACAAAATAAGTTACATTTAAAATAAGTTTAATTATATAGACCGCCTCTGTGGTCTAGCATTGTATTCTCGTGCACTAATCCAAAGGTCAAGGTTCAAATCCCGTACGGGCACATTTGTGTTCGGTCTGTGTGTCACGTAAACCTGTGGGTCTATATTTTTGCCCGAAGAACACATAGGACTTACGTACCCATCAGGCAGGGACATATAATAATCGTCAGTGAAATGTGGGTGTATGAGTTGGACTATAACTTGCACTTCACGGTTCATACACGGAAACACCTTTGACACCCCCTTGGGGTTAATGTCGTTACTATATAGGTACCTATAGTAAGTTCTAAAGACGAATATATAGGTACGATAGAATTTTTGGCTGTGTATCTGTCTGTTCCATTTTTACTAGAGCGGTTTTCTTTATTATCATCATAGTAACCCTGGTCAGCATATAGGCTATAAGGGTTGTAATAAAATAACCGAATAGCCGAAAAAACTGTTGACAATAGTTTGTATCTTACGCGAATGAAGCCGTGGGCAAATGCTAGTATTTAAATTACGTTAACCTGTAACTGTGAGCCTGCAAAACTTGTACCAACAATACTCAAATAATTAATATCTACTAACTGTTGGTCCTTATTTCCCATTCGTCCTATTATTCTGTTCTATCAGAGAAAATATGGGAATTTTCATTCCCGTTTGTCCTTTTATGTTTCCTAGTGTCTATAGAAATAGGACTGGTGGGAACACTTATTTATTAAGTTTCATTTGGTCTATGATTAACATGATCGTGTACTCGTATATTGATTTATTTTTGTAACCCCAGTAGTTTCCCAAAGATATGTATAATCGTTTCATTCGGCTGGGGATCCCATTTATCAATATTCTGTTCTAGGCACGGAGACTCAACCAGTTGTACTCTGGTTCTAGGGCACCACCATAAAGGTACTGCCGTCCAAAAACCATCTTAGGTTCAAGCCACACAGAAGAGGCGCGGCGCGCATCGAGCGCGCGGGCGTCATTCAAATTTCGTACAAGACGCATGGAAATAAAGTCGCAATTGAACACACCGAATGGTATGTATCAGGCGGTGTCGGGCGTCCCTACCATACCTCAAATTGCGACATTATTTCCATGCTTTTTGTACGAAATTTGAATGACGCCCGCGCGCGCAATGCGCGTTGCGCCGTATCTGTGTGGCCTGCACCTAACAGTGAAGCCAGTGTCCCATCGTAGGTACATCTATACTTTAACCTTTTTGAGTTAAAGATACTTTTGGCTCCCGGTTCAGGGGATAATACTGAAAATAATCGATTAGTTTTTTTTGTCGAAAAGGTCCTAAGGGCTTGTATTGGGTCTTTCAACGGTTTTTGTTTTGATATGCTGAGTCAACTACTTATCTGATCAATGTAAAACTTGGACACGTGTTTTATCAGACCTGTCTTCACGTTGTCAGGTCGGTTAATTGGACACATTTCGCTCGATAGATTTTATTTTCGAAAATGATGCCTTTTTAAGTTATTATTTCGTTTTATGTCTAAACTGCTTGAGTTTTATGTATGAAATTACTGCAATAACTAGAAAACATGGTTTATTTTCTAAAGTCAGGTGGAAAAACTCCTACATCAAACACTTTTTTGTAAAATCCAGAAAAACCTCTAAAATTCACTGATTTTGCGTGCCGCCAGCGCGCGAAGCGAGCATTCTAATGTAGACTTTCTGACAACATGCTGAAGTTCATAATCGCTCAGTAAGATTATCGTGAACCAGGGGTAAGGCCCTAAGGGTGCTGCGTAGCTAGCACGCACCAGAGATACGGCGTCTATGTATTGCGCTCCGGCGCAAACCGCGTTTGTCAGCGTGCGAGAGAGCAAGCATCAGTGGAAAGACACGACGACGGCGCGTGCTAGAAACTCTGGAGGGTGGTAAACCTGGTGAAACAGCTAAAATGAGATTTGGGAGGGTTTGAAAACAGAAAACTTGACACATTATTTAAATTTGATTATTTTGGTCAGGAAAGCTTCTCTGACTCGCTGAACCTTTTAGCTGTGATGGAAGTAAACATAAAGCTTGGTCTTCAGTGGTTTGGTCCATAATGATCTTGGTAAAACCAACTAAGGATGTTTCATGCAGCACTGCGAGCATCAACTGATTATACGTTATTACGACTGTAAGTAGAAACTACTACAAAGAGAGACAAAGCAAAAACCCTAACTAATTATTGCACCTATTTTTTAATATTCAGTGGAGGCTAGCGATATCACTTTAATAATTTCCCATTGTTCTCTAAATTACTGATTTCACAAAACAATGAGCAAACAAAACATATTTTGAAACTTTGTCTCTGAGATTTATTTTGTGACGCACGAGCTACCATACCTTTATTAAGTTAATGAAGATAAGTTGCATTTTTGCTCCGAATTTCGTTAACACTATTTCATGGAAATTTCATAAGAAACGCACAAAACAATGGGCCAATTATTGCACGTAATAATCAGAATATGTCTTTCTCTTTGGCAATTAAAATGTTCATAAGCTTGAACTAAGGAAAGTACCTATTAGCAGAAGAAAAACAGTTTTGATATATTTCAGTGACTAAATTAGGCATATAATAGAGGAATTGTAATATTTTAAATAAAAGGTGACATTCATTTATGCAGCCAAATTCATAAAGAAGGCTTGATAAGTGATCAGTATTACGAAAACACTTTTTGCCAATACCCCAAAATAAAATATTGACCTCCCATAGTAAATTGACTCGGGGCTATTCTTGCGTTTGTAGGAATGCGAGCAAAATTATGTACACGCAAAAAGGGTCATCGGACTTTGATACCGAGTCTTCAGTATGAATTTGGCTGCATAAATCAATGTCGCCTTGTAGGTATATCAAGTAACCGGTACAGCAGGCACAAACACAAAAATTCACAAAATACTTGAACAAGCTAAGGAGATAAGATAAGAACAGCAATTCAATGTTTGTAGTAGTTTTTGTAGTCCCCAAGTCAGTTCATTAAACTCACTTGCTATCAACAATTTTAAACGGTCTAACCCAATTTCCTTTCATAATTGCGTTACAGTCTACTTGTAGACGGCGAGATGTCGTCTCAGATAAAATGCTATGGCATCAAAATGTCGCCGGTTTTGAGATTCACCATTCTTTAGGATTTATGCGGGAAAGATTTTATGATTTCCAAATAAAAACTATGTAGGTATGTACCTACAAGATCTGCCACAGATTGCTATGGCATGAAAATATCCCCGGTTTTGAGATTCACCAATTCACCAACATTTGCGGGAATTTTTTTACGATTTCAAAACAAAAAAAACTATATGTCTGTGGAAGGTACAAGATCTGCTGCCACAGATTGCTATGGCATGAAAATATCTCCGGTTTTGAGATTCACCACTCTTTGGGACTTCTGCGGAAAATGTTTTATGATATACAAACAAAATAAAAGCTATGTTAGTAACAGATCTACCACAGCCACAGATATAATACGCATCTTCGCCAGTCTGCCTATTCTCGAAATACCTAAGCGAAATCTAGATTGTAAAAGCATTTGGAAACTTATTAGGAAATAGAACTCAAGTAATTTTAGAACTGGGTGTCATTTTTGTGCTCTAATTGGCGGCCGAACGTGCACTGTCATGGATTGCATATAAGGTGACTTTAATTTATCCAGCCAAATTCTTACTGAAGACTCGGTAAGTGCCCAGTAACAAGGTTCAATGACCCTTTTTGTGAAAGCCGTAAAGTATTCTTTTCGTGTTCCTTACAAACGCAAGCCCAGCCCCGAGTCAATTACTATGGGACGTCAAGATTTTATTTTGCGAAGTTAGCAAAATTTATTATCGATCCGTGTTACTGATCACTTACCAAGCCTCCAGTATGAGTTTGGCTGTATATTAAAGTCACCTTATATAAAGCGTTCGGAAATACGACCCTTGCCGAAGAGTGGTGTAATTCCTACCCTACCATACGGTATTGATATACGTAAGATTTACTTGAGTCTTTTTAGGGTTCCGCACCCGAAGGGTGCCTATTACTAAGCCTCCGCTGTCTGTCTGTCTGTCACAGGGGTCTACAGCTTCAGCCGTAATTGGTATACAGCTGAATATATGTAACTATGGCCTCTATGACGACAAATAATAAAATGTGCTGGTACGGAACCCTTTGTGCGCGAGACCGACTCGCACTTAGCCAAATTATTTCCAAGCATTTGGAACTTCCTTATAATTTAAGTAGGTGTAATAAATAAGATAAAAATTTTACATGGTATATAAATACCTAATTATCTAATTTAATTTTGTTGGTACCGTAAGAAGTCGGAGAAAAAGTACAGCAAGCTGAGTTTTAAACCAGCCTAGGACGAAAAAAACAACTGTGTTCCTCTATAATAAAGAAAATCTTACAATAAGTAGCCGGGACCAAAGGCTTAACGTAACCACTTTCCGAGTCAAAGGGGACACAAATTGTGCCCCTACGAAGTTTGAACCTACGGACTTCAGGCTAGTAAGACGGAACTTGACTACTAATCCACTGAGACTTTATCCCACTGCTATTGAATTCATGGTCACAACGTCATCTTCATTTTCGCTCTAGTAACTATCCCATTCGCAACCACCTGCTGCGCCAATCCAATACGCACTTACAATAAAATGTAAACGTCTAGGACAGGGGTCGGCAACCAGCGGCCCGCGGGCCACATGCGGCCCATGAATCACTTCGGTACGGCCCGTAAGGTTCGCAACCACTCCTCGCGCCTCACTCACTAAGTCTTTGTGTGAGCAAAAATTTTCCATTCTGAACTATAGAAAAAGCAAGCATTGTTTTCGGTTAACGGACGCGCTACTGCCCATTTCCGCATCTTAAATGCAAGCGAACATACAAAACCTTGCAAACCAAATGCAGCCGCAAAAATTGGATTAGTTTTTTACTAATCATTATTTGTTAACTACTATAAATGTGATACAAAATCGAATAACTGTTTTATTTATTCTAAATTATTTGTATACAAAAATGAGATGCGGCCCTCGGTGATCGATTACCCTGGTGTTTTGGCCCCCCTATATCAAAAGGTTGCCGACCCCTGCTAGAAGAACTAACTATCTCTCATCTTAGATCGAGTCGAGCGGGGATTATTTTCCGCAGACTGCACTTCTTATTGTCTTTTGCACGTAGTTTATTCCATGTTTCGGACTCGTGGTGAGAGGAACTGAGGAAGCCATTGTTGTCATTCGCGCCAATTTTGTTTTGACAGTTTTTTTCTTTTTTAAAGTTTAAATCGGCGCGTGAGGCGGCCGATTAATATTTTCGGCCAGCTGTGTGGGTTTCATGTCTAACTTTTTTAGTGGAAATGGTGAGATTCTGGTGGATGTTTATATTTTTTGCGAAAACGGCGTCGGCTAGTGATAATACGCTTACGGACGCAGTCGCTGAAAAAGGTTGGTGTCTTTGTATTTAAACTTAACGACCTGATAAACAGTCTGGTGAAGAAAAAAAAATTGTTTTCTACGAATGGATAATATGGGTACGGTAGTATCGGTTTGGTATCAGAATATTATACAACCAATGTTACGTTTTTGTTATAATATAAAATTTAAAAAGCCAATTACGATTTTTATGTAGCTTTCGGATCCTAAGTCCAGTAGGCCTATTCTCAGTCTGTCGAATTAGCCTTCTCGATCGTACCATTTTATCTGTCGAACTCCATTCATTTTTAGATCGAGTCTTAGAGATCTCGATTCGATTGTTTCTTCGTAATTGCCCCCAGTATTTCGAGAGAGATTTACTGACCGAAAAGTTTCATGAAACTAACTATCGAGTGTCGAGTCGATTTCGAGCATGAGATCAGAAATCTCGCCGCAATAATTTCCAGAAATTAGCACCCTGAATTTCTTAGGCATTCGGTTGGTATACTTACTAATCTTAGTATGTAGAAAATATATTGTCCATCTTCCAGAAGTGCGTTCATTAAAGAACCCTAGGGTAGGTAGGAACACCGGCGTTGCAACACTGAGTTTTTGAACGGGTTTGGCCGAGTTGCTACACTCCAAACGTCATTTCACATATCTCCAATAGATTTCGTATTGATTTATATGTCATTTTGACGTCTCTATACGAATCTTGCGAACCCTGCTCAGAGTTGGTGTTAAAAATTCGACACCGGTGTAGCGACACTGCTATATTAATGGTCGGGGTTGCGACCAGTGTCAATTTTTGAACGGTTTAGTGTTGGAACCCGGGGTACGAATCCAAGCCGGTTGAGTTTTTGAACGACTATCTGAGTGTCGTGAGTTGAGAGTGACATATTCTCCTGAGTCATGTACCTACGTAACCCTACTCGTACAGTTGAACATCTTGTAATCAAGCTTTTTAATCTTCGCCGATGCTATTAGCTTACAAACATTGTCACGGTACTGCGCCTCAGACAATGGAAGTGAAAATAAATGCAGAACGCCGCCGTACAAAATGGCTGCATTCTAAACTTTCAATTTCATATCTGCAAATTGTTTTTGTTATTACGCGCATAACGTTTATCCGGCTAGATAGAAGGATCGTTAGGTAAGTATATAAAATAAAATGAATCGTGTAGCCTGTGAGAGAACGTGAACTACTGTCCGCACCAACGAACTTAGAATTCCTAGTTCATTGGTTGTTCTACACCAACGGCGCGGCGGATACAAACATTTTTTTGGGTTTTAACTAAGTCGGTTTCATCGAGCTATTTCAGTAAATCAGACTAACTAAAGAAAAGGAAAAATTCTGATAAAAAAATTATGTTTACTCGTAATAACCATTAAGTTTATTTCTCCTAATAATAAAGTGGTAAAAAAGTCGTGTCTGCCTGTACACTGAATATTTTTGCGAAATTTTAATTTGTATTTTACTGAGGCTATTTTGCAATTTTTGTGTCTGTCTCTATGTATGTATGTTCGTTTTAATTCGGCAACCACTCGACGGATTTGAATGCGGTTTCCTTTATTATCATCATAGTGTCCCGGGTCATAGTGATCATGGTTTTGAGAGCACTTCAACCCCTAAGCCCCCCCTCCACCGCACGATCCACACCATAACTTGAATATGGCTGGAGCTGGACCGATAGTCGAAGGACATAATTACACTCTGTCTCTGAAAAAATAGGAAATCTTACATGACATCACATCTTGAAAATTAGTGTTGTGTTCTGTTGTGGAGGTTTTTAATTAGATTTCATATAGGAAACCACCGTCAATCGCTACAAATATTTAAATCTGAATGTTTGTTTGTTCTTAGAACATTACGAATAAACTTTTTAAGATTGTGACCCGGGCTGAAACATAGTCTACTTTTATCCCGGAAAATCTGCCAGTTTTATAGGGACTACAAATGAGTGTGACAGTAGAGTTAGGTATTGGCTAGGTGTCTGGTAGTCAGAGTGCGCTTTAAGACTAGAAGACTCGTAATAATGTCTTTGTACGCTACAAAAATGTTTGGGTACGCTTTCTTGTAAAAATAGTTCATGTATCATCGCCATCGAAGCAGCAGTCAAAATATCAAGTATAAATAAAATAGGGTAAATTGTATAAGTGAATATAGTTTGTCAAGCTGCATAAGGACACTATCAAATGGAGAAATCTGTAGCTCGTAAGAGAGAGCGTGAGAAGTTTTAACCAATTCACTGTATGTTGTTATTATTATATGAGTAACATGGAAATGTGTCGAAATATTAACCCAAAATCTCATATTAAACTCCTTAATTAAAGGCGATTATAAAGCCTGAATTTGCAACTCGACATGTGTCAAATAACGTTTTGCAAAGCGGCTGGGCTGTTAAGACGATTGCTTGCTGCGTCTCCGGATAGCGCAAAATAGGAGAAGATAATACTGTTCACATGTACGCGGTGGACGGAAAAACATTTCCATCGTCTATTATTTACTTTTTATAAATAAAAACAAAAATAATCTAGTGAGTAATTCCAGAATAAGCATAATTTTGCGCAATTCATTTATAATATTTATAGTTTTATAAACCCCAGAAAAAAATTCACAGTTTTATTGGCAAGATAATAATATTATTTCAGAATTTTTGCTTGTACCGCTTAGAAGTTAACCCATTTTCAGTGGAGGCTGTTTCGATAAAGTAATTCTTATTTGTCGTTGTCGTACAGCTATATTTGTATTGTGTTGTAAGGCATTCGATACACACCCAGGGTTCTGTGATTTTGCCACCTCCTGCTAGTATAGCTAACCATATCGAGCTTGATACAGTGTTCTTTCTCACTGTTGTTCTACCTAAACAGGGGACAGACAGTGTATATCGAGCTGCCAAAGCTCGATATGGTCTTCTATGCTAGGTATCATGACGACTTTCTTTCGACTAACATGTTTTCCGAGGCACACAAACTCAGACCAAGAGGCCTAACATGGTGCCACTTTAACACCATTTGACAGTTAAGTCCATGTTTAAAATGATGTTAAATGTTGCAACCATGTTAGGCCTGCAGGGCCCATATTGTCAAACTTCGACATCCATCGCAATTACACATCATTTATAGCCAATCACGACACCCTTGATTGCTATAGCGATAGATATTGAAGTTAGGCCATAAGAGGGTTGATCTAAATTGTGCCCCTAAGGCATTTGAACCCGCTATCTCCCAGTTAGCACGCCGAAACTCCACCACCGAGCCACAGGTGTGCATAAGAGTCATAATTGAGAGTCAACAAGATGCAAGAAAAAAAAGGTTTATGTTTTTTGATTGTAGTTTTCTGAAGAAGCTATAAAGTCCATCCTTTGAAAAAAATATATGACGCTGAGTGATCTTTTGTGAAGTGCAGTTACCTAATTATAATTAAATTTATCAAATATTCAATCCAGAAAAAAATAATTCTTAAGCCTCAGTTTTCATGATATTTCATGTTTGAAAAATTCATTTCTCCTGTACTATTCAACAGATTCGCTTGGTTTTTATATAGTAAAATAGGTATTATTGATACCTATTGCAGTTACCTAAAATTGCAGCTCTTACGGCAAACATAGATAAAGAAATCTTTATATTTTTTTCACGAACGCGAGGTATTTCTGTCGTCGTAACTGCGAGGACGAAGAGCGTGCGATTGTAGATTAAAATACAACGTATTAAATGTTGTTTTCGCCTGATGTAAAATAATGTGTTTAATCTAGCCTATGCCATATCCTTAACTTATGTAATTAACATAACTTTTCAACTATAAGATGGTATCAGCTCGATATGTCTATTCGTTTAATATAAAATAATGCCGCTGTCGGTGGCTGCTTTCCTCTATAGGTTTTACGTTTCCGTTTTTAGACGACATACACCCAGCGACGGAAGCAGCGCTCGCCTTGTACAGCGGAGACCGCATCAAGTTAGACACTTCGGACATTGTACATATCTTATGTTCTTCTCTGTAGAGGCTAATATCGTACTGCAAGTGTATAGCTTGATGTAGTCACCACTGTACAAACCGGAATAGAGATTTCATTTTACATAGCATGCTTCTTTATTGGACGAGCAAGCTTGAGCGGCGGTTTTCAAAGTTTTACCTCTTTAGACCCTCGATTTCGGTCTCCTTTTCAACTGAACGGCGAAGTAAAGTAGTTCTTGGATATCCCACTCCTCTTTTTCCAGCTCGGTACCAAGAAGTGCATTCTTCGAGAGATACATACGAGCATGGATGATTTTGTCTATGATACGAGTAAGCCTCCCAGAGTACCGTCTACACCCCCTAGAAATGTTGGCGTCATTGATATAAAAAGTTTATTTATTCAATGTTAAGCGTCATTTGTTATGTTTTTTGCATGTGATCTCGTAGTATGGAGGGCTATCTCTATTTACCATATCAAAGTTCACATAATAAGAACAGATACTTGATGGTTCCATGCTACAAATTCTGGTTATGCCAATGGGGGGATATGTATCGGAATAATTAATAATGGTGAGAAAGAAATAAAATTTAAAGCTTAAAAGTATCTTCCTCTATTCCAGAGTCTCGCTTCCTGCCCCTGTTCGAAGGAAAGCGTTACGAGCGACCAGCGATCGGTCCAAGTGGTCTACCACCCCTGACGCAGGGACCGATTGCTGGAGAACGATGCTCCTCTCGACTGGAATCCGCTTTGGACCAGCTGAAGAGGAGGAAGAGAAATCAACCCAAGAACCTGGATATGCCGTTGGTAAGAAAGAATACGCAGATAGTTTTGGTCATGATGCCGGGTCCACCAGTCTAAAGGAACTCTAGCGAGAGGAGGTTGGTGTTTGTAATAAACAGCTACAGCCAGAACTTTGGCAGATTACAAAACCACTAGCTCTAGACTATAAATCATGTAAAAAAAAACTATTTATTTATTACAGCTCTCAGGCAAAAAAACCAGGCGGCCCACCATTGCCTGGGACCGATGGATGGCGGTATATCCATCCCCAATTGCCGGGCCTTATATAAAACAGACTAGTGACGGGCAGCGGCGTCACTGGTGCAAGGGTTTCGGCACCGCGCTCACCAACCCGCCTGCCCAGTGTGTGTGTGAGTATGGGCATTTCTTCCAGGGGGACCGCCAAGAGTGGCGAAATCCTGGAAAGGCCTATGTCCAGCAGTGGACCAAATAGGCTGATGGATGGATGGATTTATTTATTGGTCTCTAGAAAATATTTGCAGTGGTTTATTTTGAAGGTCATGGTTAAGGTAGTTGCGACGGGTCTCATTACCAAAGGCGTTTCATATTTTTGAATAAAAAGTAAGTACATACCTGCCGATTAAATATTTTAAAAACCGGTCAAGTGCGAGTCAGGCTCGCATACCTAGGGTTCCGTAATTCAACAGTTTCGGGAACAGTCAGGATAAAAGTATTTAAAATCTTGCCCTTAACTTAAAAGGTGATTTCAACAACTCGATTATTGTAAACTATTTATGTTTTACCAATAAGGATATTTTGTAAAGATATTTTATTTTTAACTGTTTATGTTAACTTAAAAAAGAATTGATTGTACCACAAAAGATACACAAATATTTTTATACCGTACTCGAAATAAAACTCGAATATAAAAAATTACATTTTGTCATTTATTATCGTGAAATTCTCAACCGTTATATTTTTCATACATTTTTTTGTCGTTTTTCTCGAAGTTGGTGACAGTAAATATAAGTAGTAAAAGTATATATATTTTATAATCAGCTCTTTAATATCTACAATTTGATACCTATATTGTATTTTAAGGATATTATTTTTTATTTTTCTCACTTTTGCATTGGAAATATTTTTTAACAATTTAAAAGTTTTGTTTTTTTTACACCATATTGTGTATGCAAGTGAATGCTATTTTTGTAGCAAATTTCAAATCTTTACCTTTAACGATCCCAAAGTTATGAGGCTGTGACATACGGACGGACGGATGGACGGACGGACGGACAAGGGAGTCTCACCATAAAGGTTCCTTTTACCTTTCAGGCACTACGGAACCCAAAAAATGTGGTACCTATATCGACGGTTAAGAATCAATAACGTCTAACATTTTTGTTTGGGTTTGCAGCTAGATTTATAATTAAATTTTGCGTGACCTGCCAATACCAATTAGGATAGCGTTCTGGAAAACAACTTTTAACTTTAAACGCAAAAAGTTGTTTTTCCCGAAAATTTTAAATTGGCGTTTAGACTAGTGATGCAGAACGCTATCCTTGGTTATAATCAGTACAAATACTGATTTTTTTAAATATGTTATCGCTTCTTTCGAAACGTTTATTTCGCCTCCTGTAATATTTTAGTTTTGTTAGACGTTATTGATTCTTAACCGTCGATATGTAGCTCGTTAGGTACATGGCACTACGCGACAATAGTTTAATGTCAATTAGGCTTCTCTAACAAAGTTGTGTTATTTTATGCATTAATTTGTAAATGATCCTTCACAACAACTTTAAAGCGTGTTTATAGTTGTTGTGCCGGATCGAATCATGGCCCGAGTAAATTTTTCAAATTCTTTTCTTTACATTTGTTTCAAATTGATCTTTTCTACTTTGAAATGCACTCTAATAATAATATTAGAGTATTCCAAAGCGATAGATGTCGTTGTTAGAAAAGTCTAATTGACCTTAAAATATTGTCGCGTACCCAACGAGCTACAGTCTAACTAACAAAAAAAAATATTACAGGAGGCGAAAAAACGTTTCAAAAGAAGCGATAACATTTTGGAAGTTTGTAAATTAAACATATTAAAAAAAAGAAGATTCAATATTGTACTGAATATTATATGTACCGAGGATAGCATTCTGCATCACTAGTCCAAACGCCAATTTAAAATTTTCGGGAAAAACAACTTTTTGCGTTTAAAGTTAAAAGTTGTTTTCCCGAAAAAAAACCGAAATGCACTTGCCCTTAAATCACATTTATATAATATTTGTATCAAAAAAATAAGAAAAGCAATCATAAGTTGTGCGTTTGGTAACAAGACCCGTCGCAACCACCATACCTTACTGCGAGCCAAATTTTAAGTAATTACTCGGCAATTTTCGAGTTATACCGCGCACAGACAGACAAACAACGGAACTCCGCTGTAAAAACTTAATCTACATGGGCAAAACTAATACGTAAATCGATGAAATTTCTTTCTGTACAGAGCCAGACTTTGGACTTGAATGGATACAGCCTCCACCAGCAAATGAGGTCAGCACCGATCGACATGTACGTCACAAGGATGCGCGTCCGCCTCCCACAAAACAGCAACTGGGTTCGCGTTCAGAAATGCTACTTCGACCCTCGGAACGTCTCCCTTGACACCATGCTCATGTTTAACGACCTGACGATCAGCGGAAACGTCGACTTATACGATGCCAGTGAGCTCGACAGAGGAGTCCCACAAAATCGTCTGCGAAGGAACTACAATCCACCTCCTTACGACAACTTCCCAAGACACAGAGGAAACAGTGGCTGTAACATGATCCTGCGGCTTCGAAAAGCTGGAATAGGCTTCCACACAAGACCCTTGAATCAACAACCGGGCAAATTCAATGTGAAAACTGATTCGGAGTTCGTAGAGCCAGGTTTTATTAGTGTCTACGCTTACGGTTGCGAGAGGTATATAAACAGGAATTCCAACTGGAATAAGGACAACCTCCCTTTGAAACGGCGGAAGAGATCCGATGAGTTTACGTTTGAGCCTCATTTGGAGCAACCCTTTGAAGATCTGGATGGAAGGTCTTCTGATGACTGGGACGTCTATGAACCACGAGGCAATAGACTCAACTACGAGAGAAGTAAGCTTTTCAGGCCTGAAGACGATTTGGATGAGGTTGAAGATATTTCAAGGGAAATGGAGGATATATTCACAAAAGGAATCAGGACTCTTTTGACCACTTACATGAAGAAGGAATTGCAACCGGCGATCAAGGACACCTTAATGAGAAACATGGGTTATGTGATATCTTATGGATAATGATGACACAATATTCATGTATGATGGCCGTTAACATACGATGATGACAGAAAAGTTCAAACTTTTTGGTATGGTAGACATTGGCATTGATATTAAATAGGTACAAAATGTTTATAGTTTTATACATATGCTAGCTACAGAATTTATAGATTTTTTACTGCTAATGTAAGGTGATTATGTATTTCATTTATATTTGTTTTTAGTCATATTTATGTCTATCTATTGTAATTAAAATTAATATCATTTTGGTTCATAGGGCATTTAGATCTTTAAAACAGTTTAAATAAATTATCTCGTTTTATAAGGTTTGGTTTAAAATTTAATCTTCAAAGTTTACTAACATAAAAATTCTACTTACTATATTTTGTATCACAGCTTAGGATACCAGCATTGACTATATTTTGATTCACATTAAATAGTTATTCATAATAGTATAATAAATCAACAAGACAATAAATAAAAAAATCACACATTTTATGAGATAACAGTAGTGCTTAAAAAATAATCATATTCCCTTACAGCTATGCCACACTGCAGGAGGCGTGCGGTGGGGGCTGGCAGCCTAAAGAAATGTACTGTCGCTGCTCATACATGCTTTATTTTTGACTGCTCACTGCTGCCGCCCCCGTTGCATCATACCTGAGGTCATATTCTGTTGGCACAGATCCTGAATTTAGGAGTACAGTCATAACTGCAATATGAAAGTTAAAATTACTCTAACTACTTTCATTTAAATCTCTTTTAATAACTAAATAAATAAGTTGTAGTTAATGATAATGTAATAGTGTACTAATTCCTCATTGCTAACAGAACAGACATTTAACATTTTATCTACCAACAATACAAAAATATTTAAACCTACCTTAATTTCACTTTTTCATCAAAAGGAGTTTGATTTCATCATAAACAGCAAAATGCAAAGCTGACACTAACACAGCTTTTAGCATACTGGGCCAATATCCTTTGTATAAAGCCAAAAATCCTTCTTCTGTGATGGTTAACTTAACACAATGTAACAATCCATTACAATACATTTGCTTTCCAAAACCTGTTCTATGTTCCTGAAATCCTTGGATTTGCAGTCTCTTCTTTACCAAGTCGAATGGGTAAATAGCAGTTTTAGCAAAAAATCCTGCTGCAGAACCTGCTAATAAATTTCCTAGAAAAGATGACTCCACAGTTGACAGCACAGTTGTTTGTCTTTGAAAAAATGAAATTTTATTTAATATATGTTCTGTAAACAGTTTATACACAGCAAACTGAACACCTGCATGAGGTGCTATTTGGGCTAAAGTAGGCAAAATTCCTTTGAAAAAAGCCATAGATCCTTCTCTTCTCATTATTATTGAAAAAGCATTGGTAAACCCTTTGTATGCCTTTTGGGTTTTTTGTTCAGCAATTAATCTTGTCCTTACGGTATCAAATGGATAAGATAGTACTGTGGCAACAGAAGCAGCTATAGCACCACAAGAAAAGTGGACTCCATGTATGTGTGCATGAAAGAACTTGATGTTTGATTCTTGGCAGAGTTGCTCCAATTTTTCGAAAGTTGTAAACTGCACAGTTCCGTATGAAATTGAGAGAAGCTGAGCTGGGATATGACCACTCCATAAAGCTTTTATTCCTTCCTCCTTGATTATGGCAGTAGTGGCCTGAAATATTGAGCTATATTTCGAGCCATTCTTTATGGGCTCAAGTTGTAATTGAAACCTGATCTTGAGGACATCTAAGGGCTGCCCTATAGCTCTCGTGACTGCACCGGCCGTTCCACCAGCAAAGGCAGTTTGTACAGCAGATATTTTCTCTTCTGAACTTATATTTTGCAACATTTCTACCATTTTAGACTCAACATCACTAATGTTTGAATTCAAACTCTTCAAAATTTTGGTTACCTACCTTTATTGCTAACCCATATAGGTACTTATAACAATGCTTTTGTTCATTTCATTTTCATAGTTTTACAGGTGCTCTGTGCGTGTTCTAACTCTAAGCTTTCGTTTCGTTCGAACCATTTTCGAACCGAACTGTCAAACAAGGTTTCATTTCGAAACGAGAGAATTTACTCGGAGTGAGCGAATTTCACCACACAGCGTTCAAACATTAGAGTGAAGAAACGTTGGTGAAACCACTGTTAAATTACTTATTAGACTGTTAAGATATCTATGACTATGAGTGATATCCAGGGTAAACATGGGGTAAATACAATGGACTTTTGCACGAAAGTGATTTAAAACGCTTCCGATTAAATCAATCGTCATAGGTATCTTAGATAAATTATACATTTCGGATTTTCTGTGCGCACTTTTTGACAGACAGCTGATTAAATAGGTACTCTGTGATTACAAATGATGTTTGACAGTTTTTATGATCTGTGCAGGGTTGCCAGACATACGATAATTCTCGATCATGTACGCTTTCAACTATTGTACGATCGATGACGAAGCAAACAGGGTTCTCGTATGAAAAAGTACGAGAATTTTAGTTTTGAAAGTCTGATGAATAGTCAAAGAATCAAATCAAAATTTATTTTGTAAAATAGATACATAAAGTACAAGTCAAAGTTAATCTTTACAATATACCGGATGTAAATAGAGTGCGACCATTAAATGAAACCACATATTCTACCGACCCTACTGAACCACTTTTCCCAAGAGACATACCCGCAGACACCCTTAGCTTAGGAAATAATTGAGTTCCAAACTAAAATCCGTGAATCCTAACGCACCAACATACGGGCGAGTTTAGAAAGAGCGTCGTCCGTGAAACCTGCAGCTGTTTGAGTACAGGGCTCTCTCTAACCTCGCCCGTATGTCGGTGCGTTAGGGTTCACGCGTTTTTGTTTGGAACTCAATTATTTCCTAAACTAAGGCTGTCCGCGGGTATGACTCTTGGGAAAAGTGGTTCAGTAGGGTCGGTAGAATATGTGGTTTCATTTAATGGTTGCACTCTATTTACACCCGGTATATCTTTAGAATATAAAAAAATATATGTATACTAATAAGGGAAATACATACAAAAAATATTTAGGTTGGTAGTTCCTTATGCACATTCTCATCAAATATTTATTGATGGCGATGAAGACAAGAAATACATAGTCCTACAGATAGCACGCGAGTTCATGTCCATCCCAAAGAATGCGGTAGTGCAGTGACCTAATCAATTATGGTAGGTAATGTCGATAATTACTACCGATTTTATATAAATATAATAAGTACTTACTGGTTTATTGCTAATAGAGAAAAATATTTTTGTAAATGCAATTTAATCACTATCAGATGCAAAGACAACTGACAGAGCAGAGTCGGAATCAATATCTTCACCATCGCTGACTTCGATTACGAATTTGTCGATCGTATTTTCCATTAGTCCGTCTTTTCAACAGCAACTAATTTTCGGTACCTATCGATAATCGTGCGTCATAACCATCGAGGACAACACTTGACTGCAGACTAATGCAGCGAGGTGGATGAAGGCGGGGCGAGCTGCCCCCGCGCGTTGCCTCTGGCCCCGATGGACATGGACTCGCGCGCTATCTGTACCATAATTTGCACTGTGTGGGTAAATATTACCACATTCGAATGAGGAGGAGTTTTTAACAAAAGTATGTAATGAAAACTAAAATCTGGAATAAAGTTGCTACTAAAACTGTAAAAGGTGCATTGCTCACGTACGGCTCGGTACGTGAATCTAAAAACTGTTGAAACTGAAAAAATAAGGAGTAGTATGACACCGGTGGACATTCAACTGAATCGGATGAGGAGCTACGCTAGCACTTTTTTTTAATAAATAAAGAAACGAACTTATGAGAATTTTTTATTGGTAGGTAGGTACCTATGAGAATTTTACATATTTAGTACGAGAATAAATTTTTACCCACTTGGCAACACTGAACAGCGAATATAAATATACAAAATACAAAAAACGTGTTTTTGGCGAATTTCACGTTGCTTTCATTTTCTGTGTTCAATAAAATTGTGGGATGGGGAAAAAGGACAAGAGTTCTCTGGGAAGATCTCTTATCAAAGATCGGTTCTCGAAGACTCGACACCGTAAACATGTGGAGGACAACACATTGGTTTGAACTTCTTTTGAATACATTTTATTTAATGCTGTAGGTAGGTAGGTTTCAGATAGGTTACTATCTGAAATATTTGGGTCCAGTACAATTTCTTCGCATTTCCTTTACATCAGTTTAGAAATTTATAGCTTATACAATATTTTTTATAACCTTATCTTTTATTTACATTGTTATGTCATGAAAGTAAGAACGGGGTTGGATCTTATAAAGTGAGAGCAGATTTTGAGATAAATATGAATGTGGGGGGTTTCTTGGGGTCCAGCTCGAACACTCTGAAAAATTTTTTTTTCTAGGAAATTTTATTACTTTTGAAAATATTAAATTACTTATGAAACACATTTACATGAAACGAAATGTGATATTGATATTTTGTTTGGTTTTAGTCAAGCAACATCTGTCAGAATAGGTAATAATGGGTGAAAGGAAACAATATTTATGAAACTACATTGATTTATTTAAGTTAAAGAAATGAACAACCCAGAAAACTTATCTAGGGCAAAGTGCGACTCTGTACTGGTAGGTTACTAGAAGCTCTAAAACCGAAACTACCCCTAGAGTGTATATAAAAAGCTGGAGGTGCAGAGGAAGGGCAGCCCCCGCCCACTGTAACAAGTGCAGGAACCTGTGTGAGCCGTAGAGGGTGCATGGGTGCCTGCACTTTGTCATGCAAAGGCGAAGGGGCTGCACTTTCCATAGGGCCGAAGCAGTCGCAGCAGTGTCTGGTTTTTTAATCCAGTGAAATGTTGGAAAAAAGTGAGGTTATGAATTTACGAATAAATAAAAAACTTAAAAACCTGGACCTGGACTTTATCTCCCCCCATCTTCCTCCCACTCCTCCACGGCCTTTAGAGATTCAGTCAGGTTTGAATGAACGATTATTATTTTTATTGTGGCTAAGGTTTCATTGCTTGCAGTCAACCATTGAATGAAATGAACGAAAGATCAGTATTTTGCAAATATCCCCAAAAATAGCTGGAAATAAAATTTCAAATAATGTTAATTTGCAATTATGAACCAAAAGGTGTTAGAATATTTGGTGTCTTCTCAGATGACCGCTTGTGAATTGAATAATGGCCATGTGGCTAGGTAACTTAAGAGTCTAACCATTACAACAGTGGAAGTATTTTCAAAATTGGTTTATAGGTTCCAGAGATTACCTACGTGAATATAATTAATGGTCCCTAAATCTCTGTCCCTAGGGAACTGCCCATCCGTATGCTCTGCCGTCAGGCATACAAAAATTTTCATATCTTGAAATCATTATACATATTTACAAAATATACAAATTTAATTGATTACTTATGAAATACACTTCACCTAAATGGAGCCACCCCACCCCGCCTTTTCTGTTTGTATTGTCCATAGTAAAAAAAAAGGACCAAAATGTTTTTATGCAATTTTGAAGCTGGCACATCCAACATTAGTCTCATGTGCTGCTGTTCTGAATTTGAATACGAGGAACAAAAAAAAGGAACTTGATGTGTCACATCACATGTATAGGCTTCGTCTTTTATAGAGCAAAACATGTGTAACCATAAAAAATGGTTTAGTAAAAAAAAAACATTTTATTCAGTAACTTGTATTGCCACCCAAAGCATTTATGATTGCATTCATGCGATTTGGCATTGAATTGCATATTAAGGAATAATTTCCCATTCCTCGTCGATAGCTGTTTTCAGCTCCTGTAATGTTTGTGGCGCTAGATGACGAGCCCAAACGCATCTTTTTAACTCGTCCCATAAATGTTTTATGGGGTTCATGTCGGGGGTTTTTGATGACCATTGCATAACCGTGATACCAATGTCTTGGAGGTAATTTGTGACAATTCCTGCTGTGTGTGCTCTGGCATTGTCATGCATAAAAATGAAGTTTGAGCCCACAAACTCGGCATATGGCATTACATGGGCCTCCTAACATTGCCGTTAATGATCAGCATTTAGTGATGGCATCCGAGGTCCTGACACAAACCTAAGTGCAGTTTTGCCTTTGGCAGAAATGCCTCCCCAGACGGTCCACGACCCACCCCTATAACTCACTCTCTCTTCTATGCAACACTGCACAAAATGCTCTCCCTGTTTTCGGTACACCTTTCTCCTTCCATCATTACATTACCATGAACCATGATCTTTGTTTTGTAACTAAAGAGCACCTAGCTCCATTGCCTTTGTGTCCAGCGTAAACGTTGACGTGCAAACTGAAGGCGCGACATTCCGTGAGCGCGCCCTAGTTTCAGTCTGTTGGCTGGCTTGTGCGGCCTTAGTCCACGTTCTTAAAGCCTTCTCCTAACAGTATGTGCGCTATCAGCAGCCCGTGGAAGTCTTGAAGCTGTTCTTGGATCTGGACCGAAGTTAGGTGACCATTTCTCAAACTGGTCGTAAACGTTAACCGATCCTGTCGTTCTGTTGTCACTCTAGATCGTGTTCCACATGAACGGAAAACATATCTTTGAGTCTCAAGGTATCTATGGTACACTCTTTGAGCAGCGGTCCGGCTTATATCGAGTCGTCTACTCACGTTTTTCTGGCTTGAACCGGACCGAAGGAGTGCCACAGCTTGCATCGCTACTTCAGGCGAAGTATCCATAAATTAAATGCAGAAATGGTTTAAATTTTGATAAAAACAACATAGAAAATTATTCAAATCCGTAGATTTAAAAAAAATTACAGCCAAATCAAAGCTCCAATTTAAAGTATCTGTATTTCTATGTTTTCCTCATTTTCCTAGATAATGATCACATGCAGCTCTTCATTTGTTTTTTGAGTTTACGAATTTAAATTCGGAATCATTTTCCACGTCAAATTGGTGTTGAATGTGCCAGCTTCAAATTGCATAAAAACTTTTTGGTCTTTAAAACAATTTTTTCAAGTTATGGACAATACAAACTGAAAATGCAGGGTGGCTCGATTTAGGTGTCCCGGAGTGTTACATTATTGATCACATATCAAATTAATTTTTTAATTCTATTGCTTGTCAATTTACATGTCAACTATTTCATTACATTATACCTATAATTCATAATCATTCTCTAAAAATATACACTAATGCAGATTAGTGTAGATACTTAATGGTATGTAGCTTGTTTCAGTAGCTTTTCAACTACATATAATATATGTAACATAATTTTAAACCTTTATGTACTTACTTATTTTGTCATTTTCTCATGCTAGGTATGAAATGTCCCAATTTATAGACGTAGAATTCTAAAGGTTTAGACATCCTCCCTCAGTCTGTGACTCAAGATAAACTTTTTAATTTTAGCTTCACACAACAGAAGTCAACGATGGGTTTGACTGGGGCCGCTTGAACTTACAATCAGTGACAGCAGAATCTTCCCTCCAAGAGTTCCTCTCAACAGCAGAGTTGGCCCAGAGGGAGTTTACAGCGGAGAAGTTAAACATAAGATATGTGAAATCTGCACCAAGTGAAGTGTCCATTGTGACGTCGCAGCCAGACTTTGATGAACCCCTAACTGTTCCTAGGAGGTGAGTTTTTTTTAAATAATTTGTATACAATGGTGTAATTTACTGGTCAACATTTCCGTACATCAACATATTTTTTACCCGTGTTCGGTTAGTTCCGTACGAGCTCGGGAAATGAACGTTCGGGCCAACCAATAACAGTCAGTCAGTGCTCTATAATCCGAAGTTGAATGTAGATTGAAATAGCAAGCATAGCGAACCCGTGCGCGACTGACTTCAAGCCGCCGACTACAGGCTAGTTAAGGCAAGAAAATAACTTTGTACTTAAATCTGTCCATCATCTTGATATCTTTAAAACAAAATCAATATTCAAAATTTAGGCAAAATGGTGCCCTTTAAAATATCAGTAACAGATGATAGAGGTCTTATACTTAAAAACAACAGAGACACGGGTTATCAAGTTTTGTACTATAGCTTGGCCATAACTGCTGTGCACTCTCTGAGGTATGCCCGGCGAGGCGGGGGGAGGAAAGGAACTAGCATGAGTTCACCTGAGATCGATATCGTCGGATTTTACGAGATTGGATTACAATATTTTTAAGGATATAAACTTTATACATTTATTAGGAAATATGATACTACTATAAGGTAAGTGAAATAAGTAGCTAAGTACGTTATATTAAAATTATAATTTTCATTTCAATATGTCGTGTTTTATTAAAAAACTAAACATATAATTGAAATCAGCATCGAAATCAAATATAAAAAGGTATAATTTTAATTTATCGTACTTAGTAACTTGAATGATGTGAACTCATGCTACTCTTTCTTTTCCTCCCCCCACCTCGCCGCGCGGCGCAAAGGCGGTGCACAGCGGTAACGGTCAGGCTAGCTTGGCCATAACTGCTGTGCACTCTCTGAGGTATGCCCGGCGAGGCGGGGGGAGAAAAGGAACTAGCATGAGTTCACCTGAGATCGATATTGTCGGATTTTACGAGATTGGGTTACAATATTTTTAAGGATATAAACTTTATACATTTATTAGGAAATATGATACTACTATAAGGTAAGTGAAATAAGTAGCTAAGTACGTTATATTAAAATTATAATTTTTATTTCAATATGTCGTGTTTTATTAAAAAACTAAACATATAGTTGAAATCAACATCGAAATCAAATATAAAAAGGTATATTTTTAATTTATCGTACTTAGTAACTTGAATGGTGTGAACTCATGCTACTCTTTCTTTTCCTCCCCCCGCCTCGCCGCGCGGCGCAAAGGCGGTGCACAGCGGTAACGGTCATGCTATAAAACGATACCTATGCGCCTTAATCTGTAAGTTCCGAGACATAATGTGGACTGCAATCTATTGTCTTAGCGATAATGGGAATTGAGAGTGTTAAATGCTGTGACTTATATAATAACCCTACTTAGGTTTAACCTGCCTTATGCAAGATAAACAGGTTAATGAATATCTTTTTGTTTTTATTTGGACTATATGCGAAGTTCGTTGTCATAGCCTCAGTTGTTTTTTACATTCATGTCTGTTCTCGGCATGTCTTAGGGCATCTGATATTATTAAGCCTGATATCCTTAACTTGATCTACCCAGCAGCGGGTAGGTGTTCTGCCCCTAGGTCTCTTTCCTTCAACTTTGCCGACCAGAAGAAGTTTCTCCAGATTATCTGGGTCTCTGTGTGCTATGTGGCTCATACTTTATATAGTATTAAATAGCATAAGTATTAAAAATATGAAATTAATTATCTTTTTCAAGACCTCCATGGAAGCCTGGTATAACAGCAGAAGAACAGCTGATCAAAGAAAGAGACAGTTTTCTTGATTGGCGTCGCCATCTTAATGATTTACAGGTGGGTTACCTATTTATATTCAATTGTGTTAGTGCAAAGTGTTCTATTACTAAGTATTCTAACATCGCATAAGTATCTCAGTTTAGATCATTCTCTACCCCTAAATTCAAAATCCTATCCTACTAATATTATAAATGCGAAAGTTTGTGCGTGTGTGTGGGTGTATGTTTGTTACTTTTTCACGCTGAAACGGCTGAACTGATTTGGATGAAATTTAGAATGGATGTAGCTTATACCCTAAATTAACACATATGCTACTTTTTAACCCGGAAAAATGCATTGTTCCTGTAGGATAGATCAATATCATTGAAAAATCAGCTGTCTAATTCGCGCGGCCCTAATCGTTTGTGGTGAAATAAGACAAGGCTTTGTTTTTTCATACATCAGGTGTCTAATAAGCGCGGTCCTTAATCGTTTGTGGTGAAATAAGACAAGGCTTTGTTATTTCATACATCAGGTGTCTAATAAGCGCGGTCCTTAATCGTTTGTGGTGAAATAAGACAAGGCTATGTTATCTCATCACACTTCACACTAATAGTATAAATGCGAAAGTTTGTGTGTGTGTGTGTATGTTTGTTACTCTTTCACGCTGAAACGGCTGGACGGATTTGGATGAAATTTAGAATGTATATAGCTTATACCCCAACTTAACACATAGGTTACTTTTTATCCCGGAAAAAAGCATGTCGTTAAACCGAATAAAACGCGGGCGGAGCCGCGGGCAAAAGCTAGTTCTGAATAAAGTAGAAAACACTAAATATTTTGACTTAATTGAATTACATCTTCATAATTAAAAATCTTAATATAGGAGACAAACTCATTATAATTGTTTGCAAAATTTATTCGTTTTTTTTTCCTTTGACTTATTCACATTGTTTACAAATACCTAGCCCTCGAACAAGATCTGTTAGAAAACATTAAGGTCCTATTCAACATGGTTAACTCTGTCTAATAAACCGAAATAAAGCAAGCTTTGATAAAAAAAAATGGCAGACCTATTTCTATTGGACTAAACTGCCATATACGAGGAGTAGAATTAACCAAAGCAACAACTTAACAGCCAATGCAAATATTATCGAGAATGATTACATAGTGAGGTCTGTGTGTGTGCTGTTGGGAGACAGGAATACATCTTCTGCTCCAGCGCTGAACGCGGACGAACAACAGCTCCGCTTGTCGTCGTACCCACCATCTTCACCAACCCCCGCGCCGATCTCGCAGCGAGCCCGCCGCGCTGTAAGACGCAGTGTCAAACGGGGGACCGCCGCGTAACCATGTTTGCCTCCGAAGAAACTGTACGAATACAGTGAAACTAGTCAGGCGAAATCTGACTATATAAAAATATTGAGTAGCCGTTTCAATAGCATTATTAACCAAAGGTGCCTTTCATTTGTTTTCAGGCGAAGCTAGGTGCAGCGGTCACACCCTATGAGAGGAATTTGGAGCTGTGGAAGCAACTATGGAGGACTCTGGAGAAATCAGATATTGTTCTTATACTTCTGGACGCAAGGAATCCGTTGCTTTTTAGGTATTTAATATTTTCAAATTCTTGTCTTTGCATTTGTTTCTAATTTATCTTTTCCAGTTTGTAATGCAGTCTAATATTAATATTTAATATTATTAGGTTTTCTTGATTTTATAATTTATATTGTTTTTTGCATAGCATTATGTTGTCAGCCTTACCGAATTTCAGGATAAAACAAGATTTAAAAAAAGAAAAATGTTTATTGTTGTCTCAGAATAAAATATTGGGTACACAAAAAACTTAACGCTAACCTCTATCAACCAATTCTATTCTCTGTGTTAGGGAGATTTATCTTTATGTCCTTCTAAAAGTTTCAACATGTTTATCCTTGGCCAAACTGTTAATCCTAAGCCAAACTGTTAATCTTAAGCCAAACTTATTTTTCCTAGACCAAACTTGTTTATTTTAGACCAAACTTGTTAATCCTAGACACAACTAGTTATTCACAAATTCAGGTTTTGAACAATAATACGTAAAAAGTGTAAATTTGATTGTTTTCATGTAAGGGCGAATTCTGTTTCAAATACAGAAAACAATGAGAAAATTTTAACACAACAATTTTTTCTGCTAAATGACATGCATTAAAACTAGGGAACCAAATCAAATCAAAATATTTATTTTGCAAAATAGATGCATAAAGCATACTTTCTACAAGTCAAAGTTAATTTTAACAATATATATCTTAAGAATACATTAAAAAAAAATACGGGACATAAAATATACACCTGCATAAAATAGAGGAATCTAGGAATAAAAATATTATATATACATAATGCAATAAACAAATAAGTTGATAAATAAATACGGGAAATACATACAAAAAATATGAAGGTTGGGCTACTAAAATGTAATAAAGTTATACACCTGCATAAAATATAGAAATATAGGAATAAAAATATTATATATACCTAGGTACATAATGCAATGAACAATGTGTTGAAAAATGAACTAAATAAACCATAAATAAAAATAATGCCTAACCATCCGCACCATTCGATTAGTATAGCTAAGAAGAAGGGCAAAAACTCAGCAAACATTCCTTTAAAAAAAAAAACATGATACAAAATCATATACATACCTAATCAAGTAAAGGCATAAAAAATATAAGACTGCAGGAATTACGTCATGATAAAAAATGTATCTTAGTCAATCCGTCTCATATTTTAACATATTTAAATGTAACCGTTTCAAAAACGTGCGATGTTAGTGCGAAATTTCACTCGTTTAATAGAAAGAGACAGAGCTAAATTCGAGACAGAGAGAGAACATCTGGTTTTGAAACGCTTGCGAGTGATTCCAGTGAGAAAAACGTTTTAGAACGGGTCTGGGTGACAAACGTCAGTCTCAAATCTAATTCAAAGGCTAATTTAAATGAGCTCTTACGAGCCTAATTCAAATTTCACAATAATAATACATTTTTTCAGTTTTGAATTTTGTCCAAAACTCGGCAAAACTCCGAAGTGACAACTGTCAGGCGAACTTTAATGGTATCCAGACAGCGTTAGAATTCGCACTAGCCAGTGTGATTTTCGCATTACTCGGAAGCGTTTCAAAACACTTCCGAGCAACTGTCAGGAAACAGTTCGGCTACCCTCGGTTTAATTCGGGTCAATTTTTGAACACTCTAGGGTGAAATTCGTATCACTCCGAGTGAAATTTCTCGATTCGAAAAGGAACCTAACTATACAGGATGAACCAAAAGAATGCCCCCTGGAGGGAAAGTACCTTTAATATTAAAGATAGCAAATTTTACTTAAACAAACCTTAATTTTATTTTTAAAGTTAAGGAAAACTGCATTGAAAGAATATTTTTTTTTTTTCTTACTATAATGAATTTTGGGATATCTTTAAACAAATATATGTTGGATTCGATTGATGGTTCTTGGTGGAATAACATCTTCAATAAATTATACACAAATTCTTCTACTTTTTATTCCACATATATTTATTTTTATTCTTACTTAGGCTACCGGTTTCGTATTACACACCATCGGGTTATTAAATTAATAATTTGCTAGCCCGATGATGTGCAATACGAAAGCAAGAATAAAAATAAATTTATAATATGTAGATTAAAAAGTACAAGAATTTGTGTTTAATTTATATCTTTAAACGTTTTGTTATTAAAGTGTAAAATTTCATGGTTTTCCCTTAATTTACGATACTATATTACTTAGAAGAATTTGGTTCATATTTATGTTTGTACCCTTTCGATCGGTATCATAAAAATACAGGTATTTTTTCACATTTGTCCGGTTCGATTCCCGGCTTATTTTTTTATTTATTTAACACACAGGTAATTTACTTATACTAGGTACATAAATTTCGCAAAACTTTGCAGTTTGTCTCCGAAAACGTAGCAGCTTTAATAGTTTTTACTTAAATTAAATCAACCCTAACTACTTTTGTATTTTATGAACACACCTTAATACTTAATATAAATAATACTTGGTAACTGATACATAAGTTTGAAGTTAATAGTTAATTATGACAGATAATACTTTTTTAGCAAATCTTTAGCTTTGGAAAGCTTTCTCTCATTTACAACACAATCTGGTAGTTTATTTATTAAGTTATTAAACAATGGTCCCTTCAACCTGTTATGCAGGTGATGTTTTAAAATTCTTTGAATGCAGTTTTCCTTAACTTTAAAAATTAAATAAAGGTTTCTTTAAGTAAAATTTGCTATCTCTATTTAAGGTACTTTCCCTCCAGGGGGCATTCGTTTGGTTCGTCCTGTATACTGATCTACATAACAACTCTGCATCAAGATGATTATTTTCATTTCCTTACAAATTGCAACAAGTCCTTTATATTTTCATTTCCGCGTATTCATGCGTCTAACGTTTTTACAGATGTGCAGATTTAGAGAAGTATGCAGCAGAACAAAAGTGTAAATGCATATTGTTGTTAAACAAGGCTGACTTGACCACCGAATATGAAAGGAAATGCTGGGCTGAGTATTTCAGTAAAGAGGTAATTTTTCTTTCTGTACACATAAAATGAAAATTTCCGTCCGTTCGCTTATAACCTGAGAATCGCTAACCGAATTGGGGTTTTTAATAATTTGCTAGTTTTCAAAGAACTTATAAGGTGAATTATTATGCAAAGACTAATAGGAGCGGAGCTGTAAATATTTTAGTCTGTATGTGTATTTGTATGTCAAATTCAGAATTTTGTAATAGATCGTATGTTATGAAATAACGTTATGTTATGTTATGTTTATAAAAAAGGGTTTCTTGAAAAACATTTTCGGGTCCGTATAATTAGTCATTACGCTTCAAGAAAAGGGAGTTGAGTGACCATTTTATTAGATCTAGTTAATACATTTTAACTGGTTTCTTAATTTAGATGTAATCTACAATTAATTGTTTGACTGTCTGCGGCACAACTCAAGAACGGCTATACCAAGAGTTGCCTCTGTTTTTAAGTTTATTATACGTATTGAAATCGTTCAGTGGGTAGACCGATGGCCCCATGGCGAGACGGTATCGTCAAGGCTGTTGGTGAGCAATGGATGAGGCTGGCGAGAGACCGACGAAAATGGCGCGGAGAAGAAGAGGCAAATGCCCAACAGTGGGTGGATGCGGGCTAATTGATTGAGTGTATAATATATTATATATTTTTTTTTAGAAAGTCCCCGTGATATTTGCTTCAGCAGCTAAAGACACTAAAGAAAGAAAAATATCAGAAGAAAGCGAAGTTTCAAATAATCCTAATACGGCTGATAATTCAGACACAGAATCAGCTGAAAATGAGGAATATGAAAGTGACGATGAAAAAGAAGCTCTAAATTCTACAGAAGAAGATATAGAGTTGTTCAAAAAACAACTCGTTGATTTAGATACAGAAGTGTCAAACACGGCTGGCAGATTAAATAAGATTCAAGATGCGCTAGATAAAGTCCTTGAAAATCTAAGATTGGGAAAGCCTATCGAACCTTTTCAAAGTAGTGAAATTGTCCCTGAATTAAAAGAAAGAAATATCGAAGACAAAAAGGTTTCTAATGAAAATAAAGAAGAAGTAACAAATGCACATGAGATTTTAAATCGAGAGCAGATATTAGAAGTTTTGAGGTCGCAAAAATTAGATAGACTGAAGAGCCCTCCAAGATTGACAGTTGGCATGATAGGGTATCCAAATGTTGGAAAATCTAGTACTGTGAATATTCTCATGCAAACGAAAAAGGTAAGAAATCTTTTACAAACTTTATAAGGATTACGGGACGGGACTCACCGTGTTTGTTTTTGATATCCTAATAATAAAGCCGATTCTGAAGGCTTTAATTTTAGTTTTAGTGCTGTCCAAACTTATATTTTTCCAAATTTAGATTCTGATCCTAACATTTAAGGACTATTTTGCAATTAAGTAAAATTAGTTTTGACAGCACTAAAATTAAAATTAAAGCCTTCAGAATCGGCTCTTATGTTTATAGCGACCGTTTAAATGTTTAAAGCTCGTATTTAATAGTCTTATTTTATTGAACTCCTTCAACAGAAATGAAGTTTCTCGCAGTTTTAGAGATGAAGAAGAAAGAAACTTGTATTTCACCGTTCACATTTGGAAATACCCCTAACACCCCCTCCGGGATTCACGTCGTGACGATATTATGTATATATGTAGGGTTCGTAATTTGCATAATACTTATATACATGGTATACATGGTGTTTCGTCGTCCGTGAAACTGCTGTTCCAGTGCAGCGTTCTAAAATAGACCTTCCTCCTACGAGATAGTCTTTGAGTTACAGTTGAATATCTTTTTCTATGAAGATTTGCGCGGGTTTTTTTTCGAATAGTTGTTTAGTATGATCAGTAGAGTATATGGTTTTATTTAATGGTAGCAGTCTATTTACACCCGATGTACTCACGTCTGGCCTCCAGAGCGATAGTCAGAGATGGCTACGATCCTGACAAACTTAGTTCGCTTTGATACCCATCAATCGTGTCATTTAAGCTTTCTTATGCTTGGTACTTTTCGCTGTCCTTATTCTGTATGATACCAATTTGGTGGGCATATATTATCTCCTACAGCGGTAAGGTCGAGCATTATCTTCAACTTACGCTTCATATAATATTTCTTCCTTAATACATATATCATCTTTTTAGGTCCACCAGTAAAGCAATAATTTTTCTATCCAAGCCACAACTTTCAAGGCCGCAAAATCCCTTAAAACGATATTTTTCCAAAAGTTAAACCACATGTCGTAGTTGTCTCAATTCTAAGGACCGTGGCCATACGTATATTTCTTCCATTTGATCAATATAAACAGCTTTGTAAAGTAATACCCCATAAAAAACGCATTTCCGCTACATTCTCTTACTTGGATGTACCATCTAAGAAATGGCCGCAGACCTACTTTTCGCTCGTATTACCATAACAATACGGGCGAAAAGTAGGTCTGCGGCCATTTCTTAGATGGTACTTACATCATGTCTAAAAATGTTCTTGGTACCTACAATCACCAGTTAACGGGAAAACGGTTATGAACATATTACCCAGTTCAGAAATACCAAGCTTGCATCCAAACTATCCTGTTTCCTTTTTTCATCACGACATGAATCCCAGAGGGGGTGTCATAATGTTTTCTAGTATGGATTGTGTAGCGCAAGTCACAGTCCAACCTCGTTTATCCACGTTTCACCGACGAATATACGTCCTAGCGTGGTTGGTGGTGAGCTTTAGCGCCGTATTGCGGGCACAAATAAATATAACCCTACAACTAACCGTGCCTTTCGAAGCACGCAGACTTATGGATTTGAACTCGTTACCTCTGGATTAGAGGTCAAGATGTTCAAACAAGACATAGGCGTAACTAGGTAGGGGCAAGGGGGGCACGGACCCCCCATACTAGAATCTCCCCCCCCCCCCCCTCACCCCAGAAATATGGGGGTCATTGATTTGAAAATATATTTTATCCATTTATTATTTCTTTTGTTTTATGGTTTGTGCGTGATTTCGTTGTATGTAGCGTTATCTCTATTTTATCTTATTACGATCACATGGTTCATGGCTTTAAGAGTAGGAGCCGGGGGGCCGCAACTCCAGTTACAAATCCTAGTTACGCCAATGGTCACAGAGGCTTAAAGACTTTCTACAGGTTTATCTTTTAACTGGGTAGGGTCCTGCGGTAGCGGAGCAGAGCGGGAGGGGTGTAGGAATTGACGCAAGACTTCGAGAGAGAGAGAGACGTGATGTCACCCTCCCGCACCACTCTACCGCAGTAACCTCAGCTAAGGGGTAACTTTTTCCCTCGGTACAAAATGCACATCATAATATTGTTTTCCATTCTTTTGAATAAAAAGTATGCAATATATGTGTTTTAAAGCAACTCGCGGAAATAGTTTATTAATAATAAAGTCTTCACAAAAAATTACATACTTTAAAAGCGTGTTTACAGTTGTAATGTAATGCAGCTAAAATGATTACCGAGCAGTTTGCGCGAATTGCTATAAAACGCATTTATTGCAAACTTTTTATTCAAAAGTAAGGAAAACAATATTATGATGTGCATTTTGCACCGAGATCCTCCGTTACCACTATAACTTTACCTATATACATCCATCAGCCTGTTTCTTCCACTGCCGGACAAAGGCCTTTCCAAGGTTTCGCTACTCTTGGCGGTCCTGAAGAAATGCCCATACTCACACACGCTGTGCAGGCGGGTTGCCGAACCTATACTCTGTAAAATAAAATGTATTGTTTTAGGTAAGTGTGAGCGCTATGCCTGGCCACACGCGTCACATCCAGTCTCTTATGTTAGAAGATGACATTGACATTCTGGACTGCCCTGGTCTGGTGTTGCCTGCGTACGCCGTTGCCCCTGACTTGTTGTTGACTGCTGTGCTGCCTATTGATCAGGTATGAACCGTGGAGCTTCAGGTGAAGTGAGACTCGAGAAGTTTTGACGTGGTTCGAGCGCTTGGTAAATCTGTTTTAGGCTGCTTAAAACTAAGAACCCAACTTTTTTTCAATTCCCAATTGTCGTGTTTAACAGGTTTGCATCGCTGCAGCGATGAGTTGTGCAACGGTAGCAGCGATGGATTTGTATTAAACGGCCATACCTGCAAAGAGCAGCGGAAATAATTTGCGCTGCTCGATGCTTGTCAAAGTCATGTGAAATGGTCGTTTATAACTCTTTGCAGCGGCTGCACAATTCATCGCTGCAGCGATGCAAAGGCGTTAAACGCGACAAATGAAATTAAGGTATACAGTATATAAATTACGGTAGCCGAAACACGATTGACTATACCTTGCTTGAAAAGAAAATACCCAAGATTTCTCAAAATCACCGTATTCTTAGGAAATAAGCAGTTTCATTGGATTGTAACTAGATCTTAAGGCGCATAGTCATGCCACCGTTTTAGTACAAAATTTTATAATCCGTTTCTCTGTTGTTTTTCATCATAGACTAAAGTTTAAGAACTCCATAGTTTAATACACGCATTTACGAGGACACAATTTGGCTGAAATGTAAAATTTTGGTGAAGGTACAATTTAGGGCAAGAAAATAACTTTGTATGTAAATCTATCCAGCTAGATATCTTTAAAATAAAATCAATATTCAAAATTATGGCAAAACAGTGCCCTTTAAAATATCAGTACCAGATGATAGAGGTCTTAAACTTTGGTGTATAACGAAACACAACAGAGAAACGGGTTATCAAATTTTGTACTAAAACGGTGGCGTGGCTAAGCGCCTTAATTTAAAATACAGAGATAAAGATATGATGATAAGATTGAGATAAAGATAAAGAACCGTTTATTTAATGATGATGATGATGATGATGATGATGTATTGGGAAAATAAGAGTAAATTTACTCAAAAGTCTCTCGTCTTCAATTTTGGAGATTATAAAAGTTCATGTTAAATACAGATTTTTTAATAAGTAATGACTACGGCCATAGACCAAATACAAGTATTTTTTAGTCTATGCTACGGCTAGGACATTTGGTAGCATTTCATAGATAGCTGCCCTTCTGTATGTATTTATTTTGTGCTTAAACTGCAGGTGTCTATACTTGGATTGTATTTCGTTTTGTGCATCGAGTTGGTAATAAATGAAACAGTTTTAAGGCGAGCCCTTGTTTGTTGTTTAAAAAAGAAAGAGACTGCTATCGTTTTAATCGTATCTAAATGCGCCGTTTGTGGTTTAAGTTTTTTATTTGTAACGATTTTAAGGTGGTAAAACCAAATCTCGATGCAAAATGCACATCATAATATTTTTTTCCGTACTTTAGAATAAAAAGTATGCAAAAATTGCGTTTAAAGCAATTAGCGGAATTTGATTACTAATAGTAGGGTTCTCACATTAAAACTATGTAATTTTATGCCTTACATTTTGATTACATTCGATTACAACGATAAATACGCTTTTAAGTTTGTTAATCGAATGCAATCACAATGTAAATCATAAAATGATATAATTTCAATGTGAAAACATAATTATTACTAATAAGTTTCCGCTAATTGCTTTAAAACGCAATTTTTGCATACTTTTTATTCAAAAGTAAGGAAAACAATACTATGATGTGCATTTTGCACCGAGATTCTGCTTTACCACCTTAAAGGCTATGACGCCGCAATAAGAACTGCCAATATGTGACAAATGTTTTTGCTAACAGATGCGCGCGCACGACGCCGCTATGGCGCGGCTCTGTCAGCTCGTGAGTCGACGCACATTCGAGCACAAGTATGGACTGCTACTGCCGCAGGACGAGGCCGAGCTGGACTACAAGCAGATTCTGACGGCTCACGCCTGTAAGTAAACACGGTCGTAGTTTTAAAACTAATAACAATTTTGGTAACAATATAGTAAAACAGGGGTACTTGCTATTGACTCGACATCGATCATTATGAGTTTTCGCTTAAATTGAACCGATGCGTACGTACTTGTACCAAGCTACCAAGTATGAACTATCGACTCGACATCGATTTGATAAACAAAAATGTGGTTTTTAAGAGTTGTCCTTTTGAATTTATAAAGTTTATCTGACAAATTTATCAAATCGATGCTTACTTACTCGTACTGGTTGGATATCTAGTCGCCTCCTATCTAGGGTATCGGTCCTGATCACTTAATGAATCTCCAGTATAATTTGGCTATATAGGCGAAAGTCAACTTGGATACAGGTTGAACCAAACGAATGCCCCCTGGAGGAAAAGTACCTTAAATATTAAAGATAGCAAATTTTACTTGAGGGAACCTTTATTTTATTTTTAAAGTTAGAGAAAACTGCATATTTACAAAGAATTTAAAAAAATCACCTGCCTGAACCAGGTATCGAACAGGACAAATTTGTAAAAAAAAACCTGTATTTTTATGATACCGATCGAAAGGGTCAAATTCTTCTTAGTACTTCACATAGTATCGTAAATTAAAGAAAGTAAACTTAACATTTTCATAACAAGACCCTTAGAAGTATCCAAAAATTAATTCAATATTGTTTGAAGTACGGAAAAGACGCAGGAGAAACGAATTATTAGTTTTACTGAACAACATTTTAAAATGGCACATCGATGCAGTAAATCATAAGAAACAAATCAGAGTGTAATTGTAAAATGCTGTTCAGGAAAATTAATAATATGTTTTTCCTGCATCTTTTTCGTACTTCTAATAATATTGAATTTTGGAATATCTTTAAAAGTTTTGTTATTAAAATGTAAAATTTCGTGGTTTTCTTTTAATTTACAATACTATGTTACTTAGAAGAATTTGGTTCATATTTTTGACCCTTTCGATCGGTATCATAAAAATACAGGTTATTTTTTTTTCACATTTGTCTGGTTCGATTCCCGGTCTATGCAGGTGATTTTTTAAAGTTATTCGAATGCAGTTTTCCTTCACTTTATAAAAATCATCCATCTAATAAAATATAGTTGAGGTCTGCATGTCATTACTATTTGTCATACTTTGAGAAAAACTGTCGACGAAGACCACAATGTTATTGAGTGAAACTTCTGAAATCGCGTTTCTTTACTACAGCAATTTAGAAAAAGGTTATCAATCTAGAATAAGCAGGTACACAACTTTAAAATGTTGCGATTTTATTGAAATAGCCCCTTAATGTATAAGATGAATCCGAGCCACGATCGCGATTTATCGTTTTACTATTTTGTTTTGGCGATAATGAGAATTAAGATAAAATTGTATTCTTCTGCAGTCAACCGAGGATTCATGACAGCGGCCGGCCAGCCTGATCAGTCCAGGTCAGCGCGACTCCTCCTCAAAGACGCGTCTTCTGGGAGACTGCACTGGGAGCAACTGCCGCCCGGCTGTCGGCCGCAGTCCATAGACAATATGCTGGCTGAAAGGCTTGGGGAGAGGCGGAGACCTACACCTAGAGAAACTAGGGCCGTAGAGGTAATGTTTATAGATCATTAATATTATTGTGTACATTAAACATACTTTTAATGTAGCTCATGTACGTGTATTAACTTATTAAGTATAAGCAAACTCAAAACCTAATTTAATATAATATATTTTCCTCTTTAAAATTTAATTATTAAATAATAAAAAATAAAAATAGAAATAAAAATCATTTATTTCAGACTTTGAAGGCCCATACAAAAACTACCTAACATATTCACAGCCCAGGAAAGCTGTCCACAAGATTGACTCTATACATTGCTGTGCTATGTGGCACCTCCTAAACATACCAACTTTTATAAAAAACTTTATAGAACAAAATGTTTATACTTATACTATGAATTTTATGGGAATCACTAGGCTCAGACATTCACCAGGAATTGTTCTTGGTCAATCTCTGAACCCAGTATCCCACAAAGGGACAATCAAACTTGCCCGCTATCATCTTTAGGATGCTATTGGAGCTGGACCGCATTCTTTGTAGCAATGAAGCTGTTTTCTTGCGTATTATTGCATAGAAGTCGTCTGTATGCGCTGCTGCAAACATTCCGCTTGCACTACAGAAGGGGGGCATACCCAAGAGCACTCTAAAGGTGTTGTTATACTGGATGCGCAGGTCACTGTATGCAGTTTTGGTAAAGCTGACCCACAGGTTGGATGTATAGAACGACTGGCAATAAGCTTTAAACAGTGTAATTTTTGCTAGATCTGAGCACCGTGCAAACCTGCGAGCCAGCATATTACCCCTCACAGACAGCGACCTGCGCTCCCGCTCTATGTCTTTGTCATCACTGAGATTTTCTGTAACAATGTGCCCAAGATATTTGAATTGTTTTACTTATTTAACGTGCTAACGTGCGATAAGTGTATTTTTGTACCTGCATTGCAAAAATAATGTATTCATTTCATTTCATTTTTGTTGTACTATTAGAAGATCCGTGGCTTAGTTGCTTAACTTAGATCCGTTGATATTGAACGGCAATATACTCACGATTTAATAGTCGGATTTGATTAGATCAGATCTTATTCAGATTGATTGTCATATAGCTATTCGGCTAAGCAAATAAGCCCGTTTGACAATAAGAATAAGCATGGAAATTTTTTAATGGACAAATCGTTGATATATGATCAAATCAGGGCTATAAATAAGAATTTACAACTAAATTATCCATATTTTATAGTTATAAAATCAAAATAATGTTCATAATAATCGTATACAATTCAAACGGCTGCCATTTTAGCGCGCATCAAATGACGTCACATGATACTGCTCTTGCTTGCGGTGTATGGCGAGTGGCCGGTTTTTTTCATTATTTTTGATTAAAACAACCCATTACAAAATATTTGAGGGTTTTATTTTACATTTATTAATTTTGAACTTAATATTTTATGATGAAATGTGGCAGTAGTCAATGGTGACGCGTTTTGCATTTGCGTTTCATTTCATCAAAATATTGTATTATTTAAATGGAAATAATTACAAAACTATAAAATAAAATAGTTTCCCATGGTCATCATTCAATTCTACTAAGTAAATAGAATACAAAAAACGCAATATATTACTTATTTAAACGTGATTTAAACGACATGCATATATATTCTCTATTGAAATCGTAAATTTTGGCTGTCAAATGAATATACTTATATTGTTTTATTGTTGACAACCATAAAACGTAAGATTTCAATTGTCAAACGGGCTTATTTGCTTAGCCGAATAGCCATATGACAATCGAATTTGAATACGATTGTCTTACACATTTGTTCCTGATCTTTTCTTCGAGTTATGACGTTCTCAGACGAAATCTGACTATTAAATCGTGAGTAGCCATGTAAATATCAATATAGATTTTTGTTGCAAATAAGAGTACTACAAAATACGTATTCAGAAAGATTGCAATGAAAACAAACACCTTTGGAGGGCTCAGTCCTAGCCCTGCGGGGCCAAGTCTCAGGGTCATTATAATGACGTTCCGGGCTTCGCCTTACGCGTTGCTCGGCCTATGGTCTCGCCGATAATTGTCAACATTACAAATTAATATTTGGTGCAAAACTAAAAACAATTTCGAGATATGGGCTTTCTGAGCATCATATTTTTTTTTCAGAATTAAATTCGTTAATAAATATAGATATATTTTCAAAAAACTAAAAATACGGTAAACACAGGATTTTAAAAACAATTTCCTTTGCTTTTAAGTTCATTTTTTTTAATTAACTGTCATGCCACGTGACAGCAGACATAAACATGCCAAGCTTTTTTTTTAATAATCATTTGGGAATGAACATCGACTTTTGAAATCCTCGGATGCGACTTACTTCCTTTTAGAATGAGTGAATAAGAAAACATTAAATTATGCAGGAAAAACATAAAATAAAACAAAATAAAAAAATACATAAGCTTTTTTACGCAGACTTTCAACATAAACATTAAAAACAAATGGTTAACTAACATGAAATGTTGTCGGTTGCTTGGCCTTCGGCCTTGCTAAATTACCTAGAGTCAAAACATCATAGACAGAATATAATCACTGTAATTTTAAAATTTAGTTTTTTTTTTGTGTTAGAATTACTGATCATTTGTGTGAGTAGTCAAATAAAGCATATTTCCAAGCAGATACTTAGTTCCTTATCGCTCGTTACACTCCAGTCCTGCGTTCATAAATTAGGGGTCTCGACACGGGTTCTCTTATTATCATTATTATATCCTTTATTATACACACACACACAGAGAAATTTAAATAAAAATTACAAAAAAGAAAAAATTATGCACAAAGGCGAGCTTACCTCTTCAATGGGTTTCTTCCGGCCAACCATTACTGTGGTGAAAGATTACATGAAATAGAATGAATTCTAATGCCATCTTTGTCGCACGCTTTGAAAATTGTATACGCTATCCTGTAGCCTTAGCATGAAAACATTACGGTTACGTTTAGTTTGAACGTAACGCGGTTTTGTTTGAAATCTGATAACCGCCTCTAGCGGTCAGTAGCGGAACTTATCAGAATTCCATACAAAACCGCGTTACGTTCAAACTAAACGTAACCGTAATGTTTCATGCTAAGGCTACTGCTCTCTGTGTCGGAACCTACCGAAAGTGTTGATTTATGAACGGCTATCTGGGGGGCAATTCCGGCGAAACAGTCGATTATAAAATGTATGTAGTTCGACTGATAAAATGGGTTTTTACGGTCGAGAGGGCTAATCCGAAAAAAGTGCAAGACTTCGACCTTCACGACACTTTAGCTACAGTGCGTATGTATGTGTTTGTGTGTTTACAAGCATATGTCTATGTATAGGTATATTACTGCGGTATAGATAGACGTGTGGCGTGCGCGTCAGTAGCGAAAGGAACTTCGTTCCAACCGGGCGTCCCACGACATCTCTTATTTTTTAGGGCTCCGTACCTCAATAGAAAAAAACGGAGCCCTTATAGGATCACTTCGTTGTCCGTCTGTCCGTCCGTCTGTCTGTCAAGACCCTTTATCTCGCGAACGCGTGGAGGTATCGAGTTGAAATTAAAACAATTTACTTAGGTCTACAGTCCCTTAAAGCTGTAAAAATATCAAACTTCTAAGTTAACGTGAAAAAAGCATACGGCCGTTTATGCCGCAAAAAACGTACATTTCAACACTCTCAAGGGAATCAAAATTAATAGGGTATTTCCCGTTGACCTAGAACTATGAAATTTGGCAAGTAATACCGTCTTATACATAGGTAACACTAAAAGTTTCCGGAACTGGCCACTTACATAAACAATATTTAAAAATTTATTGCAACATTTGAAAATAGAACTCTTTGGCTGTAGAATGCAGTTTGTTTCATCTGACTGTCTTTTGTTATTACCTTGTGGCGCCATTTAAAAAATTGTGTGTCTGCATCAACATGGATTTAACTCGGGAAAATTTTCGTAGTATGATTTTCTACGATTTTAAGTGTAATTTGACAGCTCAACAGAGCATCGCTCGGCTTGAAACAGCTTTTGGCAATGAAGCACCATGCAAGACGACTGTTTATAGCTGGTTTGCAGAATTCAAGCGTGGTCGTATCAATCTCAGTGACGAATCTCGTGATGGTCGGCCGTCCACCGCTGTGACCAACAAAAACATCGATGCTGTGCGCCGTATGATTGAAACAGACAGGCATGTGACCTACCATGAAATTCGCGCATCCTTAGAAATAGGCATGAGTCAAATACAATCAATCCTACACAAACATTTGGGTGTGAGAAAGCTGTGCTCGCGGTGGATCCCACACAACTTGACCGAGGCTCAAAAAACGGACCGTGTCACTTGGTGCAGTGCCATGCTTACCAGATTCAACGAAGGTGCGTCAAATTTGGTTTGGGACATAGTAACAGGTGACGAAACATGGATTTATTGCTACGATCCCAAAACAAAGCAGCAATCGAGCGTATGGGTCTTTCAAGATGAGCCGAAACCAACCAAAGTGGCGCGCGTGAAAAGTGCATCTAAGCGGATGATTGCTTCTTTTTTTAATAAAACTGGACACGTGGCTACTGTTGCTTTAGAGAATCGTCGTACCGTGAATAGTGACTGGTACACGACCATTTGTTTGCCGGAAGTTATTGACGAACTCCGTAAAAATAACCGTAAACGCCGTATCATCCTGCACCACGACAATGCTAGTTCTCACACGGCCAGACAGACAAACGACTTTTTGAAGACGAAAAATGTAGAACTCATGAGTCATCCTGCATACAGTCCCGACCTGGCACCTTGTGACTTTTTTCTGTTCCCAAAAATTAAGAACCAATTACGCGGTCAACGATTTTCATCACCAGAAGAGGCTGTCGAGGAGTATGAAAAACACGTTTCAGAGGTCACCACAGGGGAGTGGCACAAAAGTTTTCAAAACTGGTTTGATCGAATGAAAAAGTGCATAGACGCCAAGGGAGATTATTTTGAAAAACAATAAATTAATTTTGTACCTTTAATAGTATTTTTTCATATTCATTCCGGAAACTTATAGTGCGTCCCACGTACTACAAGTATATGGAAAAATCTAAAAACTACACATTTATAATTAGATAATAAAAAATATAGTCTTTAACGGAGCCCTCGATGGGCGAGTCCGACTTGCACTTGTCCGTTTTTTTTATATATAAAGTGGCTTTTATTTATACACCCCAACTCATACTAGAGGCTTTGTAAGTGATCTGTAACACGGATTTACACTCTAATTACGCAGAATAAAATCTTGACGTCCCATAGTAATTGGCTCGGGGCTGGGCTTGCATTTGTAAGGAACACGAAAAGAATAATTAATGAATTTCACAAAAAGGGTCATCGAACCTTGTTACTGAGCACTTCCCAAGTCTTTGGCTGCATAAATTAAAGTCACCTTATTTCTTTTTTATCGTTTTCAGGGCTGGCTCAACAAATCTGCTGACATTGACAAAGCGTTCTTTGCTATGCAGAAGGGTGGAGCGCATGTGAAGGGAAAACCCATCATAGGGTGAGTTACTTCACATTTACGAAGGCATTTTTGTTATTTTTTGAGATCTTAGAAATAAACGGAACCTATAAGGCTTATAGGATCACTCTGTTGACGGTCTGTCTGTGAAACATATTTCGAAAATTAATAATTAACGGAAAGGTAAATAAAAACGTAATGAATATAGTATTTTGTACGAGGCAGAGATACGTTGCCTAGTCCGAAGCAAAAGTAGAAATATAATGCCCGCTTTCACTAACGACGAACAAGGCGACGCCTCACTAAGTAACTCCTAATTTAGGTCCATGCTTACCATGAAGTTCTATTTCACCAAACTATTTTTACTATGTGATTCTTAACCCAAGAGTAGCTTAAGTTTTTAATACCTACTTGTCTTTGGTTTTGTTCGTCAAGTTGTCTGTTTGCGGTTTTTTGACGTTTCACCAAAATCGCGACTGTCACATGCATGTGTCAGTTTAGGGTCGCAGGCATTATGCACCCCCGAATCGGTGTCGTAACTTTAGGTGATTCCTAACGTCGTTAATCATGACTTAAGAGTTAGTGAAACGTGTTTTACTCCAATCAACTCCTAAATAAATAAGCATCTCTGATTTAGGTGTCTCCTATGGTTAGTGAAAGCGGGCATTAGTCGCTGATTCGTTATCTAAACGGTGTAACAATGAATTGGGCCAGTCAAAGAAAAAGCATGTTAAAATATTAATATTAGATCGCTGAAGTTCCGCGTGACGTCACATCTAGGTACAATTTTACTTAATTTTACTGTTTTTTGTTTGACTGACAAAAGAAAAAATACGTGTCCAATATTTTTTGATAATCTAAATGACGGACTAAATAGAATAATATTTTGTTTACCCTGTGTACAAGCCTATTGTGTAAGACATAATTAATAAGACAAAATTGATTGTCACATGGCTATTGGCTTAGCAAATTAGCCTGTTTGACAATTAATTTTTAGTATGTATTTCCCTTATTAGTATATATACATATATATATTTTTTTATTCTAAAGATATATATTGTAAAGATTAACTTTGACTTGTAGAAAGTATACTTTATGTATCTATTTTACAAAATAAATATTTTGATTTTGATTGAAAATCGTACATTTTTGGCTGTCAAATGAATACGATTGTCTTGTTTTGTTGTTGACAACCAAAAACGTACGATTTCAGTTGTCAAACGGGCTAATTTGATTAGCCGAATAGCCATATGACAATCGAATTTGATGACGATTTTCATACACAATTCCACCTCTGATCGGCAATGTCGTAACTTATGAAACAAGAAATTTACTGAGGTGCAATTGTGTAAGACAATCGTATTCAAATTGATTGTTACTATTGGCCAAGCAAATTGGCCTGTTTGACAATTGAAATCGCACATTTTTGGCTGTCAAATGAATACGATTGTCCTGTTTTGTTGTTGAGAACCAAAAACGTACGATTTCAATTGTCAAACGGGCTAATTTGATTAGCCGAATAGCCATATGACAATCGAATTTGATGACGATTGTCTTACACAATTACATCTCTGATTGGCAATGTCGTAACTTATGAAACAAGGAATTTACGATTTGTCTTAAACAAAAGGTCAAAAATAGGTGCGATAACGAGCGAACCGGGGAGGAGCGTGTTAGGTTGCTTGTGATCATAGAGGGGACCCCTTTAGTTTTTACAGATTTCACGATATTGCGATAAGATTTTGGAATTCTATGATAAAGCCACAACATACATAAAATTACATTAAGGGAATAATAAAATACAATAGAACAGATAAGCGAATTTTTATGAAAACCAAAAGTCAAAGTCAGATACGCACTATAAAATTATCGGTCAGAAAAATATTGATTCTTTTATTTAACAGAAAACTTGGACCTGCTAACAATAACAACCACATTAGTAGTAGACACGTCAGTATTTTACACCATGGGGATACAATTAGCATTTGTTTAACTGCAAAGCTTAAATAACGAAAACATTTTTTTTAAATTGCAATATTTGGAAAATTTGGCGAAATATATGGAGTACTTTTTTCTTTTAGGATACGTTTTTTATATAATAGAACGAAGTTGAATTTTATCAACCCTCCCGTCCCCTTCCGGACGAGCGTCACCCCCCTGCGCCCAAGAAAGTGTCCCGAACCGCAGCTTTTTACAGTTTTAAGGTGGTAGGTTAAACAGAATCTCGGTGCAAAATGCACATCATAATATTGTTTTCCTTACTTTTGAATAAAAAGAAGGCAAAAATTGCGTTTTAAAGCAATTAGCGGAAATTTATTAGTAGTAATTAAGGTTTCACATTCAAATTATATCATTTTATGATGTACATTTTGATTGCATTCGATTAACAAACTTAAAAGCGTATTTATCGTTGTAATCGAATGTAATCAAAATGTAAGGCATAAAATAACATAATCTTAATGCGAGAACCCAGTAATCAATTTCCACTAATTGCTTTAAAACGCAATTTTTGCATACTTTTTATTCAAAAGTAAGGAAAACAATATTATGATGTGCATTTTGCACCGAGATTCGGTTTTACCACCTTAAAGAAAACCGTACACGATACATGAAAAGTTGTAGAAATAAAATGATATTTAATAAGTTTTTTATAAACCTTTAATACGCGATATCTCGTATAGTTTCCGCGCAATCAGCTACTGAATACGAGGATTTTCATTATTTCTCAATCTTTTTCTCCTACAAGGTTAGGTTTCCCGTTTTTTTTTTTTTACTTTACGATCAAAATATGTATATATCCAATAATAAATCTCCAATCTCATAAATTTTAATAACAAAGCGGGCTCAACTTTTTCATACAACGTCATTTCATTACTTCACATTTGAGTTCGCATTTTTACGGTGAGAAGTTCGGAGAAAAGGACGCAATGAGGTTGGGATCATAGATGGATGGCCTAATCCCGGGATTATATTGTCTTTGCATCTGATGACATATAGGTTTGTTTGGGATTTTCAAATAAGTCAATCAAAACCACAGACGTATAAATTGTCTGTGATCAAAACAAATAACCACAGACTTATAAATACAACCAGACCTAACGTTAATAATAATAAACGCATAGAGTCAACGAGATGTAATTTTAGCTCAGTGAGATACGGGCTCTTTTTTAAATATAAATATTGCTTGTTTCCAAACAAATTATATACGAGAGATTAGTTTAGGTATTAACCTAAGCCATAATAATAATAAATAATAAATACTTCAAGCATAAGCCAGCCAAAACAACCCATTTTTTTACGTTTCTTCGTACCATGTAAAGCCTGACCAGGAATATATGAGAGGTCGCCATATTGTGGAATTTCGTTGGAACCAATTTCTAACACTGGCAACAAAGATATTTTTTATTATTTATAATCATTTGTCATTGTGACATTTTCACCATTTCACCATCGCATTGTATTTTGTTCTTGCGAAAACGATAAAATATCTAAATAAAATGCCAAAAACTATTCATAGCAGGGAGCGGATACTGTGCACAATTTTTACAAGTGTTTACAAGATAAAAAAACGTGCAGGATGTGAAAGTATTCCTGAACTAACTGGTAAAAACAGTACATGTAGTGCGAGTGTTATGAATTGGCCGCCGTAATGTACAATTGGGTAATTATTTTTGATTCTAGATGTGGGATACATAGGCATCAATTTTCCGTATAGCAAATGAGGGGCTTACTGGCTTACCATTTTAGTCACCAAAAACCAAAACGAAAATTGACTTAGATGACTTTGACTCCATTGTCATACCTCGAAAAATACACCATACAATAAAAAAAATTATACAGTAAAAAAAGAAATGCCGACCATAAAAAATCATTAGCAGTCTTAAAAGAGGACATTAACTTTCCTGGAAGTTTATGTGATGATGCTATCGCGTAATACGTCTCGTTTCTTTTTAAAGGTCACTAGTTACTACAACAAACTTAATATATTTTGTTATAACCAGTCTTAGTTTATTTTGACCATGTTTGTAAATTTGAACATAAAACTTTGTCAAAAATAAATGGCTCTGTTAGTAGAAATGTAACGTTATGGCTAGTTTTTTTGACACTGACATCAACGTAAATATCTGGGGGCCCGCCAAGTTGAGCTAAAAAGCGGCACGCCGTACCATCCTTTTCTCGAAGCAGCTCAGGCCATTTTCGACCCCCTATAACTTCGTTGTGGATAAAACTAGAAGCCTGAATTTTCGTTAACCAAGCAGGCATTGTATAAACACGGTATATTTCAAATTTAATTCAATTTGAACCAGTAGTTTAAGAATTACAACTACTGACTGACTGACTGACCGATCATCAAAACTCTAAGGCACTTCTAGCAGACATAGAAGCTTCAAATTTGGAATACAATTAGTGTTTAGTGTATAATTCAAGGAAAAACTAAAATACTTTCCAATTTCTAGATACACCAACTGCATAAATAACTTTGTAATCCCATATAAATATATCGGATTACAAAGTTACATTTTCAGTTGTAAGTAGAAGGTACCGGAAAGGAAAAAAAGTAGGACTATCTACAAAGAGAAATGAGATGCCATCAAAAACAAAACTTGTAAAAAATACCAAGTCGCAACTTAGTTCTTCTTCCGTAAAAAGTTGTGAGATCCTTGTAAATCCATGATTTATTCAGTCCCTACTTAAGGGACCATCTATCTTAAGTTATTACATAATTAGCTAACCTAAAAACATCTAATAGTGACCATATCAATATTAAAAATCTTTTATGTTTTAAATAAATAGATTGACTTGGCAATCGCACTAAATAATCTAATTTAATATAATATGTATTACTTGTGAGATAAGTGTTTTCGTGCGATGGCCGAGTCAATCTATTTTTTTAAAACATAAAAGATTTTTTACATTGATATAAGATGTTGTTAGGTTAGCTAATTATGTAATAACTTAAGATAGATGGTCCCTTAAGTAGGGACTGAATAAATTAATCGACTTGGATTTACATGGATTTCACAACTTTTTACGGTAGAAGAATTAAGTTGCGAGACTTGGTTTTTTATACAAGTTTTGTTTTTGATGGCATAAAATTTTCATTAAATTAAAATAAACTTTCTTCTAAAAAACATTTTCAACAAACGGCCAATTTAATCTGTGCGCATTATAGTAAATGTTGTCATATTCATTTTAACAGTGGGTCCCTCTTGACTGCTCTCATATATTCCTGGTCAGGCTTTAGCTTAAATGTATCTTGTTTTTTGTATGGAAGCTTGCCAACGCTATTTTTAATCCTTAGGTGTGGTCTGTATAAATAACATAAAAATCTGATTATTGTTTTTTTTTACCGTGATGAATAAACGGCGTTTGAATGTCAGATTGTACTTGATACTGGCTAAAACTAGTGCCTTAAAGGGCTGCCATCGCCATAAGAAAAAATAATTTGGGCAAGTGCGAGTCGGACTCGCGCACCAAGGGTTCCGTACCACCCCACAATACGGGTGCGGAACCATAAAAACATTATGGTATACAGTAACAATATTATACATTTCAAAGCAACATCAAGCCTGCATATATAAAAAAATCATGTCTGTTGTATTAGAGTCCGAAGGTCCGACTCGCACTTGGCCGGTTTTAGTATTTTATTGGTGGTTTAGATTTTTTTGCCGTTTTTATATATAATGGTACGGAACCCTTCGTGCGCGAGTCCGACTCGCTCTTGGCCGGTTTTTATTTTAGAGTATGTTCTACCTACAATTTGACTTAATTTAAAACTTGAATGTACGAGTATTACCGTCTTTAAGTTAAAGCTAAAACAAAAAACGTTAAAATAATGCAATTTTCGAGGTTTCTTCTAATGTTTCAGTATTTGTCGTGGTAGAGGCTATGATAACACTAATTTTGTGAAAATTTCAACTTTCTACCTATTACGGTTGAAGCTGTATACCCCTATGACAGACGGACAGACAACGGAGGCTTAGTAATAGGGTCCCGTTTGGCACCCTTCGGGTACGGAATCCTAAAAAATCAATGATCATGATCAATTTATCATCTATTGTAATCTTTCACAGACAATCAATATAAAAAGTATACATAGAATAATAACTACGAGTATCTTTGTTATTGTTCTGAGGAACTCCTGAATGTCAGTGGCTCAGATCAGAAGTGGTAATCTTCCGTAGACAGAGAACTATCTACGTAATCTTCGTTTCCGCCATAGACTGACATCAGGACACTGACCTCTCCACAGACGTCCAATATATAAATGTCTGTGGACTTCTCAGTGCATCGGGACCTACGGAATAGGAAGTAGGTCGCATATACTCGTATACTAAATCTATGGTGACATGATGACATCCTAAAATCTACAGGTCTGCATTCAGTTAATTTAAACTATTCGAGGCACAGTCTACCATCTCGGTTTGTGCTCTAGGTGAGGCTCGATTTAGAAGTGGTACATTTTTAATAGAAAGCTTAAGAATTTATTTGATTTCACGTATAATATAAGTATAACGTATGTTTAATCCAAAAATACCTCAGCATAAAGGATATTACGTCAATCTCACAAGAAAATGTATCATTATTACCATAAGAATGAACGATCATCAATAGAAGATTTTACAACAAATGGAAAGTCTATTTAAGCGACCAATAACTTGAACTTTATTACCTAAATGCCACACTGGAAAAATTATTTATTTCAAGTTAAGAACAGAACTGTTTTGACAAAGACGCGAGGAATCTTTCAAAAGAGTATTTATAAACCTGGTTATAAACTAAGAGAAATATTTAAGCTTTAACGCAATGGCTTGTAAAAAAATCCCATATTATAGTGCGCTAACGGGTTACTTCAGAGACCAAAAAACAAAGATTGATCTAATTCTTGTAACCAAACAGCTAAAAAAGGGCTGTGAGAAAGAGAGACTTTTAACAAAGTATTTGACAGGTATGTGGAAAAATCTCGTATATTAAAATTATGTTTTCATTGCCAAATCCACCGCTTTTGAATACTCTAAATATTATTTGAGTGCAATCTGTAGTTTCTGCCTACCCATTTGGGAGACAGGCGTGAGTATATGTATGTATGTATTAGAGGGCGTTAAGAATTAGAAAAGATCAATTAGAAACAAATTACCAGACAAAAGTTTGAACATTTGTTTCTGATGATCTCTTATATTGATACGATAACATGTTGGGGCTTTATGGCGGAACATTTCGAGCTCGGTGCAAAATGCACAACTTATGATTGCTTTTCTTATTATTGCATAAAAACTACTGAAAAAATATGATTTATACCATTTCGCGACCATTCTTTAATGTCAATTAGGCTTTTCTACCAAAATTTTGTAATTTTATGAATCACGTTGTAAATGAATGTCCACACAATACTTAAAACAGGCTTGTAAGTTTGTATGCCTATTCATTTAAAACGTAATGGATAAAATTACGCAATTCTGCTAAAAACCCCTAATACTTATTCAACAATAGTCGCAAAATAATATGAAACTATTTTACTTCATACATTTTATTTTAAAATAAGATAAACAAACTTATGTTATGCACTTTGCACTGAGCTCGAAACGTTCCCCCTTAACCACGGCACATTAAGCAAGGATGAAGTCATTATACACCATAATATATACTAATATTAAAGTAGTAAAAAAGTCGTGTCTGTGCATAGAAAATTTTTGCGATATTTTAAATGAAATAGGTTATTCTATTAGTATTGTACTGAGGTATTTGGCCGTTTATAAGTAAACCGGTTTGCGATGGGTATATTTCGTAATAAAATGTTTCAGAATTTTGTAGCATCTTAAATTTTGACCTTCACAGTAAACTTTAAGAGGTTTGCATGTTTATTTTTAAAACGCAATTCAGATTGAATATTCAATGTATATCTATACTAATAATAAAGTACTAAGAGTCGTGTTTGTAAATATTTTTCCAAAGTTTTAAATGAAATGGGTTATTTGTATTGTACTGAAGCCAAAACTATCATTTTTAGAATTTTTGTCTGTCTGTAGTCTGTCTTACTCTGTCTGTTTGTATGTATGTCCCGTTTTAACTCGAGAACCACTTAACGGATTCGGATGCGGTTTTCTTTATTATCATCGTAGTGACCCTGGTCAACAAATAGGCTATAGGGGTGTTCATAAGATAACCGCCAAGCCGAAAACGAAGCAGAGATTGAAATAAACGCGGGCGGTGCCGCGGGAAAATGCTAGCTATAAATAAAGCTCTGTACTATTTAGTCGATATGCGTGGTTGCACCTCGTCTTAAGTAAGCATTTTACTTTTTTTGGTTCACAGGTGCTGTTAAATATGGATTTTCAGTAGAGTTAGAAAGCGGAAAGATGCCCGAACATACAAATTTAGTTTTTATTAAAATTAATGCATCAGATGACATTATTAGAACTCAAGGATACAGTTTATTTTATTCAAAACGGTTTAAAGAGAGACATGCCAACTTAATTAAACCAGGACGTAATTCAGTGATACCATTTCTGGCTATGTATCAAGAAAAATCTTATTTAGAGATGATACGTGAGAACTATCCAGGGCCTGATTATTATTCTTCTTTAGAACGAAGCAAGATCGTCCATGATTTGTTAATGAATACCGGTTTCGGTAAACGCTTGGAAAACCGTTTCTGCCTCGACAAATTAATAAAAATGGGGATCGTTGTGGATGCCTATGCATTACATGATGGTCCTTATTTTCTACTGAACGCCAATTTGATGTGCTCAGCCGAGCTGTCTGGACGGCAAGTGTTGTATACATTCTGGACAGGTTTGAATAATATACTGAGGGAACAACCGCTGCATATCATACACGAGTATTTAGGAGAAAAAGTGGGGATTTTTTTCGTATTTTATGGTGCGTACATTTGTTTCTTGTTGACACTCACCATTGGGGGAATTTTTGCATTTTTGTGGGACGACAGGTTAGAAGGATACAGTGATGTGACCCGAGACATTTGTTCGTACCAGTATAAGAATTTAACGAGTCCAACGATAGCTTACTCTATTGAGTTTTGGGAGGCTGATATCAGTCCAGTTAATACTGACTATAAGGAAAATGTTTGGATCTGTCCGAACTGTGTGCATTTCCGAATTTGCCCTCATCGTTTCATCGTTGACTTTTGTGAAGAATCCAAGTGGAATGACGATTTACAGACCTCTATGAAATTGTTCTTTTTCCCAGTGTTTTGTTTTATTTGGGCTGCAATATTCGTTAAGACATGGAAACGAAAAGAAAATTATTACTTCTGGTTGTGGGAAATTGATACCGAATACGTAAAATATATGACAGGCAGTAAGTGCTGTGGTGTTCGTTATGAGCTGGAGGCCGCTATTTTCAATAGAACAATGAGATTTGTTTGGGAAATCATCCTTCTTGCTTTCTGTATTTTTACATCCTTATTGATGTTATATTACCTCTTGCAATATCGATACTACTTGATGCTGAGATACGAGATTATTAAGGACTATGGAAAAAGGAGATATTACGTTATGACATTACTCGGTGTCGTCAATATGGTTTTTGTTTATGTCATAGAGCGTTTATGGCGATTCATTATTAAGATATTTCTAGCTATTGAAACATTCCAAACCCCAGACGAGAAAGAAAATGCAGAAGCCAGAAGGGTATTTGGCGGAACATTTATCTACACATTTACGCTGATTGGATACGTGGCTTTCATTAAAGGACAATATCACACAACTCCACTTGACGAAATTAATTTGAAATATTTGGGAGGAATATTGATGGAAAATTGTCAACCTCTAACTTGTCTTGATGAGGTATTCTTTGTAGTTGCAATAATGTGTATTGTAAAAGAATTGGTGTTTAAGTTTTCATCATACATACGATTGTTTGGTCCTTCCACTGATTACAGTTATTGGAAAAATAAGTTTCCTTATTGGGAAAGGGAAAAAAAGTTGTTAACTGATCAAGAAACGGAAAGATTCCTGCAACGGAAGTATAGAGAAATATTGATGCAGTTTGCTACAACCACTTTGTTTGTTGGCGTGTGTCCGCTTGTGCCATTAGTGGCTCTAATCAGTAGTGTAATAGACCTTAGATATTGCGCTCGTCGCATTCTATTGGCATCCAGAAGACCGCTGATACGAAGATCAACTGGTATCGGTCCGTGGTGGTACGTCCTAGTGCTGCTCGTATTCTTAATGGGTCTCAGCCACATCATGATTGTAACCATCACTTCGGACGTCATATCGAGATCTACCAGAGACCTTGACCTTAACATGGAAGACGAGTTAGACGTTATTAATTTTAAAACCGTTTTCCGGACATTCACAGATTACACCCGCATAAATGGAGTTTCTGGCCACGCTACCAATCGTACCAGAATCGGTCATATACCACTTGTACTTTTTCCTGAGTACGATTACTGGCACCATCCCACATTACATCACCAACATCAAAAGTATCACGTTGAAAAAGACCCAATCCTATATTTATACAGGCATCATTACCCTAACATAGTCTCTACTATAGGCTGTTACCGTAGACCAAGATGGAGGTTGATCGCGGGCCATGAAACCACTGAGCATCTCGAAGATGCTGAATCTTACAAGGCAGAAATATACAAGAACTACCAGATTTTAGCTGTCGGGAAGACGTGCAGTCATACTTACTATTACAACCCGATACAACATTGCTATTTCAGAGGTTATTATAAACGCATCGTAACTGTACGTAGGAGAGGTATCTTGTCGTTTACAGAGAAAACATGGTTGACAATTGCAGAGTTGTTCTTGTACGTCGGTCCATCAGCTATGTTCTTCCCATGGCATATGCGATTCTGGAATCTGTACCACCGGGCCGATGTGTATTATGTAGAAGGATACGCTTTCGGTTGGCAGCATCAATATGAAGCCTATTTGAGATGGTGGTATAGTACGACAGCTGTGGTCCTGATGACCATCACTCTTTATGTTATATACAATTGCTTGCCAAATAATCGGTACTACGTTTCTGAGGCTTTTGCTGCGGAAATAAATGTATTTGAGAGAGAAAGACTCGGCTTTGGTAAAGATTTTGGATTAGTTTCGCCAGAAAACGAAGTTGTATTAATATCGCCAGAAAAGAAGAATAATTGAATTTTCGGAGAAGGGTTCGTCCCAAGTATTTGAGTGTAAAATATTTTTTCTCTAATCTCTCAGGATATAAATTAGTGTTCGGAGGGGTATATTAAAGTGCGTTTCATCACATGGTTTCTCTGCCGTAATGTTGGCTCCCCTGTCGGTCAACGACAAGATGCTAATCGATAAAGGATCCTATTCCTTAGCCTAGTTTGCACGGGTAGAGTAGGTGGAAGAGTACCAAGGATAAAAGGCACTAATATACTAGCTTAGTGTAAACAGTTACAGTGTAGTACCAAAGATAGTAGCTGGGAGAGTAGAGTAGATAACGCATCTGGTAAAGTAGACTCTACTCTACTTCAGGCTTTGAGTCAAAATCGTCAAGCACCATGCGAAAATTAAATTATTTTGGCTGTAAGGACTTAAATCCAAAGCTTTTTAATGTGATCTGTAGCTTAATTCGTGGTGGTATAGCTTCTATTATAAAGGTGTCCATTTATTTTTATTTTTGGTTGAACTGAATTCAAAGGAATTCCAAAAGTAGCTGGCGTCTTCCTTAAACACATTTTGAATTCTTTGGGATCTTCTATTGCTAATTCTCTAAGTAGATTAGCAAATGCTCCTTTATCCTCTCTTCTTTTGATTCAATCTCTATCCCATATTCTTTTTGCCTTTGATATTTCTTCTTCTATAACTTCTGTATCTTTATTTAACAACGAGGTCGTTAGAGGAAATAAACTTAGTCTCAAACGATGACAACGTCGAACAGCATCCATCGTTTATTTCTTTTACTTACCTATTTCACCGTTCCCACTATTTGGTATTAATGTATGCGGCTACTAGACAAAAGTGAGTAGAGTAGTCAGATAAATAGTAAGCTAGTTACTCTACTTCTAGTTCTAATTAGCCTAAATGTAAACCTAGCTTTAGTCATTGGATATAATGGATGGATATGGGTTGCATTGCTTGCTATCAACATTACGGCAAAAGAAAATTTGGTGAAACGCAACCAAGTTTTTTTTAAATATATCTATGGTCAAGCAATTTTTGTTTTTTTTTTTCTTGTGATGTATAGTCCGTAAGCCCAGTCCGAAATTGCCTGCGTGATATGACAACACGATAAAATGCATGGCACACGGTCGAAAAAGGTGTGCTGAACGAGGATCAGACGAGTATAGCACCTGAAATTTGCCGGAAGTTTGAGAAAATCCTTCACTTCCGGTCACTATGTTAACGTTATATGTGCTGACATCAGTACGACACACATGACATCATTTAGCCCTTTAATCGTAGAGAGGGTTGGCATACGGGGCCACTGGATACTCTTTCCTACGTGGTGTGACATCTTGATAAAAATTTCTGTAAAAGTTTTGAAATAATAGTGTCTTTAAGAAGAAATAAGTCCGCCAAGCCATATTTGGCCGGAAGTCTTTTAAAAGTGATTTTCTAATTACTAGGTAGAAGTGACCAATTTTACTACTAAAAGATTCGTATGAAAATCTCCAGAAGGAGACTTCTCCAACAACAGTATTGACTGTTCCCTGGGTATCTGACTTTCCTTTTTAAATTAATGTCAATGTTAAATGTAAGTACCTAATATTTCTAAAGAAGAAGATGGCACTGCGTGTCGTGTAGCTTATCGATGCTGCCGAAGTAGTGAGCCTTCCAACACATCAATATGTACCGAAACCAGGGAGTGAGTGCAGCATACGTATACTGAAGCTGCTCCATCCCTTCATTAAATTTTCTTGTAATATACTTTTAAATCGAGATTATAAATTGTTTGGAAGGAACTTTGTAGAATACTAATTGTTCTTGCTGAAAAATACGTTGTCTTGTCTACGTTCAAGTGTCACTTGTCTTCCCACAAAACAATGAACATTATCAGTTCAAGAGTTTTTATTTCGTTTTAATCCCACTAATATTATAAATGCGAAAGTTTGGATGTATGGATGGATGGATGTTTGTTACTCTGTCACGCCGTAACAATTGAACCGATTGGGCTGAAATTTTACATGAATGTAGTTCTAAACCTGGAATAGGACTAGGCTACTTTTTATCGCATAAATTAGTTCCCATGGGATGAAAATGAGCTTTCAAATTTCTATAGAAAAGTGATGTGTCACCCTTTCACGCCATGCTTACGAAACCGATTAGGCTGAAATTTTGCAATAAATGTAGATCTAGACTTTGAATAGGACGAAAACTACTTTTTCCCTTCGTTCCCATGGAAAAGCTTTAAAAGAAACACACAAAATGGGAAACAGAGGCGCATAACACACACATTTCACCAGCTATGTTTACTGTAGGTAACAGTCGAATAATATTGACTGATTTCATAGGAGTACACAAAAACTAATTCAACGCGGGTGAAACCGCGGGCAAACGCTATTAAGGTCACAAGAAAAGGAGGGGCTCATCTCTTATCATTCATTCATTTATTTCATTCATTTATTTATTCATAAACAATTTTTACATTGTATTTGAAATTACAAAAAAATTATAAAATGTTAGACTTAAAAACTAAAAACACAAAGAAAATGTTCAGATAATCAAAGGATATTAGCAAATAAATAAACATGTCACATACAAAAAAAAGAGAAATTCAACCGTAATATAAAGAAAGTCACTTATTTAAATATTCATCCATTGAGTAGAAGCAGTTTGTCAGCAGATACTGTTCCAATTTACATTTAAAAAGATTAAAATTCTCAATATTTTTCATATCAGTGGGCAATTTGTTGAACAGTTTTACGGCTTGATAGCGGCTGCAGTGACTAACTACTCTGAGCCGTGGCTTTGGTGTTTCTATATAAACGTCTTGCCTTCTTGACAGTAAGCGTTTTTTATTAGTGTCATTGCTCTCAAATTTATGTAAATTTTTCACTAAGTCGCAAAGCAAAACAAAAATATAAAGACAGGGAGCAGTCAATATTTTAAGATTCTTAAAGAATTCTCGACATGATGTCCAAGGTGGTGTGCGAACCATGGTTCTAATGCTCCGCTTCTGTGCTATGAAAGCCCTATTCATGTTGTAGGCAAAACTATTTCCCCAGAATTTAATACTGTAGCGCAGTTTCGATTCAACTAACGCAAAATATACGATTTTCAGTTGTTGCAGACTTATTTCATCCCTAAGACTACGCAAAGCGTAACATGCTGAACTAATTGACTTTTCTACAGCACTCAATTCCTCTTTCCAGTTTAAGCAGCTGTCAATATTAATACCTAGAAACCTAACAACCTCAACCAGTTGTATGCCGTTGCCATTTAAAGACATGTTAATATTAAGCGCATCCTTATTTTGTGAGGTGGATTTAAACAAAATAGCGTTTGTTTTATTTGTGTTAACTTCCAAATTGTTGACTCTAAACCAATCCCAGAAAGCTGAAAGGGCCAAGTTACATTTATCGTTCAGATCTCTTATATTTTTTGCCGATATAATTGCATTCGTGTCGTCTGCATATACAACAAGATTAATGTCAGAAATTGATTTTTTAATGTAATTTATAAGGTCATTTGTGAAGACAATAAAAAGTATTGGTCCCAGTATGGATCCTTGTGGAACACCTCTTGTTACTTTTACAATGCTGGATTTGTAAGATCTAGCTTGTCTGTTTTGGACGGACTCAATTTCTACGAATTGATACCTATTTTGGAAATAGTTTTGAATAAGTTTCAAAACATCTCCTCGTATACCATAATGCTCTAGCTTTTTAATCAAGATATCATGATCAACAGTATCAAAAGCGGAACTCAGATCCAAGAAAAGGCCTAACACCCTGTTTTCCTTACTGATTTCAAGCACAACGTCATTAACTAATGCGTCAACTGCATCTACTGTGCCTAAGTTCTTTTGATAACCGAATTGACGACTATTTATTACGCTATTTTTCTTTAAGTGTCTTAAAATCCTAATTTTTAGAAGTTTCTCAAACATTTTTGACATGGTTGGTAGCAGTGAGATAGCCCTATACTTTTCGGGGTCAGTTTTTGATCCTTTCTTATGTATAGGTATGACTTTAGCAATTTTAAGTTGGTCTGGAAAAGTGTTAGCTATAAAACAATGATTAAAAAAGTTTGCTAATGGTTCTGCTAGAATATCTATGTTTTCTTTAAAAATGGCGATTGGTAATTCATCATGCCCAACAGACCTTTTATTTACCATTCCATTTACTATTTTTGTAATTTCATAAGATGTTGTTTGATCGCACGTCATATTGTTACTTACTCTATCTGTATTGTCTTGTGCTAACTTTGAGGCTTCCTGCGTATGACATGATATGTTATTTTTGTTATCTCCTTTTTAGGGTTCCGTAGTCCGTCAAGGAACCCTTATAGTTTCGCCATGTCCGTCTGTCCGTTTCGGTCCGCGGCTTAGCGGAGAGACTATTAATACTAGAGAGCTGTAATTTGGCATGGATATAAATATTAATCACGCCGACAAAACGGTAAAACAAAATCTTGAAAAAAATTTTTTCAACGTTCCCTCTTATACACGTAAACTGGGGATGATTTTTTTTCTCGTCTATCCCATAGTGTGGGATATTGTTGGATAGGACGTTTAAAACATTGTGGGTGTGTGAAAACCATTTTTCGATTTAGGGATCCGTTGGCGAAATATTAAGCTTTAAAGGGAACATTTTAGTTAAGAGTGGAGCGTCCCCCCCACCCCCCCTGCCGGCCAAACGGTTGTTTATAGAAATGTGAAAAAATTCACAAAAGTAGTGTATAATTAATTTAAAAGAAAAACTATCACAGCTAAGAAGGCTTTACAGGTTTACGAGTACAGGTCGCGCCAAACTTTGGCCCCCTATAATGTATGGGACCAGAAGTTTGGCGCGGTGTGTATTAGTAGACCAACTTATATGTACCGGGCAACTACGGAACCTTACATTGCGCGTGGCCCGACACGCACTTGGCCGGTTTTATTTCATATAATTTCACGAAGTGCATTTTTAATCGGGGTTTGCAGTAGTTTGCACAAAAATGAGCACCTTATTGGCAGTTTATCATGTTACTTATTTACTAGCAAATTGCATTGCGAGTTAATTTTTTGGGTTCCGTTTTTTTTTTACAAAATACGTGTTATTATGGCCTCTACCAAGACAAATAAAAAAACATCGAAAAAGTTGCATAAATTTAACGTTATTTGTTTTGGTTCTAACTCAAGGATGGCAATACATACAAGTTTTAAATTTAGTCTTATTGTAGAACATAATCTAAAGTAAAAGAAAAAAAATTATAAAATTAAGGGTTTTTTTTTTGTTGATATGACATCTAGATATATTGTTGTTATTTACCAATATATTTTGGTGCGCGAGTCCAAATAATGGGACTAATTGAATAATTGATGAGCCTCTTCTTTTTCTCTACCCTTCATATGAGACCACCATATTTTGGTACAGTGTAATTTACTTGGATGCAATGCAAAACAATAGGCTTGTACACAGGGTAAACAAAATATTATTCTATTTAGTCCGTCATTTAGATTATCAAAAAATATTAGACATGTACTTTTTCTTTTGTCAATCAAACAAAAAATGACAGATAAAGCGCGTCAAAGTTTGGGAGTGGGAGAAAATGACGTCACTTCTAAGTAAAATTGTACCTAGACGTGACGTCACGCGGAACTTCAACGGGCTATATCTTCATCATTGTTTATTTAATTGAAAAAAGAAAAAATACGTTTCCAATATTTTCTGATAATCTAACTGACGGACTAATAAATTTTTTTTAGTCATCATGCCTATTTGTATTATTTTGAGAAAGCGTTTTTATTTATTTGTAGGTGACTAAAGTGCAGCCATGAACGCAACCAACTCGGTTAACAAAACATTTTCGATGTGCAATTTTTAATTTTGTCTAAATATATAAAAACACATAAGGATACGAATAATTTATTTTTCAAAAAACACAAGAAAGAAACATAAGTTAGGCACATATTTGCTTAATTTAATTTGCTAAAGCCTGATTCATGAGGGCCTTTATTACCGTGCGAACCAGTTGATGAACACTTTCGACGACTAATTTCACAAATTCTAAACAAGTTCTTAAGTCTACTACAGCAAATTTGTAAATAATTTTAATATAATAAACAAATAAAAGTTCAAAATAAATATTATAAATAACAAAAACTATTTTATGATATGGAATAAATGTTCGGTATCATCATAATTTAAATTGGATAAAAATTTTGTGACGGTCTTTCTCACATTAAATTGAGTGAAATTTGTAATTTGGCAAAGTGGATTAATTTTATTATAGAGGAACGGAAATAGGAACGAGGTAAAACGGTGGTCAGATTTGGTCCGACTTAATTCTAGCTAATTTTCGACTAATTTTTGTTGAAAAACCGTAAAATTTACGTTAAGATATGGTTAAAAGTTCCCGATGTTTAGTTCTAATTGGACGTAGATGGGAAGTGGACATTCTGGGAAGTGGACTTCTAGGGAAGAAGACGATCAGGGAAATAGACCTATTAACTGTCCGACTGGACATTCCGGTAAAAGGACGTAAGGCCCCGAGAGAATCTAGATATTGTCATTGCACTCAGCCTAAAATATTATAAAAACATTCCATAGACACTTTACTATTCTGTAATTGCGTTTCTATGGACGATTGCGCGTGATAGCTAGTCTTATAGTTGAGTAATCTCAACTGAGAGTATACTCTAAGTATATCTGAAGTTGTTAAAAGTCTAACTTTGAAACCTTTTACTAGGTCGTATTTTTTATTTGTAAAGGAAAGGGGATAGCGCTGTGCAAGTAAGTGAGACAAACTGTTCGTCTCTACCTATACTTCACTCCTGCAACATCATCCCTTTTCCAGCCTCTCGTTTAAAATTCAAATTCAAGTAGTTTATTTTGTAAAATAGATACATACCTAGCATACGTTTTACAGGTCAAATCTAATCTTTATAAAAAAACAATAGAATATGATGAAACAAATATAATAATAGTAGTTTATGAGACTGGTAAACAAAAAAGTTATTAAGACACGAGTGTCAGTTTAAAAAACGAGCTGAAGACGAGTTTTTTAATAAAACACGAGTGTTTTAATACCTAGTTATGTATAGTTTCATACACTACTTTATCTAAACTCATGCCTACTAACCTGTTTTCATAATTTTTGTAAATAATTCGTCAGCCATTTTTTATTATTCTTGTAAAAGCTTGTTCTGAAAGTGTTCGTCGTTATTTCTAGAATGTCAGGTGGAGTCAAATATCATTCATCACCATCCCTGCTGTCAGTAATTCTAGGGGAAAATAATTATTTTGACCCATAAAACCACTGTAAGTAATAAATAAATTTCCTCGAAAACTATGGCGCAACAAACAGTTTATCCATTGACAGACCGAGTCCAACGCGCCGTAAGCCATAGACAATACCTGGCCGAAAATAAACTTGAACTGTAACCTCGTTACTATTTTGTAAGTATTGGAGAACATTATATAAAAACCTCATTGGTATTTGATATTAAACCTCAGACATGGCTGTATGGGCTAAGTTCCCTTTGCCTTCCTAGTTAGTATCACATGTACTGTAATCTAAGTTTTTTTATAGCATTATGTTGTTCGGAGACATATAAATATTTTTCATTATGCCAGTAGTTTTGAGTTCGTAATGAGGATTTCACGATATGAGGTTAGATAAAACAATTTTTAACACACCTGCTCATTGAGTTCAGTGCTCAAAATATGATAGATTGCGTGCCTGTTCAGCGTGCGTAAAATGACATATTTCGCACTCGTGCTTTTTGTTTTCACTACTAACACCATCTAGGGGAAACCGGCCACATCATTTAGTAAGCATGTAAACCTTTGTTTTACCGGATACTCTAAAAACTGTTTGAGATGAGTATTTTCTAACTTTTATATTTTATGTTAAATATATTATCCATCCAGCCCTCCATCAGCCCGTGTTCGTCCACTGCTGGACATAGGCCTTTCCCAAATTTCGCCACGCATGTCGGTCCTCCGTCCTCCTCATCCAGCCGCCCCCCGCAACGTCCTTCAGGTCGTCGGTCCAGCGGGCACGAGGTCGGCCTACACTACGCTTTGCTGTACGTGGTCTCCATTCTAGAGCCTTTCGGCCCCAACGGCCATCATGTCGGCGACAAATATGGCCTGCCCACTGCCACTTCAACTTACTGATTCTGCAGGCTATGTCGGTTACTTTCGATCTCCGACGGATCTTCTCATTTCGGATTCTATCCATCAGAGATACCCCAAGCATAGCCCGCTTCACAGCTCGCTGAGCAACCTTAAATCGGTGGATCAGGCCCTTTGTAAGACCACGTCTCAGCGCCATACGTCATCACAGGAGGGACGCACTGGTTAAACATCTTAGCCTTTAAACACTGCGGTATTGACGATGTAAATATGTGACGCAACTTTCCGAATGCTGCTCAACCCAAGCATATTCTTCTGGCAGCCTCTGCGTCGAAGTTGTTTTTATCCAGCTGTATGACTTGACTCAGATAAACATATTTCTGAACAACTTCGATGCTGACATTGTCGACGGTTAGTGGTAGGTTAGTGGTAAATATATTATGTATGTTAAATTGTAAAAGATGTTTTAAAAACTCAAAACTATTTTAGACGTCATAATATATATTCTATTTTAACTATCTTAGACATTATTATTAAAAAGGTTTTAGAAAGAGACATTGGTCTTTGTAGTACAGATTGGCGCCAACCAGACTGTGTGTTCTTTTGTCGACTTGTATCTGTTTTGATTTGCAACTAAATTTATTTTATTTTATTATTTCATGTAATTTTTCGCAGGTGTATTAAAAATATCAACCTGCGAAAGTGTTGATATTTCTCGTCCCGACTGTTTTATGCCGATATCAACCTTTTCGCACTTGCATCAAAATGTACTAATTTAAGTTGGGCTAATTAAATTTATACACCTGCAAAAAATAATCGTTTTAGTCCTATATACGTGACTAGATTTGTTAGTCAAAAAGTCGCGAGCGTAGCCGCGGGTAAAAGCTGATGTTAAGTATATAATTCCGTTTTCAAGATGGTTTCCTTCTTTTGTTTCAGCGTAATCGGCGCTCAGCCAGCTGGCGGGGGCGGCCAGCAAATCACAGCCAAACCTTGGAAGCTTGAGAAAAAACACGCCAATAAGAATAAAAGGGAGAAACTGAGACGCGTTTACGCACACTTAGACGAGCACTGATTGGATGAGACGTCAGAGGAATGTTTGATAGTACGCAAAAATTATATACAAAGAGAATATACTTTATGTATGCTACTTACTAAATAAACGTAGTTGGCACAAAATATTGCACTGGTATGATTAATTTTTTAAACTTTTCAGTGACGACGACGGTAGAAGTAAAAATTGTAATTGGGAAAAAATCAAAAACGAGATTTTCATGAAAATTTACTCACTACATAAAATATATTATATGATATGTGCTGAAAATTTTTTTAATTTATATCCTCCTTGTCAACTTGGCAACATTAGTTATCATATCCAAATTTATACTGGACACTCGGGTCACTTCATTTTATTTTTTGATTGTTTTTTGTTCAACTACAATCGCGACTCGATTTGTATGGGAAGTCGAAATTTTATTTTGCGTATTTCACAGAAAGGGTTATTGAACCTTGACATGGCCACTTATCGAGTCTTCAGTATGAATGTGGCTATATAAACGCAAGTCACCTTATATTTGTTGCGTCTTTATTGAGTGTTGAGCGTCTCTGTGGCCTAGTGGTTTGAACGTCTCGACATCGAACCCGGAAGTGGCGGGTTCAAACCCCGTAGGGGTACAGCACATTGTTTTCGGTCTGCGTACTTCCAAAGGCAACTTAAGGCCTTACCCCTGGTGCAGGATAATCTTACTGAGCGATTTTGAACTTCAGTATGTTGTCAGAAAGTCCACATTAGAACGCGCGCTGCCGGCACGCATCGACGTTTTTCTGGATTTTACGAAAAAGTATTTGACGTAGGAATTTTTTCACCTGACATCGGAAAACTTGTTCTTTCAACGGTTTTTGTTTCAATATGCTGAATCAACTACTTATCTGATCAATGTTAAACTTAGACAGGTGTTTTTCCAGACCTTCGTCTTTCCGTTGTCAGATCGGTTACACAATTGGACACATTACGCTCGATAGATTTTATTTTTGAAAATGATGACTTTTAAAATTATTAATTCGTTTTATGTCTAAACGGCTTGAGTTTTATGTCTGAAATTACTGATATAACAAGAAAACATGGTTTATTTTCCGATGTCAGATGAAAAAACTCCTACATCAAACACTTTTTCGTAACATTCAGAAAAACCTCTATAATTTACTGATTTTGCGTGCCGGCAGCGCGCGAAGCGAGCGTTCTAATGTAGACTTTCTGAAAACATACTGAAGCTCAAAATCACTCAGTAAGATTATTGAGCACCAGGGGAAAGGCCTTAAGCAGTGCCATGGCAGCTACACACCACGTGACAAGCCGAGTCGGAGTCGACCTACTGTCTCAGAAAAAAATTGTTCTTCTGCGTTCATACAATGGCAGAAGCTGTCCACTGTCAGGTCAACGGCTGGCACCTTGTGGGCGGGACTTATTACCAGTGCGAGTAGGAGTCGTGCCCTGCCTGAGGGTTCCGAAACGGTATCACACTAATATTATAAATGCGAAAGTTTGTGTTTGTGTGTGTGTATGTTTGTTACTCTTTCACGCTGAAACGGCTGGACGGATTTGGATGAAATTTAGAATGTATATAGCCTATACCCTAACTTAACACATAGACTACTTTTTATCTCGGAAAAAAGCATTTCCTTAAACCGAAGGAGTCGCGGGCAAAAGCTAGTATTAAATAAAAGTGAGTAAACAGTAAGCAGCTTGAATTTGGCTGTATAAATTAATGTTACGTTATTTATTTAAGGTAACTTTGATTGATATAGCTAAATACGTACTGGACACTCGGACTTAAGAAAAATATTTATTTGTGCTACATTAAGAACAACTCCAAGTCAATTAGTATGGAAGCCTACATTTTCATTTTGAGTTTTTCTTACAAAGTCTCTAGTATGAATTTGCTACATCAATTGAAGTCACCTTATTCATGTCGCACGCATTGACTTAACTGGGATTTATACATGGGGGGGGGGCGGCCCCGACTCCATCTCTTGAAGTTGGACCGTGGGTCCGACACGGCCGCATCATCAACAAGTACCTATTTGTTCTCGATTATGTGATGGTAATAAGATAAATAGAGATAACCCTACATACAAAGAAACTACATTCAAACCATAAAACAAAATGAATGACGCCTTAAATTGGATAAAATATATTTGTACATCAATGACATCCATATTTCTGGGGGCGGGAGGGCAGACGGTAGTCTGGGAGGGTCCGTGCCCCCATAGTACGCCTATGGTCGCACGTATAGCTAGGATATGCAGAAATCACGGATCATTCCAACAATCCTAGGAAGATTGTAAAGGTCGGCAAATTGAAAACTAGGAAAGAATTTCTCAATTATCTTTAATTATTTTCAGGATCCTTGCGCATATCCACGTCCTATTATGAACGTACGAACGCGTCACGTTTCATGAATCGCGAATTTTGATTGGCTGGTTCATATCTTGTGCCGCATGATTTGGGTGTAATCAACAAAATGACGAAAATAGAGTCCGCACCATCACTGAAGTCCGATGGATTAAGGCATTTTGGTTCATATTCCAAAAGCAACAAAACATTTGCCGCAGGACTTCAGTGCTGGGGCGTGGGACTTCAGTGCTGGGGCGTGGGACTTCAGTGCTGGGGCGTGGGACTTCAGTGCTGGGGCGTGGAACTTCAGTGCTGGGGCGTGGGACTTCAGTGCTGGGGCGTGGGACTTCAGTGCTGGGGCGTGGACTCTAGGTAAGAGGAGGAGCGTCTTGTTTATATGATCTGTGGTCTTCGTTGCTAAAGCCAAGTTCGGTTACCTACCGTGTAACTGTATCACCGAAATTTATAAGTAAGGAACAAATTCTCCAAAATCTTCTTTAATAGGAATGCTAAAAAAAGTTCGAAATAAATAATTTAAAATTCAATCCAGATTTAGATTTGCATTTAATAATTATTTAGAGTACGACGACGTAGCGGGTCTATATACTTGCGAGAAGATATATAATTATTGTAGATAGTGTAGAAGTGTAGATACTTAGATGTACATAGTGTAGATGATGACAGCTTTATTATCAGTTAAGTAATAAAAGTAATCATTTACTGTGCAACAAGCCTTCGAATACAAAATATTTACCAATGAAAAGTTTTGGAATTTAATGTGATATTTGCCATCAAAAATTTATTAACTTTTTCTACTCTAAAATACGTTCGTTACAAAAAGCCGAAATAGAAGTCACCAGGAAGTAGAATATACCGGGGTCTAAACAGACATATTCTACTGATCACTGAACAACTTTTCCAAAGAAACATACCAGCGCAATTCATTCGTTTGGGAAATATTTTAATTTTAAACAAATATACGTGAGCCTTAAGGCCTTACCCCTGGTGCACGGTAATCTTACAGAGCGATTTTGAACTTCAGTATGTTGTCAGAAAGTCTACATTAGAATGCTCGCTTCGCGCGCTGGCGGCACGCAAAATCAGTGAATTTTGAGGTTTTTCTGGATTTTACGAAAAAGAATTTGATGTAGGAGTTTTTTCACCTGACATTGGAAAATAAACCATGTTTTCTTGTTATAGCAGTAATTTCAGACAGAAAACTCAAGCCGCTTAGACATAAAACGAAATAATAACTTAAAAAGGCATCATTTTCAAAAATAAAATCTATCGAGCGAAATGTGTCCAATTAGGTAACCGACTTGACAACGGAAAAACAAAGGTCTAAAAAACACGTGTCCAAATTTTACATTGATCAGATAAGTAGTTGACTCAGCATATTAAAACAGAAACCGTTGAAAGACCCAATACAAGCCCTTAACGCCTCGAGCGAGGTACGGGCGTGTTTTGAGGCAGCGTCGTCCGTGAGACAACTGTTCACGCGCAGCGTTCCAAAATAGACCTTTTCATTCGAGATAGAGGCTTCAAGTTAAAGTTGAATAACTTCTTCCTCGAATTACTTTGAAAATGAAAATCTTCGAAAAAGGTGGTTCGAAGTTCGAAGCCGTCGTGGGTGGTGAAATTAATTATGAGGAAAAAAAATCCTAGCAAGTGACTACGGTACCGCTAGTGGTTCTTTGATTTTTTTAATTATTGAACCATAAGTCATATTTAGCTGTTGGAATATCTTCCTTAACGTAAACATATAAAGTTCAATTTGCAATGTACAGTTCGGAAAGGGAAGGGGCCCTTTGATTTTATAAATTATTGAACCTTAAGTAATCGGAATGGCTCGGAAAATTATTTTTTATACATAATCGTGAACTCTGTTAAAATTACGGGGGTCGCCTCGCTCCGTTTGGCTTCGCTCAGCTCCCTAATAATAATATGTACTTACAAACCACAGAACATTCGCTCAATTTATTAATTTAAATTTTTCCATGATGAGCTGGACACTAAAAATTATTGATTTTTTGATTGAGTCTAGCTTTTGAATTCTTCAGAAAAAATCGTTAAAGCGGCGTCGTAGGTTTAAATTCACATGCGTCACGTTACTGACCGTCCTTTTGTCGCTTACCTACAAAACTATATTTTTCTTCTATCTCGTAAAATATTTCCTTCCATCTTCGCCGGATGCATTCGGAGAAAGTTCTCATAAAGGAGACCTTTTCGCGTTGCTGTTGACATTGATCAGGAAATCAGCAGCAAAGCGGAAAAAGACAAATTTATGCAGAACTCCATTTTCTCTTCTCTTCCATATCTTGATATCTTGCTTTGGATCTTCATTCTTGAGAAAAAATACATTTATAGATAGGTACTATAGAATATTTCCAATGAGCGAAAATCTATACTAAAATAACATACCTAGTACCTAGTAATGAAGTCGTTGCCATATTCGGCTAAACAATTCTTGCCGTGCTATTCAAAAATGCAGATTCGTGCACCGCCCGCCCGCCCGCATAAAACATGCAACAAGCAAGCTATACGAGCATAAAAGCAAAGCAATCTTAAATAACAAGCAAGAAAACTTATCGACACGTGTTTCGCCTCTGAACGAGGCATCCTCGGGCGGGCGGGCTGGCGGTGCACGAGTCTGCATTTTGAATAGCACGACAAGAATTGTTTAGCGGAATATTGCAAATTATATTCATATATCCATAACTTAGTGATGGACTTCCGCAAGGTAACGCCTATTTCAATTAATTATGGTTTCTTATTATCTTTGAAGTTACACTGGTCAAATTAAAGGTTATAAAATAACCGCTAAGCCGAAAATTGTAGTTGAAAGATAAGTACTTAACACGTTGAGCGTAGCCGTGGGAAAAGTTGGGTAGTTTTAAATAAAATATTTTAGAATTTACAACCTTTCAAATCATACTCTACTTTTTCTGAAAGCTTAGTTAAAAGCACAAAGTAAGGAATTTTATATCTAAGACGGTAAAATTTTGCTAATATAGCCCTAACCTAGAGTAATACATTACTCTAAGAGCCCTAAGTTTAACACACACCTTTTCTTTTATTTTGTGTGCTAAGTTTTTATTCAAAAGTAGGTTGATTCTTTAGCCGTCTTGGTGAAAACTTAAAAAATTTATTGTAAATTTTTGTCTTGGTAAGTATATATAATGATAATGGTGTGAAGGACTTTTAAATAAACTAATTTCTTATGGTTTAGTCAACGTAAGCCATGTAAGCGCCTCGGGGGGCAATTCCGGAGACACAGTCGAAGTGATATTCCTGAAACTGCAGCTAAAAATCTATGGACTTCGATTGGTAAAACGGGTTTTTACGGTCAAAAGGGCTAATTCGACAGACTGAGAATAGCCCCCCTGAAACTCTATTACAAAATGACGATATTTGTGAAATATAGATAAATATTACTTATAAACGATGGAGAAAATCGCATTGAAATCCACTTATAAAGACTTGCGACTTTGCTTTTTACTATTCATAAGACAAAAGAAATAGAGAAGAGAAAATTACAGATAGAAAAGAAACTCCTATTTCCTTCAAACGGTGTTTTATCAATTTATGATCAATTTCACTATGTCTTTAAGAGACTGGTAAAAGAACACTACCTCTCACTCTGACCACTGAACTATCTACATTCCTCTTAAAGTTTATTTATTATTTATGTAATATATGTATGTATGTATATATTTATTCATTCATGTTATTTATCTATAATACATTATTATTTTTCTTTTAATTTATTAATGTAGATTTTGTATAGTATATTTAAATATTATTTTAAAATTAGTGCACCGCCTATTCATCAATCTCCTTTTAAACCAGATTCTACCCAAAGGTTGTCTGGAAGAGATCGCTATAAGCGATAAGGCCGCCTGATTGTACCTACGTTATTTGGCTATTGTAATTTATATTATTTTTGTTTCCTTCTTTGTGGTGTGCAAATAAAGTTATATTGTATTGTATTGTATTGTATGGCACCAACCAAACCATTAAATCGCGAAAATAAATCAGCTGTTCCATAGAAAAGCTAGGTATTTAACTCAGCCAAAATATATAAAACAGCTGATTTCTTTTTCACGATTGCAGGATTGTACTCGTAGTAAAAATTGCTCATAAGTAGAATTGTTGATTTTCGATAACAATGGATTTACAATAGATTTCCGTCAAGAAAATGGTTTGGATCCATTCAACAGTTTAATTAATTAATTTATCTAACATCATATCGTAAAACCCTCATTACAAACTCAAAACTACTGGTATAATGAAAAATATGATTCATGTGCGTCTCTAAAAAATTAAATTATAGTATAGGTCTCCGAACAACATAATGCTATAAAAAAACTTTTTCTGAGATTACAGTACATGTGATACTATAAGAAGGCAATGGGAACCTAGCCCAAACAGCCATGTCTGAGATTTAATATCAAATAAGGTTATCATAATAATGTCCTCCAATACATAATACATACAAAACAGTTACGAGGTTACAGTTAACTTTATTTTCGGCCAGGTAATGGCAATGGATGAACTGTTTGTTGCGCCATAGTTTTCGAGGAAATGTATTTATTACTTACTGTGGTTTTATAGGTCAAAAGAATTATTTTGCCCTAAAATTACTGACTGCAGGGATGGTGATGATATTTGACTCCACCTGACATTCTGAAAATAACGATGGAAATTACGAACACTTTTAGAACAAAACTTTTACAAGAACAATCAAAAATGGCTAACGGAAAATTTTCCAAAATTATGAAAACAGGTTAGTAGGCATGAGTTTAGATAAAGTAGTGTATGAAACTACACATAACTAGGTATTAAAATACTCGTGTTTTTAATAACGTATTTATGCACCAGTTTCATAAACTACTATTATTTAATTGGTATACCAACAGGATACATATTAAACATTATTTATTTATTATATTCAAGAAGGTTGTGCATCTGACACATATCCCTTTTACAGGTATACACATGATTCTTGAATTGACAACAGAACTAAAATATTAAAAAACAAAAATAAACTTTTCTTAGTAGGTAAATAGAATATAACAGTAAGTTTATATCAGTAAAAAAATTAACTAAAAATATAAATTTGAAGGTTTAATGGATATCAGCAGTTTATATTCACATGTCTTGAGCGAATCATTCAAAACATCCATGTCGTCTTTGGAGTTCACTTCAAAAATAAATTTATTTTAATATAATTATTTAAAATAATAATCTTAAAACAATAAATTCTAAACTTAATAAAACAATTAATAAATGCTATTTCTTCTATTGATGTCTCTTTACATGGTACTTATTGTGTAGTTGCCCTTTTTCATTATGTATTATCTATAGGTCTTGCAAATTCTATTCCAGTAAGAGCAGAATCCAAACCTGTTAGTTTTGGAGTAAGGGTATAAATATGTTGGTGATTAGACATCTTGGATATTTAAAGGGAACTGTTAAGTTAATAGTTTCAATGAGACTAAAACAATTAATTTGGTGATCGAAAATTTTGTGTAAATAATATTAATTGGTAGAATACCCATTTTAAAGAAAAAACTTAACACCAGGTAAAACATGTCAGAAAAACTTTCCCACACGCAATGCTAACAGCACTCAACGAGACTTGTTGCCTGGTCACCAGTTGCTCTAAGCCAACACCAATCAAAAAACTAAACATTCTATCGGGTACAGGACCCCCGGATATTAGGAGAGAATTCCACCACATTATGCGGATGTGAAGCTTAACCCCCTGATCTTCTGACCACATGTCCAAGTGCTCCTCAATGCACCAAGAGGGAACCCATGACTGCATGCAATTGCGTTTTTGGAGTGGCAAACTATTGGAAAAATGTTATTTAAATTCAACGCTTTCACTCGAAGAAGGTTGCAACCCAATGGAAGCTTGATCAACCATGTAAGAATTTTATGAATAAATAAAAGCTTTGTTTTACCCTATGATGTTCATTTTTTTTAATTAATGTGCATACTTAGTAAAGAGGCTAGTTATCAAACTACCTTTTTTATGTAAAAAGTCAGAAAACGATAATTTGTATCCCAAATAACCTACAAATACAATCAAAACTCACGAAACTTCTTTTATCACCACCTCAATAGATCGAAGACCAAAATATTCTTAATCAAGTGTCATAGGGTGTTTAAAATGGTGAAAAAAATTAAAAAAAAAAAGATCAAGCATGTATTTCCCTGTAAACTCCTGTCAAAGCATTAAAATATTGAGGTGCCCTGTTAGCCTTGGAAATTCCATATATTTTAAACATATTTATTGAGGTATATTTGTATAATACATCAAATCATTAACGAAGCATAAACAAAACGGTTGTTTGCGTAAATATTTGGGCGAATATAGCCAATGAAGGTCGCTAACTCTTAGGCCTTGTCCAGATGCAGCGTTTTACACGCGTGAAACCTCGCGAGACTTGGCGTACCAACGCGCGAGTTACAAACGTAGCATGTGGGTGAACGCAAAGTATTAGAGCCTAGTACTTCGACTACGCGCGAGTGCTTACGCGCGAGTGTAAAACGCGGAATGTGGACAAGGCCTTAGAAGAGCGGACGTGCCAAGGGAGTCCTACTTATGAGGCTAAAATTATATTTTATGGGAAACCATATACTTACCTGTTATTACCCTGATTATGTGAAATAAACAATACTATTTGTGCGGTTAGTTCGAATGCCGCAGGATCTTTTAATTTGATGGATGTTAAATTTTGTTAGGAAAACGTAGCAAAATTCCAGCGGCGCATCTTGGTCAACATTGTAATTATATTGAATGAGACTAAATTCACAAATAATAAAGTGATGAAAAAGTTTGTCTGTTCGTAGAATATTTTTTCAAAAATTAATTGAAATGAGTGTTGTACTGAAGATAAAACTACAATTCTGTTTGTATGTTCTGTTTTAACTCGAGAACCACTCAATGGATTTAGATGCGGTTTTTTAAATTATCGTCCTGGTCAACATATAGGTAAGGGGCGTTAATAAAATAACGCCCAAGCAAAGGCCATATAGTAGTTACAGTAATGCCCAGTAGTTACGCTAAGAACAAACGCCTGAATTCAGGGACAATCAATTGAATCTAAATCTTGTGGTCTGAATAACGAAAAATATTACAAAATTCTAACAAATTCATTGAATAAAGGAAAATATAATAATTTTTTTTTGGTTCGTGAATAAAAACCCTGGTACCTGTAAGAAGAAAGACGGAGATAGTCCATAGTAACGAGACATAAGGTATTTTTGCTTCCGGCTCCAGTTCCTCACGTCCAGATTTACTTTTCTTCTGCAGAAACGCACTTCAAATTGAAAAACTTAAACCAGTAATGCGTATATTATTGGTCATAATTAAAAATTAACAAAGATACAAAATGTGAATATTTTCAAAATCTCTTTCGTGAGGTTTGAAATGAGGATATTACGTATCATTTGAGGTTGAGGTATATTTTACAAAAAAATTATTCAACCGTATCGTATCTGGAGGAGCCCAAACTTGGTATGTTTTGAAAATGATTTTAATTTAATTAATCGGCCAGAGAATTAGTCTAGCCATCCAGAGAGGTAATGTAGCCAGCATTCTGGGCACCCTACCGAGGGGCAGCGACCTGGACACAGTTTTTTTATCTATAGCTTTTAGATTGATTTAGTTATATTTTAGATTATTATTTAATTGTAGGTAAATAGTTCATTTACGTTTTTATTGTAAGATGTATATATACTTTGTTTAATAATTTATTTATTAAAAATAATAATTTTATGCCATAAAAAGCAGCGCAAAGATTTTCGCCGTTTACAGACTTCACTTTATAGGTGTCAGTTTTTTTCGTGAAAACCCCAAAAATAATTGATATCATTTTAATTTTAATTTGAAAAAAGTGAACGAAATGTAATGATATGATATATTTTTAGAATTGGCTCAGAAAGCCCTTTCATTTGATACCACACACTATAGATTTTGGAACAATATTTTTTTCACATACAAAAAAAGATGACGTCATAATAACACCCCTACTTGTTTTTTCATGCTACGTGTCACTTTGGGTCATATGGCCTAAAGATCTATCGATCCGATTTTCATAATTTTTGCAGCTGTGTACTGAATTTCGGTTTGTACCGCTAGCACTACTGTCCGAGAAAAATCGGACGTAATTATTCCTTTTTGATTTATTATTAGGTACTTAAAACTAACTTTAAATTCTTTTTGGATTATTAAAGTGTGAGAATCAAACATTTACCTGTAAAAGTTTGTGATAGACGTTTGTATTAGTCTGAGTACAAATTAAAAAAAAAATGTTTTGCACGAAATGTAACAAAAGCAAATAAGAGATTAACTCTCGCGTTACAGAAATATATATTAAATAAAGTGTTATTGTTTTGGTTTAACATTTTGTTTTATTGTGGTGTTAAATATATTTATTTATTTCTAATGCACTTTGTTTAATTCATACAAATATTTTTATTTCGTATCGAAATAGACGACGTTGCTCTACCTAACTTGATGAAAAAAAAAAAACAAATAGGTTATGAAAACAAATAGCATTAAATACAAAATATCTTTTATACCATTCCCACTCTAAAAAGCTTATTTTATTCACTGAAAACAGTGAATAAAAAGGCCTTTTGATCACTATTTTGGTGTTTGAATTTAGAACCATTATATTCGACCTCCATCTCAATGCTTATACAACCTCCTTGCGCAATAAATACTCGATACAAACTCCTTGCGCAAAGAATACTCGACATACAAACTCTTTGTGCAAATAACTCCTCGAGATTTGATTGGTCGATATTTGCGACAAGGAGTTTAGCATTAGAATAAAAACTGTTTTGTGTTCTTGGCTGCCATTACAGAAAAAAATATAGGGAAAAAGTTTCTTCGCATTTTATATGAAAATTCAAAACAATTTTTAATAAAGTTTATTAACATTTAACTAAAGTATGTAGGTGCCATTTTGGTCGATAACTTTCTGCCATCTTGTAGGTAGGGACATGATCCCATTGCTATAGAAATTCTGGGGCTTTTGATCAAAAAACCGCGACAAGTGGTTTTGGCAGTCCTCTCGTGATGTTAACCTGACACTGCCTAAAGAATTCTGAAGAGACCGAAACAAGTGGAAATCTGAAGGTGCAAGGTCAGGACTATACGGAGGATGCATTAATACGTCCCAGCCAAACTCTCTTAATTTTTGCTGAGTGGCAAAAGATGTGTGAAGTCTAGCGTTATCATGATGAAAAACCACACCCCTTTTGTTGACTAATTCCGGCCGCTTTCTCTCAACTTCTTGCTTTAATCTCATCAGTTGTTCGCAGTAGAGTTCAGAATCGATGGTCCTGCCTGGCGGTAACAGCTCATAATGAATAATGCCCTTCCAATCCCACCATACACACAGCATTACCTTGTTGCGAGATAACCCGGGTTTCGCCAGAGTCTGTGAAGCCTGACCAACCTTTGAACACGACCTTTTTCGCACGTTATTGTCGTACGTGATCCACTTTTCATCACCAGTTATCAGGTTTTTCAAAAATGGTTCGGAGTACACGGTTCATTAAGTTTCTTTCAGTGAGCTCATGAGGCACCCAAATATTGAGCTTTTTCGTGTACCCAGCATTTTTCAAATGCACCAAAACTGTTTTGTGGTCAATCCCCAGTTCTTCAGCTACATCGTAACTACTGATATGCCGATCTTGCTCCACTTTTTCAAAAATGGCATCCATTTTATCCGTAACAGGGCGCCCAGAGCGAGGTGCATCTTTGACATCAAAATTTCCGGATTGAAAACGCATAAACCAAATTTGTGCTACTCTCACAGACACTGGACTAGGTCCATAAACATCACAATTTTTTTTCGCGGATTGCGTTGCATTTTTACCTTTTTTGTAGTAAAATTTTAAAATGTATCGAATTTCTTCATTAGATTTACTCGTCTTAACAGTAAGAAAAACAAATGAAAATTTTACCTAATTTTTCAAAACCATCCAGATACAAATGGTATAGCCAAAGAGTTCATATAGTTTATATATAATAGAGTATTATAAGTTCATACATACTATTTGCGAAAAGAGTTTTTCCCCAACCTATTATATTAGTAAATTGGCGCCATTTTGAATACTGTATGTTGTACGAACACAAAGATTAGTGTTACTTTATAATAAATCGATTGAATATGCATTCAAGTGATGAAGAAGATGTGTTAACATCTGAGTTTATGAAAGAGAGGGCGGCCGATACAGTAGAAAACTTGCTACCCAACAAATCACGGCTCGTTTACATCAAAGCCTACGATGAGTTTTGCAAATGGAAAAATGAAAATCAATCTTCGGGCACATTTTCAGAGTCTGTTTTCCTAACTTAGTTTAATGACCTGTCGAAGAAAAATAGTTTATTTCTCCATCTTTCAATGATAGGGGTGCATTATTTTTGAAATGGCTCGTAGGATAGTGAATGTTCGGTTTGGCAAGATGTGGGCAAGATGAGCTTCGAAGTAGAGTGAATGCAGTGGAAATGCGTTCCTTACGGGCTATGTGTAGTTTGACATTGAATGACAGAGAGAAAAATATCGACGTAATGCGGCCTGAAAGAAGATATATTGACTAGAATAGAAAAAGGAATGATTCGGTTGGTGGTTTGGGCAAATAGAGAGGATGAATGAAAGTATTGTGACGAAAGAAATTTATGCTACACAAGTGGAAGGTAAAGCTCGACTGGGCCGCTCTGGAATGACGTATATGCCGACCAAATAGGCAACATATTGATTAAGGGCAAAGTAAAAAGCATTCGGAATAGAAGGGCTTGTATGATTAAATTGATAGATGTAGAAGCAAAAGAGGTGTGTCAGGATCGTAGCAGATGGAAATCTGTAGTCTCTGCCTATCCCTCTGGGTAAATGTATCTATGTACAATCACGGATAAGTTTGTTTAAAACATATTTTTTTGAAAAACTATTATTGTTTTGTGACTACTTCACGGATACGTGGGTAGTTTAAATGAGTTTAAGTCATTGTGTTGAGCTTCCGCCAAATAACATAGTACCTACCTACACTACACACATTTATAATGATAGGTATATTGTTGAGAAGATCTGCTAGAGGCCCACCCAGGGGGTAATGGTCTATAGTTTATTCGGTAAAGAGAGCAATAAACTATATTTTAATAAAATAAGTTTTAGCAACATTTCTTTTTTACGAAAAATAAATAGACACCAGTAACAAAGACCCTAACAAACTTTCTTTTAAAGAACAAACTTTTTTTTTTGCTTTGGCACCCAATTTGATCTCAATTATTTTTTTGGCGAAGCTGACTATCCTGCATTGTCTTTGTACTGAACTCAGCCCCTTTTTCACTTTTTTATGTTTTTGGGTGGGATCTATCTATCATGATCTATATATCATTTTTTAAAACTTAACTCATGCCGTGGACGGACGGGTAATATTGCCAGTTTTCGGCTTCCGGAACATCATCTATGTCCATCGAATAACGAAAGAGATGAGTCAAGAAAAGGATATTGCTGATTTTAGTGAATAAAATTCAAACGAGAGCGTTTAAAAAAAACGCGTTTTCGTGTTTTAGTTTCTGTGGGCTTATAGGGTGTAAATGCAAAGTCAAGAATCCCTTTAGGGTATGAAAGTATGCACAATTCTGATGTCATTACGAGAAAAAAATATATTCCTTGAATTTTCACCAAAAATTCCATCATTTTTCTAGGCTATGGCTACGCAGCTCACCGGCCTCCCCGCACACCTAATTGCACTCCGCAACCCGCACCCCTCATCCGAGTGGCCAGCGACCAGTGAGGATGTCCACGCGATTAGTGTATTTTGAGTAAAGAAAATCGTCTTATTATGAGGTACTGGTACTTTATTTAGAGATCCCAGTATTTAAAATAATATCTTTACCGATCATACTAACACACCCTTAAAAGATTCTTGCCTTTGCTTTTACACCCGGTATGTTTACAACGGTCATTATTGTTATTTTTACTTTATTAGTTTGGACAGACTACTGTTTTGAACTGAAAAAACAGCCTTGACTTTGCAATTTTTATCGATGCAGCAAATTTTCATTTCAGTTTTTTCAGTTTTTTTTCAGACCCCTATCTACTGTAGTATTTGAATTCCACTGTTTTAAAATTTCATTTTTACTATATGTCGTATTAACACCCAGTATATATAGGGTGAAATTTAATCAACCGACCAAATTCATACTAGAGACTCGGTTAGTGATCAAGAACTAGGTTCAGTAATCCTTTTGGCCAATTTCGAAAAATAATTTTTTTTGCACAGGTTCTGGTTGGACTAGTTTAAGTACAATTCCTAGTGCAGGTTCTACGGGTAAAAAAAAATTTTTTTTCGAATTTCACCCGGAGGGTCATTAAACCTTGTTCCTGATGACTAACTGAGTCTCCAGTATGAATTTGGTCGGTTGATTTAATTTCACCTAGTATAAGGCGACTTTAATTTATGCAGCCAAATGCTTACTGAAGACTCGGTAAGTGCTCAGTAACAAGGTTCGATGACCCTTTTTGTGAAATTCATAAATTATTCTTTTCGTGTTCCTTACAAACGCAAGCCCAGCCCCGAGTCAATTACTATGGGACGTCAAGATTTTATTTTGCGAAATTAGCAAAAAGTGTTATCAATCCGTGTTACTGATCGCAAACCAAGCCTCCAGTATGAGTTTGGCTGTATAAATAAAAATATATATATAACAACTACCTTCATATCAGTACCTATGTCACTGGGCATAAATAAATAGAAGATTTTATTTTGCTAACGCTCAGTAGGTACATTTTGTAATAATTTAGTTAAAAATACGAATAAAAATAAACAAATTACAACATTATTTCTTTGGATTATAATATTACAATACTTCTCTTAAGCTATGTCAAAAAGAAAATTCAGTTCATCGCGTTGGATATGAAACAAATGAGAATCAATGTACCTATGGATTTTAAAATTTCAAGAGAACAATAGAAATAGAAACTGTGGAAACCACCCGTGTGATATACTCGTAATATCTACTTGGATGGGAGCTAGTATTTAAAGTTCTGTGGATGGGAGCAGCCAACTGCACAACTTTCTGTTTCATTTACGACTCTGCCAAGAAAGGCAAGGCAACGCTTGTGCGATGAAAAATAGCAACACCGATATTTTAACATATCTCCAAACATCCAGTACATTACGTATTTATCAATCTGGCAACCCTCCAGACTACAAACATATACAGGTGTTGCCGAGCAATTCAACAATTTTATATTCGTTTATTTAAAACTTAGGTGAGAAGTTTATTTTGCGAACCCGATCAAAGATGGAAATAGAGCAAGGACGCAAGAAATACGGAGCTGAAACCTGTGGCTGAAACAGATGTTCTATTTGCTGGTAAAAGTATTCCGCTGCATACTTTCATTTACTGTAACATTGAGTTCGATCTGTAACCAAGTTAAGGGTGTATGTATATAGGTGATACCTCACTTCGCTTCGCACGATCCTGTTTTATACGAACAAGTACTGCAACAATCACTCTGAAATTAATGTATGATTAAGTTGAGGACTAATGCTATGTCCATGCTGTTGTGAAAACTTGATTTCATTAAATTTTCTCGATACACAAAAATTACAAAGTTAACTTCCAAACCATAAACGGATAGCATTCAATGAATACTTGAAATTAGATCTGAAACTTTGCATAATATAACTGATATTAGTATAAAGCAGCTGCAGACTGTTCCATAAAAATGAAAAAAACCCTCAGTGTAGCCGCGATTTCAAAATAACTGATGTTTTTGCGTGCGCGGCATCTGATTAGAGTAGGATAGACAGTTAAAAAGCAGAAGCGTTAGAGCAGGACTGCGAATTGAGGTATTACGACTTTGTGAGTGGTTGTTAGTGATGTTCCAAATGTCATCAGAGCTATCGAACACTCGAGTACTCACTATTTACCGACAATCGTCATAATTGTCATCGTTCCAAAATGGTAAGGTAGGGTCTATCGTCTTACTTTGAGAACTGATTTCGACGTGAATTCGATGAACGTCTTCCTCGTCGTCCCGGAGGGCATTCCACAAAAATTGCGACATAAAATTCTTGTACTTTTGAAAGCTTCATGCTCCTAAAGTTTAGAAGTTACAAACATGATAGTTACATCGTTGTGAAGATCTATACAGCGACAACACAAAAATATATGTTTGGTTGCCCCTCCACCCCTCGCGATGACGTCTTGGACCGCGGGAGTTGGCACTGGAGAAATAAATGTACAATTTGTAACAGTTTATGACGTACAATTTTCAGGTATAATTTAAATCAAATTTCGACAAGGTGCATCCGAATAGATCCCTCTCCTTGGAAATCATCGAATTCACAAAAAAAACTAGCGGTAGTAGTACGACTTCTACCCACCTCCATTTTTTTAGCACATGTAGATTTACCTAATATTTTTCCTTACCACCCAGTAAGTCAATGAAGTCCTCTTCACTCTCTGATAAGGTTTACGCTGTACCTTATATAATAGGTTGGGGAAAAAGTTTCTTCGCATTTTATATCAAAATTCAAAACATTTTTGAATAAAGTTTATTTACATTTTACTAAAGTATGTGGGTGCCATTTTGGTCGATAACTTTCTGCCATCTTGTAGGTAGGGACATGATCCCATTGCTATAGAAATTCTGGGGCTTTTGATCAAAAAACCGCGACAAGTGGTTTTGGCAGTCCTCTCGTGATGTTAACCTGACACTGCCTAAAGAATTCTGAAGAGACCGAAACAAGTGGAAATCTGAAGGTGTAAGGTCAGGACTATACGGCGGATGCATTAATACGTCCCAGCCAAACTCTCTTAATTTTTGCTGAGTGGCTGTCTAGATGTGTGATGTCTAGCGTTATCATGATGAAAAACCACATCCCTTCTGTTGACTAATTCCGGCTGCTTTCTCTCAACTTCTTGCTTTGATCTCATCAGTTGCTCGCAGTAGAGTTCAGAATCGATGGTCCTGCCTGGCGGTAACAGCTCATAATGAATAATGCCCTTCCAATCCCACCATACACACAGCATTACCTTGTTGCGAGATAACCCGGGTTTTGCCAGAGTCTGTGAAGTCTGACCCGCCTTTGACCACGACCTTTTTCGCACGTTCTTGTCGTACGTGATCCACTTTTCATCACCAGTTATCAGGTTTTTCAAAAATGGTTCGGTTTCATTACGTCGTAATAAAGAATCACAAATGAGTACACGGTTCATTAAGTTTCCTTCAGTAAGCTCATGAGGTACCCAAATATCGAGCTTTTTTGTGTACCCAGCTTTTTTCAAATGCGCCAAAACTGCTTTGTGGTCAATCCCCAGTTCTTCAGCTACATCGTAACTACTTGCCGATCTTGTTCCACTTTTTCAAAAATGGCATCCATTTTATCCGTAACAGGGCGCCCAGAGCGAGGTGCATCTTTGACATCAAAATTTCCGGATTTAAAACGCTTAAACCAAATTTGTGCTACTCTCACAGACACTGCAATAAGTCCATAAACATCACAACTTTTTTTCGCGGCTTGCGTTGCATTTTTACCTTTTTTGTAGTAAAATTTTAAAATGTATCGAATTTCTTCAATAGATTCACTCATCTTAACAGTAAGAAAAACAAATGGAAATCACACATTTTACCGAATTTGAATTTGGAATTATCTTTTTTAAAATTTAAACTTTTTAATAATACCAAAACCAGCCAGATACAAATAGTATAGCCAAATTAAGAGATTTTATTTTAAGTTCATACATATTATCTGCGAAAAGAGTTTTTCCCCAACCAATACTTAACTAACAATATTTATCTACAAACATTTTTTATATCTTATATTTCCCCTCGAAAATAAAATTGCTATTCATATACATTGCATATAAATTGCTTAATACAATACATACATTGCAAAACTTCGAACTTTTATTGCAATCTATGGCAGGAATTATTTATACAAACTTTTAACAAAAAATTAGTATCCGACTTCAAATGTTCCGGTAGACATTCAATAAAAGTCTAAAATAATTATAAATATATAGGTGCTGGAAAAGCTCATAAGTTTTTTGTTATTTAAGATATATATCGGTGCAATAAAATATATTATAAACAATAAAATATGCTTAAGATGTATTTCGGGCCCTAGCCCTAGCCCTATCAAATATATCTTGCTTAAGCATATTTTATTGTTTATAATATATTTTACTGCACCGATATTTATCTTAAATAACATAAAATAATTATACATACTCTTCTTTTGGTCGAAGCACACACTGACCGGTACCGAAATAAAAATAAATAATAATATATATTAAAAAACACGACTGCCGGAATAGAGATTTAATTCGGATTTCAGTGCAGTCGGGGGACATACAAAACAACACGTATCCAATGTAATACATCCATCCATCAGCCTGTTTCGTCCACTGCTGGACATAGGCCTTTCCAGGATTTCGCCACTCTTGGTGGTCCCCCTGGAAGAAATGCCCATACTCACACACGCTGGGCAGGCGGGTTGCTGAGCGCGGTACCGAAACCCTTGCACCAGTGACGCCGCTGCCCGTCACCAGTCTAATTTATATAAGGCCCGGCAATTGGGGATGGATATACCGCCATCCATCGGTCCCAGGCAATAGTGGGCCGCCTGGTTTTTTTGCCTGAGAGCTGTCCTCTTACTCTCCCCCGAATAACTTCGGGAGGATTTACGAGTAAGAATGCCTAATACATAGTCGTGTTTTTTAATTTGTTTTATCATTTATTTTTTAATCAATTCTTTTTGCATATATTTATAGCTTATTCCACCCAGGATGCTATAAGGATTCTAACAATACCACACACTTCGAAATCGGTTCAGGCATTAAGAAGTTATGGTGGAATTAAGAAAACTACCCACATGAGCCCTGAAAACAATACACTCCTTTTTTGGGGTCAGTCATGTAATAACACTTTTCCGACTTCTTTCTTCGTGAAAATAGGTTTTCTGGAAGACGGCGCTCCCATATTGATTTTTGGGAATGCGCCGACTTCTAAATAACAATGTTATCAGGAAAGTCTGACAAAGTGTTATTTCGGTAAGTTAAACAGTTAAAATTATCTTAAACTTAGTGATTGCTGCTTTACCATTTGAAGTCGGTCACTATTTTTTTCTAAAAAATAATATTCATTTCATATTTTTAGAGTTCCGTAGTCAACAAGGACTGTCTGTCCGTCTGTCTGACTGTCCGGTTCTGTGGTCCGCGGCTTAATAGAGTATAAGTAGTGTAGAGTATAATATTAATTATGCAAAGCGGTAAAAAAAAAACATTTTTTATGTAGGTACCTCCCTTGCATGCAAGTTGGGAATGAATTATTTTTTCTCGTCTATCCCGTAGTGTAGGATGTCGTTGGATTGGTCGTTATTGCTGCGGGTGTGTGAAAACTATTTTTCGATTCAGAGATCCGTTTGCGAAATATAAAGCTTTAAAGTGCAAATTTTTTGTAAGTTTTCCCCCTGCCAGCTAAACGTTTGTTTTTGGATATGTGAAAAAATTCACGGCAGTAAGTATAAATAACTAAATTAAAAGGAAAACTATGACAGCTAAGGCTTTACTAGTTAACAAGTAATAGTCGCTCAACTTAATTTTGGGCGGGTGCCCCGGTTCCCCCCCCCCCCCCCCCCCCTCAGATCCGGGGCTGCTCTGCCCCTCTCACCCTTAAGGCAAAGTCATAAAGGCCAAAAGACAAACGGCATACATTTTCATACAAAAAGTAAGAGACAAATTGTTTAATGCCACGCCGCGCTGCCGGGATCGAACCCGGACCTTCCGATCGAACGTCAGGCAAGCTCACGCCTGCAAGATATGTAAGCTCGATGTGTAAAAAGTGGGCCAAAACTTTCCCCGATCATTTACGTAAATGAATTATTACTTTACCATCATATTTAATTAGAACGCGGAAGAATGGTCGAAACACTTTCTTCTTCCCCAATGATAGAAGATATATTACAGTCACAACCTAATCGCGTCATTCATGACCTTGTCCAAACAGATTCTTATTCTGGACTCACATCTGTAGTTAGTGTCAATGTACTAATCGAAAATAGTTGAATTACGTAGTTAGTTGGTTATTAATAATTACGTTGGATCCGAAAATAGGTGCTTAGACTCTTTTCCAAATTCCCCAAAGTCAAAATTGTTTGATGATGAATGTTTACAGCTTACAGCTTCGCTACAAATACCTGTCTTTATTATGTCTTGTATTAATTTGATATTCGCGCGGATATGCTCTTTGGGAAATTTGTTTTGTTTTTTTAAGAAATTCATATTATTCAACCTTAGACCATGGTCTAAGTATTCAACAGGCCGTACCTACTACTGCATTTATGCAACTGAACAGCGCATTGACAATTTCAGAGCTTAGGAAAACGATTATCTAAGGTTCAAAGCGTTAATTTTTTAAGGTTCAGAACTGAAGTTGTCAAAGCTTGATATGGTCTACCATGCTACGTACCCTGGACTTAGCTATTTCTTCTACAATTTCTCCAAGATACACGGCAGCAGTGTGCCAGCAGTCCATGTCCAGTCGAGTTTGGAAAAGAAAATACCGACGTACCAGCTGTGTTATATTACTGGAACCATTTCAAGCTTTGCACTTTGTACTTATGTCATAATCATACATAGAATATGATATCGTCAGGGTTGTATTTTTTGTACTGTGGGGCTGCTGGTGAGCCATGGATGAGTCAGGCTGGCAAAAGACCGACAAAAATGGCGTGGAGAAGAAAAGGCCTATACCCAACAGGATTTGGACTGATTGATTTTTGTCATTACATGTAGTATGTTATAATATATTTTATGTAGGTACCTGATGTGTTTTTTTTTATTGAATGAATCTTTAGATAGTTCGGGAATTAACGTTAAAATTTCCGAACTAAATGAGCATTGCGCTCTACAATTTTCACATTCCAAGAATACAAAAACTGACACTAAATAGAAAACAGTGCAGCGTAAACGCAGGAATAAAGTTCAGCAATATATCTTAGTACTTAAATACATACATATATTAATATACTTATACTTTATTATATATACTTACAACTTTACAAAAATAAATGATATCCCAGCAAAAACATATGTAAAAATTCGGTACGCAGCTAGGGGAAGTAAGAATTGAAATCTTAATTGATGTAAAGTTCTATGTCTATGCAGGTTGTTTTAAAAGAAAGGTTTTTTAGGCTTCTTGCTTCTGATTATGTAAAACTGGCAAGTTGACTTCCATAGAAGGAGCATTCATTTAGATTATAATTCTTTTATCGTTGAATTCTGCACTTCCTTTGTACTAACCGATTTATCGGAATCCTAACTAGGATAGGATTGGACCAAGGAGAGTGTCTGTTTCCCTATGCGTCCTAATTAGGATCCTAGTTAGATCATATAGATTACGATCTATCTCTAATATGACTATCAGATTAAAGACTTCGTTAGTAAACAAAAAGTGTTTTTCAAATTCTTTTATCATTTATTTTAGAAGATCACGGGCCTTTGTTATTGTTACTCCGCCTCTCCGGCTTAGAACGTCATCCTTTCCTAAAATTTTCATAATCCCGTTTCTTGGAACTTTTATCTTAAATACGTGGTATTTCAATACACAATTATAGTGTTCGAAATAGTCGCAGGTTCGAATCCCGCTTGGACACAATAAGTGTTTAGTCGGCTAGTGTGCATCGAGTCCTGCGTTCGTTCGCAGGAGAATACCATTGAGTCCTTCCTTGCTATAAGGTGAATGTATACTCAAACTGCAATTTAGACCTATTTTCGAAGGCCTACTACATACGGGTGTTCCGAACACTTTATCAATCGTATTACTTCAGACAAAAACAAAGCGAAAGTTATCGAAAGTTTCCTATGATTTACGCAATAATTTTCCTTCTCCTTCCGAAAGGGATTTTAATGATTCTTTCACTATACTTCATTTTCATAGACAATTCATAGATCTACAGAGCTATTGTTCAAATTTTTTTCATCCATCGCTCGCTTCCATCATTTTCTTCTATTTTGCGTTATCGGAGACGCAGCGACCGTCGTAACAGCCACTTTGCAATACGCGCTGATGAAGGCTATTTCAATGTCATTTCCGTCGACTTTGTACAGAAACCAGTGATGTTTTTTGTTCTGAGACTGACACACATCGAGTTGCTAATTTAGGGTAGACATGCCCCTTAAGAAACACGGAACGCACAACACGTAAATAAATAAATAGCCGTATAATAAAATTCATTTAGTAGGTGGTAGAGCTGATGCCGGGCTCGACTGTGGAGGTACCACCATCTTACTCGCAAATCCTCCCGAAATTATTCGGGGGAGAGTAAGAGAACAGCTCTCAGGCAAAACCAGGCGGCCCACCATTGCCTGGGACCGATGGATGGCGGTATATCCATCCCCAATTGCCGGGCCTTGTATAAAACAGACTGGTGACGGGCAGCAGCGTCACTGGTGCGAGGGCTTCGGCACCGCGCTCACCAACCCGCCTGCCCAGCGTGTGTGAGTATGGGCATTTCTTCCAGGAGGACCGCAAGGAGTGGTGAAATCCTGAAAGGCCTATGTCTTATTTATATATGGATGGATGGATGGACAATAAAATAAATCAGTGATGCCAGATTGGGGAAATCGCCCCAAAATTGGGGGGTTTTTATAGCTATGGGGGGACATTTGGGAGGATAAGGTGTTTGGGGGAATTTTTGGAGGAAAAAGAACAATTTGGGTGAATTACTGAAAGGCTGGAACATGGTGGTATTTAATAAAATTATCTCATTTTACGAAAATTGAACGCTCCAAGAAGTAACTCTGATCCGGAAGTTGGTTCGCTCGAGTGCATCCGTGCCCTTGCATGCCGCTCTCCACCCGGCCCCCCGCGCTTCGTTCGTGTGGTTGGTTGCTGGTCGTTCGCTGCGCTACTCTACTCGTCTCGGTAGTCGCTCAGTCACCGCTAAATGATTTAGACCCAACTTCTCCAAGAACGCAACATCTCAGTTAAAGCCTGATATAACAAATGCAGCTTAGACTTTTTATCTTTTTATGACCATCCGCAGTGATGTCGACTCAGTCATCCCAGAATGGAAAGCTTTACATCGAACAGATTGGAACTCCACGGAGCATACTGAAGAGTTCCAGGTTGAAGTTTATAATTTCAAGAATGCAGTCGGAGATCGAAGCTACGGACATGTTAGCAAATTGGCATTAGGAATTTTGTCGTTGCCATTTTCCAACGCAGTTGTGGAAAGATCCTTCTCTCAAGTAGCTGTTATAAAAGACAAACTTGAAACAGATTGGCGATCCAAACTGCAGAATCTACTTTGAGGATAAGATTTTCGTTGACGGAAGAATGCCTAAATTTTATACCAAGTCTCACTCAAGATTGCCAGCAAATTCCACTCCGAAAAAAATTATGGAACTGCAGGCGAAGAGTGTGCAGATGATGATTCAGTAATGGAAGCCATTGCTGAAATTGTTATTGGGTATTTAAAAATATTTTTTCTAATAATGGTTTTTTTTTCTTGAAACCCTGAATTTTGGAGGTATTCGTGGTACGATATGGAGGGAACGTGAGCCGTTCATCTGGCAACACTGAAATAAATAAACAAAATCTGTCCATAATCAAATTAGAAAGATGCGAGGGTATAGAAGTGCCACCATTTTTAAATTCAATTTTGTGGCTGTTAACTGTTACATTAAACATTGGATTTGAACATTTTCATCGCTCTTGTACAGATTTTAAGCAGACAAATCTATAAAATCTGCTAGTAACGTTCGACTTTATGAAAGAGATGGAAATATACTCGAGGATTAACTCCGGTCAACTTGTACTCGTGTATCCCTAGAGAACAAATTAGCACTGATTTTCGTGTAAATCTGTAACAAATTGGCTAATTACCTACAACATGCCCAGTTTCCGCTAGTGGGTGGTGTTTTGGTTTCACAAGATGCATGCTACTGAGTAAAGCTAGCTGACTGCTAACCAATAATGGCTTTTATTCAAAGTTGTAAGGGTCTTTCTTTCCTCAGGTATCAAACCTCTATGACGTTGCAAACTTTTTTTTTGTGGTGTACGTCTATTATACGGTGAGTATATAGTAAGTACCTACCTCACAATGCTTCGCATGATCATCATCAGTTATCTCAACAATATTGCAACAAACACTCTGAAATAAATACATATATGGTATACTAGCTTTTGCCCACGGTTCCGCCCACGTGTTATTCGGTTTAGCGACATACTTTTTTCCGGGATAAAAAGTAGCCTATATGTTAAGTTAGGGTATAAGCTATAGGTATACATTCTAAATTTCATCCAAATCCGTTCAGCCGTTTCAGCGTGAAAGAGTAACAAACATACACACACACACACACAAACTTTCGAATTTATAATATTAGTGTGATAAACATGAGGATTATTGTTACGCCTAGAATGTGGCGAAAACATGAAAGACAAACAATTTTTAGAAAAAAAATCACTAAGTTAAGTTAGGTTAGTTCCAAATAATAAATATTAATCTCAGTATAAAGCATGACCTAAATGATTAACTTTTTTTTTATTCACCCTGAAAACCTTTTGTGAGGAAAGCACGAGCTTTTTGAGAGCGCGCGATTCTTTGGTTGTCGTAACAGCCACAGCTTTTAAACAATAATAAAATGCTATAGACTTCAGTTCTGATTGATGCAAAATGAGGTGCTCAATCTGTCTTTATTAATCCGCGGAAAATAATTATTAATTTTGCCCAGTTTCACACAAATCTATGACTGAAAACTTTTTTCCAACGACCATTTTCTTAGATTTCTCAAAGAACAGAGTGACCCCTATCGTAGGGGTTCACGCTGTTTGGTTTAAGGACCATATTATATATCAGACAGTATATGCAGCTATATCATCATAAATAAAGAAGACGGAACAGGAAACCCAGTAAAATATGTTTATGGGCCGAAGTTTGCGTCTAACGCTATTTCTGTACAAAGTTTATAAGGGTATCGCCCTTCTTACAAGTTCCTCAAATAACTGCTCGCTTCTTCGCTGGTATTTGCTGCTTTAAACTGGGTGAGAATGCCCATTTAGATTATGGAGGCATACCAAATTGTTTAGGTTTGTTTTTGAGATAGACCGCTACTTATGTGTGGTGGTTTTGGTAGATATCCAATCGTGCTGTGAAAAGTTTTCTTTTTGGTTTGTTGTGTTGAAAGAAGCAAAATATAATAAAATAACGTGTGTCCTGTCAACTATCTAACTAAATCTGTCGACGCACACCAAGGTTACACTACTTTAGAGTACTATAGAGAGCGCGCGTGCCATAGACAGTGGCATATCACAGAAGATAGTGGTTCAATGCCGCCCTGGGCCACTTACATCTGGCCGCCCTGACCGGCCTACCAAAATTACAATTTCTTCACATGTTTTGCAATAAAAAAAATATATATATACCTAATATTATAGAAAAAAATGCTTAATAATATTTATGGAACTTATTTATAAAAAAAATACTTTCTCCTATTCACTTAATATTTTAGAACCTTTCGTGGGGACTGCTGTGCTGTGCCCAGTGCCGGCGTTAGAGGAACTGACACCCTGGGCAAGAATATTTTGGCGCCCACTTAAGGAAATCAAAATCGAGTGTTAATTTTTTTCTGAACCAATGTGAACGTGTTTCTTTCCTTTAGCGTGACCCAGAGCTAACGACGTGGATGTAGAAAGTTATGTAGCTCCTATATTTTTATATATTTTTTTGATTTTTTTGTTATTATTATTTTTTTCTTTTTTTTGTTATCCAAAATTTGTTTTTGAATGTAAGTTTGGTGGGAGGAAGTATCCCACCTCCACCAATCGCCCCCCCCCATATTTGGCGCCCTGGGCCGTCGCCCCATAAATCTGATTAATCAATAGATAAATCATGTCAGGTCCGGACCGCCCCACAGGCGTCAATTTTCAGTTTGTAGCGAGCTTTAAGGCGAGGCATTGCTAAACTTTTAATTTCAAATCAAAAAATTTCAAGGCAAAACAGTATTTTTCATTTAAAATGACAACTATAAGTAATTTAATCAATCCAATCGGCCATATTGAAGTTTATTTGTAGACTAATTTAAGTAAAAAACTTAGAGGCTTCATTCGCTCCCGTTTGTCAGTAAAATAGAAATCTCTGTTTTAAAAGAGGTTTTCTAATATTTTTTCTCTGCTGTGAAAATTAATCAATCAACTAAATCTTCGGGCAAAATGATGTCAATGAAATGCTCAATCTATTATATAAAATGGTAATTACATATGTTTTATTATTGCTGAGAAAAATGGAGATCCATGTCGCCGAAATTTCGTGGAGTCGCCTTAAATATTTTCGTGGGAATGTTGTTATTCACGTACATATTTTGTTGTGTTGTTACGGTTCAAGGGTATCTGCATATATGCAATGTTTTTGCGTTTTAAGTTTTTACCGAAATTTAAGCAAAAATAATAGATGAAAAGTGATACTTACGAAATGAAACGAATTCTTATATATATATTTTGTTATTACTAATGATTTGTTACTATATTTTTAACACACTTGCTTATAAAGTGGCTAATACTGCAGCGTTCTTAGGGTCATAAAGCAGCATGTTAAACATGCGTGATTTTTACTTTACATTACCGCACTGGTGTTCTTTACATTACATTTTTTTTAAATCTTAGCAAAGAGTTTTGATGTCTTGAGAAATAGTAAATGAAACGCGTGAGCATTAGACATTACACACTTGTATCATAATGTACAATTACTTTAGCTTCAATAGTTTTCTTCTCGTAACATATTTAAATAACTCCATTCTCGTCTGCTAAGTCGGTAGATACATCTAAGAAACATCATCTCTATCAATTGAATCATTTTAAGGACTTAGTATAAACTTTTTTTAATTTAATGCACGCTGCTACGAACTGAAAATTGACCACCGTGCGCCCTTATAATTCGGCCGCCCTAAGCAATGGCCCCATTGGCCTATACACAATTGTCACTAGTCATGGATAGATGGGCGTTTATTACAAGAACAACTAATTTCAGTAATACGATAATCCCGAATCTGATAACTGTCATAGGTTGTTAGGGTTCCGTAGTCCGACAACAAACCCTTATAGTTTCGCCATCTCCGTCTGTCCACGGCTTAGCTCAGAGACCATTAGTACTAGAAAGCTGTAATTTGGTATGGATATTACAAATTTAGAAAAAAAATTAGTTATTTTATATTATTATTTTATATATTAAGCTTGGAATTGCTAATTTTTGTTAGAATCAAGCGTCCCCCCCCCTGCCGGCTAAACGGTTGTTTAATAAATATGTGAAAAAACTCACAGAAGTAGTAATATGTATAATGAATTTAAAAGGAAAACTATCACAGCTAAATAGGCTTTATAGCACACCGTGCGTAAAATGACCACTTTACGCACGCGCTGCGCTTGCGTAAAGTCGGCATTTTCCGCACTTTTGCTATAAAATATTATACGATACTCGTGCGAGAAACTTTTTCTCGACTCGTGTGATTGCAGTACTCTCGTATCGTAATGTACTATTACAGGTTTAAGAATACAGATCGCGCCAAACTTCTAGCCCCCTCTAAATACAACAATGTATGGGCCGTTCTTCTAAATGTATGGGACTAGAAGTTTGGCGTGATTTGTAAAAGTAGACCAACTTATAAAATGTACTGGGCAACTACGGAACGTTCGACCGCGCGTCGCCCGACACGCACTTGTCCGGTAATTTTTAATTCAATTACCATGATTCTCGGAGCTTCGACGAAAAAGGGGGAAGAGGGCGTAGAGAATACTGCACAGACAGCTAATTTTACCGTGGCTTCTGTGCTGGGCCCCTAGGCACTTTATAAGAGAAGGCCAATCAAGCAGGAAAAAATGGCCTAACTCAGTCGGTATCACCTGGTGCAGTGTTTCCAGATTGGGCGACAGCACGCCAGTTGAGCGTAATTATTATTTTTATCTTTCTATAATTTCCGTCTCTGCCCTGGCCGGGGCCCCCTCGGTGGCTGGGCCCCTAAGCCGATGCCTTGTGGGCCTAGGCGGAAATCCGCGCCTGGGCACTCTGACAAGGTTTGGGGCTACGGTAAAAATATTAATTTAGCCTTCCTAGGGTGAAAGTTTGTTTTCCAATTCCATTAAGAAAGTTGGTAGGTATTTGGCCCATTGTTTGAAAAAAGAAACCGGTCAAGTGTGAGTCAGACTCGCAGCATACCTAGGGTTCCGTAATTCGACAGTTTTGGGAACAGTCAGGAAAAAGGTATTTAAAATCTTGCCCATAAATGTTTAAGATAACTAAAAAAATAATTGATTGTACCATACCACAAAAGAGAGACTCAAATATTTTTATACCGTAGGTACTCGAAATAAAACTCTTGGATGAAAAATTTAATTTTGTCATCGTGAATTTCTCACCCGCTATAATTTTCCTGTAATATTTACGTAATCCCAAATCACCACGATTTTTTTCATATTTTTCGGTTCATAGGTTACAGAAATAAGGGGGGGAGCATGCATTTTTTCGTGGTTTTTCAAAGATTTCTCGAAATCGGTGCCAGTAAATAAAAACCGGTTAAGTGCGAGTCAGACTCGCATACCTAGGGTTCCGTAATTCGACAGTTTTGGGAACAGTCAGGAAAAAAGTATTTAAAATCTTGCCCATAATAACTGTTTATGTTAACTTAAAAAAGAATTGATTGTACCACAAAAGAGAGACACAAATATTTTTATACCGTACTCGAAATAAAACTCGAGCATGAAAAATCACATTTTGTCATTTTATCATCGTGAATTTCTCAACCGTTATATTTTTCCTGTAATCTTTATATAATCCCAAATCACCATGATTTTTTAATTTTTTTTTCGATTCACCAGTTTTGAAGATAAGGGGGCGACATGCATTTTTTTGTGGTTATTCAAATATTTCTCAAAATTGGTGCTAGTTAATATAGCAAAAGTATACATTTTTATAATAAGCTCTTTATTATCTATAATGTGATACTCATACTGTATTTTTATAAAATATTTTTTTATTTATTTTACATTTTTTTTGTATTTCTCATTTGTTATCAATTTTTTTTTAATCGTTATAGTTTTTCTGTAATGGGCAGTTATGGACTATAATCAAGATTCTTTCATTTTTTTAGGTCCACCAGTTTCGGAAATAAGGAGGGACATGCATTTTTTTGTCGTTTTTCAAAGATTTATCGAAATTGGTGACAGTAAATATAGTAAAAGTATATATTTTTATAAAAATCTCTTTAATATCTACAACTTGATACCCATATTGTATTTTTAGGATATTATTTTTTATTTTTCTCACTTTTGCATTGGAAATATTTTTAACAATTAAAATTTTTTCATTTTTTTCACACCATTTTGTGTATGCAAGTGAATGCTATTTTTGTAGCAAATTTCAAATCTTTACCTTTAACAGTGCCAAAGTTATGAGGCTGTGACATACGGACGGACGGACGGACAACGGAGTCTCACCATAAAGGTTCCTTTTACCTTTCAGGTACTACGGAACCCTAATAAGGAAAGTATACATAATCAACTCTTTACAACTCTTTAATAGCTTCAATTTGATAGCCATATTGTATTTTTATAAAACAGATTTTTTATTTATTTTACATTTTTTTAAATATTTCTTATTTGCTACCAACTTTTTTTTAATTGCTATAGTTTTCCTATAATTGGCCATTTATGTATGACCTAGGAACGTCACTTTTTTCGGTCCACCCGTTTCGTAAATAAGGGGAGGGGGGGGGGGACATGCATTTTTTTGTGGTTTTTCAAAGATTTCTCGAAATCAGTGCTAGTAAATATAGTAAGAGTATATTTTTATAATCAGCTCTTTAATATCTACAATATACCCATATTGTATTTTTGGGATATTTTTTGTTTTTTTTCTCTATTTTCTATTGGAAATATTTTAAACAATTTAATTTCTTTTATACCTTGTTATGTAAGCAAGTGAATGCTATTTTTTTGGCGAATTTCAAGTCTTTATCTTTAACGGTGCTAAAGTTATGAGGCTGTGACATACGGACGGACGGGCAACGGAGTCTCACCATAAAGGTTCCTTTTGTACCTTTTAGGTACTACGGAGCCCTAAAAACAAGTCGAATGTATGGAATTCTCTCCCCCGTATCCGCCAATGATAGAAAGTGCCGATAAGACCTAAGATGAAGAGCGCTCGCCCAGAGCCTGGTAGAGTGACAGCAGCTAAAAACTTGCACTTTTTGAAGTTGTTCACCTGCTTATCAGATAAACCCACTAGTTTTATAACTATGTACTTATCGATATAAATGGACTTTTACGACATCCACGAGAAGACATGGAGTGACAATATTCTTTTTAGACGACGACGCACGTCGCCACACGCCACTACAACTATAAAATCAAAGGATTAATAGTTGCAGGCGACAATATCTACTTTTTCTTCCCCGTCCGTCTGTCGTGTTTGTTTTAAAAACTATAAAAATAGACTTTTATACTCCTGTTTCATTCTTGTGGTGACATTAATAGATGATAAATTTCGCGGGTGGGACATTTGTTTTGATTTTATGACATCTTTAACATTATCTGCAACGTTAACACAAAGGCCGGAATTAACTGGCCGTTTCTCGAATTTTATGTTTTGTTTTTCTTGACCTACTGCAACACGATATAAAATGTTCAACAAGTAAGATTTATATGAAAAAATTTAAGGCAAGAGGTGGTAAAAAAGAGAAGTACATACCCAATATTATTCCATAAATGTATGGCGAGTGGCCGGTTTTTTTCATTATTTTCGATTACAAAATATTTGAGGGTTTTATTTTCCATTTATTAATTTTGAACTCAATATTTTATGATGAAATGTACTCACTTTGTCACAAAAGGCAGTAGCCAATGGTGACGCGTTTTGCATTTGCGTTTCATTTCATCAAAATGTTGTATTATTTAAATGGAAATAATTTCAAAACTATAAAATAAAATAGTTTCCCATAGTCATCATTAAATTCTACTACGTAAATAGAATATAAAAAACGCAATATATTACTTATTTAAACGACATGCATATTCTCTATTTTCTTCTCGTTTGATGAATAGGAATCATATACAATAAATACTTTGACAGAGAACTTTTTTCGTGAAAAGAACTTTAGTACCCCGCCAGAGTGCGAGTGCATACGCGCGTGTCGATTTGCAGCATCCTGAACAAGGCCTAACACAGTCGGCGAAATACGAAAACCTGTCAACTAGTTTTAGAATGGCGCTAGTGTCGCCCAAGCGTCCCAATATTTCCAACTACCGTCATCTAGAAGCTGACATTACTTTCTATTTTGATCCGATATCCGGCGAACTCGTCTGCCATTTTATTTATTACAAAACTCACTTTTGCGTCCTGTCTACGCAAGAGTATATTTTAGATTTGGGAATGAGTTGCATGCAACCTCCTCTAATGCAGGCGTTTTAGTCGTATTTTCCCGGAGATTATTATGAAATATGAATGAGAGGGACTAATTAAATAACTGGGTTAAATGTGATGTGAATTATTGTCTGTTTTTGTTAAGATTACTTGTGGGTTGTCGGACAAAGTTTGCGTTAGCGGGAAATAGGGATTATGAGTCTTGTAAGTACTTGCTCTATGTTTGCAGTCAACCAATTAAATTGTGGGTGGGTAGACATAAAATAAATAAGTAGTGTAAATGTTGTCTTATACAGGTGTCCCATTTATAGGTATTTTTTTTAAATATGTGTAATTTGCTTTGCGCCTAGCCAAATAAAAATGCTTTACTCCAGCAAAGATGTATACTTGGTTTAGAAGCTACGATATTTTTTTACAGTCGGTATTGTCGAATGATATCTACAGAAATGGGTCAATTATACAGTACTCGTAGCTATATTAAATCCATGTCACATTTCAAACCACAACAGTTTTCAAATTAGAGTGGTTTAACTAAACGTACGGAATTTGGATAGAGTACAGAAAATATAACTTCTAAACGATATATTTCCACTGAACTAAATAAAGTATTTATCTACGCTCTATCATATCGTAAAGTCCTTATTACAAACTTTAAAAATAGTGCACTATGTTATGACTTTTATTTAAATATGGAAAAAAAGTCATGTTACTTATAGGTTTCCTAACAAGATAATAAAGCCAAAACTTAAGTTTTTCCAAAGTAGTATAGCTTCTGTTTTTAACATAAAAGAACAATTTTGGAATAAAGAAAATTTTGTTTTGACAGCTTTCAGAATCTGCTTTACTGTATTTTTGTGGGTCAAAAATATTATTTTGCTTAGTTTTATACCCAAAGGGTGCCGAATTATATTTCAGGGCTTGAGTCACGTATTAGGAGGTCAGAGCAAGCGAAGTCGCGGACAAAAATTTGTTCTTGATAAAATTATTTGTTGGGTTTGTATTATTATTATTTTACTCACTCATTGATCATGAAATCTCTAAGACTTAAGAGATACAAACCTAAAATTTGGCGAGTAGGTTCCTATCATACTGGCATAAAATGATTTTTTGAAATTCAAATTGGTGTGATACAGGTTGTTCAAGGCAAAACTAACTCATGTCCTGCATGACCTATAAAACTCACAATACCTACAATGTCTTAGTTAGATGATAATAATAATAAATTCTTAATTTCAGGCAAAACATGACAAAATATACAAACATACGATGACAAGAGCCCATATATAAGGTGACTTTAATTTATGCAGCCAAACTCATACTGGAGGCTTGGTAAGTGTTCAGTAACACGGATCGATAACACTTTTTGCTTATTTCGCAAAACAAAATCTCGACGTCCCATAGTAATTAACTCAGGACTGGACTTGCGTTCGTTAGTAACACAAAAAGAATAATTTAGAAATTTCAAAAAAAGGGTCAATCGAACCTTGTTACTGAGCACTTACTGAGACTTTATTAAGAATTTGGCTGCATAAATTAAAGTCACCTAACCTAACAGACTAACATACATACAAAGTATTACTAAGACTAAAACTTTAACATTACCTAGCCCATTTTTGAGGGATTTCAGTCCTTATCGCTTCCCCGAAACCGATGAGCAAAGAGGTACCCATTTATTTATATCTCCACTATGAATTTGGTCGGTTGATTTAATTTCACCTAGTATAGAAAGGAAGCACATGCCTCTCTGTGATTCCATATCGTCAGCTCTCCCTCCCATCTTCATCGGAAACACTCTAGCACCTAAGTGAGACAAGATGGATATCATAATCGGATTAGAATTTCCTTTTCCTCCCGTTCAAAATATGAACGCTGTCGGCGCGGGCGCAGGATTTGGAGTTTATTTTCGACCAAAGCTTTTCATCTTCGCCGGCATGGTGTTTACGGATTTATGCAAAAGTTGCGGCATACTCCGACCAATGTTTATAACTGTTCCACTTTACAAAAATATATCTACGAAATAATAAAGCTGAGAAATGAGCTGGTGAAATTCGGCTTGCAAGCAACGATCTACTGGGATGTTTGTGTATTGGATTAAAAGAGGAGATGTGTACATTATCGCAGTTTCGTTTGCTCTCGGTTCAGTAATAGGTCTGCCTTTATTTTGTGTTATGTCTGGGATCTTTTAAGATTTCTTCATCTTTCCATGTTCTATCAGGATGTTGATTCAGTGATCCGGCAAGAATTTGAACTGTTTTCCTTACGTCATTTATTTATCTGACAAATAATTGTAGACAACGGACAGCCTATTGTGCGTTTATAACTGCATTAACGACTTGGCCTCTTACTTCAGGGTTATTTGCGTTTGAAGTTAAAATTTTAAGCCATTCGTAGATTCAAACCGTGTTTTAGTATCGTATCTTTATGATTTCTATGAAAGCGTGCATTATGTACGGCGCTAAAAGTTAAGCCTGAGTAATTTGTGATTCTAAGAATAGCTTTATAGATGTTCTGCAACATCTATCTTATTTGACGTCCGTTTCTGTGTTAATCTTCCGTTATTGTAGTCTGTCTGTTAGATTTTCAGTTTATGACAGAACGCAGTCGTCTGCTCATTCGAGAAAGCAGTTAAATTTGAAAAGTTACTATTGCGAAGGACTTCTTACATCAGCCAGACCTGCTATATGGGATGACTAGTTAGAAATCATCAAAACTAGAATCGACCCCTTAAAAGTATAAAACTTTCAAAACATGAAATAACTTTATCGAGTTATATAGGTACGTATAATTTTAAGATTTGCAGTACCTACCTCCGATTTACCTTAATTTACCTTTTAAACCTCAACAGGTTATGAACCCATCCATCCATCCATCCATCAGCCTGTTTCGTCCACTGCTGGACATAGGCCTTTCCAGGATTTCGCCACTCTTGGCGGTCCTCCTGGAAGAAATGCCCATACTCACACACGCTGGGCAGGTGGGTTGGTGAGCGCGGTGCCGAAACCCTTGCACCAGTAACGCCGCTGCCCGTCACCAGTTTGATTTATATAAGGCCCGGCAATTGAGGATGGATATACCGCCATCCATCGGTCCCAGACAATGGTGGGCCGCCTGGTTTTTTTGCCTGAGAGCTATTCTCTTACTCTCCCCCGAATAACTTCGGTAAGATGGTGGTACCACCACAGTCGAGCCCGGCAATAGCTCTACCACCTAAAATTATGAACCCAGACACAATCAAATACAGATAAATAGGAGCTAGTTATTAAAGTAGATAATTCAGGATAGAATCATGCCTTTGAAAAAATTCCGGACTCTGTCCGGAATGAAACCCATTTTAGTTCCAATTTAAATTTTTGATGCGTTTTTTGACGTTCTAATACGACTTAAGTTACTTACTTTGATTTTTATGATTGCAATTTAAATTGAATAAGACATAAGACATTTTTATTCATAATTTTAGGTTAATATTACATATCGTCACGACAAGAATCCCCGAGAGGGTGTCAGACGTGTTCCCGGGTGTGAACTGTGAAATTCAAGTTCAGTGGTTCACACCCGGTACATTGAAACATAACTAAAATAACTTTGTTAAATATGTTTCTATCACAATACCAATACTTGGCCACATCCACACTTAATGAAAAGCGTCGAAGAGACCTGGGATAAAGCTCTTGCTTAGAAAGTGGGAGAGAGAGCAGTCGATGATGGACGAATTACTGATACTACGCAACTGCCTGTAACCATTCTCCCGGTACGGCTTCTCATGACATCATGCCGAAATACGACGAGTCACTGTGGCATGGTTTCGTTATGAGGATAGTGACAAGCCACGGCCAAAGACTACCAATTCGTTCTTTAGTTTGATCTTGATCTAACTGTTGATGGTGCAATAGGCGTTTTTAGACGATACTTATAGTTGTAATAAACTTGAAAAAAACAGTAACCAAACCAAATTGATTAAGTTTTGTTACAATTAATAAATTTGCTGATTAGGAACTGCTTTCTCTGTTGTCTTGTTTGAATCACCATTTTCTCTTGCAGAAGGGCCTATTCACCCGACATTATCGATAACGGACCGGGTAAAGAGAAAAGGTTTATTCTTTGATTGAAATTGGAGTAAGTTGATATGTATTAATAGTTCCGTACCCAAAGGGTAAAACGGCCTGTTAATGTAATTTTGCTGTTTGTTCGTCCGTATGTCATCACGGGTCTCTAGTTCGTCGATGGCATGATTTACAGATCTGAAATTGGGATATTTTTTATAAAATGTTGACCCAATACCAAATATTGAATTAAAAATTTTTTTGTGGTTTGGGTCCCATGCATGAACAGAAGCAAAAAAGATTGTTTTTTTCTTACCCTAGCATGTGGAGTGTCAGCACAAAGGATCTTTTAATCTACAAAAGAATAAATGTACATAAAGTTTAATAGCTTGTTCTTTTATTTTTGTTTTTTATTATATTAGAGTACATACACAAAATAATTTAAAAAATCAGGCATCAGTTGATGTAATAATGATGACATTTACAATGAAATGATGGCACATTTTTTATGTATGTACTATTCTTTTGTGAATAAACTATAATATAATAAAAAACAATGATTAATCTACAAAAGTAAAGAAATGGGGGAGCCATCAAAGGTGTCAATTTTAGTTTTTTTTAATGTAATCTAATCTAATCTTAGAACACTTTTGTTACGGGGTCTATCTTAAAAACTAAACTAGTTAGGAATTAAAAATGTTGTTTTTTCTGATTTCGCCACGACCAATCCACACGCCAAAAGTTCCTTGTAGATACTTACATACATTAAATACGGAAAATTTGTTGCTATATCAGACAGCTAAAAGACTAAACTAACTTTGAGCTCCGCCCGCGTGTTATTCGGTTCAACTACATGCTTTTTTCCGGGATAAAAAGTAGCCTATGTGTTAAGTTAGGGTACCTATAACCTATATCCATTCTAAATTTCATCCAAATCCGAACGGATTCGTTGGATTTCGAACGGAGCCGTTTCAGCGTGAAAGAGTAACAAACATACACACACACACACCCTCACACAAACTTTCGCATTTATAATATTAGTGTGATAGTCACATGACTTACAAATATTTAATTTTTTACGTTTGCCGATTTCAAAAACCCTGACAGCTTCGATATAGACTTTCATGACTATAAACCTTCTACGAAAATAAAATCATTTAAAGTCAAGTCAAGCGTAGGTACCATAATCGAGGAAATTTCTGCAGGCCCACTTTTCAGCCTTAAAAAATCCAAATGGTCCCCAAATGGTAAAGAAAGCATATATAAATTTTCAAAAAAAATAGCGTGTTGTTTTGTCTTTGAATTTGGTCTTTGAGCTAAGTCTCCTGTACCATCGGGAAGTTCTCCTTTTCGCTCTTATTACTATCGGTAATATCGGGATTAAAAATGGTAAGCGCAACTGTCCCTGACAGATAACGCTTTTTTTAAGATCTCTAATTTTTGCAACAAAAGCGTCTACTGGAATAACTTTAATGAGAATTTCAAAGATAAAATTTTAACACCGCAGTAAAAGATTTGTGCCAAACTTGAAGCTTTACAACTGTGGCTGTAAAATTATACGGTTAAATTTAAATCTGAAGAGAGAAAAGCTCTCTGAAAAGCTCAGGTACTGCTTCAAAACCAAAAACAACACAAATATACTTACACCTATCCAGAAACTGCAAGCACGGATCTTATAAAACACTGAAGGACTCAACACCTCACAGTCTTCGCCCAAACGCTTCGCCGTATATATATAATATTAAAAAAAAAACTAGAGCACGCGCCCGCGAATCGAATCATAAAAATCGTGTATCGATTTTAATATTTTGGGATCGAACGCGCGGCGTCGTGCGCAGGCGATCTCCTTCTAACCCCGAGCCATTGACGCATTCGGACTAATTTCGGTGCACCAACTATTCCGTGTTTCTGTAAACATCACCGCGGACGCCACAACCGACCACTTAACATAGATCTTTGGAAAAGCTTCTGCCGTTCCCCGTCAGAGGTCTCTGTTTTTTGGGGCCGTCCCCCACACTTACAAAGTTAGTTTTACAGCCGCTTTGAGCCGTAAATCAGGGTACGAAGGTATAATATCGTATGTGAAGGTCAAGATCTAAATTTTGGACGAATAAGTTCTGTTTCGGGCGCCGTCTTCTGAGTCACGTAGCGATGAGGAAATGCGTGCAAGAGTTATATAGTACAGCAAACTTATATATTCAGCCTGAAGAAAGCGTTATGTACCCTAAGTTAAGGGCATAGAGGTGTTAGTGCGATGGAATAATTACTCGTTTAAAATTGTCGGTCATAATTTCGACGCGGTTCGCAGTCGACATTGTTGAATGGTTTTATAAATCTCCAAGGAATTCAGCTGAAGAAATCTTGAAGTATGGCCGTCGTAAACTTTTTTCTTGAGCCGTTCACATAAATAGAAGCGCAATTTATCCATACTGACACACCTCTGCTCACTTTTCTTCAGATATTAATCATATTTTTCAACGCTATCCTGTATTTAGGAAGGGCCGTTTAAACTTTAAAGTAGAACAAGACTGAAGACATCTGATATGAAGAATATTTAACGTCCACATGCTGTTTTGACCGCGTTAGAAAACCATACACCGGGTGCCTAAATAAGGGGACTGCATAATACAGCCAAATTCATACTGGAGACTCGGGAAGTGGTCAGGACCAAGGTTAAATTAGGTACCTTTTTTGCAAAATACGAATGTTGTGCCCCTGAACAAGTTTAAGAACAACTCAAGTCAATTAGTAAAGGAATACTAAATTTAAATTTGCGTTTTTTTACACAAAGGGTAATTGAATCTTGGTGTTGACCACTTAACGGGTCTCCAGTATGAATGCGGCTATTTCATGCAAAGTCACCTTATTACAATGCTATCTCTAAATGGAACCTCATACTCTACTGATTTTCATTTGAGCAGGGAAAGCTTTAGGAAAGCTGTTTAGTAGAGTATGTAGTTTCATTTAATATACATCCAGTATTTCATAGTTTTATCATAAAATGGATACTCTTATAGTGAAGGAAACCGATTGCGGCAGCATACGTTAGTCTAGATAAAAGAGGGTACAATTTTAAATCCAGTAGAATAAAAATCAAGTGTCCATCCATCCATCAGCCTAGTTCATCCACTGCTGGCATAAGCCTTTCAAAGATTTTGCTACTCTTGGCGGTCCTCCTGGAAGAATTGCCCATACTCACACACGCCGGGCAGGCAGGTTAAGGCGCGGTGCAGAAATCCTTACACCAGTGACGCCGCTGCCTGTCACCAGTATGTTTTATATAAGGATACCGCCTACAATCGGTCCCAGGCAATGGTGCCTGGTTGTGCCTATTTAAGAGCTGTCCTCTTACTGTCCTCCAAATAACTTCGGAGGGGTTTGCGAGTAAGAACATCAAGTGCAACTTATTATTTAGAAAACCACACTTTGACCCGGTTCTTTGTGTACGACCATAGACTAAATAATACAAGTATGTATGTATATTTAGTCTATGGTACGACCTACTATACTTTAGTATTTTTCTTTTTATCTCTTTATAGAGAGGTTGGCAACGAAAACCCAAAAGTGCTTAGAAAATACTTTACTAATCGTTCACTTAGATAATAAACAGCTACATCGAACAGACGACCTAAGTTTTTAAGGCCTCACACGCCTCATTAAGCTCCAAACCCTCCATAATATAGAGCAAATTTTCCAAAGAAGCATCTTCGTCGTCATCGGTCCAAATTTGCAGCATATTCTTTGCCCTGGCAGCTTCAGTCGCGTTTTCTGTCTCAAAGAATTGTATTTCGTCGGGCTTAAAGCCGAGCTTCACCGCAAGTTTCTTCCAATCAGTCAGTTTTGAGGCAACCAAGTCAAGTTGCTCTGGTGTGAGAAGCGTTACTCTAGATTTAGTCTTTTCGTACTCTTCGCCGGTTTCCGTTGAGTCTGGGATCTGAAAGAGTAACATTGTTTTGGTACTTATACACGACATATAATGATCATGAGATGGTGTCATTGTTTCTACTCAGTAAAGGAATTTATGGAACTTCGTTACATCCGAATGTACACTACTCAGCTAAATACGCGTATTTCCACTTTTTACCGGTAATTTTTGCGTCCCAACGTGATAGGAGTGGGGACATGGGTCGAAATACCCTTTGTAAACAGTTAACAATCTAGACAGTTGTCCAACGAAGACGTTCGGACGGAGCAGCTATGCGGGGCTTGCGGGTGAGGCTCCGAACTGCTTGTTCGAAATTTGTATGTATATCTCACCCCGCACGAGCGTTTTCGTTGGACAATAGAAATAAAATAAAATACTAAAAAAAAAAATATTTGTCCGTCAGTTAGATTATGAGAAAATATTGGACACGTATTTTTTCTTTTCTCAATTAAACAAACAATGATGAAGATATAGCCCGCTGAAGTTCCGCGTGACGTCACATCTAGGTACAATTTCACTTAGAAGTGACGTCATTTCCCCCTCTCCGAAACTTTGACGCGCTTTATCTCTGTCATTTTTTGTTTGATTGACAAAAGAAAAAATAGGTGTCCAATATTTTGTCATAATCTAAATGACGGACTAAATAGAATAATATTTTGTTTACCCTGTCTACAAACCTATTGTATGGATTTTTAACTGTTGTTCTACTCTTCAAGGATCGGAATCTCTATAGTGATGTAATCATCTCGGACATCGGGCAAAAACAGGGTTTAGCATTCACATATTAGATGATAGTCAATGTGAAAATTTTGAAACAAAATAAATACCATTTATAACTCTATAAAACGCAGTACAAGATCATTAAAAATACTTGCTGTGAAGTCTTAAGGTGACTTCAGAAAAAAAATCGGCAATTTCAAGAAAAGCTCTCGTATAGCATTGTACTCTCAGTGTTGTGATTTAATTAGAGACATAACAACATATTTCAGAACCATAGTAATATATCAAAAAAACATGATAAAGAAAACAGCTTTCCGATACGTTTTATTTCTGCACTACGAGAAAATGTTGCAAAAACTGCAACTGAGGTTTTGCGAACACGGGGCAGTTGATTAGAGCGAAATAAACGGTTAAAAACAAAACCGTCAGAGCAGGACTTTTCCCAGTGAACGCCGACACTTAATCAAACGGCTTCGTCTCTTTCCAAACCGTATTTTTGTGGTTAAATTATATCTAGCTAAAAAAAACTATAAACCAGCACTTTCCAAATTTTATCTTCATTAATTTTAGTTGATTTGTAATTGTAAGCAGATTTGGCACATTTTTCTTTTTTATTATTATGTCGATGTGTATTAAATTGATATTTTATTTACTCAACTAACTAATTTTAATTGCATCCATAACTAAACGCAGCTGTGATAGATGCCATATCTCGTTGTCCCTAGGTTAGCAGGCGCTCGGGCTTCGAACTAAAGAGTAAATAAAATAATTGTACATCTATCAAAATTAGGTATTTGGGTATTTTTCGATTGTATTGTATCTGTAGTCTCTGCCTACCACTCTGTATATGTATGTTCAAAAGTTGATTCGCGCGTTTATAGCGTGCATACTATTACAATGTTCCCCTGCCTGCCATCCCCCGTAAACAAAAACCTGGCTCATCGATGTTGTTGATGATGATGCATCGATGCAACACGTCCACGTGCCACGTACCTGTTCGATGTCGTTGTTATCTCCCTCCTTCATGAGGTCGGCCTCCATCTGCTCCTCCGTGACCTCCTCCTCTGCGGCTTCCTGCAACATCACCACCCTTATTTAAAAGCAGTTAAAGACTACTGTTGCACCGCAATAATTATGTTGTCCTAGAATCTGTTCCGTTATGATCAAACTTTTACAACGTTATAAAAATACCAGTATAATAGTAGTTTATGTTATAAGTGCGGTAAGGAGGCAATAGATGGGCTTAGTTCCCTTTGATTTCCCACTATATCGAAAAACAAAACAAAAAAAAAAAGATAAAGTAAAACATTAGTGTGGTAAATTTGACTTTGACAACAGTTTAGACGCATATAAAATAAGACTTTTATTACGAGCACTTGCATAGAAAAGTGTAATATAGCGATTTGTAGTTTTGTATCAAATCAATTTTTTTGCTGGAAAAAGGTAAATTTTGACGATAAAAATAACAACAAAAAAATTTTACATCTGAAAAATATTTTTTTCCACGAGATCATGTACAGGTAGTACAGTCCCTACCCTGGCGTCATACAAATAATTATTTTTCAAAGTGACGTTTAATTTTTTTCATATTTTTTTATTGTCAAACTTTACCTTCTCATTGCATTTCCAGCAAAAAGTTAGTTTATTGCGTACATGTCAAATAATAACGTTATTTATAAAGGTTTGCGGTCTGGTTGTAATTTTGAGACGACTTCTAGATGTTTATCATTGGTCTTAATCTGACATATTTTATACATTTAAAACAAGTCATGGAGATACCGAGATACTTTAGAGATGTATAATAAACATCTAGATAGAAATATTATACCACGTAATTAATTATATTCATGGATAATTTATTTCTTTCATAACAAATAAAAAAAGAAAACAAATATTTATACTTTACAATATCGCTGGAAACAATGTCCTGGAATAAATATGGAACAAATTGTTACAATAATATTATAACTTCAAAAAAAAAAACAAGGAATCGGCTTGATTCACATACAGGTTGAGTTCTGTTTGACTACTTTATATCGGGGTAACAATTTAAAACACCTTGATTTTGATATTCATTAAAACCACATTTTTGGTCAAAAAACTTACATTATTTAAACTTATAATTCAGGCAGTCAGAACCAGAGTGGAATAAATTTTCAATCATGTCTAAAACGAAACTGATAGGCTGTTGGTTTCAACCAGGGACTCTTTTCGGTAGTTTGAACAGTGTAACACCTTATACAAAATTCGGTACAGTTTAATATAACCAAATAGGTACTTTCTACATTTATTATTTAACTGTCTTCTCATTTCAAAAAAGACACGAGCCACAGCCAATGAGCAAAGGCCAGGTTTCGGTACCGTAATGAATGACGTCATACCAAAATTTTAAGGTACCTTTATTTAGCGGTTGATCAGTCCTTGGATTTGACAGCCTCAACTATGAGAATATATAGGTACTTACATTATTAATAATACCGGCTTTAACACTCACGTATTATTATTGTTGACTATATGCCAACTGTTTCAACTGGGATCATGGTTGGCAGATAGGCTGCGTCTTGGAAACCGGTTGCCGATGGATCGAGAAACTTTAGAACAGTGCCCAATGACATTGATGACGTTGTGAGTTCGGTCTGGTTAATTAATAACCAACTCTAGGGAAGCGTTTCAGAACGTGCAATCATGCGAACGTGCGAAATTTCACCCGTTTATTAGAAAGAATAGGAGCAAGAGAAACAAAAATCTGGTTGCACCAATCAGGTGGCCCAGTGTGATTTTCGCATTACTCCGAAGCGTTTCAAAACACTTCCGAGCAACTGTCAGGTAACAGTTCGTTTACTCTCGATTTAATTCGGGTCAATTTTTGAACGCTCTAGGGTGAAATTCGTATCACTCCGAGTGAAATTCACTCGTTTCCAAACGGAACCTAATAATGAACAATTAAAACCAAGTGCATCAGTGCATCGTCAACCCCTCCTCAGTCGATGACGCAGCCGACTCCAAGATCCCAGCGCAAGCGTCGCATCGCGTGCGCAACTCGCCGACTGCCAGTGGCCGTGTGACAACGTCTGTGAACGCCGCGTTGTCCTAAGATGGACACTTGCCTTGAAAATGCCCAAATTGTCTCGGTGAAACAGTTGGCATATAGTCAAAAATAATATTACGAGGGTTAAAGCCGGTATTTAATAATAATTTAGTATGTTAGCTCACGTGAATTTTAATATTATAGGTACTTACTGTTTTGACGGCTTTCTCGTTGCCGTTGGAGGCTGAAGTGTCGCCGTTAGTGGCGTTGGCTGTCGGTGAGGCGGCCTCACGCATCACTCGCTTCACCTGAGTACAGAAATATTCATGAGAAAAGAAATTTCGGTATGCGTCGCTTCCATTTCACCACGGCCACAGAAGAAATAATAGTTCAACAAAAGATCCACTCTTCAAAGACATAAAAAAGCTGCTCTGGTCACGCGGCAATAAAGTGCAATTCAGCTCGCACAGCGCTGCGTGGCTAAGATTTTATTCACCTACAAGGCGCCTCTCTATCTCTTTTTAACCCACTGAATTACCCAGCCGGGCGATTCGCCGATGTACTTGTAGCTTCTTGTAGCCTTTGCAGAGTGAAACAGCCTGCCACGACGCTGATGAACTACTTCAAGTTCGCTCCAAACTGGAGGGCGCTTGCGTCGCTAGTGTATCTAAGTGTGGACAAAATTCCGAACTCATTTTGCGCGCTATGCGTTAGTCCACTAGGCTGGCCAACTGTCCTGTTGGTCACCCTATAGTCCACGTTCGGGCAAGGCGTCCAGAATCCCAGTGGCTTAGCTAGCTTGGGTGGCACCCGATGCAGATATCGATGGTGTCACTCCAGCAGGTCTAACATGGTTACCACTTTAACACCATTTTAAACACCATTTTGACAGTAAATGTATGGAATTTACTGTCAAATGGTGTTTAAAATAGTGTTAAAGTGGAACCATGGTAGCCCCCCGGGAATGAAAATTGTTAAAATAAATAAAAACCCGATAAACGGCGTGATTTTATTTAAATAATATAAATGAAGTTATTATTGCCAACAAGTTTCTGCAACAGAAACAGTATTTTGAAATTGTTGCAGGAAATTTGTTGTGCTGAATTCGAATCTGAACTCAGATTTTCTCTATTGTTATCATATCGTCAAAAAAAACCTTTTTCTAATAAAGACTATTAAAAAAAAACATCGTCTATGGCTCGTCTTGAATACAATAGCGTGCTCTAGAAGTGTCTTGGTCTTGCTATTAAGTGAATATTTATAATATACATATCGTTGAGGCATGGGAAAGCACATGGGTAAAATCGTAGGTTGTGTTGGGAACTGGATAGCTCAGTTGGTAGAGCAACCGCCCGGTAAGTGAGAGGTCCCGGTTTCGAATCCCGGTTCAGAGCTCCTCACGTGTAGATTTACTTTTCTGATTTTCTATACCACAATGATATAAATTTAAACAAAAAGAGCTCACCATATCATCCAAATATTCCGGCAGCCTGCCAATGGGGTTGTTGCTGTGTATAAAGAAGTGCGGGGATCGCCGAGACAGCATTCTTAGTGCGCGCCACCCCCACCCCCCCTCAGACGTCCTGTTGCGCCCGTCCGTTGTGTCCAAAGCCTCAGCCATGTACGTTTCTAAAAGGTTTATGAAAAATATTATCACGACATGTGATAAATTATATTAGTAAGCGAAACTGAAAACATAATAGCAACTTTTTCTATGAAGGCTATGAAAATTAGCAACTTTTTTTTCGCCTTCTATCTATGTAACTAAATTAATATTAAGCAAAAATATGTTTGTAAACGTCCACGATCTTGCCATCACAAGTTTTAAATGTTTCGCCCGCGACACAATCAACACTATTGTATTGCCTTCGCAAGTTTCGTGGAGCGTGCACGTAATAGCAAAATGAAACAGCATTACATTTAGCCGCCCTCACAATTGAGTTGTTCGCGTCATGATGTCTGCTCTTAGAGTAGGAATTTTTTAAGATCTTATCTTCCAATGAATGGCATTGTTGTCTATTGTTAAGTTCGACCGCTAAATGAGCAGTGCATAACGAAACAAATAAATATTTTCTGTTAATAGCAACTTTACCACCTAAACAAAAAGGCTCAAATTTGAACGCCAAGTCGCCAACGCATTTCAGATTACATTTTTGAAATTGGAAGCGGCAGCCATTTTTTGCGTCAGTTACAGGATGATTAAGTAATGGCTTTCGGATCTTAATATCGTATGCTTCTCTCTGATTATTCTGGATATTTCATAAATTTGACCCTGGCTTAAGTTTATAGGATTTTGATTGCTTACCTGCTATTTGGATTTTTGTGAAAAGTGTCTTTAATAACGACCCCGGCTGTGTACATGGACTTTGATTTAGCGGGAACAAGAGGTACAAAAATGTAATGTATGTAATTTTAAATGTAACTTCAATAATTACCGTAGATTGCAGCCATACATTTTTTTTGTATTTGTAGGTACTTACTGGTTTTATTGGAATTACATAAGTACATATAAGTAAACATAGTTATTCAATAAACAACAAAAGTGTATTAAATTAAAGTTTTAAAGAGACAAATGAACTTTTTTAAACTTAAATACTGTTTTTCTTAATTGTTACATATGAAATTATGTAAGAATCTTAAATCGTTTCACCCTGTATCACACCTGTACCTTGCTGCCGCTTTCAATTTCAAATAGTACTATCTGGAATGCATTGCCGTTCAAATTTGAGCCTTTTTGTTCAGGTGTTCAAGTTGCTATTAACATAGAATATTTTGTTGTTTATGCGATTCGTCGTGCACTGCTAATTAGTGGTGGAACTTAACAATAGAATAATGCTATTCATTGGAAGATAAGCTCTTAAGCAGATTCCGACATTTAAAAAAATTCCTACTTAACAGAAGGTACAGTCACCTGCGCACGAAAACACTTGCGACTGCGAGTGATGTCAGCCCTGCATTATCAATGATCATAGAATCTCTTGTTTCAGGTGCTGTTAACCAGGCGCTTCTTTAGTATGACGGGAAGAGTTAACAATCCGGTCAAGTTACGAGTACCCAGTGGACCTGCCATTATGTAATTTTGTATCGGTTGCCAACTGGTTGCTAAACACTAAAAACATACTATAGATAAAAACTTAACTTTCAAATTGCTTTCGGTGTGTATTGAACTGAACTGTGACGTCAATTTAAGCACGGGCGTATCCTTAGATAATCGAAATTTGATAGTAAGTATATCTAAATTTTCGATGTTTGGCAACCAGTTGGCAACAGACTCAAAGATATATAATCTATTGGCTGATTTCGTTTTCTTGAACGTTCATACTACAGGTTATATTTGCCTCTCGCTCGCCAGGTCTTAGTTGACTTGGTGGCGTTTTGTAAACCGCTATTCGGACGCATACCCCGTGCGTCTCTTACCGCTTTTCGTTTCGGCCCAACATGGTATCGTATATTTAAAGCTTTGAGAAACCAAAGGATAAAACTAATGCTTTTACCACTGTTTAAAAATCCGTATAGTTGTCCAAAGAAAGCGTTCAGACAGAGCAATTGTGCGGGGCCCGCGGGGCGAGATGCGGGAGGTAAGCCACCGAGCTAAATACAATTTTGCTTTCAGGCCCAAAATACTGAATTCCTAAAATGTTGAATTTGCAAAATGTTTAATCACAAAATGTTGAATTAAAATTTTCACCGATTTTTTTAGCTGATGTCGAAGTAACGGATGATTTATTTTTTATACAGATGTCAAAAGTGACAGATATCAAAGTGACAGATGTTTAAGTTTTATAGAGATTTTGTGAGAGATGTCAAATGTGACAATGTTTTTTTATACAGATGTCAAAATGACAGACGCCATCCGTTACTTTGACATCTGATAAAAAAGTCTGTGAAAATGTTAATTCAACATATTGGGCCTGAAGGCAATTTTTGAACAAGCAGTTCGGAGCCTCGCCCCCCACGCCCTGCACAACCGCTTCGTACGAACGCCTTCATTAGACAATTGATGGATATTTAAAGTGTACTTTTACTATGACATATTTGTACTCACTTAGAGGTGGCATGAAATCGCGCTTCTTCGTGCGGCAAGCAGCTAGATTGTCAGGACACAAGTTCCATAACTTTGTCAGTTCATTACTGAAAATTTGATAAATACGAATATTTTAATAATAAAAATTTGTATTAGTGTAATGAGGGAAGGGGTAAGATGTTAGGACACTTGATTCGAGATGATAATCTCTTGAAAAATATCATAGAAGGAAAGGTCAAGGGAGGAAGGGGCAGAGGAAGACAGATGCACTACTTTACTCAAGTGAATGAGAAAGTATTAAATGGGTCAAATCATAAGCAGAAGAAAGAAAAGTTTGGCGGTTTACACACCGACAAGTAATAGTTTGATAGATTAGTGCAATACAAGATAGAAAAATCTCAGAGAAAAACGGGTTCAAGCCCTGTACAAGATTAATTTGTCTGATGAAAATTGTTTCTGATAGATTTTTCTACCTTATAATGTACTTTTATAATATTTGGAGTCATCACTTTTCCCTATATGTGGCGCATACCCTATCATATCGCAGTGGTTTTAGCCCAAAAAAATACATGTTTAGTTTATTGGAAAAAGTGATTTATCTATGCATTTGAAATGCAAGAATAAAACACCCAGCAGTCTAGCACAAATTCTATTAAAAAAAAAATTCGAAGCTTTTGTGGCCTTGCCTGGTAAAAATCTGAAAAAAATTGTCTGTAAAAAACTACACATGGTAGAGTTTTCGTTCAGTTGTGCGTATAGACCAGTCTAAGAGGCATATTAACCAACTTTTGTTTCTTTGAAAATTGACGTGGTAAATTATATCTTTCACTTTTTTAACAAAGTTTCGGAAGTAGTCGCGATGCTTTAAAAACTTTAAGGGTGCGCCGAACAAAAGAAGCTAAATCGGCAGTCACGGTTAAGTTGATTTCATTAATTAATATAAAAAAAAATTTAGTATCAGAGAAAATGTATGTACACTTTATCCGAAGCAAAAATTAAAAATAGTTTATAGTTTATGAAGCACAACTATTTAAAGTAATCCCAAAATGTAACAAAGGAGTATTGCCATTTAGGTCATTTTAACAACATAAATGTAGAATTTTATCTCAAACTTAATTTCAAACAATCACCAAAGTATAAACTACAATTTGTCCAACTTAAATTTTAGAAATATTGCCTGGCAATTTAAATACGATTTATTCAAAATGCACCACAAATCCGCCATACATTTTTAGTATGGCCGCTCAGCAGTCAATAAAACTGACCACGTAAAAACGACCACGAGGGTACATAGCGAGGTGTCTAATCGTCGTACGCTCGGCGCAGTCTTAAACCCACACATTCTTTATTGATATTAAAAATTCAATTGAAAACAGAAAGTTTGCCCCTGAAACATAAAATGTCATCCTTACTTCCCCATATAGGATTTCCCATTCTCCTCGTACTCCTTGATGATGTCCCCGACAGGTCGGCGTCGCTTTCTCTTCTTCACTTCTTCGGTAGAATCAACTTGGACTGGAGGTTTGGGCTTTTGGAACTCTGCAAATAAACATATTTCATGGATTTTAACTTTGGTTATTTCTTCATTTATAAATAAATATTCAAATTCTTTTAAATCTAGGAAATCTAAGGAAATGCAGCATTACAATTTTTTATGTTAGTTTTATAAAGAAATAAATATACATCAATTTTGATACTATATATATATATATATATAGAAAGAGACACAGAAGTAAATCTGCATGTGATTATTTTTGAACATTTTTCTTATTTTCCCTGAGTTCGAAGTTCGAAAACTGCAAGCCCATTATCAGCTTAACCAGCTACACTCTTTATGAGTTATGCTGCTGCTGACTGACAAACAGATAGACAAAAGATCATGTTTTTATTGCGAAATCCATCGCTTTGGAATAGTCTTAAATATTATTAGAGTGCATTACAAACTAGAAAAGATAAATTAGGAACAAATTTAAAGACAAGAATTTTTCGAATTGTTTGAATCCTGGCCGGAGGAATTTTTTCAAATTCTTGTCCTTACATTTGTTTCTAATTTATCTTTTCTTGTTTGTAATGCACTCTAAAAAGTGTTTTAACCCTTACTATTTTTAATTGGTACCAATAAATCCACATCTCTGATAATGTTAAATTTTTTGCAATACCGTGAGTAATCTTAAAAATGCAAGTTTATTACCTGGACATCCATCATTCTTCCAGCTATTCCAGTGGTCTTCTCTCTTCAGAATGGACTTGACACACTCAGCAAACCTTTTTCCATCAGAAGGAGTTTCTCCAAGGAGGCGGTATATGAGTGCGGTTGTCTCTTTCACCCATTCCACTTGGTCATTCTTTAGTTCTTGAGATTCCCTGGAGTTTTTTAATCAAACATCTTAGCTACAATAGTTTTGTAACAAACAGTGCAGACATTAACTCTAAATGAATCATATGTGCAAGACAAATTTCTCTTTTTAGTATGTAGTTAGAGTAGAGAAATATTTAATGATATTGTTTTACAGACTGTAAAAAAAGAACAATAGTAAAGCAATGAAAGATGGGACACGTATTAAAGTACCTACATATTACGCTGTGACAAACAAGGGATGAGTAATGACTTTTAAATCACATCTCATCACACTAATATTATAAATGCGAAAGTTTGTGGTGTGTGGATATAGCTTATACCCTAACTTAACACATAGGCTACTTTTTATCCTGGAAAAAAGAATGTCGTTAATCCGAATAACACGCGGGCGGAGCCGCGGGCAAAAGTTAGTTTGATTATAATTAAGAAACAGTAGAATTTTTATAAGATAGGATTATAGGATAGATTTTTTACCTAGACATCTTTAAGAATTATGTATTATAGTCCTATGACTAAAGTTTGGAGCCTAACAGTAACCGTTTAGTAAAGCAGAGGAAACATAGCCAGATTCAGCATCAGGGTGGTATGTGCAAAATCTAGTTCAACTGCTCAAATCAATTGCAATTTCCAGATGTTGCAAATTGCCAAAAAATAATAAATTATGTAAAACTTACATTTTAAACTTAACAGAAGAGGTCAAATACTGGAACAATATCAGGAACTGTATGAGAACACATCTCCTGAAGTTGGAGTCAGACAGCTGCAGTTCCAACAGCTTCTGATTGGTCAGAAATTTGGCAAAGTAATGCTGTTCTTTATTTGTTTCCTGCATTTCCACATCAGTGTTGACAGCTTTCAGTCTGTTTAGCTTAGATTTCTGTAGCTCGACAGCTTCTAACTTGTACGAAGAGAACGCTGATAGAACACTGCCCGAATGCTAGTAAAAAATAAATAATTTAATCAACCTGATGAAGACAACTTATAAGTAATGTCAAATTGCCTATGACTAGATTTATTAGCATTGGTGTAACTTCAAAATGAGAGCACACTCACTCAACTCAACACCAATTACTATCAGGGTTCTAATAAAGGGGCAGATACTGGCATTTGCAATCTACACTAATAATAAAGTAGTAAAAATGTCTGCACATTGAATATTTTCACAAATTAAAATTTATTTTGAAATTTATGAGTATTGTACCAAGACCAAAACCATAATATTGTACTGATGCCAAAACAACAAAACCAAACTTATGGAGTTCCTCAGTCAGAGTAGTGTTTTCGGCCCACTCCTATTCATAGGAACTTCCTAAATAAACTAAAATTCTGCCTTTGCCGCCGGCCAAAACATAAATGGTTGCCTATTTAGAATCCAACTGTCAATAAGGGTGCCAAAAATATTTCTTAAGCTGCCACAAATTTGTATTGCTATTATTTTTTTAATATTTAATACTTACAGCAACAAATGTCTTCCACTGTATTTTGTTATAGCAAGTATTAGGATTCCTAAAGAAGTCTTGAAGGCTCCAGAATTTGCAGTACAAATTGTAATCTATGTTCAATTTGTTTTTTTCATCAACCACCATTTCTTCGTCCAAGGAATCCTTTAAGTTACTAGTGTTGTCAACTCCAAATTCAGTTATATTCTCCAAGTTGAACTCAGATACAATGTTCAAACCTGACCGTTCGGAAAATGGAAAGAATTTTGCTAAGAACAGTAATATTCTTCCACAAAATACAGTGTTCTGTGATCGAGATAATCGACGCAGGAGGTCATTGCACATTCTCAGCAAATTATTCTTGCAGGCAACGAAAAAAAGTTCTTCCTTCCATATACTGACACCATTTTCGACATAGGTGAACATTTTTTCACATTTATTCAAGGTTAGAGCATCAAATATGTCTCCCAGGAGAACCACAGGCATCGTAGGAGTTACCATCTGCCGTCTACACGACTCTATGCAGAAACAGACGTAGCTTTCAAGAGTATCAGGGTCTTCAACTAAGAGTTCCAGAAGTTTATCTCTAAAAGCCTGATCCATTGCAGCTTTTCTATCTGAATCATTGGCATTGGATTTAGAAAAAGAGTCCAATAAGTCAATGTTGTTTGTTGCAAAAGCTTTGGAAAGGACATCCTGAAATAAAATTATAAATCAGTGACATATGTACTCAATGAACGGTAGTTGATTTTGGATAAAAAGCAGCTGAAAAGGTTAAAGCGTGTGCACCTTATATTTTGCTCGGAGATCCTCAAAACCCAGCTTTTCAGACATGTTTGATGTTTCGAATGTAATATATATGGGTTATGATTTGTTTGTGCGTCCTTCCTCACTCAAAATACTTAATTTTCTTTCATTTCATTTATCAACAATTTCTGACAGCCTTTTCTATGCTCAGTTGTGACAGCCAGCCTAAAGAAACGAAACTCAGTACAAATGGAGTTATGTATGAAAATTGTGCTTGGACGAATGGCGATATGTTCTTACTCTTTCGCTCACTTAGCTTGTCTGTCTAACTTTGTGTCAAGACAATATGGCGGTTGTTTATTTGTAAAACTTAATTTATCTGATTATTCAATTCAATTCAATTTATTTATTTCAGTTGTAACACAGCGCACAAAACACCAAAAACGTCACAAAGGTGGATCTCACAAAAACACAATACAAGTAAAAAAAACACAGCAAATAATACAAGATATCGGTACATTATGAAATATAAGTACATACTAATTTATTTATCTAATTTATCATTAATTCGTCGTTCTAGTATCCTCTTAAACGTATTCATCAAGCACGCTATCCCTGATACAAACAAGTCACACTGTGGTGCCTCGGTTAGCAGAGAGTTGAGCAATAATGAGATTTAACTGTGTTACATTGATATAGTGCTTTATGATATAGTGCTTTATGTTTCATACTATTGTGTTTTATTAATAGAGAAGTGAAAAATGTGCCTCTTTTTCGCTAATAATCCTTAATTAAATTATAGGATAGAAAAATTTTTGCGTAAAATATGGAAAATGTTTTGTATTATTTATTTTCTGTTGATTGGTTCATCAATCAACAACATAACTTATAGAGAAAAATTAAACTGACAAAATATTTAAATCACTTTCCAAAAATGCGGTCTTGTTTTTTTTTTGGAAATACGATATTGTGAAGCTGCTTTTTAAAGTAATACTATTATTACAGGTGACAGCAGTAAGTAAAAGTCACTGGCAGTGAAGACCTTATTTATCTACCAATAGAAAATTTTCCCGTGGAAAGCACTTTGATGACAAACATTTCAATAAGAAAACTCGGTTCAAAAAGTCAACCATACCTTCAAATCAACTCAAAGAAGCATTACTTTCTGATACGATTTTGCATGAGTTTACTTGTCACGTGTATTTAGATAAGGGTACGTACATACTTAAGTCATTTTATTAAAAATATTATTAGGGTTTCGTTCCTCAAGAGGAAAAAACGAAACCCTTATAGAATCACTTTGTTGTCCGTCTATTCGTCTGTCTGTTCGTCCGTTCATCCGTCTGTCTGTCGAGATCCTTTATCTCGGGAACGCGAAAAGGTATAGAGTTGAAATTAAAACCATTTACTCAAGTTTACAGTCCCTTGAAGCTGTGAAAAAATCAAATTTCTAAGGTAACTTAAAAAAAGATATGTCTATTTATGCCGCAAAAAACGTATATTTCGACACTCTCAATGTAATCAAAATTTATTGGGTATTTCCCGTTGACCTAGAACTATGAAATTTGGCAGATAGTACCGTCTTAAACTACGAGTATAATTAATAATACATTTTATTAAATATTTATTATTTGTACCTACAAATTTGTACGGAACCCTCGGTGGGCAAGTCCGACTCGCACTTGTCCGGTTTTTTTATGTATGTGCCAGCCAGATTGAAGTTGCAACAATTTACTTTTTTAATATTATTATTTAAAGTATGTAGACGTAATTGTTTTTTTTCTTTTTCAGAGCCATCTATTTCAGAGCCAAGTCCAAGTCAACATCATTGCTCATATTTTTTTATGTACTTAATAAGAATTGAATTAATTGAACAGGAAGCTTTTTTTTTCCTTTACTTGCATAAAAAGTCCGAAGGATTCAGTTTTATCTAGAGCTGTTAAAACTAGAAACGTATTATTGCAAAACTGTCACATACAAGTTATTGAAAGCCCTGATAAAACTGAAGTCTTCGTCATTGGCCTTTTTAATTACACATAAAATTCCTACAGTAAAAAAAACTTTATAATATGTTTTTCTCAAGATTCCCTGCTTAATATATAATTTAAACTTATTTTCTGAAAAACAAAGGACCTCCTTTGGAAGTTTATTGTAAAATCTTATACCATGTCCTACAAAAGAGGTGCCTACTTTTACCTACTTTGTACCTAGTTGGTTACTAAGTTCTGTAACTATGACAAACACAAATAATACTAAATATGCAAATAATAAAACAATTAATTATATACTTAATGACAAGACAGATATTCAAGATTAACATGTATTAAAATCATTTAAATTCACCAACCCTGGCATGAACGAAAGCCTTTAGATGACGAGGCTAGTCATCGATGGCAGCACGCACTACCATCATGTCCAATTCCGTCACTGTCTTGACAATAGCGTTCTTCAGAGAGTAGAGATTCATGTGAGGTTTAGCACAGGCTTTCTCTTCAATCATTTACCATATGGCATAATCCAGAGGGTTTAGGTATGGGCTAGAGGGTGGCCATTCTTCCTGCGCGATAAAAACAATTTTGTTTTCTCGAAACCATGCTTGCGTAGATTTTGCTTTGTTTCCGGGAGCTGAGTCCTGCTGGAAGACCCATGGCTAGTTTTTAAGCAAAGTGTGGCTTAATAGTTTTACCACAGGTTCTAGAACGCTATATTGATACACTCTAACGTCAGTTTTCACAGAAATGAACCTGAGTTAGTTCTGAATATGACACACCCAGCCAAATCATCACTGATGAGGGGTGGTGTCCTTTTTGGACCTTTGGAGCAATCAAGCTGGCTTGTTAACTGTTCTTAGCATATACTCTACAATTTTCTCGGTTAAAATTTTCTTCGACGGTGAAGATTTTTTCATCAGTAAATAAGTGACGTAACGAATAGTAGCACGCGACCAACCTCATGGCCTTCAAATGTGCGTTTAACAGATGACCCTTTCTGTCACCGACAAATTGATAAGGCAGGCTTTTGAGTTGTTTAAAGATATTTATTTAGAATTTTATGTTAAAAACTTAACTAGCCAAGAAAGATGCCAAACGATGAGTGAAGTAAATTTGAATTTGCTTAGATGTCTAATACATACATAAAGAACCTATTTACAAAATGATAGCCAGCATCGTCGACATGGCCCCTTCCGTAAGGGCTCCGGCCTTACTGTCCCGATGACGAGCTGGCTTCCGGTTCTACAGGTAGGTTTACCAGTTTTCGAGTTGGTCGTTTGAGAACACCGGCTGTTGTTTGTACATCGGCCACTCGCACCACGCCATCTTTTCCTGGGTATATTTTTATTACGCGTCCACGGGGCCAAATTCCACGTGGAAGGTTCCCATAGGCAACAAAAACAAGATCACCAACTGATAATTTTTTGGCCTCGAGGCCAATGTGGGTAGATATTCTTTGACCCACCTCTCCCAGAAAATGTCTGCTAGTCTGTTTGTCTTCCGCCAGTCTGGTCTGCGGTAAAGATCAGAATCCTCTCCAGAAGTGATCATAGGAAGTCCAGAGGAGGTTCCGATTAGAAAGCTGTTTGGTGTTATAGCTTCTTTGTCTTTGTGGTGAACAGAAACGTGTGTGAGGGGTCTTGAGTTAACAACACTTTTGACTTCAGCTAAGAGTGTAGATAACGTCTCTTCGCGGAGGTTTCTATCTTTTAGAGTAGCTGACAGCACTCGCTTTACAGTTTTAACCAAACGTTCCCATGTTCCGCCCATAAATGGAGACGACGGGGGAATAAAATTCCATTCTATAGACTTTGTGGTAATAAAGTCTTTTAATGTTTCCTGATTAAAATTTTCCCACGCTTTTTTAAGTTCATGGTTGGCTCCAACAAAAGATGTCCCGTTGTCCAAAAATATCTTCTCTGGATTTCCCCGTCTTGCCATGAAGCGTCGAAGAGCCATGATCGCACTGTCTGCTGTAAGTGGAGCCACCAACTCTAAATCTACGGCCCTTGTTGCAAGGCATGTAAATAACCCGACGTATCGTTTTTCTCGTCGTCTGCCCAGAGATACTTCTATTGGTCCGAAGTAATCGATTCCAGTGAAAGTAAAAGGTCGTTTGTGATGGAAAAGTCTTTCTTCAGGCAAATCTCCAATCGGTGGAATTACAGCTGTAGCTTTCCCAATTCGGCAAGTCTGGCATTCTTTTGCTACACTGCGTACGGTAGGACGGAGACGAAGCACCCAATATCTTTGGCGTATCTCATTTATCACTGCTTCGTTTAAACCATGATGTGCCCATATGTGAAAGGCAGCGACAAGGAGTCTGACGACGTGGTGGCGGCCATCAAGAATTATTGGTTTTCTAGCTTCCAATGAAACATCCGGTGCTGCTTCGATACGTGAATAAAGTCGTGGGAGACCATCTTCACCCATAGCAACGGGCAAGTCCTTCAGTTTGCTGTCTCGCGGAGGGGGTCTATTTCGACGAATGCTGGACAGCTCCTGCGAGAAAGAATTTTCCTGAGATTCACGGAGCAAATGAAGTTCAGCAGATTTAATTTCATTAGCAGATAACGATCGAAAATTTCGCGCGGATATTTTTCTTAAATGGTGTGTGGAAAGCAAGGTCAGGGTTCCACGTTGGGAGTTTGAGCATCGTTCTTTTAAAACATGTAAGTACTGGTGTGCCCTTGCTGTTGCACGCAACATTCGGTACCATCGACTGAATCTTGCACAATTTGGAACTAAATTTACATTAAAACAAGCAGTATGTAATAAGTGACCTTTTAATTCTTCTGTACATTTGGGAACAATGTCATTGGGCTCTACGGGCCATGCTGTTTCAGGAAGTAATAAAAATTCTGGACCTTCTAGCCACCTTTTCAGCTCAATGGGCCCCGCACGAGTCGCGTCATCCGCTAGATTTGATGTTAACCACCGCCATTCATATGGCTTCGTAATTTCATTTATTTTATCCACACGATTAGCTACGAATGACCGGAAAGTGCAGGCATCACTTTTGATCCAGGGAAGCGCTGTACGTGAATCACACCAAAAAGTACGGTTGCCTATTTTCGTTTTGTGTTCTTTTGTTATAGTTTGGGCAAGTCTAGCCCCTAACAAAGCACCCTGGAGTTCTAATCGTGGTATTGTTGTAGGCTTTAAGGGAGCAACTCTACTTTTGCTTGCGATCAAAGAAAGTTTAAAAGTCCCATCAGGCTTAGTGAATCTCCAATAAGCAACACAAGCGTAAGAATCGCTACTCGCATCTACAAATATATGAAGATCTTTCTGGTCGATGCCATGAACAGGAACAAAGCCGTACCATCGAGGAATATTAATAAGACTCATTGTTGTAATCGCGTGGTACCACTTTTCCCATTGATCAGATTCGTCCAGAGGGATTTTCTCGTCCCAATTGAAGTGTAGTAACAACGAAAAAACGTTGTTTTATAATATTACTGCGACATGCAGCTATTGACTGCAACATTGTGAGGCACGCTGCTTGAGTTATTATAAAACCGATTGATGTACATTTTTAGAGGTTTACTCTATTTTGGCATCGAAATAATAAACATGTCAACTTAACACCTCGTTTAAATCTTCACTCCCGTCTACAACACTTGGCCCTAACCAAAGTTATTTGATGGCGACCCATACCAGTCTTACCTGTGAAGCTTTTCTGATATCTAACTGAAGGCAAAAAGAAGATGCCCTACCAACACCACAGTACAGAAGACCAGAGGAACAGCACCAATGTTAAGAAGAAAGTATCCAGCTAGAAACTTGGCACTTCGTGAACAACCGAAACGCGACGTAGCAGAAATATTTTTTGGAATAAAATCGTGCAAGAGAAAAGGTGGCGCCGGGTGCCGGGAGATATGCTCAAGCCCAATATGAGATTCAAGGATATGCAGGGCGCTGGGAGATACACAGTACGGGTCCGATGAGGAGCAGCTGGGAGCCCGTTCGAGTCCGATGACCTACCACAGCACGTGTCAAACAACGTCATCGTGACCTACATATCACTTACCGGTACACACCTACTGCGCGCATTTCTGTAAGTTTTTGAACAAACATTATAATGTCTTCAAGTAAAACGTTTTCATTCAGTTGTATTGTTTAGTTAGAATGCTTAATTTTAACTGTTATTTGAATGTAATATGTCCGAGCAGTTAAAGGAATTACATCTTAGAATTAATTTAATTAGGGAATATTTGGTTAAAATCGGTCCAGAACGTCGAAAAAAAGATATAGCTTATAAGAAGTTACAGGAGGCCGATAATGAGTATAATAAGCTCGATGGTATTTTGACTCAGTTGAACCAAGAAATTACGGAGAAGCAGCTGGGCACTGAATTTAGCGATTTGTTTCAGAAATTGATAAATGAAATAACTTCTACTTATAAAAAGATTAAAAGTTTACTTTCCAGCATAGATAATAGTTGCCAAACTGAGGAAGGTATTATTTTAGAAATTGAGCCTAAGATAACGAAATATTTTTCAAAAATGGCTGACTCTTTTGATATTAAAACAGCTATTTCCCTGTTGCCTGTAATGAATGGCCAGGAACAAGTGACCAACCAGCTCGTCGATGGGATCTTGTTGTATAGTTCTCTCATTAATGAAACTAGTAAGAACCAGCTTATTGAGTTTGTTTTAAAAACGCGACTTTCAGCTAGCGCGAAATTGCGACTGAAAAGTACCTACAGCAATGTTCAATGTTTAGTAAACGATATTCGCAAGTTTTTAATTCCGAAAAAATCCACTGTAGCTTTACAGACGCAGTTGTTTCGAACTACACAAGGTCGTAGATCTATTGAGAAGTTCGGTACAGAGTTAGAAGAGTTATTCGTCAATTTGACGATAGCGCAAGCAGATGGCGAAACGTCCAAGTTTGAGGTTTTGCGGCCTCTTAATGAAAAAACGGCTATTAAGCGGTTTGCGGATGGTTTGTCTGACCAGCGACTTAGCACTGTTATCGCGTCACGGCAGTTCGATTCGCTACCAGAAGCTATTAGGACAGCAATAGACGAACAATCTATGTCCACCCAGCCTCAGAACCAAACTATGCATTTTGGGTCTACCAAACCGTACCAGCATAAACGCTATGATAATCGCGGTTTCCGTGGCCGAAGAAATTACTCGAATAGGAATTTCAATCAAGACAATAACACAGGTCAACAAAATTCCTTTAAAAGTGCAGGTTTTCGAGGTACATACAAGAATGGCCAGCGTCAGCAAACACGCCGCGGCGGCTACTCACGTTTCCAGCGTATTCAGCATAACGTGTCAGAACACGACGGTCGGGAAAGGCTTCGAAATAATAATGAGCGTTTAGAGTTTTTTCGTGCCTAAACAGAGCAATCATTATATTTATAGTTTTAATAACTTTTGCGTTATTACTTGCCAGTTAAGGACTGGTGACAAGTTAAATTTATTGGTTGACACTGGAGCTAGTTTATGCGTATTAAAGTATGAATGGTTATTAAAAAATAGGGAATTATTGAATTTAATTCAAGAGGATAAGTTAGTAATTAAAGGAATAAGTGGTAATTTAGAGTCTGTTGGCTATATTAATTTAGATATTATTATTAAGAATGTGGTTTTTAAACAAAAGTTCTACATTTTCAAGAACTTATCTTGCACCGCAGAGGGGATACTTGGGCAAGATTTTTTCACGCGATATTACGCGATGTTGAATTATAAAGATGGTACTTTGAGTTTGGAAAACCAAGACCAGTCTATTGTTGTACAAGTAAGTGGAAACTTGTTTACAATTCCGCCACGATGCGAAATGATTCAACACATCCCGACGATATTAGTTAGTGATTGCGTCATTTTAGCAAAGGAAATTTATAAGGGAGTGTACACAGCGGGTGTCATTTCGAAATCACAGAATGGACTTATTCCAGTTAGGATTTTAAATACCACAGATAATTCAATTAAGGTAGATATTTCGGATTTAGAAGTCATTAGCTTGAATCACTTTGATGTTTGCAAGTTTGACAAGGATAGTATTACATCTAATAGAGTCCGAACTTTGCTAAATTTACTTGATTTGCATTCTTATTTAAATAAAGAGGAGCAAAAGAGCATTGAGAACGTGTGTGCTAAATATGCCGATGATGAAAGAAAAGGAGAGCACAAACTCGTAAGTTGCGTAGTGACAGCACTGCTACGACTCCTGAGATTCCCGCTACTCCAAGGTCTGATCAACCAAAAGTAGTGGAAATCCTCAAGCGTCCAGCAGACAGCATATAATTAATTATAGGTTTTAATATGAGTACTCAGAGACAAATACATAAAATGAAGCAAATCACTAGTGATAAAGGTAATTGCATTTTTGTGCCTGAAAAATCGGCCATATTCGTAATGTCTCGATCGTTTTCTACCGTAAGTGTGTTAGCGAGAGAATTACAAGATTTTTGCAAGATATTAAAATTAGATGAGCTCGTAATTATTAAATGCAAACGTTATGAAGAGTTAATCAATATTCTCCTGAAGGAAATTAAAAAGCTAAGTGATATACCGAAGTTACTAATTCTCAAAGACGTCATGAGAGTAACTGATAGAGACACAAAAATTGTGATCATGAACGACTTCCATCTGTTACCTACCAGTGGCCACGCGGGGGTAAACAGGATGTTGAATAATATCAAAAAATATTACTTTTGGTCAGGAATGACTAACGATGTAAGCGAATTCGTCAAAAAGTGCAACAGTTGCCAAATTCAAAAGCATTCGAATAGACATACAAAGGAGCCGATGGTCATTACATCTACGGCATCCACCGCTTTTGAAAGAGTAAGTTTAGATTTAATGGGCCCTGTAGATTTAGATAATTTAAATAATAAATATATTTTAACGTTACAGTGTGATTTGACGAAGTATGTCGAAGCATATCCATTAGAAAGAAAGGATACTGTTTCCGTAGCTAGGTTATTTGTAAATAATTTTATTTTAAGATATGGTATCCCGAAAGAAATTATAACTGACATGGGGACAGAGTTCATGTCGTCAGTTTTTTCGGAAATTTGTAACTTATTAAATATTACTAAGCTACATTCAACCGCGTATCATCATGAAACTCTAGGATCGTTAGAGAACACTCATAAGCATCTAGGAGCTTATCTTAGGATACAGTGCGATAGCAACAAAACTGACTGGAGCAGTTGGCTTCCATTTTGGTGTTTTTCCTATAACACCGCGGTTCACACTGAGACAAAATACACGCCATTCGAGTTAGTGTTTGGAAAAGTCTGTAACTTACCGAGCAATTTACAGAACCCAGTCGTAGAACCATTGTATAATCCCGACTCTTATCCTTTGGAACTCAAATACAGGCTTCTAAGAGCACAACTTGAAGCTAGAAATAATTTATTAATGAGCAAGGAATTACGAAAGGTACATTTTGATAAAAATGCGAATCCTGTGAAGTATAAGAGTGGTGATTTAGTTTTAATTAGAAACCAAGTGGGTGATAAGCTAGATAAAATTTATTTAGGTCCTTTTATAGTTATACAGGATCTGGAACCGAATGTCAAAATTTTAAGGGATGGTAAAGAGTATATTACCCATAAAAATAATACAAAATTATTTGTTAAATGAAATATTTAAGTCCGTTAAATGTATTAACGTTTTAAGAAATTAATTATGTCTATAAGAAAATTCTATTTTGATAAAAATGTGAACCAAGTAGTATGCCTCACATTTTTTTTTGCAGTACCCCGGGAATGAAGGGACTTTTAAGGGGGAGATGAAGTGTAGTAACAACGAAGAAACGTTGTTTTATAATATTACTGCGACATGCAGCTATTGACTGCAACATTGTGATGCACGCTGCTTGAGTTATTATAAAACCGATTGATGTACATTTTTAGAGGTTCACTCTATTTTGGCATCGAACTAATAAACATGTCAACTTAACACCTCGTTTAAATCATCACTCCCGTCTACAACACTTGGCCCTAACCAAAGTTATTTGACAATCTTTTACTAACCGCCATTTTTTCTGGAATAAGATTTTCCCATGTGTAATTACAGGGGTCAAGATTCCTAGCGGGTCATAAATTCTCATTAAATCTCGTAATACTTGGCGTTTAGTAAATTGTTTCGGAAGAGGTTTTTCAATGTTTATTTTAAATGAAAAGGTGTCATCCTCTAGATTCCACCACAAACCTAATACACGGTGGCCAGAATTATTTATCCCTAAATCCACACTTTCTGGATTCCCTTTTATAAGCTTCATCGGGAGTAGTTTTAACGCCTCATTTTTATTTGAGACCCAGCCTCTCATCTCCAAACCCGCTTTTGCATGAATATCCACGATTTATGAAGCTAGACAAGAAGCTTGGTCAGTATCACTTACGCTACCTAGATAATCGTCCTTGTAATGTTCTTTTAAAATGGCTTCAACAGCCTCCGGAAAATCTGATTGAAATTCTTTGGCATTTTTGTCTTTAACATAGATCGCCGAACATGGAGAACATGTTGCCCCAAATATAAGAGATGACATTCAAAATTCTTTTAGTTTCCCGTTTTCCCGCCACAAATATCGTTGGTAGTCACGGTCTTCAGTTCGTATCTTAACTTGGCAAAACATCTCTCGTATGTCAGCCATCATTGCAACAGGACCCCCACGAAACCTAAACAGTATGCCTAAGAGGGATTGTAAAAAATCTGGTCCTGGGATAAGTAAGGAGTTTAAACTAGTACCTGACGTCCTTGCGGCTGCATCGTGAATAATGCGTAATTTCCCTGGTTTGTTTGTTTGTTTTTGTCTTTTGAGAACTTTTTGTAAAGACCATTTAACCTACAAAGTGCGTGGTTGTAGCTATCGGGTAAGTGTTGGTTATCATCACGCCACAGAAGACCTGTTTCAAACCTACCGCTAGGTAAACGCCGCGCCGTGTTGTAGTTTCTAAGATATGTATCGCATGTTTTTCTTGAGTGTTGTATGGTTCTCGTGGCTTAATTCCAATTGAATCGAGACGATAATTCTCCCGGATGAGTTCGTTTAATTCCTCGCCAGAGTTTTCCACAGTACAATGGTTAATAGAATTAACTGTTGTAGTATATTTACTGCTTGAACCATACAAAACCCAACCAAGAGCAGTCCTAGAGGCTGCTGGTTGGTTATGCATTCCTACACGGTTTTATTTACAAAGCAACAACGGCCAATCGACAGAACCAATCACTACTCTAGGTTTAGCATCGCTGTATGTCAGTTGATCGGTAATGTTTTTCAGGTATGAGAGTTTTGCCGAATCATCAATTGTAATATTTTGAGGTTTCAAACGTAGCGGAAAAGTGTGAGCGTCCTTTATTTCGTGGTAATCAGAAACATATTTGCCTCTAATCTTGAAGTTAACTCTCTTTACTTCGACGTTTTTCTGACTACCTGTGATTCCGTTGATAGAAACGTTTTCTATAGGTCCAGTAGAGCCTATTTCCTCGGCCAGCTTTGAATCTATCAGGGTAGTCGTAGACCCACCTTCAAGGAGGGCAAATGTATGGACTTCACCCTTAGGGCCTGACAGCACAACTGACAAAACTTTTAACAGTACACGACCGCTTTTGAGTCCCGAACAAGAATATGAAAAAGAGGTCGAAGGAGAATTATTATTCCGGATGGAGTCGTCAACCTCCTTTAGGTTCGAACTTACGTTTTGAGGTTGTAAACTTTTTTCAAGTTTTGGAACTTTTCGGGTTCTATAATTTTCCTCTATGTCCGTTGTGTTGTCAGACATGTCATCGTTGACATTTTCCGTGTTTACATGGTTTTGTCGTGAATGTTGTGAAGATGAAAATTCAGTTGTATGAAGAAGTTTATGATGATTTCTATTACAGTTATCTACGTTACAAGGTCCCGCCGCGCAGCGACGCCAGTCATGACTGCTCTTCTTCAAACACCTTGGACAAGCGTGTGCTTCTCGGACCCAAATCATCCGCTCACTCGCAGGCATTGCTAAAAATTTCTCACAATTTTTTATAGAATGGTCTCCAGAACATAAAATACGTGAAGATGGATTAACTGTGTTGTTTGATTTTAAAAACAGAGTTCTACGACCATTTTGAGCTCCGGGTGTTGGTAGAGGTGAAGATCTCGTCCTCTCCATGTGGTTGACAGATAATGTAGTAAGTATACCCTGAAGTAACTCTGGAGAGTGAATGTAGGGTGTCTGGTTGAGTAATTGCGTCACCGCTACTCAGTTCCTAACTTAACAAGAATAAACTTGTATATCTGAAGGATCCCTCATCTTGGGAAGGCCTCTCAGGGTATAAATTTCGTTACGAATAATCGCATCTGGCCTAGCAAATCTGATTTCTAGAGCATTAATTACGTCATCAGGATTCTCTGATTACAACATGAGACTGGAAACAGTCTCTCTAGCCTCTCCTTTTAGCGCATTGAGTAGTCTGTTCATATTTTCCACAGGCGTGTAGTAACTTTTTTAACATTCATAATTTCTCTTGAATAGTAACCATTCTGAGATATTTTCGCTAAAAGATGTCAATTCGATATAAACCTTTTGTAGGTTTCTTAGCTAGATCGATAACGCCTTCTACAAGGGGGTAAAGTCAAAGGCACTCATCGTCTGACCTCCGTTACCGTTACCAGGCGACTGATCCTGGGTCGCACTCCCCACAATATCCAAAAGGTTGTGCTGTTCAACACTCCGCATGTCAGAAGGTCCGCAGTTAAGTATCTGCCCTGATCTCCGCATCACGGTCTCCGTTGGTGTGGCGTTCTGCAACTCCTGAGGATTGTTAAGTGGTTTTCCAACAGCTTCCTTTGTCTGAACCTGAAAATTCGGTTTTGGGTGTTTCTTTCATCCACGAGGCCACTCGATCGTCGACGGTAGGACTTGGAGTCCGAACTCCAGTACAATCAACAGTAATGAATTCTTCATTTTCATTTTCCGCCTCCATCAAGGCTATCTCGGCATCAAAGGCAGCTTGTGCTGCCTCACGCTCTGCCTGGATGGCTCGATGCTCAAGATCTGCCAGATATCGAGTATGTCTGGCCTTGACAGCCTTGATCCTAGCGTTTGCCGTTGACGAGACTGATCTCGTGGATGATCTAGATGAAATAACACTCCTGGTACTTCCAGGTCCTGCCCCCTCCTTGCCATTACAGTTGGCAAGGTTTTTACCCGTCTGCAACACGGGTTCCTCCGACATTTATAAAATAAAGAAATGGACTGTAAATATATTTCACGGCTGCGAAAGGACCACGATGTCGCCGACAAATTGATAAGGCAGGCTTTTGAGTTGTTTAAAGATATTTATTTAGAATTTTATTTAAAAACTTAACTAGCCAAGAAAGATGCCAAACGATGAGTGAAGTAAATTTGAATTTACTTAGATGTCTAATACATACATAAAGAACCTATTTACAAAATTATGGCCAGCATCGTCAACACTTTCGTCTGCGGTAAGCATGAAGCATAAGGTTTATATGTATCATTATTGACACATTATTTCAAGGAACTCCTCTTTGCACTCATCTGCAATGCCAACAATTTTTGCTTCCGGACGGGATTTCTCGCGATTCTCGCCTTCACTGCTTTAATAACGGCTGCTTTTTGATTTTCAGTTTTTGTAGCAACTTGAAAGTAATGTTCGGTGGGTGCTCACATTTGTGCAGTGCAATTACAGCAACACGATTCTCCTTCAACCCTCATTTCACGGTGAATTAAGCAGTATTTGGTGTAAATGTGGTATGGAATTACAGCTTAGAAAACTGTAAATTTTTTGTCATTTTTATTTTTTGTTTTTTATTTGTTTTAATAAATCGATAAAGAAATTCAGTAATAGAACTTTTTGACCAACTAGGTATATAAAATCTTATAAAATTTGTCAATATTTTTCGGACTGTTACCTACAGTAAACAAACATAGCTGGTGAAATGTGTGTGTTTTGCGCCTCTGTGTATCCCATTTTGTATATCTCTTATTTAGCTTTTCCATGGGATAAAAAGTAGTTTTTGTCTTACTCTAGACCTAGAACTTTATTTGTTCAAAGTTTCAGCCCAATCGGTTAAATGGATACGCCTTGAAAGGGTTGACACATCTCTTTTTTATAGACACTTGAACACTCATTTTCATCCCATGGGAACTGATTTATGGGATAAAGTAGCCTATGTCCTATTCAAGATCTAGAATTACATTTACAAAATTTCGGTCCAATCGGTTTCGTAAGCATGGCGTGAAAGGATGACACATCATTTTTATATGGAAACTGGAAAACTCATTTTCATCCCATGGGAACTGATTTATGTGAGAAAAAGTAGCCTATGTCCTATTCAAGATCTAGAACTACATTTACAAAATTTCAGCCCAATCGGTTCAGTACCTACGGCGTGAAAGAGTAACAAACATCCATACATCCATCCATCCATCCATCCATCCATCCATACATTTAAACTTTCGCATTAATAATATTAGTGGGGTGACATATTATATCATACTGTATTTGATTACCTATACTAAATGATCATACTTAGTAAAAAAATATTATAATTCGCTTTTTTTACTTTCCAAAAGAGCCCCAAATTCTTGTGTGCCCAACGGCCCCAGCCTAGTTTAAGACGGCCATGGATAGTGGTCTATGATGAGATCCACGAGCGGACTTGAGCTGGGTAGAATGAGTGGATGTTGAACGTCAAAAAATGACGTCTTTAAGGCTCAGAAACGGTGTATTCGGTCCATGTGTGGTCTGAAACAGCATGAAACTTGTGTACCGTATTTTAGGTCTCTTAAAATACTAACCATGCCCTCGCTTTACATTTTTGAAGTTGCTATATTTGTAAAAACAAACCCCGAGCTCTTTGTTGAGGTTTCCCAAGTACACTTCCATGATGTAAGAGCCCAGTATAGAAACGACTTGTGTTTACGGAGCTCAAAAACAACTCTCATGCGAAATAGCATATTCTGTATGGCTGCGAAAATATTTAATAAAATTCCAACCAGCATTAGAGATTTGAACTTTAGACAGTTTAAAAATAAATTATATTTGTTTTTACTTGATAAATGCTATTATAAAATTGATAATTTCTTTAATGATAACTTTTAATTTTAATTACTCGTATACGTTTCTTTGAATGTTACTTGTATATCTACTTCAGACATTTTATGTATATTATCAAGAATTTTGACATTCCTATTTGAATTCACCTTTCTTATGTATTTGCATGTGCATGTAACGGAATAATTTAATTAAAAAAAAAACCATTCAATATTTGTACGCCGTCAGGTAGAACATAGTGCTCTTAATTAATACCTAACATCTTGTTGTGACATTTATAAATTGTACATACATTTCCTATGTTCACAAATAAACTATTCTTTCTTTCTTTCTTTCTTTCTTTCTTTCATACCTAATTGATGCGTGATAAAGGCGACCACCGACTCGCAAGAGGTCGTCCTTTATAAATGGCGAGAGGCGTTGCAGACGAACTAGACAAGGTTTGTCAGTCTGTAGACGATTAATATCCTCTGCAAACTCATTGTGCTGAACAAAGCGGATCCAGTGCAACAGAGCGTCTCTGCGTTCACTAAATGTGATCGGACCAGAGCGCCGTTCAGCTGGGCTGTGCTAACAATTGTAAATGAACCGTTGGATGCAAGCTGTCACACCAACGAGCTTGCTGAGTGAGCTGAAGCGATTCAGTAAGTCCAGGTCTAGGTCCGGGACTGCTACATGAGCTGGTACCTTTTTCGGCTTAAGACCTGGGAGAGTGTGATGGCCTTAAGAGGGTGGCATCTTGGGCCACGTGAAAGGAGGCATTGAAATCTCTCCTCCTGATAACGAGATTGAGGACATAGTAGAACCTAAAGGTGTAGAAGATCCATTAATTATTGCTTAACCTGGCCCAAGTAATGAAACATTACCAAAACTAAGAACGAAAACACACAGGAACAAAATTCATACAGTGAAAAAAAAAGGAAAAATGCGATAAAAACATCTACAAGAAATCAAAATACTAAATAACAAAATTGAGAAGTTAAAAAAAGAGAAAGATTTACTAACTATGAAGATGAATTCTGACAAAAAAAACGAATATTCGATAGAGAAAAAAGTCAGTGATATGGTACAGAATATCAACACTGAAAAAGTTGAAGAAGTAAAAAAGAACCTGCTTTTTAGTGAAGTACTGTCACGGGGTTTGAATGAGGGATATCCTTAAATCAAAAGAAAGGCAAAAGACCTTTTGCTGAAACTGTCATTAATAGTAAAGATAAGCTCAGAAAATATAATTGGAATTTTAAAAAAGTGTCTTAAATAAAGATTTCGGTGACTCATTTTTAAACTCTAACTAATGAACGAAATAAAACAGAGAAGATATCATGATCCTTTTAATACGCCTTTTCATCACAAATATTTAAGAATTCATTACTTTGCAAAATAAATAATTTCCTTCCACAGCGATTTCATTACTATTTAACAAGTATTCATTACCTTCCTTTCTAATATTCTTATGCCCTAAGACATTGTTTGTGCATTTCTACGAAAAGTGACCATCTAGGCGATAACCTAACCTAACCTAACCCGTCCTCGGAGGTGTCATCTGTGGACAAATTGAATGTAATTTACGTTCGGCTATCCTGATCAACAGGAGATTTTCATCATCTTTACATTTTGGTCTAAGTCAACCGCATCAACCAAACAATTTCATAGATTTCATCATTTCAAAGTCTTAATTTTTTTGAATCATCGGCGTCGAATCTTGGCAACTTTATGGATTATTTACTTGAGGAGCATATTGTTTCGATGAGACGCATCATACTTTCATTTTGTGTCTGAAGTAAGACATGCCATTCATTATCACTTGCCTGTTGCCAATTTGTTTAATCTCTTGTCTCCACATTATTTGCTTGAGCGAATCCCACTTCTGATGTCGGAGAATCAGAAGGATTTAGGATCTTCTTCAGCATTATCTCCCATCTTGGTGTAGGCTTTTGGGTACTCAAGCAGAAATGAGACAATACATTTACAGTCTAACGTATTTAATAAAGTTCTACATTGATTGTCGCACTAAACATAACTTAGCTGTCACAACGTCTGTCACTATCACTAGGTATTATTGTCTTTTCACTATTCACACGATGATGTATGATAAAACAAGCAAGTTCCCTGGCTACGTGCGTCACCGAACCAGGATGGATCCAGACTGCCCTCACATCGTTGTTTTTGAATGACGCGACGCTGCTGCCAAGGGCCATGCTCAGGCATGTCAGGTGGTGACCTGCCCTTGTTTCTCATACATCTCCTCAAGAGCTCGACGACATATATTTCATTAAAAACCATGTCCAGGGAAATAATAAGTCCTGACATGGTCAGGTTTAGTTACGGTAATTATGTCTTGATTTAATAAAATTCTAGTTAACTGGGGATAATTTTCGTAAGCTGCAATATTTAGACCATGTACAGACCATTCTTCATAACTTATCCCCCGAAGTCATATTGGCATCACTGCTCGTCAAACTTTTGCTGTCATGTTGTCTGTCAGTCAGATTTTTCAAAATTATTTGATAAATTATGTATTATTATAGCCAAAGCCGTTGAAAAATAGTGCAAAAGAGATTGTGTTGAAGGTACGCCTTTTATGAAAGAGAAAATGCAAACAATGCACCGTGATTCTTCTCGATCAGGTTCAATATCGTGTCAGAGCCATGATGGGTTAGTAAAATAGGGATACCAGTTTTAAACATAAAGCTAATTTTATGGGCAAATAATAAATTAGCTATTCACTTACTTTTGCAGGCACATAAGTCACCTGGAAATAATCGTAAAAAACGGGAGCTGGACTATTTAGAACAAACGTCGTCGAGCTAGAACAATAAATAAAAAATACCGTTTTATTACAGACATACATGTATAGACATTCATACCATTAGATCATACGTATTGTTTGCAAACTACACATCCATAAATAATTGATAATTTACATTTTTTCATTCTGTACATTTTAATTTCATTAAAGAGTAGTCTAATTAATATATAAAAACGCTGTTAAGTAAATATTATGAATATGTAGTAGAGTGAATGCTACGTGAGCCATTGGCAACATTATATGCAATGCTACCATTTCCTAAGCCAGGGGACTTCTTACAGTGAATGGTCTGTAGAACATCCATTTGACCAAGTGCTCACGTGCGTGGTCAAGTAAGTTTTTATTTTTTGACAGAAATTGTTACGCATATTTATAAAAAGCTTTGTTGTTATACTATAGGTGAAGTCTTATTCATTTAAATCGATTTCCTTTGATTTACGTGAATGATAGTCTAGTTAGTGGTCAATGTTTATATACGATATTAAAGAGTGATTTTGATGGAGGTTGCTCAACCGTTACGTTCGTTTCGTTATATTTTTGGTTTGTATCTTATAGCCTGACAAAAAATGTAACGAAACTAACAACATTAAGTTGGTGGCATACCTCAGAAAACTTGAACCTGAAATAAAATAAATAAATGAATACCTACTATGAATGAATAAATTTGTCGTAAGTTTTTTTTTCACTAATAGTAATCGGGAAAGAACCTAATGTGAATTAAGAAGGTTTGTTTAACACAAATAGTAACGAAACGCCATATTTTGTTCAATTAGATGTAATTTTTGTTTCTGAACCAGTGTATTTTTTTCGAATATCTTTTCTTTGTTTATTGGATTACGTTAATTAAGATCTTTTTAAATAGTATAGTTGGATATTTATTAAAGGGGGTAACTTTTTACCTCGGTACATCAAATTAAATTGTTTTCCCAACTTTTGGATAAAAAGTATGCAATTAATGTGTTTTAAAGAAACTCGTGGAAAAAGTTTATTGATAATAAAAAATTTTCGCAAAAAAATTACGTACTTTAATGTATTAAATTTGTTTGCATTACATTAACAAACATAAAATCGTGTTTACAGTTGTAATGTAATGCAGCTAAATTGTAACGCATAAAATTTAATAATTTACATGTGATCACCTAACTATTAACAAACAGTTTGCGTGAATTGCTATTAAACGCATTTATTGCAAACTTTTTATACAAAAGTAAGGAAAACAATATTATGATGTGCATTTTGCACCGAGATCCTCCGTTACCACCTTAATAAGATACCTTTTACTTCGTAGCGAAACTGACCTCCTCGAGAGCTTAATGTCTTTAATTTTATCATTTTTCTTAGGGAAATCTTAGTCAAAGTCGTGATATTTTATAGATCTAATGTAATTCAATATATTGGGCGTCTTTTAATACCAATAAAGTACCACAAATTTAAAAATAATTAAATTTGACACGCAAGGCTTAAGTAGGTCATTCTAGGTGGAAACGCTCGTATACAGAACTAGACTGTGTACTATCCAGTTCTTTTTCAACAAAAGTACATTTTATTTCCTTAAAATTATGGTTGTCATTATTAAGATAGCCGAGTGGCAAGAGCTCTCGACACCTTGTGTGTCCTTGTCTAGCAAGATGCCAGTTTATATAATATTATATACAATATACCTATAGCCGCGATTACACCCTCCGATTTATCGGCTTCCTTACTAGGATAGGAAAGGACTTAGGACAGTTTAATCACGGTCTGTTTCTCCGCGCGTCCTAATTAGGATCCTAATTAGCACGCCGATAAATTGGATGGTGTAATCGCGACTTATAAAGTGTTTTTGAGTGCCAAACGAGTTAAAAAGGGACCAACGATAGCTTACACATACGTGTTAGAATAATAGAATAAAATAAGATGTCTGTGACCATAGGTAATGCCATTTATATGTATGGGTTAGCTGCTACTTCTTGTCATAAGCGGGTCTCATCCGACGATCAAACTGAATCTTGTCTGTGAACTGAACGCAGCCAAAGAGAAAAGCGCGCAAAAACCTCTTGTCCAATTGGTTGATCAAACACCAAAATACTTTCTACCAATCAGAATAGAATTTTTAAAGTTTTGTTTATGGTTTAATTTTTTTGCGATGCATTGATTGGTTTATCGAAAAAGACAGATGTTTTGTTTCGTGTCGTTCGTGTGGCGTCCTCTTATCAATATTATCTTTTTATATTGCTAAATCTATTTATTATTTTAGAAGATTTTCATTTTAAACAGGTTATTAGTTATGTATTACGTGTAAATAATACAATTCATCTATTCTTGCTAAGAAAAGTGCTAGAAAGTTAGAGTAGGGCGTCGACAGATTGCTAGAAAGAAAACATGGACAGAAATATGAGGTGAGCGAGAGATAAAATTTGTGCTTTGTTATGTTATACCACGTTTAATTCTGCAGCTATAATTTGCGTAAAGTAAGATTACTGAATAGTAATGAAATTTTCGCATATCAGGTTTTGATTAATGCTAGGCTAGGAACATGGAAACAACTACACCTAAATGAAAAATTCAGAACCTGAGGGCCTCTAAAATTCATTCACATTTTTCGCAGAGGCAAAGCATTTGAAATATCCATTTTACTTTGTAAGTTCTATTGCAGTATGCAAATATGCACTATGTTTTTTGTTTATTTTCATGAATAAGAAACAACTATGGCCAAAATCTTTACATATCTAAATCATTTTTTAATTTTATTATTAGTGATTTATGGTCTATGCTTCTAGATATGTAAACAGCGGTCCTCGCTCTCTGCCGCACATGAGTGGCAGCAAGCGGCATGCTGACACCCGAGGCCCACGGCTGAGTCCCCCGGCGCAGCGGGAGCGGGAATCTGAAAGAGAGCGAGCCCCTAACAGCCTCAACTCACACAATAACAACTCTCACAGCAACCAGCACGATGATCTCATTAACTTTATTTACGACTCTTGGAATAAGGTAAGGGACATTTTCTAATGTTTACCTAAACTATCTGACTGCTAAGTCAAATAACGAACTGATAGAGTAGAGAGCTGTAGAATGTGGGACAAAATGAGTGTCTTATAAGAGAGTTCAGCTGTCAAACTCGATTTCTCAGTAATTAATATGTATAGAAATGGGTGAGTATTCCTGATGAATATGAAACATTCCCCTTTTAGGGTTGGTTTATGTAAATCTGGGATTTAAATCAAACTTTCAGTTTTTTTCATAGAAGTTTATTGATTAATTGAAATCATAATGTTATAGCTTATAGGACAAGAAAAAAATAATAATGCACAGTGTTTACTTTTATTGAAAATTTTATTTACTGGCAATAGCAAGAAAGTCTAGTAAGAAGCTTATGATTAATAATATGCAAGAAAAGAAAAGAAATTTCAGGAATCATTAAAAATCATGATTTTTATTGTCCCTTTGAGGTTCAATGCTCAAACCTCTCACAGTCAGGAAGTTTTTCTACTCTGAATAGTTTGAAAAAAATTAGCTCAGTTCAGTAACACTAAACACTACCAAGTGTAACATTGTTATTGGCAGTTTGTAGAGTAATGATACAATTTTCTATCAAGTTTTTTTCACATTCAATGCTGCATAAGCTTGGTCGATTTCGTAGCATGATGCCTACTATCGCGCTTAGTTGACTTTTTAATATTTTCTAGTAATCAGTAGCACAATGCCAACATTTCGAAACCACTACACATTAGATCGCACTATGCCTATAATTGCATATAGACAAACATTTTCCTTAATAATGTTTTCTAATCGCAGTATGCCTACTTTGGACATCATCAGTGCTTCTGTTATGCACGTGGCCTACAATTTGTACAGTCAAAACGAAATTTACATACTGTAATAATAAATAATAATTATTGTACTAGTTAATAAAAGGTTGGTCTTAACAAATTAAAAAATAAAATCAATTAAGTACGTAAATGAAGTAACTAAATAAATAAATTAATTAAATGAAGGAAAAAATACTTAGTAGTAATACTTGTTGTATTAGTTAGAAATGAAAGAGGAATATTATCGATAGGTACCTGAGATTGAGTCTTCGAGACCTTGTAAAGCCAATTGTAGTTCATAAAAGGAGAAAGGAGGGTTAATAAGAATAGAACTATTATCGGAATAAGAAGAAAGAGAAAAAGGTAGATGAGTAGACAAAGGAGACAAGATCGGACGGGAAGAAGGAGCCAGCTTCTTGGCGAAGGCATCTAACCAAGAGTCAGTGTCATTGGAGGAAATGTTGTTGTTATGTATTAGGTTAGGTTTTGATTATTTTGTAGAGTGGAGGTAGGTGACAAATAAATCAGTTTGTGACTTGAGCTCAACTTGGTTGTATTCTTTATTGGCGACTGCGGAAAATAAATGTTTTTATGGTGAAAATGGCTGCAAATATAACAAATATTGTGTTTCCTGGACAGTTCAACCCAAAAACTGGTAAGTGGATGTCGACGTTGTGCACGTATACACAAGCCGGGCGAGCGCTGCCCGTTCTTCAAGGCCAAATGCTTCTACTGTAAAAAGTTTGGCCACATCGCTACAGCCTGTGACAAGAAGCCAAAGAACGTGCACCAAGTGGAGGAGGAGAAGGTTGCTGATGAGGCCACTGCAGAGAGAATGATGGGTGTTTACTCCTGCTCGGATAGTTATGTGTCACCTATAACTACCGATGTAACAATTGATGGAACCAAAGTAACTATGGAAGTGGACTCTGGAGCTTCACGCTCAATCATGTCGGAAGAGACGTACAAAAAGCTATGGTCTACACCCCCACCACTGAGATCGACGGAGTTGAAGTTAGTGACATGGACTCGGGATCCATTAAAAGTGCTTGGACTAGCAAACGTACGTGTCAAGCTGGGAGACAAGGAGGCGCAGTGCGAACTGATCGTGGCGTCAGGAAAGGGGCCGAACCTTCTAGGAAGAAACTGGTTCCAGACGCTAGGCCTTCAGGTATCCGGGTTATGCTGGTCTGAGGATATGATCAAGCCCTATAAAGATGATTTTCCTAAACTATTTAAAGATGGACTGGGTGAGTATACTGGCCCTATGGTATCACTACACCTACGTCCAGACGCGAGGCCACGCTTTATGAAAGCTCGCGCGGTGCCCTATCCACTGAAACAGAGAGTTGTTGACGAATTAAATAGATTGTTAGAGGAGGGCGTACTAACACCTGTGAGGTATTCTGAGTGGGCTACGCCAGTGACGCCTGTTATGAAAGAAGATGGCTCTGTGCGTATATGCGGCGATTACCGAGCTACAGTGAATGCTGCTATCGACACTGACTACTATCCATTACCAACTTTTCAGGAGGCTTCTGTGAAACTTAGTGGCGGAAGAATATTCAGTAAGCTGGATTTAAAACACGCTTACACGCAGCTCAAGGTGGATGACACGACCGCAATGCTGCTGACACTGAATACGTGCATTGGATTGATGAGAGTGAATCGACTACCCTTCGGTGTCAGTGCGGCGCCAGCTATATTCCAACGTCTAATGTCGACAGCACTCGCGGGAATGGACGGAGTAGCGTGCCTGCTAGATGATATCGCTGTAACCGGGGCAACAATCGTGGAACACAACCTGAGACTGCGAGAAGTACTGGGCAAGCTGCAGGAAATGGGCCTTCGTCTAAATGTAAAGAAATGTGTGTTTGCAGCAGACAGCATCATGTTTTTAGGTCATATGATTGACGCAGATGGACTTCACCCGTCACCGGCTAAAGTTAAAGAGATTCAAGAGAAGCCTGCTCCAACCAACAAAGAATCTTTGCGCGCCTTCCTTGGCTTATACAACTTTTATGAGAAATTCTTACCTGATAAGAGCACAGTATTGGAACCGCTATATCGTCTTCTTGAATCTAAGCGAAGGTGGAGCTGGGGCGAGAAAGAGCAGGCAGCTTTTGTGGAGGCGAAACGACTTTTGTCTTCTGATCTCACTCTAGTGGGATATGACTTGCAGAAAGAACTACTTCTCATTTGTGATTCGTCTGAGTATGGAGTCGGTGCGATTATTGCACATGTAATGGAAGATGGATCCGAACGCCCTGTGATGATGGCATCACGTACATTACAGGCTCACGAAAGACGCTATGGACAAATTGACAAAGAGGCCCAAGCAATTATGTTTGGATTGTCAAAATTTCATGAATTCCTAGCGGGTCGGCGATTTTGTATAATAACAGATCACAAACCCTTGATAGGGTTATTTAACCCGACGAAGCCAATACCAGCTCAAATTTCACCACGGATGTTGCGCTGGTCATTGAAGCTTGCTTGTTACGATTATACGATAAAATATCGGCCAGGCAAGCAAATCGGTAATGCGGATGCACTAAGCAGATGGACGGCGCCAAACACATCGACCGTGACAGAGGAGGCGCTGCCGGAAGTGTTGCTGCTGGAGGAGCAGCCTCGCGGCTGGGACTTGCATGCCGCTAAAGTTGCCGAACAAACGAAGAAAGACACTGTGTTGCAAAAAGTGATGTTCCATGTCTTACATGGCTGGCCGCGTAAGAACATAGACCCTAGCCTACAGCCTTTTTGGATTCGAAGAGAGGCTCTTTCACATAATAATGACTGTTTATTGTGGTGCAACAGAGTCGTGATACCTAAGTCCCTTCAGGACAAGGTGTTGAAGTTATTACATGTTCCGCATGCGGGCATTGTCCAGACAAAGGCTTACGCTCGAGGCTACGTTTGGTGGGTTGACTTGGACAAGCAAATTGAGCAAACAGTAGCTGAATGTGAACAGTGCCAACTAGTACGGAACAACCCACCTAAGGATCCCCAGACCTGGATTACATCAGAGAAACCATGGAGCCGTGTGCATGTTGATTTTGCCGGGCCCTTCCAGGGTAAAACATTTTTGGTTTTAGTAGACAGCTACAGTAAATGGTTTGAAGCAGAGATTGTTCCCTCAATGAATAGTGGCACAGTCATAACAATTTTGAGGAAAATTTTTACATCACAAGGATTGCCTGATACCCTTGTATCCGACAATGGTCGAACATTTACCTCAGAAGAATTTAACACATTCTTGAGAAATAATGGGATCAAACACCGATACTCACCGCCATACCACCCGGAAACTAATGGCCAAATTGAACGGACGATTCAAACTTTTAAAAATAAGATGAAGAAGCTCACAAATTTGAACTCGCCTTGGCCAGAAAAATTATGCAAGGTTCTGTATTGTCTAAGAACTGTACCCAATAGCTCTACAAGTAAAACCCCTGCTGAAATGTTGAATGGACGCAGATATAGAACTGCAATATCAGTACTACACCCTGATTCGACACCAAGTCGAGCCGACCAGCAGCTCGATGCGGCGGCGCAACGACCGCCCAGCAGGAGATTTTCTGTTGATCAGCCGGTGCTCGTACACATGTATGGACCAGGGGAGAAATGGCAGAGGGCTATAATAGAAATGGTGGAAGGACCGGCCACATATAGGGTGAGAACGGAAGATGGAGAGCTGCATCGTCGTCATGCTGATCAAATACTGGCTAGACCAGATAGACAAAGCACAAACACTCCAGGCAATATAATAAACGATCATCGAAGACATGAGTCCGACTCAGATGATACACCTGACCCACCGATAGTGCTTCCACCACCTCATTTATGGCGTGATACAATTGGCATTCCAGAGGACTGATTTCTTATATTAATTATCTATTTTTCAATATGTTTTGCCTGTAAAGCTGATTTGTTCTGTGCTGATTATTGCTATGTATGTTAAATAACCAATCACTATGATGGAAAGGTATGTTATGTATTAGGTTAGGTTTTGATTATTTTGTAGACTGGAGGTAGGTGACAAATAAATCAGTTTGTGACTTGAGCTCAACTTGGTTGTATTCTTTAGTTGTGAATATTTAGTGCCCCTCGAAATCTTTTAATATTACGCCAGACTAAAGAAACTGGGGTCTTAGGAGATAGATTCTCCCAAAATTTATTACAACCTTCTTTTTTCTTCAGTCTTTTTGTTTGTGCAGCAGTTTGTCGATATGATAAGAAGTTGTTCATTGCCATGTTAGAATTGTATACTTTTTCAGCTTGGCTTTTATTTTGACGGCTGAAGTACAATCAAGATCCCACCAGGGAGGAGAAAGTCTGCGACGAGAAGGGTTCATGATAGGGATATGTTTTTTAGCAGAAGAAGTAAGAATTTGCAATAAACGTTTGACTTTGACTTTGACTTTGAATGTCAACAAACTGCGAGTAGTTAGAAAGAAAGTTAGTGCTAGAAGTGGACATATGTGTTTATGAACAAAAGAAAATCTTTTTCAGTCCGCCTTATTAAGCCTGTTGTATTTTTGACTTCCTCTGCTCATTTTCGTTTTTGGAAGCCTGTTTATTTTGCTATTTAATTAGCAATAAGAATATTTATTTGAATAAGACACAATTTTTTGATAGGTTTTACAATGGGCTACTGTCCTTTTATTTGTCATCATTTGGAATTCAGAACATCGCCTATATTTTAGTGAAATGGATTGATTACTGTGATACTTAAACAGAGCGATTAGGCCTGGAAAATAATATAAGGAAATAATCACGTCCATAAGTAAGGGAAAGAACTTTACAAGACAAGACAGAGGAAAGAGATAGGGAACAGAGAGATAAGTCGACAACACTGCCAGGGTTTTCATTTGGGCGAGTACGTCCGGGTAGGAGAACCATCACTAAGAACGCAAATATTAAGGGAGACGAAAATATCAATAAGATCACTTCAAAGGCATCAGTTTTGAATGACCAAGATAAATAATGGCCATTGAAATCACCCATTATAATGACAGGCACAGGTAGAGATGAAATAATAGAAAACAGTTCGGGCAGAACAGATTGATTAGGATTTGAACTGATAAAGTTGACAAATTAAGGAATTTAATAGCAACAGCATTGACATACTGACTATGAGCAGGAAGAGAAATTTGGGAAAAAGTCAAGCATAATGATAGCCCAACCCGCAAACCCATCGTCTCTGTTGTCTCTAAGACAAGAAAAACCAGGGATCCTAAAGTGGGATCCAGGAACGACTAAGCCTCTCTATTTTAGACAGATTTAAGATATTATAGTCAAACATAAACAATAAACACGAGAATAGTACAAGTAAACTATTTGGTACTTACTTCACTTTTTATGGAATAACAGAAAATTATTTTGAACATAACGGTACCAAAATAGACATAATGCTATAGTTGGATCCGATTTTTCATAAAGTTGGCAAACTGCTATGTAACTGCGACTAAGGGGCCATCCATAAATTACGTCACACGAATTTCATCATTTTTGAAGCCCCCCCCCTTCCTTGTCACAGGTGGTCACGTTTGTGTGTTACCCCCTCCCCTGGCGTGACGTAACATATTTTGCAATTCAATATTTAAAAATTATTTAATTAAAACACCACTTCCAAAATTATTAATATTATTTAAATTAAATTTGAATTTTAAATTTGAAAGTAAAAGAACAATAAATACTTAAAAGTTTTTATAATACTCGAGATTTTCATATGTGAAGTCACAAAGCGTATGACTCCTCCCCACCCCTTGTCACACGATGTCACACTTTGTTCACCCCCTCCGTCCCCCCCAACGTGTGACGTCATTTATGGATGGCCCCTAAAATAAAAAAGTAGGCATAGTTCGATCTAATGTATGGTGGTTTCATATTGTTGTCATTGTGCTACCAATTACTTGAAAGTATTGAAAAGTCAACTAAGCGCGATAGTAGGCATCGTGCTACGAAATCGCTTGGTCATTGCCACACTTGATGGAAAGGAAAGAGTCGATAAGACCCACAATGCAGTGTGCTCACCCAGACATCAGGAGAGTAACAATAAGCAAAGTGTTAATCAGTATTTCCAGGGACTTTCACAATAATATATGAAAATTGATAACAAATGACTGATACCATCCAACCACCCCACTCCCCGGTATGTGGCTACTCATGACGTTATGCCAGAGCTTGGCAAGTCATTTAGTGGCAGGGTTTCATCATGAGGGTTGTTCCAAGATCCAATGACCTTATGACCCTCAATACTACAGTACTCCCAAACTTATAATGCGCATACGAATCTTCGCCACTGCTCTACAAAGTTCGTATTTCCCTACACTTTCTATACAAGCAGTGAGGTCACGTGGTACGTCCGGTTGCGTTGCTTTGATTTCTATGAGCATTATAACTTTGGGCGTACTGTACAGAGATTTATAATGCCTTAGTCACCTATTACGACATCTGTAAGAAGACATGGAGTGACAATATTCTTTTTACATGACTTTGCCATAAGCCATAGGTTATTTTCATTTCTAATTTAGTATTTTCTCTTTGTAACCAAGTACCAATTTCAACCATTCTCAGGTGACCAGAGATCTGGAGCGGGGTGGGGAAGAAGCCAAATACTACCAAGAAGTGGTCACACCGCGGCAGCTAGCCAACTTCAGACCATTTAACCTTGAGGAGTGGTGGGCTCGAAAGCTGCTGCAGAGCATAAACCGCAACAAGCACCGATCTTAGTTCACAGAAGTTCACCAGGTCTGGTGTGATGTGGTATCCGTTGCATTCCTACAGATGATCTTAGTTCTCATGCTCTGCTGCAAACCTGCGTTTTGAAAGACATTAAGACTCTATATATAACACCTGATATTGAGTACCTCTTTTATTATCAAGAACTGAACTTTAAGACGTTTTCATTATTGTTTAAAATGGCACGCTCTGGGCCATGGCTTTAACGACAACCGAAGCGACGACGCGCGCTCTCAAAAAGCGCGTGTTTCACTCAAAAAACGTTTTATGGTGGAAATAAATGGTTGTTGTAAAATATACAACATTCCGTATTATTTTATTTTGGTTTGCTGTAAGGTTTGGAGGTATATTTGCAATTTTTTTTCATCAAGAATATTTAATGAATTAGTCCTCGACTTTACCTTATATTTATTTCAGAGTAATTGTTAAGAATAACAGAGGATAATAACATGATGTACACATTCTGGTGTATTGCTATTCTCATATTATTATTTTTATGTAATTACTCCAAAATTATGCCAGCAAGTTGCTTTTTTTCCAAAAAGCAAGAATCAGGTTTATATTTATGACAATCTTGCTAAGTTATACTTAGATGACAAAATCAACCAATCACAGTGCTGCATTTCATAGTTGAGCATCACATAACTTGAAATTCTGAAATTTGAACTCTGGTGATGGTACTAAATTAGTGATCTTGAGTAATCTTGACCTATTTCTCGTATATAGTATATTGTAAATGGCAAGATCCATGGACGTATATTAGTTAAGGGAGATTTAGGGGATTCAGAACCCCACTTAAGCCTGACTTTAAGTAGAAAAGTGAGTAAAATTTTAAAAATAAATCTTGTAAATGTAAAACAATATCTTCAAACAGTATGAAGAGGTTGTGATGGCTCCTTTAAAATTCAAGACCCTCGTGTCAAAATAACGTACTGAAATACAAATTGACTCCTACTATGCATGGTGCATACCAAATCTTTTAGAGCTGTCACCACCTAAAAGAGTACAAGGAAAATCCTTTTTTCTGCGGTTGGGGCTTCTTTTTGCAATGAATAGTTATAGGATTTGACTGCTCTTAGATTATGATTTGTTGTTGCGTGAGTAAGTTTGTACGATCCGATAGTTGATATTTAACTAGTGAGATTATAATTTACACTGTAGGTTCTTGTTAGGTAGTTTATAAACTAACCTAACCTAGTGAAATTATAAACTAACGGATTTTACAATTTTACGCTGACAAATACATGCATATACTCACGTCTATCTCCCAGCACACAGGGGTCGGCAGAGACTACAGATTTCCATCTGATACGATCCTGACAAACCTCTTTTGCTTCCTCCACGTCCATCAATCTAGTCATACAAGCTCTTCTATACATAAACTTTGTACCATTCTCCAACGACATGAGAGAGTTTAAAATTAAATAAGCGTCCATTCTAAGATTATTTATTGTATTATTCTCAATGTATAAGCACTGTGTGATTATGGAAAGCTATCTTGGTAATTTAAATACTCGTACTGAAGAACCTGTATCTTAAATCTTTAACTTCTGTTTACAGAAGGACGCAGCTTACAATAGCGCTACAAATTTTGATATGAAAGGACTAGGATTCACTAGATGGATTATTTTAACACTTGTCAATTTTAACCTTCGGAAGTGCTTCTTTTTTAAAATTTTATTATATTACACTATCTGTGTATGTTAAAATCTGTAAAAGTACTGCATGAGATTTGGGTTCGTTTTGATTCTTCGTTTACTATATAATGTATTAATGTTGTGACTTTATAAATCTATGTTAGGGCAACACTGAAAGTTAAATATACACCAGAGCATGGGTATGTATATTAATGAAATTATGTTAAAATGCATGTCTAATATAAAGTGTTAATGTAAAGTGATACCACATCGCTTCCGTTTTCAAGACATCTCTTTTGGTTTCTTTGTTCCCCAATATTTGTGTCAACATAATTTTCAGAGTTTACTGTTAAATTGTTACAATGATTTTGGCTAAATTTATAACATTTTAGCCTGGCCCAACTTTTTGTTTAAATTATATCCACAAAATACCTCTCATCTTACAAGGCGCGTTCGTGCTCATATCTAATTGTTCTTCAATTGTTACTGATAACTGAAAGGGTTAAACAAGAGAGAATTATAATAAATAGTCTAGAAACTGGCTGCAGAATAGCTTGTGTTGTGGCTTAATGGCTACTTAAAATGTGACTAAAAAAAATGTATTAGTCCGTCAGTTAGATTATCAGAAAATATTGGACACGTATTTTTTCTTTTTTCAATTAAACAATGATGAAGATATAGCCCGCTGAAGTTCCGCGTGACGTCACATCTAGCCCGTAGAATCACAGTCGTGACGATCGTCAAGTCTAGGCAGAATTATAAAAAAAAAATAATTATTGTTAGTTAATATATTATAAACCTAGTGATATGGGTATTTTTCGAAAGCTACTAAGATGAGCAACAAAAAAAGTAATTCTAGGCCCAAATTTTTTTTTTTTTAATATATGTATAGAGTTTATATATTTTTTTATTATTCTTTATATTTTTTTACAATATTATAAAATTTGAATAGACATATATATAGTATACATACATATAATTATATATATAACTAAGATTTTTTCAAGGAGAAAGCTCCCCCGCCCACTTTCCCCAAGAAAAAAAAAAATGTTTTCTTATAGGAAATTTTATCTAGTTTTAGAAAAAAAAAAAACCGCATTAGAATTGGACAGCTAGTTCCGGAGATAAAGCCCAAAACAAAATTGCCGGGAAAATTTGCAAATTTGCAAAAACGCGCGTTTTCCAACGGGCTAGGTACAATTTTACTTAGAAGTGACGTCATTTTCTATCACTCCCAAACTTTGACGCGCTTTATCTCTGTCATTTTTTGTTTCATTGACAAAAGAAAAAATACGTGTCCAATATTTTTTGATAATCTAAATGACGGACTAAATAGAATAATATTTTGCTTACCCTGTGTACAAGCCTATTATGTTTGAGGCTTTCCAGTGGAAAAGGTTCATTTTTGTTCTTCAGCTATTTACTAGGCTATTTATCTAATCTGTAGGCAAGATAGACTGATTCACAAAGCAATATTAGTAGTTGACATAATTTTGTGTGGAACACCAAAACTGTTATTTCAGAAAAAAAAGCCAACAATAAATGATGTAAATAAGTTAGCGTATTTATAATTTTAAGAAATTAATAATATTTAGTGACATTTTCCTGTTAGGATCAGCTAGATTATTGTGTTTTAGATATTGTTGAGTTTCATCATATACTTTTACTTTACGTATTTTATTTTATTTGCCTGTAAAATTTTATTATTGACATTGCTTTTTCCTTTTTACTGTGAGATTTTATTATGTACCTAAATGTAATTATAGTTCATGTGTAAAGAAAGGTGTATCTTGATTGCTTTGAATTTTTAAAATGAATTTTATTTTATTTGTGATCAGTTTGCTGCTATCAAGGTGCACCTTTTATTTAGTTTTTTAAATCAAAGTATCATCTAGCTTAAGAAGACTATCACGTTCAGTAGGGTCGGTAGAATGTGTGGTTTCATTTAATCGTAGCAGTCTATTTACACCCGGTATATTGAGAATTTATCACAGTTTCTCTGCTGCGTTGGCCTGTGCGCACGGGCGTAATTATACAAATGGAATTTAATTTTTGTAGCCAAATTCATACTGAAGGCTTGGTAAGTATTTCGGATATTTTTTTTGTATAAATTTGAAAACGATTCTTTTTCTTTCATATTATTGACTCTAGCTGGGCTTTCGTTTGTATGGAAAATTAATACCAACTACTTGCCGAGTCTTCAGTATGAATTTGGCTGCATAAATAAATATCACCTTATATAAAAAACAACACCTTGTGTAGATATGCAGTATGGACTAGACGATATATATTTGGTTTTAAATGAGATTTTTGTGCTGGATGATACCTTGATGCTGTTTGTATTGAAGACATTCCATACAATTCGGGTCACCTGAGTTGGCGAGGGTTAATGGCCATGGATAAATCACGTGACGCATATCGTGAATTTTGACTCCGCCACCCTTCTACCCATATCACGTGACATTTTTCAGCAATTCTAAAGAGTACTTTCAGTTGAACAACAATCACATGCACAGTTTTATGAATATGGAAACAACACCCCAATTGAAGCGAAAAATATCACGTGACATTTTTTAGATGCTCCCCTCCCCTTGACCCTTGGCGACCCCCCCTCCTTTTTAGCCGTTTTTAGCGTCACGTGATTTATGGAGGGCATTTCAGCTGTCAGCTACGCAATATCCCCCCGCGCACCTGCCCTTCCTCGATGCGCTCTAAGAATACGCAACTGTAATGTTTTCGTTGAGGCGAATTGTACTAACCTGTACTTAGCATTTGACCCCCACGTTTAAATAGGTTTAAGAGACGACATTGGTTGAACCGCAGATTATGGATTTGAATAAAAGATTTTTTACTCTAATTCTGTTACTTTCATTTCATGAGGGAACAAAATAGTGTATTTACAGCGAGGACGGAATATTGTATTTAGCTATGTCGCTATATTTTACGTAAAGATAGGATTGCTTTCGAATCAATTGAAAATTCGCTTAAAAATATACAGTTATCAAACGACGACACCTTTAAAATTGTAAAATTTTGCCCGCATTCAAAAATATGACTTCACTTCCGGTTATGATTCTAAGCGTTATCTTATATCAGTAACATATACAGAAGGTTAGGAAAAGTACCTACTGCGATCATATTAATATTAACCATGTACAGTATAATAAATGTAATAAACTAAAAAAATTATTAAATAACCCTCCCTTATTAGGAAAATGTGGTAATTGGGTAGGTAAAATTCCTTCAGTCCTTCCTGCAATAAAAAGTAAAATAATTTTTAACATAAACCATTCTGGCAGCTCTTATTTACAATAATACTGTTAATCTATACAGTTATAGTTCTTTAAGTGGGCGGGTGGGTCCGAAAATATAGGAAATAGCAAAAAGGAGTTTCGGAGCCGATTGTGATGAAAACCAAAACAGTCAAAGGACTAACCCTGTATATTTAAATCCATATTATCCAATTTATCCATATTCCTTATTAGAAAACATCGATCCCGTAGGTAATCCATTGTTACTGGACAACATAATAACATAGGTGGTCCAAAACGTGACGTAAAAAGAAAAAAAAAACCTGACACCCAACTAAATGCCCAATGACTCTTTTTCACACATCTTCCAACCGATGACAGGTTTTGACACTCGACACACATCCCATCCTCTGTCAATCACGGATTTTCTACAGATTGCCAATACTTCACTGTAGTACAAGTCCAATACGTCACTGATTCAAAGAAAAAAAACGGCCTTAATTTTTCATTATTTTTGTGGTGAGCTTTCATCGAGTGTTGTAGCATAATCCTTATGAATTGTTTTTTACGCATAAAATAATCAACTTCCTAACATTAAAGAAAATTTTCGCACGAACGTAAATTATTGACATTTGAATGGGTTTTTGTAATTTTCAATAATGTTAAGAAGTTGATTATTTTATGCGTAAAAGTAAAATTGATAAGGATTATGATACAAAAAGTCACCACGAAAAAAAAAATTAATGTCGTCAGGCCGAGTACTTTCAAAAATACATTTAAAAAATTCACAACTCAAAAACTACGAAAATCGGGACCCATTTGCTGGTATGATGAATTAGATTTGTTTTTTTGGACATCATATTTTGGACCAACCTTAGAATAATATTCTTAGAATATTGTAAGTTCTTTGTCCACAAAAAAAATAAAAAGTAAAAATTTCTTTTTGTTCAAAAATTTAAATTGTTTTATTAATAATAATAATGTTGTCCAGCATGGAATACCTACGGGTAACTAAACAGTGTCCATCTATTTTTCAAGTAATTGTAGGGTTTTCTATGGAATATTTTACTGTGGAAAAAGCTATGAAATAACGAAAAAAAAAATCTGCTATTTCATACAAAAGTTACTTACCTACTCGACTAAAATTAATGAAACAACAGACTTTTTTTTACGAACAGTTCGTATGGCGTTTACTATTATCAGTTTCCGGCTTCCCCAACATCATCTTACCACCCTGTATACTCGGAGCTAGTAAGAGCCCTCAAATATGTTGTCTACAATGAAATAATGGAGCAAATTTTCAAGGCACCGTCGTACCAAAACGTCGACGTAAATAATGAAGTATTTAGTAAACACAGTTCTAAGCCTAGCAAAATACAAAGTTATGAAAAGGGGCACTACGTATTTCTCATATAGTCAACTTTACAAATAAAGCGCTAAGTTAGAGCCTCTAACTATAGCTTCGCTCATATTCGAGCAATTTTGCTAGTAAGTACTTAGAATTCATATCGGTCTCGGTTTCATGACAAACAGCGTGTGTACGGCGACTCAAAGGAAGTTTATTTGTTCCCCAAACCCACAGAGAGCTTATGGCTTTTGACTAACTAGACCTTAACTTATATCCTTCTCATCATTTACGGACTTAAAGTAACTAGCAAAATATAAAGGAAAAGCGTATCTTTCCGTCATATCAGAAAAAATAAAAATATTAAGCTGTCTACTAAATAGTTATAATTTTCATTTATCAGAGATTTCGTGATTTTTTTTTGTTGATTTTATGTACTCGTAATATTAAACATTTTCACTCAAACGTTTCATACTTTCATTGGACTATATAGGCCTACTAAGGCCTTATAAATTTTCCTGTAAAAAAGGGCTCCTTTCCCAATGTAAAATCGATATGACCTTTCAAACCATATTATAGGAATATTTCGAAGAAAGTAATTGTGCCTTTCTTAATAATCGGTATTTCTGGTTTCTATTGGAAAAACCGGATATGATATTCAAAATTGTCTTTACCGCGAAACGAACCTGTGACTCTGCTGACTTAACGCCTACGTTTCACACCACCTTTTGTATAGCTAGCAACATGTCACAGTAAGTACATAGGTAACACTAAAAGTTTCCGGAACTGGCCACTTACATAAACAATATTTAAAAATTTATTGCAACATTTGAAAATAGAACTCTTTGGCTGTAGAATGCAGTTTGTTTCATCTGACTGTCTTTTGTTTTTACTTTGTGGCGCCATTTAAAAAATTTTGTGTCTGCATCAACATGGATTTAACTCGGGAAAATTTTCGTAGTATGATTTTCTACGATTTTAAGTGTAATTTGACAGCTCAACAGAGCATCGCTCGGCTTGAAACAGCTTTTGGCAATGAAGCACCATGCAAGACGACTGTTTATAGCTGGTTTGCAGAATTCAAGCGTGGTCGTATCAATCTCAGTGACGAATCTCGCGATGGTCGGCGTCCACCGCTGTGACCAACAAAAACATCGATGCTGTGCGTCGTATGATTGAAACAGACAGGCATGTGACCTACCATGAAATTCGCGCATCCTTAGAAATAGGCATGAGTTAAATACAATCAATCCTACACAAACATTTGGGTGTGAGAAAGCTGTGCTCGCGGTGGATCCCACACAACTTGACCGAGGCTCAAAAAACGGACCGCGTCACTTGGTGCAGTGCCATGCTTACCAGATTCAACGAAGGTGCGTCAAATTTGGTGTGGGACATAGTAACAGGTGACGAAACATGGATTTATTGCTACGATCCCAAAACAAAGCAGCAATCGAGCGTATGGGTCTTTCAAGATGAGCCGAAACCAACCAAAGTGGCGCGCGTGAAAAGTGCATCTAAGCGGATGATTGCTTCTTTTTTTAATAAAACTGGACACGTGGCTACTGTTGCTTTAGAGAATCGTCGTACCGTGAATAGTGACTGGTACACGACCATTTGTTTGCCGGAAGTTATTGACGAACTCCGTAAAAATAACCGTAAACGCCGTATCATCCTGCACCACGACAATGCTAGTTCTCACACGGCCAGACAGACAAACGACTTTTTGAAGACGAAAAATGTAGAACTCATGAGTCATCCTGCATACAGTCCCGACCTGGCACCTTGTGACTTTTTTCTGTTCCCAAAAATTACGAACCAATTACGCGGTCGACGATTTTCATCACCAGAAGAGGCTGTCGAGGAGTATGAAAAACACGTTTCAGAGGTCACCACAGAAGTGCACAAAAGTTTACAAAACTGGTTTGATCGAATGAAAAAGTGCATAGACGCCAAGGGAGATTATTTTGAAAAACAATAAATTAATTTTGTACCTTTAATAGTATTTTTTCATATTCATTCCGGAAACTTATAGTGCGTCCCACGTATACCATGGCAGTTCTTCCTACACTCGCGTAAAGGTGATGATTGTACAAAGTGGTAGCTATATCATTGCGGATGATGGCGCGTCGTATCCTTGTACAATTTATTTATCCCACGGTTGGGAAAACTTGAACCATGTGAATCCAGTGGTGAGTAGTTAGTTGAGTGAGTATTGTTTATAGATGACGGTTTTTCATGGTGTAACAAGGTTCTCTAGTGAAGATTCTGTCCTAGAAGAATTTTGTACGCAATCGGCAAAAAAACGACTACAAGATTAAAACTTAACAAGTTTTTCGCGAACATACTACTTAGCATTGTCGGTAATGCGTACAAAGTTGTCTTTATTTTAAATCAGAAACCCGAATAAAAAAGTTTGCCTAGTGAAAGCCAAGAATCCCAGTTCCCTGATTATTAATTGATATATTTTTATTTGTTTTTATTTTTCGTCTTCTCTTACATTTCAAATGCCACGTCTGCGTTTGTCTGTATGTAAAAGGGAACCGAGCAGTAATACAACAAGTCTGAGGAAAAGTGGTCGAAGGCAGTGAGCCCTCTACTTTCCCAATATAAAAAGCTCGTAGATTTAGGCTGTGCGATCTACTAAAACATTTCTATGATATAAGAAGCAGTTGCCCTTCGCAAAGGGACAAAATGGGGGGTTGTACCGGTTTCACACTCTCTAAGTTGCAAACCCACGTTAATGAGAGTTAATTCTGAAACTTCTTTACTTTTTGAACTTCTTTATTTTGCAGGGAACGAGCTTAAATTAACGTCTGTCGACGGTAAATAAAGGTAAATAAGAACCTAATTTACCGTTTTTTTTCTCTTTGAGCGTTAAATTAGGTTTGTTTGCTTTGAGGATTTTTTTCGAGGACTATTCACGTTTGGGTCCCTTTGCCCAGAGGAAGCCATATTTATAGCGAAGCTTTAGTCTTAGTATTTCTGTTTGTTGTCTTCACCAATCACTTTAACTTCGTATATATATAAATACACAATTACTTATTACCTTCATACTCCATAATTAATTAATTATCTAAAAGATAACATTTTAAATAAATTTATATAGGTACCTAACTAGGTAATTTATAAATTAAGGGAAATATAAAATCGGGAGGTATTTAAAAATTGCTATCATTTAAATGGTCAGCAAAATAAAGAGGTTTTGGTCAGCTCTAAAACATATTTTGTCAGCAAACAAAGCGAGTTGAGCTGCTTCTAGTGATCGGCAAAAATAACCAAATCGATCAGCAAATAATGTGATATTAGACAGCTTTAAAATTGATGTCACAGGTAATAAAATATATCTGGAGCAATATTAGTAATAGGACAGCAAATCGTGATACGGATTTTATTAAAATTTGGCAAGCTGCAAAATTTATTTTGATTTACCAATTAATTTTATTTCTACAGCAACAATAGTGTGCAATTTATTGCTGCATTGAGTTTATGTGAAATAATGTATTGCATTCATTAATGGACTGACCACCCTACCTATTATTTGAAAATAAAACTAAGAAAATCATATAAAATGCTTTAGTAGCTAATTTTTTTATCGAATTTTATCGAAAATTGGCCGCTTGTGTTGCGAAACTCCGCTCACTTTAACCGATCATTGCCGCTTTTCAATAAAATTGCGCTCATTTTAAATTGTTTGCTGACCATAATTTCAAAATGCAGGCTCTTATATAGATATTATAGCTAATTACATATTATATATTATTTTTATGCTAATCGATTGTATAATCCTGCTGACTAAATAATAATTTTGTATTAGGACCATTTATTTGGCAGACATATAAATTATTAGGCTGACCAAATACCAACTTATTTTCTGATAATCCTTGAATTAGTTGCTGTATAGGAAGAAAAGCAGGATGCATTTGGTGTTTTTTTTGACCTCTCTAAAGCTTTTGATTGCGTTAATCATGAAACCCTTTTATGCAAATTGGCTCACTATGGAGTTAGGGGCAAATCTTTGGCGTTATTAAAGTCATACCTTAGTGATCGAATTCAAAAGGTAGATATTAACAGAGTAAAGTCAGCTGGAGTATTAGTTACAATGGGCGTCCCACAGGACTCCATATTGGGGCCTTTATTGTTCTTAATATACATAAATGACCTTCCTTATTTAGTTAAAGACTTACCTGAGATAGTGCTATTCGCTGACGACACGTCACTTATTTTTAAAGTTAATAGACATAAAGATATCCTTGATGATGCTAATGTAACTCTATCTATCATTCTTGATTGGTTTACTGCGAATAGTTTAGTTTTAAATGGGAAAAAGACAAAATGTATAAAATTCACATTACCAAATGTAATTCAAGTAGATGCTGATCTACTTTTGCAGGGGTCCAAGCTAGAGTTAGTCAACAAAACGAAGTTTTAGGCATTACTATAGACTCTTGTCTTCAGTGGTGTCCCCACATAGAAGGCCTTTGTGGTAGACTAAGTTCAGCCGCATACGCTGTTAGACGGATGAGGCAAATTAATGATGAGGATACTGCTAGATTGGTGTACTTTAGTTATTTTCACAGCATTATGTCATATGGTATGTTGCTGTGGGGTAGAGCTGCGGATATAAACGCAGTCGTTGTTTTGCAGAAGAGAGCAATTCGAGCTATTTACAATATGAAGCACCGGGATTCATTAAGAGAAAAATTCAAAGAAATTAATATTTTAACAGTTCCTTGTGAGTTTATTTACCAAGTTATTAAATATATCAGAAAAAATATTGGTGAGCATCACTCTATAGACACTAAGAAGAAACATAAACTGGCTTTTCCAAAAATACGACTTGCAGAGGTAGGCACCTCTTTTGTAGGACATGGTATAAGATTTTACAATAAACTTCCAAAGGAGGTCCTTTGTTTTTCAGAAAATAAGTTTAAATTAAATATTAAGCAGGGACTCTTGAGAAAAGCATATTATAAAACCAAGGACTATTTGGACAATAATGATGCTTGGTCTCATGAGAATATTAATCCTAGACATAATACTACAGTATTATATTATCTGTGATACTACTGTAACGTTTCAAATCGTTTGTTTTTATGTGGACTAATATTTTTATTTTGTTTTTTTATTATTATTTTGACATTTCTTTTTACATATTGACATGGACATTTTATAACTTAAACTTAGCATTTATTAGTTGATAATCTGACTATAAAAAAGATAAACTATATGAGACAGGTAGATGATGTTTTGCTTAGTATTTTAACTTACTACCTCATTAGACAGGTAGACTAAGATGTATTTTTTTCCCTCATGACACTTTTTCTTTCTATCTTTTATATTTTTATCCTTTAGTTATTAAAGTTTAATACATTGTTTTGTATAATTTTATGTAAGTTAAAAAGACTGTAATAGAATTAAGACAAATTGAAAAAAAAAGAGGACATGATCTTGCTAAGTTTCTTGCCCTTCTTCTTAGCAAGATTAATCGAATGGGCGGATTTAGGCATTAAATCTTCTTATAGTTTATTCATCTATTAACTTATTTATTCATTGCATTATGTAGGTATATACAATATTTTAATTTTTTACATATGTTAGTATATATTTGGTTAGAAATTATATTTATTTATAGTCTATTCAGTTTATTTATCAACTTATTTATTCATTGCATTATGTCTAATAATATTCTTATTCCAATAAGTCTTTATTTTATGCATGTGTGTAACTTTAGTAGCCCAACTTAAATATAGTTTTTTTTTATATATTTCCCGTAAGTATCATATTTGTTTCATTATAAAATATTATTTTTATACAGATTAGATTTGACATGCAAAACGTATACTTTATGTATCTATTTTACAAATAAACATTTTGAATCTTGAATCTTGCTGGTGGTTTTTTTTACGACTGACAAAAACATATTGTGCGGTCAAAATAACTTTTCAGTAGCTTTTTCTTGCTGACCGAATATTTAAAATAAATACAATTTAATTACTACCCTTTAAAAATACACCACGAGTACAGGGCTGAGTTTAAAAATTTACATTATGTGCAAGGCTGTGTTTTGAAGTACAAAATAAATGTAGAGCTGAGTTTAAAAGTACGAAATAATGTGTAGGGCTGAGTTTAAAAATACAAAGCGTCTTCTAAACAAAATTAAATCATTGAAGGAACTCATCCTTCTGTTATTCGTACTTGACTCACTTGTTTCTACAATTCAACATTGCTGCATCGAAATAAAATGTAAATGTTCGCAGATACTAGAAAGGCGTACCAAACCAACACAACGAATTTTGTGCGTAGATACGATGGATCCCAAGTCAATCTACCATATGGCTGTTCTTATTTTGTGTTATAATTATGACGCTTTCAATGAGTTAAAATTGTATAAAAAAATTGGTGCACAGTATGCCTACCTTGAGTTTTGACCTCGACATTCAGTGACTGCGTAAAGTATTTAATGTGAGAAATTCTATCGCGCATCTAGCTATTTACGGGAGAATTTCTAGTACAAAATATTTTACGTACAACCCGGTCCCAGTATCTGTGCACCTCGCTGGAATGTGGCGCCTCTCCCGCTCCCCCTGTCACCTCTCCGCGCACTCCCCGGTGCGACAGTACGGTTAGCATCTTCGTTGCCGCTACACGTCCCGATAATTTTGATATTTTCGCTTTATTGTTGTTTTGTTTTTTAATGTTTATTGTTAAGTTTAGACTGTTTACTGTTAAGTTTGGACTGGTTTGGTTGTTATTAATATTGTTGTAGCTGTTAAACTGAAGTCATGGGAAAAACAATACACAGCGAATCAAGAAATTTAATCTTGAAAGTGCTCAAGTTTTTTGAATCGGAGAAAGCAAACAAACAGTACACCATACCTGTAGACCAAGTGGTGAAACGAACCTGTGCTGCAACTGGGATATCAAAGAGGACTCTTCAGAAAGTGAGAGTGAGGAAGATACAATGTCAGGCATAGAGTCAATAATTTATAGTGACTGAGTTTAATAATAAATGTTTTTGTAATCAAAATTATTGTTTTTTAATAACAAACCCTTCATCAATAATAAATTGATTTGAAAAGGTTAGTAAATTTTTTTTACCTCCACATTTCTCGAAAAAACTTTTTTTCACACCGTACCCAGACCGCCGATATGACGTCACGAGGTCAGGTGCACAGATATTGTGACCGGGTTGTAGTCGCTAACAAGTATGGAATCCCGAACTCATGGTAAGCCTAGTCCCGGCAGTAAATATTACACATTGTATCGTAGCGTCATCTCTATCGCACTTAGTACAAACAGTCCGGTGACAGAGACGACGCTCTACGAAAACGAAATTTAGCCGATGTGAAATATATACTGAAGTGGGAACTGATTGAATTACTTTGTATTTTTGTTGAAATTATTCTAATCTGGTAACTTACGGAACCATCAGGCCACGAGTCCTACTCGCATTTGACCGGGTTTTTTGTACGGAAATACGCTTTGAAAGGACGCAAGTATCATTTTATTGCGTTAAAATAGAATCTTGATTTTCTTAACATCAGCAGCTATTGAATCTTAGTAGTTAGATATTAATTTAAATTTCATGCCACAAGCCGTTTCCGCGAAAAAGGACCTTGTCACACGGACATACGGACAACAGAGTGAACCACAGGGGTTCTTAATAAGAACTTCTTACTGTCTATGATGAGCACAGACTTTCAGTATATAGGTAATTGAATATCTATGATGATGAGGTATATAACCCTGAACAACAATATTTCTAACAAGTCTTGAATCACTGACACCATGAAACATTTTTAATCGAACCCTAAACACAACGTAAACTGCTCTTGAACTTTAATTAACTGTTAACAAAGTGGCGTGATGAATCTGGCCCTTCTTTGATTCACGCTCAATTTTTGTAAGAACTAGATACGATTCGATAACTTTTCGGGAACCAAAAACTGTAAAAAATCATTTTTTATTTAGTAAAATATTGTTTTTATAAGTTTTAAGGTTGCCAGTACAGGTACCTTGTCAAACTTAATTTTTAACATTTGTTTTAAACAATGCCAATCGTGAAAAGGGTTCATGTTACAATAAAAACAAATGTAGGATGCAAAATTAAGTTCGGACGGTACACCTTTTATTTATATTATTTAAAAATGAACAATAAAATCACACTTATCCTTATCACCTTATTTCCGTTATAATAAAGTCACACTTTTCGTTTCATAAGCAATTTAAAGTTTACCATTTATCGATAAAATGTATTGTATACCGTATTTGATTTTCGATAATTTATCGACTGTGACATGGAATCAGCGCGCGGGATCAAACCTATCGAGTCGAGAGTTCTAATTAATTATAGCTAAATATTGAAAAACTCCCCCAACCAAAACAAAGAGTTTGTGTTTTTATTGTGCGTAAGTTTTTTAGGGTTCCTTTATAGTCGTTTGGTTTCTTTGTGCATCTGAAGATTGGGCAATAAGAACATATGCTGGGTAATTGTAACTCTGAGGCGACGCCAAGAAATTTTGGCGACATGGATCTCCATTTTTCTCAGCAATAAAAAAACATATGTAATTACCAATTTATATACTAGATTAAGCATTTCATAGAAAAAAATTTCATTGACATTATTCATATTATTTTGCCCGAAGATTTAGTTGATTGATTAATTTTCATGGCAGAGAGAAAAATATTTAGAAAACCTCTTTTAAAACAGAGATTCCTATTTTACTGACAAACGGGAGCGAATGAAGCCTCTAAGTTTTTATTTAAATTAGTCTACAAATACACTTCAATATGGCCGATTGGATTTATTAAATTACTTTATAGCACACCGTGCGTAAAATGACCACTTTACGCACGCTGCGCTTGCGTAAAGTCGGCATTTTCCGCACTTTTGCTATAAAATATTATACGATACTCGTGCGAGAAACTTTTTCTCGACTCGTGTGATTGCAGCACTCACCTTCGGCTCGTGCCGCAAGCTCACACTCGTCAGAAAACGTTTCATCGCTCTCGTATCGTAATGTACTATATAGTTGTCATTTTAACTGAAAAAGACTGTTTTGCCGCATACGACCCTACGGCATAAGTTAGTTCATGAGCGCATATTTGTATGAAGTAAGTCCCCCTCACTCCACTCCCCTAAGGCTCCGATTTGAAATTAAAAGTTTATCAATGCCTCCCCTTAAATATCAAATTCTTGTGTTATGCCGCGGACGGACAGTTAGACTGAAGTCAGACATAAAGCTTAGTTATGATAAGCCCTTTCCTTTAGTTTGCCGCAAGTCGTTACCTCCCAAAATTTGTTCCTTACAAGCGACACTTTTTACAATATAAAAATTGTCTACGGTTACATAAATGAAATGAATGACACTATCGGGTGGTTCCCCAGGGAGATAGTTATAAATTTAATTCGTACGGGTAATCTTTGGAACTACTGAACCGATTTACAAAATTATTTAATTGTTGTACTAATAGTTAGACTCTAGTTTTAAAGGCTATAGTTTGTTGCTTAGGGTGAACGGACAGTTCCCTTAATGTCCCATTCTACCCAAAAACTAAATTAGAGCGGGCGAAGCCGCGGGCAAAAGCTAGTCTAACATAAAAGTATGTATGTACTGTAATAGTTTTCTCTTTCCTCAGCGAATTTGGTTGATGATTGAGTTTCCATCTTGTAAGTGGTGAAAATAAGAATAAGAATAAGAATAATCGTTTATTGACTCATAATTTAGCCTAGTTATACAATTATACTTCTTATAATATAGTAAAACTAAAAACAATTTAAAAACAAGGCTATAAAGAGTTCAGGATAGTGATCTCTGCTCTCCGTGCTAGTTGAAACTGTTCTACGGCAGAGCAGCGCCCATTACCCCCCACTGTTTATATGTACCCATAATAAAAAACTAGGTTTTCAGCTCTATGGTAAATAGTAAAGTACATTTTCATCTAAATTACATTTATTTACATAATTAAATGATAAAATTTTGTATTAAAATGAGAAAAAAAATAAAATAAAATGTATTATATTCTAACATGCAATCATGCGACATTAACAAAATTGATATATATACATATATATATATATATATATTTATAAATCTATGTGGTTGAAGGTAGCTTTATTTTATAAATAAATTGTACATATCATAATACTATTATATATGTATATATATAACTAAAATTAAAAATACGTAAGAATTATGCATACACATATATTGTTTTTAAATTATTTTACTAAATTGATTTGTTTATTATATTATATTGTAGATGAGCAAAATCTGTCAACAAAAACTTCATTATTTCTTTTTCATGATATTATTTTGATTATGTCCTCTGTACTTTTATAGTCTAACTTACTAAGATAATCTTCAATTAACTTCTTACATTTAAAAATTGTCTTATCATTTAACTTAATGTTTTTGCTTATTTTATTATACAAGTAAGGTCCACGGAAGTGTAAAAACTTCTGTGAAAATCTGGTTCTGCACAAAGGAACCTTGTAAATTATATTTTGTCTTCTTTTTGAAACATCACACTGGCCTAAGATTTTATGTTGACTTAATATTATATTTTTGATATAAAGTTGTCGAATTGTGAGGACTGAGAATTCTTTATATAAAGCTGTTGTTGAATGTCGGAATTTCTTAAATAAGGTTACTTTAATAATTGCTCTTTGTGATCTCTCCAGGTTGATAAGTTTAGTCTTATCTGCCCCGCCCCATGCTATAATAGCATAGGTTGATATCGATTGGCAAAGAGAAAAATAAATGGTCTTTATTAGGGCCGAATCACCTAAGTGCCTAAGCTTTTTAAAAATACATATTAATTTTCTCATTTTAGAGGTCAATGACCGTATGTGTTCCTTCCAATTTAAATTGTTATCTATGATTACACCAAGATATTTAATATTTGGAGCAGCTGTTAAAGTAGGACAATTACAGTCTAGTGAATCAGTGCAAGAATGTGCTCTAATGTTAAAGTTAGAATATGGTGGTCCGTTCCTTCTCATACTAAAAGTGATATATTTTGTTTTTGTTATATTAAGGGTAAGAATATTGTTATTCAGCCATTTTGTTACTTCAGCAAATCCTTTCTCAGCTGTTTGTCTAACCTTACGCCAAGAATTATCACTAAAAAGCAAAACAGTGTCATCTGCAAACGTGATTATTTTAGTGTTTGGGGTTTTCATCAAACAGAGGTCGTTAATATAAATGAGGAACAATGTAGGCCCAAGTACTGAACCCTGTGGAACACCAAATGACACTGGTTCCCTAGTGCTTTGGAAATCGCCAATCTTTACAGTTTGCTGACGATTACTCAAATAATTGGCAATCAGCTGTAGTGGTGATCCTCGTATACCAAGTAGATCTAGTTTCCGAATAAGTATGGGGATAGAGACAGTATCAAAAGCCTTAGCTAAATCCAAAAATATTACAACACACTTCTGTTTTGCATCTAGATTTTTAACAGTGTGATTGATCAAATCATCAATAGCATTAGTAGTAGACCTATTCACTCTGAAACCGAACTGATTAGAAGCCAGTAAATTGTTTTTTTCTAAGTAACTAACAAGTCTGGAATTAATAATTTTTTCAAGAACTTTCGATAATATTGGCAAAAGAGATATTGGCCGATAGTTGTTTATACTGTCTCTATCCCCACCCTTATGAATTGGCACAACTATAGATTCCTTCAATACATCTGGGAATACAGCACGTGATAAACACAGGTTAAATATGAGCGTTATAGGTTTAACAATATCCTCCATAGCCAATTTTAGGAAAGTGGATGGTATTTCATCCCATCCAGTTGACGAGGTGTTTTTGAGTGACATGATTATTTTTCTTACTTCAAATTCATCAGTCGGCAGGAGGACCAAAGAGTTAAGGCAACTTTTATTATCAGGACAATTAGTGGCCAGTTCAGTTTCGGTTGTATTTAATTTAGTAAGTACATCATCAGCAAGTTTTTGTCCTACACCAACAAAGTATCGATTTACCGCATTAACTGAGTCCTGGGCATTAGAGGTTATATTTAGGAGTTCAGTTGGAGCTTTAGAATCAGAGCCATAATTACAAATCTGCTTGATTGTTTTCCAAGTTTGTTTTAGATCATTTTTGTGTTTGTTTATTTCTGATCTTTCATGTTGATGCTTAAGTTTTTTTAATAATTGGTTACAATAGTTACGGTAGCGCTTATAGGATATGTGCAGGGTGATATTATCAGGATTTTTTTTATGCTGTAAGTGTAGTTTGTCCCTAAACCTCATACATCTGATTAGGCCAGGTGTAATCCATGGTTTCAGGTTTGATTTTCGTCTAGAAATCTTTACTTTGCTTGTATGTTTTTTTAGTATTCCTGAAACTATTTGAATAAATTCATAGGTATCGACGTTAGGATCAGAATAACATAACTTACTATCCCAATCAATATTATGCAGTTCTTTCAAAGCTTCTGTGTAGTTAACTTTTTTTATAAATTGATTATGTTTAGCCTTAGTAATGTTTTTTGCAATTGACATTATCGTACAACTATGATCAGTTAGAGATGATTGACATACCAGCGTAGTCATTACAATTTTTGATTTCGCGAAACAATGATCTAAGCAATTACCTTCACGTGTTGGAAACGTATGTAACGGTAATAAACCATGCATCGCATTTAGATCCAAATAGTGAGATGACCTATTATCGGTGTTGTTATTTTTTATATCTATATTGATATCACCAGTTATTATTATGTTCTCGAATTTCCTTAGATTAGTCAACACATTATTTAAGGAACTTTTAAACTTGTGTATATCTTTAACTGATGGACTCCTATATATACAAATAACTGCAAGATTAGTATCAACCTTTACAACGAGGCAATCAGCATCGTCAAAGTTCGGTTCATTCACGGATACTTTTAGGGAATTCCTTGCATAAACAGTAACTCCGCTATTTTGATTTATATGCTTTTGAGTTGAGAAAGATGTATAATTATGTAACGAAGGTATATTAGCAAGATTTGGGAGTCGACATTCAGTTAGGACGATAAGATCATAATCAATTTTAAAAATTCAAAATCTTCAAAACAGAAGAGTACTTACTTGCCATTTAGAACACGGCTTTAGATTTAAACGGAAACAAACAAGTTACGCACAGAAAGTCTGTCAAGCTTACATTGTTCTCAAAGGTTCCGCAAATGAAAATAAAATCTGCTTTTTGAAAACGCTGAATTTGACTAATAATACACATGGATTTTCAAAATGTAACGTCATACTTCGATCAAGGGCTTTGGTATGGTCCTGTAAGGTACATAACTCGCCAAATAAGATTTTTTAACAATTCCCAACAATTTTCATCGCAGCCGTGAGCACAAGTTTTTTGCTGTACCGTCGTCGTGTCGTACAAATGCGCGACATAACTCGCCCATACCGCGTACCCTTTAAACTCTCAACGCTCTCCTGCCCCCTGATTCTGTATATTAAACTCAGTTGCCAAACCAAGTGGCTATCGTCTAAAACATACATATCCGCTTATATAAGGATAAGTTTGCACTTGAAATGACTTCACAATTCGTCATTAGTTCAATACCCATTGAAGGTTATTTTGGAAGTTCATTTTTAATCTGTTTTTGGTGAATAGCAACTATAGCTAGCAACCGAAACTGAGTTACGTAATAGCCCCGCTGGACGCAAATCCGGACTTTGATTTGTTTGCTGATGGATGGCAGAAAATATTGTCAGAGTTTTTGTGTTTTTGTGAGAGGGATGTATGACTGTTTGTGATTTTATGTATTTTAATGTATTTTATTGATGATTTTAGTTGTATAATATTATTCACTGTCTTTAATTATTATAATTGGTGTGCCCGTTTTAATTAAAGTAAAATAAATAAATAAATAAATTTTCTAGGTGCTTAGACGTTTATTATTCTGACTTGGGTGGAGGTTCTTCCACTGGTTAAGTTTTTCTGCTAAATTACGAATGTCGACGAGTGTCAAAATTACTGACAGACACTGTCTACAAAAACATAGCGAAGTTCTGGGAGTGTATTTTTGAATCATTCGAATTTCAATTCGCATACTAATCCGCGTGATTCGCATACGAATACAATACTAATTTTAAGTTTTCGTATGCGAATCATGCGGATTCGTATGCGAATGGAAATTCGAATGATTCAAAAATACACTTCCTGGATCATCATCGATGTTTCCCGCGTTTACCGTTTCATAAAGCAATGACATAATAAACATGATTCTGCCTCATTCTCGGGTTATAGACAGTTGTCATATGATTTATTTATTTATTACAAAAAGGTACACCAACAATGTCAACACACACATTCAAAAAAGAAGAAGAAAGTAAACATAGGGCCTATATCTGGTGTTGCCATCAATTACAGGCGTACACAGCATTATTACGATACAATTATTGTGTAATAAAATGTTAACAACATAATAATTAATCAAATACTAAGTGATATAGTGAGTTATAATTATATGGTATAGTGAGTTATATTCATATGAAATACTGAGTTATATTTGTATAGTAGAGTGAGTCATATGATTTTGGCCCGTTCTTGAGATACTTACAGACAGTTATATGACGTCGGCTCGTTCTTAACTAATAGATAGACACCAAATTTTTTCGGCAGCGTTTTCTTTTGAAATGGAACCCTAAAAATAAAACATTTTACGAAGTCAAATAGTCGCCTTTACTGTTCAATGAAGAGGCTCAATGACTTTCCGATAAAAAAGAAAATGTCGTTTAAGCTACTTTTCTGCATCGCTCATTCTTACCATTGCTTTCCTACGTAAATTTTGAATAAAGTTTAGCGTATCTACGTCTTCTATTCTATACAGGGAAATAAGTAAATCCTGGCCTGACAATGCTCAAACTTTTTAATATGAAATTGTATTAAATAAAACGGGGTAATTTCCTCTTTTTGTAATAAATTATTTTAAAAAATCATGATTAATAACGATGAAAATAACTGTTCATTAATACAAAATAATAAAAACTTTGTAGTAAGAAAAAGGATACTAAAAGAGGAATATTGCCCTAGCCGAAAAAAAAATTACCTTCATAGCTATATATTTTTTGCACGTAAAAAGTCTTACCAGATTTACTTTTGAGCAAAATTCATCACTTTCACACAAAACTTCCTTCAAATATCCTTTCGATTAAAAAAAAAACCAACTCTTACCTGGGGGGTAATTCCGGAGAATCAATCGAATCGAGATTTCTAGAACTCGATCTAAAAACTTATGGAGTTCGACTGATAAAATGGGTTTTTACGATCGAGAAGGGTAATTAGACAGACTCAGAATATTCTCAGTCTATCGAATTAGCTTTCTCGATCGTGAAAACCCATTTTATCAGTCGAACTCCATAAGTTTTTAGATCGAGTTCTAGAAATCTCGATTCGATTGATTCTCCGGAATTACCCCCCTGGAAGGCAATTCCGGGATCGATCGAAACAATTCGATTGTCGAGATTAAGTTCACTCTACAATTTCGATACATTTTCTCAATTGATTTCTCGACAATGGTCTAAAACTGTATTCTAGGTGACACTCGAGAAATATCTGTCGAGTAAGCAACTCGCTCTATTCACGGCCTGCGAATTAAGGCATTTTCGTATTATAAAATACCAATCGCACTTTTAATTTAAAAGAACAATTTGTGTGTATGTAATAAAAAATACCGGTCAAGTGCGAGTCAGACACACGCACCTAAGATTATTATTCAGTATTTCGTCAGTTTTGGGGAAAGTAAAAATACTAAGCTATACTAATAATAAAGTAGAAAAAAAGTCGTGATTACTATAAATTTCTTTTATCATTTAAATTTTTTCATGATTTTTACTTTTAGAGTTTTACGTGAGAATGAAAGGAAAATTATAGCAATTTAAAAGATTAAACACAAATGAAAAAAAAACTTCTTTAGTAATAAAAAAAAAAAATAATAATAATAAAATAACAATAATAATAATAAATAAATCATAAAAAAAGATTTTATGAAATAATTATATAATATTTATTTTTATTTTTTAATAAATACAGGATATGTTTTCGGTTATATACAATATAATACTTAATAATATGATATAAATAAATTTCTATATTTTTAAACACTTGGCGATTTATCCATCGCAAGGAGATAACAAATTAAATTTATATCACTGCGGTATAGAAAATCAGAAAAGTAAATCTGGACGTGAGGAGCTCTGAACCGGGATTCGAACCCGGGACCTCTCGCTTACCGGGCGGTTGCTCTACCAACTGAGCTATCCAGTTCTCAACATGACCTGCGAATTTACGCTTGTGCTTTCCCATACCGCAACGATATGTATAGGTACTCACTTAGTAGTGAGCCTCTTGGCGCCTAGAGGGCGCTAGTGTATTCAAGACAAGTCTGAGACTATTATTGCCCTACCGTCACCTGTTACAGCATCGGGTAGTTAAGAATACACATTACTCGTATCGAAACTATGATAGAAATAAATTTCTATATTTTTAAACACTTGGCGATTTATCCATCGCAAGGAGATAACAAATTAAATTTATATCACTGCGGTATAGAAAATCAGAAAAGTAAATCTGGACGTGAGGAGCTCTGAACCGGGATTCGAACCCGGGACCTCTCGCTTACCGGGCGGTTGCTCTACCAACTGAGCTATCCAGTTCTCAACATGACCTGCGAATTTACGCTTGTGCTTTCCCATACCGCAACGATATGTATAGGTACTCACTTAGTAGTGAGCCTCTTGGCGCCTAGAGGGCGCTAGTGTATTCAAGACAAGTCTGAGACTATTATTGCCCTACCGTCACCTGTTACAGCATCGGGTAGTTAAGAATACACATTACTCGTATCGAAACTATGATAGAAATAAATTTCTATATTTTTAAACACTTGGCGATTTATCCATCGCAAGGAGATAACAAATTAAATTTATATCACTGCGGTATAGAAAATCAGAAAAGTAAATCTGGACGTGAGGAGCTCTGAACCGGGATTCGAACCCGGGACCTCTCGCTTACCGGGCGGTTGCTCTACCAACTGAGCTATCCAGTTCTCAACATGACCTGCGAATTTACGCTTGTGCTTTCCCATACCGCAACGATATGTATAGGTACTCACTTAGTAGTGAGCCTCTTGGCGCCTAGAGGGCGCTAGTGTATTCAAGACAAGTCTGAGACTATTATTGCCCTACCGTCACCTGTTACAGCATCGGGTAGTTAAGAATACACATTACTCGTATCGAAACTATGATAGAAATAAATTTCTATATTTTTAAACACTTGGCGATTTATCCATCGCAAGGAGATAACAAATTAAATTTATATCACTGCGGTATAGAAAATCAGAAAAGTAAATCTGGACGTGAGGAGCTCTGAACCGGGATTCGAACCCGGGACCTCTCGCTTACCGGGCGGTTGCTCTACCAACTGAGCTATCCAGTTCTCAACATGACCTGCGAATTTACGCTTGTGCTTTCCCATACCGCAACGATATGTATAGGTACTCACTTAGTAGTGAGCCTCTTGGCGCCTAGAGGGCGCTAGTGTATTCAAGACAAGTCTGAGACTATTATTGCCCTACCGTCACCTGTTACAGCATCGGGTAGTTAAGAATACACATTACTCGTATCGAAACTATGATAGAAATAAATTTCTATATTTTTAAACACTTGGCGATTTATCCATCGCAAGGAGATAACAAATTAAATTTATATCACTGCGGTATAGAAAATCAGAAAAGTAAATCTGGATGTGAGGAGCTCTGAACCGGGATTCGAACCCGGGACCTCTCGCTTACCGGGCGGTTGCTCTACCAACTGAGCTATCCAGTTCTCAACATGACCTGCGAATTTACGCTTGTGCTTTCCCATACCGCAACGATATGTATAGGTACTCACTTAGTAGTGAGCCTCTTGGCGCCTATCGTTGCGGTATGGGAAAGCACAAGCGTAAATTCGCAGGTCATGTTGAGAACTGGATAGCTCAGTTGGTAGAGCAACCGCCCGGTAAGCGAGAGGTCCCGGGTTCGAATCCCGGTTCAGAGCTCCTCACGTCCAGATTTACTTTTCTGATTTTCTATACCGCAGTGATATAAATTTAATTTGTTATCTCCTTGCGATGGATAAATCGCCAAGTGTTTAAAAATATAGAAATTTATTTCTATCATAGTTTCGATACGAGTAATGTGTATTCTTAACTACCCGATGCTGTAACAGGTGACGGTAGGGCAATAATAGTCTCAGACTTGTCTTGAATACACTAGCGCCCTCTAGGCGCCAAGAGGCTCACTACTAAGTGAGTACCTATACATATCGTTGCGGTATGGGAAAGCACAAGCGTAAATTCGCAGGTCATGTTGAGAACTGGATAGCTCAGTTGGTAGAGCAACCGCCCGGTAAGCGAGAGGTCCCGGGTTCGAATCCCGGTTCAGAGCTCCTCACGTCCAGATTTACTTTTCTGATTTTCTATACCGCAGTGATATAAATTTAATTTGTTATCTCCTTGCGATGGATAAATCGCCAAGTGTTTAAAAATATAGAAATTTATTTCTATCATAGTTTCGATACGAGTAATGTGTATTCTTAACTACCCGATGCTGTAACAGGTGACGGTAGGGCAATAATAGTCTCAGACTTGTCTTGAATACACTAGCGCCCTCTAGGCGCCAAGAGGCTCACTACTAAGTGAGTACCTATACATATCGTTGCGGTATGGGAAAGCACAAGCGTAAATTCGCAGGTCATGTTGAGAACTGGATAGCTCAGTTGGTAGAGCAACCGCCCGGTAAGCGAGAGGTCCCGGGTTCGAATCCCGGTTCAGAGCTCCTCACGTCCAGATTTACTTTTCTGATTTTCTATACCGCAGTGATATAAATTTAATTTGTTATCTCCTTGCGATGGATAAATCGCCAAGTGTTTAAAAATATAGAAATTTATTTCTATCATAGTTTCGATACGAGTAATGTGTATTCTTAACTACCCGATGCTGTAACAGGTGACGGTAGGGCAATAATAGTCTCAGACTTGTCTTGAATACACTAGCGCCCTCTAGGCGCCAAGAGGCTCACTACTAAGTGAGTACCTATACATATCGTTGCGGTATGGGAAAGCACAAGCGTAAATTCGCAGGTCATGTTGAGAACTGGATAGCTCAGTTGGTAGAGCAACCGCCCGGTAAGCGAGAGGTCCCGGGTTCGAATCCCGGTTCAGAGCTCCTCACGTCCAGATTTACTTTTCTGATTTTCTATACCGCAGTGATATAAATTTAATTTGTTATCTCCTTGCGATGGATAAATCGCCAAGTGTTTAAAAATATAGAAATTTATTTCTATCATAGTTTCGATACGAGTAATGTGTATTCTTAACTACCCGATGCTGTAACAGGTGACGGTAGGGCAATAATAGTCTCAGACTTGTCTTGAATACACTAGCGCCCTCTAGGCGCCAAGAGGCTCACTACTAAGTGAGTACCTATACATATCGTTGCGGTATGGGAAAGCACAAGCGTAAATTCGCAGGTCATGTTGAGAACTGGATAGCTCAGTTGGTAGAGCAACCGCCCGGTAAGCGAGAGGTCCCGGGTTCGAATCCCGGTTCAGAGCTCCTCACGTCCAGATTTACTTTTCTGATTTTCTATACCGCAGTGATATAAATTTAATTTGTTATCTCCTTGCGATGGATAAATCGCCAAGTGTTTAAAAATATAGAAATTTATTTCTATCATAGTTTCGATACGAGTAATGTGTATTCTTAACTACCCGATGCTGTAACAGGTGACGGTAGGGCAATAATAGTCTCAGACTTGTCTTGAATACACTAGCGCCCTCTAGGCGCCAAGAGGCTCACTACTAAGTGAGTACCTATACATATCGTTGCGGTATGGGAAAGCACAAGCGTAAATTCGCAGGTCATGTTGAGAACTGGATAGCTCAGTTGGTAGAGCAACCGCCCGGTAAGCGAGAGGTCCCGGGTTCGAATCCCGGTTCAGAGCTCCTCACGTCCAGATTTACTTTTCTGATTTTCTATACCGCAGTGATATAAATTTAATTTGTTATCTCCTTGCGATGGATAAATCGCCAAGTGTTTAAAAATATAGAAATTTATTTCTATCATAGTTTCGATACGAGTAATGTGTATTCTTAACTACCCGATGCTGTAACAGGTGACGGTAGGGCAATAATAGTCTCAGACTTGTCTTGAATACACTAGCGCCCTCTAGGCGCCAAGAGGCTCACTACTAAGTGAGTACCTATACATATCGTTGCGGTATGGGAAAGCACAAGCGTAAATTCGCAGGTCATGTTGAGAACTGGATAGCTCAGTTGGTAGAGCAACCGCCCGGTAAGCGAGAGGTCCCGGGTTCGAATCCCGGTTCAGAGCTCCTCACGTCCAGATTTACTTTTCTGATTTTCTATACCGCAGTGATATAAATTTACTTAATAATATATAATATAACCGTACAACTATTTAAATATAAACTTAAAATTAAATAAAAGTATTTTATTATTATCTTAGAAATGAGAAAAATAAAAAAAGAGTAAATATTATATTATAAAATAATGATAAATTTTTAATTTTAATATTTTTTTTTATAATATAATAAATGTAAAAATAGTTGTCGGTTATATTTAATATATAATATGATCGAAAACTATTTTAATATTTATGAGATAATATAAACAAATTTTATGTAAAAATATTTTATTATATCTATTTTACTTTTCCAATTGTCTCATTTATGTTCAATCTTTTTTATTTGCTATAATTTTCTTTTAGTTTTCACGTAAAATCCTTGTACCAAAAATTTCAAAAGGGCGATTAATTCCTTTATAACCATATTTCCCTGCATCATCGGTATTTGCTTACGTAAATTAAATAACAACAAAGCCAATAAATGTAGCCAATGTCAAATTAATTTGTTTACAAAAAAGAAAACAAAGAAAATCGTAAAACTAAAATTTGCTAATTTTTGTAGTTGCAACAAGCGATCGAAACTCGTGAAATTTCGACAGATTTACAGTCGAGAAATTGACGAAGCGAAATCGCTAGAATAGCATCTTTATGTTTTGAAGCGAGATTTGCGAATTCTCGCTTGATTTCTCGATATCGAGTTTTTTTGGATTGCCCCGGAATTGCCGTCCTGGACTGGAAAAAAGTATAACAATCAATGGAAGATGGGGACTTATACGAGAGTATCCGTCCCTTTAGAATTAAAGTGCCTTAGTAATATTTAAATGGAAAATTATCAAAGGCCATTTAAACTTGACCGGGGTATCTTCCAGTAGGTTTACTCTTACATACTTATACACATAAATAAGCTTCTTACGAATATTACAATTCATCCAGCTCGAAGGGCTAGAAAATTAAAACTCAGAATCTCAAGATAAAACGTTTTTATTTTATCGAAATTGTTCGCGTGAGTCGTCGGGATCAGACCGTTTTTTTTGTATTTTTCATAATTGCTTTGTGATTTATAAAAAATATTTTAGCGATTTCAGAATCTGTTGTCTCGCCATGTTGCCCTTATTTTCCTTATGGCAGTAGGTTTCAATAAAAAATTCAATCGAAATATTGACTAGTTTCATTAGGAAATCGTTCACAGAAACAGCGAAGGGAATGGAAAAATACTGAAAACCTTTGAATTCGGAAAAATAATGATAAAATACCCCTTTGATGTAAGGATTTCCATTTTCTGTGCCCATATTCATATACAAAGGCTGTTTGTGTTTTATCAATACTTATAACGAAAGTTATACGTAATAAATCTTTGTAGCAAGACGAATAACTTTCCCAAACAAAAACAAGAGATTACAAAAGTTTCTTAGAAATCTTTCTCTAGAAACAATCAATACCAACAGTTATATTACAATGAACGTTTGACCTTTATACTTGAGGATAAAATAATACCTCAGATATTATTGAAAAAGGACACAAATAACCATTTTTTTCTCATAACTAGGAAAAAACAAAGACTCAAATCAAACAGCCTTGAAAAAAGGCAAACAGCCAGTATTTCGAGTGAATTCAAAATGCTGTGGTATCATAACCACATGTTTAAGCATCAACTGATGCCTGGGGTGCTGAGTTGGCAGTCACCATGCTTGTGTTGGTCGACACGGAGTCTGGATCTGTTTCCTTAACTCCCATCCAGGGAAGCCGCTTTTGCAGCTCCGCTCTGTGGAAAATAAGAAATAAATTAGACGAATAATAATGAGGATTAATTAAACCGATTAAATTTGTCACCACACTGAAGATATTTTTCGAGATGTATTTTTTCAACCGTGTTAGGTTTACATGTAAATAAATTTAGGGAGCCGGGCGAAGCGGAGTGAAGCCGTATTCTAAGATATGCAGACGAAATATATAAAAGAATACCCTCTGATCGATCAACGCCTAGAACCTGGCTGGACTTAAGGAACATGAAATTTGTAGTAGATTTCTTATGTAAGTATAGACGACTGCTAAGAAGGGATTTTAGGAAATTCCCATTGCATCGTATGGAACGAGATCCATGCGGGTTAGTGGGATAACCACAGAATAATGTGTACTGTGCAGGCACCTGTATCTCGGGTGGTTGATGGCGTAAACCCAGGGGTCGACGCAGGAGACGATCTTGCAGCACACCGCCGGGATCATCGTCGCTACTGGCGTGAGGAGACTCCTGGATGAGGAAGTGGGTGTTATACTGTATACATTACTGGTCTTATGAACTTTCCCGAAATACATACCTCAGTCAAGTTAAAAATGGTTGTATGGAGTGGGTTGAATTAAATGGACACTGAAAATTCACAAATACTTGATTGATAATATTAACGTATAATTATAACAACAAGATGGTACAGTCTTCTTCATTATTTATAGCTAAACGGAAGGGGCCATTGATGTCTATCGTACCGTACAAGTGTTTAACTCAACTTGGCTTAGGCAGGAATTGTCAATTTAAATTGCTTTTAAAAATGTTTAATAAGTTGAGACAAATTGTTTGTACCTAAAGTTTCTTTGGTTCAATAATTCTTTTTTTATACGAGGCAGCTTAATTCGATTCGACCATGGCTAAGAACAATATTGGTGAGGTCGGGGAGCCCAGCACAGCAGATCATATCGAGCTTTAACCGCTCGATACAGAATGTATATCCCTCTCGAGGGAGATCAACAGAGTGGGACAGAGCACTCTATCACGCGCTATCGAGCTCGATATGGTTTGCTATGCTAGACTACTTAGCTGGCCTGGAGTCTAATTACTTCAATTTAAAAAAATACGCACTATAAGTGGTAATGATAAGATGTTATTTCCATACGATTTTACTAGTTTATCTTTGCTACCTAAATCTTTCATTTACTGGAGAGACATGTGCAAATTAAACAATATAGGAATATAGATATATAGAAGTTTTTTTTTCAGTTGAATGTGGTTTATTAGGGATACTCTATCACCTCTTAAATTTTTTTCACTTTGAATTGTAGAAGTGTACATCTTAAATAATCAACAGGTTCCGACAGTAAATTAGTTTTTCTAGAAAGATCGAATCCAAAGCTTTGAAAGAAAATCTTTTTCATTTTCAGTTCATTTCAAAACGGTTTTACATAACGTCTCGCCATTTCTGGGAACAAGATTTTATTGAAGCATCTGCTTGAAAATAATATTTCACCATTTTAAAACGGAATTTCTTAGTAATGTTGATTCATTCCGTATTTTACTAGATCTATGTTACCTAGACAAGACGAGTCTTTTCGTCATGGCTATGATACGATTTCATACCAAATAAATGTAGAGATGTCCCCAAAATATTGCAAAATCCACTAGTTTATAAGATAGGTTTTGAATCGAAATTATCATTAATTAAACCCATGATCGATGGTCGCACGGTCCTTCAAAGCGTTTATATCAGGATCTCGTGTGGTGAAAAACCAGTTTTGTCAAAAATCTAACAATGTTTATAGAAGGTGAAATTAAATCAACCGACCAAATTCATAATGGAGACTCGATTAGTGATCAAGAACTCGGTTCAGTCATCCTTTTGGCCAATTTCGGAAAATAAATATTTTTGCTCCCTTACTAGTTGGACTAGTTTATGTACAAATCCTAGTGCAGGCACTACAGGACAAAAAATTTTTTTTTCGAATTTCTTCTGTTGGGTCATTAAACCTTGTTGCTGATGACTAACCGAGACTCTAGTATGAATTTGGTCGGTAGATTTAATTTCACCTAGTATAAGGTTCTAGAATAATAAGTGAAAATAATTCCAGGGCAGATCATGTATCGTTCACAGATAGATAACAAGCAATAAGAAAACTTTTTTTTTCTCGAATAATCAGCTGACTAAAAAAGGTGAAACAAAAGTTAGTAAAGAATTTTTTTTTCGTTGGATAGTGGAGCTATTAGGGAAACTCTATCATCTATTAAATTTTTTTCACTTTGAATTGTAGGACCCTATATACTACCAAGAAAATTTTGCCTTTTTTACAATTATAGGGTTATCGTAATTTTCCTATGTTGACTATCGTCCGGTGATATACACTACAGGCTGGAAAATAAAAGCTGTCGGTGGAGGGAAAGTATCTGTAATATTGATGATAGACCGCTTTTATTTTCTACACTGTTCTTTGTGCTACGATTATTCTGCTACGCCGCGCCGCCGTAGCTTGGTTTGTAGACAGTCGTGCATTGAGTGACTTAAGGGGATAACTTCTTACCTCGGTACAAAATGCACATCATAATATTGTTTTCCTTACTTTTGAATAAAAAGTATGCAATAAATGTGTTTTAAAGCAACCTGCGGAAATAGTTTATTAGTAACAAAGTCTTCACAAAAAAATTACGTAATTTAATGTATTACATTAACAAACTTAAAAGCATGTTTATACAGTTGTATTGTAATGCAGCAAAAATGTAACGCATAAAATTTAATCATTTTCATGTGATCACCTAACTATTAACAAGCAGTTTGCGCGAATTGCTATAAAACGCATTTATTGCAAAATTTTCATTCAAAAGTAAGGAAAACAATATTATGATGTGCATTTTGCACCGAGATCCTCCGTTACCACCTTAAGGCGCATAGGAACGTCACCGTTTTAGTACAAAATTTGATAACCCTTTTCTCAGTTGTTTTTCGTTATAGACCAAAGTATAAGACCTCTATCATCAGATACTGATATTTTAAAAGGCACCATTTTGCGAAAATGTTGAATATTGATTTCGTTCTAAAGATATCAAGCCAGACAGAGATACATACAAATTTGTTTTCTTGCTTTAAATTGAATTAAATTAAGAGTATTCTTAGATGAGGCAAAAGCACAGAAATCAGAACCGTCTTATATATTAAATTCTTTAATTAAAAAAAACAGCCTAATTCAAGAAATGTGTCTGTGTGAGTACTGTTTTAATTCTCCTATATAAGTAAAAGTCAGTTTATGTTGGTTTACTTACCTATCGCCGAAAGCGCCAGTCATGGCGACAATGGCATACGGCGTCCACCCACAGATGAAGAGGAAGAATATCGTGAACGCCACTTTGGCGATGCGGATCTCCACACTCTTCCCAGCATCCTCTTTGTTGGCAGCCAGGGACTTCACGTTCATCTTCTTTGCTTGATCTTTTAGCATGCGCTCGTGCATGCGGACCTGGGCACAAACATGGGCATTATTAATATTGCTACTGTTTACCGGATATAAAAGTAGTATCTTTTAACAGAAGTGGTAGAGCTGGTGCCGGACTTGACTGTGAAGGTACCACCATCCTTACCCGCAAATCCTCCCGAAGTTATTAATGCCCACCATTTCCTGAGACCGATTGATATAAAACAGACTAGTGATGGGCAGCGGTGTCACTGGTGTGAGGGTTTCGGCACCGCGCTCAACAACCCGCCTGCCCAGCGTGTGTGAGTATGGGCATTTCTTCCAGGAGGACCGCTAAGAGTGTCGAAATCTTGGAAAGGCCTATGTCAAGCATTGACGAAACAGGCTGATGGATGAATATTTTAATAAAACCGTATATTCTATTTTCCAAAAAAAAAACATTTGTTCTCCTCTCCATAGGTACTAATTTTCAAAACTTACTGCAAATTTTGAATGGGCATGTCTGCTCATTTGCGCGTACTGCTTCTTTGGAAAAGTTGTATAGTATGTCAGAGTACCTATGTGGTTTCATTTAATGCAGTCTATTTACAACCGGTGTATCACTGATTATACTAAACTGTCAAGTATTTCTCTTACACAATGGGTTCTGTTCCGTCAACCTATGTATACGAGTATGTTTGAAAGCACGCTCCATTAAACACAGTACACGAATTTCCTTTTTTTTAGGGTTTCGTACCCAAAGGGTAACCAACGGGACCCTATTACTAAGACTCCGCTGTCCGTCCGTCTGTTACCAGGCTGTATCTCATGAACCGTGATAGTTAGACATTTGATATTTTCACAGATGATGTATTTCTATTGCCGCTATATCAAAAATTAAACCGGCCAAGTGCAAGTGTTACAGAACCCTTCGTGCGCGAGTTCAACTCGCGCATGGCCGATATTTTTTCAGTTGTAGAGTCGTCAAAATGTCGTGCTTACATTGGAACTTATACGTTGTACACAAAAAGACGACAAACTTGGCTATTTTGTTTTAGTTCTGTGTTAAAATATAAGACCAAGTGTTATTTTGGGTACATATAGAACCGTTCACCTCTTAAAACGAGTTAAAATAATGTCCATAATTGATTTGAAAAACGTGGTTCTCTGATGAATATATTCGAAAACGCGTTTTATAATCCGTATTATGACTAACTCAACCATGTAACTTATTATGTAACTTAGTGTCGGTTGCCAACTGGTAGCTAAACACTAAAAACATAAATAAAAACTGAACTTTCAAAATTACCTTCACTTCAGTGTGTATTGAACTGTTCACGAACTGTGACGTCACTTTAAGCACAAACGTATCTTTAGATAATCGGAATTCGATAGTACATCTATGTTTTCGATGCCTACCAACCAGTTGGCAACCGACTTAACGATACATAATGTAGGGATTGCTGTAAGTGATACCTATAAAATATGAGCTGACGACCATTTTTTCATAATATATTATCACAAGATAAGAATATTTTCTTTTATGCATCTACTATTATTCCTAAGTCAACCAAAATGGATTTGAGCAACGATCTCGCAGTTTTTCGGGATAAAATAAGACTGGAATTACGAAGACAACAATTACGAAAACCTTAGAATAATAGCTCTTTGTCTCACATTGCACATAAATACTTCAGTACATACGGGGGCAAATAGAAAAGGGTTTTTTTCCATGGTGTAGTCTGATTCTATGTAGTACATAGGTAACACTAAAAGTTTCCGGAACTGGCCACTTACATAAACAATATTTAAAAATTTATTGCAACATTTGAAAATAGAACTCTTTGGCTGTAGAATGCAGTTTGTTTCATCTGACTGTCTTTTGTTTTTACCTTGTGGCGCCATTTAAAAAATTGTGTGTCTGCATCAACATGGATTTAACTCGGGAAAATTTTCGTAGTATGATTTTCTACGATTTTAAGTGTAATTTGACAGCTCAACAGAGCATCGCTCGGCTTGAAACAGCTTTTGGCAATGAAGCACCATGCAAGACGACTGTTTATAGCTGGTTTGCAGAATTCAAGCGTGGTCGTATCAATCTCAGTGACGAATCTCGCGATGGTCGGCCGTCCACCGCTGTGACCAACAAAAACATCGATGCTGTGCGCCGTATGATTGAAACAGACAGGCACGTGACCTACCATGAAATTCGCGCATCCTTAGAAATAGGCATGAGTCAAATACAATCAATCCTACACAAACATTTGGGTGTGAGAAAGCTGTGCTCGCGGTGGATCCCACACAACTTGACCGAGGCTCAAAAAACAGACCGCGTCACTTGGTGCCGTGCCATGCTTACCAGATTCAAAGAAGGTGCGTCAAATTTGGTGTGGGACATAGTAACAGGTGACGAAACATGGATTTATTGCTACGATCCCAAAACAAAGCAGCAATCGAGCGTATGGGTCTTTCAAGATGAGCCGAAACCAACCAAAGTGGCGCGCGTGAAAAGTGCATCTAAGCGGATGATTGCTTCTTTTTTTAATAAAACTGGACACGTGGCTACTGTTGCTTTAGAGAATCGTCGTACCGTGAATAGTGACTGATACACGACCATTTGTTTGCCGGAAGTTATTGACGAACTCCGTAAAAATAACCGTAAACGCCGTATCATCCTGCACCACGACAATGCTAGTTCTCACACGGCCAGACAGACAAACGACTTTTTGAAGACGAAAAATGTAGAACTCATGAGTCATCCTGCATACAGTCCCGACCTGGCACCTTGTGACTTTCTTCTGTTCCCAAAAATTAAGAACCAATTACGCGGTCAACGATTTTCATCACCAGAAGAGGCTGTCGAGGAGTATGAAAAACACGTTTCAGAGGTCACCACAGGGGAGTGGCACAAAAGTTTTAAAAACTGGTTTGATCGAATGAAAAGGTGCATAGACGCCAAGGGAGATTATTTTGAAAAACAATAAATTAATTTTGTACCTTTAATAGTATTTTTTCATATTCATTCCGGAAACTTATAGTGCGTCCCACGTATAACTGAGTAACGTGATAAAAACATCCAGTGACCCGTACATTACGGTCACATATGGTGTTGCCATCTGCGTCAAATACCCTTGTATTATTGTATTATTATCGAACATATTTACACGCAAACATCTATACTTACTAATAATAAAGTAGTCAAGAAGTCGTGACTGTATAGTACACTGTGTATTTTCGCCAAATTTTCAATAAAATGAGTTATGAGTTATTACTTATTAGTATGTACCAAGACAAAACAATTTCTTTAGAATTTTTGTCTGTATGTTTCTTTGTTACTCGAAAACTTCTCAATGGCTTGTGTCTATGTAACTTTTTAAGTTGTGTAACACACATATCCAATTTTTTTTATGCGGGAAAAAAATGCCGCCTCCCGGGAGACTACACGAAAATGAATGAAACTACTATTATGTTTTTATTGCGAAATCTATCGCTTTGGAATAATCTAAGTATTAATATTAGAGTGCATTACAAACCAGAAAAGATAAATTAGAAACATTGTAATGACAAGAATTTTAAAAAATTCCTCGGGCCAAGAAAATACGCAATTATAACGACATCTGTGTTTGGGCCAGATGATGAATAAAAAAACGAAAACCTAAGCAATAAGCGACTAACCGTCGATTTCACAGTTGAGAATTTTAAGTTAAGCAATGCTTAGGTTTGAAATACAGCGCTGTGATCGGTTCATTTGTGGATTGAAGATCGCTTATCGAGATTTTCTTAAGTCAGAAACTGGCGGTTTAGCCAAGCACAGTTAAGCATCATTTAACTTGAAATTCTCAAATGCAAAGTTGGGGTATGTTTATTCATTCACAGCTAAACATTTCTGCAGTATAGACCCAATAGTTAAGCCGTTTTATCTGTATAACCAAATGTATATTGTCCTAGGATTATCACGAATATATTTTTATAATTTTGAAACACCACGAAATAAAAAAGTCGGTATTACGTTTATATGTTAATGCTTTAACATGGCAACACTACTAAACATTCTTGCGCCACATGTGAGGAAAGTTGTAAATTGTTCCCGGAAGGAAGGGTCCGTTTCCGACCTATTTAATTTGTCACTCAAAACCTCCCTGACCTATTATTTAAACGACGTATTTATGAGTGTGTTAGCTGTGTGTATGTGTGCGTGGGATAACAAAATGCGGTTTGGCGGCCCTTTACGGAATTTCTTTAATTTTGTATTTCTAAACTAGGTCATTAAAGGGGAAATAGTATATAGGAAGAAATTAACTTCGAAAATTAGCTACATAATTGACACGGAATATTTAGCAAGGAGTAAAAATATATTACTTGATATTTTTTGCACAAAAAAGCAGAAAATGCGGCCTTCAAATCTTTTTTTGATGTTATGAAAGTGGAATAAATTAAAAAAGCAGTCTATACTTCACCCGCGATGTTTACATTTTTTAAAAATAGATTTCGACTAAATCTTTTTCACAATGTACGATTTATTATAGAGTTATACTTCTGCACTTTTTTTTGCATTAAACACATTTATTAGTCTTGGAGAGGAAACCATTTGCATTTATTCTTCATAATATAATCATTCGATTACCGAAAAATTGGACTCAGCAAGGGGGATTAAGAAAAACCGAGGGAACATAATAGCATGGGGGGATGAAAATCGGTCTTGAGTTCTGCCATTGCCGCTCGCCTTTGTGATTGTGTGGCCATGAAAAACAGGAATAATGAAGTGCAATTGATGACGTAACACTGACATTTGGTTTTAAACACAATGGCGAGTAAGTTACGCATTAAGTTCCCTAGCGACAATGCGTGGCTTGGTACCAAGTTTATTTCCCGTTTTCGCCACCCAGCGGCGTGACACATAGTTTAAACATAGTTTTGTCGATTTTCGGACCCGCTACGCCGCATTATGCGCCTGGGCAGCGCGTAGCATCACTTCGTACAGCGTAGCAAGGGTAAACAAATAATCTTTTGCTACGCGGAGCAACGCGGTGCAATGGCCGCGCACTGCGATTTTATGTGACACGCAGTTTAGTAGTCGGTTCCTGCACAATGCCAGCACTATTGTAGACGGCAACGAGTATCAACATTTTTTTTTTCTATATTGCCTATACTAGGATTTATATGTATTTGAACTAGTGAAGTAGGAATGCGAACAAAAATTTTCTTAACGATTTTGAAGAAAATGATCATTGAAGCTTGTTCCTGATCACTAACCGAGTCTCCAGTATGAATTCAGGCGGTTGATTAAATTTCACATTATCTACTCACTCATGTTACACAAAGGCCAGAATAATAAAAAAAAAATTAACCTATGAAGCACTCGACTAAAGGTTAGGTAGAATTTTCATGTTAAATAGAGGTAAACTTGCGAATACTGCTGCAATACGTGCCTTGTCAACAGCTTGCTATGTGTATTCAATGAGATTTTGGGTTATTGGCGAATAAACACTTGTTTTCCTAAACAAAGCCACAAAAATCATACGAATATTCTATTTAGGCGCGAAGATATAACCCTTTTCCTATAAATAGTACTTTTGTTCTACCAAATTGAACAGATCCAATGACCAACATAAATAGTAAGCATATGAATATCGACTGAATTTAGTTGTCACATAAATAAAACAACAAATGTTGCAGTACGTGATACTTTAAATTTGGCCAGATTATCTCTCCGAAATGTCAAAATTAGACCCGGTTCCCTCGCGACGTTGCCAAATTTCAACAATACGGCTATCAATCAGTAGCGTGAGTTCTTTTACCCGCCTTTATTTGTTAAGTAGATGAGCCACGCTTGTAACAAACACCGTTACCCCATGCGAAAAGACCCACAGTACGAAGGGACGGTTGCCGGAAAAAAATCAAAAGATTTATTATTTAAAAAGAATTGGTGGTTGTTTGAAATATCTGTTAATTTTCAGTGTTTAATAAAATTTCTAAAGTTTTTACTTCATAATTAATATACATGTATTTTTGCTTAATAATCTTAGATTTTAAACACAAAATTTTGGGTTAATTTTTCGCAAAATTGAAATTATTTCAGAATATTCTGTTATGAAAAGAATGTGCATTATATTCTTGTACTTACTTTTTTAACCATGTAGTATTGGTTGTTTCTTGAAACTAGCAAGAATGAAATAAGGCAACTTTAATGGTTTTGCGGGGACTATCCTTTTAAGTGTACGTCGAACACGATGCACAAGTTCCGTCAACCTACTCGAACGCTTCAAATACGCTTCTTATTCAGTGGCAATATGAATCCATCTCAATTGATTTTTTCTTCCTATAGGCACAAAAATTTGCATTGTAGATTTTTCTGTGTTTCCTTATTTATTTTCCTAAGTTTAAATACTCATGGAAATACTGAAAAATAAAATTATTGTGTATTGACAACAACCTGTAAGCGGGAAAAGATTATTTATTACATGAATATCTAATTTCTTTTAACTTGTATTAATAATGAAAAAAAATATTGATTTTCGAAATATATTTCGGCCCACTATGGGGCCGGCATCAGTCGAATACTTAAAAGACATGATGTAAAAATGACATGATGATATATACAACCTTAGGACTAATGAATATCTAATGCCTTATTGGCTTTGTAAATTTATTTGCAACTAGCTTGTGCCCGCGGTTTCACCCGCGTTGAATTAGTTTTTGTGGACTCCTATAAATTCGGTCAATATTATTCGGACTGTTACCTACAATAAACATAGCTGGTGAAATGTGTGTGTTATGCGCCTCTGTTTCCCATTTTGTGTGTCTCTTTTATAGCTTTTCCTTGCATGGAAACAAAGGGAAAAGTAATTTTTTGTCCTATTCAAAGTCTAGAACTACATTTATGCAAAATTTCAGCCTAATCGGTTTCGTAAGCATGGCGTGAAACACATCACTTTTCCATATAAATTTGAAAGCTCATTTTCATCCCATGGGAACTGATTTATGGGATAAAAAGTAGCTTGTGTCCTATTCCAGATCTAGACTACATTCATGTAAAATTTCAGCCCAATCGGTTCAGTAGTTACGGCGTGAAAGAGTAGCAAACATCCATCCATCCATCCATACATCCACACTTTCGCATTTATAATATCAGTGGGATAAGTGGGATAAATATTATTTGTAAAACCCCCAGTTAATAATTTCTATCCTAATATACTCTACATAATGTTTGGAACTACGTCGTCGTCGTCGCTCGTTTCATAGCCACAGCCTACTCCCTTAAGTTTCACAATAGCGGTTGTTTTGAAAATAACCTCTTTAGAGGACCGAGGTGAAGCAAGTTTGTTCGAATTTCGAAAACTTTCCCGCGCCTCTCTTGTAATTAATAATTTCGTTACAGGAGGCCAATTCCGGTGGTATGGAGATGATCTCCATGGTCGAAATATTAGGCGAGATACTGCTTTTCTCCGCCGAAAACCAAAAAATGCTATTCTCACGATCTCCATACAGAGATTTCTCGACCGCAAATCAGCGAGATATTACGACTGGTCATTTGATATGGAGATGCGGTATCTCCCTTGCAACAACTGTCAAAATTGACAAAAAATCAAAATAACGTTAAAGATTTTGAAGTTTTTAGTGGATTGTGTGTGGATATTTTTATTAGGTACTTACTTACATACCTATCTTCCTATTGTATGTTATTTATCATTTGACTCGGCCAAGTTTTACGGACTCTTGTTACCTGTAACTGTGCTTTTGATGGGTACTGCCACCAGACTTACATGGAAGATAGAAGTCTTTGACGCCACAGCCACATATATACAGGTGACTTTCAAACAAACCCCGATAATTTTGGAGGTTACTAAGAAACGTTAGTAGAACACATTTTAAATGTAAAAATAATTAAAATTAAAAGTACTAATATTTAAAAAATATAAGGTACTTGGAAATAAAATTTATGGTTTTAAATAATGGGATCAATAATAAAAAAAACTTTTACGAAAAACATCAAAGGGACCCAACTTAAAAAAATTATTATGAATATGATTTTGAATGGTTTTAATAAAACCAGTTTGTATTCTTCTACAAAATACTCAATTATCGGGGTTAGGTTAAAAGTCATCCTGTAAACTAAAAGCATGCGCGTGGTTTTGATAATGTTGCATTTTCTCAACTGAGTGTTTTGTACTAATCTCCGTTGATGACCACGGACCCACTGACTACTTACGCAGGTAAATTGAATATTTCGTAATATTTCATTGGCAATGGTTTTTTTATGAAAACCAATGAACAAGACAAATACACTGTATAGTAAATAAAAATATAAAAAAAGTAATAATACTGTTTAAAAAGACTACACATCCTCATCAGCTACGATCACGAGCATAATACAGAATATCCACTCCTTTAACTTGTTCCACGTTGACCATCGAGTCATACAAAATCATTTATTACAGTTTTTTGATCTAACGCTTTACCAATATTCACCAATTTGATCAGCATATATCACATATCGATTATATTCAAAGTGAATCGATAAAAACGGAACGTCTCTTAGCAGAGATAATTTTCTCCGTTGTAATCTTTCTCCATTGTCTACGAGAATAGAGTTTTTTAGTAGTGTCGAGATTTGAACCGGACATTGGTGCGGAGATTTGAAACAGAGATTTATCTCAATGGTCGTGATATTTCCATGGAGCCCGGAATTGAGGTCCAGACCGGACTTGTACGCGGTTTTCCGGGAAATTAACAGCTTTCCCGCGTAATCCGGGATTTGAAGTTTGTGACATTTTCTGTGTTGCTTTAGGAAATCAGGAACTTTTGATCGGTGCTAACAGGGTTCCGTTTTGTTTGGTTTGGTTACCTACGCACGTTAAATACCTTCTGGTAAGTCTTGCAGGTTTTTTTTAGTTACGCAGCGGTCCGTCTGAAAGACAATTACGTATGTAAGGTTTTAGTTATTATATTCACGATCTAGATGCCAATATACCTTGTTGTACAGTTATTATTCTGCTTGAAGATTTATTTATTTATTTCTATTTTCCCAAAAACAAAACATCTGTTCTCCTCTCCATATGTATTAATTTTCAAAACTTACTGCAAATTTTGAATGGGAATGTGAAATTTGATTTTCATTTGCGCGTGTCTGTTTCTTTGGAAAAGTTGAACAGTATGTCAGAGTACCTATGTGGTTTCATTTAATACAGTCTATTTACAACCAGTATATCACTGATTATACTAAACTGTCAAGTACATCTCGTACACAATGGGTTCCGTTCCGTCAACCTATATGTTTGAAAGCACGCTCCATTAAACACAGTACACGAATTACTTGCCAAATTTCATGGTTCTATGTCAAAGGAAAATACCCTTTAAATTTTGATTCACTTGAGAGTGTTGAAATATATTATTTATTCGTTTTTTGCGGCATAAACGGCGGTATCTTTTTTTACGTTAACTTAGAAGTTTAATTTATTCACAGCTTCAAGGGACTATACCTCCACGCGTTACCGAGATGAAGGGTCTTAACATACAGACGGACGGACGAACGGACAACAAAGTGATCCTATAAGGGCTCCGTTTTTTCCTCTTGAGGTACGGAACCCTAATAACGGGGGAATTGTATCAGATACGACCACAAATATAAAGTACAACACTTTTCGCTAATTCGAGTAGGACCTATATTAAATAACAAAAAAATAGGTATTAATCCATCCATCCCATCAATCAGCCGGTTTCGTCCACAGCTGGACATAGGCCTTTCCATCCAAGATTTCACCACCCTTAGCGGTCCTCTTGGAAGAAATTACATACACTGGGCACGCGTTAAGATGGGGTTTAGTAATATTCCCACGGGATCGAGACAAAAGAGATCTTGGTGAGCTACTTGCGAGGCGTCCACAGTTCGATATAATTATATAACATAAGAAAATGTATCTTCACGACATGATTCCCCGAGGGGGTGTCATAGGTGTTGCCCAGTTTGAACTGTGAAATGCAAGTCACAGTGCACACCCGGTACATCCGCTTTTCACTGACGATTATTACGTCCCAACGTGATAGGTGAGCACTATCGCCGTACTTCGGGCACAATTACACGCTTTTTAGGGTATGCAGGTTTCCTCACGATGTTTTCCTTTACCAAGCTAGTCCTAAGTATTAGTATTAAATATATAAGAACACAAATACTATGCACAGAATTCCGAAAAACTCATTGATGCATGCCCGACCGGGGATCGAACCTGGGTCTCAAACTTGAGAGGCCAGCGTTTAACCACTCGAGTTGCCGCCGCTTTGTATATTATACTTCAGAAAATATCTAAATATTACACTTGTAGTTAATATGGATTTTCTTCGGCTACTTTGTACAAGTTTTATTCACAGACAAAAGAAAAGCAATAGCAAGGAATGTTAGCGAAGGAGAAACAATGCAGTATCCATAGCATATTGGCAAACTATACCGGAGCGGAATTCCAACTCCAATTCTAGTTTAGACTAGATAAAACTGCACTAAAACCGCAACTATTCGGTTTGTGATCTCTTAAACCAGAGCTTAAAGGATACCGTGATATTCTGTCTTGAATTTTAGTGAGCTCATCACGGAAATCACCAAAACATCATCAGCTGATCGATATATTTTAGTCAAGCCGGTGACTTCTGCTATATAGCCAAATTCATACTGGAGACTTGGTGAGTCAGGACCAACATTAAATGATCCTGTTTCCGAAATACGAAAGATATTTTTCTCTGTCTCTACACTTGTTCAAGAAAAACCTCAATTTGAATAACCTGAGGTGCGATTGTGTAAACCAATGGTGTTCAAATTGATTGTCTTATGGCTATTCGGCTTAGCAAATTAGCCCGTTTAACAATTGAGATCGTACATTTTTGATATATGAATCAATAATGAATACAATTGTCTTGTTTTGTTACTGACAACCAAAAATTTCAATTGTCAAACGGGCTAATTTGATTAGCCGAATAGCCATATGACAATCGAATTTGATGACGATTGTCTTACACAATTGCACCTCAGATTTGGCTACACAGTAAATTAATGTTGTTCGTATAGAATAGTACCATAATATTTTATGATTTACAGCGACTAAAATTCTAGCCAATATTGTGTTAATTACTTAGAGCAGGTATGGGCAACCTTTGGAAAGTCGCAGGCCCAACAATGATGCGTACTCGTCTAGTTTACGAAAACAACGACGCAATCGGTGAACCGTAGGTTGAATATTTGGAATTCAAGTTTCATGTTAAACTAGAAAAGTTACAATGTAATATTTTCCTTGAGCCTGATTTTCAGATGCAAGACCACTAATATTAGAACCAATTCCACTAATATACAGGCAAATAATTTTCCAATTTTTTTAGGTCGGTCTGGTTCGTGACTTGGATTTATTGATTTTCATGCCTGCTTTTGTACATATTTTTTAATTTAAGCTCTCGCTAACTCGCTTCTTACTCAGATCGGTAAAGAATTTAAGCGCAGCTTGTACTTAACTCTTTCAGTAACACGGACCACCCATAGAGGTAGCTTAGGTGGTTCTATCGTTCTTTCTTTTTCGTCTCGTTATGTCCCCAGAAAGTATTAAAGTTGCAGGAAAACAACGAATCGCGACTTTTTGGTAAAAATATTGGTCCGATTTTAAATTGTTCCTCGCCGAGGTAGCATTAAAACCGTTATGCGGCCCGCGGGCCGGTGGTTAACCATATATGACTTAGAGCATTAAACCAACCTAATGTTCATTATTACGCGTTTCGTTGTTTTTTGACGTGAATTCGATGAACATCTTCCTCGTCATGCATTCCACAAAATTGCGCCTCCGGACCACTAGTACCATTGAACAGTACCATCAATAGTACTAGTGACACTTGCGACATTCTTTTAAAGGTACAAAAGTGATATTTATATCGTTGTGAAGCAACAACACAACACCCTCACCCCCCGGGAGACGCCATAGACCGTTCATTATTACGCGTTTCGTTGTTTTTTTGACGTGAATTCGATGAACATCTTCCTCGTCATGCATTCCACAAAATTGCGCCTCCGGACCACTAGTACCATTGAACAGTACCATCAATAGTACTAGTGACACTTGCGACATTCTTTTAAAGGTACAAAAGTGATATTTATATCGTTGTGAAGCAACAACACAACACCCTCACCCCCCGGGAGACGCCATAGACCGTTCATTATTACGCGTTTCGTTGTTTTTTGACGTGAATTCGATGAACATCTTCGTCGTCATGCATTCCACAAAATTGCGCCTCCGGACCACTAGTACCATTGAACAGTACCATCAATAGTACTAGTGACACTTGCGACATTCTTTTAAAGGTACAAAAGTGATATTTATATCGTTGTGAAGCAACAACACAACACCCTCACCCCCCGGGAGACGCCATAGACCGTTCATTATTACGCGTTTCGTTGTTTTTTGACGTGAATTCGATGAACATCTTCCTCGTCATGCATTCCACAAAATTGCGCCTCCGGACCACTAGTACCATTGAACAGTACCATCAATAGTACTAGTGACACTTGCGACATTCTTTTAAAGGTACAAAAGTGATATTTATATCGTTGTGAAGCAACAACACAACACCCTCACCCCCCGGGAGACGCCATAGACCGTTCATTATTACGCGTTTCGTTGTTTTTTGACGTGAATTCGATGAACATCTTCCTCGTCATGCATTCCACAAAATTGCGCCTCCGGACCACTAGTACCATTGAACAGTACCATCAATAGTACTAGTGACACTTGCGACATTCTTTTAAAGGTACAAAAGTGATATTTATATCGTTGTGAAGCAACAACACAACACCCTCACCCCCCGGGAGACGCCATAGACCGTTCATTATTACGCGTTTCGTTGTTTTTTGACATGAATTCGATGAACATCTTCCTCGTCATGCATTCCACAAAATTGCGCCTCCGGACCACTAGTACCATTGAACAGTACCATCAATAGTACTAGTGACACTTGCGACATTCTTTTAAAGGTACAAAAGTGATATTTATATCGTTGTGACGCAACAACACAACACCCTCACCCCCCGGGAGACGCCATAGACCGTTCATTATTACGCGTTTCGTTGTTTTTTGACGTGAATTCGATGAACATCTTCCTCGTCATGCATTCCACAAAATTGCGCCTCCGGACCACTAGTACCATTGAACAGTACCATCAATAGTACTAGTGACACTTGCGACATTCTTTTAAAGGTACAAAAGTGATATTTATATCGTTGTGAAGCAACAACACAACACCCTCACCCCCCGGGAGACGCCATAGACCGTTCATTATTACGCGTTTCGTTGTTTTTTGACGTGAATTCGATGAACATCTTCCTCGTCATGCATTCCACAAAATTGCGCCTCCGGACCACTAGTACCATTGAACAGTACCATCAATAGTACTAGTGACACTTGCGACATTCTTTTAAAGGTACAAAAGTGATATTTATATCGTTGTGAAGCAACAACACAACACCCTCACCCCCCGGGAGACGCCATAGACCGTTCATTATTACGCGTTTCGTTGTTTTTTGACATGAATTCGATGAACATCTTCCTCGTCATGCATTCCACAAAATTGCGCCTCCGGACCACTAGTACCATTGAACAGTACCATCAATAGTACTAGTGACACTTGCGACATTCTTTTAAAGGTACAAAAGTGATATTTATATCGTTGTGAAGCAACAACACAACACCCTCACCCCCCGGGAGACGCCATAGACCGTTCATTATTACGAGTTTCGTTGTTTTTTGACGTGAATTCGATGAACATCTTCCTCGTCATGCATTCCACAAAATTGCGCCTCCGGACCACTAGTACCATTGAACAGTACCATCAATAGTACTAGTGACACTTGTGACATTCTTTTAAAGGTACAAAAGTGATATTTATATCGTTGTGAAGCAACAACACAACACCCTCACCCCCCGGGAGACGCCATAGACCGTTCATTATTACGCGTTTCGTTGTTTTTTGACGTGAATTCGATGAACATCTTCCTCGTCATGCATTCCACAAAATTGCGCCTCCGGACCACTAGTACCATTGAACAGTACCATCAATAGTACTAGTGACACTTGCGACATTCTTTTAAAGGTACAAAAGTGATATTTATATCGTTGTGAAGCAACAACACAACACCCTCACCCCCCGGGAGACGCCATAGACCGTTCATTATTACGCGTTTCGTTGTTTTTTGACGTGAATTCGATGAACATCTTCGTCGTCATGCATTCCACAAAATTGCGCCTCCGGACCACTAGTACCATTGAACAGTACCATCAATAGTACTAGTGACACTTGCGACATTCTTTTAAAGGTACAAAAGTGATATTTATATCGTTGTGAAGCAACAACACAACACCCTCACCCCCCGGGAGACGCCATAGACCACGGCAGTGGGCACAAAATAAATGTAATCCTGCAGTTCAAGACACAATTTTCAGGTATAGTTAAAATTAAATTTTGACATCCCCTATCCCCTGACTTATCCCCTATTAAATCATTCAGTTCACAAAAAACTAGCGGTACTACCCATCTCAATTTTGTTTTTATGCACTTACGGGGTTTTTTTGAGGAAGATTTTAGACAATCCGGACAACCAAAATGCTTCTTTTTACTTAAAATGAAAGTGAGGTACGAATATTTTTTGTTTCAGTTTTCGTTAACAGAATAAGGTCACCTGTGACTGGCCTGTTTTATTCGCTTTCCTTGTTGGGATTCGGCGATTCATTTTATATCTAACTGCTTTTCACGGAACCCAATAACGGGTGGAAGTGAACGATTGACCGCCACACAGATTTGTTTTCCCCAGAGAACTCCGGTTTTTTTCAGCCGCAAAGGGAAAATAGTTTGATAAAACGTTTTTTTGTGTTGTGATACGAAGTGAACTAATGTGGGACTCATTGTAAAGCTGATTGCAGGTCTAAAGTCTGTTAAAGGATAATGCGCGTTGGCGGGCCGCATTTTTCTCGTTTTAACTACTTAGTAATAATTAAATATCTGTGATTTTAACAGCATGTTCAAAAAATCAAAGTCGCGCATTTAAACAAGCGCAAAAAGTCGTGTCTTGTAAAAATGTGCATGATTTATTAAATTCTGGTGGAACGGGAAGTTTTAAGGAAAAATAAATCTAATAAACTGTTCTGAACGTGCGAATGGCGGCCATCTTACAATCTTAGAATGAATTGAATGAATTAATGAATTGTCGATTGAGTGCGGGTCGGCGCTCTCGCCATGCGGCCCTGAATGATATCATCCGAAGGGCTCTTGCTACCGTCAACGTGCCTGCTATTCTGGAACGAACAGGTATTGCACGTGATGATGGCAGGAGACCCAACGGTATGACTTTAATACCTTGGAGACAGGGGAGGCCGCTAGTGTGGGATGCGACCTGCGTCGATACGCTGGCGCCCTCCCACGTCTCATAATCCATCAGGGCCGCTGGCGTGGCCGCCCAAACTGCTGAAAACTCCAAACGGCGCAAATATGCGTCCTTAGGAAGCTTTTATATGTTTGAGCCGTTTGGGGTTGAAAATTTGGGCCCGTGGGATCCCAGCGCCAAAAAACTGGTAAAAAATCTATCAGTTCTTTTAGTGGAAACATCGGGTGACCAGAGGGCTGGCGCATTTCTCGGCCAACGTATAAGTTTGGCTATTCAAAGAGGAAATGTGGCCAGCGTTCTGGGCACCATGCCGCAGGGGTCAATTTTAGATGAGGTATATTTTTTGTAGTTATTTTTAAGTGTGTAATTTATATTGTCAGGTAATTTTAGTAGTCTATGAATGTCAATGTCAACAAGACATTTTTCACATTTTGTAAATTTAATTATTTATTTTGTTATAAAACGCTATATAATCACCAGTTTCGACAAAATTAACCGACAGAAACTATTCGATTGCCAGTGTATACATATTTTCAGCTCGGGCCACTCTGCATTGCTATTGCAAAATATACCCTAAACCAGAAGAAACAACCTACCAGAAAGTTCAAATTCCACATACGACTTCCTATCTCGTACTTGGATAAAGTAAATGCAGCATAGCTTCTCAATGTGTGATCTGTACGGGAATTCGTAATGACTTCAGACCCTCTTCCTCCATACCAGGCCAAATTCATCTATATAAGAACACTAACCTTGAAATTTTTACGTGCTTAGAATAATTTATAGATTCATTATTCATTACAGATTTTTTTTTGTTAACTTCTAAGTAGGCATATACTTGTTTCTATATAATTAGGAATTAAATTTTACCATTTTAAAGCTAAATTCCTATTTTTACTACTATTCTTAATTTTTTAATTGTTATTTTAGGTGTATCTAATTATTATTAATTTTTTCTTAGTATTTTACTTTGTTTAGTTTGAAATTGTTAAAATTATTATGTAATTATATTTTTAATGAGCCTAAATGTCGCAGACCGCTGGCCCTTCCACGGGACCGGGTCCGGGGGTCTACAATAATGACCCATCGCATGATTTTCTTACATGTCCAGAGTGTCCCCCAGATCGTACATTTAAAGGTAAAAGAGGGCTTAATATCCATATTACAAAGTCTCATAAACTATCCCAACTCTCTCCACAAATAAGTCAAACTGTCACTGATCAAGTACCCGATGCAGGCACACAAAGAGGAGATGAACCATTCCATCAAATATTGACAAAATTTAAAAACTTTCATCCCATTGTTAAGAGAATTCCTCGTGGGGCACGAATAAGTGTCGCTAGAAAACTCTCAGATATTATTTCTAATGTAGTGAAAGAAAATTCAGAGTGTGCCTGGGAGTCACTCCTCAGGTTTTCTTATGAGACTCTACATGTTAACGATAGAGTCAGGAAACAAAGCTCCCTTACACAAGGCATTAAAAACAACTGTATAAACCCACCCTTATTCACAGAAACGTTGAAAAAATTTCATGTAAACTCTAGATACAAAAAAGTTGAAAATAAAATTAGCGACGGTGATATAAGGGGAGACGCACAACTTCTGTTTTCTAGCGATGATATTGCCCCGGATTCACCTGAAACTCTTGCAATACTACAAAGCAAGCATCTTCCAGCCTCAGCAGCGACCTCTCTTCCACAAGCTCCACAACCTGGTGATCCTCAGATCCAGGTATTGGGCAAAGATGTTTTAGCGGCAATAATGTCTTTTAAAAATGGCACAGCTGGTGGCGTAGATGGCCTTAGCCCGCAGCATTTGAAAGATCTACTCTGCGGCACAACAGGTCAGGCAGGGGAGACCCTATTAAGTAACATTACATCCCTAGTAAATTTAATGTTAGCTGGCAAGGTAAACTGGGAAATTTCATCCATACTCTATGGTGCTAATCTGTATGCTTTGAAAAAAAAGGATGGTGGTATTAGGCCAATAGCCGTCGGTACAACCTTTCGGCGTCTGGTCTCTAAATTATGTTGCCGACATATTGCTCCAAAGCTCACAGAGTATTTGCAACCCACGCAACTCGGTTTTGGATCAAAGGGAGGTTGCGAAGCAGCTGTTCATGCCTTACGTACTTATATTGCACAAAATGGGGGTGAGGTTGTGCTGAAAGTGGACATACAAAACGCATTTAATGCCGTCGATAGAGGTGCTCTGCTTAAAGAAGTTAAAGAAGTAATACCGGAAATATTTCCATACCTATGGCAATGTTACAGCCAGTCGTCAAAATTGCTATATCAGGATCATCTCCTTTTATCCTCAGTTGGTTGTCAGCAAGGCGATCCTCTAGGACCAGCAATATTCAGTCTAGCAATCCATAAGATTATCACATCTATGCATTCAAGTTTAAACACGTGGTACCTAGATGACGGTACCTTAGGAGGGGATTCTAAAACTGTACTGAATGATTTAAGAGACCTATCAGAAAAATTTCGTCTGATCGGGCTGGAACTAAATAGATCCAAGTGCGAGATATTTATCACCGATACTGTCCCTGATACCCAAAAAACCTCAATTTATGATGATTTCAATTCCTTAGCTCCCAATATAAAGATTTTGGATAAATGCTCACTTCGCCTCCTAGGAGCGCCAATCTTGAAAGATTCCATGCCTCAGTTTTTAGACAATGAGAAATCAAAATTCTTTGACACTATTCCACATCTCACAAAAATAAATTCACACATGGCTGTCCAAATAATAAGATATTGTCTGTTCGTTACCTGCTTCACTTTTGTTTTAAGAAGCAGCCCTATGTTTAAATTAAAAAACTTGCTATCCACAGTAGATTCACTAATTCAAGTAGCTTTAACTCGAGTACTGAACCTTCCCATTACCGATCGTTGTTGGCTTCAGGCTTCCCTTCCCATCAGATTTGGGGGGCTTGGAATAAGAAAAGTGTCCGATGTCGCGCTACCTGCCTTTTTGTCTTCTATTCACAGCACTGAGACCTTGTATAAGAAACTTATTCAGCCTTCTTTGGTTGATATTGAGGTCTCGTGCTGTGATGAAGCCAAACAGGCATGGTCAGTGGCCTGCCCGTGTGAGGACTTCCCCGATAACTTTTCATCGCAGCGGCAGTGGGATGAGCCTTGTTGCAAATTGCAACAAAAAAAACTGCTTGCCTCAAGTAGGAATATCACAGAGCGAGCTCGGCTTCTTGCTGTGGCAGAGCACGAGTCGGGTCTCTGGCTCCACGCCCTCCCATCCGCCAACATCGGGACACTATTAGACGATCGGTCCTTCACCACGGCCGTCGGTCTGCGAATAGGGGCTTCATTAACTGAACCTCATCACTGCCCTTGCGGGGCTAGCGTTTGTCGGGCCGGACTCCATGGACTTTCTTGTCAGCGCAGTGCCGGCCGCTTGTCTCGCCATGCAGCCCTCAATGACGTTATCCGAAGGGCCCTTGTCTCCGTCGGTGCTCCGGCTACTCTTGAACCACCCGGAGTAGTTCGCGATGACGGTAAGAGGCCTGACGGTATGACGTTAATACCGTGGAAGCATGGGAGGCCGCTCGTATGGGACGCAACCTGCGTGGACACGCTGGCGCCCTCTCATGTTTCCATGAGTAGTAGGGCTGCTGGTTCGGCGGCGGCCACTGCTGAGCTCTCCAAGGGGCGTAAATATGCGGCAATAGGTTCAAGCTACATGTTTACGCCTTTTGGGGTTGAGACAATGGGAACATGGGGCCCAGAGGCGCGACAATTTATCAAGGACCTCTCTGTCAAGCTGATAGATACCAGCGGCGACCGGCGGGCTGGCTCTTATCTGGGCCAGCGTATAAGTATTGCCATACAGAGAGATAACGCAGCCAGTATTTTGGGTACTCTCCCGCAGGGCAGTGATCTGGAGGCAATCTTTTTTTTGTGATTGTTATGTGTGTACAGGTTTGCGTTTTTTTTTTTTTTAGGATTATTTAGTTTCTGTTATTACATCTTCTGTTTTATTTATAGTTAGTTTATTTAAGTTTTTGCTATAAGAGGTTTAGTTTAGATATAAAATGTTATTTAAGTTAGAATTTGGGTATAATATACAGATATTTGATACAAATAAACATGAAACCCGAAAGACTAATAAAATTAAATATTTTAGTTTAGAATAAGTTTTTGTTTTTTATGTTTTAAGTTATTTTAATTAATATAAATAATAATGGATTGAACATCACGAATTCATGGAAATAACACCGGGTCAACCTTTCAAACTTGATAATGATTTTATGAGGAAGTCAAAACATGTCGCGTAACGCGGCATAAACAAATGTAGGTCCATCCATGCTTACCCAAACTGGAGTTGACTGTCATAAATAACTAAGTCCTCAGTATAATTTTCGTATGAATTTGGCAAGATAAATCAAAGTAATTTTGTATTTTTGCAAATCTATCTCTACTTTTTAGATTTGAGGTTTTCCAGGGAACATAATTTGAATCTTCAAAGAGTTTTTTCTTGCAGAAAGAGAAAAGTAAAAGGCACGCGAAAATAGAACGACGTAAAAAGGAAAAGATAAAAAAATGGGATAAAGTTTCTTGTGAATTTAGAAAAGTGTAGGGACGTACAATGATCAGATTATTTTTGAATTTTCTGTGGATGCTTACACTTTGAAAGTAAGTAACTTGCGTTTTCCAGATATCGCTAGCCCTCGTGCTCTAAACTAAGCTCGATAATATTTTAATTATCCTTATCTGTCGGTGTAATAATCTGCATATAAATAATTATAAATTACCATCCAAATTGTAGATAATACGAAAGTGAAAGATAAAGCTCGACCGCGCCGCCCTAAATGGACTCGTATGCCGACCAAAATGGCGACATATAGGTACTGATAAAGAGTAAAGTCAAAAGTACCCAGAATGGAAGAGTTGGTATGACTTATTGTTTGATGTGGAAGAGGCGAAGAAGGTGTGTCAGGATCGTAGCAGATGGAAATGTGAAGTCTCCGTCTACCCCTCTGGGAGACAGACGTGAGAATATATATGTATGTATAAATGACCAAACAAACTTTCCAATTTATATAGTAGTACAATATATTTAAGGCCGCGGCTTCGTTTGCTTGTTTGTTTTAGTTCCCAACAGCTTCTCGTATTAACATAAGGCAGGGTTTCTCAAAAGTAGAATACCTACGCGAACCTCTAGGGGTTCGCCCGTTAATCGTAGAGGATTCGGAACAAGATTTCCGTTATGGCAGCTGACTGGCTATTGTCATCCCTGGGAAACGCCCGCAGATCAGACCTTTCAAGCTGATTTCAAAAATATTTCTGTAATAGATTATAGGGCAACAAGACAGGAAGCATGTACTCGTACTCGTAATATTATAATAGTACTCGATTGACCGCCGTGCGCGAAAGTACTCCCGAAAAGTCCTAGTGATGATGAGTCATACCCAATCTCATCGAAAGCTCGACCTGTGCCCCCTTCCACAGTTGAAAAAAGTGTGTCCTATCAGTTTTTAAATATTTAGGAAGAATATCCAGAGCTTTTTAACAAAGCGGTGAATTTCTTTTAGCCCTTCGTGACAACTATTTGTGAAAAGTGGGTGGGACAAACGACTATTTTTCTACTTTATTATTAGTATAGATTGGCTTAGAGCGCATCTGTGTACATATCCTGTAGTGGCTTTCTAGTTTTAAGGAAACAAAGTCCATACCTACCATCAAAAAAGTCCGATTAATATTCCAATGTCATTAAGGACTTTTTTCTTCGGGAATTCTTTACTGAGCCGTACATAGACGATTAGCCAACCGTGTGTTTCACCACCGGAAAACTCACGGAAAACCACCACTCACCGCTCCAAACAGCTGCGAGTAGAAGTAGCAGATGAGGGACATAGGGATGCAGTAGCTCCACACAAAGATGGCCGCCACAAACACCTTCGTGTCCTGGTCATCGGAGAAGTAGTCGAATGAGCACGTTGTCAGGAAGCCCTCTGGAAGATATATCAAGCTGAGAAATCTATGTGCAAAGGCATCAAGGGGGCGTCCATAAGTTACGTGACACATATTTGGCTGGATTTTGAATCCCCCAACCCCCTTAGGGACATCTTGGTGACATTCTCCTTAACCCCCCCCCTCCCCCAATGTCACGTGACTTTTATCATGAGTGAAAGACAAATAAATTTATCAACGAACTATTTATTATACGAGTACTAATGCTGGAGCACACCATTCTGAACGCAAAAACCAGAAGACAATAGATAATTAGAATTAGAAAAGACAATAATTCATCCATCCATGGACTACTGAGACTCTCTTTATTAAATCGCAAAATGTCACGTGACATTTGTTCAGAACCAAAGTGACACTGGACGACCACCTCCCCCCCTCCCCTAATTAGCGTCATGTAATTTATGGACCAAGGCGGATGGATGGACGCAGACAGGCTTTGCTTTGAGGGTTTCCGAATTTGGGGTTCCGTTCCTAAAAAAATAAATTAAACGGTAATTGTTGTCCGTCTTTCTGTCAGTTCGTCAAGCCCCTTCTTCTCGAGCCCCGTTTGATATATCAAGTTGGAACTAATACCTCCCACAAAAGTTTATGGCCCCATAGTGCTGTTAAAAATGAGGCTTTTAACTCAACGCAAAAATAATATTGCCCTTTTGGTAATCAATTTCATATAAATTGACTCACCGTGAAAACCTATAGGGCACTTCCAGTTGACTTAGAAACTTCGAGTTCCGTTCACAATTAGATCGTATAGCATCAAGAAGAAAGTGTGAAAAATTACGTATATTTAATTGTTCAAGAAGAAATTACGGAACAACTTAAGGGTGCTAACGCAAAATCTCGCACTCCAGTGTTAGGAATTTTTCGGTCTCGTGACGCGCTCACATAGGTGATGTGATTTGCAGCGATATGTTACGACTACCTAAACACAAATGTGTTTGCATTTAGCATAGCAAAGCATTTTCCTTTAGCTACAAGCACTAAGGCGCAGTCAAATGAAAATAATAGTTTTGCGGAATGTGTGCGCGTGCGACGAATGGCGACACAGGTTCCCCGTGTGAAAGCCGTCGTGCGTCTGGGCTGTAGAGTTGGGTAACTCCGGAGCAAGATATAATAAGACATTTATGTCACGCGACCGTTGATTTATTGTTCTAAGCACGCGACCTCACTTGTGTCCCAGTTATATCCCAGAAATATCAAATAAATCCCGCTCCCTCGCCCTTTTTCGCAATCTATACATATTATACACATACACTTTCTATTGTATGGGCTTTAAAAGTTAAAACATCTAGCTCCCAGCTTGCACGCACTGTTTATGAGCGAGACCACAACCTTCTCTAGAGAGACACGAGGGATTCGTGGAAGCAGTGGTCACTAAAATTCAGTAAATAACGGTGATGGGCTTGCTAACACAATCAAAAATAGTATTCACGTAGTTCAGATAAGGCATAATTTCAAAGTTCAATAAATTACGAGACACGTGCGACTGCATTTTGTTCGTTTACTTAAATTTTAGTTTTGAACGAGCTGTTTTAGAAAAAAATTATCTTTTTTTAGTCAACAATTGAACATCACACTTGCGCAACTAGTACTATTTGTCAGTGTCATAGATTGATTTCTCCTATTCTTAACTTCGTAGTTATTTGTAGATTTGTGTATAAATATAGTTTAATGAGCTGGATAAAGTAAGAGAGAGGTGAGTTAAGAATATAAGGAGAAGCCATAGAATAGAAGTGAAAGATATGATTATTATTATATTATAATTGATATGGATATAATATGTCCTAGAGATAAGAGATATAAGATATGATTACTCCCGTCAAAGACACACTTTCTACTGGGCTGTGCGCGTGAGTTTGGATGATTGAACTGCAAAGGTCACTGTTACTCCATGCGGAACGCCCCGCAGTGCGAGAGGGACGGATTCCGGAAAAAATAGCAAAATGTCGGTTTTAAATTAATATAAAATGAACTAATATCGCTATCAACATTTCCAACTAAGGAAATTTAGATATCCTTAAAATCTATCTAATAAATTATCGTTCAGGTCTTGTCATTCCTATTTGTCAATTTGTCATGCTATGAAAAAAAGTGTGCGCGCTCCATACATCGCTGTATGTTTGTGTTTTCGGCGGCCCGCTACGCGCACCGCGCCCCTTGACGTCCCGCGTCTCCTTGTTCGTCGCCTAAAGGGGTCGCCTCGCTCTGCTCCGCTTCGCTCGGCTCCCGAATTTGTGGCAATAAAGCAACCTAATACGCTCCTCCCCTAACCTATTTTTGACTTTTTGTTGGAAGTCTATCGTAAATTTCTTATTTCATACTTAATGATATTGTCGATCATTTTCATGCACCATATTTAAAAAACCTATTGCTAATTTGGTATTGTAACGTGATTTGTGGGTTTCCATTGTTTTTTATCACTTTTAATACCAGCCTAAAAAGGTTAATAAAACGTTTTTCGAGCGTGTAATTTTTGCATCTCCTAGCTTAGACTGTTTGAGAAGAAAGGGAGGAAAAGGCCTTCAGCTAATAAACATCCTTTTTTATTGTGCAAAAATGCAAAACCGGACGAAAGCCGCAAAAACATTAGGCAGAAATAATTGCTAACCTAATTTAAACAAGGCAATCTTTTTGCTGTTTGTAAAATACTCTTTTTAGGTTTCCGTACCCAAACGGGACCCTATTACTAAGCCTCCGCTGTCTGTCTGTCCATCTACCGTGTAAAAAAGTTGTGTCTGCACATTTAAATATGATATGTATGTATGTTTCGTTTTAACTCCAGATTTGGATGCGGTTTTCTTTATTATCATCGTATTGACCCTCGTCAACATTTAAGCTATAAGGGGTATTCATAAAATAACTGCCAAGCCAAAAAATTTAATAACAGTCTTTATCTTACGCGCATATCTTCTTCACTCATCTATCAACGCACAGCCGAAACTACTGAACGGATTTCGCTGAAATTTGGCATACAGATGACGTAGGCATCCGCTAAGAAAGGATTTTTGGAAATTCGCCCCCTAAAGGAGTGAACCGAACTCCACGTGGACGAAGTCACGGGCAAAAGCTAGTAAAACGTACATTGATTGAAAGACACTCCACGCGAGCAAAACCGCGGGCAAAAGTTAGTAACTGATATAATCTTGGTCAAGGTCCATTTATTTCCGATTACTCTTCGGATTGTTGGAGTCTTGTTTGCAAGGACAATGGGCCCAATCCCCTGGGTTTCGCAGGATGCACACGATTTGCCACTCAATTGTGCACTTAATCAGTCATTAACCTCAAATTCAGAGCAATTTGGTGCGAGTGCTGCGCAAATTGTACCGAATTACCCCGGGACGGAAATAAACAGAATTGTGGAGCGCGGTGAACAAAGTGAAATAGAGAGGTGAAAAATTTCACTTTGGTAAGGGCTCAGCGACAGTCATTCTTGGCAAAGTAGAAAAAATTATTTTGCATTTCAGTGCTGTTTTGCCTCAGTGTTGGGCTTGCACAAGGGGGCAAAATAAACGTTTTTGGGAGTCTGGCAAAATGAACGTCCTTACTAATCACTTACAACAGCGTTTTCAGTATAAATTGCTTTTGCTGAAAGCTTTTTGATCGCTGTTTGCAACAACCTACAAATATTTACTACTATCGAGGAAAATTAACTTAACTCTCTTTTTCAACCCTTTAATGTGGTAATAAAGATGATAAGAGAGCCATTAAAACTTTTTCCAATAGAACTTTGTAGGACAGAACCTGTATGATACGGTATCCAAAGTTTAAAAATCCATACGTTGTCCTACGAAGCGTTCGGACGGAGCGGTTCGAAAATTGTATGTAGCTCGGTGGCTTATTACCTCCCACGTCTCGCCCCGCAGCCCCCGCACAATATATCAGAGTGCTTTCGTTGGACAACTGTATGGGTTTTTAAACTGTGGTAATACTGTACAGGCGAGTTCAGTTTTTGTTAGATAGTTCTACTACCTTAGTTTGAAACTCCCTTCTCCTTCATCCATCCATCCATCCATCAGCCTGTTTCGTCCACTGCAGGACATAGGCCTTTCCAAGATTTTGCCACTTTTGGCGGTCCTCCTGGAAGAAATGCCCATACTCACACACGCTGGGCAGGCGGGTTGGTGAGCGCGGTGCCGAAACCCTTGCACCAGTGACGCCGCTGCCCGTCACCAGTCTGTTTTATGTAAGGCTCGGCAATTGGGGATGGTTATACCGCCATCCATCGGTCCCAGGCAATGGTGGGCCGCCTGGTTTTCCCTGAGAGCTGTTCTCTTACTCTCCCCCGAATAACTTCGGGAGGATTTGCGAGTAAGAATTAATTCCTTCTCCTTTAATACCCTAAAATCCTTGGAAAGTTAACTGATCAATTAGTAACAAGACAATAGCACACAAAACAATACACAATCAATGGTTACAAAATACTAATAGTGGGCTGAAACAAAGCGGATTGTGTCTGAATTAGTTTCAAATTGATCCCTATTCACTGCAATCTCCTAGTTCCGTAAATACATGTCATTACTTACACTCACCCCTATATCCTAGTGGGATAGGCAGCGATTACAAATGTTCATCTGATAGAACAGGGCTAAGGCTAGACTCTTAATACGACATAGGTAGTAAAAATTGATTTTAAAACAGTAGGAGATAGAATTCTAAGAAAACATGTTATAAATAAGGCCTTTTTCCAAGACGATAACAAAGCCCAAAACGTAATAAAGAAAAATTTGCTGCATTGATAACAATTGCAAAGTGAAGGCTGTTTTTTCAGTTTAAAATATGTAGTAGTTAGTCTAAACTAATAAAGTAAAAATAACCATAATGACAGTTGTAAAACATAACGACGCGTTTTTTTAAACGCTTTCGTGTGTGTTTATATTAAATATTGTTGACAAAAAACAGCAATATCCCACCTTTTCTTCATTCACCGCACTACTCAGTCGCGCACTTTTTCAGATATTTTTATCTCTTTCGTTGTGCGATCGACATATTGCGCCTTAACATATACGTTATTCTTCAATCGCGATAACATAATTTTTATATTCTAAATGTTTTTCTGGATATTGCTTTTCCTTGGCCCTTCTTCACTATGTCACCGCGCCAATTTAATTCATCATCATCATCATTATTTATTCATCAACAAAAATTGATGGCAAAAGGCTCTACTCACTTGGGCTTCGTATAAAGCTATTTTGATTAATACACGCCAATTCATATTGGAGACACAGTCGTAATTAGAAACAAGGTTCAATATCCAATATGATATATGTTTGTAATTTTTGTTCAAATCAATTGTGTGAACCCTCAGAGTGCGAGTTCTACTCACACTTGACCGGGTTTTTAAGGCCCTTGACCTTGATCCAATGACCTTGAGATACTTTAAATAAAGTCATTTGCATTTTATTTTGTAATCGACTGCTCCAAAACTTGGCGTTTACGGCAACGTTGACGCCACGCGCTCTCAAAATATCTAGATTTTTATTTATTAACTCTGCTGTAAATCAACATTTTTTAATTTCCTGGAATGAGTTTTATAAACTATACTTTTTTGTATTTTAGTGCAAGAACCATACAAATAACATTTGCGGTTTCCAAGAAATAGCCAATTTTATTCTAAAAACAGCTTGACTTTGGGAAATATTTTCAAGGTGTTTCTTTTAGGTGAGAATAATTTCCTGCAATGAGATTGTTTCTTAAACTTTAAATAATGACGTGTATTTTTTTCATAATTTTCAAGTTTGCCGTTTATGAGAAATAACTTCATATAATGGGAGTAATTTTAGGATGACGCTGGGAACACGAACACGCGCCTTAATACTTTTTTGTATGTATGTATAATAAAACCGTCTCTGAATGCTTTAGTGCAGTCAAAACTAAATTCTCTACATTTCAAAATAGTTATTTAGTGTTAACAGTAGAAGCTATATTACATTGGAAAATTTAAGTTTTCACAGCACCAAAACTAAAATCAAAGCCTTCACAGTCGACTTTCTTGCTAAATTATTTTTAATTTAGAAGATTTCTTATCTATAATGTTATCTTCTTTGTGAAAATCAGGAAACATAAAGTTTGTTTAAAATGGTTTAAATACTTGAACAGGATGTAACTATTTACCAGCCCATTTCTAGTTAAGCCACTATGCTCTGTGAGAAAATATCTCTTTTTTTACAAACTTTTTATTGATACGAGTTTTAAGTTTCTGTAAATAAATAAGGGGTGTAATAATGACCAAGTAATTTTTTTGCAAAAATAACGGGAACATAGTATGTGGTTTCCTGTAATGGTCTCTGTTTAAGTATGTAACTAATAGAATTAAATGTCGCGGGAACAAATGGTCAACGCATTGGAAAACGGGAAATTACAATCCATCAATTGAGTGAACGCCACGAGATAAGTCCCGCGGTTTAAGGCAATTTCGTATTTATTACAATAAAGTAACAACTTGGATAGAGTACTCCTTTCATGGAGTTTACCACGGCGTGGTTGAAATGAAACTGTTGAGGCTAGGCAGTAACTTTTTACCGCGGTTTCACATCCTAGCTCACTACTACGAACCTATTAAATTATTCAAATATTTGCGAACGGCGCTAATTTGTTTTCAAATTCAAGAAAAAGTTTTGATTTTAGAAAAATCTATATGAGTACGGACGTTTTATAGTTTAAAATACGAGGTTTTCAAGCACGTAGTTGTATTTTTCAACATATGGAGTACCCGAAATTTCAAGACGGATAGGAAGTATAGATTGTACCTCAGGCAAGACTTCGAACCTCCGACCTCTTGCTTTTACGGCACCGTTGCGCCACCAAGGTCCTCAAGGACTGGAACGTTACATTTTTCAGCCATACCTGTACACTGAATTTACACTGAAACTACTTGATACACCAGCCCGTAATGCACATACTGAACGCTCACGAGGGCGTTATCTGATTTCACAGGAACAGAGATGGCGTTTTCGTCGGAATAATTTCACATATTTCACAGTTATAGTTAACTAAGATTATGATTTATATCGAAATCCATCGGTTTAATTTTAATTTTCTAATGCACTCTAAATAATGTTTAGAGTACTCAAAGCGATTGAATTCGCTATAAATAATAATGTATATTTAATTGTGGTTAGTTTTTCATATACTATACCGGGTGTAAGCGAAGATAAATCTTTAAATGACTCTGTAATCTACTGATCATAATGAAGAAACTTCCCAAAGAAACATCCTTGCGGTAATGGGAAAAAAAATTAAGTTCCCTTACTAATTGTGTTTGTTTCAGATATATTCAGTATTCTAAAGTGGTCCTTTTTACTTTTTAAAATTAAGATTTTTTGACTACCTGATATTGACCGAAAATGGTGGCACAAAGCAAACCAATTGCCAAAAAGAAAAAAAAGAAAAAACTTACATGAGGTAATGGAAAAATATTTTCACATTCTCTTACAAATTTTGAAATCCTACTGTGGATTTTGATGGGCGAGTTATTTTGTTTTTTCTTTCGCGTTTAGTTTTTGCAGGAAGTGTTCAATGGTCACAGTAGATTATGTAGTTTAATTTAAAGATACCTGTCGGCTTACACTTTCTTTTCGACAAAAACTCTGGAAATGAGGGCTTACCTGGCACAAACCGTCCCCAGATCTTGAAGACCGGCAGCACTGTGAAGGGGATAGACCAGAGCCACGTGAAGAGAATCAGCAGCGTCGCTTGCACTCTGTTTATTCTCCCGTCCAGTGGACAGGATATCGTCCTGGCGGTAAAATGTGAATTTATCTATATCTATATAAGTCCTACAAAAATAAGTGAAAATAATTCTAGGGTAGATGTGTATCGTTAACTGATCACATTCAAGATGATTTTTTTTTTGGTCCCATATTTTTTTTACTTCCCAGTAATAATGGTTCAATCAGCTGACTAAAATTAAAAAGTGAAAAAAAAGTAAGCGCAGCAAAAACAACTTAGTTGGAAAGTGTTCTATTAGCGATACTCTATCAGCTCTTAAATTTTTTTCGCTGTGAAATTTAGAAGAATATTTATAATAAAATCTGGAAAAAAACAGAAACATATTCATCCATCCATCAGCCTGGTTCATCCACTGCTGGACATAAGCCTTTCCAAGATTTCGCCACTCTTAGCGGTTCTCCCGGAAGAAATGCCCATACAGACACACGCTGGACAGGGCTTATTAAATAAAATATCTGTAATTTTTGTCTGCTTTTTTGTTTTGTTTACACGACCGCTAGTGCGACAAGGATCTAAAAGAACGTGGCCGAAAGCAGAACTAACGCCGCCATTTTTAGGAAACGTCACATTTTGACAGTTCTCCGCGTTGTAGCAGCGCCTTCGCTCAAGTTCATTTTTAGATGCTTGTCGCACTGTAGGTACTAATGTAAGTCTATGGTACTTGTCTATGGTGTAACTTTTTTTTTTCTTATGGCCTTCTCTAAATTTCCAGTTTTTGCCAGTATCAAGTACAATCTGACACGTCGTTTATTCAATACAGTAAAATTTTAAAAAACAATCATATTTTTATGTTTTATGATAGGATAAATTTTGCCACGATTTAGATAAGTTTTAGTAGATAATAAATAAGACATATTATTGAGAAGGAAGGGATAATATTCAATAAGGCTGGGATAGATAGAAGGACAGTTAATATTTAGGGGACAGTTGAAAATTATCTGGTCCAAAGGACGGCTCTTTGGACCAGATAATTTTCAACTGTCCCCTAAATACCACAAACGCAGAGAGGAGGTACTAACTTGTATCTATCAAAGGCAATGACAGCATTAGTGATGGCCCCCCCGATGCCAGAGAGGGAGCCCAGGACCGCGTAGATGTCGCACCCCAGCTGGTACCCCACTATCCGCTGGTGGAACGAGTTGATGATCAGCAGGGGCATTTCCATCATCATCATCAGGTCAAAGACTGCCAGGTTGATGACGAACATGTTGCTCGCACTGCGCAGGGATTTTGATCTGAAATTAAAGTGAGTTTTCGGGTAATACTGCTTCGTTGTTCCGCTCTCATGCAGGTAATAAAATAAATAAATAAAAGATACTTTATTTGTCTTAGAAAACGGGCTAACATACAAAAATACAATATTACTGTAAATGTAAAATGGAAAGACAAAAAAAGTCTAAGCTCGGCATAAAGCTAGCTGACACGTTTGCAGACAGCCGCCAGTTTCAGCTTACCTTAGCCTTGTAATAAATTAAGTAATACAAGATAAAGTAGGAAAACTAAAATAAATATTGCCTAAAAAAGTTAAACAAAATAAATTAAAAAAACGAAAAATGTACAAAAAAATAATAAAACAATCCTGTTAGAGGTAATAGTAGTTTATGCTATAAGTACGGCAAGGAGCGATAATGGCCTTTATCTACTTGTATCAGACTGCCATTTTCATTGCGTGATGTGAGTAAATAAAAGATAACAACAAATCCTCCAAATGAACTTTGGGCGGCATTCTTTTTCTCTACACGCAATTAGCCAACTTGACGAAAAAAAACGGTACGTTTCAAAACATGCCATAAAACTGTGACTCGGGCTATATCTCGGCTATATGCGTAAGAATGCGTTCCGAAATTTGTCTATGTTACATAACCAAAAACTGTATTATAACCTCTTACCGATGAATGTTATAATAGTAATGTAATGAATGACTTCCGCCACTTATATGGACTTTTATAAATACATTAACACTACAATTTCTTAAAATTATGCTTGCCTCAAAAGGACTGCGTATCCAGAGCCTTTAAAGCAGGTGAGGGGAACCTTTGGAAAGTCGATGATACGCATCAACCTATGGCCCGCGAATTCATGAGCATAATGATTGTTTGCATTGAAAAATATGTTTTAATATCTATAGTTAACATAAACTGTTAGATAATATAAAATATTTATATATCGTCACGACATGAAACCTCTAATTTAAGCTATACCGGGTGTAAATAGACTGCTACCATTAAATGAAACCACATAATCTACTGACCCTACTGAACCACTTTTCCCAAGAGTCATACCCGCGGACAGCCTTGGTTTAGGAAATAATTGAGTTCCAAACAAAAACGCGTGAACCCTAACGCACCGACATATGGGCGAGGTTAGAGAGAGAGTTGACCTCAAACAGCTGGAGGTTTTACGGACGACGCTCTCTCTAAACTCGCCCGTATGTCGGTGCGTTAGGGTTCACGCATTTTTGTTTGGAACTCAATTATTTCCTAAGCTAAGGGTGTCCGCGGGTATGAATCTTTTGAAAAGTGGTTCAGTAGGGTCGGTAGAATATGTGGTTTCATTTAATGGTCGCACTCTATTTACACTCGGTATAAGCAATAAGCATCATCAGGAGCATTTAAGTTAGAGTAAAAACATATTTTTAAAACAATGTTTGTAATGCTAGATATCGCGCAATAAACGATATAAATAAATTTTTAAGCCCCTAATGATTGATGCTTATATATGGTGACTTTAATTCATACAGCCAATTTCTTACTGCAAACTTAAGTGACAATCTTAATAATCAACTTCCTATTATAATTACTTAGTCTTGCCATAAGTTCTGTCCCTGTTTTAATGGATAATTCTAAGGTTCCAAGAAAACCCTAGAAGTCAAATCTATATCCACAGGAACGAGTTGGTTTCAAACTACAATAAACAAGTGATTGTAATATAATATTATAAAATATTTATTTTTTAACGAGTCTCCAAGTAGCAGATCTACATTGTAAAAAATGGTTTGATTTTGGGTCTACAAAATTCCATTGGGATGGGTGAAAACGAGTTAAAGGTTGAATTTTTATGCCAATGATAGGATAGACAATGACAATATTTTTTTATTATAAGCTATAAATCCTCAAAATAATTTGTAAAATCGCAAGGCAAACATTTTTTTTTTCTTAGACATCCAATTGACGTGATTTGTTCATAATGGCGATGTTGCAAAATAATGGCTCCCAAAATATTTCAAACTCCTTTGTTTTCCAATGTTTATTGACTTATTTCCAAGAAAAAATTGTCTGCTTTAAGCTTTACCACAAATTCTAATGATTTATGGCTATGATTGAAAAAGTTATGAGGCGAAAAGCCCAAATTGTGTCGCGTGTTTTAATATGTCTGCTTCGGACGCTTCAATTATAGTTTTTTTTAGCACTCCTTTGAGCAGCTATGATATTTTTAAAGTGCTTGATTAGCTAACCAACAAATTCCATTCATAGATTTTACTAGATTCAGTCTGGGATGAAAAATATCCAACTTAATGTGAGGGACAGAACTTTTGTCAGGACTAGGTATATGTCTGTGATATAACCGAAACCAATGAAAAATATTGCAATACTGGTGATGGGCTAACATTTGATCGGTGATGGCATGGCCTTAGTCTTTGGTTTAGACAGTGACACTTATCTGTCTTGAATATTCGTTTGAGTTTATAAGAAAATAATAAGATAAATATTTCTTTACGCAATGGTTGGTAATAATAATTATTTCCAGAATTTTGGACCTTCAGGATACTTTAGAGACCAAGCAACAAAGATTGATCTTATTATTGTAACAAAACACCTAAAAAAAGGAAGTAAGAAAGAACCACTTTTGACTGAATACTTGGCAGGTTAGTTTATGAAGTCTTTCTCAAGATAACACGACAATAATAATAACAAATTGTTCCGACTCATATGCCCTAGCTCTTTTCATGACACAGACTGCCCAATTAATCTCATTCTTCTTTCTGTGTTCGTTACGTGTGAACGTTTAGGGTGAAATGCATTAGGCCGAAACTGCACACACCGCATTGACCGCTTTCTGGTACGAAAGTTGGTAAATATAAAAATATGTAAGTTTAGGCTTAGATATCAATTTCAAATAGTATATCTAATTTAAGAAGTTACCGATCAGTAATACGAAAATCATTATGGGCCCAAAGGACCCGTTTATTTTCCAGCCAGTCCTAGTTTTTCTGAGAAATCAATGCAGATGACGTCATTAGAATCGCACCATGCACGACGACGTGCCAATCTGATGGCCTAGCCATTGGAATTCATCGACTATTCGCATTTGGTAGAAAGGAGGCGTGTACGGTATGGGTGTGCACGAGGTTGCATAAGATTTCACACAAAGAAGAAGTGCCCGTTCACATTTAAAGAAGCTTTTAAATTAAAGGTTGTCATTTAATGAAGAATCTGGCCAGATCAAGCGCACGAAACGAGCAATATACATACCACAAAATTTAAGAGAAACCTACAAGGTTGCATTTGTCCGTAATCACACTATCACATCACATCACACTAATATTATAAATGCGAAAGTGTGTATGTTTGTTACTCTTTCACGCTGAAACGGCTGGACGGATTTGGATGAAATTTAGAGTAAATATAACTTACACCCTAACTTAAAATTTAAGCTAATATTTATCCCGAAAAAAGCATGTCATTAAACCGACTAACACGCGGGCGGAGCCGCGGGCAAAAGCTAGTCCACAATAAATGAAGAATCACAGGGACCGCAAATTCAATGTTTGTACTGTGCTGGAACACTGTTGTTATGTGTTAGAATGTCCACTCTATGAACATAGGTTTCACTGCATTTTTCATCTCATTTTATTTCGCGCGCGATATTTATATTCACGTTTAAAGGGCTTCCTGAAACGTCAATCTGCAGAGTATTCTTTCCTATGTTTTTTGGTTTTTGAATTGCAAATGTTTGTGGAAATAGTATTATTGTTCCACGATTAGATTGGGATTCAAAAGTACCGTTTGCATAGGAGTACAGACGAATTGATTACTTAGGTACTTAAGGCCATCAAGTAAAATAATGCTTTTCCAAAACACGAAATGATCGCTGATTTAGTTGTCTGAACTGTTTGCTCAATCTATTTTCAACTGTGTTATGAATGAAATCTTAAAATTTTATTTGACAAATCTGTCACAGATCGATGATGAAGTTGATGAACCCATGAGTGATTGATCATCAAAACAAATGGCAAACTGACAATTTTTTTTAAGAATACTTATCCATATTTTAATTCCACGAAATATTATTTTGGTAAAATGTTACATTTTCTACACATTATAATTTCGCAGTACTGAAAAAGTTTTTACGTAATTTTGCACATCCTACCTTTGGTAAATGTCATTTCATACATTCGCGTAAAGTTGACGATCGCACCTCATTCCCAATCCAAACGTGGAACAATAATACATGAACGTTTGTTGTTTCGTGGTTGTTTCATTTGGATTCCCATATAAGAAGTTAATTCTGTTTTTGTTTACAGGTACCGTTAAATATGGATTATCACTAGAGTTGGAAAGCGGAAAGTTACCCGAACACAGACATCTGATCTTCATTAAAGTTCATGCATCAAATGAAATTATTCGAACTCAAGGCTACAATTTATTTCATTCGAAACAGTTTAAAGACAGGCATGCCGAAGTCATCAGACATGGAAGCCGTAACACCTCATTGACTTTTACAACCATGCAACATGAAAAAGTATATTTGGAGATTATACGTGAAAACTATCCGGGACCAGATTATTATTCCCCTCTGGAACGAAGCCAGATCGTTTATGATTTGTTAATGAATGCAAGTTTTGCTAAAAGTACCATAAATAACAAACCTATCTGCCTTGAGGCATTAATTAAAATGGGAATCGTTGTGGATGTCTACGCCTTGCACGATGGCCCCTATTTTATCCAGAAACGTTTGAACTTAGCTGACATATCAGCCCGACAAGTGTTATATACTTACTGGACAGGGTTGAATAATATATTTAGAGAACAACCATTGCATGTGATACACGAGTATTTAGGAGAAAGAGTGGGTGTGTTTTTTGCATTTTATGGAGCTTACATGTGTTTTCTCATCACAATCACCATAGGGGGCATTGTATCATTTTTATGGGATGATATGAAACGAGGATACAACCTGGTCACTCAAGAGATATGCTCTGCCGAGTTTAAGCCTGTAACGTGGCCGACAATCACTTATAAATTAGCAAAAAGTTTCTTGGATGTCAGTCCAGTTAATTCTGATTATAAGAATAATATTTGGATTTGTCCTAACTGTGTGCATTTTAGAATCTGTCCAAATCGTCACATTCATGATTTTTGTGAAGAATCTAAATTTATTGATTACTTGGAGACCGCTACGAAATTGTACATTTTCCCGATATATTGCTTTATTTGGTCTGCAATTTTTATCAAAACGTGGAAACGAAAGGAGAATTTTTACATCTGGTGTTGGGAAATTGATACCGAATATGTAAAAAACATGACAGCTAGTCGGTGCTGTGGTGTTCATTACGTAATAAAATCACATCTAATAAATAAAATATTGAGAGTTATTTGGGAGATCGTCCTCTTGATTATTTGTGTTTTAACATCCTTAATGATGTTGTATTACCTCCTGCAATATCGATACCACTTAATGTTGAGTTTTGAGATGATGCAGGACTATGGAAGAAGGAGATATACAGTTATGGCACTACTCGGAGTCGTTAATATGATTTCTGTTTATGTTATAGAGTGTTTGTGGCAATTCATAATTACAATATTTCTCTCTGTTGAAACATTCCAAACCCCAGACGAGAAAGAAAATGCAGAAGCCAGAAGGGTATTTGGCGGAACATTTATCTACACATTTACGCTGATTGGATACGTGGCTTTCATTAAAGGACAAAACCACACAACTCCACTTGACGAAATTAACTTGACATATTTCGGGGGAATATTTATGGAAAATTGTCAACCTCTGACTTGTATGGATGAGGTATTCATTTTAATTGCTACTATGGTAGTATTGAAGGAATTGGTGTTAAAGTTCATCCCATACATCAGATTGTTTGGTTTTACTTCTGATTATAGTATAAAAAACTGGAAAAACAGATCTCCTTACTGGGAAAGAGAAAGAAACTTGTTTACTGATAAAGAAACGGAAATATTCCTGCAACGGAAGTATAGAGAAATACTGATGCAGTTTGCCACAACCACTTTCTTTGTTGGAGTGTGTCCTTTTGCGCCATTCTTGGCTCTGGTAACCAGTGCTATAGACCTTAGATATTGCGCTCGTCGTATTCTATTGGCATCCAGAAGACCACTGATACGAAGATCAACTGGTATCGGTCCGTGGTGGTACGTCTTAGTGCTGCTCGTATTCTTAATGGGTCTCAGCCACATCATGATTGTAACCATCACTTCGGACGTCATATCGAGATCTACCAGAGACCTTGACCTTAACATGGAAGACAAGTTAGACGTTATAAATTTCAAGACCGTTTTCCGGACATTCACAGATTACACCCGCATAAATGGAGTTTCAGGCCACGCTACCAATCGTACGAGAATTGGACATATACCACTTGTACTTTTTCCTGAATACGATTACTGGCACCATCCTACATTACGTCACCAACATCAAAAGTATCACGTTGAAAGAGACAGAAATTTACGTTATTACAGGCACTATTGGCCTGGAGTAGATCCAACTCTAGGGTGTTTCCCACGCCTTACAATGCCGTTTTACGATGGTGCACAAGGTTTTAAGCCTGAGGATCTTATTCCTGGCATAGCGTTGTTTAAAGTGATTTTCGGGAACATTTTTGGAAAAACGTGTGCAAATACTTACATTTATAATCCGATACACCATTGCTATTTTCGGGGTTACTATAGACGTTACGCATCAGTAGAAAAAAGAGCAAGGTATGCAGTGGAAGAGAGAAAACAAATACCATTAGTAGATTTTATAGTTTTACTTGGTCCTTTATTTTGGATGGGCAATATGTTTGGACCCCTTCCCTACACGCTTCACCACCGCGCCGATCTATATTTTGTACACGGTTACGCTTTCGGTTGGCAGCATCAATATGAAGCCTATTTAAGATGGTGGTATACAACGACAGCAATCGTCCTCATGACAATAATTTTATATGCCATATATAACTGCTTGCCCAATAAGCGGCCCCGGGTAACAGAGGCTTCTGCGATGGAAATGAATTTCTTACAGAGACAAACGACCCCCCGTATGAAACAAGGGTTGATTTCACCAGGAAAGAAAACTGATTGAAACTGGGCAATATTGAGTTATAGTAGATCGCATCCACCTTTTTCTACGGCGTAGCAAGTGCTACGATTTCATAGCTTTTCCGCTTTGTAGACCCGTTACGCCGTAGTCCAAACTCATATACGTGTCAGGAGCAAGGTACTCGTATATGTAATCGATTGCTGAGATGTACGAGCAAAGTTGCTTTTATTTCGACTATAAGGAAAGTGAATATTATAGACAGCCAAATAGACGAAAGAGTATTCACAAGGAAATACCATCAGTGGTATAGTTGTAAGGCCTGTTGAAGAGACGGAGTTGGTTCAGGATCACTTATTTTTTAAATGGACTGTGTAGTGACCAAAATATTTTTTCAGATCATTGAATGTTTATGCGAAAAATAAATTTTCTTTTGAGCTTCCGGGCATTGATAATTTTAAAATAAATGAAATTCGAGTCTCTTACTGGAAGTAAATTAGTGAAACAAAAACTATACATTCTTGGTTTAAACTCAGGTAATGATTCACAATTTGAATTTCATAATGCTGTAGAATTTTTCTCAAGTTGGGTTTAGCAAATAATATTTCTGTATCCAATTATACAATATCATTGCATTGATCAGCAAACTTCCTGAGTTATGTAATAAAATAACTAATAAAGCAGGATATATCATGAAAGTAAATAAAACTAGTTGTAAGAATTGGTACTACTAAACGAAGATTTTCAGACGTTTTTTATGATCGTTTTAACAACGAAGAAAAACAAAGCTCTCTTTCAAGTTAGGACTGAAAAGATTGAACAAAACAGAGTTAAGAAGTAAAAGAATATGAAAATACCCATACTTTTTAATTTTATTCAATATTAATTATGATGGCTAAAATAAGATAGTGAAAGTAGTGGTGTACGTACAGTTCGTTATTTTGATGTGATAATTGAATATAATTTAAAGATATAATCTATCTTTTTTTCAATATATTATATTAAATAATATAAAATTTAAATAATTCAAATGAAATCGGAATAAACAATATATATTATTTATAATATTTAAAATATACAAGCCCCTTTGTTCTTATGGTTCTAGTACATGATCACTATCCCCGAGGTCACGAGTTCAAACCCCGTAAGGCCACACTTGTGTTCGGGCTTTGGAAGGCATATTAAACTGGTCCATATTAGTGCCTAAACTAAAGCGATGTGCTCACTACACATTATGTTAGGACAAATGGTATGACCAAGCTACTGTTTTTAAACTTAGCGTCTACAGGACGACGACTGGCGTAGCAACTCATGAAGGCATTTAGAATGTTCGTAGCACTGGACGACTATTGGCTTTTAGCAACTCATAGAAGCGTGTAGAATTCTCGTAGCACTAAGCGATGACTGGCATAACAATTCATATAGGCATGTAGCCTATTCGTAGCACTGGACGACGACTGGCGTAGCAACGCATAGAAGCGTGTAGAATGTTCGTAGCACTGGACGACGACTGGCATAGCAACGCATAAAAGCGTGTAGATTTCTCGTAGTACTAGGTGATGACTTGCGTAACAATTCATAGAAGCGTGTAGTATGTTCGGAGTACTGGACGACGACTGGCGTAGCAACTTATAGAAGCGTGTAGAACGTTCGTAGCACTGGACGATGACTGGCGTAGCAACTCATAGAAGCGTGTAGAATGCTCGTAGCAGTAGATGATGACCAGCATAGCAACTTGTGGAAGCGCATAGAATGCTCGCAGCAGTAGACGACGACCGTTGTAGCAACTGATAGAAGCGGGTACAGTGCAGAAGGAGACTGACTGAGACTGGAGAGTTGCAATTGTGTGCGTGCACACCATTGACATGTGTAAAACAACTCATACAGCAGTGCAGGCAAGGTCAAGACTTTTATCTTAATCTTCGTTTGTTATGATGGATTTTTCAAAAATAGACCTTTCTTGCACTGCTGTAAGAGTTGTTTTCCACTATGTCAATGGTGTGCACGCAAAAATCGCAATTCTCCAGTCTCACGTTCTGCACTGTAGCATGTTCGTAGCGCTAAGCGGCGACTGGTGTAACAACTCATAGAAGCGCGTAGCATGTTCGTAGGACTCGACGATTACTGGCTTAGTAACTCGCAGAATCGCGTAGTATGCTCGTGGCACTGGACGAGGCTGCGCCGCGCAGGGTACATCTGTTGCATTGCACGCACAGACGGATCACTCTTACGTCATACGAAATGCGACGGTTCATTAAAATATGAACGTGTTCGTTCGAAAACTGTAGAGGGTATTATCCTATCGACTGGTATATAGCAGGTTGTATTCGCCAAGTAGAAGACTTTCCCAAATGAGTTTGCTCAAAATTTCGATGTATTATAAATTTATAGTAGTAAAATTTCATTTATTTCTCCAACTTGACACTATGAGCGTAACGTAACTCTATTGTAATAGAAATAAACGCACCATACGGCTCTTTTAACTGATCATAAAATCAGTGTTTCCCTGGAGATGTCCTGATATTGATCGATTTGACCAGGTTAGACCTAAATCTGGACTATAACGGTACATGGAAATTTTCTCTCCGTGATAGTCAAGCTTACCAGGAAAGCTAAACGTGTTAAAATCATCGAAGCTGCTAATAGCCAAAAGAACATTTTAGAAGTAGGCCCGGCATCTGTGAAAGTGAACATGAATGAGCGTCTTAACCATGACAACGAGGTCTTTATTACGAAACACTTGAACAGCGATAAATCAGTCGGTAGAGCGCCGAAAAATTTGAGACCTGGTTTCAAATCATACGTACGAATAATTTTTTAAAAATTAACGTGCAGTACGATTATTTGTATACTTTTTACTTGCTGAACGGTGGAGGAAAACATTGTGATGTAAACCTATATGCCATAAAATGCGCTTGTACCATAAATGCGACGATAACAGCCGATCACGTTAGCGCGTAAAAACTTCTGTGAAAAGATTGAGTTAGTTAGTTATTGAGTAGTTGCTAGAGACCAAGCGTAAGACCAAGAACGACCATAAAAGAAGAAAGATCTTGAACCGTAATATAGCAAGAAAAAAAGACTTTACAGTGGGTCTGGTCAATTATCCCTAAGAGATTTGAATCTGTGGCCTCCATATTGGAAAGCCGGCATACTTCCTCTAGACTACTGAGGCGGCTACCAAAGCCTTCGTTCATTGCTTCATTATTGCTTGTACCCGGAAATAATAACGGGGAATCTGTGCAATAGTAGAAAGATCGGGAACATATAGTAAGTTGTCCCAAATTCGTTCGGAAATAATGAAGTTATTTAAAAAAATATTACTTTTGAGGTACTTTATTTAGAGACATTATCGGACTAGGCCAGTAAACATAATTGCTGGCCTGTAACCATTGATATTAACATACCAAACCATGGACCTCGGGTCTAGTATAAAATTTACAAAAAAAGTGTCCTTAGTAAAGTGTCAAAATATTAAGAAACAAAACATTTTAATTTGAATCATATGTCATTGCTGCACGGCTTAGTTTTGATTGACGTGTGATTGACACGCTTTTTTAATTTTCAATGGTTTTGACTCTCTTTTGGTTCGGACACTTTTGAGCACAGACCCGATGTCCACTTGGATGAAAAGAAACTTGGTCAATACTTGTAACATTCCTTTTTTATTTCCATTTAACTTGGCTTTCAACATTATAATGAGTATTTACTACGTTGGCGGTTACAAAATAGGTCACATATCCTTCATCTATTTACTTGTTCGCGAACAGTTCAGTCTCAGATATTCTATGGGTCCAGTTCTGTCACGAACCAACATCGAACAATAGAAAGCAACGTTACAGATATTGTGTCGTACATTTATCATGTAGATTAAGAATCTTTCGAAATATATACGGTCCTTCAATAATATGTGAAAATAATTTTAGGGTAGATTGTGTATCGTTAACTAAACACATTAAAGAAGAAAACAATTTTTTGGCAAATATTTATTTTAATTCCCAGTTCTGTTTCAAATAATTAATACGGTAAAAAACGTAATAATTTGTACTTAGAAATCAAATTATCCTTCGTAAGAATAATCGTCCCGGAAGTGACCTAAAAATTTTCAACTTAACCCCCAACAAAGTACCTACTATCCACTTCAAAAGCACTTTATTGAAGCCGATTCTGGAGGGTTTAATTTTAGTTTTAGTGCTGTCAAAACTAAGTCTTCTTCATTCCTGAATAGTTCTTTAGTGATGACAACAGAAGCTATATTACTTTAAAAATTCAAGTTTTAACAACATTAAAACTAAATGAAAGCTTTCAGAATCGGCTATATTATCTATAAAACAATGGCAGTTGTCGGACTCGTATCATAAAAATCTTCAGCTCCAGCTCCTAACTCTTACTTGTTCAGCAAATGCTCACTTCCCTCTCTCGGCAATAATGTACTATTTCTACTCTCGTAATGTAATTTGCTTGTAATTGTTATTGTTATCGTTACGGATATGAAAAACCCTAAATAATGTTCAATTGTAAACTAAAACTAAAACGAAAGCTTTCAGAAACGGCTAAACAAGCTTCAAAAAAATTGTTTCATAAATAAAATCAATTTGGTGCATTTACTAAAATTCTAAATTCGTAGCGGAGGCGAAGAGTGCTGCACTGACTCTCCGTGATCGTGAGTATTGTGCACTTCCCCTCGATCAGTCAGCCCAGCCAGGACAGCTCCTTAATACTTTAGGAGGAGCTCTACTGAGCCGAACAGTTTCAGCATGCTGACACAAAAACTGGTCCAGTGAAGGGAATGTGGAGCTCGTCGCGATCCCTGCTTTTCATGTCTATAATAATTATAAAATATTATTTTAACGTAAGTGTGATAGAATATTACAAGCAGGTATTAAAAATGTATATGCGAAGTAAATTATTTTATTCGCCATTTTTTAAAAGTTATTCTGTAGTTTTGGTTTACTATGATCAGTAGACCATGTGGTTTAGTTCTTTGAGCGCATCATAAATAGACCCAGTAGTTTCATTCGACGGAAACTTCGATATCACGATAGACACCATACATTGATAACGGGCAAATTAGAAAGTAGAAAACTCATCTTCCAATTCCCAATGAACTAAATGAGTCAGTAAATTAATAAGTCCAGTAGGTGGACTGGAGATTGATGAACGTAAATGAAGAGAAAAAAGGGTATACAGATCGTAACAGATGAGATATTTACATATACCTTCTGGGAGATAGTTGAGGAGCGTATAAATTATTTGTATTTATTAGATGTATAATACTATAATATACCTTGCACACTTACATTTTTTTTAACATACAAAGTTCCCCCTGACATTTATCAAAACTAAACATTAGTCAAGAGACACCCCTAAATCGAAAATATACTCTATTTTTAAAGTAGACAACCTACTCAAATCATAATGTAGGTACCTACAATCAGTGTAAAATCTCCTAATGCACTGAGCCTCTATTTTCAATGCCAGGTAAAAGTATTAAATGTTGCTGAAACTACATTCTTTTTCCTACTTTATTATATTTTTTTAATTATCTATGTGTTTTGATACGTCCTGTTGACTTTTGATTGATATTACATTGTTTCTCTTTTTACTAGCGATCAGACTTTTATGTTATTATTTAAAGCTATCGAAGTCACTAAAATCTGAATATAATGTCAGCATAATTTTTTTTACAAAAGAAAATGCTATTTTGAACCTAAAATAAAATAATATAAAATAAAAACCGAAAACAATTTTTACCAGTGGGGGTTTGAACCTGCGACGATCGGCTACGCTACGGCAGCAAACCTTCCACATGTTTCACTAAAATTCTCATTGCGCTTCCCCCTTTTATCATAGCGTGATGAATGATACATTGCCTTAAACCTTCCCGAAGAAATGCTTTATCTTTCAGTGAAAACTGCATCAAACTACACTATAGAGGTTTTTTTTGACAAAGGTTGGCCTTTGTTTTCTATAATAACATAACAAAATGTTTTTGGCTACGCAAAAACTAATGACGTCGTAAACCAAGAAAATTTTAAATATTAATAATGTTGACTGTGCGTAAGACTGAAAATATTTCAAATTGACTCCACGTAGTCTATATTTTCAGGAAAAAAAAACAATATCATGAACCTTATTATCAATTCCCTGACTTTACTAACAAGACATTCTACACTGAAACCTTATTTTAGCTTTTATTGCTTTGTAATAAGGACTAAAATAGCTTAATCTAAGACTTCGACAGACATGCCTCTCCGGGGACTGTCGCGTACAATCTCAATGCGTCTATAGGAGCACTATCATGATGTTTCAAAACACACGTATTGTTTAATCGTAAATTGTTATAGAAGGAAGCTAAATGAATAAGAATAAGAATAAGATATTTATTCACCATATAACAATGTCCGTTATAAAAGGTTTGTCAATACATAAGAAATTTACACGAAATACAAAATATGTACAATGTACATACACAATGTAATTTATAAAAATTTACATAAAATAATGGCTTAAATTAAAAATAAATTAAAAATGTCATAATTAAAAATAAATTTATATTTTAACTGTATAATCAGAAAATGAACATGTCTTTAGCTTTAAATTCAAGAACTCATTAATTGAGTAAAACGGTTTATTTTCCAAAAAACGTTTCACCCTCGTTTTAAACTCCAAGAGCGGCAACTTTGAAATAGCTGTAGGTATTTTATTAAACATAATTAATTTAATATATTTTCCTTGTTTTTGCGTCTTTTTTAGTCTAGTTTTTGGTGTTATGAATTTCTCTTTATTTCTTGTATTATATCTGTGAATGTCCATTTTTTTAGGTAAATTGTCTTTTTGTAAATAAGTTTCGATCAAAGAGTTGTAAATAAATAATGAAATTACGGTCATGATTTTGTCTCTTTTAAAATAACTTCGTACAGACGTACGTTTGTGTAGCCCGTTTATAATTCTTATTGCCCTTTTTTGAGAAATTAGGACTCGTTTTATATCAGCTCCATTTCCCCATACTGTGATAGCGTAATTTATAATAGATTGAATGTAGGCATAATAAACAGCAATGAGGGTTTTTCTGTTAACAAGAGACTTTAATTTTAGTAAAGCGTACCGACTTGTTTACCGACACCCGTGTTGAACACTCTACTTTTCATCACAAATACGAGAAAATTAAAAAAAAAACAAAAATATGTTTGCAACAACAATTTCAACAAGAAAATTTGCCGCCACATTTATTTTGTGCGACGTTTTAATTTAATTTTGCAATCATCTTAATGACCAGTGCGATTATTTTAAAAATAAAATCAATTTAATGTGTAATTTTTGAGTGTCTTTCAAGCATTTAATGTAGCATTTGTCAACTGTTGCCATTTGGCTAAACGAGTGACTATTTATCAGTCAGTGAATGTAAACTAGCCTCGTCAGATTTTTTTATTTACTTAACCCTTGGACGAATTAAACCTCTTAGGGCTGTAAATCGAAGTTCCATCCCATATTTCGAATTAAATACGACTTTCAGAGCATTATTATTATATCCTTTATTGTACACACACACAGAAACTTAAACTAAGATAACAAAAAAAGTAAAAAATATGCACAAAGGCGAGCTTACCTCTTCAAGAGGTTTCTTCCAGCCAACCAGTACTGTGGTGAAAGAATACACTAAATAGGTTGGCAGCAAGCATACAGAAGGATTATAACAACTTATTCTATACAAATAAAATAATAAAAATATAAATTATAGATATAAATATAATGGATACAAATGAATCAATACAAATATAATATTAATATATACTTAAATAATTTAAAATATATACTTAAATATTACTCATACGAGAGGAAGTGCTCTTTTAATTTACGTTTAAATGAAGATATTGACGGACTATCTCTCAGAATCTTAGGTAGTGTGTTCCACATTCGAGCTGCTCGCACTGTAAATGAATTAGAGTAAAATTTTGTATTACATTGAGGCACTTGCAAGGTCCTGAGGTCACACGATCTTTGAAGCCTGTCACGAGGGGGAAGAAAACCGAAACGTTCGCGAAGATACGGAGGGGCAAAGGGGTTGTGTAAAATATTAAACAAGACGCTAAGCATGTGCATATTTCTGCGAGAGCGAATTGATAGCCACTTTAGTTTGCGTCTGTACTCTGTAACATGATCATACTTGCGTAGACCAAAGACAAAACGTATGGCAAGATTCTGGAGACGCTCAAGCTTGTTGACAAGTTCCTCAGTGGCATCCATGAAGCACACGTCAGCGTAATCTAATAGTGGCAATAACAAAGTTTGTGCAAGCATGACTTTCGTTTTAACAGGCAAGAAATTTTGGAGTTTTTTAAGCGAATGGAACGAGAAGTGCATGCGTCTACTAATTTCATTGATGTGCGCTTGCCATGATAAATTGCCATCCATGAAGACGCCAAGGTTTTTTACCTTGTCAGCAAAGGGGATTATTTCACCATTATACGACACACATGGTAAAGTTCCGAAGGTGATGGTATCTCTCAAACGCTTACTACCAATGATGATAACCTGAGATTTTTTCGGGTTGACAAGAAGACCGTAGTCTTGCGCCCACCTCAAAATTGAAGTCAGATCATCATTAATGGCATTAATAGCTGCCGAAGCATTTTCCAAGTTTATACCATCACCAACATCATTTTCAGCTCTAACTGCATCGAAATGACGATAGATTTGCAGATCATCAGCATATAAATGATAATTAGAGACTAAAGTGCGGGTTATCTCATTGATGAAAACTGAAAAGAGAATTAGTGATTTTAAAACATTTACCGTGTACATTATGTGCTATTAGGTAAATTATACTAGTATGTATTCTGCTACCCCATAATCTAGGTCAAATATGAAATTGTGACGTCAGACCATTCTGGTAAATGTTTTGAAATGGGGATGATAAAGTAAAAATTAAAGCTTTCAATATACTCATTAATGAGTATAAATAAATTTATGAATGGACACGGCGAGAATAGTATCACCAGTCAATCCAATATTGTCCAAAGGTGGACACAGGTCTGTCCAAGGATTGGCTGTATTTTTCTATTTTTATCTATCTTAATCCAGTTACTACTGGTGGTAGTAATGGTTGAGTAAGGATCACCAATAGTATATCAGAATTACTTGAGCCAGGGAAAAGCTAAAAAAATCTTCCAGTCGATTGTTTTCAGTTCATGATACGTTTGTTAGGAAGCACCTCGAGTGGAGCCCCGTTAATTAAATCAGAGAGTGACGTCACTCAGCTGCACGACATTGTTCCACAACTTTTTCCCGTGACGTAACGAGGAAAAAGAAAAACGGAAAAAGGTTTTGTTGTTTTTATTTTTGGGTTTCATCATTCACCCTTAGACATTCCTTGGATTCCGATTTACAACATGTGCGTGTGAGACTAAGGTTTGTGATGAAAACTGACTTGTCTTTATACCTATATACAACCAAATTGGCAATATACTGAAGAAGGGCAATTTCAGAAGCTCCCGGAATAGATTGGTGGGTGTGTATTAAATCGTAATTCAACTACGGTGTGTAATTGTCATTATTGTACTAGAACCAATTTTTGTCTGTCTCTTTGTATGTGTGTATCTTCCGGTTTTAATTGGAAACATTCAACGGATTTGCATGCGGTTTCCTTTATTACCATTGTAGAGACACTGGTCAACATATATGCTATAAGGGGTGTGAATTAAATAACGCCCACCTTGAAAACGGGGCAGATATTGAATAAACGTGGGCGGAGTCGCGGGCGGAAGGCCAGTAAAGTACAAAACACTCAAAGTTACGGAACATACCTCCATAGTGAGAATAATGAAATTGAGTCAAATAATTAGGTCACAATTAAAACAAAGTAGGTAAGAGGCTTCATCGCCTATATATCGATTAAAAATGATTAAGATTAGTTATTGTATTAACAAAAATTTAAATGTATTAATTAACAATCAATATGGAAATCAGTAAACGTAATAGAACATTTTGCTAGTACGGTATCTTAAATACTTGTTGTTACTTCGATTTCAAGTTCGTTACTTGACGTTAAATTCCCGTGAAACATAACGAGGGGAATGCGTGTAGTCAATTAATCATTCGCTTTGAACAGGCGATATTAACTTGAAAATTAATTAAAATCTGATCGTGTTATGAGTGTTTCTCTTTTGAAGGTACGAGAATACTTAGTAGTTTAAATTTCAAAGGCTTTTAGCTGTTTACTGTGGTGCCATAACGAAATTAAAGTTTAACAATCCATACAGTTGTCCAGCGAAAGCGCTCAGACAGAGTAGTTGTGTCGGGACTGCGGGGTGAGACGCGGGAGGTAAGCCACTGAGCTATATAAAGTTTTCGAAGAAGCAGTTCGGAGTCTCGTCCCGCACAACGGCTCCGTCCAAACGCCTTCATTCCAAGCGACTCGTCGCGTTCTGACATGACGTCATGAGTAGCCATACCGGGGGAGTGGTTACAGGTGTAGTAACAGACATTCGGCATTACCAACTTCTGTAGATTTTTACACTCCCTGGAAAGACTGCATTAACGCCTCGCCTTCTGTCGCTCTCGCGGCGTAGATCCTAGGCCTTATCAACGCCTTCTATCGGGTAGGGTATTGGCCAAGCATAAGACAATGGTAGGTGAAAAAAACCAAACGGATGTTCGTCTTTGTAATTAAAGGCTCTTTTGATTAGCTCATACCAGTTCGGTCCTATTAGTAAAGTCGCTCTCATAGTCGGAATGCGCCAACTTCTTCATAACATCATTCTGTTTTAAGGTAAAGTCGGTTAAATAATTATATACTTACAATTTTGTATGTAACTATTTTGAATTTCTTAGTGAAATTTGAAGTTAGTTATTTCTTTCTTAGGGTTCCGTAGTACCTGAGAGGTAAAAGGAACCTTTATGGTGAGACTCTGTTGTCCGTCCGTCCGTATTTCACAGCCTCATAACTTTAGCCCCGTTAAAGATAAAGACTTGAAATTTTCCACAAAAATAACATTTACTCGCACACATAATAAAGACTAAAAAATAATTGAAAAATTTGAATTTGTTTAAAATATTTCCAATACAAAAGAGAGAAAAATAAAATCATAAAAATACAATATGGAAATCAAATTGTAGATATTGAAGAGCTGATTATAAAAATATGTACTTTTACTATATTTACCGTCACAAATTTCGAGAAATCTTTTAAAAACCACAAAAAAGTGCGTGTCCCTCCCCCCCCTTATTTCCGAAACTGGTGGACCGAAAAATATGAAAAAAATCATGGGAATTTGGGATTACGTAAAAATTACAGCAAAAATATAGCGGTTGAGAAATTCACGATAGTAAAATGACAAAATTAAATTTTTCATCCACAAGTTTTATTTATATAAAAATATAAAAATATTTTCTATCCATAGTAAGTATATCTCTTATGTTGCTATTCATGAAAAGCAATACGTCCTGCCTGTTCCCAAAACTGTCGAATTACGAAACCTTACTTGGACTCGCACTTGACCGGTTTTTGTTAAACGTTTATTTAGTTTTACATAATTTGTGTTGACTAGTTAAACTGTAAAATACGGATTGGTTTTTTAAACGTGCCGTTCATACGATACGAGGGTCAGGTGGGTATAATGACAAGATTTATTAGCGTACTGCAATCAGCAACCTTGTACAAAGCGATTGTCTCAATCGCGTGTGGTGTCTGTTATGCGTTGATTTCTAGGTAGAAGGTTAGGTGGGTATAATAATTAATGACATGTTTCCTACAATCAGCACCCTAACACAAAGTCATTACCGCAATCTCAAGTTATGTGCTGTTATCTGTTAAGGAGTTCTATGGCAATGAAACCGGGATCGAAGGTAAGGTGGGTATAATGACATTTTTGAAGTAATATCCTGCCATTATCATTGCCTCAATATCAAGTGGTATGCCGTCTTTGATTGACGATGAGGAGTTCCACAACCTATCTAAGAAGACCTTAATCAAATCATGACCAAACTTAAGCGGGATCTACCTGGAGAAATGTCCTTCCAAAAAAAAAACGTTCAGGTCGGTTAAGAAATAACGGGGTTACGGAGTAACATACCCAAAACATATATACATATAAAACATTAAATACAGGAGAAATGTAAACCACGTCCTTTTTTGAAGTCACTTGAAAATGTTTTTAGTAAAGGCGAGGTTAACCAGAGAAATCTGTCCTGCTCCAACGCTTTCATTTTACACATGTTTATCCTGCTCAGCGGAAGCGGACTGCTCAGAAAACTTGCGGTTTCCAGAGGTTGTTATTTATTATTTTGGAATTAGGGGGATGGGTTTTTAATATGACTGCCGTTTTATATCAAATTTTCTAAGAAGTTTTTATTCTCCAACACTTAATACAGCTCAAATGAAATGATACTTAGATCATAGTTTAGACCTATCTTTGTGATTTAATTAGATCGGGCAAAATGTAAGTAATCGTGTATAAAATGGCCGAAATATTGAGATCTAAGAGTGAAATATGACATATATGTTTTACAAAAAGTAATCATCGCTATTTATCGGTTTAAAACGAATTTGAAATGGGACAAAATGGGATAACCTTAAGATAATATTGCTTTTCCTGTTGATCCTATTCTTCTGGAATTAAATTATAGCACATTAAATGATAATGAAAACATTTTAGACATTCCGTTAAAACAGAAAAAAACATTTTTAAATAATATATTTTATATACCTATCTTTATCATGGCATTGTTGTCTTTCCCAACGGGATACCTGGATAAGCAATCAAAGGAAACTGAAGCAGGACAGATTCGATTCCATCATTCTAACAGGTAACCTGCAATTTTCTACTCACGTGCTAAATATCCAGATGACGATGCCGTTACCAGTAACGGAGGCAAGCATGAGGCCCGTATAGATGAGGGCTAGGCCAAAGTGCCAGAACTTGTTGACAGCCGGGAAGTTCCGCCAGTGTTCATGGACCAGGTCTTGATGTTCCTCGGGGATATTCCAGCCTAGCATATGTTCCACCACTTCTTGGGAGACCCTGCATCAAGGTCGTTAAATCATCATTTCGGATATTGCACAGACATGACAATGCTAGATGGAGATTACCTTGAATTTTAGTTAATAATATAGCAGAATGTAAGCTTTACATAGATGATGATAGGTCTGAAGAAAATCTTTAAATTGTGATAATAACGATTATAGATGAGAGAGGTAAAGTTATAATATAGATACAACTGCTGGCAGTAGAAGGCTTGGTCGAAATGAAAATCTTCCAAAAATAGGGAAATTCGGAAACCAAAGCCAGGTACTTACATTTTCAAAGGCTGGGCTATGATCCCGATTTCTTCTAATGTATAATTGGTCGCCATTTTGTACGCCAACTCACAACAAGATGGCCGTCAAAATATAAAGGGAAATTAAATGATTGTTGCAGATTTTAAGGTTTCATCTGTATTTACTATGTTTCAAATTATTAATGGTACTATTGTTAAAAAAATGTGGTGTTTTCTTGACGAAGTGAGTAGTCCGACGTTGATTGTCGCTTCTCACTTGTGGTGTATTTCTTCAGGACCCAGTTTTATATATCGGCCGAATTGTGCGTGCCAGTTAATTCCTTAATTCAATAAAATAGTAAAGCTTCTTGTAATGTGGGATTTAGTCAAGCATGACTGATATCGTGGTCTCAGGTTCTCAATCTGTGGGGAACGATTAAGGAAAGTAAAAATATTGTAAATATAATATTTTTAAGTTGCGGTGCTCGTCTGGGTTTACGCTTGTAACTCAATATTGTAACAAATTGTTGTGCATAAAAGCTACATTTTGAGAATTTGATGTCAACTCAGTCTAATGTTAATGAAACAAGTTAATTTTATGGACATACTCATTTTATGACTATCTCACATAGGGTAAGGCAGAGACTGCATATGTACCTGTGCTACAATCCTGCCACACTTCTTCTTTATCGTCTTCCACATTCATCGATCGAGTTATACAAGGTATCTTGATGGGTACTTGGCCCTTCAGTAGGTCACGAATTTGGTCAGCATACGTCCTCAACAGCGGTTAGATCGAGCTCTATTACAAACTTGTACGCCCAAAGTTATAATGCGCATAGAAATCTATTAACCGAGCGACCGGACGTACCACGTGATCTTACTGCTTGTATAGAAAGTGTAGGTACGAACTTTGCCGAGCAGTGGCGAAGATTCGTATGTACATTTAAAGTTTGGGAGTACTGTACTTAAATATCATTCTATTATTTAAAATAACATTTTCTAAACATTTATTCATTGAAGTCAAAATTGTATTTAAATCAGGCAAAGACCGGAAAGTTGGCTGTTGGATAGACAGGGAGGTCAAATAGAATCAAAAGTAGGCGGTCTCGTCTCAAACTTGATTAATTTACATATTTCCAACCCTCAAGGGATGCAAACTTTATTATTATTTGATAATTTTCATGTTTGTATCGAATAGGTATTATTTGGGGTAAAAATAATGTTACGTTGTTGATATAACAGATGAAAATGTAAAAACTCTCCTTTAAGAGCCATATTGCAGACCCAACACGCACTGGGCCGGTTTTAGAATTTATCAAAATAACGGTTTTTACAATCCGCCTGCAATACGGCTCTTAAAGGAGAGTTTTTACATTTTCATCCGGTATATCAACAACGTAACATTTTTTTTACCCCAAATAATACCTTTTCGTAGTTGCCCAGTACATTATATAAGCCAGAACTTCTAATCCGCTCGGAAGTTGCTCTCCCGAAGAACGGCCTATATGTTGTCGTGTTTAGCGGGGACTAAAAGTTTGGCGCGACCTGTACTTGTAAATCTGTAAAGCCTACTTAGCTGCGATAGTTTTCCTTTTAACTTAATTATATACCTATATACTAGGTACTTCTGTGAATTTTTCCACATATTCATATACATAACCGTTTAGCAGGCAGGGGGGGGGGTCACGTCTTGAATCTAACAAAAATTAGCATTTTAAAGCTTAATATTTCGCCAACGGATCCCTAAATCGAAAAATTGTTTTCACACGCCCTAATGTTTTTAAACGACCTATCCAACGATACCCCACACTATGGGATAGACGAGAAAAAATTACAGCACTTGAAAAAAAATTCGAAGATTTTTTTACCGTTTTGTCGGCGTCATTAATATGTATATCCATGCCAAATTACAGCTTTCTAGTACTAATAGTCTCTGAGCTAAGCCGCGGGCAGAAGAACGGACAGACGGACATGGTGAAACTATAAGGGTTCCTTGTCGGACTACGTAACCCTAAAAAGGTGGGTTTTTAACAATATGACTCTATTTTTGACATACTTGCAGATTCATAATGGGAAAATCATTCCTTGGGAAAAGTTCAGTATTTATTTATAGATACACTGAAAAAAAAATGTAAATTGAACAAGATCTTGTTAACGTTAACAACATCTTAACTCCATATGAGCGCAACAAGATGTCAGTTTCCTGTACTAACTTAACTTGTTTACTTTGATTTGCTTTCAATGAGATTATGACTCATCATCATCAGGACTCTTTGGGAGTAGTTTTGCGCACAGCAAAAAAAAGCTGGACATAAACGGCTCGCCAGTGGCTGAACACGCCTTAAATTACTGGCTAAGGAGAAATTCTTTGTTCCCCGTAAGGTGATGGAAGCAATCGAAATTGGTAGGCATCCCGAATTTCAACAGAGACCGTAATTGGCATCTGGCGCCAACTTGGCAACCCGTGCTTGACGCTGCGTATGACAAAAAAGTGCCAACTGTGGTTGAGGACATTATCAGTGCCGTCTCTGTGACTGGACCTAGTGAAAAACGTGACCCGGAAGTAGAAGTGAAAACATTATCAAACGTCCGGTCGAGTCTGGCTTCGATAATGGAAACCTCTGAACGCAGCCAAAAAGCGGAAAGGCGAGCGGTGACGAAATAGGGGATGGAAGCATAGTACTCGACTGACCGCCATGCGCAAAAGTACCCCCGAAGAGTCCTGATGATGATGAGTCATAACCTCATCGAAAGCTAGACCTGTGCCTCATTACACAGTTAAAAAAGTGAGTCCTATTGGAAACAACCAATAAGTTAGTTATTATAGCCAAAATTGACAAACAAGCCCCTTGATAGGTTTGTTTCAGTGTACCTGTCCATTTTCAGATGTCATTCACGTCGTGTTCCAGAGAGAAAGGTTGATTCTTATGATTTCCATCTGCTAAGATTCTGTCACACCTCTTCCCCATTCTTCAATCAAGTCATACAAGCTCTTACATTCTGAGTGCGTTGAGCTGATCTATCTTCAATGTCACTACACCCGGTGACATTTTTTTACACCCAAGCTCATACAGGAGGCTTGGTAGGTGAGCAATTTTTGTTAATAAAATGTTGACGTCCCATAGCAATTGAATCGGGGCTGGACTTGCGTTTGTTGGGAACACGAGAAGAATAATTTACAAATTTCACAAAATGGGCCATCGAACCTTGTCAATGAGCACTTACCGAGTCGTCAGTATGAATTTGGCAGCATAAATAAATACCATCTTATATATGCACTTTAAATAAACTGACCTTATCACAGTTTAAATCTCAATTTGTCCTTTCAGGCTCCCTATCTGTTAATACCACCATCTTTACATCACTATCTGCTTATTTCAGCAATCTATTTCTCCAATGAACAATCAACTTTATATTGACGAGTATAGAGCCCATTTCTCATTGGATTGTTCGTTTTTAAAATGCCAAGCACGTTTCGTTGCATGATGCGAGGGATCCGTCACACGCCTTGAACTCAGTATTGCCAAGTTAAGGCCGCGCACCGTACATTTACAAATGGGAAATGGGTGTTTTTTACGTGATGGCCCCGCTGCACCCCATTTGATACTCTCGCGACTCGGATTTTGAAACCCTAAGTTTCTTGTTATTTCAAGCTACCAAACTTGTAAGAAACTATGTATGAGTTTTTATACATTAAACTGTCTAACTACTAGGTGCTGAGAATAAGTTAGGAACATATAGAACCAAAAAAAAACAGGTTAAATAGGTACATGTTTTCTATTATAAGGTAAGTGCATTATTTTCGGAATTTAAAACGGCTGAACTGATGTTAAAAATACACAACTAAAAGACCATGAAAATAAGACTTCAGCTTGCCCTATTTTTGAGATGGGCATCCGGACGGTACGGCGCCTTAACGCTTTCGGCGCTAGATGTAGCGCTTTTTTAGTCAGGACTCGATTTGAGAGAAAAGGAGAAATTTAGTTACGAGTATGTAAGCACATCATATTACATTGCTCATGCGGCGGACATTACTGATAGCGATAATTAAACCATAAGAAACATTAAGTACCGCGTCTGCCATACCTTGATAACCTGCGTTGTCAATTGATAGCGCTTCGAATTTTTTAACAAAGGGCTATATATGATTTGCTTAGCTTATGATGCTGATGTTCAAAATCCTTCTGAAAACGAGGAAAATCGAAAAAGCTCTGACATTTTTAATAATGAAATTTTGAAGATTTTATGCATAAAAAAATATAGTGCCTACTTGGCAGACGTGAATTTTTCTATTACAATAATGCGAAGGACCCCAGAAAAATAATCTGCCAGCATTGTTGTCTCTGCGTTGGTAAATTGACAGCGCTCTAAAAAGAAAAAAAAAATGCTTTTTGGATTGATATTTAGATTTCTTAAAAGAAACAAAAAATCGATGAAGCAGACTTCCAGGCCCCTGATTAAAAGGCAGATCATTTACCTATTTTAATTTTAAAAACTCGACGCTCACGCCATCCATAGTAAACCTCTTAACTTTATTTGTTCTTTTTGCCTGTCATGTTAAGAAGATAAAAATTAATAAGTATACAAAGCAATACTCGTATAATACCTTTCTAATAATAAACTATAATCTTACTCGCAAATCCTCCCGAAATTATTCGGGGTAGAGTAAGAGAACAGCTCTCAGGCAAAACCAGGAGGCCCACCATCGCCTGGGACCGATGGATGGCGGTATATCTGTCGCAGTAAAGTAGTTAAATCAGAGAGTTAGTTGAATCTCTAGAGAGTTAATTAAAGATCGACATTCAATCAAGTCGCTAAAGTTCCGTCAGACAAGTGAGTGAACGAAACGTTTAACGAGTTTCCTAAACGTTCCTAGGCGCATTTCAACTTTGGTAGGGTGACCTTTGTGAGGCGTCCCCGAGTAGGATACTAAATAGTCGCATAATGGATAGGTCGAAATTTATTTAAAAACACTAGGTTAGGTTAGGTTTGAACATTATGAAACAACTCAGAGCCGAGCGAAGCGGAGCGGAGCGAGGCGTCCCCGAGTAGGATACTAAATAGGTGCATAATGGATAGGTCAAAATGTATTTAAAAACAGTACGTTAGGTCAGGTTTGAACATTATGAAACAACTCAGAGCCATCATCTTGTTTTACATTATTAATCAATCAACACGCTGGCTTTCGGTCAGACAGATAGTTAAACGTTTTCGACGCTGCTTTATTTGAATCAAAATGCTAGCGACTTGATTGAATGTCGATCTTTAATTAACTCTCTAGAGATTCAACTAACTCTCTGATTTAACTACTTTACTGCGACATATCCATCCCCAATTGCCGGGCCTTATATAAAACAGACTGGTGACGGGCAGCGGCGTCACTGGTGCAAGCGTTTCGGCACCGCGCTCACCAACCCGCCAGCCCAGCGTGTGTGAGTATTCACACCATTCAGTGTGTGAGTATTTCTTCCAGGAGGACCGCCAAAAGTGGCGAAATTCTGAAAAGGCCTATGTCCAGCAGTGGACAAACAGGCTGATGGATGGATGGATGGAATAAGCTATAATACCCGCTCTCCCCCGATTCAATTAATTTCAAAGAACTGTACTGCTTTAAATCGGCAAAATGTCTGCAAATTAATTTTTTGCATTCAGGTAATCGAATGGACGCTGCAAGAACCATGAACTTCATTTCATTTAATTTCGAACAAATGACTTAGTATGGATTTTTTTCCATACTTACAACTACGTCCCGTCATAGTGCAGAACCCTGGAAGCCTACCTCATGGATTTTTTTGTTTTGAGACAGACGTGACCAATGAGCAGAAAATCACTTGAGCAAATTATACGCAGAAACGTTTTTACAAATTTAAAGCTGTAGAGCAGAAACGCAGCGACGTAGGACCTTAATTGACTGTACTAAGTCGATTTGTATTGATCTTAACTAATCCTTATTTAGATGAAACATGATCTTATCATAAATCGAAATGCTCGCCAACACCCGAACTAAGTAATAATCTGCTAAACGAGAGACTGGGTGGCGAGGAAAGGAATCGCACTGCTATTTTTTGTTACTCAGTGAAAAATATGAGTTGAAATAAGTTTACAGTCCCTAACAGTGCAATAGCAACGCGTTGTGGTATGGTGTTTTGTAAGATTATCAACTAAGGGCGCTTATAGACCCTAAATTAGCCACTCGATGTGTATCGGTACAAATATCGCGGATTGGGACAATCGCTGCGTCTCGGATAGCGCATAATGAGAAGCAGCTGATGGATAAAACATTTGGTAACAGCATCATCATAATCGCTTCAGGCGTTCGGAGCAGTAAAAGAATTCTTGCTTAAATAATTATTTTTATTTAAGCAGTTTCCACAATGAACATTATAAAAATATAATTCTACGAAGAGCTGCGTTTACCTATTTGTTTTGTTTTAAATTAGGCGTACTTATGCTAGAAAGAGTTGCGATTATAGCTTGAACCCTTAGATCGAAGCGCGATGCTAGATAACTAATTGATTTCAGCGTACCTTTGATTGGTGCGAGCTTTTTTAAGGTTCTCATAAAACTCCCTTTTGAAGATCCCCATCTGAAGTTCTTACTTTACCTGTCGTAAATTTGTCATCTTATTCATCATTCATTCATTCATTCATTCATTCATTTCATTTCATCCCTATTTGATAATTTCAAGTTAAGTGGTGCTTAAGTATAAATGCAGCGTTGTGATTAGCTTATTTTTGGCTTAATTTTATAATAGTAAAAAAGGTTATACAGTAGTTAGCCGTGTCATGTGTCTCTATCAAAACAAAATTTAAAAGCTACACGATCTTTTCGGTAGAGTACCTGCCTCTCTTCGCTCCTCTCTGCAATTGATTTAACCTCTTGATACGAAACATCAACTTTTTCTTTTACTTGGTAAAGGTAATTTCGTTTAGGGCTTCCTATTCCTCTTTTCCCTTCTACCATTCCTTCTATGATTATTTTCATGAGATCGTTCTGTTGCATCTAGTGGAACTTTCCTTTTATGTTTCCTCTTTTGTTTTGTGTAGTTATGAACAGACTTCTAGTTTTCTTTTTCATTATCAATACTTTTTTTTGTGTTCATAAATCTACCGTTGAAAACAGCAGCACCAGACAGGTCCAACTTTGAGTTTGGGTCTTGATACTGGCAAGCGACTGTTTAAAATATTTTGTATGAGAAATTCTGATTCCTCTCGTAAACCGCTAGGGGCGCTGTACAATTTCTCGTATATTTTGCACAGTCGTTAGTGACTCCATCCATCCATCAACCTGTCATTGTCCACTGCTGGACATAAGCCTTTCAATATTTTGCCACTCTGCCGGTCCTCCGTCCTCCTCATCGAGCCGCCACCCGCAACGTCCTTCAGATCGTCGGTCCAGTGGGCACGAGGTCGGCCTACACTACGCTTTGCTGTACGTGGTCTCCATTCTAACACCTTTCGGCCACAACGTCGATCACGTCGGCGACAGATATGGCTGCCTACTGCTACTTCAACTTACTGATTCGGCAGGCTATGTCAGTCAGTTTCGATCTCCGAAGGATCTCCTCGTTTCGAATTTTCTCCATCAGAGTTAGTGAGTGTCGAAGCCTAAACTTTCGAGTTTGACACTCGTATTTATAGAGGCATGTTTGCTTATTGCTAAACGAAGAAGGAAGACTTTGATGATTTAAAGATTCAAAATGTTTATTTGTAAAATAGATACCTACATAAAGTATACGTTTTACATGTCAAATCTAATCTGTATAAAAATTACATTTTATGATGAAACAAATATGACACGGGAAATATATAAAAAAAACTATGTATAAGTTGGGCTACTAAAGTTATACACATGCATAAAATAAAGACTTATTGGAATAAGAATATTATTATACATAATGCAATTAATACATAAGTTGATAAATAAACTGAATAGACCATAAATAAATATAATGCCTAAACAAATATAGGTATATACTAACATAAGTAAGAAATTAAAATATTGTATATACCTACATAATGCAATGAATAAATAAGTTAATAGATAAATAAATAGATATAATGCCTAAATCCGCCCATTCGATTAATCTTGCTAAGAAGAAGGGCAAGAAACTTAGCAAGATCATGTCTTTTTTATCAGTATTTTTTTTCTCAATATGGCTTCATACAGTCTTTTTGTGAGAAAGCATGTATTTGTACCTGAAGTACTTCGATAGGCCTTTATCATTTTGAGAACGAAAAATCGACGCAGAAATTGGCTGTACGACTGTTCGACTTTTTCCACTCGGGGCACTTCTAACATCTCCTTGGAGAAGTCACGACCATATACCGTGTGATAATCCTAACATTTACTGATAATACTGAATTACTAAAACCCATAGACACAATTTCCACGCAATTATATTTTTTAGCTCCATGCTAATTTTAACTACCGATTTGAATGAATGTATGAATTGACACTTTATTGTACACCTTAAAGACATTAAAAATAAAGGAAAACAGAGTTTAGATTACATAATTATGTAAAAATGTGGACTTATCAGTTGAAGCGTTTCTTCTAGCGAACATTTATGTGGTAAAGACATTATTATAATACGAAAATTAAATGGGGATAGACGATGAAGAAATAAAAGATTCAGTATATAAAGTAAAAAAAACAGTGTAAATATTATTATTAACTTAAAAACTTGTATATAAGGCCCTACAATAATAAGTAAAAATAATTCTAGGGTAGATCATGTATCGGTAATTGATCAAATTCCAAAAGAAAAAAAGTTTTAACTCAAATAATTTTTTCATTTCCCTGTACGAAGTGGTTCAATCAGCTGACTAAATTTCTATGAAAGTAAAAAAAAAGTACGCGCAAAAATTTTTTTCGGTCGAATGTCATCTATTAGGGATACTCTGTCATCTGTTATTTTTTTTTCACTTTGAATTGCAGGACCTTATAATATTATACAAATGTAATACCTACCTAATGTAACTTACACTAATAAATAGGTACCATAGACTAAGATACCTATATAAATAAACAAGAATATATTAATAAATACATTTATGTATATTTTGTACAGGTAAGCAATTATTTTTGATCGATTATGTTTCATTAGAAATGTTATTCAGTAAAATCAGTGAGGTAGGTGTTGAAATACAAAATCAGTAGATCGACAGCAAAAGATTCCCATCACAAACTTTCTGAATACAATTTCTAAGCGGGTCAACGCTCCGCCAAAAATGCGAGCCTCATATCTTACAGAAAATATAAATCTTGGGCGGGTTCCGTCGTCGTCGGTCTGTCCAAACTCAATTATGTGCCCAGCTTGGCGCCAACAATATATTATTATAAACGGCACTGGTTTATGAGCCTTGGTCCAAGTGATGGAACGAATTTATGGGCTAAAGGGTCACTTGTTACTGGGCGCTCACGGGTTCTTGAATGTGGAGATTTACTGTTAAACTAAGCTCTAGTAAATAACCATTGAAATAAGGGAGGTAACCTTTTAGGAATCGGCACAAAGGCACATTTCTACAGATAAAGAAAAGGTTAATGAGTTCCTTGAAAATTTATGCTTAGTCATCGAAAGTCTACAAAAACAACGTTTTCAAGAACCAGACGATAGAATTAAAACAAGCCGTCCCTTAAAATACCGAGATGAAATACTGTAGATAAAAATGAAAGTCGAGATTTTAATAATCATGAAAAATTGCTGCCGTGAATAATGTCTACCTTTACAAACGTGAAATGTTCCACACTTTATAACGATTGTCGGGTCTGTAATAACGAAATCAAATTTTTCAAGTATTTTCTGATCCACTCTTCTGATTTTCTGATAATAAATAACCGAAACAGAAATTTTGGGTTGGCTATAGACATTTGGGAATTCGAAAATTATTATTCTCCTGCTCCCTACAAACGCAAGTTCAGCCCCAAGGTCGATACCATGGAAACTCGAAATTTCCCTTTTCAAATTACGTAAAACTTACCAAATGAATTTGGTTTCATAAATAAATGTCACCTTATACCGGTTGAAAATGAACTCTCTAGTTATAACAAAGGAAACTGTTCTATGTTTGAAATAAAAAATACATGTCTTGTTACCTTTGTCATGATTCATAATAAAAAAAATATACATCGACCGCCAAAAGAAGCACTATACTCCGGTGACAGAGACGACGACGCTTCACAAAACCTATGTGTACACAGCCCATGCGCATTATTTATTATATAAAAAAAGTTTTTTTTAAGGTTTTGTGTACTATTAGTAATTTTGATTCATAAATTTCAATAAAGCTAGTTCATTTTCAACCTGTGTATAAAAATTCGCTTATATTTATATACTTTCAATTCGGAAGGCACCTTAAGCTGTTAGTCCGTTTGTGGCCGAAGTACGGCGATAGCGCTCAGCACTATCACGTTCGGGGCGTAATAATCGTTGGTGAAAAGCGGGTGTACCAAGTATGGACTGTGACTAGCAACACATAGTTTACACTTGGAAATAACTCTGACAACCCATTGGGGATTCATGTCGTGACGATACGTTTATATTTTTGCAATATTATTAAAGATATACCTACTTACAAAAGAGCCCCTGGAATGATTTTGAGATATCAGGAGTTCAAAGAGCCGGATGATTGGGAATATTGAGTAGGCAGCTATTGAATATTTTATATTACCTACTCGGTAATCAAGGTTGCCAAGGAAACGCGCAACTTGTTAAAACATATTTCAGAACTAGTCTTCAATTTCTTCGCAATGACCTTGATTTCCACTCCACTCGTCTCTCAAAACAAAATAGAAATAGGTACCTACTTACGTTAAGGATTATACTTATAACTCTTATTCAAAGCTCTATACTTACTATGGAGATGGTCATATTGGTCATAGTCGTACAATGACGATTATACCAACGACTTATGAAAACCCTGGTTCAGGTTCATGTAAATACCATGAAAAATTGTATGCGTTATTTAAATAGCGGAAGTATTTGAAAACCGTCCGTAAACTTTGCATCATCATAAATATGTAGCTGACATTTGACAGATCAAAAATTTAAAAAAAATGGCTACCTATGTTAGCACGTGCTGTTGTCACATAAGAAAGAAAGATATTTATTTGTCCCAAATTATATTATACACTTAAGTTCACACATTTTATCACAGATGAAAGATTTGGTGACTAAAAGGGCATCGCTCAGCGTATTGCTGTGAGTTTGAATCTGCACAGCGCTGATTTTCAGCGTGTCCTTGTTCTCACTAAACACAACACGTTTGAAGCAGGTAGATTAATATTTATACAAAAATAAATACTTAAAACAAAGACATGGATTAAATTAAAATGTAGAATACAAAAAAAAAATCAATTTTAGGACAGGATAGAAAAAATATATGTACAATAAAACTCATTATAGTATACTGACTAAACAATGATTAATTTTCAACAACTGATTGATTTATTGGTTATGATCACTTATATAATATGATTCTGCAGCATTATTTTATAAAGTTTTTGTTTTGTTTTGTTTTTGCGGCAACTCTTTTACAGGACTCACAAAGTGTCATCAATACTTACCAGCGTACCACGAATAAATTTCATAAATTCGATAAAAATCTATGAACAAATGTTTTAATTTCAAACATTAGCGTATCTATCTAAACATATGGAAAACATGTGATTTTACATAAAATTATCAACAAACGTGTAATAAAATGAGGCATTCAGTGGCTATTTACAATATTGCTTTTACATGTGATATCTGTATAATTTTTAAACAGTTTTCTTTTTAAGTAACATCTTTCTTAAAAATATTTTTCCAGTCAATGTAAACGAAAAATTTAGATACCCATTATCACAGCTTTGTGTTTTTGGTAGCCCGCGTTACTGGCATTGCCGAGTTTGGGGACCCCTGTTTGATTTTAGTGTAAGTAACTCTGTGCGGTATATTTTACAATATTTGAATTATAGCTTGTAAGTATAATTATTTTGCAATAAACAATTTTTGACTTTTTCCTTGACTTTTGACATGTTGTACTGTACAGTGTACATTAACATCTTTATCTTCCAGAAATCATCCTTCGTTCCTATCACGGATATCAATGGTTCCTATCATTCTGGCTCTAAAATAATTCTATAGCAATCATCGCCCAGCATCAATGGATTCTTGCATCTTCTCCTACTTACTCCTTGCAGTTCACATAAATACTAAGAGCAAAGAATACTTACACTGTCATATGTAGTGACGTCATATAAGTAGTATCGTTGTGAGGTCTAATGTATCCCTCTAGGTACTATATGTTACCTTTATGGTAATACAGAGAATCCTACGGCCGCTTTTGTTCGGTTTGTTTCTGTATCCTCGAAGTTTTACAACTTTTTTGAGGGAGTCTGTTTTAGAGCGACACATATTGTTCGTTCGGGGAGTTGTTCTCTGTGATTTAAAATTGAGGGAGAGTTGGCTGGTTCCATAGCAAAATGGGATACGAAATCTGTACGATACAATTTGATGGTACAATTTATAATATTTGGCACCGTTATACAGAACTTGCGGCTTAGCTCAGGTGCCAAGGATCTATATTTGTTCCTACCTTTATTTTATTTTAAGTATTTTAATTGGAAACTACATAAGAAAATTTGTGGTTTATTTTTAGTTATTTTTTGTTTAGTAAGTTAGTTTAGTTAGTAGTTTATTTATTATTGCTATGGGAAATGAAATTTAGAGGTGGTAGAGCTGATTCCGGGCTCGACTGTGGAGGTACCATCATCTTACTCGCAAATTCTACCGAGGTTATTCGGGGGAGAGTAAGAGAACAGCTCTCAGGCAAAACCAGGCGGCCCACCATTGCCAGGGACCGATGGATGGCAGTATATCCATCCCCAATTGCCGGGCCTTATATAAAACAGACTGGTAACGGGCAGCGGCGTCACTGGTGCAAAGGTTTCTGCACCGCGCTCACCAACCCACCTGCCCAGCGTGTGTGAGTATGGTCATTTCTTCCAGGAGGACCGCCAAGAGTGTCAAAATCATGGGAAGGCGTATCTCCAGCAGTGGACAAAACAGACTGATGGATGGATGGATGGAAGATGCCAAGAACCACTGATATTTCTAAGCCAAGGGCATATAAAGGGAGAGTCGGTGTTTCCCTGGCAGAAGCACAGTCACCTGGGGTTCAGAGCCCCAGGGAAAGAAACCGGCGAAAAATGGGGGCAATAAAAAAAATAGCTTTATTGTTCAAAAACATAGTTAACAACAAGTTGCAAGGGCCCCTGTACTAGACTTGAAAGATCTGTTATTACTGTTATACCTTCTGAAAGCTGGAAGCGAACTGCCACGAAATCCCAACCGGCTCAGGTTGGTTTTGAGGCTGGTTGGTATTAACCCGCTTGCGCATAAAATAGCTGGGTTGATTTCGGTGGACGCCTTCCCCACATTTCGGTTACCTACCTACCTTGTAGCCAGGTCGGAGTACTTTCTCCTCTTTTCAGTCTCAGCTTTCACGAAGCTTTTATCGTTATTATTATTAATATAATATAATAACACAAATTATAATATAATACAGCCAAAATAATACTGCGGACTCGGTAAGACTCTTTTTTGCAATATTCTCAATAATTTGGTTTGTTATCCCTGACTAACCTACATAGGCTTCCACATTTACAGAACACAATAATAGATAGAGGTCGTCGTACTTATTACTGATTGAGACAGCAAAATGTATGAATTTGGCTGTATGATCACTTTGTATTTCGGATAAATCTAAAACGCTTCTAAATGGAGGTTTGAGTTTATAGAAGAAAATATAGGTGGGGACTATTATGAAAACCCTCGAATTTCACTCCGTCAGTTGCTTCACTGAGCAAATGGGGTAGTAAAATAGGGATTCGAGGAATCTTTGAAGCCTTTAAAACTGGCTGTCTTTGCTTTTTTGGTTCTGTACAAAAGGGAACCCTTATAGCGAAGCCTCTATCAATAATAGTCCATAGAACAACTGAGGCGCTAAGGGCAAAAGTGATGTAACCCATCCACATGTATCTTTTTGTCATTTATTTTAATAAATTTATAATAAAAATCTCAAAAGAATAAACGGGAGTTGCACTACTATTGCGCTTTGCCAGCATCTCGAGATACTGAGCTCAAAAGTGATGAAACCACATACATATAATTATTACTAAGTAGTAGACCAAACTTATATTTTATAATTACAAATTGTTTTAAACGTGTTTAAAACATTAATATATAAAACACTGTTTTTTATCATATTTATTATTATTTTTTCCTTATATCGAACGTGTCGTTGTTATTACTCTTTTTTTAACGCATCGTTCTCTATTAATCGGCGCGGTTAAAATTCCTTTACTGGCAGGGGTTTCCCCAAACATAAAGACGAGAACGGGCGGTGTCGGTGAGTACTTGTATTTTCAAGCATTTCTACGTTTCGTAGTTATTGGAAAAGCACTTATTATTTTTCACTCAATACATGATTAGATTATGATAATTGATAACGCGCTTTTTAATTAATTTTACATCCTATAAGTACATACGTTTACAATACGATACCCAAAAAATGTTTTAAACATGTTTAAAACAGCCGCAAAAAAACATCAGTAAATATTTGATTTGAACATGTTTTTTTTAATTTTGTGTTAAACAAGATGTTTTGATCTTTAAAAAAAACTGTTTTTTTTCCAAGCCTGCTGCCTATAGTTTGAAACACCTTTGACTCCACCTCGGAGATAGGTCGTGACAATAATTTTTCATACAATATGGGCAGCAGATTACCTACATCCCTAGACGGAACCCCTGCGTTGTGTACTTCATACGCTCGACGTGTGATTTTCTTTACTTTTTATACATTCTACATCACCCCCTTTGTACGAGTGCGTTATATTGCAGGTTATAGGGATAGCCAAGTAGGGGAAGTTTAGTTTTTTATTGCGGTATGATTGTTTTGTAGTGTCTGGGAATATTGGATGAATTGTTTACAAAAACTTGTTTTTTTTAACAAAAGTAAGTGTTATGTGTAAAACGATGAAAGTTCTGATAAAAATGTATTATTCTTACTATTTTTTATTAGAAACAGTAAATAAACTTAATTATACACGATCCTCTATAAAAATCGCTTAAAATTGTATCACCTGTTGGAACCATATATATTAAAAGATTGCTAACTGCTAGCACTGTAGAGGCAAAAAATGAACTAAATTCAAATGACATGGCGGATTTTGGTTTAACAGTTCCCTTTAGGGCAGCCAACACGTTAAATATTAAGGTATCTTAACTTATAAACAGCAAATGGCGTGCACTCCATATAGACAAAAAAGACACTGCCTAACAATCTGTCATATTATTTATGCTAAAATAAAGTAGGTAATTATATACCTAGGCACTATTTTATTATAAACTAGCTTTTGCCCGCGGCTCCGCCCGCGTCGAAGAGATTTTCGTGGAAATAAGGAAAACAAAAGAATATGATTTCTTGAACGACAATATGCAACGGTCACCATGTTTTACCAAGGTGCTAATAAATACCAACAAAATAAGCCTAAACTCGAATTGTCTGCTGTTGTCCGTTGAGGAGATCCCGTACCTACCTCCCAGTCCCATCATCAGACCCTGGTCACCATGTTTTACCAAAGTGCTAATAAATACCAATAAAATAAGCCCAAACTCGAAGGGTCTGCTGTTATCCGTTGAGGAGATCCCGTACCCACCTCCCAGTCCCATCATTAGATCCTGGTCACCATGTTCTACAAAAATACTCATCAATACCGATAAAATAAACTTAAACTTGAGAGGTCTCCTAAAAAAAACATTTACCAGTGGATGATTGAAACACCGACGATGAGACTACATACGACGACTACGCAAGGCGTACATACCACATGATTAACTAAAAATCTTATTGAGTGCTTAAAGAATTTTTATAGTCAGTTCAGTAGTTCTAGATATTACCCATTACATACCTATATATGCAAACAAATAAATCTTTCTTCTTTATATAACAGTGTAGGTAGGCAAACTTTAACGTGAATTGATTTGAACCAGACTGCGTCAAATTCGATATTTTGAAACATGCAGCGCCATCTAGTGTAAAATGAAAACAATTTCAACGCCAGCTTACTGAGCCGTTATCCAGGATAGCTTCCCAGAGATGGCGTTTTCTAAGGACTTGAAAATAAAAATATTTTAGTTATTGGTCTTTGCTCAGTCAAGAAATATAATTTCAGCTTTAGTGTATTTTTTACAAAAGGAAATATTTTTCCTGAAGATAAAATAAAAGAATAAAAAATAAAAAGTGAAAACAAATTTTACCAGTCGGGGTTTGAACCCGCGACGATTGACGATCGACGGCGGCGAATCTTCCATATGTCTCACTATAATTCTCATTGCGCTGCCCCCTTTTGTCATAGCGTGATGATACATAGCCCTAAACCTTCCTGAAAAAATGCTTTATCTTTCAGTGAAACTGCATCAAAATCCATTGAGTGGTTCTCAAGTTATAAGCGAACGAACAGACAGATAGACAGACAGACAGACAGACAGACAGACGTTGTATTTTATATGTATAGAGAAGAAGAGAAGAGAAGAAGAAGAGAATAGAGAAGAAGAAGAAGAAGAGATGAGAACGCGTATTTGTCAGGGCAGTGTCTTTTTGACTATTTGAAGTGCAAGCCACTGCACCCAGAAGCCTAGCTAGTTAATTAATACTTCAATCATGTTGTATTTTTCGCCGGAAAATTGTGGGTTAGTTTTGATTTCTTTGATTATATATGTATTTTGGGGTGCTAAATCCGATTTCGGGATTTGCTGACAAAATTTCTTGACGGAACATATAAAAAAATGCAAAAAAACGTATAAAAAATCATTTTCTGGCGGAGTTTTGCTTATACCTCGGAAACCATCAATTTTTCGTAAAAATCTTCTAGCACAAAATCAAAGATCATTAAATTTCCTATAAATTCCATCCCATAAGTTTATTTCTCCGTCAAACCGTTTGGGCTTGAACGCCAGTTGAAAATTGTCATTTTTCGGCTATCTCCACAAAAACTCACTTTTTCCACTGGCGGTCTACCCACGGAACGTTTTCCCGGCCTCGGCTGCCACTCTGTTACTGCCCTAGTCCACCGTCCATCCCCCGTCCAGCCAGATGTCCCGAACAACTCCGCTTAAGCCTCGCGATTCGTATACCAACATCTTCGACTCGAGTTTGTTGTCGAATTTTGACGTTCGGTACATGATCCTAGAGAGATGCCTAGCATGGCACACTTCATAGCCCTCTGTGCTACTTTCATTTTGTGGATTTGAGCTCTGGTTAACCTCCATGTTTTGGCACCATGAGTAAGGATAGGCAGGACACACTGGTTAAATGTCTTGGTCTTGAGACATTGCGGGATTTTAGCTCTAAAGGCATCTTCCCAGTTTTCTAAGGGCAGCCCATCCCAGCTGAATTCATCTTGCGATCTTCTTGAGAAAGTCAAAAATGGCCAACTTTCAATTACCGCTTGAGCCTGAAGAGTTCGTCGGAGATAAAAACTTAAGAGATAAAATTTGTTGGAAATTTTATGAACATTCATTTTGTGAAAGAAGGTTTTTATGAAAATTTTATGATTCCCGAGTTATAAGCAAAAGTCCGCCAGAAAATGGTTTTTTTTACCTTTTTTTGCATTTTTTTTTATGTTCCGTCTGGAAATTTTGTCAGCAAATCTTGAAATCGGATTCAGCACCCCAAAAAACATATAAAATGAAAGAAACCACAACTAACCCACAACTTTCCAGCGAGGCACATTTTAAAGTACACATTGATTGCATTATAAGGGAAGCTGATTTAAGGGGATATCGATTTTGTCTATTTTCAGTATAATTTGGATCGAGAATGTTTTAGATACATCCTTTCTGCAGATATTTTTATGGTTCTATTTGCGATACGTTACATGTTGCAATCGAAAACAAAACCGGAAACTTAATAGTTAGATCTTTAAAGATTTTTTCGTTTTATATACAAAATTTACATAATCAGATCATATGAAAATTGCAAGTAATTAAAGAAAATGTACTTTAATGAATACTTTTTTATTTATTTCATCGCGAAATCATTTTTTGAGAGTGCGCAATGTTTTGGTTGTCGTCACAGTCACGGCTCAGAGCGCGTTGTTTTGAATTATAATGAAACCTCATAGAGTTCAGTTCTACCTTACTCAAAATTATATGCTCAATGTCAGGGATAACGGGTCCTTAACGATCCAACCGTGACATATGTATACATGTGCTTTGATTTATAGGTAGTAGTCAATGTAGACTCAGATATAGAAGCTAAAATCAATCATTCGCTCAACACGAAATCTTCTGAACTAAGAGCCAACAAATTTAAACGTTCGCATGTAGGATCGCAAGATTTCGCGAAATCCTAATTGTCATAAGTTTGTAACTCGAGCAATGACGGAGCCGTATTTGTACTTTACATAAAACAAACCCGTTCGAAACTAGTCGAATAGAAAACAGTGTTAACGAGAAAGCCTTCTAAAACAGCCCGTAGCCGAGGTCCCGGCGTTTTCTGTTCAAACTTATAATGACATTTAAATGTCCTTGTCACTAGGACGGAGTGGGGAAGCGGGGGAGGGGGAGAGACGAGCGGGGGTGAGGCGAACACTGGGAAAATTATCGAAGAATATTTCTGGATTTCCAACCATTTGACATGTAATTTACTCGGCCCCGAAATGATTTGAGAGTGTTATTGACTGAAGATTTAATGTTATTAGGAGTTCTTTCGGCCGTTTTCGGTTTGAGATTGAAAGGCGTCGTTAGACTGGATATTTAATTTGAATGTTTCACCGATAAGCGGATTTTGGGGGGAAGCTCGTTTAAAAGCTCTCTGCGATTTTTTTTGAATAAAATAAATTACTATTGGAATCGTTGCCTCGATTTGGTATTCCGAGGAAATCGTTAACGAATGTGTTCGAAGCTTATCGCATCGAGCTTTCATCGAGTTTATTTCTTGTAGAGCTACTTTTATGTGCTTTTGTACGTTTTAAAAGAGAAATAGGTTACTGAGATATTTAAGTAGTATACTATCACAATCTAATAACTTCATTTCGTCTTTGTACTATAAAATATGTTACTCAACTTTTGGCCAGATTATCCAACTTTGTCTTTTCCTGTATTCTCTATCTCTTTACTAAAACAATGTTGTATTAATATAATGATTTTCGAAAAAAAAGAGACATTATCATGCTAAGTTTCTTGCCCTTCTTCTCAGCAAAACTAATCGAATGGGCGGAGTTAGGCATGTATTTATATGTGTAACGTATTAGTATTTAGTATATGGGTGGTTATTATTATCATATAGTATATAATATATTATAATTGTATACATTAAATAACCCAAAACCTAATTTAATATATTGTATTTTCCTCTTTTAAATTTAATTATTTTACTTTTTTACTTATTTATTATGTCAAAACGTGCGTTAAGTGTATTTATGTACCTATTCGTACATTGCAAAACCAAAGTATTCATTTCAAGTTAGGTTACTTTCTTACTTTAATGTGTGGGGTTTTGTGCAGATAATGTACATATAAACTGTAAAGCGTATGTTAAATTTTTTTTATCACTCAACGAATGTGTTCCGTTCATACTGATGTAATATCCTTGAAAGGATACCTCATTTGACATCTCACAGGATGGATTGTTTCGTTCCTTATTCAAGGGTTCCATTTTGTTTGAAACCTACATGGCGGTTATCCCAGTTTTCGCTTTCATTCAAAGCTTTGTTGAATAAAGTCGCTAATCCCAAAAGGCATATTATACTTCACCACAGAAATAAAACACTATAGAATGTTTTCATGACACCACAAACATCCAATGGAAATTAAACTACAGAACTATCATATCAACCCAAGTCCTATTAAATTTTTGGCTTTACCTTTTTTACCTTGTTTATTTACGAGTAATGCCAGCTCAGATGTCACGAAGAAATTAAGTTTCCATTTTGTGACGAACCATAACATAAAGACAAACTAGAAAGTAACCAAAGCAAACAAATGACCGACCGACTAGACACCAAGCAAGACACTCCTTTCTATACCAACCATCTTAGCAATTCACAAGCTTTTAACTTCTTCACCCCTATTACAAAGACATAAAGATGATTCTTATAAGCTGAAGTTCATTAAGAAGTTTGTGAAAGCTCCATGACGCGTGATGGGACGTTTGACACGAGCCGAGGGTGAAACATCCTGTATTTGTCATACAGCTGTGTGTGACACATCAGCCTGTATACTTTAAAAGTCTTTGAATAAGCGCCCTTAAGGGGTCGCTTGTCTGCAAAGTGGTCTCACAAACGTGTTTTTAGGATATCACCAATCAAAATCATGTGAATGATTTTTATCAGAAAAACTGAACGTTTCGGTAAAATTTAAGTGTGATCTTCATCAGACCAGTGGGCCGTGTTACGTATCTTTGAATTAAGACTAAGATCCGACCTAATAAAGTATGAGATAAAACAAAGTCTTAAGAATTTTGGTTCTAATAATTTTTTTAAATATTGGTAGTAAAAATATAAATAAAATAAAAACAGAATTTTCAATATATTTCGGCTAATAATTATCAGTTTATTTCTATTTTATATGAAATTTACACGAAAAAATTATATGAAAATTACAGGTTAATTAAAGAGAAGGTACTTTATTAACAAATTAATACATAATTGCAGTATAGAAAAGCAGAAGAAAAGTAAATCTGGATGCGAGAAGCTCTGAACCGGTATTCGAACCTGGGACCTCCCACTATCGAGTCTCAGTTCTGCGTTTCTCACATCCAGATTTACTTTTCTTCTGCTTTTCTATAGGTACCACAATTATATAATGTTAATTTATTATCTCCTACGATCTATAGCTCGTTGATCTCCTTGTGATAAATAAATCACCAAGTGTTTAAAAAATACAGAAATTTGTTTCTATCAAGTACTTTATAAGTACCTATATAAAAGGATACTTTTTTTATTTCACCGTAGATTCGATTTTTAGGGTTCCGTACACAAAGGGTAACCAACGGGACCCTATTACTAAGACTCCGCTGTCCGTCCGTCCGTCTGTCACCGGGCTGTATCTCATGAACCGTGATAGTTAGACAGTTGAAATTTTCACAGATTTCTGTTGCCGCTATAACAAGAAATACTAAAAAATAGAATAAAATAAATCTGGGGGCTCCCATACAACATACATATTTTTTTTGCCGTATTTATAGATAATGGTACGGAACCCTTTGTGCGCGAGTCCGACTCGCAATTGGCCGGTTTTGCGAGAAAACCAAGATTTTTGAGAGCGCGCGATGTTTCGGTTGTACTCGTAACAGCCACGCTATTTTAATCAATAATGAACGATCATAGAGTTCAGTTTTACTTGACGCAAACATGAGGTGCTCAATATAAAGGATGACGGGCCTTTAAAGTACGTTTGTGCGAGATCATAGCGACTGTGTGCACTTGTGCACTGTGTTTGATTTTAGGGGTTGGAAGTTAAATAAATCAATAAACCATAATGTATGTCAAGCGTTTTGTTGTATTAATTTCCATGGATTGCTTTTTTATACGTATAATATTTAATATGCTTTTAATGTGATGTTCAAGAATCCCTCCATAGAAAAAAATCGGTCAAGTGCCATTCTGGTCTCGCTCTAGTAGGGTTCCATAACATCGTGACAACCTATGAGGAAAAATAAGAAAAAATGATTGATTCTCTGTTCACACCTTAACAAACTACCTACATTGTGAATCGGTGTTTCCAGTATTTTTTGTTTCCATCCATCAGCTTGTTTCGTTCACTGCTGGATGGATATAGGCCTTTCGAAAATTTCGCCACTCTTGGCGGTCCTCTTGGAAGAAATGCCCATACTCACACGCGCTGGGCAGGCGAGATGGAGAGCGCGGTGCCGAAACCCTCGCACCAGTGACGCCGCTGCCCGTCACCAGTCTGTTTTTTTATAAGGTCCGTCAATTTGGGATGCATATACCACCACCATCAATCGATCCCAGGGAATGGTGGGCTGCTTGGTTGTGACTGTCTGCGGGCTGTCCTCTACAGTATATGGCACAGAAATTCCAAATTTCCAACTAGATTAGTTTTTGAAATACAGCCTGTACATATTATGTGCCTGTACTTAATGAGTTCTAGATAATGAAACCCCACTGTCAGGGTAAGAAAAGAAAACCTTTTTTTACCCTGAACATCTAATTTAATTCAGTTTTCAGTCAATATTTTGCACGTAATATCCAAACGTGCGCAAAAATTCGGGTTGTAGGTGATTTTAAAAGGGATTTTGTGCCGATATGTAGGTATTGTTGTTGTATTGTACGTTACTCTAGGTCTTTCACAGTTGACGCTGTTCGACTTTGGAACGATCTTCCACTCTCTCTTAAAAGTCTTCCCTCAATTGCTTCTTTCAAATTCAACTTGAAGAAGCACTTTTTGTCCTCTCAGCAGTCTTAGCTACTAAATATGTATATATTGTAAGTATCTATGTAGTTTATCGTAGTCAAATATATATATATATAAATATATATGTACTAATTTAGTACGGTATGTTAGTGTTTAGGGTGTTAGGTTAGGCATACTTTTAGGTTAATAAGTGTATGTAGATTTATCTTATTTATAAACATATTGTACTGGAATTAATTTTCAGCGCCAATTTGTACATATTTTCTCCATTTGTGTTTTGGTTGACTGGAAGAAATTTATTTTAGAAATAAGTCCGCCTTTGCCATGTACTTTCAACATTGTGAATTGTATTTATCCGTGTTTTTTGTGCAATAAAGTGTTTATTATTATTATTATTATTATTGATTTTTTTTATTGAAAACTTATAGTGATTATTCATTATATCCTAAAGTATTTATTTGATGTAGTTTAGTCACTCTATTTTCCATCGCATGGCATTTATCAAACTTTAAACAAATATCTAAGGACTGATATTGCGAATGCTCAATAATGGCGGAATAGCCACCTAGGACAGTGATTTTCGCACATGCGACAATTTGCGAAGGCCGAAACCGGGTGATGTTTACAAGCTCTTTATGAAGAAACGTATCAAACTTTTAAAATATTCACCTGTTGTACGTATTCATAACATGCTTTTAGTGTCTTTTTAGGAGTTATACTCAATAGAATTATCATCACACGGCATTTATGACGCGATAAACAGAGGCGTATGAAAAGCAAAGCGTGTGAAAAATTTTTGCGAGAATCGCCGTCCAGGTGTGTAACTCATTCTGTCTACTAGCTAGAGACCCGTGACATACGGACGAACAGACAGACAGAAAGCAGAGTGACATTAATAAGGTTCTGTTTTGCTTTTTGGATACAGGACCCTAATTACCCTAACAAAAAAGTGAGACCGTATACTTACCACCTAAGCGGTGAAGGAAAACATTTGCGAGATAAACCTGTATACCCTAAAAAGTATGTTGCTCGAAGTACGACGATAAAGCACACATCCCTTCATTTCGGGACGTAAAATAAATCATCGGCGAAAAAGCGACGACTGTGCTTATTTAAAAAAAAAGCACTTTATTTCAGATACCACCAGGACTTACAAAATCGCAAACAATATAAATTAACAAACAGCAAAATGTATGATTATAAACCAAATTTAGAAAAAACGTAAAAATGGTGGTAATTAAAAAGGTTTCAGCTCAGCTTGATGCTGCAGTAAGTGCCACAGTGCGCGCTGGTATTCTGCTGAACCCTAATTCAATCTATACCTATGCTAGGTGACTTATATCATACTAGGAATTGGAATGAGGAAGAAAAGGTGAAGTATGTATAAAAAGTTAAATAATATAAGGTGCTCTAAAATTATCTGCCACGGCTCCAATGGGAGATAATATTATGTATGTAGATTACAAATGTGACGAAATTTTGTACCCTGGAATAGTTATATAAGTTTGACAAACTACGCGCGATGTGTCGTTTCATCAATTAAAATAATTTCTATCTCTTTTCAACTGTTTTGTGTTACTACGGGACGGTTTCATACAAGAAAATCAATTCTAACTTATACGCAGATCTTTTTCTATCAAAAACATTAGATCAATAAAATATCGTTACTATTGTAATCTATATACACAATACACTCCATTGCATCCGTGGCAGATATTTTTAGAGCACCTTATATAACAATACAAATGCAAAAAAAAACCGGACGCGTCGAATAGAAAACCTCCTTTGTTGGTGTTGGATAAAATATAAACAAAGAGGTTCCTTTATTTTCAAGAATGCCATAAACTAAGCTTAAGATGAAGCTTTTAACTTTAAACAATGGAGCTTAGAATGATCTCATCATAATTCGCGGTTTACAAACCGTTGCATTTTATTGTCCCGCCTTATAATAAGGGTTGCCAGATCAAATTTACAAAATACTAACATTCCCTGGTATCGAACCAATTCTTTTGGGTGTACTTTCACTGTCCAGCTACTAGCGCCGAGTGCGTGAAGTTGGACGTATTTCAAATTTAAATTGATATCCTTGTTAAAACAGTGAATATAAAAAATATTTATTTTATTCTGTAATTTACTCGTTGAGTGTTTGCTTTCACTAATCAATAAATATAATAACTAAACTTAATAAATGAATGAGGGTTTAAAAATACCGACCATTCATTTTTCAATTTTTATCATTCCGAGAACTAAACATAGGGCTGAAATTCCGAACAGTTGATAAAAAACCGAACGCATGGCAACCCTGCTCATTCTCGACAACGGTACAAATAATACATTCACAGACAAATAAAGAGATTATTTTGCTTTCTCTATTTATTTTTAGGGTTCCGTAGTACCTGAAAGGTAAAAGGAACCTTTATGGTGAGACTCCGTTGTCCGTCCGTCCGTCCGTAACAATTTAAAAAGTTTGATGTCACAGCCTCATAACTTTGGCACCGTTAAAAGTAAAGATTTGAAATTTGCTACAAAATAGCATTCACTTGCATACACAATATGGAGTAAAAACAAAATTGAAAGTTTTTAAATTGTTAAAAATATTTCCAATGCAAAAGTGAGAAAAATAAAAAATAATATCCTAAAAATACAATATGGGCAACAAATTGTATATATTAAAGAGGTGATTATAAAAATATATACTTTTACTATATTTACTGTCACCAATTTCGAGAAATCTTTGAAAAACGAGAAAAAAATGCATGCCCCCCCCCTTATTTCCGAAACTGGTGGACCGAAAAAAATTAAAAAAATGCTGATTATAGACCATAACTTGACAATTACATAAAATTTTATAGCGATTAAAAAAAGTTGATAACAAATGAGAAATATAAAAAAAATGTAAAATAAATAAAAAAATATTTTATAAAAATACAATATGGATATCAAATTGTAGATATTAAGGAGTTGATTATAAAAATGTACACTTTTGCTATATTAACTGGCACCAATTTCGAGAAATCTTTGAAAAACCACAAAAAATGCATGTCCCCCCCTTATCTCCGAAAATGGTGTATCGAAAAAAATTGAAAAAATCATGGTGATTTGGAATTATATAAAGATTACAGGTAAAATATAACGGTTGAGAAATTCACGATAATAAAATGACAAAATGTAATTTTTCATCCTCGAGTTTTATTTCGAGTACGGTATAAAAATATTTGTGTCTCTCTTTTGTTGTACAATCAATCCTTTTTTAAGTTAACATAAACATTTATGAGCAAGATTTTAAATACTTTTTTCCTGACTGTTCCCAAAACTGTCGAATTGCGGAACCTTAGGTATGCGAGTCTGACTCGCACTTGACCGGTTTTTTTAAGTTAGATACGAGTAAATACCAGGTGGTAGAGCTGGTGCTGAATGTGGAGGTACCAACGTCTTACTCGCAATCCTCCCGAAGTTATTCGGTGGAGAGTAAGAGGACAGCTCTCAGGCAAAACCAGGCGGCCCACCATTGCCCGGGACCGATGGATGGCGGTATATCCATCCCCAATTGCCGGGGCTTATATAAAACAGACTGGTGACGGGCAGCGGCGTCACTGGTGAGAGGGTTTCGGCACCATGCTCACCAACCCGCCTGCTCAGCGTGTGTGAGTATAGGTATTTCTTCCAGGAGGATCGCCAAGAGTGTCAAAATCTTGGGAAGGCGTATCTCCAGCACTGGACGAAACAGGCTGATGGATGGATGGACGAGTAAATAAATTGGTAAGTATTGAGAATTTTATAATTTACTACAGGAAACCCGCAGTGTTTATCGCGAATCCCGTTTCTCTAGATCCTGTGGGAACTTCCTAAATTCCAATCTAAGCGGAATGGATGAATGAATAAACACTTTGTTGCACACAAAACAAGATATTACATAAAAATACAAAGAACTCCTGTTGCCTTCTGTCTAGAAGGCAAGGGTGGATTTATTCCTCCAAGGAATTTCTTGCAGTCAACCTTGGAAAAACATGAAAACATTTTTATTCTACGGATTTATTTTGCGGATGTCTACGTCATACGAGAAACCTACAGTAAAATTTGTATAATCCCAAGTCCAGCCGTTTGTTGTAGGCGTTGATAAGTGGTACAATAACTGTCCACTAGCAGGCTATGTTCCAGTGAAGAGTGCAAAACTAGATCCATATTACAATAGTGAAAAAAAAATCCAAATAGGTTCAGTGGTTCCAGATATTACCTGCACAATAGTACATTTTGATGGAAGTGCGAAAAGGTTGATATTTAGAGTGAGTCAAAAAACAGTCGTGATGAGAAATATCAACACTTTCGCACGTGTATCAAACGACGTTTTTAATACACCTGCAAAAAATTACATGAAATAATAAAATAAAAGCAATTTTGTTGCGAATCAAAACAGATACAAGTCGTCAGAAGAACAGTCAGTTGGTTGGCGCCAATCTGTACTACAAAGACTAATGTCTCTTTCTAAAATCTTTTTAATAATAATTTCTAACATAGTTAAATAAGAATGTAAATTATGACGCCTAAATCGTTTTGAATTTTTAAAAAATCTTTTAATATTTGACATATATTGAAAATACTCATCTTAAACAGTTTTAAGTGTATCCGGTAAAACAAAGGTCTATTCCTGTTTTCGTCTCCCCATTTTCCCCACCAAAAAACTAGTCAGGCCGGTGTATAAAAGGTGAGTTTTGGTCGGCGGCTCGTCAAGTCGTCACTAGCTGCTGGGCTGTCGGGCGAACAACATCAGTTGCTGCGGAGCGGCTGGGCGAGCAACACAGCAGTTGCTGCGGAGAAGCCGAGCTAGCAACACAACCCGAGGATGCCTCGTTCAGAGGCGAAACACGTGTCGATAAGTTTTCTTGCTTGTTATTTAAGATTGCTTTGCTTGTATTGCTTGCTTGTTGCATGTTTTTATGCGGGCGGGCGGGCAGTGCACGAGTCTGCATTTTGAATAGCATGACAAGATATATCCTTTACTTAAAGGTCTACATGCTTACTAAATGATGTTCCCCTAGATGGCGTCAGTAGTATAAACAAAAAGCACGAGTGCGAAATATGTCATTTTACGCACGCTAAACAGGCACGTAATCTATTATATAATATTTTGAGCAGGTGTATTAAAATATAGTTAAGGGCTTTTTCCGCAGAGAACTATGTCCTGTCCCCAGGGAACTATAACTATAGCTTAAGTTACTCAGCGAAAGTGAAGCTTTCCATAAGTGAAAGAGTTTTTAGAATGGGTTCAGTAGTTCCAGAGATTGCCCGTTACATACAAACAAACAAGAACAAATTTTACCTTTTTTATGTAAATACCTATAAGGTGACTTTTATTTATACAGTCAAACTCCTACTGGAGGCTTGGTAAGTGATCAGTAACACGGATTTTGGTAATTTCGCAAAATAAAATCTTGACGTCCCATAGTAATTGACTCGGGGCTGGGCTTGCGTAAGAACACGAAAAGAATAATTTACGAATTTCACAAAAAGGGTAATTGAACCTTGTTACTGAGCACTTAACGAATCTTCAGTAAGAATTTGTTTGCATAAATTAAAGTCACCTTATATAATAGTATAAATGAAGATAATGTTTTTAATCTTTCATTACAAAGGTTTCGTTATTAGAATTTCAGTTAATAGTATTCGTCCCGTAGAATTACAGTCGTGACGATCGTCACGCCTAGGCCGAATTGTAAATAAAAAATTATTATTGTTAGTTAATATATTATAAACCTAGTGATATGGGTATTTTTCGAAAGCTATTAAGATAAGCAATAAAATAAAAAATAAAAAAAATATATTATAATAATATGAAAAAAGTTGTGGATTGTTATTTTAAGCCCAAATCTTCTTTTTTTTTTAATATATGTATAGAGTTATATTTTTTTTATTTTTTTTATTATTCTTTATATTTTTTTACAATATTATAAAATTTGAATAGACATATATATATAGTATACATACATATATTCATATATATAACTAAGATTTTTTCAAGGAGAAAGCCCCCCCTAACTTACCCCAAGAAAAAAAAAATGTTTTCTTGTAGGAAATTTTATCTAGTTTTAGAATAACAAAATTGCATTAGAATTGGACAACTAGTTCCGGAGATATAGCCAAAAACAAAATTGGCGGGAAAATTTGCAAACTTGCAAAAATGCACGATAACCGGACAGGTTTATTAGTTATTATTCAAGAAAAAATTAAATGGACTCGTATGCGAAAGTGCCGCCATCACTGACATATTATTATGATGTGGCTACCATTGTATCACGAGAAGTATCCACTTAAATAATTTACGGTTTTGTATTTGTGACACAACCCTTTGCTTTTTTTAAATACCATCATCACAATTTATAAACATTCAGTTATGCAGATTTTATTTATTACATCAACTTAAGCAAAGTTTCAAAACTTCAGCCTTCATTTTCAAATGATGTACGAAAACATCATCACGAATCTCATTCCCTATTGTCGAGAGAATGAGGGACACTTGAACTAAACGCAGTGCATCTAGGCGCTTTTGTAGCTGTGAATCAATTCCAGTGCCGAGCATAGAGATAGCAGTATTCGTGCTGCAGAGCTACATAACCATACACATGCAGTGATACCGATGTTACTGTACCTGCTACACAAAGTAAATAGAGGTGTTTACAGTCAAGAAGGCGAGACCTGAGAATTGCGTTTGTGTGAGTGATCGCCAAATGTACAGTTAGACAAAAAAATACAAATAGTCTTTAATTTATTTACAGTTCCATAATATTTCTTCTACACTAAACATTGCATCTTGATCATGTTGAACTTCACTCCTGTCCGATATATCGCCTACCTTTATGATGAATCGCTGTGTTCGGCCAACAATAAAGCCGATTATGAAGGCTTTAACTTTATTTTTAGTACTTTCAAAACTAAATTTTATTAATCCCAAAATTATTTTTTGTGATAACAACAGAAGCTATATTACCTTGGAGAAATTTAAGTTCTGACAGCACTAAAACTAAAATTAAAGACTTCAGAATCGACTTTATCAACGACCAAATCAAATTTTTGGCTGCTCAATGGTTTTCGTGTATTCAATATAGAAGCCATTTCACAAATATACACAAAAAATCTAAAAACCAAATATCTAAACGCGAGCTAAACTACTAGCAGTACCGGAGGTGAAATGCGGGAAGTGCGCGGCAGGGTAATGCAATGCGCCGGGCGGCCACGGCTTCAAGCCGATTGTAAAAACCAGAACAAACCGGTCCAGTGGACATTCCGCACTACAAGCCGCTTTGCTTTCTACACTGTAGGTGTGCACGCACACATACGCAATTCTCAGGTCTCGCCTTCTGGACAGTACTTTACATTTAATATAAATAAAGATATAATTGCTATTATTTAGCCTATTATTTTCTTTAAATATTGGAAATAAAATATAAATAAAATTAAATCAGATTTTTCAATATATTTCGGCCTCTTCTATGAGGCCGTCATCGGTTGAATAAATGACAGTTAATAGTACATTACGATACGAGAGCGATGAAACGTTTTCTGACTAGTGTGAGTTTGCGGCACGAGCCGAAGGTGAGTGCTGCAATCACACGAGTCGAGAAAAAGTTTCTCGCACGAGTATCGTATAATATTTTATAGCAAAAGTGCGGAAAATGCCGACTTTACGCAAGCGCAGCGTGCGTAAAGTGGTCATTTTACGCACGGTGTGCTATAAAATTAATTTATATACAGGTAATACAAAAAAGTATGAGTAAATCTATGTTACGGACTATTTACAGAAAAAAATGTAATAATAATAAGTACAGAATTAATGTGTGATGATGATGATGGTGAGTCAATTCGAATGGTCTAGAATACCATAACAGCACCTAATTGTCGATTTTTATGTATGTTTTAAAAGTCGTGCCGTAAGTTTCAATCGCATATAATATTATTGAATCGACTAAAGCGCAAAGCAATCTAAAGCTTCAGGCAATGCAGAACAGATCTCTATACCCAATGTTTTAACTGATCAAATTTACATAAGGTCATCCTTAAATAACTAACTACTTTATTTATGTGGTACTTCCAATTAAATCTATTATCAACAACGATACCCAGCTAGTCTAGCATAGCAAACCATATCGAGCTTGATAGCGCCTGATACAGTGCTCTGTCTCACTCTGTTGATCTCCCTAAAGGGGGACAGACAGTGTATATCAAGCTGTCAAAGCTCTATATGGTCTACTATGCTAGGTACCCTGGTATTTACAAGTTGTCACCTGTTCTAGATAGGCGCACGAGCACGTTACAATGTGGTTATCTTTTTGTTTACGAAGACAATCGTAACTGTGAAATTTTACTTCTACATAATGAATCTAAATCTGATCTTACGTAGCTCGAATTAATATGCATAATTTTGGTTCGTTATCGTGCGCCCACGCTGTAAAGACTCAAAGTCCTGTTGGATTGCCTCCAGTATCCTTGTCACATCACTGTCCGAAGCTATGCACAGCAAAGATTTATTAATTGGCGCGTTCGAAACGGTTTTATCAACTGTTTCTATCTCCCGGGAGGATTATATTAGAAAAAGATTTTAATTGGCATCTTGAAAACTTCGTTGACACTTAAAATTTCGTAAATTGGCGGACTATGTATCTCTATTTACGGTAAGCTCCATCTACGAAGTGCATTTGGAGCGAGCGATTGAAGTGGGAGAGGTTCTGACGGGAAATAAGGCCGCCATGTTGTTTTTTGTGAAATATTTTGCACGAATATGGGTCAGATTTCATGGCTCATTCTAACTGAGAATTAATTGAGGTAAAGATCACCGTCATTTGGTGCCATCCTTATAACAAATTATAATAATTAAATTACTTGCGATTCGTTGTTTTATTCCGCGTGTTATTAGGTCTAACGACATGCTTTTTTCCGGGATAAAAAGTAGCTTGTATGTTAGGTTAGGGTATAAGCTATATCCATTCTAAATTCCATCCAAATCCGTCTAGCCGTTTCAGCGTGAAAGAGTAACAAACATGCACACACACACACACAAACCTTCGCATTTATAATATTAGTGTGGTAGGATCACTTTGTTGTCCGTCTATCTGTCTGTCTGTGCGTCTGTCTGTTAAAACCCTTTTTCCCGGGCCCCGTGAGAGAAATCAAGTAGAAACCTCTCACAGAATTCTACGGCCCAATGGAGCTGTTAAAAAATCAGGGTTCTAATACAAAGTGAAAAAATGTTTTGCCCTTTACGAAATCAATTTCATACAAATGAAAACCTATAGGGTACTTCCAGTTGACTTAGAAACTTGAAATTCCTAGCAAACGTTCAGAGAATAATCTGAAAATTACCTATACATAACTAGTAGTTCGCCCCGAACTGTAAACTCAAGCTCGCCCGATCCGCGCTTGACCGATTTGGCTCATGTTTGAACATAAAAATTCTTGTTGCCTTATTATTTACTCGCCTGTCAAATTTCATCACATTTCGTTCAACGATACTCGAGTTATCGTCGCGAACAAACATCCATACATACAAACGCCAGATTGTTCTAGTAGACTCGGAGAACTTCGCTCACTTCGTTCGCTCTTTCAATGATAGAATTGGTCTATGTTTGACAAAACAGTCTTTTCTAAGATGGTAAGCAAGGCGCTGGAAATTTTAGAGCACTTGCATAAGAACGTGAAATGGCTCTTGTATTTGGAGAAGACGATTTTGAATAAAAGGTTACTTCCCTACATGCCATCATTTACTAAAACGAACGTTTATGGACATCAGATTGTATAAACTAACAAAAATTCTGTATGAGGCCTTAAGTCGGACAACATTGTATTAATTAATCATAACTTGATGACCATACTAGTATTATGCTTACCTATATTTCCTAAAACCATTTTACTGTTATTTTCCAAACAGCAAACACACCGTGTCCTATATTTAGCCAACTTCATTGTGCACTAAAAGCCCGCCAAAACCGATTACAGCTGATGACATCTGCCATTTCACTCAGTATGCGGGTAGGAATGTCTTTACGAGTATCAAACAAATGGGGGCACCTTGTTTATAGATTTTAGGGAACAAATGGAACATTCTGTGTATGAGCGTTGTTTTATGGTTTCAGTAAACATATTGTCCGAGGGGATGTCAGATGTGTTCTTAGCAGCTATAAATGCAAGTCACAGTCCACACTAGGTACATCCGCTTTCAACCGACGATTATTACTTCCCAAATACGATGGGTGTAGAACCTTCGGTTTTAAAAGATATAAATTCTTAGAAACTTGTTAAAAAGGAACGGGGTAGTTGTATGTATCATACACAAATGATGATTGAAGCTCGGTAAAATAGTGCTTATATTTAAAAGTAAAAATCTGTTGCTAAGATATTTTCAAGATAATAACCCCTAGCTACCCATAGGTGTAGACAAGTAAGTTTTATATTAAAACTTCAAATTTATATAATATTATACAACGTGAAATTTAAGTCATTTTGCTGACGAAAACTGGTGATAGTACTCGTCCATATGAACAACTTTTACTATGAAGCCAACCCTGAAATCGTGAAAAAAAAATCAGCTGTTTCATACATTTGGGTCGAGTAGGTATTTAACTTTTCTATGGAACAGCTGATATTTTTTTCGTGATTTCAGGGTTGACTCTATAGTAAAAGTTGTTCATATAGAATAGTGCTATCACCAGTTTTCGTTAACAAAATGACTTAAATGTCACGTTGTATATTATCTTCAAGACGCGAGCGTAGTCGCGAGCAATACTATCGAGAAGATTTCTATTTGACCTCAAATACATAACAGTGAAAATCAGGTCATGAATCGTGCAGGAAAATAGGACGAAGGAGACGGTTCTCTTATAAATGTAATTAAAAGCTCATGTGATATCTGAAAATATTGCAAGTAGACTCACAAGTTCAGTTTAGTTTATTTAATTTATCTTTTGGTATTTACGCACAGAAGATTCACACTTAAGGCGAAATAGGTAATAAAACAGAGATTTAAAAAAGGAGAACTGCCATTTTACATATAGAATAGCATTCCGAAAACAAAACATTTTATAAAGCAGGCCTTTTCCAAGACGATAGCAAAGCCCAAAACGTGATAGAGAAAAATTCGCTGCATCGAAAAAAAATGCAAAGTGAAGGATGTTTTTTCACCTTGAGTACCCCAGGAGTATACAAAAAACCGTGTGACTGTGGGCACAGTTATATAGGTGAGACAAAACGTAATGTCTCTACATGGCTGAAAGAGCACATACGAAGCATAAAAAAGCTGGATATAAACGGCTCGGCAGTGGCTGAACTCGCGTTAAATTCGGGTACTAGGCACTATATTCGTTTTGATAAGGCCACCGTACTGGCTAAGGAGAAATTCTTTGTTCCCCGTAAGGTGATGGAAGCAATCGAAATTGGTAAGCATCCGGATTTCAACAGAGACCGAGGTTGGCATCTGGCGCCAACTTGGCAACCTGTGCTTGACGCTTCGTATGGCGAAAACACCGGACAAGAGCGAGTCGGACTCGCCCGACTCTATTTTTATGATTTAATTACAAATGTATAGTTTTCAGATTTTTCCCTATACTTGTGGTGTAAGACGGTATTACTTGCCAAATTTCATAGTTCTGTATAAATTTTGTTTACCTTGAGGGGGTCGAAATATACGTTTTTTTGCGGCTTAAACAGCCGTATCTTTCTTTAAATGTTAACTTAGAAATTTGATTTTTTCACAGTTTTCATTTTTTCATGTTTTTAATATCATGTTGATACCTCCACGCATTCTTGAGATAAAGGGTCTTGACAGACAGATGGACGGACGGATGGACGGACGGACGGACGGACGGACGGACAGACGGACAGACAGACGGACAACTCCTATAAGGGCTCCGTTTTTTCTTCTTGAGGTAGGTACATTATCAAACCTTTTCTTGATTCACCGCACTACTCGGACACGCATTTTTCAAATATGTTTATCTCTTTCGTGGTGAGATGGACATATTACTTGCTACGTAGCCATAAAGTGCAATTAATTCAGCTCGCACAGCACTGCGTGGCTGTAATTTTATTCAACTACTATAGGCGCCTGTGCCTGTCTTTATATTGCGTAGAGGCATTGATAAACTTTTAATTTCAAATCGGCGCCTTAGGGGAGTGAAGTGAGGGGGACTTACTCCATACAGATATGCGCTCACGAACTAGCTTATGCCGTAAGGTCGTATGCGGCAAAACAGTATTTTTCATTTAAAATCACAACTATAAGTAATTTAATAAATCCAATCGGCGATATTGAAGTGTATTTGTAGACTAATTTGAATAAAAAACTTTTTCATTCGCTCCCGTTTGTCAGTGAAATAGAAATCTCTGTTTTAAAAGAGGTTTTCTAAATATTTTTTTCTCTGCTATGAAAATTAATCAATCAACTAAATCTTCGGGCAAAATGATGTCAATGAAATGCTTAATTTAGTATATAAATTGGTAATGACATATGTTTTTTTATTGCTGAGAAAAATGGAGATCCATGTCGCCAAAATTCCGTGGCGTCGCCTTAAGGCGAGGTTATTCAGAGAAATCTGTCCTGCTCCAACGCTTTCATTTTACATATGTTTATCCTGCTGAGCGGAAACGGGCCGCTCAGAAAACTCGCGGTTTCAAAGTGTTTTTATTTATTATTTTGTAATTAGAAGAATGGGTTTTTAATATAACGGCCGTTTTATATCACATTTCTTACGACGTTTATTTTAGTATAAGTTTTATTGTCCAAACAAATGAAATTATATTTAGATCATAGTTTAGACCTATTTTTGCGATTTAATCGGATCGAGCAAAATGTAAGTAATCGTGTTTCGAACGGCCGAAATATTAAGATCAAAGAGTGAAATTAGACATATATGTTTTACAAAATTCAATCATCACTAGGCTTAAAATGAATTTGAAAAGAGACAAAATCGGGATTACCACTGAATGGTTCGCCTGGGCGGGCGGGCGGCCAATGTACTTTTGTAGCCTTGGCGAAGTGGAACAGGGAGTGTATTTTTGAATCATTAGAATTTCAATTCGCATACGAATCCGCATGATTCGCACACGAATACCATACTAATTTTAAGTTTTCGTATGCGAATCATGCGGATTCATATGCGAATTGAAATTCTAATGGTTCAAAAATACGCTCCCAGACCTCTGGCACTGCCCGGGTACCCATCAGTGGTGAAGGGTGAACATTTTAACTAGTAGTTCGCCCCGAACTGTGACCTTGCGATCGCCTGATTCGTGCTTGACCGATTTGGCTCATGTTTGAACCTGAACATCCCTTTCGCCTGCCAAATTTCATGACGTACCGATCAACGATACTCGAGTTATCATCGAATAAACATTCATATATTCATACGTATCATACATACAAACGCCAGATTGTTCAAGTAGCCTCGGAGAACTCGCTCGCTTTGCTCGCTCGTTCAATAAGGGACGCTAGACAAAAAAATATTTTTTAGCGGATAATGTTATTGTTTTTTTTGGACTATTGTATGTACATTGTACACGACGCACTTTTGACTTGCTATTTACCTTAGATAAAACATAATATACGAGTATATATAAATAAATAATATAGAAATAATATGAATAATAAATATATGACGGGTAATGGTAGAAGATAGAGTAAACCTAGGTTTACCCGGGTAATTTATAAAAACTTCATTTAACATGTCAACCTAACACGCTTCTCCTCGCTTCGCTCGTCGTCGCACCTATTTTAGTCTTTTTTCGGACTTTACCCAACTTCGGGCTTTACCCCTAACATAAATAAGGTGACTTTAATTTATACAGCCAAACTCATACTGGAGACATTGTAAGTGATCAGTAACACGGTACGAAAACACTTTTTTGCTAATTTCGCAAAATAAAATCTTGACTCCCATAGTAATTGACTCGGGGCTGGGCTTGCCTTTGTAAGTAACATCATAGACAAATTGTTCATCCATGGTAACATGAAAAGAATAATTTACGAATTTCACAAAAAGGGTCATCGGACATAGTTCCTGGCCACTTTCCGAGTCTTCAGTTAGAATTTGGCTGCATAAATTAAAGTCACCTTATATAAATAAATAATATATGTAAATGTAAATAAATCATTTTTGTGAATAGAGAAATGTTATATGAAAACCATTTCCTAAAGGGAAGCCGATGGGAATCGTGTTATATGAAACCTTCGCCACTGGTACCCAGAATATTACCTCTTTGGATGGATGACTAATTCTCTGGTCGACGAGGTAAGCTCCAACCCTTCGGTCACTCACAGGTTGTTTCACCTAACTGCAACGAAACTTACGATCTGTCCTGCTCCAACGCTTTCATTTTTCACATGTTTATCGCGGTTTATGAAGCGGGCCGCTCAGAAAACTCGCGGTTTTGACGTGTTTTTATTTATTATTTTTGAATTATAGGGATGGGTTTTTAATATGATGGTTGTTATATGTTACATTTTCACGACCTTTATTTAAGTATAAGTTTTATTGTCCAAAACTTAATTCAAAGGAAATTATATTTAGATCATAGTTTATACCTATCTTTGCGATTTAAACGGATCGAGGAAAGTGTAAGCAATCGTGTTTCGAACAGCCTAAATATTAAGATCAAGGAATGAAATACAACATATACATAATATGTTTTTTGCAAAATTTAATGGTCGCTTTCCATTGCTTTAACATTAATTTGAAAGGAGACAAAGTCGGGATAACTTCCCCTTACCCAATACATTGGGCTCACCACCATCACGCTGGGACGTAATAATCGTAGGTGAAATATGGGTATTCGAGTGTGTACTGTGACTTGCAAACAATATTTATCTAAAGATATAGTAATTTTAGTTTTAAGGTTTGTTAGAAAAATATATTTTATTTTTGTACGATTGACATTTGACAGGATTTACTAGTTTCAAGATTCAAAGATTCAAAATGTTTATTTGTAAAATAGATACATAAAGTATACATTTTACATGTCAAATCTAATCTTTATAAAAACAATATTATATGATGAAACAAATATAATACGGGAAATATATATAAATAACTATATTTAAGTTGGGCTAGTTAAATGATACATATGCATAAAATAAAGACTTATTGGAATAAGAATATTATTATGCATAATGCAATTAATAAATAAGTTAATAGATAAATAAACTATAAATATATATAATGCATAAATCCGCCCATTCGATTAATCTTGCTAAGGAGAAAGGCAATTTTATCATGTTTGATTTTAGTTTCTTGCCTTTTACGAGCATTCAGTGCGCCTAAATATTCAAGTGAAATTTAACTGAAACTTTGTAGAAGGCAGCCTCTAATAAATCTAACGTAATGTAGGCCTGAAAACTTCAGGGCCTTCAGGACATGACTTGCTTACAGAATCTGAACATTCATTGATTTCCCATCTACTCAACAGTATGGGTACTAAAAGTAGCGTAAGTGTTAGTGTTGCCAGGTCCAGTGTGCTGGAATGATACCGACTCATGGTCTACAGTTGTTCATATAATTATAGATTGTAGACCATGAGTCGGTAACCTAAACTCATTTAGTACCAGCATGACACAGTCAATGTGGGGAGAAAGACAAAATCTCTTAAAAAAGCTGGCTAACTTTGGCTTAACCTGGCAGGTTGTGAACGACCAAAATAAGCCAAATCGGCAGTCACGGTTAAGTTAATTTAATGAACCAATGACCTGCTCTATGGGGGGGGGGGGGGTGCTGCAGGACGACGACTGCTTTGTCTGTTTTTTGGGGCCATTTCAAACAAAGCACAGACCGATTCTAAAATGAGGGCACACACCAAAAAATGACAAAAAAAAGAAAAAAAAAAAAGCCATAATATGGCAAGTAACATGTTGCGGCTGCAAAATTTTTGCCATAATATGGCGTAAAACACCGCAGAGGCTTTCATTAATGAATATAAAAAAAACATATTTAGTATCACAGAAAATGTATGTACACTTTATCCGAATCAAAAATAAAAAATAATTTATAAAGCACAACTGTTTAAACTAAGCCCAAAATGTAACAAAGGAGTATTGGCGTTTAGGTCATTTTAACAACTTAACTGTAGAATTTTATCTCAAACTTAATTTCAAACAATCACCAAGTATAAACTACAATTTGTCCGACTTAAATTTTAGAAATATTGCCTGGCAATTTAAATACGATTTATTCAAAATGCACCACAAATCCGCCATACATTTTTAGTATGGCCGCTCAGCAGTCAATAAAACTGACCACGATAAAAACGACCACGAGGGTACATAGCGAGGTGTCTAATCGTCGTACGCTCGGCGCAGTCTTAAGATTAGTTAAGATAGCATATTTGTACCAACTTCCGTATCTTTAGCAGAAGTCCCTAAAAAGCACATGTCGCTAGACCCCTAATAACCGGAACGTCCCGCGCAAATCGGGACACCTGGTTAGGTAAGTTACCTCACTTATATACTCGTACATCTTGATTTCTTAGAACTTGCGAAGAGCTTTTACCGGGATGTGAGGCTTTTATGTTAAGTTTATTTCTTTTTCTAAGTTATCAGATATATTGTTCGTTTTTCTGGGAACTGAGTTAAGTAATAAATAAGTATAACGAGATCACGTTGTATTTATTTTTGCGTAAAGAAGGTTCATTTACGACTAGCCTTTGCCCGTTGCTCCACCCACGTTTATTCAATCTCTACCCCGTTTTCGGCTTGGGCGTTATTTTATCAACACTCCTTATAGCCTATATGTTGACCAGGATCACTATGATGACAATAAAGAAAACCGCATCCAAATCCGTTGAGTGGTTCTCGAAGTAAACGGAACAACAAATAGACAGACAGACGACGAAAATTCTAAAAACCGGCCAAGTGCGAGTCGGACTCGCGCACAAGGGTTTCGTACCTTTATCTATAAAAACGGCAAAAAAATCATGTCTGTTGTATGGAAGTGCGAGGGTCCGACTCGCGCTTGGCCGGTTTTAGTATTTGTTGTTATAGCGGCAACAAAAATACATTATCTGCGAAAATTTCAACACTCTAATTATCACGGTTCATGAGATACAGCCTGGTGACAGACGGAGTCTTAATAATAGGGTCCCGTTGGTTACCCTTTGGGCACGGAACCCTAAAAATTGTTGGTTTGGATTCAGGAAAATTACTAATAACTTATACAGACACGACTTTTTAGTACTTTATTATTAGTATAGATTTAGAAGTATCCTTTGTACATTTACTCAGTAAGAGGATTGCCTTTCCCACGATTTTCGTTAACTTTATTTATTCCAGCAAAAAGAAGCGGTGACTCAGTCAGTAGGACGCCGGACCCAGGTTCAAATCCTAGCCGGTTAAACATGTACCAATGAGTTTTTAGAATATCATGTACTTGTATAGGCTGAAATTAAATCAACCGACCAAATTCACACTGAAGACTCGGTCAGTGATGAAGAACTAGGTTCAGTAACCCTTTTGGCCAATTTAGAAAAAAAAATTTTTTGCTCCTTTACTGGTTGGACTAGTTTAAGTACAATTCCTAGTGCAGGCACCACGGGGCAAAAATTTTGGTTTTTCGAATTTCGCCTGGATGGTCATTAAACCTTGTTCCTGATGACTAACCGAGTCTGCAGTATGAATTTGGTCGGTTGATTTAATTTCACCTAGTATACTTACCATTTTTTGATGGTTAAGGAAAAGGCTGTAAAGTAAAAAGCGTGAATCTATTTGTGCCCGAAGTGCAGCAATAGGATAAGGCTCACTTATCACATTGGGACGTAAAAATCGTCGGTAAAAAGAGGATGTACGATTATTGACTGCTTTATTTACAGTTCACACTCTGACACTTCTCGGGGTTATATCTTGTGATGTATGCTTACTTATGATTATTTTATTTATTATGTTTATTTATTACAACGTAAGTACTAGTTTTATCGAAACTCTAATAAAGCGGTATAATAAACCTACTCAGAATAGAATAAGAAATCTGAAAAAATGTTCAGCCAAGTGCGAGTCGGACTCGCGCACAAAGGGTTCCGTACTACCACACAATACGGGTACGAAACCCGAAGAATAAACATATCTATATACTAATAATAAAGTAGTAAAAAAGTTGTGTCTGTACATTGAATATTTTAGCGAAATTTTAAATGAAATGAGTTATTGGTACTGTACTGAGGCCGAAAAAACAATTTTTAGAATTTTTGTCTGTCTGTCTGTATGTTCCGTTTCAACTCGAGAACCACTTAACGGATTTGGATGCAATTTTTTTCATTATCATTTTAGTGACCCTGGTCATTACAAAGGCTATAAGGGTTGTTCATAAAATAACGCCCAAGCCGGAAACGGAGCAAAGATTGAATAGACGCAAATGGCAAAGGCTATTACCTATATATAAATCTTGTGGAAGTCTGATTCCAATTTATTTCCGAAACCCACGCGAACGAAGTCGCGGGCAAAAGCTGGTTAATAATATAGATGCTCTAAATATATTAAAGTAAACATAAAAACAAGACGCTAAACCACCACTACCTGCCTTGACAAACAATTTAGCACCTTCTGAGTGTGGAACCCTAATTTTATTATTTGTTGTTGTAGTTTAGAGTATGTACAATAATGTGTGCAAATTTGGAACTTGTTTGCAGTATTTAAGATAGAGCTGAAACAAATAAGGTATTTTTTTCAGTGGTAGTGGCCATAGTAACACGTATTTTGCAAAAATGTCAACTTTCTAACTATTACGGCTGAAGCTGTAGACCACAGACAGACAGAGAAACAGACAGCGGTGGCTTAGTAATAGTCCCGTTTGGCACCCTTCGGGTACGGAACCCAAAAACCAAAAGGTGAAAGGGACAAAGCGTTAACGAAATAATGAAAAAAATGAAAATGAACTTTTCCATACAAAATAAAGTTTGATAATCACTGATCATTTTGTTCCACGGTTAAAACAAATCGCCTTTGTCGCGTTAAGTGGTTTATTTAACGTACTAATTGGTATCAGCGGACTATCACTCGGATACATTCGGATTATCGAAAGCGCTTGGGCAGTGGTAGGCAAACTTTTCCTGGGAGGGGCCAATTTCGTTATATAATCAAATTCATACTGGAGACTCGGTTACTTGTCAGGAGCAAGAGTCAATAACCCTGTTTGCGAAAACGAAAAATAAATTTTGTGCGTCTATATTTGTTTAAGATGAACCTCGAATCAATTAGTACAGGAAGTCTAGATTTTATTTTGTGTCTTTCACAGGAAAGGTCATTGAACCTTGGTCCTGACCACTGACCTAGTCTGGCTATATAAACGAAAGTCACCTTATATTTATTACTAGCTTTTGCCCACGGCTCCGCCCACGTCGACGAGATTTTAGTGAAAATAAGGAAAACAAAAGAATATGATTTTTGAATGACTATATGCAACGGAAACCATGTTTAACCAAGGCGCTAATAAAGCCAATCAAATAATCCAAACTCGAAGGGTTTGCTGTTGTCCGTTGAGGAGATCCCGTACCCATCTTCCAGTTCCATCATCAGAACCTGGTCACCATGTTTTACTAAAGTGCTAATAAAAACCAATCAAATAAGCCCAAGCTCGAAGGGTCTGCTGTTGTCCGTTGAGGAGATCCCGTACCCATCTTCCAGTCCAATCACCAGACCCTGGTTATTATGTTTTAGCAAAGTGCCAAGAAGTGTGTCAGGATCGTTGTAGATGAAACTGATACAGTTTTCTCGTATGGGAAAAAACTAATACATAAACCTGGCTTTAATCACTTTTTAAGCTAAATATAAGCAAGAGGTGTGTCCGGGTCTGATATAGTTTTCCCGTATGGGAAAAAATCATTACTTAAATCATAGTATATAATGTGTCTGTGCTTAAACCTGGCTGTAGTCACTTTCTCAAGCTAAACATTAGCAAGAGGTGTGTCAGGATCGTTCTAGATGGAAATCTGTAGTCAGATTAAACTGATTAGTTTTTCCATATGGGAAGAAATCATTACTTAAACCACAGTATTTGATGTATCTATGCTTAAACCTGGCTGTAGTCAATTTTTCATGCTTAATATTAGCAAGAGATGTGTCAGGAACGTTGTAGATGGAAATCTTTAGTCAGATTAAACTGATACAGTTTCATCGTATGGAAAAACAACAGGTTTTATCACGTACATAGGTAACAGTAAAAGTTTCCGGAACTGGCCACTTACATAAACAATATTTAAAAATTTATTGCAACATTTTAAAATAGAACTCTTTGGCTGTAGAATGCAGTTTGTTTCATCTGACTGTCTTTTGTTTTTACCTTGTGGCGCCATTTAAAAAATTGTGTGTCTGCATCAACATGGATTTAACTCGGGAAAATTTTCGTAGTATGATTTTCTACGATTTTAAGTGTAATTTGACAGCTCAACAGAGCATCGCTCGGCTTGAAACAGCTTTTGGCAATGAAGCACCATGCAAGACGACTGTTTATAGCTGGTTTGCAGAATTCAAGCGTGGTCGTATCAATCTCAGTGACGAATCTCGCGATGGTCGGCCGTCCACCGCTGTGACCAACAAAAACATCGATGCTGTGCGCCGTATGATTGAAACAGACAGGCATGTGACCTACCATGAAATTCGCGCATCCTTAGAAATAGGCATGAGTCAAATAAAATCAATCCTACACAAACATTTGGGTGTGAGAAAGCTGTGCTCGCGGTGGATCCCACACAACTTGACCGAGGCTCAAAAAACGGACCGCGTCACTTGGTGCAGTGCCATGCTTACCAGATTCAACGAAGGTGCGTCAAATTTGGTGTGGGACATAGTAACAAGTGACGAAACATGGATTTATTGCTACGATCCCAAAACAAAGCAGCAATCGAGCGTATGGGTCTTTCAAGATAAGCCGAAACCAACCAAAGTGGCGCGCGTGAAAAGTGCATCTAAGCGGATGATTGCTTCTTTTTTTAATAAAACTGGACACGTGGCTACTGTTGCTTTAGAGAATCGTCGTACCGTGAATAGTGACTGGTACACGACCATTTGTTTGCCGGAAGTTATTGACGAACTCCGTAAAAATAACCGTAAACGCCGTATCATCCTGCACAACGACAATGCTAGTTCTCACACGGCCAGACAGACAAACGACTTTTTGAAGACGAAAAATGTAGAACTCATGAGTCATCCTGCATACAGTCCCGACCTGGCACCTTGTGACTTTTTTCTGTTCCCAAAAATTAAGAACCAATTACGCGGTCAACGATTTTCATCACCAGAAGAGGCTGTCGAGGAGTATGAAAAACACGTTTCAGAGGTCACCACAGGGGAGTGGCACAAAAGTTTTCAAAACTGGTTTGATCGAATGAAAAAGTGCATAGACGCCAAGGGAGATTATTTTGAAAAACAATAAATTAATTTTGTACCTTTAATAGTATTTTTTCATATTCATTCCGGAAACTTATAGTGCGTCCCACGTATAACTAACCATTCGGTCAGGGCACGCCGATAAATCATCTAAGCAGCGTTTTTTCTCCCGACATGATTCACAAATACTGAATTTTGAAACTGAAAACTTCCTTTTATTTAAATAAAATATGTTACTCAGCAATTGTGTAGCTTTTTACAAAAGAAATATTTTTTAGAATCAGTTCAGTAGTTCCAAAGTTTACCTCAAACATACAAACAAGCAAACAAATCTTTCCTCTTTATATAATAATAAATATATTCGTGTAGAAGTGTAGATGTTGATAAGGGAGGGGCCAAATACAAAATTATGAAAAGTTTAACTCATTTTCATAGTTGCCATAATTTTCTGGGCATGTGAAACAATGTTTGAGAGGTTATGCATAAAGAAGTCAGTTTATAACTGTTAAAAAAAAGCTTGCACTGATTACGGGGCATTTTGTTTTCATTTAGTTCATTATAACCAGGTTTCCTGGGCGAGCGTGCTTCACCCTGGCATAGTAAAAACAGAATAGTAAGTTATCTTCACAGAGGTGTCGCCCGTGCGCACGCACAAAACGACAGTATCTCAGGCGGTTTCTGGCGGTGTGACTAGGGTCGACAGTGCTCCGCAGTGGCGCTCACTAACGCCGCGCCACAAAATAGATAGGTATTTTATGACCGCGCACCGTTCGTCGCATCACCGCAAAATAAATTGACAACCCTGCAACAGTGGGCATTGAATTGTTCTACTATTCTGTTTTTACTATGACCCTAGGTCCTCTGGACGCTAAATATCAGTCGCAGCGGTTTTTGCTAATTTCGCAAAATAAAATTTTGACGTCTCATAATAATTGACTCGGGGCTCAGCTTGCGTTTGTAAGGAACACGAAAAGAATAATTTACGAATTTCACAAAAAGGGTCATCGAACTTTGTTACTGAGCACTTCCCGAGTCTTTGGCTGCATAAATTAAAGTCACCTTATGTACCGGGTGTAAATAGACTGCTACCATTAAATGAAACCACATATTCTACCGACCCTACTGAACCACTTTTCCCAAAAATCATACCCGCGAAAAATGCGTGAACCCTGACGCACGATATACGGGCGAGTTTAGAGAGAGCGTCGTCCATGAAACAGCTATTAGCATGCAGCGCTCTAAAATAGACCTTCCTCCTACGAGATAAAGTCTTTGAGTTACAGTTGAATATCTTGTTCCCTAAAGCTTTGCGCGGGTTTTTTTTTCGAATAGTGGTTCGCACTCTATTTACACCCGGTATTATATTATTTTGCGTAAAGATTGCACGCGATGGTCCTATTTGGCCCGCGGGCCTTACTTTGCCCATGACTGCGCCGGGTGTAAATCCGTGGATTACAACCGGAGCGGTTTGCCGATCGGATTCGTTCATTTTATTTAATGTTAAATGACTCGTTCCATTCACTCAGTGGATCGTTTGGCGGTCCCTCGGACGCAAGTTGCTGCTATTGTATTTTAATAGCCGATATCGTTGTTGTTTCATTTGAGTTCGGCTCGCTTATTTAAATGCCTAAAACAATGGGTAATTTTCTAAAATTCAAACCGTTGAACTTTGCCAAAGAACATAAAAAGCTTTGACTAGCTATACTCTATTCCATATTACATTAGAAAGAAGGAAAAATAGGTTCTTCATGGTGCACACTTCGACGAAATGGTGACAAAAAACTTCGTGTCATTTTATGTGTAAAAGTCTGTATGGCATAACCATCTAAATGATTATTAAATACCTGACCTAAAATAATGATTTATGTTTAACTTATTGTAAGGAAAAGGACCTTCCAAGTATTTCAAACAACAAAATCACAAAATGTTCCTGTTGAACGACCTAAACAAGCAGGGTTCTCTAATATTTTTAAGGAAGCTAATGCATTCAATTAAAAATTCGTGGCTTGACAATCGGCAAAAACCTTTTCATTTTATTCGATTATCGTGTCGCAGTCTTATAAGAACTGAAATTTTTAATTTATGTTAAATATTAAATTTAAGTTGACTTTTTAGTGAGTCAAAACAAAAGTGAGTGACTCAAAATTAATGCTCTCTTTGTACTAAGTACGTCTTAAAGTTTGCATTGTCTCTATATTTGTGCACATAAATAGTAAAATAATTTACATTCTGCATAAAGTAGTACCTATGTGAAGCCAAATTATAGATTGTCCGTAGTGTTTTCTAGTAAATTAAATAATGTGCATGGTATGAAATAGTTTTAAATCGTTACTTCTGTTATCTTCTTTTTTCTAATGTTATGTGAAATAGAGTATAATTGTGGTAGAGCCGATGCCGGGCTCGATTGTAGAGGTACCACCATCTTACTCGCAAATCCTCCCGACGAAGTTATTCGCGGGAGAGTAAGAGAACAGCTCTCAGGCAAAACCAGGCGGCCCACCATTGCCTGGGACCGATGGATGGCAGTATATCCATCCCCAATTGCCGGGCCTTATATAAAACAGACTGGTGACGGGCAGCGGCGTCACTGGTGCAAGGGTTTCGGCACCGCGCTCACCCACCCGCCTGCCCAGCGTGTGTGAGTAAGGGCGTTGCTTCCAGGAGGACCACCAAGAGTGGCCATATCTTGGAAAGGCATGTGTCCAGCAGTGGACCAAACAGGCTGATGGATGCATGGATAGCTTGTTACGTTAAAAACTTACCCCTGTAGTGAAACTTGAAAACTTTCAGCTCAGAAGGTAGAACGCCGGACTCTCAATCTTGTGACCCTGGTCCGAATCTTACACGGTAGAGTTGGCATGTAGATGACGTAACAATTGAAACGTATTGTAAATAAGGAGATCACATTAACATGCGATACCCTCTTAAGGGATTCTTATGTTATTTCATTACTTATGTATGTAACATTACGTATTTCAAACTCCTTTTGCACTAGAGAAGTTGTTTATTATGATTAACCAGATATTATATCTCACGAAGTCCGGTTGTAGTAGTAACGTGTACAGATAAGCACCCTTTTTGTGTGTGGCGCGTTTAGTAACGCTCCCGAGGTTACGCACAATATAGAAAAACCGGCCAATTGCGAGTCGGACTCGCGCACGAAGGGTTCCGTACCATTATCTATAAAAACGGCAAAAAAAACATATCTGTTGTATGGGATCCCCCCCCCTTAAATACTAATTTTATTTTAATTTAATTATTTATTTTTAAAGTAAATATATAAGGTCATACAATTCAAAGTGAAAAAAAATTAACAGAAGATAGAGTATCCCTAATAGAGAACATTCCAAAGAAAAAACATTTTTTTGCGTGCACTTATTTTTTACCTTTCCATAGAAATTTAGTCAGCTGATTGTACCACTTTGTACTGGGAAGCGAAAAAATTATTCGAGCAAAAAATTTTTTCTTCTTCTGGAATTTGATCAGTTAATGATACATGATCTACCCTCGAATTATTTTCACTTATTATTGTAGGACCGTATATAATTCAATTATTTATGAATATTTCAAGCGTCTACCTGATGCCGTTATCTATATCGAGCAAAAACGAGCAAAAAAATCACGTTTGTTGTATTAATATTTAATATTAATTTTATTCTGTTTTTTTTTGTATTCGTTGTTATAGCGGCAACAGAAATACATCGTCTGTAAAAATTTCAACTGTCTAACTACCACGGTTCATGAGATACAGCCTGGTGACAGACGGACGGATGGACAGACAGCGATAGGGTGCCGTTGGTTACCCTTTGGGTACGGAAACCTAAAAAGTGTGTGTGCCGCAGACAGGATATCTGCAGCAATTCTATAGTCGGATACCCAGGCAAAGTAAAAGTAATCTTATTGACACTAAAATGTAGATAAATAAGAAAATGTATAATAACAAAAACTATTTAAAAAATAATACTGGGTAACCCATTTGTTGTTATGATATCTCCAATTTGCTTGAATCTTATTGCTAATTTGAACCTTGTTTTGGTATTTATTTAGTTAAATTTCTTGACAAAAATTAAAAGTACAATTCGGCCATCACATTTCAGATATTCTTAGCTTTATCAAATATCTTTTTTTATTTTTTTTTTGCTAGCGGGGCTAGGGTTGCTAGGCCCTAAAATACAAAAGCCGGACTCGGCATTAAATAAGGCCGGACATTTTTGTCCCAAAAGCCGGACATATGGTTTTATAATAGCCAAACATACCCTACTTTTACAATAAAGAACTGTTAATGTATTTTAATTGTTTATGCTACGAATCACCCTTTTGTTACAAAATAAACCAGCTAACAATAACAACATTCAATAATATGGTAATTATTATGATATTATTAAAGTGAAAAATATTCAGTTTTTTGTAGAATATACATAGATAAATTCAAACTGAGGACTGTGTTACACTGAAAAAAAGCCTAACAAAATCCGGACAGACCTGACATGTAAATATTTGGCCGGACACGACCGTAAAAAGCCGAACATGTCACATCTGACAACCCTAAGCGGGGCACCTGTTTTAAGCCGGACATTAATCGCCGATTTCAAGGTTATTTGCGTGTATTCGGCTCTTAAGGAGCGACGACCCGAGGGCTGTGTAGGCGTAATGGGAGGGTTGTCCGAGCAGACGAGGTGGGCACAGTGCCAGAAGACACCTCTACCCATCAACCCCCTCATGGTTTTTATTATAAATATTATACAATCGAACGCCTCTGTTTATATAGGTAATATCGTCACGACATTAATGCCGGAGTTGTCAGAGGTGTACCGAGTGTAAACTGTGAAATGCAAGTCACAGTCCATGCTTGGTATACCCACGTTTCACCGACGATTATATAACATACCGACGACGACGACATTTTACCTATGTTTAGCCGACGATTATCATAATGTGGGTGGTGATTTGCCTACCGCTAAGGTGGTTAATCTGGGTTCAGAGGAAATAAATAAATTTAATTAAACAAAGATTCTTAACTACTGAAACAAATTTCATTTGTTACATATAAGGGACACTTTCGTTTATATAGCCAAATGCATAACGGAGACTCGGCAAGTTGTCAAGGCCGCGGTTCAATGTCACTTTCTGTGAAAAACGCAAAATGAAATTTAGACTTCCTATACTAATTGAGTCGAGATTGTTCATGAGCAGACACAATTTTTCGTATTTCACAAACCGGGTAATTTAAACTTAGTCCTGACCACTTACCGAGTCTCCAACATGAATTTGGCTATATAAACGCAATCACCTTATATATTCTGATTTAATATACTAAACTAAAGCAGGTGGTAGAGCTGATGCCGGGCTCGATTGTGAAGGTACCACCATCTTGCTCGCAAACCCCGGTGATGTTATTCGGGGAAGAGTAAAAGGACAGCTCGCAGACAGGCACAAGCAGGTGGCCCACCATTGCCTGGGACCGATTAATGGCGGTATAAACTAAAACATACCACCTAGTGACGGCGTCAGTGATACGAGGGTTTCGGCACCGCGCTCACCAACCCGCCTGATCAGCGTGAGTATCGGCATTTCTTCCAAGATGACCGCCAATAATGGTAAACTCTTGAAAAGGCCCATGTCCAGCAGTGGACGTAACAGGCAGATGGATGGATGGATGGATGCTAAACTGTACCAATGCGAGAGCATGTTTGGCAAAAGGAACCCTTAATATTTAACAGATTCTCCACAATAAGCAGTCATAGTTACATCATGTCAAAACATTTATCTCAGTGACTTTGTGAACAATCCCCGGCAACACGAGACATAAGGAAGGGCTTGTCCTAATTCTCAGTCGGATCCGAAACAAAGACTACAATCTGCACAATAGAGAACAACGTGGGAATAGCTGCGCTACTACGAACACTCGAACTTGTTTAGTGGTAGAGATTATATTAAATTTTTTGTGCTTATGTACTTCTTTGAGAACAAACTCGACTCAATTACTGTGTATCTGAATTTTATTTTGCGTCTGTCGCGGAGGGGGTCATTGAGCCTTGGTCCTGCCACTTGCCCGGTCTCCAGTATGGATTTGGCTGTGAAGACAAGCGAGAGTCACCTTAATATATTTGCCTTAATTTTTGGTTTAAGAGTTGTTGAACAATTATTAGTATCTAATAATTAGAATATGTGATCATATAATCACGACTTCTATCCTACAGAACTCCATGTTAATAAATTGTTCAATAATTTAACTTTCGTCTAATCTAAAAGCCATGTGGGTTGCGTGTCTGTTCTGATACCAATTTCCAGAAAAGAATTAAAATGAGAAACTATCTGCTGATAGAAACTGGAATCAATAATCAAGTTTTAAAAATTATAAGTTTCAAGGTCAAAGTCAACAAGGCGCAACAAAGAGAGCTGTTGTATATAATTTTACGGCTAGAACCCGAAGTGCGGCTACACCTAGTTTTAACTGGTCATATGTTTATCCGCTTCGCTCGGCGTACAATGTTTAACATGTCAACCTAACACGCTTAGATCGTCATCGCACCTATTTTTTTACTTTTTCATATATACTACTAGGAGTATGGGAGTATGGGATCCATGAATAAATTTTGTAGAATCTGAAAACTAGAGCGTTGTGTCGTTATAAAATAATAACGGTATTCAATATCGGTGTACATTATCGGTGTAATGCAAGTGTTTTAAAGCGTTTTGATTTATTTATTTACTTGATAATGAAGTTATGAGGTAAAAACATGAAATAAAAACAAAATAAATAGTGACATGCAACGTTATTTTAACCGTGTTGGACATAAAATAACGTTACATATTGTTATCAAAAACGTTTGCCTAAAATAAAGTTTTGTTGTTTTTAACGCTAAAGACGTCATCTTCGTTTAAACGGTCTTTTTTAAGATAGTAAAAACTTTTGTTTGTTTATAAAAACCATAGACAAATAAATAAGGGGACGTAGTCAACGCTAAGCAACAACCGAAGCATAGCAAAGGCGTGTTTACAAGCGTGTGAGTGGATTTACTATGGAATTAGGCTTACTGTGATGTGAATGTGTGCGTGCCGGGCTCGTGCGTACACGCCACTAGGCTTATTATGGGTGCTACAGTTTTTGGTTGGCGAAACTCCTTCCGACTTTTTCTGTATTTCTATACGACGTAAAAAAATACGTTTTTATTAAAAATAGAACCACATACTATGTAAATCTTATTGTTTGCAGAGAAACCTTAGTATCCCTTCTAAGCCTCATGTTTGTGACATTTCTAAGCGAAGCATCCTTTCTTTCACCATTTTCAGCGATGTCTTCTTATCGTCTCGGGACGGAATCCTAATTACTCTTACTTGTATAATTAGGATTCTGAAAAAACTGAAAGGCACATACATACCGCAAATTAGTTACTCGATGTGTTTCGTACAAATATCGACGGGAACGATATTGAAATAAAGTGCATATCAGCGCGCATTGTAAAGTAGCTTTTACGTCGATCCGGTGTCTGTGTCTCCGTATAGCGCAAAACAGGAGAAAATTATATTTAATAATTTAATATATGGACGCTGCCGCGATGGACGTAAAATGAAATATAATGTATAAGTTGTCTACAATTTGGTGAAAGAATCATCATTTTAATCGCTTCAGGTGTTCGAAAGGAGTAAGAGAATTCTTACGTAAATCATAGGAAACCTCGTCATCTACCTATAATGTTAGCTTTTCATACTCGTCGAAGTAAAGTTCTTAATAAAAAACAGGACAAGTGCGAGTCGGACTCGCCCACCGAGGGCTCAGTTAAAGACTATATTTTTTATGATTTAATTACAAATGTATAGTTTTCAGATTTTTCCCTATACTTGTAGTATAAGACGGTATTTGCCAAATTTTATAGTTCTAGGTCAACGGGAAATACCCTATGAATTTTGATTCTTGAGAGTCTCGAAATGTACGTTTTTTGTGGCATAAACGGCCGTATCTTTTTTTCACATTAATTTAGAAGTTCGATATTTTCACAGCTTCAAGGGACTGTAGACTTGAGTACATAGTTTTAATTTCAACTCAATACCTCCACGCGTTCCCGAGATAAAGGGTCTTGACGGACAGACGGACGGACAGACGGACAGACGGACAGATGGACAACAAAGTGATCCTTTAAGGGCTTAGTTTTTTTCTATTGAAGTACGGAGCCCTAAAAATTAAAAATAATAATTCGGCCGTTACATTTCTGATATTCTGTAGTATATAATATACTTTTTCAGTTATTTTACAAACAAAACTTCATAATTAAACTGGACCATAATCGCAATTTTCTAGCAGGACATTAGTGTGCATACGCCTTTTATATTCATAATCTAAATTCCTAAATAAACTTCCATTATCAGATTCAGTGGTGGGTCTAGAAGCATATTTTGGGTGAAAAAATGTGTTTTCAGATCCGTATATCTGTAGATCAGATACGCTGAGGGTAGATTTCCTGGAGCTTTTTCAGGAAATCATAGTAATTACCATATCCAGTACTATTAAAATAAGTGTAGGTAAGTAAATTTAAGACCATAGTAAAACATAAGTATAGATGGCCTCCAGCCATCTAGCCCCCCTCCCCCGGATTCACCACTGAACACATCTCTGCCCCGGGTCTCACCCGGATAGTCTTTGATATTTCACTGAATGAGAAAAAAAAACAAAAAGATACAAATTCAGTAACTTTTCCCAAAATAACTTAAAATTATATATTCCTTTACTATATTAAAATGTATTAAATTTTACACTGTTTGTAATTATAAACAGGCGGTAGCTCAATAAAGCGGCGGTAGCTCAGGAGTAGAATGCTGGCCTCTCAATCTTCGATCCCCGGCCGGATGAGTTTTTTGGAACTTATGTGCATAGTATTTAGCTTGCTGAGCGGTGAAGAAAACATCGTGAGGAAACCTGTGTGCCCTAAAAAGCGTATATTCTTGCCCGAAGAACGGCGATAGGGCTCACTACCCATCACGTTGGGACGTAATAATCGTCGGTGAAGCGGGTGTGCCGGAGACTTTTATTTCACAGTTCACACTCGAAACATCTCTGACACCCCCTCGTGGATTCATGTCGTGACGATATACTTTATAAATTATAATGAAAGATCATACCTTAATTATCATAACTTCATAACTTTCCACACCACAGTTTTAATAAAATTAAACAAAGTGCCTATGAAGCTATCAATTCTTAGCCTTGGATTTAAACCACATTTTTTTCGAAATTTTTTTCCCTAAAAGTTTTCCCTGAACAAGAGTGGACATAGTGGAAATAACTGTATTTTCTCTATTTCCTAAATTCCCCTATTTCCCCAGCATACAAATATTCTTCCCCGAAAATTTCCTCGAGCTTTTCGTTTCCCCAAAAGTTCGCCAGAACTAAAAAAATCCCCAAAATTGCAAAAAAGACCCTGTCTCTACCACCCTCTCGGTCTTGTACAAATGTATGTATGTACATACCGTAGCGCGTGGTCATGTGTGCTAGTACGACAGACAACCCTTAGGGACTGCTAACAATATAAAACTGACAAGTTTCATTACCTTCCCTCTTCGTCCCGTGGGAATAACTAGCTTGTTGTAGCTTGTGATTACACTGACACGGTATGGTCGAGAATAGTTCGTTGCTGTTTTTATATGAGACTATTTAGTTTCTTTCTGTGCCTTTTTTCCAACTCGCATTATGAATGAGTTAAATGGAAATTGCTCAGTTCCTTTTGGTTATAGCACAATAATACAGACTTTACAATACTTTACATTCATTCATTCATTTATTTATTCACAAATCATATACATGACATTTGAATTTTGGTAACTAAAACTAAAATACAACAATAATAATATTGAACTATGTCTATTATGTACTTTCCTTCTGTGAAAAAGGCATTAATACGTAGTACATTATGATACAAGTGAGCTGCGTTGGACATTACAGTCGAGGCGGGATTGCAGCCCGAGCCGAATGGCTAGGGCGATAAGGAGCCGAGAGTGTAATGTCTAATGCTCACGCGTTTCATACGTTTTTCAACACACTTGCGAGGAAAAATAATAAAATTTCAATGCTTATTTTTCCAGATAATCGAAACCACAGCTATGAATTGACAATTTTCTTTGAAAAATGGCGGCGGAGCCATAGAGGCACTGACGCATCCGTCAAACAGCTAAATATTGAATATTAACAAACTGAATATTTTTTGTATAATTTTTATATACAACATTTGTTGATAAAAATAAATAATTTGATAAAAGGAACTGTAAAGTAAAAAACACTAGTGTGATAATGTAAAGTAAAAAACACGCGTGTTTAAATGCTCCATTATGACCCTAAGAACGCTGAAATAATGGCCACTTTATAAGCAAGTGTGTTGATAAATCCATTGTGGTTGCAGATGTTTTTATTTATGAGTATTCTCGATAAGAAAGATTTATTTCATATGATGTAGTATATAAGGTGACTTTAATTTATGCAGCCACAAACTAATACTGGAGGCTTGGTAAGTGATCAGTAGCACGGATCGATAATACTTTTTGCTAATTTCGCAAAATAACATTTTGACGTCCCATTGGCTAAATTAAGCTGCATGGGCTTGCGTTTTTAAGGAACATGTAAAGAATAATTTACGAATTACACAAAAAGGGTCATCGAACCTTGTAACTGAGCACTTACGGAGTCTTCAGTAATTTGGCTGCATAAATTAAAGTCACCTTATATATAAGGTTCTACAATAATAAGTGAAAATAATTCTAGGGTGGTTCATTCCCAGTACAAAGTGGTTCAATCAGCTGACTATCATGGATAGGTGAAAAAAGTAAGCGCAAAATAAAATATTTTTCCTCGGGATGTAGTCTTTTGGCGATACCCTTCACTTGGAATAGTAGGACTTTATACATATATTATAGTATATAAAGTGACTTTCGTTTATGTAGCCAAATTCAGACTAGAGACTCGATAAGTGGTCAGAACCAAGGGTTAATGACCCTCTCTGTGAAATACGTAAAATAAAATTTTTACTTCTGTCGACAATGCTGGCCATCATTTTGTAAATAGGTTCTTTGCATAGACAACAATTCGGATTCACAAAGGGTTGCTCAACATCTGATGCTGCAGTGGCCTTAGTGAAGCACGTGTTTGCGGCTTGGGAGGGGTGTAACGATGCCATTGGTATCTTTTGTGATCTCTCCAAGGCATTCGATTGTGTGGATCATGCTATCCTCATAAAAAAGCTAGACTTTTACGGAGTTAAGGGCCAAGACTTAGGTTTAATCTATTCTTATTTGACAGATAGAATACAGCACGTAGACATAGGGGGAATTAAGTCTAGTGGCTCTCGTATCAAGATGGGAGTTCGCCAGGGATCAATTTTGGGCCAATTTTTGTTTCTGGTATACATCAATGACCTGAGCTATTTTGTAGAAAAGATTACTAGCATAGTAATGTTTGCTGACGACACTTCTTTGATATTTAAATTGGAAAAAAATAAAATTGAAGCAGATTACATCAATAATGCCCTGAAAATGATAAACAAATGGTTTTCCACGAACAACTTGTTGTTAAATGCTTCTAAAACCAACTCTATTAGATTTACTTTGCGTTGTGACAAACAAGACAGTATGCTCGAAGTTAACAATGAAACGCTTCCCTTTAAAAATAGTGTCAAATTTCTAGGTTTAATAGTTGACGAAAAACTTCGCTGGCACCTACACATTGATAAGCTGTCAAAGAGGCTTTGCTCTGCCGTGTTTGCAATCCGTAACATTAGACGACTAACGGACATGCAAACAGCTAAAATCGTTTACTTCAGTTACTTTCACAGTATTATGTGCTATGGTACTCTTTTGTGGGGTAACGCAGCTGATGCTGAACGTATATTTATACTACAGAAAAGGGGAGTAAGAGCTTTACTCCAATTACCCTCAAGACATAGCTTAAGACAAATATTTAAAGATATTAATATCATGACATTGCCTTCAATTTACATATATGTATCAATTATACATGCCAGGAAAAACTTAGGTGATGTGTTAAAAAACAACGATGTCCATAACTATGAGACTAGAAACAAACATAAAATCATTGTGCCCTTTACTAGATTGGCCAAAGTTTCAAATAGCTTCAATAGTATGAGCTTTAAATTTTATAACAAAGTACCAGAAAGGTTGCACAGCCTTAACGAAAAACCCTTCAAGAGACATATAAAAGCATTCATATTAAGAAAGGCCTATTATTGTATTAACGACTTCCTTATGGATAATAATACCTTCACAGACTCTTGATAACACATTTGTTAATTTATTTGCAAATATACCTATGACAAATTTATTAATTTACTTAATGCTTATATCATATTTTATGTCTAACTAATAGGCAGCTAATATTAATATATCTTGACTATGTATTCGTACTACAATATTTTTAATATTAAGACATTTGATTAATTAATTTATTTTATTCATTATATTAATTTTATTAAGGTGTATTATTGTACATTTTGACTTGTATAAGTGCGAATTATTTCGCCTATGTACTAAAATAAATGAATCTGAATCTGAATCTTTATGTATGAATTAGACATCTAAGCAAATTCAAATTTACTTCACTCATCGTTTGGCATCTTTCTGGGCTAGTTAAGTTTTTAACATAAAATTCTAAATTCAAAACCACGATGTCGCCGACAAATTGATAAGGCAGGCTTTTGAGTTGTCTAAAATCTTTAAACAAAAGATTTTAAACAATTCAAAAGCCTGCCTTATCAATTTGTCGGCGACATCGTGGTCCTTTCGCAGTCGTGAAATATATTTACAGTCCATTTCTTTATTTTATAAATGTCGGAGGAACCCGTATTGCAGACGGGTAAAAACCTTGCCAACTGTAATGGCAAGGAGGGGGCAGGACCTGGGAGTACCAGGAGTGTTATTTCATCTAGATCATCCACGAGATCAGTCTCGTCAACGGCAAACGCTAGAATCAAGGCTGTCAAGGCCAGACATACTCGATATCTGGCAGATCTTGAGCATCGAGCCATCCAGGCAGAGCATGAGGCAGCACAAGCTGCCTTTGATGCCGAGATAGCCTTGATGGAGGCGGAAAATGAAAATGAAGAATTCATTACTGTTGATTGTACTGGAGCTCGGACTCCAAGTCCTACCGTCGACGATTGAGTGGCCTCGTGGATGAAAGAAACATCGATACTGAATTTTCAGGTTCAGACGAAGGAAGCTATTGGAAAACAACTTAACAATCCTCAGGAGTTGCAGAACGCCACACCAACGGAGACCGTGATGCGGAGATCAGGGCAGATACCCGAGAAACTTAACTGCGGACTGTCTGACATGCGGAGTGTTGAACAGCACAACCTTTTGGATATTGTGGGGAGTGCGACCCAGGATCTGTCGCCTGGTAACGGTAACGGAGGTCAGACGGTGAGTGCCTTTGACTTTTCCCGCCTTGTACAAGGCGTTATCGATCTAGCTAAGAAACCTACAAGAGGTAAGCCTATCGAATTGACATCTTTTAGCGGAAGTATCTCAGAATGGTTACTATTCAAGAGAAATTATGAATGTTCAAAAAGTTACTACACGCCTGTGGAGAATATGAACAGACTACTCAATGCGCTAAAAGGAGAGGCTAGAGAGACTGTTTTCAGTCTCATGTTGTTATCAGAAAATCCTGATGACGTAATTAATGCTCTAAAAATCAGATTTGCTAGGCCAGATGCGATTATTCGTAACGAAATTTATACCCTGAGAGGCATTCCCAAGATGAAGGATCCTTCAGATATACAAGTTTATTCTTGTAAAGTTAGGAACTGTGTAGCGGTGACGCAATTACTCAACCAGACACCCTACATTCACTCTTCAGAGTTACTTCAAGGTATACTTACTAAATTATCTCCTCTTTTACAGAACAAGTGGCAAGATTATGCATCAAATCACCACACTACCGAGAAACCTATCCTAGAAATTCTAGCAGACTTCTTAGATGGTGAAGCTAGAAAACAGGCTGCCTTTGGTATAGCAAACGTGTGGCCATCTGTCAACCACATGGAGAGGACGAGATCTTCACCTCTACCAACAGCTCAAAATGGTCGTAGAACTCTGTTTTTTAAATCAAACAACACAGTTAATCCATCTTCATGTATTTTATGTTCTGGAGACCATTCCATAAAAAATTGTGAGAAATTTTTAGCAATGCCTGCGAGTGAGCGGAGGATTTGGGTCCGAGAAGCACACGCTTGTCCAAGGTGTTTGAAGAAGAACAGTCGTGACTGGCGTCGCTGCGCGGCGGGACCTTGTAACGTAGATAACTGTAATAGAAATCATCATAAACTTCTTCATACAGCTGACTTCTCGAATTTGGACTATTTGATCGGTTTTGATAAGTATTTTTGTAAAACATGTTGACCAGGGTCTGATGATCGGACTGGAAGGTTGAAATGAGAACTTTTCAAAGAACAACAGCAGATCTCTCGAGTTTGGACTATTTGATCGGTCTTGGTGATTATTTTTATAAACATAGTGACCAGGGTCTGATGATGAGACTGGAAGTTTGAAATGAGAACTCCTCAACGAACAAAAGCAGACCTTTCGAGTTTGGACTATTTGGCAAATGTCAACGATGACATGTCTGACAACACAACGGACATAGAGGAAAATTATAGAACCCGAAAAGTTCCAAAACTTGATAACTTTGAATTGTCTAGAAAGAATTTGTGTATCTGTTGAATAAAACGATTTAAAATGAACTTCAAATCAAATAGAACGCAGCTACTTTTATTCCGCACTCATTTAGAATTGATATGTCAACGGAATTTAGACTGTATCCTTTTCTCTGCAATCAAGTTATTTATTTTGAGTGCGAACTGAAAATGAAATGACGAGTTCAATTGTAATTCAAAAGATATCTTGCATTTCTTTCTAGACGTCTCTCCTTCTGTTTTACCCTGAGTCAGCTCTCTCATGATTGATAGGACACTATATTGACTCTTTTTTTAAATAAATAAATACCAAGGGACTCGACGAAACACCGCATATTGTCATTCCCTGTCCATGACATGTAACTTAAAATTGGAGATGTTACTAATATAAAGCTACATGTGCGTTAAATGTAATATTTCAGTTAAGTGTCAAAAGAGAAAAGGATGGAAGGTAATTTAACAGCATACGCTGAGTTTCTAGGTCGAGAAATGCATGTCAAAATATGGTGTATTTTCTTTTTTTTTGTCGAGTAAAGATTGTTTGAAGACAATCAGCTGACATAGCACGGAAGTGAAGTATGAATGTGTGTGTGAAAGATTATACATGATTACGGTTGTGTTTGTAAAAGCATTTTTGTTACTAAGTCGTTTTCGCGAGGTGGTCCTTTTCGTTTTACAAAACAAATTAAATAAAGAGATATTGTCGTTTTCATATCTGTACACTTATTATTTTGAAAACTAATTACTAGACATCGTAGGGTGACCTTTTTAGTTTCGAATCGCGAGTTTTGTAAACGATTTTGGAATTTGCACAAGTGTTCGAAAGGTCTGGCATTTGTGTTTGGAAATTCCTAGATATATTTTTTTAAAGGATTTTACTAGTCGCTCCACTATTACGAGGGAATATTTTTCCTTATCAGAATACATGGTTGCTAGTTGGGGCGGAGCAAGTCAGAATCTTCGCGTCAATTATTGATTTGATTTATCGTCGGCCGATGGGTTTACCGTCCAAACGAACTATCTGAGAGTATGTCTCGAGCTCAATCTAAAACTTATCATTTGGAACCAAGCAGTAAATGTATACCTTGTTAAATTATTAATTTGTCCTTTCTTCTTCCTTTTGAGTAGAAACCAAGATGTATTGAAAAGTTTATTTAAATCCATTGAGAAAAGAGGAATTTAGATGTTATTTTGAAAAAAACTTGAAAAAAGTTTACAACCTCAAAACGTAAGTTCGAACCTAAAGGAGGTTGACGACTCCATCCGGAATAATAATTCTCCCTCGACCTCTTTTTCATATTATTGTTCGGGAATCAAAAGCGGTCGTGTACTGTTAAAAGTTTTGCCAGTTGTGCTGTCAGGCCCTAAGGGTGAAGTCCATACATTTGCCTTCCTTGACGATGGGTCTTCGGCTACCTTGATAGATTCAAAGCTAGCCGAGGAAATAGGCTCTACTGGACCTATAGAAAACGTTTCTATCAACGGAATCACTGGTAGTCAGAAAAACGTCGAAGTAAAGAGAGTTAACTTCAAGATTAGAGGCAAATATGTTTCTGATTACCACGAAATAAAGGACGCTCACACTTTTCCGCTACGTTTGAAACCTCAAAATATTACAATTGATGATTCGGCAAAACTCTCATACCTGAAAAACATTACCGATCAACTGACATACAGCGATGCTAAACCTAGAGTAGTGATTGGTTCTGTCGATTGGCCGTTGTTGCTTTGTAAAGAAAACCGTGTGGGAACGCATAACCAACCAGCAGCCTCTAGGAATGCTCTTGGATGGGTTTTGTATGGTTCAAGCAGTAAATATACTACAACAGTTAATTCTATCAACCATTGTACTGTGGAAAACTCGGACGAGGAATTAAACGAACTCATCCGGGAGAATTATCGTCTCAAATCAATTGGAATTAAGCCACGAGAACCATACAACACCCAAGAAAAACATGCGATACATATCTTAGAAACTACAACACGGCGTTTACCTAGCGGTAGGTTTGAAACAGGTCTTCTGTGGCGTGATGATAACCAACACTCACCTGATAGCTACAACCACGCACTTTGTAGGTTAAATAGTCTTTACAAAAAGTTCTCAAAAGACAAAAACTAATAATATCGAGGCCTACGTAGTAAAAGACTATTCAGAACCGTGTAAAGACATTTAAGATCAGGATAAACGACTACCTCGATGGTACTTACCTCATTTTGGCGTCACAAACCTAAACAAACCAGGGAAATAACGCATTATCCACGATGCAGCCGCAAGGACGTCAGGTACTAGTTTAAACTCCTTACTTACCCCAGGACCAGATTTTTTACAATCCCTCTTAGGCATACTGTTTAGGTATCGTGAGGGTCCTGTTGCAATGATGGCTGACATACGAGAGATGTTCTCCCAAGTTAAGATACGAACTGAAGACCGTGACTACCAACGATATTTGTGGCGGGAAAATGGGAAACTAAAAGAATTTCGAATGTCATCTCTTATATTTGGGGCAACATGTTCTCCATGCTCGGCAATCTATGTTAAAGACAAAAATGCCAAAGAATTTTAATCAGATTTTCCGAAAGCTGTTGAAGCCATTTTAAAAGACCATTACATGGACGATTATCTAGGTAGCGTTAGTGATACTGACCAAGCTTCTTGTCTAGCTTCACAAATCGTGGATATTCATGCAAAAGCGGGTTTCGAGATGAGAGGCTGGGTCTCAAATAAAAATGAAGCTTATAAAAGAGAATCCAGAAACTGTGGATTTAGGGATAAATAATTCTGGCCACCGTGTATTAGGTTTGTGGTGGAATCTAGAGGATGACACCTTTTCATTTAAAATAAACATTGAAAAACCTCTTCCGAAACAATCAACTAAACTCATTTAATGAGAATTTATGACCCGCTAGGAATCTTGACCCCTGTAATTACACATGGGAAAATCTTATTCCAGAAAACATGGCGGTTAGTAAAAGATTAAGAAAATCCCTCTAGACGAATCTGATCAATGGGGAAAGTGGTACCACGCGATTACAACAATGAGTCTTGTTAATATTCCTCGATGGTACGGCTTTGTTCCTGTTCATGGCATCAACCAGAGAGATCTTCATATATTAATAGACGCGAGTAGCGATGCTTACGCTTGTGTTGCATATTGGAGATTCACTAAGCCTGATGGGACTTTTAAACTTTCTTTGATCGCAAGCAAAAGTAGAGTTGCTCCCTTAAAATCTATAACTATACCACGATTAGAACTCCAGGGTGCTTTGTTAGGGGCTAGACTTACCCAAACTATAACAAAAGAACACAAAACGAAAATAGGCAACCGTACTTTTTGGTGTGATTCACGTACAGGGTTTTCCTGGATCAAAAGTGACGCCTGCACTTTCCGGCCATTCGTAGCTAATCGTGTGGGTGAAATAAATGAAATTACGAAGCCATATGAATGGCGGTGGTTAACATCAAATCTTAATGTCGCGGACGACGCGACTCGTGCGGGGCCCATTGAGCTAAAACGGTGGCTAGAAGGTCCAAAATTTTTATAACTTCCTGAAACAGCATGGCCCGTAGAGCCCAATGACATTGTTCTCAAATGCACAGAAGAATTAAAAGGTCACTTATTACATACTGCTTGTTATAATTTAAATTTAGTTCCAAATTGTACAAGATTCAGTCGATGGTACCGAATGTTGCGTGCAACAGCAAGGGCACACCAGTACTTACATATTTTAAAAGAACGATGCTCAAACTCCCAACGTGGAGCCCTAACCTTGCTTTCCACACACCATATAAGAAAACTATCCGCGCGAGATTTTCGATCGTTATCTGCTAGTGACATTAAATCCGCTAAACTTCACTTGCTCCGTGAATCTCAGGAAAATCCTTTCCCGCAGGAGCTGTCCAGCATTCGTCGAAATGGACCCCCTCCGCGAGACAGCAAACTGAAGGACTTGCCTGTTGCTATGGGAGAAGATGGTCTCCTACGACTTTATTCACGTATCGAAGCAGCACCGGATGTTTCATTGGAAGCTAGAAAACCAATAATTCTTGATGGCCGCCACCACGTCGTCAGACTCCTTGTCGCTGCCTTTCACATATGGGCACATCATGGTTTAAACGAAGCAGTGATAAATGAGATACGCCAAAGATATTGGGTGCTTCGTCTCCGTCCTACCGTACGCAGTGTAGCAAAAGAATGCCAGACTTGCCGAATTTGGAAAGCTACAGCTGTAATTCCACCGATTGGAGATTTGCCTGAAGAAAGACTTTTCCATCACAAACGACCTTTCACTTTCACTGGAATCGATTACTTCGGACCAATAGAAGTATCTGTGGGCAGACGACGAGAAAAACGATACGTCGGGTTATTTGCATGGCTTGTAACAAGGGCCGTACATTTAGAGTTGGTGGCTTCACTTACAGCAGACAGTGCGATCATGGCTCTTCGACGCTTCATGGCAAGACGGGGAAATCCAGGGAAGATATTTTCGGACAACGGGACTTCTTTCGTTGGAGCCAACCATGAACTTAAAAAAGCGTGGGAAAATTTTAATCAGGAAACAATAAAAGACTTTATTACCACAAAGTCTATAGAATGGAAGTTTATTCCCCCGTCGTCTCCATTTATGGGCGGAACATGAGAACGTTTGGTTAAAACTGCAAAGCTAGTGCTGTCAGCTACTCTAAAAGATAGAAACCCCCGCGAAGAGACGTTATCTACACTCTTAGCTGAAGTCGAAAGTGTTGTTAACTCAAGACCCCTCACACACGTTTCTGTTCACCACAAAGAAAAAGAAGCTATAACACCAAACAGCTTTCTAATCGGAACCTCCTCTGGACTTCCTATGATCACTTCTGGAGAGGATTCTGATCTTTACCGCAGACCAGACTGGCGGAAGACAAACAGACTAGCCGACATTTTCTGGGAGAGGTGGGTCAAAGAATATCTACCCACATTGGCCTCGAGGTGATCGTCAAATGCCTACATAAAAAATTTATCAGTTGGTGATCTTGTTTTTGTTGCCGATGGGAACCTTCCACGTGGAATTTGGCCCCGTGGACGCGTAATAAAAATATACCCAGGAAAAGATGGCGTGGTGCGAGTGGCCGATGTACAAACAACAGCTCTCAAACGACCAACTCGAAAACTGGTAAACCTACCTGTAGAACTGGAAGCCAGCTCGTCATCGGGACAGTAAGGCCGGAGCCCTTACGGAGGGGGCCATGTCGACGATGCTGGCCATCATTTTGTAAATAGGTTCTTTATGTATGTATTAGACATCTAAGCAAATTCAAATTTACTTCACTCATCGTTTGGCATCTTTCTTGGCTAGTTAAGTTTTTAACATAAAATTCTAAATAAATATCTTTAGACAACTCAAAAGCCTGCCTTATCAATTTGTCGGCGACAACTTCCTTACTACTTGAGTTCAGGTTGTTCTTGAACAAGTACGTATACGAGTATGCAGAGGCACAATTTTTTTTTTGTATTTCGCAGTTTCATTGATCCTCGGTCCTGACCACTTACCGAGTCTTCAGTATGAATTTGGCTTCACAAACGAAAGTCACCTTATATTATAGATTGTGCCCGTGGTTATTGCTCTCCAGGGAAATTCATGGTGTATTTCGTGTAACACAAGGTGTATGGGGTGTTGATTTAAAGTTACGAAGGGTTCCTGAATTTGGAAAAGTATTTTTGTAAAGCTGGAAAAAAAACAATATTAATATGACATAATTATAAAGCAAAATTTTGAGGGAAATTATAAGTCTAGCCACAGAATTTTTTTATGGCCTCTTGATCAAACTTCTCTTTTTATCACTAAGCGACGGGAAAATGAGTTAGCCTCTAAAAACTAATTGGTCTTTTTTACATCGCCAACTAAATCTTTTAAAGAAAGTGTCATGTAATCATCAACGATTATTTTACTTGTCCTTCTGATTTATACATTGCCACTTAATTTACTAACTCGGCCACGGATTTTACAACTTATCACCATTTTTCGTTTAACAGCTTCTACACAAGCTCCTCAAAAAATATCATTCAAGCTTCAATAGACAACATCATATATGCATCATATTAGCATCCCCATACCTACTTAATGAAATTCATAAGCTTCAACAACGCATACTGAAAACCATAGCCCCGCTAAACATTAAGTTAGAATGCAAAAGTAACCCACTTAAACTTTTTAATTATTGTAAAACTATGCCACTATCTACCCAATTCGATTATTATTTCCTTAAAGAATATAATAAAATTCGTGATACCTTATTACTTAAAAAAGTAGATCACAAAATAAGCACACGCAAAAATACGTAGAATAAATATTATGCACCAAATTTTAATAATAGAAACGGAAAAAGAACAGCGTGCTACCTTATCCCAAATATACTAAACAAATTGCCTTATGATATAAGAACACGCTTTAAAGAACAAAATATAAAGAAAAAACTAAAAACCTTTTACTCATCAACATACTAAATGTACAAAGTAGAATTGCCCCACTGATATCTTTTTGTCAAGACTGGAAACAACAACACGCGCAAGAGTGCAATGCTACCTACATATATTTTACTCTCTCTAATAAAACGCGCGCGCGCTGGTTGTCGCCAGTCTCTTTCACACTTAGCATGTAGTACCATTTTTACCTTTTATCTATACCTTTTATTTATACTGATGTAAAATGCCAGACAGACACAAATAAACCTTCTAGGTTTAGTGTCACTACTTGTTAATTAGAATGTAAGATTTTTATGCAAATAAATAAATAAATAAATAAATAATGAAAAAAAAATACATCATATTCTTTTATCGTAAAAATAGCTACTGCAAAAACTAAAATTGAGCGTGTTTTACACGGAAGCGGTCATTTTGTAATTCGGAATTCCTTCGCGAAATCGGTGAGAGTGTAAAAGTCCTACACGGTACTGTAGCGGTGATTAGGCTAGCGAAGCCAGCCTTCTAGCTTGTCCATGGAGTGTATATAAAAACCGGCCAAGTGCGTGTCGGGCTACGCGCAATGTAGGGTTCCGTAGTTGCCCGGTACATATAAGTTGGTCTACTAGTACAGACCGCGCTAAACTTCTGGTCGTATACATTATAGGGGACCAAAAGTTTGGCGCGACCTGTACTCGTAAACCTGTAAAGCCTACTTAGCTGTGATCGTTTTCCTTTTAAATTCATTATATATACTACTTCTGTGAATTTTTTCACATTTCTATAAACAACCGTTTAGCCAGCAGGAGGGGGGGGGGGGGGGTACGCTCCACCCTAACTAAAATTTTCACTTTAAAGCTTTAATCAAAAAATTGCTTTCACACACCCACAATGTTTTTGAACGACCTATCTAACGATACCCAACACTATGATAGATAAGAAAAAAAAATCATTCCCCATTTACTTCTAAGGGAGGTACCATTATTTTTTTTATGTCGTGATTTTATTTTATCGTTTTGTCGACGTGATTAATACGTATACTCACGCAAAATTACAGATTTCTAGTACTAACAGATTCTGAGCTAAGCCGCGGACAGACGGACGGAAATGGCGAAACTCTAAGGGTTCCTTGTTGGACTGCGGAACCGTAAAAAGGAGGTATATTTACAATATTTACATACCAACACACACACCATTCAATTTAATCAATGTTTACAGTCCGAATCATTAAATCATTTAGCCCACCATTAACAGATATTCAACTCAGGGCATGGTAGTCCTCACGGACCTGGTATCAGCGGTCAACACCAACCTGACAGACTTCTGGTATAAATTTACATATTGTGCGGGAAACCCAGATCAAGGTGGAGAAAACAGTGGCACCATCTAGCAGTCACATCACAACTCGTCCGTAACATTAAATTATAATAATAAAATATTGGCATGATTTATGAACAAAAACAAAGACATCGCAGCTGCATGGTGGTGCCACTGTCTAATTGTAAATAGATCTTTCTAGGGTTCCGTATCCAAAGGGTAACCAACCGGACCCTATTACTAAGACTCCGCTGTCTGTTCGTCTGTCACCAGGCTGTATCTCATGAACCCGTTAGACAGTTGAATGTATTTCTATTGCCGCTATAACAACAAATACTAAAAAACAGAATAAAGTAAATATTAAAGGGGGCTCCCATACAACAAACGTGATTTGTTTGCCGTTTTTATACATAATGATACGGAACCCTTCGTGCGCGAGTCTGACTCGCACTTGGTCGGTTTTTTCTTTCTTCTCTCTGTAAATACGTACGTACATTATCTATTATAAATTATATTATAATATATATCAATTATTTTAAAATAGATAAGATAATATGTAATTGACACAATATACATTTCAACTGAAGCCGGGCCCAGTAAGGCCCGAAATATATCTCGAGCATTTTTTTTCTGTTTATGTTTATCTGAATCTGAATATATCAGCGACGATACAGGCTGGAATATATAAAAGGCAAACCTGACGGACTCATCTATCAACGCACAGCCGAAACTACTGAACGGATTTCGCTGAAATTTGGCATACAGATAGTTGTAATGACGTAGGCATCCGCTAAGAAAGGATTTTTGAAAATTCGCCCCCTTAGGGGGTGAACCGAACTCCACGCGGACGAAGTCGCGGGCAAAAGCTAGTAAAATACACAATAAAAGCTTCTTAAAAGAGCGTATATTTATATTTAATAATTAAACAGTATGAATTTGGTTATATAATCGAAAGTCACCATGCATAACATGTATATATTTTTGTATTTTAATATATGATAGTTAAGGGGGAACGTTTCGAGCTCGGTGCAAAATGCACAACTTATGATTGTTTTTCTTACTATTGCATAAAAAGTACTAAATAAATGTGATACATGGCATTTCGCGACCATTGTTTAGTGTCAAATAGGCTTTTCTACTAAAATTTTGTAATTTTATGTATAACGTTGTAAATGACGCAATTATCCTAAAAACCCCTGATAATTATTCAACAATAGTCGCAAAATAAGATGAGACTATTTTATTTCATACATTTTATTTTAATATACGGTAAACAAACTTATGTTATGCACTTTGTACTGAGCTCGAAACGTTACCCATTAACAGACGATAAACATAGACAAAACGTTAGTTTAGTTTTGTGCTAAGCCTTAAGGCTTTCTATAAGAAAGTATTATCGTAATCTACTAAGATACTAACGTCTCTGTAATCTCGTATAGGAAAGTAAAGTCACTATGAAATTTTATGATGTTTTTAGGGTTATAGGATCACTTTGTTGTCCGTCTGTCCGTCCGTCTGTCCGTCCGTCTGTCTGTTAAGACCCTTTATCTCGGGAACGCATAAAGTTATCGAGTTGAAATTAAAACCATTAACTGGTGAAAAAATTAAACTTCTAAGTTAACATAAAAAAAGATACGGCCTTTTATGCCGCAAAAAACGTATATTTCGAATTTCGGTACTCTTCGGAATCAAAATTTATGGGGTTCTTCCCGTTGACCTAGAACTATGAAAATTGGCAAATAATACCGTCTTATAGGAACTACAAGTAGGTATAGGCAAAAATCTGAAACTATATATTTTCAATTAAATCATAAAAAAGAATATATATATAATATTTATAATGAAGTACCTACAAATTTGTATGGATCCCTCGGTGGGCGAGTCCGACGCGCACTTGTCTGGTTTTTTTTAAGTAATATATAACTCGGTCCCAATATCTGTGCACCTCGCTGGAATGTGGCGCCTCTCCCGCTTCCCCTGTCACCTCTCCGCGCACTCCCCGGTGCGACAGTACGGTTAGCATCTTCGTTGCCGCTACACATCCCGATAATTTTGATATTTTCGCTTTATTGTTGTTTTGTTTTTTAATGTTTATTGTTAAGTTTAGACTGTTTACTGTTAAGTGTGGACTGGTTTGGTTGTTATTAAAATTGTTGTAGCTGTTAAACTGAAGTCATGGGAAAAACAATACACAGCGAATCAAGAAATTTAATCTTGAAAGTGCTAAAGTTTTTTGAATCGGAGAAAGCAAACAAACAAACTGGGAAAAGGATCATCTAGCAGATGACAACATCACACTTTTAATATCACTAGGGGAAGACAGTTCGGCGAGTTCAGAAAGTGAGAGTGAGGAAGATACAATGTCAGGCATAGAGTCAATAATTTATAGTGACTGAGTTTAATAATAAAGGTTTTTGTAATCAAAATTATTGTTTTTTAATAACAAACCCTTCATCAATAATAAATTGATTTGAAAAGGTTAGTAAATTTTTTTTACCTCCACATTTCTCGAAAAAACTTTTTTTCACACCGTACCCAGACCGCCGATATGACGTCACGAGGTCAGGTGCACAGATATTGTGACCGGGTTGTAGTGCCATCTTCATAATGAAGTTTGGCGGTCAATAGGCTAAATTGCTTGCGATCCGTTGTTTTATCCTTCAAGTCTCTGAAGCTATTTAGTCCAGTCCACTCTTTGGTGTCATCCAATGATGTTGGCGTCCTGGTGCTCTTTGTCCGGGAATCCTACCCTCGAGGGTCAACCTTGAGGGATGTAATGGATCTTTACATTAAACCTTAATCAATTCAACCGGCTGTAAATGGACAAGTAAAATAAAATTACATAATCTATGTAACATATTGAACGACATTACTAAAGAAATACAAAAGGCAAATTTTTTATTTTTAAATTTCCGTATCCGTCTGTTACCAAACGGGACCCTGTACTAAGCCTCCGCTGTCTGTCTGTCCGTCCGTCTACAGCGTCTACAGGGGTCTACAGCGTCAGCCTTAATCGGTAGAAAGTTGGAATTTACACAAAATACGTGTTACCATACCTACCTAGAAAATAATAAAACTGAAAAATAAAAATGTGTTATTTATCGTTATTTGGGCCTTTCCATACGAAACTCACAGTAGGTAAAAATATGACGATAAAAAGTTTTCTTTTTAACTCTTTTGTTTGAAAATCGTTCAATCTGAGTAGTAGATTGTGTAATTTCTTTTAAAGGTGAAAACGAAAATGAAATTTATTCGTAACAAACAACTTAAGAACTAACATTATTCAGGATACTTGCACTAAATACATATAAATAAAAATAATAAAAGTAGTAAAGTAGGCATAAAAATGACCCAAATTATGGCCCCCAGCGCCTTCCACCAATAAAAATTCTCACGCTGCAGATATTTGTCAGCAAAAGATAACAAGACAAAAAAAGTTAAATTAAAAATAACAGTCATACTTAGCCTAAGCGTAGCAGGAATTATTTGATTTAGATACATACAGATGATGTAGGTGGTAGAGCTGATGCCGGGCTCGACTGTGGAGGTACCACCATCTAACTCGCAAATCCTCCCGAAGTTATTCGGGGGAGAGTAAGAAAACAGCTCTCAGGCAAAACCAGGCGGTCCACCATTGCCTGGGACCGATGGATGGCGGTTTATACATCCCCAATTGCCGAGCCTTATATAAAACAGACTAGTGACGGGCAGCGGCGTCTGCCCAGCGTGTGTGAGTATGGGCATTTCTTCCAGGAGAACCGCCAAGAGTAACGAAATCCTGGAAAGGCCTATGTCCAGCAGTGGACGAAACAGGCTGATGGATGGACGGACATAAAGATGATAATAGCGTAGAGACGAGATTCTGTTGAAGCAAGCAAGTGGGTGATTGGATGTGGGAGTAAAGTGTCTGTATGTATAATATAATATATAATAATAAATTAACAGATATGATATGATGGTAGGGGTATATTGATATTGTCGATCTACTACTGTTCTACTTTGGAATAGACAATAGATGTTCAGTTTTACTATGATCTAGTTGTAACAAAAAACTATGTATGCACTGCCATTTAAAATTTGTATTTAGTCATAGAATAGATTTTTTTTCCTTGTTTATCTTGTTATACATGTAGCAGGCCATAAAGGCGTGCTGTATTAGTAAGAATGAAGTGCGGGCAAGCACGTGAGGCATTGAGAGTGAGAGCAAGAAAGGCCTAACATTTCCAGACATAATAGGCTTGTAGACAGGGTAAATTAAATATTATTCTATTTAGTCCGTAATATAGATTATCAAAAAATATTGGACACGTATTTTTTCTTTTGTCAATCAAACAACAAATGACGGAGATAAAGCGCGTCAAAGTTTGGGAGTGGGGGAAAATGACGTCACTTCTAAGTAAAATTGTACCTAGATGTGACGTCACGCGGAACTTCAGCGGGCTATATCTTCATCATTTTTTGTTTAATTGAAAAAATACGTGTCCAATATTTTCTGATTACCTAACAGACGGACTAATTTAAAAAAAAATTGTCGTCATGCCTATTGATTTTTAATTGTGTCTGAAAATGTTAGGCTTTGCTTGCTCTCAGTGCTTGGACGAATAAACCAGTGCCTCAGTTACGCAGACCCTATAATTTCTGCGTGCGGAGTAGCCGTCCTTTATTAAGAACACGAGAGACATCATTTATATTGGGAGATATCATATATATAGTCACTTGGTGCTCATTATGGACCTGGACTAAATAAACAACACTAACAGTGACAGACACGACTTGACCTGACTAATCTAACTATAAGTAGACGACCATTTATATAAAAAAAACTACAAGAAACCTATATTTACGGTTTTTAATAAATAAAATTTCACGATCGGAGCACTCTGAACAACGACAAATAATAACAAAATCAACTACGTTCTAAAAAAAAGTTGATGGTTGTTTTTGTAAATAGATGTCAGTATTTGTTCGTTTTTTATTTATATGTCACATGAGTTTTCCATTCGCCTGATGACGACCCCACTAAGGGGTTGAAATATAGCGCAATTTACTTTATTTTCTTTGCTTTTATTAAAAAAACACAATTTACTCTTCAAACTAATATTATAAATGCGAAAGTTTGTGCGTGTGTGTGTGTATGTTTGTTACTCTTTCACGTTGAAATGGCTGAACGAATTTCGATGAAATTTAGAATGGATATAACTTATACCTTAACTTAACACATAGGCTACTTTTTATCCCGGAGAAAAGCATGGTTGCATGCATGCAAATATCATAGAAAAATTATGTGTCTAATTAGCGCGGAGCTAATCGTTTATGGTGAAATAAGACAAGGCTTTGTTATTTCATACGTCAGGTGTCTACTTAGCGTGGACCATTATCTTTTGTGGTGAAATAAGACAAGGCTATGTTATATCATCACACTTCACACTAATAATATAAATGCGAAAGTTTGTGTGTGTGTGTGTATGTTTGTTACTCTTTCACGATGAAACGGCTCGACGGATTTGGATGAAATTTAGAATAGATATAGCTTATACCCCAAATTAACACATAGACTACTTTTTGTCCCGGAAAAAAGCATGTCGTTAAACTGAATACAAAAGCTAGTATTAAATAAATGTGATTTTAATAAACATTTATATAAAAAGGTATCGCTGAAGAGGTGTCAAAAATGATTTACCAGGATAGACTCTCAAATTATATACACTCGTTTCACCGATGATTTTAACGTCTCAACTTGATAGCAGGCGTTTTCGTTACTATTATTCTCTCAATGTTCAGCTAAATTGGCAAGTATAAAAATAATATGCACATAAATTCCGAAAAACTAATTGACTGGCAAGATTCGAACACTGCTCTAAGACAACGTCGCTTCTACCAATAACTTCTAATATATTAAAACCATGACGCTCAAGTGTTTTCGATCTTCATTCAGAGTGGAGTCACGTAAAATATGGCGCGACCTAATTTATTCAGCTTGCTGGACTAGACTAGACAATGTTTATACGTATCTAGCTAGAATAGTTAGTTAGTAGATCCTAAATAGGACGAGAGTCTCGTAACTTGATGAGAAATGATTAAATACAAAGGGTAAATACAAAGCTACGCCAATCTTGAACAATTTTCCCAAAGATTCGTTCCCTACTTATGAACGATAGTGGGAAAAATATCGACTTACGGGGATGTTGTGGCCTCAAAGAAGATGTAGTGACTAGAATAGTACTCGTATCTACGTATGTAGCTGTTAGCTATAGACAATAGACATTTAAAGGTATAGACAGAGCATTCCATCCCGAGAGTACCGTGGGGAGCGTTGGAAGAGGGCCCTGCGGCGTTCCGTATAGGTTTACCGTTTCATGTCAGCAGTTGTTTTATTTGTGTTGGAGGGTTATTCTATGTGAACACGCCTTTACTCCTCTGTTGCTAGAATGGTCATAAGAATTTCTTAATTACCTATTATTAGCAGTCCAGTCCAACACCTTACTGAAGACGTTTGCATACTGAGAAGGGTTTGCCGGCCGAAATCAGCGCGCTAGGTAGGGATGTAAGTCAGGAATCGATAATTATATCGATATTACTGTCCAAGTTTTTTAAATATCGACTCTCGATAATATCGTTTTCAGGCGCCGACATTAACGATATTTTATGAAAAAATAATTGGACTACAAAATTTGTGAATAAAAAGCGGTTTTAATGTTGTTTAAAGATTATTATATTAGAAGACATACTTTTACAAATTGTGTCCAATGAAATCAACGAATTGAATGTAGATGTAAATATAATATGTATTACAGGTTGACTTTCAAACAAACCCCGATAATTTTAGAGGTTATTAAGAAACGTTAGTATAACACATTTTAAATGTAAAAACAATTAACTTTAAAAGTCAAAACATTATTAAAAAATGTAACTTGAAAATAAAATTTATGGTTATCCTAGCCATTCCGATACGGAAAAAGTTGAAAATAGTCCAAAATAGTGGGATCAATAATAAAAATAACTTCGCGCGATCTAACTATCTTATCTCTTCGGGTGACCATGATATCTTTGGATTTTACGAAAATACGCAAAGGGCTCCTACTTGAAAAAATAATTATGAATATGATTTTGAATGGTTTTAATAAAACCAGTTTGTATTCTTTTACAAAATACTAAATTATCGGGGTTAGGTTATATCAACGCCTTGACCAAACGGCTAGACTAGGAACATGAAACTTGGACTGTAGATTTCTCTGTCAACTAAGAACGTATTATCGGAAATTCCCAAGGGAACGGGAGAGTCAGGATTCACACAGGTAAAGCCATCCACTAGTATTAGTAGTATTAAAAGGTCCGTACCTACTGAGCTAATCATGCACCTTTCATTTAATTCATAGTGTCAGTTAATTATCAAAATATACGTTACAAAAGAGTACATTCAAAGGGCTCGAGCAGGACTTAGCTTTTAGGCCTTAGCGGTTTTTCGATATATCGTTGCAGTGGCATCCTGTTAAAAATTGTTTTCTTAGATCAATCATCATATCATCATGCGTGTCGAACGTACCACAAAGTACTTACATTGGTAAAATAAAAATTAACATAAAATACTTATATTACACATTTTCATAAGGAATTACATTAATTTACGTAATTAATATCTTTCCATTTTTAACATGCATCAACCACTCTTCTAAATTTCTCGGACGCTTTTGTATCCTTGCTACAAAACTTTTGAAAGCTTATGTTGTGATGGCCCAAAGTTCGTTGAGAAAAGCTCCCTAATCTACAGATGTGAAAATCACAAAATTCTTCCAGTCTAATATAAAATGCTCATTTCAGGCAGTATCTAAACTGAGGACGTTGACTTAGGAATTTATCAAGCCTACATTGCATTCATCTCTTTCACTCAAGCAACCTATACTCTTCCGTAAATCGAAATCAAAGCTCGTCGCGATTGGAAAGGAGTGACATTCGCGAGGTTCACGCTATCTCGCAACCGCTTGAAGTGAGCGCCAAGTGAATGTGCGTTCAGGAACGATTGTCAAAGTAAACTTGTAACTGAATTAATTTGATAAATTGTTAATTTTAAAGAGTCCATGAAATTATTAAAATAACACAATATGATAAAAAGGTAAAATTTTACTTGTGACTGACTCTGATACATGACTTTTAGGGCAAAATTTAACTGGTTGAAGTCAACTAACGGAGCGTTCAGGTAAATGCTTTACAAACGATGAATATGTTCGGAACGCACATGCATATGGCGGACGCAGAGTTTGTGTTTATGTCAATAAGCAACTGATTTTTAACAATTGCGCGGGTGTGGAATTATTATTTAATAATTCGTGATGTGCTGGTGGAACTTGTGAATTGTGAACATATTCAGTGATCATGGATTTCATCGTTGGACACTCGGACAATAGTAAAAGTGCAGTGTACTTATAAGGGTACGTATTTGTGCTTCGTTATATAGCTTTAAAATCAGTGAAAATATTGGTAAACTAGGATTCAGCGATGTTTTAGACTCATATAATATAGTTTACTTCCTTGTAAATAAGTTCCAAGTTGTTTCGCTTTTATTCGTTATGTGTTTCCATCAAAAACTTGGTTTGCTGACAGAGGTTATCAATTAGGAGACACCAGATGATCTGATATAATATTTTCCTTGCACAGGACTTCTATGAAGGAGTAAAAGAATTAAGTTTTGTGAAACAACAATAAAATAACTTCTACAATAACCAGATATTTTGAAGATTTTGTGTAGGTTTTCTTTACCTATGTATTTGATAAAGTATATTGTAAGATCTGGTCACAGGGCTTCCAAGTTTAAATTTTGTATGATTATTTTGTAAAGTGCATTTGCAAATAATATGTTAAAGAATAAAAAAAACAGTAGGAAATATTTCAATATAATCATTTATTTTGTTTTGATTCTCCTACATAATTATGAACATATCATGCCTTGAAGAATATTACTAGGCCTGGCTATTCAAAAAAAACTTAAATCTAAATTAATCAAAAATATCAAATACTTAATAGAAATGAGCAAGTCTAGTTTTTAAAGAAAATCACACTTGATGCTTGGAACTAAAATGTTTTTGGTTTTTTATGAATGTTAAATATAAAGTTTCCATTTGATTTGAGTTATTTAAAACAGTAAGTACTTAGTTAAATACGACTACTCACAAACAAATACATAATATCATTTTATAGTATTCTCTAACTAAAAATAGACACAGCAGCAACATTTCAATAGTAACAAAATTTCAATATTCCAAACACAACAAAAATTTTGTGTTCTTGACTGAACATGAAATCTCACAGATAATTACCCACAATCTCACAATGTTAAACAAAAGGGTTACAAAAAAGACAATGGTTTATTTATCAAATGCCAACTTCCACTGAGTTGTGCCGAGTGTGTTTATGAAAGAAGCCAACATGTGGTATATGTTGGAGCCATGATTCACTTACCATATGTGCTGTTACATACCTACGAGCCAGATTTAGTCAAAGATGATTGATAAATAATGTGTCATAGAAAAATATTATGAATAAAATATCTGCTGGGTTTAATTTGTGAGAATCTCATAATGTAAGTAAATGATCTTGTTACGGGAGGGTTGATTGAATTAAATCAGTTGATTTAAATTATGTGGTATTTTTACAAAAATTAGTCAGTTAAATCAAACTTGTCTGTATTTTCATAAAAGTTTATTGGTTAATTAAAATCAATGTTATGGGACAAGAAAAAATATAACATATTGAAATGTGCAGTTTTATTTTTACTGAAAATTTAATTAAAGTGCACTACCAAATTACAAATAAAGTTAGAAGCTTATGATAAACATTAAGCTACACTTTTAAACATAAAATAATCTCAACATTTTTCAAACACAATTTTTTTTTATAATCTTCAGATAATGAATAATAATATGTTAAAACATGTAATAATCCTATGTGTGGACCTTATTCATGTCATAACTGGTATTTGCCAGTCTGGGTTGTTTTAATTTGTGTGTGAAAGATTGTTGTTTTATTAGAAAGTTGTCAGTTAATAAGTCAAAACTAGAGTTTGTAGTAAAAATGTGTCATTACCTATTATTATAGGTAAATTCAATATCTTTTTATTTTTACAGAACAGTCTAAAAATTAAAAAACACGATTTTTATCAACCCTGCTTGTTTAGTTTACCTAACTAAACAAAACTTTTAATAATATAAATAGGACAAGCTTTTGCTAGCAAGTTTGGCACTTTTATAAGTTTTTGGATTTATAATTAACAAACTCAAGCATTGTGAAATAAAGGCATGTTTTATTCTTGAACCTTAAATCAAGGTTGCTAACTGGTTTAACACTGCTAACTAATAAAATTATTGGATCCATATTCAAGTCGATTCCGAAGGAAATTAGATAATTCTAGTTTAAGTGCTGTCAAAACTTAAATTTTTCCAAAGTAATATAGCTTCTGTTGTTAACACTAAAGAACTATTTTTGGTTGAAGAAAATTTACTTTCGACAGCACTAAAACTAAAATTAAAGCCTGCAGAATCGGCTTTACTATGTTGTTAAGTTTACAATGAACTATTTAGTCTATAAATGTTTGTGTGTGCATGTTTTATTGAATGAAATTTTTATGTAGTATTAACTACATTTTATATTTACTTAATTCTATCTTAATTTCGATTGTGTATTGTAGAGTACTTTGGTTTATTAAAATTTCATTTTCTGTAACTGATTTTACTAAGAATAAAATTATTTTATAAATTTAAGAATATAACCCAAAACCCAAGTGTTCAGAATAAAAGTGCTTGTATAACAAGATTGATGGATATGGAGAAGCAGAAGAAGTGTGTCAGGATCGTAGCAGATGGAGATCTGTAGTCTCGGCCTACCACCCCTGACAATTCTGACTGAGTTTATACATGTACGTAGGTCATGTACTAAAAAAAAAAGTCAAGTACCCCAAGTTACTAGCCTAGCTTAGTTTGGAGATCCATGGTTGTGTTTTGTAACTTCTGTATTGTTTATTAATTTTCTAATTTTGCAATAATTTTATTTCTTTCTTTTTAAATGCACTTGATAGTCACCAGAAAACACTGATAAAAAATACTCATAATAAAAAATCCTACAACAATGTTTCACAATCCTACAACTTTAATCAAGGTTTTATTTATTTTACTAATAGAGTTTTAACATCATAAAAAGCACTTAAACTACAAACTCTATAATAGCATGTTATTAAGTTAGGTCAGAGCGGTTTTGTATACCTAGTTATCTCTGTAAAAGGCTTATTGTGCTCCGCTCATGTGAAGCTCCTCATTTGATGCACTTTAATGCAATTACCGGTGGACTTATTTACAGTGAGTCTATAAATATATCATGATTATCATGTCACTGTCTCTGAACCATAAATTGCGTTCTCTTGTTGATAATGTTACCAAATGAAATCCTGTTGTATATAATGAAATTTGTTTATCGAATAATGAACATAGGTGTAGCAATAACAAATTATATGAAAAATAAATATAAAAACGCAAATAAAAGCAAAATATTTAATCAGTAGCAAGGGACAAAGGCATTACGAATTTTATTTACCAGTATTTTTAATTAAAAATGATGTATTTCTAAATAAATCATTTCTTAATCAGTAAAGTATATTTACTTTTAAACAGAATAAGAGAATTATGTTGTAAATATTTATGAGTGCATGAAGTCAATCATCTTGGAGAGAAACGTACAAGTTTTTATCAAATAACTTGATGTTATAAGAAAAACAAAGTGTTCTTAATCAACAAATTTCTTGTTTCAGACTTTCTAACATCAAAATAAGTGCACTGACGATGCAGCTCAACACCACACCCGTGAGTTTAAATTTAATTATTACTAAATAATATTTGAAATACCTACCTTAAATTTGAGATATCTTTAGATTAATACACATCACAATCTATCGTAACAAATTCTATGTTGTGTCGTTTACCGCCATCTAGTGGTCAAAATTGCGACAACTGAACGCTTCAACACGGTTATGAAGAGCCCTGCTAGCGTTCGCAGGAATAATCGCATCGTCCGCCAGAGGGCGGCTCAAATAATGCTAGGTTACAGCGCCAGATGGCAGCTTCGTTTGGTGCTTGTGCAAGCGGGAATGTAGCCAGTCGTGTTCCGTACTTCACCAACCCCCTAGTAGATGTCACCACATGTATAAAAAAATGTGAAAAGTAACGACGTCGAAATGAGTATTTAATTCGAATGGTCCAGAATACCATAACAGCACCTAATTGTCGATTTTTTCGAAAGGAATAGACTTTTTAAGGTCATATAAAAGTATACATTTTTTCTCCTTGAAATAAAAAAGATGTACATGAAAATATTCAGGAACTGAATAAATAGCTTTGATGACGTAATAGTCATGTCATTTAGGCATGACAGGAAATAGGCCACTGCCCACAAGAAAAAAAAGTAATGTCAAAACCGACGTCTGTTTTTTTTAATTTTCAGTAGTCCCATCTTCAGGTTTTATCCCCTAAGTTTTTATTTTCATTTTTTCTTTACTTCAACGAACTCTCCCTATTGAGCCTAAATGGTATGACTATTACGTCACATTCCCATTTCTTCAAACTGATTTTCAAAAAATAATTTCGTTATAAAAAATAGCACCTGAAAGTTAAAGAACAGTATGTCATGATTGAGCCTATATTTTCAGAAAAAATATACAAAAGGGCCTGTTACAATTTATGGTGGGTTAGATTATTTCAGCAAGTAAAGTGTTTTTTAATCGTAAATAAAAACGATGTCATTTTTAAGGAACAGTCTGATACGATACAAGATCATAGCTTTGTTATCTTAAAGCTGGCACAATTACCTCAATATAGTAAAGGCCCTGCACAAATCACATTAACTGATTTGAACAAAGTGCATTTTAAAGTATAATTTTCTTAATTTTTTCAAATCGTAGTTGTCTTTTTGCATAAACATTGAATAAAATATGAAAATAAAATGAATATGAAATATGATAATAAAATTATATTAATGCAATTTCCAATGAAACCTAAATTTTTACACGTTTTGGGTTTTACCGTTCGACGAACGTTATTAACGGGGCGTTCGTATTCTCCTAAATAAACTGCATTTCTTAATTTAAGAAAACTCATCAATAACTGTTTTTGATGAGAGCAAATTACCCATGGCATCGCCTTAAAACAATTACAGAAAGAGGAAGCAAAGGTTTAGGCAGTAAATTTTAACATTACTAGTCATATCTAAACGAGGCATCTAGTAAATAATGGCCTTGTTACGCGCTTGTTTTTCTTTAGTGCTCCAATTTTACCTTCAATACCATTCGCTATTTATACAGAAACAACAATCGTAATGGCCTCATGTAACACGGAGAATAAATCCATCCTGCATTTACAACTCGGACTTTGTTTTTGTTTTATTTAAAAATTTCACCCTCGCTTCATAAGCGACCCTGGGGAAGCTTAATTTTAATGCTCTATATATGCACTGAGCTCGTGAAATTTTTCGCATAATTTCGCAAGGCACATTCTGTCCGGCCCGTTACATAAGTGCCGAATTAAATCGTTTTGGCACGGGATACGCTTTTAAAATATGTTAAAAGATTGCACATGACCGCGCGAACCTCTGCCGCCGCGCCATTGTCCGTGGCGCATTATCCCGTGAATTTAGTGAACATATTCCTGGTCGTTATATTGCTTGCTATCTGTTCATTAATAAACGATAACCTGTTACCGCTCCATTCAGTACAATAGCCGCAGACAGTTTCAGTTTGCGAAGGAATTCAAATTCAAATATTTCGCCAGAAAATGCTTTTAGTTGGTTCCGTTTGCGGTTTTAAAAACAGAGCTGACATTCCTCTTAATAAAGCCGTGTAGCGTAAATTTAGTGAACATGAATGGCAGTCGGGAACGGTAAGCCACGCCCCCAGCGAGCACCGACCCTGTTCCGGATGTTCAACGTTACGAATGGCTTTATTAAGACTGAAGTATTACATTCCCGGGTAACTATTGCGACGGTTAGAATTGCTAATGCGCCAAAGGAGCCGAGTGAAAAGATGCGATTCAGCCAACTCCGGGCTTTCTGGTTTATGAGCGAGTACTGCAGTTTCACACCCAGTTGCAGCTGCCGGTTATTATGTTTTATGCTAATTTCGATTCGGATACAGTTTTACGTATCATACGAGAGAATACAGTGTGTATAGGTACTTATCTTCCCGGCTACAAAGGAAAAGTAATAATTGTCTCCGTTTTGGGGTTCAGATAACTCGTCGGGAAAAGGGGTTGCGTCTTCAACCACAAATTACTATGATTTAATATTGCTCAGTTATCTGCGGGTCAGTAATTTGTTAGCGTTTCTCGGCCCGCGTCGGGCGCCATTGTAGCACGGCCGCCTTTTGTTCGTCGGCTCCTCCTAGCGATAGAATCTTGAGTTATTATGATTAGGATTCTTTGCCAAGTGACGCTAGACTCGCTAATTCCTTCATTATCGTTTAGTTCTGGATCATTTCTCTCAATCAAAAACCTACTGAGGCTTGCCCATTGTTGTGCCTGAATAGCTGTACTTGGACTGGTTTTTTTCATGGCTTTATTAGGCAAACGCTAGATACGGTCCGTGACGAATGCGATGAAAATTGTGTCCTCGAAAAATGTTGCGGTAAACTGACGCAGTTACCCGCTGTAGCGACCCGCCAGATTAATAAACGTCACTTCGGCTCATAAAGTCAATGGAGTTAATACATCAGACGTCACGTAGGGGCACGCCATGGCACAACTTTCATTTCATATAGTGCTCTTAAATGAATCGATCTATGTGTGGCTTTTTCAATTAATGGAAACGTTCGATAGTCATTGTGTTTATAGAGTAATTGCCGGTTTGTTATCTATCCATCTTGACCAGTTTAATGGGTGCCCATCAGGGAAATGAATAGCTTTCTCGGGTCCGACGGAATGGGATATTGTCCTGATGTTTCTCAGTTTCTCTGGGGAACAGATAGTTCTCGTTTATGTGCGCCTGGTATTAGTTAGCTTTCTATTATTGGGCGTTTCTGAAGCGTTGTGGGAACTTTTAATAAATATAGTCTAAACTTGAGCGATGTTACGAATCACAATTTACCCCCAGCTGAAAGGCTTGTCAAGATGTCACTTGACCTGCGATAATACAGATCCCAAGTTTATAAATATTTCCTATGTTATCGAAGATGAATACAGATTATTCTTTTAGAACTTCAAGTCGTTACATTGGCTTCTGGATCACAGTTGAAACTACTTTGGAAGCCAGTTGCTCAAACTTTGTTCTAAATGTTTTTTGCTCAATAAATAAATTTTATGTTATGTTTATGTTACATTGTACAAAATGCGAATAATCGTATTTTTCCCTTTTTAGATTCCCTCCTGACTGCTCCTGGCTCCTACCACGAAGATTCCTTCCAGAACTACCCACCAGCCTATTATTTTTTAATAAAAATACCCATTAACAATTTCGGTAAAATCTTTTATTTTTCATGAATGTAGAGGTAATTTAATCTCGGGCTTAAGCTTGGTCACTGCAAAGCTTCATTATTACTTAAACAGTCATGTAACTAATAAAAGGCATTGAAAAAACAACTAGTAAAAATCGCGATGCCATCACGAGGGAATACTTTCCAGAATTTCGCTAGAGCTGGGTGGTGTGCGGGTAGATTGATAAATGCGCGGAAGCACTCGCCGGCTAATGAATGGGGTGTGGCACGCTCACTACACGCCGTTGCAGCGTCTGCAAGCCTCGGTAACTGCGCCAACGCAACACACCAACTATTTACGAGTTTACCCGCTATCCAGCTTGGAAGGACTGCGTTACGAGACTTACATATAAGTTATAAAAGACTGATGGGCTTAGGTTACAAATTGTTACTGTTATTATTGATTCTATGTTAATAAGTCATATATAAAGTGACTTTAATTTATGCAGCCAAATTCTTACTGATGACTCGGTAAGTGCTCAGTAACAAGGTTTTTGTGAAATTCGCAAATTATTCTTTTCGTGTTCCTTACAAACGCAAGACCAACCCCGAGTCAATTACTATGGGACGTCAAGATTTTATTTTGCGAAATTTGCAAAAAGTGTTATCGATCCGTGTTACTGATCACTTATCAAGCCTCCAGTATGAGTTTGGCTGCATAAATAGAAGTCACCTTATATATAAATGCTAATAATAAAGTAGTAAAAAAGTCGTGTCTGTACAGAGAATATTTTCGCGAAACTCTCTGTCTGTCTGTCTGTATGTATGTTCCGTTTTGACTCGAGAACCTCTCAAGGGATTTGCACGCGGATTTTTTTAATTATCATCGTAGTAACCCTGCTCAACCCACAAGTTATAAGGGATTTTCATAAAAGAACGACCAAGCCAAAAACGCGGCGAAGGTTGAATAAACGCGGGCGGAGGCGCGGGCAAAGGATAGTCAGATACAGTCATGGTTCGTCATCTTTGTAATGGAAAGAATAAGAAAGTGCAGTAGGAATAGTTTTGCCGCCATCTTGATTTCGGAGCTTCGTTTACGAGGCATGAGCGAAAGCCATTCATGGGCGTATAATTTTGACGTATATCAGATTTGAAATACTACAATTTAAAGCCGACTCGGCGATTAATAACAAGAAATCCGAGTATCATTGTTGGAAATTACTTTTTATCACGGAATTAAAGGTTGTTAGCAGTTTTATATAGTTTGTAAAGCTGGTCTACATCGTGAGTGGTCAGACTTGCGATCGATCAAGCCAAGCAGCAGTGGATGAATCACGCGATCACATGCAGTTAATTCAGCTTGAAAAGTTGTCTTAAAACGTTTAAAAATAACTTGCACAATATTTCATTCTGCTGTTGAATTCTCTGACTGAAATACCGTTTGTTTGACGGTTACATTTTTTGTTTACAGAACACTAGGTTATTGCCTGCGGATTGGCCTGCGTTTATTTCTTTGTTGTACCAATTTGGCCAAACTTACCATTTGCCATACCAATGTAGCCTTTATTGGCCAGGGTGGTAAACTATCCTGTTGTACAAGTTTAATCGCGATTCTTTAACCGTCATAATTCTCATTAACGCTGAAACAATAGTAAACAATAGATTGCAGTCCAGATCGTGTCTCGGATCTCGTTTCAAACGTAAGAAACAAACCGATCTCCCAATTTATAGTACTAGTTTAATTTCCCAGTTCGTTACTAAACTCGATCCATTACAAAATACGGTGCAACTTAAATAAACCGCTTCAACAATACGTTTCAAGATGCCCAACACCAAACTTCCAAGTTTAATATTGTAGGTACACAAATAGAACTACCCTCCGAGCGTTCGGAAAGCATCGTTTCCACGCCGATGGGTCCTAGCACACCTGTGTCTGGATAACCTGGATTAGCAGACCTAACCTGCTCGGATAACAGCTAAGATTCCAATAGCAGTGATAAAGCACTGTGATTAAATTTGGCAGTACCAATTTAGACTATGTCCTGAAGTAAAGATTTGATGCAGAGCTTTTTGGGTCATATTATCAAGAACTTGAATACTCCTTGCATGAAAAACTTTAACACACAGGGAATAAAGATGAAAGTAACATTTTAATAAACCTCATATTCTACCGATCATACTGAACATTTTTTCCGTAGAAACAAATCCTGGTAAACGAAAAAAAATGTTTCAGCCCATACAAATGTTAAATACCTGTATTAATATTAAATATTTTTTTTTGGTATGGTCAGTAAAATTATGGCACCAATCATATGTAAACGAAAAGAGCACAATTAGTTAATCGCTAAAAGCGATTTTGTCAAGACAACTTCTGTAAGATAATCGCACTCGTATTTATTATGGTTACAACGAGTTTTGTTAATCCGTTGGTTATATCAGATGTTACTTTGGTACATCAGGTACGTTCATAAATAAGATTAGTAAGGAAGACTTCATTATTGTTATTATATTCTTTTATTTTAAAAATAACAGCTGTTAATACTGATAAAAAATGAAAGCTGTTATCAGTTTCTTATTCCAAAAAGGTTTTCTCTTCGTTCATTGAACCGTTTACACTGTCCGAAAATATGTTGAACGCTAAAAAGCAATGGTCCCGAAAGGATCGGTATGAAAAACCCTAAAACACGTTGTGTTCGCGAAAACCTAAGAAAACATAGTTCACGGCAGTGAAATTCCAGAGCCAATTTGTCCCTGTATCTTTACCGCACAAACAGGCGTTCACCCATCTTTCACTATTCAGCAACCCTTTAGGTATAATTATATCAGGGCATCAGATAGTCGGAGGGTACGGATGGGTCATTTGACATTCACCCTTGGTAATGGAATACTGCTGTGATCCACCTTGAGGGTGATCGATCAGAATTTGTGGACCTAATTTTTGATCCGTCGTCGCGTCGCCGGAAAAGCGTTTCGTAGTGTGGGGTTGAAATGTTATGCTTTTTTTGTTTTCTGATTCAAAGGGTTGGAATGTTGAAACTGTCAACGTTGTTAATTGTGATTGATGCCTTTACAATGAGTTTTAACTAAAATTCGCTTAACCAAATATTTCTTAGATGGCCGAGGGTAACAAATATAATACGATTGATGATGTTAGCTACCAGATTGGTTATTTTTCTGTCTACTACATATTTCAAATTGATAAGATACTAAAATAAGTCCTAGTCAAGAGCACTAGAACTTGAGAAGCTATAGAAAGTTTTGTGTCATAACCGAAAGAAATGTATTGTTGTCGATTGAGATTTAGTCTATAACAGAAACAGAAAAACTTAAATAATATTAAATAAATTTAATCTTGTATTTAATTTTCTAGGAAACAAGGGTGAGTGTATGTAAGTATCTATAAGTGAAGTGTATGACATTTAATAGTAGAGTCATAAATCTAAAATGGTCTTACCATAAGCTTGGTCAAGCGGACCATTTTCGGTCATAATAGCACAACTTTCGGAGAATCCACTTAACTTGCAGATGGCTTTGAAATGAGCCTTTGAATATTTAACAGTCTTAACGAAATTTTCTAACTTGGGGCTTATTAATAACTAGCGGCGGTACCCGGCTTCGTTTGGGTATTATGCGCTTTAATTTAATATTGTTTTGGTGTTCAGTGCGAACTGCTCGTGAAAACCCCTTTATATTAATGGTCATAATTAAAAACCGGTTCATAAATAAATCGGAATCGAAAATTCGCTGATATATTGACTTCGTTTCCAGAGTTTTTGAACCGGTTATTTTAATAATGAAGGAGAAGGGTCGTCATTTGTACCGATTTGACAAAATAAAATGCACGTTAATGGAGTTACCAGTAAATAGATTATCCGATAAAGGCATTAAAGATAATGGAATTTTCGTTGCCATCACGTTTGTTATGTTATGATATGACATTTATCTAATTTACTTAAGGCTAGGTACAACGATAGATTTTACTAAAGACGATGTACTTTATGCGTGTCAAAATATTTGGGGGAAACAAAACGAGAAATCACTAAATATAATTGATTTTGCATGCATTGCTGTTTGATGCCAATGATTTTGTTAGTTCGCATTTAATGAATAACGTTAGTAGTAAAAAAAAACGTAAAAATAATGAAATTTCCCAACATTGTATAAAACTCGGTTTTTCTTCCGGAAGTACCTCAGATATTTTTTAAAGTGTTGCTTATGACATAATTTGAACTAATCCTAGGCGTTCCTGGATTAAAATTAAAGCCCACGAAAATAAAAACAATGTCTGAGGTCTCATCTTTATTTTCATATCAAAGAAGTATGGCAATATTTTGGTTAGTCATTGAAAAGAATTGACTTATTTTCGTTTGAAGTCTGGGTAGCGTGAAATATATATGTAATCGGCCAAACCTGATTTCAGGACAAACTAGTTTGGATTCGGGAATCCTTCAGCGCAGAAACAAGCCGGCAGGTTAGGTTAGATGGTTATTTTTTGTGACAACCCAAAACCATTTTGGCCTCGACTAAACTAGTTTGTTCGAAAATCGGGTTTGGTACCATAACGTCGAGTAACCATTTCTTGTATGGAAATAGAAAACTTGATTTTTTACCAACAACATTTTTTTTCGTCCATAACAGCTCAATATTCAGATCGATAAGTACCATTTTTTAGGGGTTAACCCTATAATATAGAAATAGGGTCTTGCCAGATATCTTTTTGAGAATTGGTTTTATATATATATGTATACTGAAGAAGGACAAAGTAAAAAGTACCCGTAATAGAAGAGCTTGTATGACTACATTGATGGATGTAGAAGCAAAAGAGGTGTGTAAGGATCGTAGCAGAAGGACATCTGTAGTCTCTGCCGACCCTTCTGGGAAACAGGCTTGAATGGTTTTATGTTTTATAAATAAAAGTAAGTACCTATTTAGTTTTAAAACAATAATAAGGAAACTTCCAAAAGATATATATTTCCACGCGTGACTGCGACTTTATAGATTATGCCATACTAAGTTTAACCTAGTTAGAGCGAGGGGAGAATCAGGGGTTGGCAAGGCCTTAACTGCGGAAGCGACACATATAAAATTGCATTACATCCGCGAAGTCACTAGAAATAACTCCATATAATACTATTCTCGACTCTTGGAACATGCTCCTTTTCGTATTTATGACAATTATCACGTCAAAGAAAGGTTGGGGGAAGCGGGCTTACGCGTCATACAAAAGAAATTAGTACTGTCGTGGAAAGTTTCTCCGCCCACCTCACGATAGTTATGGCCGATGGTACTTTGGTAGTGCGTAATGAGAGTAGCAGCTCTTAAGCTTTCTAATTCTTTATAATAGAAAATAATTTCAGCAAAATATCGCCAAAGGTTGGTTGAACAAGTCTCAGGCGTGCCCTATCTATACTAATAATAGAGTGGTAGTAAAAAAGTCTGTACATTTAATATCCATCCATCCATCAGCCTGTTTCGTCCAGTGCTGGACATAGGCCTTTCCAGGATTTCGCCACTCTCACACACGCTGGGCAGGGGGGTTGGTGAGCGCGGTGCCGAAACCCTTGCACCAGTGACGCCGCTGCCCGTCACCAGTCTGTTTTATATAAGCCCCGGCAATTGGGGATGGATATACCGCCATCCATCGGTCCCAGGCAATGGTGGGCCGCCTGGTTTTGCCTGAGAGCTGTTCTCTTACTCTCCCCAGAATAACTTCGGGAGGATTTGCGAGGACATTTAATATAGTTGCGTTTTTTTTTATTGAAATGGGTTATTAGTGGCCGATTTAATTAGAGACCCAATCAACGGATTTTAATGTGGTTTTCTTTATTATCATCATAGTGACACTGGTCAGCATATAGCCTATAAGGGGTGTTCATAAAATAACCGCCAAGCCGAAAACGGGGCAGAGATCTAAAAAAACACGGGTGGAGCCGTGGGCAAAGGTTAGTCTTTAATATATGTTAAGAGATTTTCGTATGAATTATTTAGAAAAAAATACAATCCTTGAACTTTATTTCATGACATGAGTGATACACAAAACGAACTTTCTATCAGTACGTACAAGTTTTGTTAATTAAAATTAGTATGACATATTCATTAAAATATTGTACAAACTACCCTCAATCACGGAAGTAGGTACATAAAACCAAACAATGTCATTCGTTAGACTGGTATTCATAGCCTTTACAGCGTATTACTTTGAAGTCACGACTGAAAGGAAATTTAGAACTTTTAACTTGTACCTTTGCCCTGAAAATTAAAGGCTTTTGGAACGTGAAACGGTTCAACGATAGCTACTATTTTTTTCAACTCTGTACAAGGAATTAAAGAAGTATTATATTTAATCTCTTGTTTTCTCCAGAATAGGCTATCGTTATAAGAAGTTAATGGCGTGGAATAGTTGTTTAAATATGAAATCGGAAAAAAATAATACATAAAATTATAACTTTAATCCTACAGGAACTGCATTCAATTTGGAAATGGAGCCATATTTTATTTTAAATGTGCAGATGGCGCGTTAAATTAACAAGTGCAAAATATTAAATTTTTTAATGTATCTATAGTTGTGTCGTATTTTTTTTTTGCTTCCTGTTCTTGATTTTGCCTAATTTATAACAAATCCGTTATCACAGATCATTTATCATAGATACAAACTATCCGTGATATTTGAATGTAATTGATAGTGCTAAATTCCGGGAACATTGTAAACCTTTATTTATAAAACATAAAATACTAACAGTTATAAATTTCACCACCCATCACAATTAAATTCACTTGTACTTGTTTCACTGCTTTTTAATTTTGAGGTTTACGCGTTAATCCCGACCGGTTTCGGTTAATACACCATTCTCAAGGGATACAGAAATTCAGGAAATTAAACAAACATTACGGCGAGCCGTTAAAAATGTACACAATGATTATGTCGAAACGAAAAAAGCTTTAAAAAGAAAAAGCTCGCCGTAATGTTTGTTTAATTTCCTGAATTTCTGTATCCCTTGAGAATGGTGTATTAACCGAAACCGGTCGGGATTAACGCGTAAACCTCAAAAAGCAGTGAAACCAGTACAAGTGAATTTAATTGTGATGTTTTCCAAGTTTCATCAAGTGCCGACAATCGCAAGTATAAATTATATAAAGTATAAAATAAAAAATTAAGTTATAAATTTGTATATATATATCTAATATCAGTTAAATTTTTTAAATCCTTAAATGAATACAAAAGAGTTTGTGATACTCAAACCCATGATTTAAGGAGTTATAATATTTTAGTTTTACCTTATTCAAATTATGGCGTATTCCAACAAAATATAAATTACTCGGGCCTGAAAATATTCAATAAACTTAATAATACAATAAAACAATGTAATAATGTCAACGAATTCTCAAGAAAACTTAATATGTATCTACTGGATGAACCATTTTATAATATGTCTTAATATTATGAATGTAAGGAATAGGTAATTAGTTATTTGAGTAAATAATGTATACTTTTGTCAATTATGATCTCATTAAGTGATATGTATAATTTTTTAAATTTTCTCTAATTGTATTTCATATAATCTTTCAATATTTTTTTCTTAGTCATTTAGTTATATTTTTTATTGTACCAATGTTTTTTTGCATGCCTTAGTACATTATTTTTGTATGGCTTTACTCCAGATACATGATCTTATGTCTTATGTAAAACCCGGTTTATTAAAGAAAGGAATCATAAATGGCGCCCATCATCATCCCCTCCCATTCGAACAGTATATCTGTCTCCAGTCACACACTTGCGTACTGCATGAAAAAAAAACGGATTTGCCGCTCAAACTTACTCTACGCGTTTCGTTTCCTTTTACATATTGTTACTTTATTTATAATGTCTATAATTTTATACAATTTATGGGTAAAGTTTACCTACACATCCCACACAAATGTACACACTTAACTCCGATACACATATAAAACCAAAAATGTTGCCAAAAAAAGCTACTAAAGAAACAACTTTCTATGCTGACTATACATATCATATCACAGTGCAGTAAAATTACAAGTACTTGCCGCCATTTTAGATTCCTTTCTCTAATGCTTCGGGTTACACTTACGTGCTTAAGGCGCTACCTCACTAAAATCGGCACTTTTTGAAGTTATTTACCTGATTTTCAGATGAAGCCACTGATATGAGAAATTAGTATATAAATATGGGTACCTTTTTCTAGTTTTCTTTAAACGCGATTGCAGTACTTTTGCTCGATAGAAATAATTATTGAAATGAGGTCTTCTTCTACACTTTTTTTCATAGTATGCGAAATAGGAATGACATATAGACCTGGAACATAAATTATTAGATTGATTTTAACAATGTCTAAATTTTGTGAATGTGAAGTTAATTTTATATTAATTTAAAACCGACATTTTGCATTTTTTTTCCGGAATCCGTCCCTCTCGCACAGCGGGTCGTTCCGCATGGAGTAACAGTGACCGTTGAAAAATTCACATATCACCTTAAGTTATCCTGAGCTACGAGCATAACATGCTTAAAGTGATGACACCAGTGTTAACGTCTTTAACAAAAAAAAAAACCTGTAAATGCATCGCTGAAGAGTGAAATCAGATGCATTAACACGTTCGCTGCTAAAATTGTTTCGCCTTTTTGTTGAATGTTTAAAAGCAGTTTTTACGCCGGCCCGCTCTACTAATGGACTACCAGACTTTACTTACTCAGGGCTCTTCCTGTTTGGTTCTAGTAATTAATATACTTTTTCTTTAACACTACATATTTTGTTCAGCTGTCAGACTTGATCATAAATAAAAATCTTTTTACAAAAGAGAGAGATGATTCTGAAAGCTTTTACAGAGGTTTTGTTTTCTCTAAAACAAAGTTCATAACGGATTACACCACTTTTCTGTATATGTTATATTTTTAAAAACCCCGAATCAATATTAATTTTCTCCTGTACCTAGTGAATTTTATTCCTATGTAGCTAAATTAGATAGTCAATAAGTAATTTTAACTTGTTTATACATCGATAATTGCAATGCAATATTACGCTAAACACCCTTGAATGGTATTTAAAATGTAAACTCAAGCGCCACCCGCCTTCCCGCTTAAAACATGCACCACATGGAAACAATCTATACTAATAGTTAAGTATTAAAAAGTTGTGCCTGTACATTAAATATTTATTAATTTTTATTAATTAAATGATTCATTAGATTGTACGGAACCCAAAACTACCACTTATAGAATTTATGTCTGTATGTATGTTCCGTTTTAACTCGAGAACCACTAAACGGATTTGGATGCAGTTATTTTGTTATCATCTTCGTGACCATGGTCAACATAAAGGCTATAAGGAGTGTTCATAAAATAACGTCAAGCCGAAAACGGGGCAGAGATTGAATAAACGGGCAAAGACTAGTACGAACATAAAAAGAATCGTCATTTTAATAAGTAATTTTATTAAAATTATTATTATCTACACATGACATACAGGTCTACTTGGGATTGTGTTTGAACGAAGCAAGGAGTCTCGTCTTTTAACAAAATCCCAGTCTTTAGTATAAGTATGGCGTTTAAAAAACTTATTACTGGTCATTTTGGAACTCGCCCTCGGCTTTACTTACTGGCGCGGACATTTTGCGCTTGTTTCATATTAATTGCTACTTTGGGCCCCCTATCTGTTTTAAACTGAGGCTGGGCTGTTATGTACTTCGAAATGCTTTAATGGATTACAAATAATGGCTTTTAGAATATGTAAAATGGATTATATTATTTCAGTAGGGGTTTTGTGCTGGCAAACTACAACGCGTACTAAAACTTGAAATTTGGCAGGTAGTTTCTAATAGGACGCAACCACCCGCAAAGAAAACATATTTTAAACAATCAATAAGTCTGGGGCCTTATTGTCTAACTTCCATCGCAGTCGCCTTAAAACGCGTCGTGATTGGCTAGAAATGACATCGCACATTATTTTTGGCCAATCACATTGACGTTCTACCAAGTGAACATCGGGTCTGTGCTCAAAAGTGGCCGAACCAAAAGAGAGTCAAAACCATTGAAAATTAAAAAAAGCGTGTCAATCAAAATTAAGCCGTGCAGCAATGACATACGATCCAAATTAAAATGTTTTGTTTCTTATTCACTAAGGACACATTTTTGGTAAATTTAATACTAGACCCGAGGTCCATGGTTTGGTATGACAATGGCCAATCACGACGCCTTTGAAAACTATAGCGATGAATATTGAAGTTAGACAATAAGAGGGCTAGTTCGTGCAATGCTGGACGTAGGGCTTTTCAACAATTCGCCAAGATGAATTTGAATTTGAATTCGATCGTCCCCCTTTTGAGCAATAAATTATAAAGGTGTGATACAGACTAAATAAGTTGGTTACTTCTTCAGCGCGGGTTAAGCTGTGGGCAAAGGGTTAGTTTATCATAAAACATTTTAAAAAGGTAAAATATAAGTTCAACATTTGCACTCATTCTCCGCTTTGCACGTTAAACTAGAAACTATCGAAGCAATACTTTTTACTCCATGCATTCCTACCATCTTGTGAAAACGTAGATCCGTAATGAATTCGAAACTTTCGCAACAAGTCACATGTAATTTGACAACCATAATCTTATATTATTAATTACTCACATCTAAATCAGCATGACTTAAACGATACCCTAATAATATCTCTAAAATGATCTAACGCCACAAGTTTTTTTTTTTGAAAGACATGAGATAATTTTTTGCTTTCCGTACCCGTTGGGTGCAAAACGGGACCTTATTACTAAGCCTCTGCTGTCTGTCTGTCTGTGACAGGGGTCTCTATCACGACAAATAATGAAAATTAAAAATGTTAGACTCAATGTCGTCCTAACCATAGCGCCATCTGAGATGACTTGTCTGGCAGCTTTTACCGAGATAATCGACAACATTACAAATTAATAATTGGTGCAAAACTAAAAACCATTTCGAGATTTGGGCTTTCTGGGCATCATATTTTTTTTCAGAATTAAATCGTAATTAAATGAAGAGATATTTTCAAAAAACTAAAAATATGGTAAACACAGGATTTTAAAAACAATTTCCTTGCTCTTAAGTTCATTTTGTTTAAAAAAAAAACAACTTTCATATCATGTGACAGTAGACATAAACATGCTAAGCTTTTTTTTTTCAATAATCGATTGGCAATGAACATCGACTTTTGAAATCCTCAGATACGACTTATAGTCTGACAAAAAAGTGTTGAAATGAAAATTGAAGAAACTATTTTTCTTTCGCCTAGTTACACCAAACAAACAAGTACAAAATCTGTTAAATCAAGTTAAACGCGTTGTTATTTCATAAATATATTACATAAATTATACTACTTGAACGCTTAAAGTCCAATAAAGTTCATTGAAGTTTTATTTTCATTTCAACACTTTTTCGACAGACTATACGTTCTTTTAGAATGGGTGAATAAGAAAACATTAACTATGCAGGAAAAAAGTAAAGTGAAACAAAATTAAAAAAAATTATAAGTTTCTTTTTTACGCCGCCTCTCAATATAGTAGATATTAAAAACAAATGGTTAACTAAAATGAAATGTTGTCGACTACGTATATCGCGCTAAGAGGGGCTTGTCAATCTTTTTGCGCCGAGGTTCATTAGTAAGTTGATAGATGGCGCTAAGATCTTAAAGGCGGTCATTTGTTATGTACCATAATGTTTTTAGGGTTCCGTACCCGTAAACGTTAATTTTTTAAAAGACCCTAATTCTGTATTCGAACGAGCTTCTATATTAAAACATCATTTGCCTAGTAGCTGTGTCAAAACTGAAAAGAGAACGTAACTAGAAAGAGTAGGATTACCCATAATTCTTTCTGCCTGCGACTGCATCACGTTCAAATTCAGAAATCTGCAGTCGGGTTCATACTTTTATTTTCTGAAAATTTTCTCTGCGAAATAATTTTATTTATAGTCGTCGAGCCGCTGTTGACTGGAAGTTTTTAATAAAATTAGCCTCCGGGTAATTGTTGGTACGGGACCACTGGGCTGATAGTCCACTGGTCACAATATTCTGCAGTTTGAATTAAATTAACTTTTGTTCCGGTCACACCGTGAGCTGGTTGTGGTTTCAACTTAAAACATTTAATTAAGGCTGTTGTACCATTTGTTTGTCTCTGCAAAAACTTTGTCTTGTAGCAAAATTAATTTGGATGATCAAGAATGCAAAGGTTTTTTTAAGGCATGACTACTAATAGTACATTACTGCTAAGACCAGGAAATAAGCAATCCTGGACGAGTAAGTTAAAAGTCCGAGCCCGTAGGGCAAAGAGTTTTATATACGAGGCCAGGATTGCTAATTCATGGTCGAAGCAAGTATAGAGTTTTTCTCAAAAATAAAATGAGACATTTTCATGTTTTTCATGATAATGAGTTACATCAAATATAATAAACTGACTAGGAAATATTAAAAGTTACTTACTTGCTCATATTTGGGCGATTAGTCATGTTTATTGTTATTGATTTCTTCAGCAAAGCATTAGTGGAGTACAATCTATATCAGAGCCCGCTTCTGAACTCATTTTGTAATTTATTTGCACAAAATACTTTCAACTAAAATTTATAGCAACATAAATTCCCGCTTTTACACAACTTTTTTTTATTATTGCCAGCTGGACAAAGGTATTTACCGCCATGCAGCCTTCTAGCCTTCTTCAAGAACAACGCCATCTAGAGGAACGCTAAGAACGAAGAAAAAAAAAAAACAACGAGAAAAACCTCCTTAGTCTCTTATAAACATAGACACCGATAGATTTAAAAGAAAACATATGAAATATACTCTGTGAACATATGGTATGTAATGGATTTTCATACGAATTTCCTGGACAGTTATTCAGATTTCCTGGACACTTGATAGCTCGCCAGGGTGAGTATTTTCTGGTAGGTCTTTACAGTATGTAATGTTAATATTACAATGTATTTTTGAAAAAATATTCTAACCCGTTGTCTGACGGCTACGGGGCGCGGCCCAACGGTGGCGTAGCAACATTGCGTTGGGCCTACGCCGTAGGCACTACGTCTTAGTTGTTCGTAACACTGCTACAGATTCTCTTCGCAAATTCTATGAAACGTTGATTAGATATTACGCTCGTTTAAAATTACATTAATAGGGTTACAAAATGTTTTGTTTTAATATTTTTTTATATTTCATGTTAAAACTAAATATCAATTTCAATTATTTTAACATTTAGGCTTTATCATGCTATTTGTTTATAACATGTAAAATTGTAATTAAAAGAAAAAGATAATATTAGAAATGGATTCCTAGGAATCTTGGTAGTCTCTAAATAAGATAAATTATACCAGACAGTTTTTCTGTATTATCGCAATTCACAGCAACGGTATTAAACAAATTTATAGAAGGTTTCCAATGTTGTGTAAGAACGAATCCATTCCAATGACCCAATTAAATTAATTGTTTTATATTTTTTCTCAGATCCCGTCTTTAATACCTCATTAAAAAAATAAGATATACACACATTGACACCTATTCTCGTGTAGCAAATATTAGATTTAGAGCTGCCATAACCTAAAAATTTCATTGCAAAACAGGCTTTAACGCAGAGGGATAAGAGTTAAATGAGCTTGTATTATTTTAGGTTCTAAACTCTAAATTTATGGTTTGCTGCACGAGAATAGGTCACAATATATAATTTAAAAAATAAATCTTCACCATGGTATATATCCCAAAATGTGAAAAAAAACTTGTTAAAGCGAGCTTGTTCGAACGAAACCGCCCAGTAAACGAAAACCACTTTTAACGTACACTATTAGAGTCGATTTCGTTTAGCCTAAGCTAGGGCGCTTGTGATAAACACATTTATGAAAATGACATTATTTTGCAGGTTATTTTTACTTTTTATGGAAAACTAAGGCTAATACGAGAAAAGTACTCGATTATCAATTTAATACAACAAAGGATGTGCAGCCATGTGGTTTCCGAAAAAAAAAAGCTAGTTGTCGCCCAATATTTTGAGAAAAAAGTTATTTTCAAGGAGTATTCTGCATTTAGTTTGCAATTTATTTTTACAGAAACAAAATAATTTTTCGAATAATCATTAAATTAGTGTTATCGGTAATGCCGGGCATTTTTTTCCCTGTCAGTCTGTTCAGGAACCCTAAACGTTACGTCAAAAAAGTCCAGTTTTTTCACACATTGTCTTTAATATTAAATTAGCTGTAAGTATTCAGAACAAAATAAAATAAAATCTAGATTGTACAATTGAGGTCTCAATCAATCGTCATCTCGGGTTAAGTCGCGAGTAAAAATTCCGTTAATATTCACTATATTATATAAATTGTGTTACCTCTTCCTTTTTCAAATTTCAACGGTACGTATAACAATTTCTAGACTTACGGGAAATCGTTTCAACACAAACCGTAATAGTTGAGCACTCAACGCTGGTTCGTGTTTTAGGGGCCGGTCGTCTAACTTTGGAAGTGGAGCCTCGTTTGTTGTCTTTCTCGCGAAAGCTTCTAGCTCATAAAAATAGATCGATGCAAATGTGGTTGTAATTATACACCTATTTATTTTTAAAAGGATTACTTTAAAAGTAACAATAAAATCATATCCAGTCGCCTTTTACCCGCAACTCCGTCCGTTTTCGGCTTGCGCGTTATTTTGTCAACATCCCTTACAGCATAATGTTGACCAGGGTCAAGACGATGATAATCAAGAAAATCGCATCCAAATCGTTGCGTGGCTCTCGAGTTGAAATGGAACATACGAGTTCTTAAAGACACACGTACAGACAGACCAAAATAAAAAAATGTTAGTTTTGGATTTAATAAAATACTAATATTAATATAACCTAAATCATATAAAATTTTGAATTTTTTAAGTTTGACGTAGGTATAGACACAACTTTTTTAGTACTTTATTATTAGTATAGATTATTTAGATACTGATATTTTTGTCTATGTTGCGATGGATTTCGTTTTCGTACAGTCTCCAGGGAACTAAGTACTTATTTATTCTGACATCGTATTTTTCGAGATACAAGCGAATAAATTGTATTTCTGAGGTCGATTATTTAAAAACAAAACCTCCTGAATTTGCTAACACCACTCACACTTGCGACTTCTTTTTTCCCCACTCAAGTTTTTCAGCAAACAGTAACTTCAGCCACTTTATTGTAGCATATTTTATTGCTCGTGGAGTCTTGTTCGGTTAATATAGAAAAGTTGGTAAACGTCGCCATCGATTAATATTGCCAACTTGAGAAAATTCCGGGAGGTATAATAAGTTTAAAATGAAATTATGCGTTCGAAATTGTAGGAACTGGTCATATTTTTGGGAGTGTGATCGGTTGAACGATTTTATTGAAAATACTCTACCGTTCCGTCAAGCAAAGGTATGATGAACTCTGAAGTAAGCATTCGCTCGGATTTTGTAAAAAAAATTACATTAAAAGCTTTATTTGGACGCCCTCCAGTAACATCCCTAGCACGAGGCAGTCTTGGCTGAAGGTGGAGGTGACAAAAAATGGTCAAGGCAGAAAAGGATTTCCTTTACCAATTAATCTACATAATATTATTATATATTCTATCGGTGCATTCCCTATGGTATAGTAACATGAAAACCAATATGAGAGCGCCGACTTGTAGAAAAGAAAGAAGTCGGAAAAATGTGATTTCGGTACCATGGTACGTATATAATTATTTTGAACTGTGTGCTGTTAACATTTGAAGTCGGTTACGATTATTTGTTAAATGTTCATTTGTTTTACGTAAGGATGTCAATGAATTTGTGTAAAATATATTTCAGCGCAATTTTGATCGCAAATATATAAGGTCCTACAGTAATAAGTGAAAATAATTCTAGGGTAGATCATGTATCGTTCACTGATCAAATTCCAGAAGATGAAAAAATTATTTGCCCAAATAATTTTTTCACTTTTCAGTACAAAGTGGTTCAATCACCCGACTAAATTTCTATGGAAAAGTAAAAAAAAACAAGCGAAAAAAACTTTTTTCATTTGAATGTGGTCTATTAAGGATACTCTATCATCTTTTGATTTTTTTTTACTTTGAATTGTAGGACCTTACTGAAAAACAAGTCGGTTGAATTTACAAAACACATATTGGTTGACAAAAAATCGTTTAATTTTACTAAGTGTATATTAATATAACAAAACCTAGTTTGTTTAAGGAACAAAGTCATCTTTGTTGAATATAATGAAGTGAATTTCGTAATTTTAAATAAAAATACCTTGAAAATTACCGTTTTCTTTTTGTAGATATAAACGTTTTAGTTTCGAAAGAACAACAATAAAAGTACCAATTGTTACAAAAACAATGGTAAAAGGAACAAATTAAATTTATTACATCATATATGTCAAAAATAAAAATATAAAGTAGTAAAAGTAACAAAAATAATACCAAAAGAAACAAACTTTGGTTAATTTGATTAAATTATTTGTGTAAAAAATAAGAAAATATTTGTGATATGTATTATCAATAATTGGTTGTAGCTACAAAATAAGAAATTTTATTTTAAACAAATAATACGTTATAAAACAACAACAGACCTGTTCAGAACGATCAATCAATTTCACAAAACAGCTTTTCTTTTTTAAGAAAAAAGAGCTATTTGTTGTTTCTACAAACCTGCACTTTCTATGTACAAGTATAAGTGGTAAAAATAACAAAAATGTATGTTTATTTTACCATTGCAAAATCATTATTTCACCATTGTCAAAAATAAAAATCAACTATGATTATGGTCAAGTTGTGAAAATTAAATAAAAGATACAAAACTTTATTTGGTGGATAATTATATATTATTTTTTAATACATTATTTTTTCTTAAAAATAACAAAATATTTGTAAAATGTACGGACATTTGTTGTAACCATTCTTCACTAGATGGCGTAAGTTGTAGCCTACATCACGATATCGTTTTATTTCTTCTACAATTTATAATCTCGATGTAACGTAAGGTTAGTACCTCCTAATAGAGCAACCCAATACGATAGGCATGTCTATTGTGGGTAAATTGGCTACTTGCTCGCATCCTGCTGACTGAATGAGCTGGCTGGACCTTTGGCCTGGTTTATTTTTGAAAACACTCAACTCAAATGTTTTTGGCAAGTAATTTTCATTAAAATTAAAGTAAACATAATCAAAACTATTGTTGTCATGTTTACAAAATAGTAATGTTATATACACCAAAATGAACTGGTAGTAACAACATTATTTATTTGTTAAAAATACTTTCTATATTTATGAAAGTTATGAAATGAAAATGTTAAATTTACCATTTCTACTGGTATAACGACACATAATTTTCCAGTCAGTAAACAATTTAATTTGTATAATTAACTTTTAGCCATTTACCAAACCTAAAACAGTAGATATTACAAAAATTGATATGTTAGATAAGTAACAAAAAATTGTTTCTTTTACAAAAAAGGAAGTAAACGGAAACATTTTCTAGTTTATTTTATCATTGTGATTAGTAAAGTAAAACAAATCAAATCTGTTGTATTAACTGTTTTCTCGTTTAGCGCTATATTGAAAGTAAGTATTTGTCAGAACAACAATTTTTGCGTTAGGCTAACCAAAATTTTTTTTCAGTTTCTTGTGATTTGTATGAAACTTCGGTATCACGATCAACGCATGTCTATGTTACTCTGTAGTATACTGCTATCAGCTGGTACTAAGATCTATGAGTAATACCACAGTTTAAAAATCCATACAGTTGTCCAACGAAAGCGCTCAGAGCAATTGTGCGGCGCCTGCGGGGCGAGACGCGGTCATCTACCGAGCTACAATTTTCGAATAGGAACCTCGCCACGCAAGCCCAGCACAACCGCTTCGTCCGAACGCCGTCGTTGGACAAGTGTATGGATTGTGGTACTATGATCAGTTAGGACTAGTTCTTGGTCCCGCAGCTTCGAGCATCGACGTGGCAAATAAATATTGTTTTCGTAGGCTTCAGATTCAATAAAGGAATTGTTTGAGCATTTACACTCTCGGGACGTCTACTAATGAATAACGGATGTTGATTTTGTTTATACAAAGTAGGGCTTTTTGAAGGGTACTTAGTATATTTACTGAAGTGTACGCTGATGGCTCTTTTGCTTTGAGACGAGCTTTTTCGGAAGATAGTTTGAGTATGCTTCTGTTATCGAAAATTTTCAAGTACGCTTTAAAACACTGGTAGTTATAATTGCTAATATTACCTTATGTATTTACGTTCATCCATCCACCAGCATGTTTCGTCCTTTGCTGGACATAGGCCTTTCCAAGATTTCGCCACTCTTGGCGGTCCTCCTGGATCTTACATATTTTATGTGTACTATATCTACGATAAAAATCACTTTTTCTTTCACTGTTCTATTCTTACTTAACCCAACGAGTAAAATATTAATGGGTCGTTTTTGAAAACAGTCATGTTTTATTTTATTTTTCACTCGACTGATGCCGAACCCATTGTAGAAGTCGAAATGTTTTGTATTTATAACAAAACTATGATAGAAATAAATTTCTTTTTTTAAAACACTTGGCTATTTATCCATCGCAAGGAGATAACAAATTAAATTTTATATCATTGCGGTATAGAAAATCAGAAAAGTATGAGAAAAGTAAATCTGGACGTGAGGAGCTCGGGTTCGAGTCCCAGTTCAGAGCTCCTCACGACCGGATTTACTTCTCTGATTTTCTATACCGCAATGATATAAAATTTAATTTTATCGATACACTTTATATGGTATATCATACAAAAAGTATACTAAAATTATTAATAATAAAATATTCACAATCATAAATAACGTGATAGCAAAACCTGTGACGGGTTTGAAAATAATAGTAAAAATATTTTAATTAAATTAAATGAATAATACTCGATGATTTTATAAAATAAAATAAGTTTAAAATCTGTCGGCGGAACTTTCTTTGATGGTACGAGGGGGCGTTTTTAAGTTCGCGGAATCGGGGGTAAGACGTGGAAATAAAAAGTTTATTTTCCCTTTTCAATATATTCACCTGCAACCCTAATACATTTTTCAGATCTTTCAATTAGCTTCTGTATACCCTCGAAAAAAAATGTTTTTTCTTTGTCTGAAAAATAAGCTGAAACTGCTTCCTTCACTTCTTCATCGCTTGAGAACTTCTTCCCCCGAAGTTCTTTTTTCATTTTTGGAAAGAGATAATAATCACTGGGAGCCAGGTCAGGACTGTAGGGTGGATGAACCAAAATATCGAAGCCCACCTTATGCAGGGAAGCCAACGCAATACGGCTCTTGTGCACAGGCGCGTTGTCGTGCAGAAGGAGGACACCTTTGGTTAATTTTCCCCTTCTTTTTAGACATTCTACATTCAGAGTGCTGAAAATGCGAAGTTGATAATTACTGAACCGACAAAAATTTGAATCTCAACCTTTTACCAGTAGTTCCTTAACTACCCTCCTTATATATTTTTACGCCTGTCTCTCAGAGGAGGAGGTAGCAACTACAGATTTCCATGTGGTACGACGGGGGTACGACCTTAAGACACCTCTTTCGCAGTGTTGCCAAGTACAACCTTAAGTCTGTGGCTAAATTTAGCGCAAAAAGTTGCCAAATCGGGTGTTTTTTTCGCCAAAATTTAAATGTATTGATCTTTAGTCCCCAAAAAGTAGCTATTTTTTATGTACTTTTATGTACCTGAATTAACCCAAAAAGTTGCTAGCTCTACCCAAATAGTGGCTAACTTGGCAACACTGCTCCTTCGCCTCTTCCTCATCCATCAATCCAATCATAGCTACCTTACTATGAAAACATAACGTGAGGTAAATAACTTTCATATATAAACAAAACATCAACTTTTCTGTGTGTCACAAGCAAGATTATCTTTACTGTGACGTGATTCCATTAGTGTCATAAATAGGTATAGATAGGTGTTCCATAGGTGTCACAGTTGCCACTCCCCGACCATACATACATTCTGATCATATGGAAGAGTGTTTTTCAGTAATGAATGAAATCCACTTTTGAATGACGTAAATATACGACAATAATCGAGTGCGACGCGCCGCGCCTCGCCAGTACTTAAGGCTCCGTCTACCCGATGCAGATTGGATGGCTTCATGTGGGGCGCTTCACATTTTACCGATTCGATACCAACGACAGATCTGGGCAACGTTTTTAAACTGCTTGATATGATCAGCTGAGTCGACATATTCAAGTTTAATTGGCAAGTATTGTAATAATCATTTTATAATCACATTTAAGATATTTGAATAGTTCTTATTCTTATTCTTTATTGTACACAAAAAAAGGAGATTACAAATATTTGATACAATAATTTGAGTACAGCGGCGAGCTTATCTCTCAAAGAGATTTTTTATAGCAAACCGAATGAGTATAGGAGTGCTTTAAAAAATAAATAGGTAACCATATGTGTACGTACTACATACTAAAATACTTACATAGGTGTATAAAATATATATAAATATATCTAACATACATACTAATATAACTAACTCTAATATAAACTGACTATATATAAACATGACATAACGATACATGATAATTGATAATACAGCAATAAATAATTAAACATATTTAGGATAGCTTAAGGATTTGCTGAATAGTATTCCTTTAGTTTCTTTTTAAAAGAGGAGATAGTGCGACAATCTCGGATTGTGTACGGAAGAGAATTCCACAGCCTGATGGCTCTAACAGTGAACGAATTTGCGAAAGCTCCGGTATTGTGAGAAGGCGTTTTAAGGAGTGTGACTGTGTGCGACCTGAGTGGTTTATTGATATCTCTGCTAAACAGGAAGTTGAAGCGCTCACGAAGATAATCCGGAGCTGTTGAACTCTTGAGGACATTGAAAAGGCAACACAACGTATGGAGATTTCTGCGCTTCCGAATAGGGAGCCATTTAAGTTCCGCGCGGTAGTATGAAACGTGGTCGTATTAATCGTCGTTTAAATCGTGAAATATTATATTTAAGCCCTAAATCCACGTGGTCTTATTTTAAGCGCTATTGGTGTTTCAGGGACTTTATTTGGTCATTTAGTACAGAAAAAAAGGTTTAAATTACATTCATTCCTACAGTTTATTTATATTTCTTTTTCTAAATAAAGTGTGTTATGTTCTTATGCTAACTGTCACGTTAATCTTCAAAAAACTGCAAATTTGTAATAATAAAGATTTCGATATTTACGATATAGGAGTTTTCGGGAGTGAAAAATCGATCTAGCTCATCTCTGTGAAAAGTTGTTTTCTGTGAGTTTTCACAAGAAAAGCCACCTTTTTTGTCTTGACTTCGTACAAGATTGAAAATTTCGCACTAGTTGATAAGCACATCAGTAGCTCAGTTGGTAGAGCGTCTGTGCCTGGTGCGCAAGAGGTCCCTGAAGAGTTCGAACCTGATGCTGTCCCGTTTTGACAAAATGCAATGACTACCAAAAATGACTTACAAATTATATACGGTGCAATAAGTTGTAAGCACGTTCAATAATAAAGTTTTTGATGTGTAAAATATACAAACCCCTTTTTAAATTAATTTTTGTGTTGTTTTGATTAATTCCTTATAATATTAGCTGAGCGTCAAACTCTGAGGTGTCTTTAAAATGTAATTCTCCCTTTACATATGATTTACGCTCTGGGCGCACCTTCCGTAGCGTGGAGTGCCGATAATATGTCGCACTTTGGAGAATTGACAGAATTACAGCGTTGGTGTTAAATTTTGTCGAGCGACATTTTATGGCACATTACTGCATCTAGAGGCACTTTGGTGGTGTTTTTTTGTAGATGTAATTTTTGTTGTTGTTGTAAGTCTTTGTGAATGACGAAGTAGTCTTTAGCTTGAGCCTTAACTTAGCTTCGTGAGGGCAATTTGTTTACATTTGATTACATTTATTTATTCCACCAAAAATATATTTTACACGTTGACCAATCGATACCAGTAAACCATTAATAACATTAGTTTGTCTCGGTTTCGACTTTTTCGAACTGCTACTACAAGTTGTTTACTTAACTCTAGTTGTACTAACAACCTACAATACGTTATGAAAGTTACACAATAAAAAAGGGGGTGGGCAACCAGCACCATTCTATAAAAATGAGAGATTACATTTCGAGATGGTGGTCCGGTATAAAATTTGAGCGCGTGCGATTCGATATACAGGCTGTTTAGTTTTAAGGCCGTTTTCTGACAATGCACTGCGATCAATGGGATTCCAAAGTAATATTAATTACTATTGAATCCGTTTTGCGAATTGTGAGAAAACTGCCCAAATAAAGTTATATAAGAAAATGAAATAAAACAAAAATTTACATTGTTGGCTTATTGAAAATAAATTGTATTTTTAAATTAAACACCGTTTTAAATTGATGCCGTTTCTCCTGTTGAAAATTAAACGATGAACATTGTATGAACTGTTATGTAATTGTCAGGCGTCTAATTTAAATTAATTAGGCTATCTATCAACAAATGGCCGACGATTTAAATTGTTACAACTAGAGTTTCATAGAGTACTTCAATATTAGAGTACTGTAAACCACTTTATAAACCAGTCTTTTAGTAATATTTTTAGTTGTACCGACCGCTAAACTTGAAACATGTAATTGAAAATGTATTTATTTATTTATATATTCAGAATGTAAATAAACTAATTTACTTATATAAAATTCACTGGGTATTAGGGCTCATAATACCTCAATTCGCAGTTCTGCTCTAACGCTTCTGCTTTTTAACTGTCTATCCTACTCTAATCAGATGCCGCACACACAAAAACATCAGTTATTTTGAAATTGCGGCTACACTGATGGTTTTTTTATTTTTATGGAACAGTATGCAGCTGCTTTATACTAATGTCGGTTACATTATGCAAAGTTTCATTGTTTATTGTACGGTTTGGAGGTAATTTTTTTATGGAATCAAGTTTTCACAATAGCATGAACATAGCATTAGTCCTCAACTTTATCATACATCAATTTCAGAGTGATTGTTGCAGTATTTGTTGGTATAAAACAGGATCATGCGAAGCGAAGTGGGGTATTATACACCCTTAAGGCGCATGGACACTCCACCGTTTTAGTACAAAACTTGATAACCCGTTTCTCTGTTATTTTCCCGTATAGACCAACGTATAAGACCTTGTGGACATTAATTTACAACGTAATTCACAAAATTACACAACTTTGGTAGAAAAGCCTAATATACATTAAACTATGGTCGCGAAATGCCATGAATCACATTTATTTAGTACTTTTTTTAAATAATAAGAAAAACAATCATAGTTTGTGCATTTTGCACCGAGATCGAAAAGATCCCCCTTAAGCTGTTGGTTCGTTTGTGCATGAAGTACCGCGGTAGAGCTCATCGCCCATTAAGTTTGAGACGTAATATTCGTCGGTGAAACGTAATATTCGTCGGTGAAAAGCTGTCAAAACATAAATGTCTTCATTCCAAAATAATTCCTTAGAGTTAACAACAAAAGCTATATTACACTGAAAAATTTCAAGTTTTGACAGCACTTAAACTAAAATTAAAGCCTTCTGTATAATCATGGTGTTTCCTAAAAAGGTTGGTGGAGAGTAGGTACATAACTATCTGCTACTTTTTCTCTCGGCTCGCACATCGACAGTTTTCCTTAACATTCTTCAAAAGAGCCATAAGTTTGTAACTATTACGACTATCGAGGTAAAATATGTCCAAAAACTGGCATAGGTTAGGCTGGGTTAAAAATTGCTAAAACAATAGAGAATCGAGCAAAACCCCGTGGATTGAGGCATCCTTTATAGTCAGTCACAGGAATTTCTCAGCGACCAAACTAGTTTAGTGACCTAGACCTGTTGATTCTGAAATCGGATTTGGCAGGTAAATTAAAGATGAGCGATTAAATATGGACTATTATGAAATTAATGAATTATGATAGAAATCGATTTACTCGAAAGGTTCGATTACCAAGAATCAATCACTAAGAATCAAATTTGATGGTCAAATAAAACGAACGAGTAGCTTGTATGATCGAATGACGTGCTGGTGAGACAAAAGATGAGTAAACGAGAAAAAAGTAGACATAAAAAAAGTATACAGTACCTCTTCACTGACATATTTTTACATTTTAATAAAATCTTACATTAGCTACGAATGATAAATACAAAATAACACAACGTTAATAAAAATAATAAAATATCAACAAAATTTAACATATTCTTGGATAACATAATTAAAAATTTGTTTTCGTTTCTTGGTTATTAGTGTGCACCTGCCTGTCCTTAACTGTGTGCGTGCATCAAGATGATCATTGTTTTCGAACACTTTCGAAAGTAATCGGAATCGAAAACTACTCGATTAATGATTCGAATGATAAACAAAAATTGAACTTTAAGTCAAGAGGAAAAAGCTTGATTTTGTGTAGAATTTTAAACGAATGATGAATGATATCATTCGATTATTGGTATCAGTTGTCGAGTTATTTTATAGTCGATTATTGATATGAGTAGTTTCGAACCTTTCGATTATCGAAATTAGTCATAATCGCGCATCTTTAAGGTAAATATTTATATCAACCGCCAAACCCTATACCTAGGTGCTAGCTAAAAGCTATAAAGGCACTTTCAAGATACAAAAAGCTGTATAACTTATGCAAAGAGACTAAACAGAAGTGTATCCAGAATACACTGCTGCGTTGCATCTCAAGGGGGTTGAAGCGTCACATAAATTGTTCAGCTTTTATTGATATTGACACTTCACACTTTACCGATCGGGCATGAACGACAAAATGAACGTAAATATGATGATCAAACTGAGGTGATTCTTTCGAGGAATTATATATTGTATAATATGATGATTTAGTATAAACATTATTTAGTATGCATTGCAAACTAGAAAAGATAATTTATTAAAAGAAATATCAAGTGAGACAAATATTTTGAAAAAACTTACCTCGGCTCCAGGATTCGGACCTGTGACTTCTTGCTTTCACGAAGCATGCGCTGCGCCACCGAGGTCCTCATACTTTACCGTTGAATTTTTTTACCATACACCGAATTTTAAAATTTTTTAAATCACCAAAATTCCTTTTTATTGATCTTTTATAGTTGTTAACACACTCTAAATAATGTTTAGTGTAACCAAGGCGATGAATATCGCTTTAAATCATTATAATCATCAAATGGTAAATATATGTTTGTCAAGACAGGTTAATAAATAATAAGGAATAATGTAACTACCTAAAATACATGGTTATAATGGCTTGTCCTTTTCTTAAAGGCCAACAAAAGCATTAAAAGCTTAGCTCTCTTCTGAGTACATCATAAATTATGTAAAAAGATATTACTTATAGTAAAAAAAAGAAGAGCTCACGCAGGTACGGACAGCAAAATCCTCTTCTAAAAGTGCACGCTCAGTGGGTATGTTCCCGCAAATATATTTTTTGCTTGCAATACATCGGGCGGGGGAAGAGCAACGACGCGGTTTCCAACTGCCATTATAGTGATGAATTCATCGCATTCACTTGCCGATTTCTTGTAGCATCCTTATCCAATGGTAATACGTTCGAGTTCAGAGTGGCACGTAGTCTAAGCAAAGTGGTAGGTGAGCACGTACATTTAGGTAATGAGAATGGAGATAAACATATTCAAAGTGAGGTTACACTGTTGTTGCGCATAGTTTTGTAAATGTTGACATTATGCCGAGTAATGTAAGAGGTTATTAATTAATTGCTTAACATGTAGCTATGTAGAGCGGTATTACTTGTATCCTAGTTTGTGACGTCCATCGTGTCGCTCCATTGCATAATTTGCACATACAATAGTGACGTGCGAGATGAATGCAGAGCTAAAGAATGTGCTATACACACACATCCGTTCTCTCCACGCACACACCACTACACAGCAGGCGTGCGAGGGAGGTGTGCGGAAGGCGGGGAACATGCTCCCGTCCTTCGCCTCAGCTCCCGACAGCATTCAATTCGCGCGTTATCTGCTTGTTCTGTATAAAACATTTATACAAATTCTCCTTAAAAATAATGGAAATTACCTTATAAAACATTTTAGCAATAACCAATATATTTAGTATTTATGTAATTTCGTAAAAAATATATTTTTGGCTTGCTACCACAATAGATTGGGATAGTTAAATATAAACGGGAATGTTGGAGCAGGACAGATTCCTTTTTCACTTATCGCCTAAAGTGTCCAATATAGAGCCATTCTAAAACATTTCCAGACAAAACTAAAACATGCAATAAAAGCCAAGTTACATCCAACTTCGCCCACAAATCGTCCGCCGGCCAATATGTCGGACCGTTCGCACAATGGGCATACAACAATAAATCGATCTCATACAGAACACCACTCAAAAACTAGGTAACAATGTTACTGAGTTCTTTCTACTTGTTTTGGCAACGGTACCCTACAGTCAATACGCGGCAAATTATTGGTTGGTTAATGCACACAACAACAAAAAAACTTCTTGTATTCGATTGGCCAATTTTTAATAATTCGTGACGCCGCATACAAAAAAAAAACATTTAGAAAATTTACGCTTTTTCCACAAATTCCTGAAGCGATGGTTGGGTTAAGCAAACTGGTCAAATATTAAATTTATTTAACCTCTAGCTAGACCGTTTTATAATTACATGCAAATTACTATCAAAAATATTCATAACTATTTCAAATTCGAACTGAATTTAGTATTCAAACTACCCTTTTCCCCGATTTTCCATCCGTACTAAATGAGAAACATCGGCCGGCCATTGTGGATTTTTTCCAAACAGTTTCGCCTCATTGATTACTACTTATCTCCTTTGAATGACACCATATTATCAAACCCTTGTGTTGTGGTCATATCGTAGAATTGATCATTTCATGATCAGAGGTGCAATTATATAAGAGTTCGGTTATGAGTCCACAATAAACTACAATTTTCTACAATAAACACCCACGATTCGGTCACGAGCCTCATTAAATGTCAAAAATCGTTGGGAAAAATTGCCTGTCAAACGTGTTGTGCGGCTAACTTCAGGCCAGAACGAACGACCATGCTAAGAACTATGGGGGTCGGTTAATGTGTTTATTTGTTTTTTTTTCGTAACCGACATTACAACGATAGCTGAACGTGATTATTCTGTTGAAAGTCATAACCGCACCCCAAGACAATCGTATTCATTTGACAGCCAAAAACGTACGGTTTTAATTGTCAAATGGGCTAATTTGCTTAACCGAATAGCAGTTTGACAGTTAAAATCGAACGTTTTAAGCCCTCAAATTAACACAATTATCATAAATAACTGCACCTCTGATCGGCAATAACGTAAAGTATGAAATTACGATAGACTTCCAACAGAAAGCGAGGTGACCAGATTCCATGATATTGCGATCAGATCATGGAATGATCAATTCTATGAGATGGCCACAACATTGACATGTCATGCTCCTATTGCAGTCTCCTTATTTATATTTTTGACGTACACTACAAAAACTGTGAATCTAAACATACAGACGTCGTTCCAATCTCAGCACTGACAAGGGGATACCATTTAGACCCGCTTTCTTTTTCTTAGTTTCACTTTAATAGCATCAAAATAGGGCAAATAAGTCATGTAGAATCTGAGAATGGAAGTAGAATGATCTCTATTTGTGTTTCATTCACATGACATAACAATGATCAAAGTGCCGCCGTATTCACAAACCCCTATGTTTTAATAAGCTAGAAACAGTTTTGTTATACGTATGGGTTTGTTTACTATAGACATTGTTGTTCTATGTACAGTTATGTACTTCTAAGTGCAAACAAGCCTTCTATACTCTGGGGCGAAGATGTAAGGCTGTGGATACAGTAGAATTATATCATACTCGCGAATATGCCTTATTTTCCGATAAAGAAAAGTCCGCCCAAAAAGTTACTCAAGGGTTATTGAGTTTTCGGAGCGTGATTGAGTATCAAATAAACAATTTGAGTTTCACGGTAGAGAAAAAATAACTGTGTGTGTCTATCGACATGGCGTTTACAAAGACATTCAGTCTTTGTACTCGTATGTGTGTAATGTATAATAACGAAACGGACATTTCTTTAGTATCGTTTTTATGAGGGTTTCTAAGTTTGGTTCATAACATTTTCGTCCAACTACTATACGTATTATGAACATTGCATATAAAATCACATTATTTTCATGGGAAATAAAATTTTACGAAAATTCATTATTTGCAGCTTAGATTAACATTTTTCAAATTCGTGGATTTGACCATAGCTGCAAAAAGTTTCACATTTATGTAGACCTGTTCCAAAGAGTATAAAAATGCTGGCTGGTTATTTAGAACACAATCACGGTAAATCGAACTTCAAATATAAGCAACAACTTATATAAATAAAACAGTACTCGCCACTTACACATTTACTCTTTTTATTCTTAGTTTAAATTCAAACAACTAGATTATTAACGATGGACTACGAAAGAACGCCTTGCACGCCTGTACAACCAGTGTACAGTGGAGCCCAAATCAAGCTATACACATCGAGTATAAGCTGACCTTTCATTGTACGGGAAGCCTATACAATGAGAGGTCAGCTAATAGTTACTACGTTACAGACACATCACTCCCTTGTAAAACGAAAATACGCTTATTTAACTACTGTCAGAAAATACATGCCAAAATATGTAGAAGACGCTTGACTTAGCGTTATTATTACTTCGCTCAACGCGCGATGTACCGGCGCCGGCGCGCGTCTGACATGGCGTTCGATAGCAATCGAGCTGACTTGGTGAATAAAAAACCGGACTAGTGCGAGTCGGACTCGCCCACCGAGGGTTCCGTACAAATCATACCGTTGCTTAACCTCGGTGATTTTTTATGATTTAATTACAAATGTATAGTTTTTTGTAGGTTGTAGAGCTGATGTCGAGCTCGACTGTGGAGATACCACCATCTTACTCGCAAATCCTCCCGAAGTTATTCGGGGGAGAGTAAGAGAACAGCTCTCAGGCAAAACCAGGCGGCCCACCATTGCCTGAGACCGATGGATGGCGGTATATCCATCCCTAATTGCCAGGCCTTAAAACAGACTAGTGACGGGCAGCGGCGTCACTGGTGCAAGGGTTTCGGCACCGCGCTCACCAACCCGCCTTCCCAGCGTGTGTGAGTATGGGCATTTCTTCCAGGGGGACCGCCAAGTGTGGTGAAATCCTGGAAAGGCCTATGTCCAGCAGTGGACGAAACAGGCTGATGGATGGATGGATGGATGGTATAGTTTTAAGATTTTTTCCTGTACTTGTAGTATTAGACGGTATTACTTGCCAAATCTCATAGTTCTAGGTCAACGGGAAATACCCTATGAATTTTAATTCCTTTGAGAGTGTCGAAATACAAGATTTTTTGCGGCATAAGCGGCTGTACCTTTTTCATGTTAACTTAGAAGTTTGATTTTTTGACAGCTTTAAGGGACTAAAGACTTGTATATGGTTTTAATTTCAACTCGATACCTCCATGCATTCCCGAGATAAAGGGTCTTGACAGACAGACGGACGGACAGACAGACGGACAACAAAGTGACCCTACAACTTTTTAACTAAACTTTAGTTAGACTTAGTTATTATTTGATTTAAAAATTGCAGTCCGTCGCCCCGTTACCATGGAAACAAATTGAACGACAAATTCAAATTGTAATAATGTAAATTGTCAATAATAATCAACTGAGTAGGTAGGTTCATTTAAATAAACTAATAAACTATCGAAAACGAAATGTCCATCGTATTTTTTAAATTAAACTGGAGATTATCTTTCCTGATTTGCGGGTAATTTAAAGAATGATAGTTCTTTATCTGTCCTGTTTGACATCCATCAAATGCTCTAAATACTGACTTGTAAATAAGTAAGTAAGAATCAGGTGACAGAAAAGTTGCGCGCGCGCTACCGGCGGCAACCGACTAGCGAGAGAAAGAGCCGACGAGGGGACTTGAAAGTGTAGGTACTTATGGCGGCAGGTACGGTTGAGTGACGGGGTCCTGCCTGTACTCTGGAAGAGTCCTGATGATGAGTCACAATCTCACCAAAAGCTCGACCTGTGCCTCCTTGCACAGTTCAACAAGTGAGTCCTATCCGTAATCACAACATTAAGATTGTTAACTTCGCGTGTTTAGTGTCTTCGATGCGTTCGGGCACAAAAATAACACTCTAAGAGATAACAAACTCCATTTCGCTCGATGTAATAATCTACATAATTTTATCTTGATACCCTTTGCTGTACTAGCCGGCAAGGGCTCTTTATACCATCTGGACAAAAATATCTTCCATCCATCCATCCATCCATCAGCCTGTTTCATCCACTGCTGGATATAGGCCTTTCCAGGATTTCGCCACTCTTGGCGGTCCTCCTGGAAGAAATGCCCATACTCACACACGCTGGGCAGGCGGGTTGGTGAGCGCGGTGCCGAAACCCTTGCACCAGTGACGCCGCTGCTCGTCGCCAGTCTAGCTGTTCTCTTACTCTCCCACGAATAACTTCGGGGGCATTGGTGAGTAAGATGTCGGTACCTCCACAGTCGAGCCCGGCATCAGCTCTACTACCTAGTATATCTTCATTTGCGGGCAATTGATTTTCATACAATATTATTTCCCTAGGAAGTGTGGTGTCTTGTAAAAAATCGCTAGTTTCTCTGTAAAATGAGCACAACCCTTCATCTGTTGATGATCCCTTTAGACTCGTGATGGGAGCGTTCGTGCATGACACCACGTCTTCCGAGAATTATAACTATAATAGTACCGTCGGGGAAAATTGTGCATTTCCACTTCCCGCCTTTGTATCAGTGGTAATAAGAGCGATAATGGTCTGCGGAATTTTCTCCGTTAGTATGTGTATATCGTATAGGCGCTTTGAGATGATGGAAATTTCAAGAGCTTCTTATAAGGATGTAAATAGTATCTTGATTTTGAAAGTAAAAGTGATAAGGATCTTGCGAGTTAACCTAACAGCATGTGGAAACGCTAATTTTAAAATAACCAGGCAATTTTAAAATGATATTAAAAATTATTCATATTAAAAACCTTCCCCTAATTAATCTTATAAATAATAATATAAATATTCTTTTTAATATAATATAATCTTCATCAAATAAATTATGAATAGTGAATAAATTATAATCATCAATTATAGTGTAAAATATTAACCGAATTCTATAATATATTGTTAACCCTGTAGATATAAAAAATAAAAAATAAACAAACCTATTAAAATTTCATGACGTAACAGAAAAAAAATCATTGACTAAGTTATCCCATTTTTTTGCAGTTATGCAATATTTACATAAAGAAAGGCGATCAGTCGACCGTTTAACATCAATAAAAAAAGTCAGTTAATACCTAAAAATATATTGATATATACTATAACTATTAAACTACAAAATATTGTTAATGGTTTTTGTATACAACTATTTTTTAATATTTTATTGAACGTTTATTCCTAAACTTAAGTAACCGAAGCATCGTAGTACTTCATCATAACAAAAGTTATCGTAATTTTTATTATAGATACTATTTTCTCAGGGTCAAGTTTTAGACATACAAAACGTACAAAAAAAGACGTGTCTTACGTCTAATTTAATGGTGGTATTTCCAACTCCCTACAATTATGTCACATTTCAATTAACAATAGAAACTCGTAACGACAAAAAGTCCTAAACGAAGTAACCGTGCATTAAGCCTAAAGTGTAGAGAACGGAAAAAACAGTGAGTCCTTTAGTTTAAACAGACGAATACTGCCAATTTTGTGAGCGTGAACTAAGCTCCGAACATTTTATTCGAGTCTCTACATGATATTCTATGTATTAGTTCATGGCCCCCGTCTGTGCTGAATAAAAAAATTTACCCACGAATTATTTCTATCAGTTTCAATATAATAATTGTCACTTCTTCGTCATCGTCGAGTCTCTTTTGGTCAAAGAGTAACGACACTTTTGAAAATCCGCTTTATTCTACAAAAATACATCTAAAGAAACGAAAATCCAGTCAGATAATCCAAGCAGCCATAAGAGGTTTAAGAGATTTTTTGCCAGTGAAACGCAGTAGGTGCAGGAAAGTACCCACTGTCTAAGAAGTAACCTGTGTTTATGGTGAGCTTCACAATTTACTGAACAAGTTTGCGTGTGGAAGAGCAATTAGTGACAACCCGCTTTGGCAACACCACGTATAATTAACTTGGTACCTATCTTTTGTGTCGTATATATGACTTTTGTCTCGTAGATAAGAGTTTTGGCCGAAAACTTTTGTTGCGCGGTGTTACTGATGAAATGGTATGGATATGCTGCCTGTTACCGCCTTTTTTGTTAGTTGCATTGAATTACAGATTTTGTGTTTGTGTCTTTGTTACCCCGGAACCTTGGGTCTGTGTACGCCCCCGCATCAACGTAGTTTTGTTAACGCTGTCAAGAGCTTTAATACCTTAAATAATTTGGCCAAGTGAGAGTCAGAGTCGCTGACAAAGGGTTCCGTACTACCACATATTACGGGTACAGAACCCTAAAAACATTATGGTACAAATAGGTTGATAAGCTACTCTTAGCGTCATCTATCATCTTACCAATAAACCTCGGTACAAAAAAGTTGACACGCTTGTCAAACAAGTCTCTCAGATGGCGCTATGGTAAACATGAAGTTTATTGTATGGGGGGTCCCATACAATAAAGTTGGATTTATTAATTTTTTTATTTTTTTAAATTTTTCTTGATAGTGGCCATAGTAACACGTATTTTATTAAAATTTCAACTGGCTACCTATTACTGTTGAAGCTGTAAGCTCCTGTGATAGACGGACAGACAGACAGAAGACAGTGGAGGCTTAGTAATTGGATCCCGTTTAGCACCTTCGAGTACGGAACCCTAAAAATCGTCGTTCATTTGAACAACAGATGAAACGTCAAATTTTGACAGGACGTTGTACGAGCGCCCTCGCTCACATTTAAGAGGCGGCTTAAATTTTCCTGTGAAAATCTAAAACTTCCAGCGCCTAATTTACCATTTTAGAAAAGACTTTCATATTGTTGAATACATGTTAGACATAGGCAAATCTTTCCTGTTGAATATTAATGTAACTAATTTGCAATTACTACTGTTTTTTGTAGTGGTTAATCTCCCACACCTCGTTTACAGAAAATAATATCACATTGTCAACTTCAAAAATTAAATCTTCCATTCAAGTTCAATAACTTTGCTGAAAAAAACATATAAATTTGTTGAAACATAATGTACCTGAATTTTCATTTTTTAACACATTAACTATTGAAAAAAAACTACATCCGTAAATTTTTCTGATTAATATCTTCAGTTTACCACTATTCTTTGTATTTAATAAAACATAATTATAATGAAATTTTCATGTTATAATAACATATGATCTTTAACCAATCGAATTCTGTAATTATATTGACAATCCATTCATTTAATTAGACCGGGAAACAGAATTAATTATGATCCACAAAGGTACGCCATACAAAAAGCGTAATTTGATGGAATGGCTCTTAATTTACGATAAGAGCCTTGTTGCACTGTACATTGATCTTTGCCTATCTAGTTAAGGCGAGGCATTGATAAACTTTTAATTTCAAATCGGCGCCTTAGGGGAGTGGAGTGAGGAGGACTTAGCCCATACAAATATGCGCTCACGAACTAGCTTATGCCGTAAGATCGTATGCGGCAAAACAGTATTTTTCATTTAAAATGACAACTATAAGTAATTTAATAAATCCAATCGGCCATATTGAAGTGTATTTGTAGACTAATTTAAATAAAAAACTTAGAGGCTTCATTCGCTCCCGTTTGTCAGTAAAATAGGAATCTCTGTTTTAAAAGAGGTTTTCTAAATATTTTTTTCTCTGCTATGAAAATTAATCAATCAACTAAACCTTCGGGCAAAATGATGTCAATGAAATGCTTAATCTAGTATATAAATTGGTAATTACATATGTTTTTTTACTGCTGACAAAAATGGAGATCCATGTCGCCAAAATTTCGTGGCGTCGCCTTAAACAATCATGAGATTAACTGTAAAGGATAATGCCGCGTAATATATGGCACCTCGTACCGAAACCAAAGTCGTAGTGTCAAAACCAAACCAAGTTAATTTTAGGAGACTAAAATTACCAAATCACCAAGTCCCCTTTAAATTAGGGCAATTGCAAAGACTTTATTACCTTTTGATAGAGGCGATTATTGGTCGGCATTCTTGTAGTAAAGCGGCAACGGAAATGAAAATACCGAAATATTTTTTATTATGATGTTAGAATTCCGGATTTAAGTGAACTCTTTTGATCAAAAAGATGTTGATCGGATTTTAAAACATCTAAGTAATTTTATGACTTTTATTTGGCTGTCACGCCATTTGGTACGATCCCGTGACATTCTCCTTTGTGAAAAACTGGAGTCTGATTGTTTTAGTTTTACAATTAATTTCCAGGAACGGTCCATCCGCCATTAAACAGTGCCAAAATTCATAATATTTTGTCAAGCAAAATATCTAAAAGCTCCCTTTGTAACGAACAGCTTTTATATGGCTTAGAGTAGTTTACTTAATATATTATATTATTATCCCTTACGAATAAACCCACAAAGTATTTTGTACGGGTAAAAATAAATACAATAATCTTCTTTAGCTACGGCTTTGAACATGTCTTCTAAAATATATTTTCAACTTAGAAACTGCTATCAAAAATTTTATCCATATGACATTACGACGTATATTTTGACGCACCAACGCGTAATAATAGTGAACAAAACCTGAAGGGGAGCCTGTAAGATGTGGCTAACATTATTACTTGGATATTTTCAACGATATAATAAAGAAAACAAAAGTTGCATGTTTTATATACCCTTGAAAGAATTTCCATATACACATATAAGTGTAATATAATATTATAAAAATATGCTATCGTTCTTTAAAACAAGGGTGTCAATAATGAAAATATAGATAAAGGCCCGTAAATAATGAAAGCATAAAAAAGGGAAAACTTTTACCGGCTACATGTTTCTAAAGAGCTCTTGAAACAAACGATTCCAGATTTCATTTCATTTTCTTCACGTTCCGGATATAGAAAAAAACGTCCTGCGGATTTAATGTGAGCAAAATTATCTGGGCACCTCGCCTTGACAAAATATACGAATTATGTCAATCACAAGGAATCGCTTTTCCGATATTGTGTTGCCAACTTTCTGTTTCGCTACCGAATAATGACGCCATCATAACTACTACGACAGAACAGTTTATGGGGCATTCAAATGCTGTAATAGCTGTTATAACAGTTATATATAGCAGCTATATTATAACGTTGCGGCGTTTAGCTATCCTCGTGTGTATCGTAAACAACGTTATCGCTCGTCGTCGTCAGCCGTCGCGGCGCTGTGTCAGTAAAGTGACGTCATCTGACATGTGGTTACCGTGTGGTCGTAATGTGTACATAGGTAATTAAGGGTTAAAGGCACTTGGCTGGGCTGCTAGAGATTGCTGGTAGATTGTGAGTCGGTAAATGAGGAATCTAGTTTGCTCTACATATACATTCTAATTATGTTATACTCATGCCTGTCTTCAGTAGGGTAGGTAGAGGAGACCTTCACCAGCTACGGATCAGACGCACGTCTTTTTAGCATCAATCGAGTCATATAAACTATATTCGGGGTGCTTTGGACTGGCCCTTTATTATGTGCAAATTTATTTAACAAGATTCATGGGATTTTTTAATTTATTTCTTATTAGCCTTACGCTTTGCCCGCGTTTATTAAATCTCTGCCCCGTTTTCAACTTGGGCTTTACTTTGTGAACACCCCTTATAGCTTATGTGTTGACCAGGGTCACTACGATTATAATAGATGAAACCGCATCCAAATCCGTTGAGTGGTTCTCGAATTAAAACGCAAAATACATACGGACATTATATTCTAAAAATTATAGTTTTGTCCTCAGTACAATACTAATAATAGTAACCCATTCCAGTAGAAATTTCATAAAATAATAAATGTACAGACACGACTTTTTTACTACTTTATTAAGAGCCCGGTCCGTGACGACGACAACTTTGATGAAAAACAATATGTTAAATATTTTTCTGGCCTTTATCGAGATGCTTTTGGAAAAACTGGGGACATACACCACTTCATATTGGCCGTCTTAAGAAAGGCCTAGAATTTATTTGATTGAATTGTTTCTCTTTTGCGAGTTATTTTATTACTTACGAGCCCGCTCCAAATTATTATTCATAATATCTAAGTGTCAAAATAACGCGCAAAGGAGAAACAATTGAATCAAATTAATTTTAGGTCTTCATTTAGATGGCCAATATGGACTGGTGTATGTCCCTGATTTTCACAAAAACATCTCGATAAAAGCCAGAAAAATATTTAACATATTGTTTTTCATCAAAGTTGTCGTCGTCACGGACCGGGCTCTTAATAAAGTAGTAAAAAAGTCGTGTCTGTACATTTATTATTTTATGAAATTTATACTGGAATGGGTTAATGGTCTATTATTATCGCGACAATGACGAGAAAAATAATTAAAATTATGCTTCGCATCAAACAGACGAAAAATACGGAGCGGGTTCTTAAGTGGTAACTTTATTATTAGTATATAGGTAGATAAATAAAAAAATATAATATAATAAATTTGCCTTTTTTATTTTAAATATAACATAAAATAAACATAAAATATATTTATTGACCATAATACATTTACATAAAACAATGAGTATCCAACTCCTATAAAAGTATAAACTGTAAGCTAGGAGTTAGTACATTCCCATAATTTCAGTTTTTAAATATATTATCTAGCCAAAAGGTACAAAAGTTTTTTTTTTTTTTAACTAAGGGTTAGTATTATAGCTATACATGATTTAAGACCAGTAGTACATAATTATTAATTGTAATAATAACTGTGAAATTATCTTTTGTTATTTTAAATTAAAAAGATAAATAAAAGAGCAAAGCTAAAATTTACAACATTTAAAGTAGATAAGGTTTGTTTACGATTAGTTACATTCATTGGTAGTAGTGTTTGTAAATGTTAGAATATAACTTATAATATTATTAGTCTAAACAAAGTTAAAAGAGGTTGTACTTATACTGTATGTGAGAGGTGTGGGTGGGTATTGAGTGTGTTGCGAGTGATATTATGAGATCGGTTGAGTGTATGTGAGAGTGAAAGATAGTGCGTGTGTGTGAAGGCTATTTGTGTCTGAATAGTTGGTTTAACAAGCCAATTAATAATCTACAACAGTTTTTCAGTCTGCTCATAAGTTAAGTCGCTTAGCCATTGGAAAACCCTATGACGCACCTGGTAATTACTTAGTTTTTTTAATCTTACTGTACAATTTATAGCATTGTACAAATTTGGAGCCTGAAAATCGTAGTGAGCACGTGCAAACACGCTTTTGACCGCAAGTAAAGGACAGCGATCTGTGCGTTGCCTTGCTTCAGTAAGGTGTGGAACTGTATATCGATGATACCTTCTAAGGCATTGATATATATAAGACTTACGCACACTGAGAACTTCAGATTGTTCATATACTGATATTGTAGGATGTCTCCATGGTAGGTACAACATGACCTTAAGTACAGCGCGTTGGGCACGTTCCATCTCAATCAGATGAGATTTTGAAGCTCCACCCCATGCAGTTATACAATAATTAATCACGCAGTGACCCAGAGCATTATACACATGCACAAGGTTCTTCTTTTCGGTTACAGTACGTAGGTTTTTAAAAACAAAAATTAACTTTCTTAGCCGTTTGGCAGTACTTGAGATGTGAGAGTGCCAGTTAAGCCTATTGTCGATAATTACTCCAAGATATTTTAAAGTGCTAACTTTATCCAGATGTGGACAGTTACATGTTTGTAGATCGGTAGGATTAGTATTGCAAGGATAAGTATGAATCCTTATTTTGAAATCTTCTTTAGGGAGGCACACAATAGTTTTACTGAAGCACATGTGTTTTGTCTTGGTCGTGTTTAGTGACAGAAGGTTTTTCTCTAACCAGTTAGTTACTCTAGAAAGGCCTCGTTCAGTAATACTCTGTACCTCGTCCCAACTAGCTCCATGGTAGAGTATGACCGTATCGTCGGCAAACATGATAAGATTTGAATCAGCACCAGATAGTTGACATAGGTTGTTGATGTATAAAAGGAACAGTGTTGGTCCCAGAGTGCTTTCTTGGGGGACACCATAAGTGCAAGTAGCACTATCACTGAGCTGATTGCAAACTCTAACACGTTGCTCCCTGTTTGTAAGGTAATCTCTAAACCACTGTAAGGAGGTTCCTCTGACACCTACATTCTCCAATCTAGACAACAGGATAGGGATCGAAACCGTGTCAAAAGCTTTTTGCAGATCGAGAAAGACTCCCAAACACTTATTGCCTTTATCTAGGTATTTCGTTATTAATGATGTTAATTTAAGAACAGCATCTTCTGTTGACCTTCCGGTTCTGAATCCATATTGGTTTTCAGATAAGTAGTTATTAGTTTCCAAATATTTGGTAAGTCTTTTATTTACTAATTTTTCAATAATTTTTGAAATAGTTGACAAGAGAGAAATAGGTCGGTAGTTAGAAGCTAAGTTCTTATCACCACTTTTATCACTACAATGGCCTGTTTGAATATTGATGGAAAGCAGCCTGTTTTAAAGCTTAAGTTACAGAGGTGTGCAATAGGTTCAGATAGTTTGCGGCAATACGTTTTGAGAAAAGATGTAGATATTTTATCCCAGCCTGGTGCGGTTCTTAGTTTAAGGCCAGTTATGATCGCTTCTATGTACCTCAATATATACATAAACTCACGCCAGAGGCGTAGGCAGAGACTACAGATTTCCATCTGCTACGATCATGACACCTAAACATCCGTCAATCTACTCTTACGAGCTCTTCTTTTCCGGGTACTTTTGACTTTGCCCATCTTCCGTATGTCGCCCATTTGGTCAGCATACGTCCTTCTACTAGGGTAATCCGGTCAAGCTTTACCCTCCACTTGTGCAACATAATTTGTTTCGTCGCTCTAATTTCATTCATCCTCTCTATATGCCCAAATCGCCGAAGGATCACCGAAGTTAAATATTAAAAGACGTAAATTCATCGTATACAGCTACACATTTTTGTCATTCTTTCCACATTTAGTTGCTGTTAACTCCACTTCTCCCTTTCATTAAAAATTTCTTCACCACTCAAAGGCTGGCTTTACGTAATTATTCGTATGTGTTCAAACCTCTGTTATTTGGTTTTACTTTATGTACAATCAAGTGTCAGTTAATTCCTTCAACAAAATATTTGATCTGGGAATCAAATAATAGCTTCTAATGGTAATAATGGCAGTAGCAGACGAGCACCTTACATTTCGCTTGTTCGCTTTTATATTACGGCTCTTTTACGAATCAATCCGAACTGATCTTTGTTTCCTACAGCTTTTTCACAAAGTTCCCAGTGCAAAGCAAGTTTTTTCAATGCTACGGCGTAGCAAGAGCTACGAACCCATAGTTTACTCAATTTGTAGGCCGGCTACAAAAAAGTCTGTCGAAGTCTGAACGCATGCTTATATGCGTCAGAGATGCGTGCTTATACTTAGAGAAGAATAAATATATTAGTGTTCATAGTAAATAGCATAAAACACTTAGTATTTATTATCTTAGTGTAAAACGGCGTAGCTCAGGGAAACCTTTGAAATTCTGTAGTACTCATGTTTGTAATAAAAAATAGCTTTACCCTCAAATCCCGTTAATATTTTCCTAGGCGATCCCGAAACCGCGATCAGGTAAAACTCCATAGTTTTTGCGGATCCCTAATTCGCGGCAAGGTAGCCAGACCTTAACCGTCTCACTCCCCGAGGGCCCCGCCATTAAAGAGAGTGTGTTCGAAGGCCTCGTCGGTTCCGCAGCGAATATGAATAAATGTGCCGCGGATGGGTGCCTCTGCATTAATCATTCTCTAAACATGCTTTCAGCCTGATTCTTTTCGGATGCGGCTACTTATTCCCTGAACGAATTGTAGTGTCTTTGTAGTATTATACAAATTAAACATATTTTAGTTTTTTTTTTCTTTGGCTGTGGTTACCTGAATTGTTAAAAGATTTAAAAAGATATGTTTAAAGGCTTGCCTTTTGACTTTCGACGGTTTTGGCTTTAATCTACTGAGTCAACTATTTCTCCTTTCGTTGACAGGTCAGTTACCTAATTGGACACATTTCACTCGATAGATTTTATTTTTGAAAATTATACATTTTCTAGTTAATAATTAGTTTTATGCCTAAATGGCTCGAGTTTTATGTCTGAAATTACTGCTATAACAAGAAAACATGGTTTATTTTCCGATGTCAGGTGAAAAAACTCCTCCACAAAATACTTTTTTCGTAAATTCCAGAAAAACCTTGAAAATTCATTGATTATGCGTGCCGGCAGAGCGCGAATCTAGCGTTCTAATGTAGACTTTCTGACGACATACTGAAGTTCAAAATCACCCAGTAAGATTATCGTGCACCATGGGACAAGCTTAAAAAAAATGATATTTCTTTACTTAAAATGTCCTCGAAACCCGTAACCGAATTTTCTGTTTTCAGACTGGTGCACTAATTATAAAATGTTCCTTGTTCTTTTCTCACAAAATAAAATACACTTACACCGACATGTCCCATTAGACAAAGTAATTCGTCGCTCGCAAATGGCGCATTTACCCTAAAACAGGTGCATACGAGGTGCATGCTCAGGGTGCGCCACCTTCTTCTTTCCGTAAATTATGGTATTCTCACGCTTGTGGCATTGTGATAAGGTTTAAAGTGGCTTTGTAAGGTAGTGTGGTTTTCTGGTGTTATCAACGCCATGGTTTTTTTCGTCATCTTGCAAAGTGTTGCTTCATTTACCTGCACTTTTAATGCTGCATAAAGAACGCACTAAAAGTTTTTAGTCATTAGGTGGTGCCCTAAGTTCGGTTTCTTGCATATGTGCGAGGGAGTGTTATTTCTTTTAGTCAAGAAGCCAAAGAAGCATGCTCAAAACGAGACTGAATATGCGTCATTACTATTTATGTACCAAAAAGGGGAAAAAATGAAAAAAAAAAAAGTTGATTGATTTGTGTTGCCAGCGCCCGGCAACTTTCAAGTATTAACTTTTTCAAATTTCGTATCAAATTGTTGAAAACTTTACATTTATAGTAATCTATAGTAAATTTCCTGTCTCTTGGCGACAATTTAGTCCAGACGCAAGTTTAGTCTAACTTTCAGAGAATTTTGGGCATTCTCCTTTATACTTGTAAAAAAATCGCAAGAAGGATGTTGTCCGTATAAAAAAAAATAAGACCTTAGACAAAAAATAAAAAAATATTTTTACTCTCTGTATATTTCCGAAACTACTCAACGGATTTTAATGAGGCTTAATAAACTTACCATGCAAATAATAATTCAACATACTCGGAGTAGTTTCATGAATTTTGGCCATTTCCATGTCCATATTTCTCGTGTATTTCAATTCAATTTTGCTCAATTATCTTTACATCTTCCCAATGCTTTTATGTTATTTTATTATTTTACGTCATGTGTGGCCTAAAATAAAATAAAAAAATGTTATATTATTTTGTGTAATCGTTACGCAAAAATAATGTAAATATTAGAGTCCAAAATTATAAACGTATCCAGTACACAGCTGCATTTTACTCCTATCAAAGAAATCAAAGAAGGCTTTCAATAAACAGAAACTGAACACGGTGATTACAAAAAAAAAACTTTATAACTTGACCAAAACACTATTGAAGATATACTCTCTTCTTAAAATAAAATCCGCACCATTTTAACAATGTCCATCTATATTTCAAAATGGCGTAAGAATCGTTCCCTATTTTGTTTCAGTTTAAAAGGCGATGGGATCATGAATCTTGTAAACCGAGTGCAAGAAAGGAAATTGCTCGCTAAAACTTGTACAATTTATAGGGTATTCTGTTACGTCCGGCCGTGCAGTGTTGCCAGCCGTCCGTTTTAAATTACACCATCATAAACCAATACAACGTATTACAAAATATAAAAGTACGTTATTAAAATAAATAAATAAGATTATACGACTTGTTTGTCGTTATTTTAGAGTTTAATATATTGTGACTGATGCCAAACCAGGATAAGGCTCGAAATATCTATCTTTCAATATAAATTTTGTTTTAAACTTAAAACGAATGCTGTTCAAGATACAAGAGATATTGTTATCATAGAAGAACCCATTTGTATTGTTTCAATATTAATGTTCACGAACAAATGACAAAAGTAAATGTTAACCTTAAATAAGAGAGACTTTCTAACAGCTACAAAATTAAGTAATAATGATGAAGGAAATCTTTTGGTAAATGGTGAACTATACCTATATTTACTGCACAACTTATATCATAATACTTCTAATATAAAATAACTTCTGTCTATTATGATAAATTTTCTATAATTATAAGGTTTTATCGTGGACAATACTGGTTTTCATCAGGAATCGCGGGATAATGATAAGAAAAGGTGAAAAAAAATCTTCAAAACTTGTAAGCTAAAAAAATCATTTACAAAGGTCAATGACTTTGCATAAATACATACAATACATACTCAATCGTGTCTCTTAGAGGGGTAGACAGAGATTACAGATTTCCATCCGTTACGATCCTGACACACTTCTTTCGCCTTTGTTTAACACTCACGTATTTATTATGTGGCCATTTGACAATGACGCGACGGTGAATACCATAGAATAAGAACTACTTCTTCTGAGGTGAATTCCGTGCCATCATCCTAAAAACGACAGTCGCTTTGAAAAAACAAAACTGGATAGGTTACAATCCGATCCAAAAAAAATAATCCTTAAGTAAGTTGGTAACACTAAAACCGCGTGAAGGCATAGTGTCTAGGTACTACCCTAGACTAGTCTAGATACATAGCTCCTGCTATCTGTTGATAAGTCGGAACCGTTTTGCGGTGAAACAGTTGGTTGTGATTTAAAAGGTTGTTTCTTTTATACTGTCACCTCGTACAGCCGGTATTGGATATTGTCTAATTAACCCTATTTAGTCTCAACATCGCTTAAAAGGGAGGGGGGGGGGGTGTTAAAAAAATCACGAAATATCACAAGGATTCTAGTGACATCATGTGTATTAATTTTTTTCGTTAAACGCGCGTTTTTTTAACCGAAAAGCGGCGCACAACTTGCCGATTTATGGTCCGTAGCTAGACTAAAATTTTCAAGATCCTTTGTACCAAAACAATACACGTGATTTTGGATAGGGGAGGGGGGTAAAAAAATTGCAAAAAATACATCACGTGATTAATGGACGACCCCTACCAACACCAAAGTGTCACTGACAGAGAAATTGTCTACGTAAACGCAATCAATGGCAAAAGTTGAACTGAAAAGCCCCATACAAAGATACCCCTTCAACTCCGTGACACGTAAAAGTTAGTACATATCAAAAGGAGAATAACTTTGAACACATGTATGTCGTACGTCACAAACGGAGTAAGCTCCACCGAAAGTCGGGAGTTAATTATGTAAATTGCGGCGTGTTCCCTGAAACATGGGCCGGATTCACCGGGGCCGGCTAGAGCGAAGACGTCCTTAAGGAGCGATTCTTTTAATACTTAAGAGTGTATAATACCACACTTCGCTTCGCATGATCCTGTTTTATACCAACAAATACTGCAACAATCACTCTGAAATTGATATATGATAAAGTTGAGGACTACTCCTATGTCCATGCTGTTGTGAAAACTTGACTCCATAAAATTTTCTCGATAAAAAAAATTATTACAAAGTGACCTCCAAACCGTACAATAAACCGATAGCATTCAATGAATACTTGAACTCGGAAACTTTGCATAATATAACTGATATTAGTATAAAACAGCTGCAGACTGTTCCATAAAAATGAAAAAACCATCAGTGTAGCCGCGATTTTAAAATAACTGATGTTTTTGCGTGCGCGGTATATGATTAGAGTAAGATAGACAGTTAAAAAGCAGAAGCGTTAGAGCAGGACTGCGAATTGATAAATACCGCAAAATTGCTACCGGCTAAAAATAGCGCGTACAAATGATGGGAAATATGCAAAATCGTTTTGAAGTGCATACTTCCCTGTTCGCGTCTTTTACAACTTGTATATCACTTCCGGGACAAACTTCATGAAAGATGTCCCGTACATCAAGGCATTTTTGTAGTACAATACTTGACAGAACAGAACAGAAAAAGCTTTATTGGTGTCAAACAACTTAAATATGAATATTTTTTGTTTGATAAACACTTGTACTTGTCCACTTATTTATATTAATTTCCCTTACCGGTTTCGCTGTTAAAGCATTATCAAAGGTTTGTTTGGTTGTTTACGTACAATATATGAATCGCTTGGCATGCGGGTAAATATGAATAAACTAAACAAAACAAAAGTTACACACAAAATGCCTCCACTCAGCATGTCATGGCCCCTTTCTGTACCACGACGCTGGTCTTCCGTGGACACCTCGCAGGGTAACGTTACTTAGCATGCAGCATCAGTAGCAGAAAACTTAATATCTTAATTTAAAATAGACAATAATATATTTATTTATAACACAGTAATGTTTATAGAAATCAGAAAGAAAAAGAAAATAATAAAAACAACAAGATAGTATATTTAAGTTACCTAATATTTTGTGAATCTATAAGGTATTTTTTATATCTCAACTTGACACTAAAAATATGAAAAATACTTTGTCACGGGAGTTCTTTCATAAAATGTTTGACCATTGAAACGAAAACATCCGTTAAGATGGGTTTTAAGGAAATCATGGGTCATCAGAAACGGGATTCACGCGAGCAACTCTGCGTGCGTTCGCTAGTATTAATATAATCGCGAAACCGGACTTATTCCATTTCAGCGACAACGAACGACCAAACTTGCTCTTCATTTACAATTTATGCGCTTATGAAAAATATATTTCAAGTACGTTTCTGAGGCGTCCGTGATATATGGCCGGGGGTGGGTTCCGTAGTTGGCAAAGTTTCAGATGGTTGTCACATCCTTGCAGAGATTTCTGAGCTCAGTATTCGGGAACCCTAAATCGACAACTCGCTTTTTGCATTAGTTCTTCTCACAATTTAACCGTAGGTTGGCTAAATTTGAATCCTAACTCCAGAAGAACCTTATTGTTTGTCGAAAGATCGTCATAAACACTCAACTTTAAGGGCACTCTATTCGTCCGAACTCCCATACTAGCGCAGTTCGCTGATAATATCCTTATGTATAGGTACTTGCTTATTATTTTTTCTTTTTCAACATATCCCATACAATATCCATGACTTGAACCTAAAACATTTATCAAAATCAAATACATACAAAAGTTACAAGCGTATAAAAGTCCTGGATCTTACACATATTTTGATGAATGTTTATGTACAGTTATGTCCTAGAAGCGATATAACAAATCAAATAATTTTAGGTTCACAGCATAGTATATTTTATACTATTCAAAAATATTTTTGTTTCATTTCGATTTTGGGATATTTCTCCTGAAATCATAGGAAGACCCAAAACCATTCTCGAGTTTTTTCAAGACATAAATGTTGTCTCACGTGAGCTTGCCTCTCACGCCGTGTTCGGTTAGTTCCGTACGAGCTCGGGAAATGAACGTTTGGGCCAACCAATAACAGTCAGTCAGTGCTCTATAATCGCGACTGACTTCAAGCAACCGGCTACAGGGCCTTAATGAAGATAATATGATTTATACCGAAATACGTTGCTTTTGGATACTCTAAACATTATTTAAAGGGCATTACAATACTCTTTGTTCAATTCAATTGTAACTCATTAAGCCTGTGGTTTTCTCCTCAACTCTTGTTGAGTGACCTAAACTCGTATGTTCCAAAATAGCTTTTGCCTGCGGCTCCGCCCGCATGTTATTCGGTTTAACGACATGCTTTTTTCCGGGATAAAAAGTAGCCTATGTGTTAAGTTAGGGCATAGGCTATATCCATTCTAAATTTAATCCAAATCCGTTCAGCCGTTTGAGCGTGAAAGAGTAACAAACATACACACCCACACAAACTTTCGCATTTATAATATTAGTGTGATGTTTGTAGATTCAGCGTTTTAATCTTTACAGTCTGTAAGTCAGTCATGGAGCTGTTTTATACAGGTTGTCAAAATGATAATCTTTTTCCTTTAAACGGGGTTTTCCACCCAGTTTATTATTAACTACTATTACTACAGGCCCATCCAGAAATCAAGCAAGCTGCTTCATAGATTTTGAGAGAGTAGGTATTTAATTTTTCTATGAAAATAAAAATACTGTTTCTTTTTCGCGATTTGTGTGGCCCCTTAGTACAAGTTGTCCATGTGGGAAGAAAAAAGGTTATCAAATTAACACTGTTAAATGTTATCTTTTTTTTTACTATTTGTATCTAACACGACTTAACTTATTTGACAGGACTAACCTTATTTTAAACGTCCTGTCCTTGTCTTATCGATTCAGAAAGAATGCTTCATTTAAGTTTAGTTCTGTCAAATAAGTCGGGTTACACCGAATCGACACCATTGCCTTATTAAAGTCTAGATGTGAAGTTAAGAAATAGTTCGCAGACATAGAAATAACCTACTAAAAAACTTCAAACGAAAATACGTTTTCTAAGCAGGCATAAATAATTGTAAATATAATTAAAATATCTGGTTGAAGTGATTGATTTTATTTGACTGTGTCGCTCTTGTACTCGTATTTCGTATCAATAAAGCGGTTATAATAAAATTTTGCATGTGTGTTATAATAAAACCAGAATCAGGGTTTCGACTCCATACGATAATATATCCAGATCTATTACTGCACAAAAAATGGCAGGATACTTTCCGCAATTTGAATTTCGAACGTTGTGTCGGTTACAGAAACGGGTAACGACTACTGCTTCAAATGGGAGCTATAAAACCGTTATTTTATGAAGTTATTGAGTGTTAAAACTTTGAAAAATATGTAATAAGTCCACAATAAGCAGGGGCCGGATCTTTTTAATCCTGCCTTCTTTAAAAATTCATTTTAATACTTTTGTATACGAAAGTTGACAAAAGAGGCTACGTACAAAAAGGCCGACGAACTTTTGTCGAGTTATAAAAAAAATTATGTAGCGCACGATGGGATGTTCGTAATTTAAACTTTGAAGATTCTTGCGACTTCCTCCGTATATTTATACTGTATAAGTATAAGTATATAATACATAATATATTATTATAGTAACGCTTAACCCTCTGAATGGTGGACAGGCACAACTGATTTCTATCTGCTACGACAACGAGACATTTCTTTAAAAAAAATCCTTTAATCACTCGTCATGCAATAGAGAATATGCAAAAAAGTAATATATTGCGTTTTTTGTATTCTATTTACTTAGTAGAATTTAATGATGACCATGGGAAACTATTTTATGTTATAGTTTGGTAATTATTTCCATTTAAAAGATACAACATCTTGATGAAATGAAACGCAAATGCAAAACGCGTCACCATTGGCTAACTGCCTTTTGTGACAAAGTGAGTACATTTCATCATAAAATATTAAGTTCAAAATTAATAAATGTAAAATAAAACCCTCAAATATTTTGTAATAGGTTGTTTTAATCAAAAATAATGTAAAAACCGGCCACTCACCATACACCGCAAGCAAGAGCAGTATCATGTGACGTCACTTGATGCGCGCTAAAATGGCAGCCGTTTGAATTGTAGAAGATTATTATGAAACTTATTTTGATTTTATAACTATGAAGTATGGATAATCTAGTTGTAAATTCTTATTCATAGCCCTAAATTGATCATATATTAACGATTTGTGCATTGAAAAATTTACATGCATATTCTTTATTGACAGAACTATATATCCTATAAACTTCGAACCTGGCATGTAAAGTATATTTTTTGGCACGAAGGAGAAAAGTGACAGTTTGTGATTGTGGGAAATGGAAAATTTTAACTCCTATGGTGCATGAGCTATTTCACATTGAATTAAATTCTTTTACTTTTGAATGTTGCAATGTTACATAAATAGCTCATGCATCATAGGAGTTTAAAAAGCATTTTCCACTAGCATGAACTGTCAGTTTCCTACTTCGTGCATTAAAATAATACTAAAATACGTAAAACTATAAACTTTACTAGATACGTGCAAAAAATATTAAAAAACTGAAATTAAGAATAGGTGATACAGGTTGCTCAAATTACAGCGATGGTGGCGCGGTAGACAAAAGGTGAGTAAGTAAATAGTTCACAGGTAACAAAGGTAAAAAAACATTACTTTAAAATACATTATATTCTGAATACTTATAAAACAAACTTAGATTCATTCGTTCCAAGCCTGAAATACCTTCTTCTGATAGATTTCATTAATTTTAGACACGGCATCATTATGCTAAGAGCCCTCAATTTATTAAAAGGACGATAGCTTCGTTGTTTGATGGTGAAAGCTGATTAACAAATGATGTTATTAATGGTGTGAGCTTTTGATTACATCGGGTTTTGTTGGGCACACGGCTCAGCTCAAATTAATTTGGAATTTCAATAAATTTTACTTAATTATATATTAATTTACTAATACAAGTGAGTTTTTGAATTGAATTCAGAAACATCACTCAAATATTGTTGGTAATATTTCGAATGAATGAATGCTTTATTTTGCAATATAGGTACGTACGTAAAATACACTTATCGCACGCTAGGATTTATCTAATAATTAAATTTAAAACAGGAAAATACAATTCATTAAATTAAACTTTGGGTTTGCTTATATTTAATAAATTAATACACGTACATGAACTAAATTTAAGCTATATTTAACTTAAACAATAATGTATCTACGATATGGTAATAATGCTTAACTTCGCCGATTCGATTAGTTTTTCTAACTTTCCCCGTTTATGTTTATTTTTATCTCTTACCTATTTTACCAATAAGTTTAGTTTTCGTTCATAAATAATCTAATTTCAGTCAAAGTCAAAACGTTTATTCAGTATATAGGTACAGTTGGAGCACACGTATACACGTCAAAGCAATAATTTATTACATAATAATATAAAACATAAAAATTTAATTATTGAAAATAATATTCCATAACAATGTCCTAACAATAAAATAAGATTAATCATGAATTAGAACAAAATGTAGTCACAATAAATGATAAACAAAATAAAATTAAAATTATTTCAAAAAGTTGTTCATTTCTATCCAACCACATAATGGATCTTTGTCATCAAAATAGGCATCTACACTGTCAGTAGATCAAATGTGCAAGAACCGATTTCAACACAATTATTATTAGACTTTATTTCATTGCACTGTTTTTTACAGTCGTTTTTCGATTCGATAAAAATAATAAATACCCATCGATACGAATCAAGAGAGCTTTCCTGGAATAATACAGTCCTTCATTTGCGTAATGGACTCGAAGACAATAAAACATCCTGTATATAACTATATACATATCTATAGTTATTCATTTAACAAATGTTTGAAAAGGCTTTAGGGGCTTCAGAAGCTAAACTGCGTCTGAAGACGTTTTTGATGGCTTTTATTTTACTTTCTGTAAATATCACGAAATTTCGAAAAAAATATATGAGTTTTATTGTCTTAAGTACAATAATTAAAAAAATAATTACTTTGCAATAAATAAATAAATATCTTTCAAATGCTAATTAAACGTATAAAATGCTTTTACTTTTTCAATTCAAAAAGGCCTACCTTAAACTTATACATATGAACAATAACAAATTTTAATAACATGATTTTCAAAACTTATTCGTATCTTATTTATCTATCGTATATGAAAAGTTAAGTTTTCCCCAATTTTGCGCTATAGCGATCGTCGTAACAGCTACTTCACTTTGCGCGCAAATATGAACCTTATTTTAATGTGATTTCTGTCCACATTTGTACAACACACAACGAGCTGCTAATTTAGCTTACTGAAGCCCCTTCACGGTTGTTTTAGCAACCTGTTATAAATATGGTAAATTTGACGTAGTTCAATTGACCCAGTGCTTTTATGAATTATAAAAACTTCTTCTAAATATGACAAACAACCTAGCAATTACTGTTATCAATTTTTTTAAAGTAATTGATCAAACACTATCTGAGTGATATTGCTTTAAATAATTGTTTAGTATTGTTATTCTTATAAATAAAACCTTTTTACGAGCATTTAAGCATAAATAGGATATTTTGTTACTTTTGTCATGATTCATGATACACAATTGAAAAAAAATATATCGACCGTCAAAAGAAGCACTATTACTCCGGTCAACTCCGGTGTCAGAGACGACGCTCTACAAAACCTATGTGTACATAGCCTATGTGCTATTATATTATTTATTATATTATTTACCGCCGTGAATATGTACGGTCTATTGTGAGTGACATGTCCCGTCGCATAGGTTGACCATTCGCTCGAAATTTGGGAACCAATAAAAAAAATGAGTTTTTTTTACGATTCTTTGTTCTATTAGTAATTCTGATTCATAAATTTCAATAAAGATAAGGGGTTCGTTTTCAACCTGTTTAATTTAATATTTATAGCATTTCGCCTGCGGCTTGTACTCTTTTTCTCCGACTAAAATCTTATCAGTCTTCAATTTCCTTTATTCACCTAGGTAACCTGAAATCACCCTAAAATGTTATCTGCCAACTAACACATTATTGTAATCATTATTATGAACCCCTTAAATGGATTCGGTCTTTGATCTAATCTGCTATTTATTGTTTAACTATAGGTACAGCGATAATGAGAACTCAACTGATTAACTGAAGCAGCGTGTACAAAACGTCACTTTGTTTCCCATGGGAAATAAATACATTTGAAAATTCACTATTGTATTTCCCGCTTCGATTCACATTTTCCATTCACTTTGTGTAGACATTTTCCAAAGGGATGGCTAGAGAAGTACGGCTTGTTAAAACTATAAAACAGTCACATACTACTTAATTTACTTTTAGTACACTTTAAATAAAACCAAATTTCTAACCTTGCACGACGCGAATTGTTATTTCCTTCCAAACAAATGTTTGAGGAAGTGTAATTTCCCTTACTCCTATAATAATATTATGTACTATATATAACTATTTTAAAGCCATACATTTGTCGCCGACATGATGGCCGTTGGGGCCAAAAGGCTTTGGAATGGAGACCACGTACAGCAAAGCATAGTGTAGGCCAACCTCGTGCCCTGAAGGACGTTGCGGGGGGCGGCTGGATGAGGAGGATGGAGTACCGACATGAGTGGCGAAATTTGGTAAAGGCCTACGTCCAGCAGTGGACGAACACGGGCTGATGGATGGATGGAAGGCCATACAAAAAGCGTGATAACGAAAAAATTACAAAACTCTCAACATAAAGTCAAAAATAGGTGCGACGGCGAGCGAAACAAGAAATAAATAAATTTAGATGGCAACCCTAGTTTTAACAGAAAATAATTTCGTATGATCACATAATGGGACTGTATTTTCGCCATAATTCGGTTATTCGCGAAAAAGCAGTTTCCGCCGACATACGACGACATGAATATTGGTGCTCGTTACAGACAAACCATTTTTGTTTCATTCAAGATACTCATATTCAATTTCAAATTCAGTGCAAAATCAAAATAAATTTCATTAATTGGAAAAAAAACACACCTTCGAAACTGCAGACCGATTGACTGAAAGCATCCAAACTTATCAAATACCGTTATTTCTACTCTAAGTACTCTACAATAAAGGCCAGAATTGATTGATTAATGTGTTGGAACGTTGGTTGTTCAAAGTTGAGGAGTACAGTTGGTAACCGCGGAACATTGTTTGGTCGCCACAGACTTTAGTTGAGGTTTGGCTTTAGTTTTGGGCGGTGCTGCTGAAAACTACGCCAATCGTCGATTCTGTTTTACGTATTTCTGTAACATGTTATTATTTCAAAATAATCAATCATGTTTTCTACATATAACTATAATAAATTTTTGATATCATTTTCATTTTAATATGAAACGTAGTTCAGATATTAAGGTAACGGCACCAATAATTGACACGTTGAGAAAAAAACTGCAAAAATTGCTCATAGAACCAACATTTATTTAGTTACTCCAGCAATGTTTTGAGATGTTTTGCACGTGTTGTCCAATAAAAGATCAAAGTAATATAAATTGGTAAACGTTCCTTAAAATAATTTTCTGGCGTATTTACCATACAATATGTAGTTGTAATAAATTTAATTCACAATTTCGCAACTGATGAAAAAGACAGGCAAAAGCAGTTTTGATATATAGAACGTTTTTGTTAAATTTTAAATTAAACTGTTAATATTGTACTGAGGCCAAAACCACAATTTTTTGAAATTGTGTCTGTCTGCTGTCTGTCAGTCCGTCTGTATAGGTATATATGAAGGGTGCAGGGAAACAAGGAATGTCACATTTTTTCAACTTTGTGTTTTTTATTGTCAAAACATTGTTTTTCTATTAAAGTCTCGTTTTCAATTACAAAAAACTGAAATACAATAAGGGACGGCAGTCCAAATTAAAATTCATTTTAATTGTTTTGTATTTTCAAAGTAATAAATTAGTAAAAATATAAGAAAATATATCTCATATTCATTACAAATATATTTAAGTATGTAAACTTTCAATTGTATTTCTAGTATCATTAAAAATATGTATGCACATTCAAAGGTTTACATGCGTTTTTCTCGAAATGTACTCAGATGGTCATTCCCTGTTCTCTTTCCCGGCACCCTTCAGAACCACTGAACGGATTTGGATGCGGTTTTTGTATTATCATCGCAGTGACCCTGGTCTACATATAAACTATAAGGGCTGAAAACGGGGCAGGGCAGATATTGAACAAAAGCGGGCGGAGCACTGATACATTTTCCCTCTAAACCAAACTCATGCTTTCAGAATGGCGCGGCGGCCATTTTGTTTTGCTTCTCAAAAACAATACGCAGCCCCGCCTGCTCTGCTTTCATAAATCACCGTGTAATTAATGAAGCCAACTGGACAGGGGATGTGCGTCCTAATCATATCCCCGGAAAAACTGTCCAGACCACGATGACCTCTTTACCTAGAACCTTGTTTCGAGGGTTCCCTTTCCAGATGAAACCCCTTAGTTTCGTTATTTGAAGACAGTTTTATTCTGGGCCTTAATTCTGGCAAAGTTTCAATATGCTGACACCTTAATCGTCCAACGAAACCAACTGTCCCTATGGAAAATCCCGGGATTAAATTAGGAATGTTATCAAAACATCAGTAAATAAATTTATAAAAAGACAACCTTGTTCTTTCTACATTAAAAGCTAAGGCTGAAAATTGGCGGCTTTTTGTATAAATACAGCCTGTCATAAGCAGAGTCTAGACCGATTTGTCTCTTTTTATGTATAAAATTATTGTATATTAATTTTGTATTGTGTTTTTGAGACATATAAAAAGCTTTTATTATTATTATTATTGCATGGCCCGTGCCGGGGACAAGTCACAGATTTTTGGTGATGAATGACAAACCATCAAATGTTTACGTTTGTTTCTTTTGTTGAAGTCTAAACTAAAATAGCAAGGAAAAACCGAATTGACATTCTTGTTGCATATGATGTTAACACATCAAATTAAATAAATGTTTCTTTCATTTGCCTGAAGATGTTTTTAAACGAAACCGGTCGCTAACAGAAAAGAAATAAACACTGTGGAACTAGTACAAGTAAGACTTTTCATTGCTATAATGGAGTTCCATCAAGAACCATCAATCAAATCTATTAATTATATAAACTAAAAATACTCTCCGGTATTCTTTACGTAAATATCCATTTTTCGTCTCGAAGCGATCGACACAAGAGGATTGTTTCTTTGGGTAGAGACAAGGCTTTTAGCAACGTAATACTTCGCACAAAATAATCTCGAAAACAACTGAACCTATACGTTTTTTCGTACTCTGCTGACTTTTTGTTGTATTTTTGGCAGAAATGCGAAGTGTAAGGGCTGAGCCAAATTGGTTTATCCGACGTCTCCCAGGGTTGTGCACACGACACCATTGTTCTTTTGTTCAAGGGTTTCTTACCATCCGCATGTGTGTTTTGTGTTACATTGCTGATGGTACACCCCGCGCCGCGGTCTGCCATGCCAGTTATTAATTTATTACGTGGGCATAAAGTTACAATTGTACAAAAGTTGTGGCCTATGCTATTAAGAGCCCTGTAGTCGGTGGCTTGAAGTCAGTCGCGCACGGGGTCTCGCTATTTCATTCTACATTCAAGTTCGGGTTATAGAGCACTGACTGACTGTATTTGGTTGACCCGAACGTTCATTTCCCGAGCTCGTACGGAACTAACCGAACACGCTATGAGAGGCAAGCTAACGCGAGACAAAATTCATGTCTTGAAAAAACTCGAGAATTGTTTTTGGGTCCTCCTATGATTTCAGGAGAAATATCCCAAAAATCGAAATGAAACAAAAATATTTTTGAATTGTATAAAATATACTATGCTGTGAACCTAAAATTACTTGATTTGTTGTATCGCTTCTAGGAAATTACGGTACATAAACATTCATCAAAATATGTGTAAAATCCAGGATTTTATACGCTTGTAACTTTTGTATGTATTTGATTTTGATAAATGTCTTAGGTTCATGTCATGGATATTGTATGGGATATGTTGAAAAAGAAAAAAATAATAAGCAAGTACTTAAAAGTAAGGATATTATCGGCGAACTGCGCTAGTGTGGGAGTAGGGGCGAATAGAGGGCCCTTAACCAACCTAATTCTCTATTATTTCAGTATTTTTTTATTATTTTTTATTACAAAGCAACACTATTACTTGGTATTTCTCAGATTTCATCGCCTGCCTACATTTATTATGATACTTTTGTGAGCTGTTATTGCTTGGTAAATAAATAAAAACCGGTCAAGTGCGAGCAGGACTCGCTCCCGGAGGATTCCGTACCATCTAAATAAGTTAATAGACTAAAATTATTTTAATAAAAATTACAAACTTATCAGTATTTAGAAACTGTATGAAACAAAACTGCAATATTAAGTTGGTCGAGATTCGAAACCCCCACCTATGTTAAAAATCGGCGTTTTCAGTATTTGTTGTTTAAATAAAGTATGTGGCACATAATATGCACAAAATTTTAACTCCTAACTGGTTTAGTTTTTCAGATAGTCCCCGCAACAAAAATGGTCTAAAATTGACAACTTTGATGGCCCCCCATTTTTTTTTTAGTGATAAGAAAAGCATTTGTACTCTACTTAATAAGTTCTAGAATCTAGACAATGACACCCCACATGCCGGGGTAAGAAAAAAACATATTTTTCCGGCTCCTTTTTCATGAATGGGGAAGATTTAATTTCATTTTTAATTGAGTATCCGGTTTTGGGTCAACATTCTACATAACATATCCAAATTTCAGATCTGTACCTCACTCCGTCTGCAAGCTAGAGACCCGTAACATACCGACGGACAGACAGCAGACCGACATTAATAGGGCTCCCTTTTACCCTTTGGGCGCGGAACCCTAAACATTGTTTAGGCACTTCATATTTCCTGAGTGCTTGGGTGCGTGTGTAAGTGTCAATAACAAGTAGATATGTGATATATTTTCTTATTTATAATAATAATAATAATAATAAAATTCTTTATTGCACACTATAAAATTTTTGTACACAGGCGAGCTTAATACTATTTAGTATTTTCTACCAGCTTTATACATCCGAAGTGCCACGTAATCTGTTTGTATATAAACCAATCATAAATCATAAAATAATCTAACTCTACTCAATCGTGCGCTTTCTCCGAAACCCTCACAAGTTGACGTAAGATATCTCAGCATCAGGTCACGGCCGCGTCATCCGTCTCTGGCGACGTTCATCCGGACGCCCGGCTCGGCGGCACGCTTAGTTCCGGATCGGCGATTGGGAATATCCGGGTTATGCGGGAGGGTGCTTCGTGGTAGCGGTTTTGGATCAGAAATGTGCTGCAACATTTGTTGTCAATGTTTTGTGTTTTTCGTTATTTATCATTATCTAGCAAGGAAGTTATAAGCTTTTTGTTTTTTTTTTTAAACAAAGGGCCTATGCTTTCTGCGCCTGCTGGATAGCGTCTAGAATGAAAGCGCTCGTTCAGAAAGTGGGAGGAAGCATTCGAGGCATTAATCAGTCTGTCTAGGAAAGACCAGCTACTTATACTACGCAACTGCCTTTTATCACTCATGGCAAATTTTTGTATTGTATTAAGTATACACAAACCGCGTTGCAAAGTGCACCTTAAGGCTTTAGCCTGAAGTGACACAGTCGCGTGGCATATTGTCCTGACATTACCTTCCGTTTCAGTTGTAGATATGAAATAATTGCAACCACAAGTAACAGCCGCAAACGCGTAATATCCAAAGTGCACCTGCAAATGCAGATTTCTAAAAACCGGCGGTAAATATTACACATCGAGATTTAGAAAGAGATTCGGCTTTATAGAGCGTCATCTCTGTCGCACTCGTGAGTGACAAAGAAGACGTTCTGCGAAGCCGAAGCTAGCCGATGTGTATGCCGGGTATTGTAATAAATGCGTATCTTCGAAACAAAACGTTTCTTGTTAGGTACAAAATAATAAAAAAACTATATTACATGAAAAACTAAATACTTATTACTATATTTTAATTTCGATGCAAATGAAAATTTTCACATTTTATTGAAGTATATACAAGGTGAAATTCAATCAACCGACCAAATTTACAGTGGAGACTCGGTTAGTGATCAAGAACAAGGTTCAATGACCTTTCAGATGAAAGTCGAAAAAAAAAATTTTTGTCCCGTAGTGCCTGCACTAGGAATTGTACTTAAACTAGTCCAACCAGTACGGGAGCAAAAAAATGTATTTTTAGAATTTGGCCAAAAGGATTACTGAACCGTGTTCCTGATCACTAACCGAGTCTCCAGTATGAATTTGGTCGGTTGATTGAATTTCACCCTATATAGGGAGCAAATATCTATGTTTCTGGGAACTCATAAAAGCATTAAACTTTACAAATAGATTATGAACTCAGCAAAAACAACCATTCGATGAAATAAAAACAAACATTGGAACTTTTGGTTAACAATTTATCTCAGCACAATTTAAAATATTGCCTTTAAAAAGTCACAATGAACTCTGCCATGTCACAGTATTCACGACACATGTTTATAAATATGCGTCCCGAATTTGCAGCGAAATATAGAAAGCTCGTTCGCGATTGTGTTTGTATTTTGAATATTTATTTGGTTCGTCGAGTACAGCAGATGTATGGGCCTTGGTACACAGTTTGCTCCAAAAGTGTCTGTCCATACTTTGTTCAAGTAGGAAAAAACTAATTCCGTCGCCATCACACAAAACCTCAAGCCAAATATCCGCAGATTGGTGGTTGAGGTGAATCTTCAATCTTCTTAGATTTTATTTTATTTCTTTTACATTTTTCCTTTTGTTACTTTCGAATGCGAAAGAAATTAAAAATATTATCATTGAGTATAATTTTTAAAATTAAGCCTGTAATAAATATTTATTTATTTAAAAGATTACAGTTGATAGAAAAGTAGTTAAAAAAATTCTTCCAGTTATTTTGGGACTGAAATGGAATAAAATAAATTTTGTTTTCTTCGTATGTAAGAATAGTTATTTGATACTAGTTTATCAAAATCCATATTTAAAAAATCGAAAAGAATTAACAAAAAAAATTTCGCAGCCTTCTATTTACGGATTCAGGCATTTTATTTGTAAGTAATACAAAAATATATAAACTCGTATTTATAAAAAGAGCAAATAAAATCAATTTAATATTTTTAGTTCCGTTACATTTCATAGTCATCTAGGAAGTTATCAGAAAAATTAAAAAACAATATATTTCTTGCTGCATTGGTTGTTTGAAATGTCCATTGCCCTGCATTTAATAGTGAAAAGTCCTCTTTGTAAATACCTATTTTATCAACCACCACTTAATCTTTAAAAAACGTAGTTTTTCTTTGTTCATTTTTAAAATTGACTTATGCTCATCACATAAATAAGCACACTATCTCTTGAAAACACATCCATATAAAACGAATGTTCAAAGAAGACTAGGTGTTTTGCAAAGAAATCGGTTCAAGTATTGACAAATTCTTCGGGGACACCTAGTATAGCACTCAGGTTGATAAGGCGTTAAAAATGTATAGACGTTTTGTAAAACTACAAAATTGTATGAAAATATCTACTATATAACAAGCGGCGGTAGCTCAGGGGTAGAACACTTGGCTTCTTAATCTTTGAGATCCAGGTTCGATCCCCGACCGGGCATGCACCAATGAGTTTTTGAGAAATTTATGTGCATAGTATTAATTTTAACCACTTGCAGAACGGTGAAGAAAAACATCGGCAGGAAACCTGCATGCACTAAAAAGCGTGTATTTGTGCTCGAAGAACGGCGATAGGGCTCACCACTCATCACATTGGGACGTAATAATCTTCGGTGAAACGCGGGTGTACCGAGTGTGGACTGTGGCTTGCCTTTCACAGTTCACACTCGGGAACACCTCTGACACCCTCTCGGGGATTCATGTCGTGATGATATGTTTTTTATTTTATATCTAGTATACATAAATACATTTACTTACGCCTGTTTTCCAAAGGGGTAAGAGACTACAGATTTCTATCTCGAACGATCCTGACACACCTATTTCACTTCAACAATCATCCAGTTACTCTCATGAACATCCTTGTTACCGAGAACTTGCTACAAACGTAAGCTGCTAAGTTGATGATACAAAGGTCTACTAAAGTAACTTTCATAACTACGACCTACAACATGCTTAGTGCCTTAAAGGCTCGGAAAGTTTAGTTGGCTATTACATGCTCTTGAATGTCTGTGAAGTGGAGCCTTAAATATCTGCATTATTTGTGCACAATATTAACTTATACAAATATTTTAAAATTGTAAATGTACAGTATAATAATATGTAAACGTAATAGTTTGGAGAAATATTTACTTTTGACTTCAATAGATACACAGGCTAAAGCAAAAATCCTTCGAAATTTGTTTGTATGACATCACGAAAACCAACTTTTATGAGGTGGTCACTTTTCTGTAGCTTTGTGGAATAAATAACTTTAGCTTTATATCCTGTAATATCAAATAACTAAGCAGTTTTGAACTAGTTTAATTAAAATTTGCTTCAGTCAAGTTATAATGGTTACAATTATACGTATATAACTATTTCTAGACAAATGAATGGGTAAATGAGGTTACATTTTAAGGCACATACCCACCCTAAATCAGCAACTCAATGTGTTTCAGTACAAAAATCGACTCAAATTACATTGAAATAACATTCACATCAGCGTGTATTGCAAAGTGGCTGTTATGAAAAACGCTGCGTCCTCCGGATAGCGCAAAATAGGTGAAAATAATACTTTTCACATGGACGCAATTCGGAATTGCATCAACTTATATTTTTTTGCCAAAAGGAAAGACAGTTTTTAGGGTTCCGTACCCAAAGGGTAACCAACGGGACCCTATTACCAAGACTCCGCTGTCCGTCTGTCACCAAGCTGTATCTCATGAACTGTGATAGTTGGACAGTTGAAATTTTCACAGATGATGTACTTCTGTTGCCGCTATAACAACAAATACTAAAAAACGGAATAAAATAAATATTAAAGGGGGCTCCCATACAACGAAACGTGATCGTTTTTGCACGATATTGATAACGGCAACAGGTAGACGCTTGAAATATTCACAGAATATTGAGTTATATTATTCACTTTAAAAATAAATAATTAAATTAAAATAATGGTACGAAACCCTTCGTGCGCGAGTCCGACTCGCACCTGGCCGGTTTATTTTTATTAAACATGGAATTAATGTTTGATTATGTTATGCCTAATATGTATTTTTTGATGTGTTTGGACCGCCCCTATAGCAGGAGTAGGCCTTCAAAGACAAGTCTAATACTGCAGTTTGAGTATACATTCACTTTAAGGTGGTTAAACCGAATCCCGGTGCAAAATGCGTATCATAATATTGTATTCCTTACTTTTGAATAAAAAGTATGCAAAAATTGCGTTTTAAAGCAATTTGCGGAAATTGATTAGTAATAATTAGGGTTTTGTAGGTGGTAGAGCTGATGCCGGGCTCGACTGTGGGGGTACCACCATCTTACTCGCAACTCTTCCTGAAGTTATTCGGGGGAGAGTAAGAGAACAGCTCTCAGGCAAAAAAACCAGGCGGCCCACCATTGCCTGGGACCGATGGATGGCGGTATATCTATCCCCAATTGCCGGGCCTTATATAAAACAGACTGGTGACGGGCAGCGGCGTCACTGGTGCAAGGGTTTCGGCACCGCGCTCACCAACCCGCCTGCCCAGCGTGTGTGAGTATGGGCATTTCTTCCAGGAGGATCGCCAAGAGTGGCGAAATCCTGGAAAGGCCTATGTCCAGCAGTGGACGAAACAGGCTTATGGATGGATGGAATTAGGGTTTTACATTCAAATTCTATCATTTTATGATTTACCTTTTGATTGCATTCGATTAACAAACTAAAAAGCGTATTTAACCTTGTAATCGAATGTAATCAAAATGTAAGGCATAAAATAACATAATTTGAATGCTTCTCGCATTATTTCTCGCCCTATTGTTAGTAATCAATTTTAGCTAATTGCTTAAAAACGCAATTTTTGCAAACTTTTTATTCAAAAGTAAGGAAAACAATATTATGATGTGCATTTTGCACCGGGATTCGGTTTAAGCACCTTAAGCCATATTATACAAATTTTCATAATCGTTATTCGGTAAGTTGTCATGGGGCGATTCAACAAGCCACCAGATTTATCTGTCAGCTCACGTTAAACCTGTCGCTTAGCAACCCTACCAGGAGGCAAAGGTCAGTCACACAAAGTATACATCAGTACAGCGCTCGTGTGGGATCGTGTTTGTCCTGAAATATAGCTTGCCGATTAGTGTTGTCACTGAGATTGATTGTACACCTGCACTGGGCATAGGTGGGAAATTTAGGCCTTTTTCGCCCATAATTTGTGTCGACATAATGGGCCCAATCAATTTTAGGGTGCGTTTGTGTGTTGTGTTTTGGATCACAGTGTGAGGTGGCTGACTTCGAGAAAAAAACTGTTGCCTTGCAAAAGAACGCGGGATTAGCATCGGTTATTTATTGTGATTGTGTCATTTGTGAATATGGGCTCTTAAGGCCTTATCCATGGTGCACAATAATCTTACTGAGTGATTTTGAACTTCAGTATGTTGTCAGAAAGTCTTCATTAGAACGCCCACTTCGCGCGCTGCCGGCACCACGCAAAATCGGTGAATTTTCGAGGTTTTTCTGGATTTTACGAAAAAGTATTTGATATTTATAACAGTTTTTTCACTTGGCATCGGAAAATAAACCATGTTTTCTTGTTATGTCAGTAATTTCAGACATAAAACTCAAGCCGTTTAGACATAAAACGATTTAATAATTTAAAAAGGCATCACTTTAATTTACACTTTTATAATAAAATCTATGGAGTGAAATGTGTCCAATTAGGTAACCGACCTGACAACGGAAAGACAAAGGTCTGAAAAAACACGTGTCCAAATTTTACATTAATCAGATAAGTAGTTGACTCAGCATATCAAAACCAAAATCGTTGAAAGACCAAAGGCAATCCCTTAAGGAGGTTGCGACGACGGTTCTTGTTTCCAAACGCACTTATGATTGTTTTTCTTATTTTTGAATGTAAAGTATTAAATAAATATGGTATATGGCACTACGCGACAATAGTTTAGTGTAAATTATGCTTTTCTAGCAAGGTTGTGTTATTTTATGCATTCCTTTGTTAATTATCCTGCAAGAAAACTATAAACACCCTTTATGTACCGATATCTCTTACAAGGTCTCTCAGGGGCTTTTCAGCAAATTACAAAATACTGTTTACATGTAATTAAATAAAATGAAAGGTTATTGATATTTTTAACTCCTAACTTTCATTTAGTCGTTTTGACGTTATTCCTTACGCTGATCCATAAACATGTTTATGCGCTGATCAGTTTCTTTGTCTATAGCTATTCTAGAATATTTTTTATATACAGACATTTTACTTTTTTATGCAAGCAAAGAATAATGAACTACGTCATAAAAAAAAACATGAGAATATAAATTATAAAGTACCTCAATCCAGGTAAACATGTCCAATTTGTAAAATATTTCTTCGAAGGCGTATCGCATTTGAGCCTGTATTTTTAAGAAAAAGAAAGCAGATAAGTTTGTTCATTGTTTACGTAGGAAATGGAGCCCTCGGAGATTATGTGTGGATTTTATAGAAACACACAATAGCGCCTAGTTAAATAGAAACGGAAATACCCTCCGTTCGTGTGAAGTGACAAATAAGAAAGAATGTTTTGGTTCTGCAAGCTCGTTATAATCGGTGTAAACAGGCTAACATTAACAATCTATATACTCTACTGATCATACTGGTAAAATTTCCCTAAAATACGACCATTTTGTTGTTCTTTTCCTTCTCTCTTCTCCGGATTTGTTATATTTTGTAACCAAATCATAAGAAATAATTATGTCGCCCAAAAAACAACTTTTAGCTACGAACAATGTTTACAAATAGTTGAATATACATACAAACTTATATTTAATGAAATAAGCTTTATATTATTATAGATTTAAAATAGTAGGATTTTCCATAGTCGTGATTGCGATCATTTTGAGATTTTTCTTATTCGTAATCACGACTTGTGATATTATTTTGAAGCTACTCTATTTTAATATCACTAAAAATAAGTTAATTCGTAAATCAAACTATTTGTAAACATTGTCCGTAGCTATAAGTCGGTTTGGGCGTTATCGTATTTCTTATGATTTTGTCACAAAATATTACAAATCCGGAGAATAGACCGTTAATTTTTTTAATTTTTTTATCTCTTGAGGCAGACAGCTGTTTGCATCGGTTCTATTCGTACCTTCTTTTCCGCTGTAAATTTTGTACAGCCAAGTCATTTTTTTTTTCATTTATATAATTTCCCTTTTACGTATAGGTGTATGATCCTTGGCAAATATGGTTTAGCTCAGTGTTAACTGTCTATACATTCATATACATTTAGACTAACTGTATTATAATATAATAATGTATAACTTTAGTGGCCCAACTTAAATATAGTTTTTTTATATATATTTCCCGTAAGTATCATATTTGTTTCATTATAAAATATTATTTTTATACAGATTAGATTTGACATGTAAAACGTATACTTTATGTATCTATTTTACAAATAAACATTTTGAATCTTTGAATCTTGAATCTAGATATGTAGGCATTTATGGATGTATAGGTATAAAGAAGCGTGTTGTAGACGTAAATAATTTGCAATGAAGTGTAAAAAGTCAGCGGTCAGACTGGAAATCGAGATTTTTTTCATTATAAGACACGTGTATTAATGGATGCCATAACGTCAAATATTCCCGAGGGGGTGTCAGATGTGTTTCCGAGTGTGGTCACTGGCACAGTCTACTCTTGTACGTTTTACGTTTTTCTAATCCCTGTTCTGGGAAGCACCTATATAAAAGGCACCGGTCTATATTCACCCTGACACTTGTTATTTAACTGATGGTAGGGTTCAGCCGTGGCACGTCGCCACCTTCGTAGTGATACGATGCAGCCAAGCGACTTGTAGTGTTCCGGGATGACTGAGAAGACGTACTGGGAGCGTGGTTACATGCGTAGTTACCGACTTCCTTAGAAAAGCCCCGCCTGCTTTCACGCTCTTACTTTCAGGGCCACCGCCCTTCATGCTAAAGTCTGTTTCTAGGGCAGCTAGAAAATCGGTCAATGACCCGAAGTATTATGTTAGCGTCAAAATAAAACGATACATGTCGCTCTTCATACACTTCTTTATCACTTACGCTTCTTACCGTGTTTCATAGTACAGTGTCTTTGTACTATGAGACGCAGTAAGAATCGTAAGCGTTAAAGAAGTGTATGGAAAGCGAGACGTATCGTTATCCTATAATGCTAACATAATACTGACGTTTCTCCAATTGCCTTTGGAACAGCTTTGTCTCATCAAAGCTTTTCATCAAGCGCGATAATGGCCTAGTGTTAGCCTATTGAGATAAAAGAGTTGTGTGTTGAAAAATGTATGTTTAACACAGTCGTTCTTTCTGTGTTGTAACTACGGACACGTCAATAAAATTCCTTATATTAATCTTATAGAAGAAATTGTACTGCTTCTCCCTATCTAATTGGATATTTGATATTTTCTCTTGCCCTTAGATCTAAATATTGTACCTCTCGCTGTTTAAACGTTGATTTATGATATTTAATACATACCGTTTTCCTTAAATATATGTAGGTATTCGTAGGGTACATTTCTCAGGAGAATGTATTTAATGTAAAATATATTATATATTTCAAGATATCGTTTATCTGCAAAGCGTAGCAGATTTAATAAGGTTGTTTTTTTAGCGGGAAGGCAATAAATCATAAAACCATTTCTACACGTTACCATGAAAGTTATCTTTAATCACATAAATATAATGAAAATTGTTACTTGGATACAATCATACAATTTGTAATATTTATTGAATCACTGTAAAAATAATAGGATGATAACTGAACTGAAGGCTCATTTCAAAATGACCCGCTCCATCTGGCTTCCAAAAAATACTAGGTTTTGCGCGCTGTTTTCTTTTCAGTATCCCTAGTTTACTGTAAATCGTGTTTCAGGTCCGTCGACTCGTGATTGGATGTGTCCGTGAACTGGTTTCAGCCGGTTCCAGCCTCCATTCTGTCCGACCAAGTCTATTTCGAGCCATTCGTCCAGAATATCCGATTTGGCCGATCTCTACTGGCTTCAATGAAGTTTAGATTTTTATACAATTGGACTTGTAGAAGTTGTGACGTAATCATTGTTTATCAAAAGCTGTCTATGCAGCCGAGTGGGCTAGTTTCGGCTTACCAATCAGGAGTTTGTGGGTGCAAACCCGAAAGGCCACAGTTTTGGTACCGGCCACAAAACTGAAAAAATAATAGTCGTTGACATGGAGGCTACTGTAACACAAATAAACTATATTGGAAGAGACAAAGCATTATACTAGGTGAAAATAAATCAACCGACCAAATTCATACTGGAGACTCGGCTAGTCATAAGGAACAAGGTTTAATGACCCTCCAGGTGAAACTCGAAAAAAAATATTTTTTGCCCCATTGTGCCTTTTCAGCATTACTGAACCTAGTTCTTGATCACTAACCGAGTCTCCAGTATAAATTTGGTCGGTTGATTTAATTTCATCCTATATAAGACGAATTTCGTTTATATATATCCAAATTCATACTGCAGACTCGATAAGTGATCAATTCAATGACCCTTTCTGTGAAATATGCAAAATAAAATTTAGACTTTCTTGCAGACAGGGTCATTGAACCTTGGTCCTGACCACTTACCGAGTCTCCAGTATGAATTTGGCTATATAAACGAAAGACACCTTATGTAACTGAGGTATAGAAACGCAGAATATTAGTAAGTCTGAATGTAAAGATCTCCTAATAGCTGCTGTTACTTGTCCTCTCAGTTTACCCTAGAGATCCTTCACCTGTTGGCAGGGTGGTATCAAAAACTACAGAACCCCGCTTGCTGGACCCGACTCTTTGGAGCCTTCATACCACAACAAAATAGACGTACGATAAATATATAAGGTCCTACAATAATAAGTGAAAATAATTCTAGGGTAGAATGGGTATCGTTAATTGATCACATTCAAGAAGAAAATAAAAATTTTTGGGCAAATATTCTTCTCACTTCCCAGTGCAAAGTGGTTCAATCAGCTGACTTAATTTCTACGGAAAAGTAAAAATAAGGTCAAGCAATTTGTTTTTTTTTTTTTTCAATGGGAAGTGGTCTATTAGCGATACTCTATCAACCATTAAATTTTTTTCACTTTGAATTTTAGGACCTTACACTTATAGGTATACTCGTATAAGTTGTGCTGTATCACTGTTGAAAGTATTGTTTTCGTGGCCATTTATTAATGGATATATAAGCTATTTCATCATATATGTTGTGATAACGGATATGACTCACATGTTTATCTGTGCAAGGAGGCACAGGTCGAGATGTCGGTGAGATTATCACTCATCATCATCAGGACTCTTCGAGAGTACAGGCGCGTGCGGCTTTCTTTTCATCTCATCGAAAGCTTGACCTGTATCTCCTTCACGTCCGTAACCACAATGGCGACTAGGCCAAGTTATTTTTATTGTCCCGTTAAAAATTGGAAACCCTTTGATAAGGTTCTTGTTTCTATCCGGCCGAAACATAACTAAAATAAGTGATTTGGCCATAACGTGGTATTTATTACTTGCGGAAATATCGTAATTCTTAAAAGGCTGAATTTCTTTGTCTGTATTCTACACGCAACTGAAAAGTTGGCCTATTTAACTCGTCCTTACGTCTAATCCGAGTAATCTAATAATTATTATTTAGAACCATTCCTTCGTCATGTTAGTTACTTGATTCAGAAATCAATGTCAATCTTGAGAAGAAAGAAAAAAGTCATTGTTGACGTATGCGTGAAGAGTGTAAAATTTATCTTCCAGGGTAGAATAGCATCCACGAATAATTGTGTAACTTTGATACAACAAAAGCCAAGTAGCTTTGAAAACTACCAAATATCTTGTAAGTTTTCACCGTTTCTCGATACAGGGCCCGCAGAAATTACATAGTACTGCCTATGTATAATTACAATAGTTTGGATTAAGAGAGGAAGTTTGTGCAAACTTAAATTAAGATAATGTTATTTGTAACCGCTACTGCCCTGACACGACATGTTTTGTTTACCCCTTTTGTTTGGTTTAATCTGTATCTTTATAATTATTGTTGTACTAAAGACTTGACAAGAAAATAATACGAAGCAGCATAGAGTTTTTGGAGTTATTTGCCTCGGGTGTCTTTCTGCTGGGATTTTTATGAGTTTTAATGTCTTCTAAAGTTCATGTAAAAATTTGTTTTGTAAAGTCTGTGTTTTATTTTGAACTAGCTTTTGCCAGCTTCGTTCGCGTGGACACTTTCAATATTTAAGTAGTATCGACAGTTTTCGGCTTGGTGGTTATTTTATCAACAGCCCTTAGGTGACTTTTATTTATAAAGCCATTATATACAATTCATACTGGAGATTCATACTGGTCAGGACCAAGGGCCCATGACCCTATTTGCAAAATACGAAAAAGATTTTTTTTGCTTCTATACTTGTTTAAGAACAACCTCGACTTAATCAGTATAGAGAGTCAATTTATTTAATAAACGACCTTTTTACTACTTTCTTATTAGTATAAATATAGATAATGTACAATTTACAACATAGTGCAACAAAGGAATACTGAATACTAAGGTGCTTATAACAAAATAATTATTCAATAAAAAAAAAGATTAATCAAATCGAAAAAAAGAAACAGTTGTCTTTTAGATAACTAGTTTCCGTAAAACAACTAAGTCGAGTAATTTCAAACAAAATAGTGCAAAAATGCAAAACCTGCGCGTGAAGTCAATTCGCACTTTTGCGTTATTTTTTCTTTAAACTCGCTGTCTTTTGAAGTAAAGAAACAAGTTTTCTATGGTCCTTCTTTCTTTAGCTCTCTCTTATTTGTATTTGTTTTTTGAGCGCTCTTAAAGCTGACAACAATAGCAAGTTTTTCATCTTATTAAGGGTGTACGCTTCGAATTTATTGAAACATCACTCGTGCTTTAGCTCCCAGAAGAGAATAATTTCAAGTTGCTGTTTCTTAAAGCTTGACGTTCAAACTGATAATCGCGTTCCAATCGGATACAAAGACTCGTAAATGTAGTTTTAGTAAGTAGAATATACATACTTGACTGTGTGGAAAAATGATAGACAAAAACTGTTTTTATTACGGTGTTTGAAATTGTTTTTTTTCAGTAGTTTTTTGTGCTTCGAAAGTCATACAAGTATTAGAAGTAAAAAGGTATAAGAAGTTACTGTAACTACAATGTTGCAATTTTCGTCCCTAAAGTAAAAAAAAATAGAGAAATTAAATAATAATAATATTTTCGGTCTGCATCCATATCATTGATCATTAAAGTATAAATGACTGACGATAGTTTTCGTATAATTTTTTTAAAAATATTTTTGTACTTAGGGTCATTCATCGTTGTTGACCACTTGCTAATGCTTTAGAATGTGTTTGGGCGTATCATTCCAAGTCACCTTGTACAGTGGAGCCCATATCAAGCTAAACACTTTCAGTATAAGCTGACCTCTCATTGTATAGGCTTCCCGTACAATGAGAGGTCAGCTTATACTCAATGTGTATAGCTTGATGCGGGCTCCACTGTACAAGGTGAGATTAATTGTTACACCCAAATAAATACGGGGGGCTTGGTAAGTGTTGAGTATTACGTAACAATAACATTCTTCGCGAAATTTAATAAATTAAATGTCGTAGTATTGATTTGGGGTTGGGCTTGCCTTTGTAGGGAACAGCAAAAAAAAAATATTTTCGAATTTCCCAAAAACGGACAACTTCGAACCTTGGTACAGATTACTTATCGAGATCTTAGTATGAATTTGGCCATATAAATTAATGTCACCTCATATTTATTTTTGTAATTTTATTAATTTATAATTGATCAGTTAGGAATAAACCACCCTTAAGGCGCCGGTCGGAGCAAGTGGAATTAATTATTTTACATTTTCTCTTTGTGTGGAATTGCGACTGAAACCGTTTTCTTTATACTTTTTCGTCCCTGTGAACGTTGCCTCTTAAATGAAGAGCTAAACATTTATGAGTGTCATTGGTTGATTAAATTATAATGTATATTGTTGTGCGGGTTATTTATTATGCCGCCATTTTGAAATAACGTCTAGAACGGTAAATATGAGAGAGTAATCGTAGTTTTCTTCTTTCAACGTTATAAGATTAATCATCGTTTTAGGTATCATTATATGCCCATCCCCTTCCTAATGCCAATCAATAATTTTGTGTCCAAATACACTGGATATAGGGTAATCACTGGATAATTTACCCTAAGGTAAACCCAATCTGTGATTGGCCCTTAGAGCTTTACTATTTGACAGCAGCCTATAAGCTTGACCCGGACAAATGTCAATACAGAATTGCCATCGCATTATAGACCTTATTAGAAGGCATGAGGTTTGTAGGAGTGAAGTGACAAGTAAATTAGTGGCCTGTAACTGACACTGGTGTTTAGGTCACGTGTTTGGCTAGCTTTTGATGGCTATTACTTTATGCTTCAGTAAAAACAGGCAAGTTCATGGAATATTATTTTTGGTACAAAAAAGTTTTATTGTTCCATAGTTCCGGTATCTAATTTTAAAAGAGTACCAAAAGTGTATTTAATAATTATTGCTTTGAAACTGTCGTTGTAAATTATTATTAGAGTGCATTACAAACCAGAGAAGATAAATTAGAAACAAATGTAAAGAAAAGAATTTGAAAAAATTCCTCGGGCCAGGATTCGAACCTGCGACCTCTTGTTTCCCAGACAAGCGCGCTACCAGTTGCGCCACCGAGGTACTTACCTAGACCGTTGAATTTTTCCACCATACTTGTCCACCGAATATTTTTGTAACTATTTGTACTAACTAGCTTGTAATGTACATACTGAACGCTCACAAGGGCGTTATGTGATTTCACGCCTTGTTTTTAAGAAACAGATGGCGCTGTCGTCGCTACAATAGGTGTTGCTTTAGACAGTTAAGAAATTCACAGTTCTCATTAACTGAGATTATGTTTTTATTGCGAAATCCATCGCTTTGGAATACTCTAAATATTATTATTAGAGTGCATTACAAACCAGAAAAGATAAATTAGAAACAAATGTAAAGACAAGAATTTGAAAAAATTCCTCGGCCTAGGATTCGAACCTGCGACCTCTTGTTAACAAGACAAGCGCGCTGTCGTTGTAAGTCACTGGATACAGTCAAGTGAACAGTATACTGCAATTTTTATTTGGTACCAATATAAAATGTATGGAATAAAAAAAAACATTAAAATAGCAAAAAGCAATTATACCTATATAACAATCGAACACGTTTCAAACACCTCTAGAACCTCTGTTTGGCATACCCGCTGTGATAAATTATCATTTTTTTTTGTCTCATACTTAAAAAATAGTTTTTTTTTACACCAAAAGCGGAACAAGATTTCTTAATATTGGCCCGCTTTTTGCAAAAACAACCTATAGATGAAAACTAATTTGAAAATCAAACCAAGCTATTTGTGCATGCAAAGAAATTAAACAAATATATAAGATCCTACAATAATAAGTGAACAGAATTCTAGATTTAAAGAAGAAAATTATTTTTTGTTAATTTTTTTTTTCTTCCCAGTACAATGTGGTTCAATAAGCCGAGTAAATTAGTATGGAAAAAAAAAGTTCGCACAGATGAAAATTATTTTCGGTGGTAGTCATAATCATCTCTTAAATTTTTTTCTGTTTGAATTTTAGGACCATAGATACTGTCTTAACCTCCTTCTTAAAAAAAAACAGCACGGATCCGCTACCAATGCTTTCGCCTCCCTTCTACGCCTAAACTAGTGCGAAAATTTTCGTTTTTTGCCCTATGCAATCAATCAAATACACCTTTGAGGATTTTATTGAATTGGGGTCTTAATCACGTTGAATAAAAACATACCTTAAGGCGACAATTACTGTTGGTGACCCCGGGTGCGTGCGTCTCACTCACTCGCACAACTCGTTCCGTATTGATCTCTCCGTCGCTCAACGGAGAAACAAGTTGCGAACGCACTAAAATATACCTAAATAATTAATTAAAATTATCATAACAAAAAACTAATCAAGGGAAATAGTTCGTTCCTACGAGTATCTTCAGTTTGACTAAGTTTCAATTTGTTTCTTTGCATACTTGATTAATTAAACCGAATATTCGTTTTAAATTAGACCTAGATTCGGTATTTACTGAGTTAAAATGTTAATGAAAATTTAAAATTCTATTCAAGGCACATCATTCCAGATATTCTGTAGTTTATCATATATTTTTTCATTTTTTTACTTTTATAACGTCTGATTAAATCCAACGACGAATTTCGACTTTCAAGGTCACCAGAATGTATTGCCCTCTTAACAGATATGTGTTTGACATTTCGACGCCTCTAGGCTGTCGTGGTCACAAGATCACAGGCTTGTAATTACCAACAGACATTTTATTTTAGACAAGTTTACTAAGTTCATGTGAGGTTAAAACGTTACGCAACTACAAACTACAAGCATCCTATCGATTGTGTGATATCCAGTACATGAGTACTACCACTCAGTATGATTAGCAGCTAATCAATGCGGGTGTTTGTCTACGAATCATCACGCTAATGGATCGGGGGGTGACGAAAATTGACAAGTTGTTGTCATTCTGTTTATAGGTCCGATAGCTTTACTTGACAGCGTCAAATTTTGTCGCGTCATCGCTTAATCTATAAATTATTTATACGTTTGAATATATAGTTACCACATGAATCGCCGAGGGGGCGTCAGAAGTGTTTTCGAGTACGGATTTGAAAATGCTAGAAACCAGTGGCGAAGGGTCCATATAACACGATTCCCATCGGCTTGTTTAGAAAACGGCATTCATGCCACATTTATTTATTCCGTGCTCTTCGTTTTGGTAAACATTTCCATGAATCTCAATACGATAAATACACTCGGCTGACACGGAGCTGCAAAGTACATAATTTTTTATGGTTTCTATGGTTGCTTTTCTGAGTAAGGCAATTATTTTGTTCGGCTTCTAAAATCTAGATCTAGAATCTAGACCTACAATTTAACACGAGGTACAACATGCATATCGACATGAGAACGAAAACTCTTTTACGGACACTTTTTAGGGTTGAAATTCGTACGGCAAAAGCTCGGGCGCTTGTGGTAAAAAATCCATAAAGATGACATAATTTTGCAGGTAATTCGGAGATTTATGAGAAATTAAGGTTTATATAATGTGACTTTCGTATATGTAGTCAAATTCATACAGAAGACTCAGTAAGTGTTCAGTACCAAGGTTCAATGACCCTGTTTGCGATAAATAAAAAACAATTGTTTTTTAAATTTCATAAAAAGTTAGATACCTCAATACTGATCAGTGATCACTTACCGAGTCTTCAGTTTGAATTTGGCTATATAAGTAAATGTCACCTTATATATTTTATCTTCGATAGTATTTTATATTATATTTTATAGCCTGATTGATGCAAGGTCGTATTTCGTTGATGGTTCTTAATAGCTAACCAACAAATAACTTCGCCTACCAACGCACGCTGGTTAACCCCGACTTTACTCAGGCTGGTAAAATTGTAAAACTGTGCGTGTTTCAGCTTTTGCTGTTAATTGAATTTAAAATTCATAGAATTCTTTTCGCGTTTCAAATAAATCCTTTGTTTGTTGTATAACTTTTGCCAAGAGTTTCGTACTCGCTCTTTGATTCCTAACGCCGCCCCGGTTGCGGGACGCCGCGAAACGCGGCAGCGAAATTGCGATAAATTTTGTCTCAATATTATATGCAAACGCGGATGTGGTGTATTGCTTTCTATCTAATTTCGCTTTCAATTTATTTTTTTAAAAATAAATAATAATAAATATTAAAAAACACGACTGCCGAAATAGACATTTAATTCAGATTTCGGTGCAGTCGGGGTACATACAAAACAACATGTGTCCAATGTAAGAGTCCCCCGACTGCACTGAAATCCGAATAAAATCTCTATTCCAGCAGTCGTGGTTTTTAATATTTTTTATTATTAATTTTTATTTAATACTTTTTTATATATATTTATAGCCTATTCTACATACATACATATACTCATGCCTGTCTCCCAGAGGGGTGAGCAGAGACTACATATTTCCATCTGCTACGATCCTGAAATACTTCTTTTGCTTCTTCTACATTCATTAATCTAGTCATACAAGCTCTTCTATTCCGGGTACCTTTACTTTGCCCTTTTTCAGTACATCGCCTATTTGGACGCCATACGCCCTTCTCCTTTTAGCCTATTCTACGTAGGGTGCTTTAAGAATTCTAACGATATCACAGTCTTAGAAATCAATTCAGGCATAAAAGAAAAACAACCACATGAACCCTGACAACAATACACTCCTTTTTGGGGTCAGTCGTGTAAAAACGGCTTAAATCTACAATTTAAGATTAGCAACAATATTCATACTTTTTTGTCAAAAAAACGTCGAACGCTTTGACATTTCTAAAACCCGATAACAACAACGAACCAGAAATATAGTTTGTTGGGTACAAATAGTGCATTTTTGAAGTGAATATTTTGCTCCACCATGCATCCATACGCTTTACAAGATAGCCAATCCAGCAACAAACGCTCTTTCCTCCTCGCAACCAGATTGGTATCTATCGGACTGATCGTTTCATACCTCACCATGCATTTGCGTTCCGTTCGCGTCTTCATTTGGGAGCGTTCCGTTTCTGGCGGTCTGATTGTGACGTATACCATTGCGTCGCTTGGCTTGGCGTGGTGTGCAGGGATCAAGTGTGGCGGGATCTTCTTTCAAGCCTATCTATGTGCGGTCGGCGGTGTGCTGTTTACTGTCAACGCCGTGGTTCTGATGGTCCGTTGGCACAACGCTGGGCAGATGACGAAAGTTGTGGCGGAACTGCTTAGTGCTTTAGGGATGCCCTTGGAGAAGCACATGCTGGTTAAAGTGGTGCTTAGTTCTGTTGTAGGGTTGGTCCTTTTGTTAGATTTTGTAGTAGCGTTGCTACTCAATGAAGGAGTTATTTCTTAAAGTGTATGTGTTTTGAGCAACAGCAGTGGTTGAAACTTTTGGGAATTCCTTTAAACGGAAATGCGCTTATTCGTTGGTTTCTACTTGGAGAACTCTGTATACTCATATCGAATGCATGTGCCTTGATGTGAGCTGACTCTGTAAGTGGCTTATTTAAATTTGTAATTTACAACCGAAACGCTTCTTGCATATTTTCGTTTTATTTTGGATTGGCGTTCTCGCCGGAATGGAATAGGGCATTGGTTAGAATTGTACATGAACTAGAAAGATTGTTATTGATCTCGAAATGAATACCATATTTACTTTTTATAACTTTCCTATACTATGTTGACCTGTAACAAACTCGAGGCTGTATTATTTAAGGACTTGTGAATAATCTTGAAATATTTAAATTAAAAAGGACAATTTATCTTTACGACATATATCCCTAAGTTGTGCCAGGGGTGTATCCGCACTAGTTTTAGGAATTTATACCAAATTTTAATCCATTATATACGTTTTTACTTGGTTTAAGCCTTTTCCTGAGGTTTAAGCATAGACTACCATGATACTTAGTCTATGGAGCACGGTGGACGTTTTGGCTCTTATTTCTCCGATAGGGTTACCAGATCTAGTAACGTGAGTTCCTTACAAATCCCTGATAATACAATAAATTTCCAGACATTTTCGCAAAGGGAGCCAGCAGAATTTTCACTAGATTTTGTTATTAATTCAATAAATTTAATAATTTTAGGCATTTATTAATTACTTTTAAAATACCTGACAAATCCTATTTTTCCCGGTTTCCTGACAGAAGGCCAAAATATCTTGACATGTCAGGAAAACTGTTGTCTGTTAACTCGATCTGAGCATGCTGTAGTCAAAACGGTTTGTAAACAATTTTAACGGCTATGACCCCGCAATAAGTATTACCAATAGTTAGCCTGTAATACTGACGTCTGTATATACCTATAACATACTAATAGTTTCAACAAGGTATGATGCTTACTGTTTTTACCGGAATAAACTAAATCATGACCAACATCCCCCCATACTAACATAAATTGATATTTCCCAAACCTTACCCACATAAGGCTTTGCCCTAACAAGGTTTCAGGCCCTTGGAACATCTCTCGTCTTTCATTGTATAGAGCAAATCATGTTACATTAACTTAATCCTAAGTCCTTTTCCATATGGAGAAAGTCATTTAGGAAAGAGGAGATTATCTCTGTAAGGTTGATGTCTTTGATTGAATTTCGTAGAAGCATATCCGAAGGAAATAGTGGAAAAAAGCAAAAATAAGTCCGTGAATAGTTCTTGCAAAAGCGATAAATAGGAAGAAAACTGTATATTTACGAATATCTGCAAGGTTAAATCTTTCTTGGAGTTTATTAATGTGCGTTTTAACAGTTCTCGTCTGATTTTAAGTGTCGATAAATCACTTCAATTGGGCCGAAATTTTACTTATCTATAATAATGTAATAAAAATCTAAAGAAAAATACCAATAAATCTTGCTAGGCCCATTTAACATTCAAAAAATGGCGGCGCAAAATCCACAATAATTTAAGGGCAAGTCAACAAGTAAACAGCAGCAGGAAATTGCGAAAACAAAGTGGCAATATCTGTGATCGGAGCAGGCCCATGGAGCCTGGCTCACGGTTCATACATCCGATTTATTACTAGGTAAAGTAAAAGCAAACAGCTGGGTTGCCGACTTTTTTATTTCGCGGGACTTGACTTGCGGTGCGAAATTGCATAGCTTGCTTTAATACAAAAAGTTTTCTATGTTTTTGTCACTTGGCAATTTCTATCCATCGCAAGGAGGTACAAATAAATAAAGTATAGTTGATGTCGGCCAAACTGGTAATGAGTAACCATACAACTGATGTTATTCCAATTCATCGTGTATTTACCAAGCATTATTACAAAAATATATGATAATGTCATGATATACTTAATTGTATTCATGTACTATTTGTGTCATAAAAAGTAACATTGCGAAGTCAGGTAAATCAAAAAGTTCGCGCTGTAAAGTTTTGCGATAGAATGTAATAAACGTTGAATCAAAAACACAGTTTACACCCATAATAAAAATATGAGATATAGTACGCGTTTTGGAATATACTGCTTCAATAGTTGAACCAAAATAATCGGCAGCAAAAAAACACGTTCGCAGCTAGCAACACCGGCTAATGCACCAGATTTATTACAAAAGTAAAGTAAGCACAGGCGTTCGACTGTGGACGGTAGATATTGGCGTTACGGGTGTTAGCACCTTAATTGTACCGCACTGAGCGATAACGCACGGTTGAACATCGATTCTAAAAATATGGGATAAGGCATTCGTTTCGGGTGTCAGATAGTTCATTTCTACTTTAGAGGTAATTTCATGTAGATTCATATAAATCTGTTTAAAATCGTACGAAATCAAGCTGAAATCCACACCGTGCGTGAAATGTCGCTTTTGTGTTGCGAGCGAAATTTATCGCTTTGTTGCTCTACCAAAATATAGTATACAAGGTAGCGCGTTGAGTAGGGTCAGTATACCAAAATATAGTTCACAAGATAGCGCGTTGAGTAGGGTCAGTATACCAAAATATAGTATACAGGATAGCGCGTTTAGATGGGTCAGTATACTAAAATATAGTATACAAGATAGCGTGTTGAGATGGGTCTGTATACCAAAATATAGTTCACAAGTTAGCTCCTTGAGATGGGTCAGTGTACCAAAATATGGTATGAAGGATAGCGCGTTTAGATGGGTCTGTATACCAAAGTATAGTATATACAGGATAGCGCGTTGAGATGGGTCAGTGTACCAAAATATGGTATGAAGGATAGCGCGTTTAGATGGGTCTGTATACCAAAGTATAGTATATACAGGATAGCGCGTTGAGATGGGTCAGTGTACCAAAATATGGTATGAAGGATAGCGCGTTTAGATGGGTCTGTATACCAAAGTATAGTATATACAGGATAGCGCGTTGAGATGGGTCAGTGTACCAAAATATGGTATGAAGGATAGCGCGTTTAGATGGGTCTGTATACCAAAGTATAGTATATACAGGATAGCGCGTTGAGATGAAGTTAGAATGGGGAATATGTAAACTACAAGCGATAGAGAAATTTGGAAATAGGCCCTCAATTCTGGCACGTGCGCAAAAATTGCGAAGGCAGATTGCGGGTAGTTTTAAAAGGGATTTTGTACGGATATGTATTGATTTTTTGATTAAAATCTTAAAGTAAGTATTCCTTATATCCTATAGTTTTTATTTGATGTGGTTTAGTCACTCTAATTTCCATTGCATGGCTTTTATCAAGGTTTAAACAAATATCTAATGAATGACTGATATTGCGAATGCGCAATAATGCCGGAATAGCCGCCCAGGCCCTTGATTCTGGCACGTGCGCAAAAATTGCGAAGGCAGATTGCGGGTGATATTAAAAAGGATTTTGTACGGATATGTATTGATCTTTTCACTGAAAACTTTTAATGAGCATTCCTTACATCGTATGCTTTTTATTTGATGTAGTCTAGTCACTCTAACTGTCATGGCATGGCATTTATCTAACTTTTGACAAATATCTAATTATTGATGTGTAATGCGTTGAAATGCAAACCAAAAATAGCGGTCGGGAAAACAGAATGTCAGTAAATAAAACTACTCACCGAAGTTGAACAAAAAGTTTCCTACCGCAATAATTCCTAAGAGAAAAGCCTATGTCAGTTGTCTTTCTGTGTGTTTATTATTCGGAATAAAACTTACAAGTTTTTATACCCAATACGTGTCAAATAGACTACGTAAGTAATAAAACTTGTCAGAAGTTTGGACAAGCTTGAAAATTCTGTCGATAGTGGTCACTTCCTATACCACCTCGAGTCTTAGACTAGGTCGCTTTTATTCCCTAATAGTAGTAAAGCATATTTTTAAGAGGTTCGTGTAGAAGTCAAGATTGGATAATACTTAATTAATGTAATGTTTAATTAATACTTAATACGTATTTTTGGACTGCGTTGTTTGGCATTTAATGAGTGGAGGACTCAAAATATTGTTGCTATATTTTGCATGTTATATTACCTACGCAAATAACTTTTGCAAGTAATGGTACAAAAAGAAAACTCTGCATTAAACTGGGTATAAATAGACAGATATCTTTAAGTAAAAATACAAAATCGACTGATCATAACAAAAAATTCTCAAAAAAAACGTGAAAAAAATATTTTCACAATTTCTTACTAATTTTGAAAACCTATTACGAATGTTGCATGGATAGGATCAATTATTTTTTATTTGCGCGTTTTGTTTCTTGGATAAGGTAATTTAGTATAATCAGTAAATTATGAGTTTCCGTCTAACTTTTATATGGTTAGTATTTTAGTTTATATTAGTTAAATATTTTCAAGTATTTTTAGGATAGATTTATGTTATTTATGTTTCTAATTAATATTTAAAATAAAAACGTTATCATCTAAGTATACCTGTCATGTCCGTTAAGGTGCGCCCCTAAACAAAATTAGCAAATTGATGTGTGTCGGTACAAATATCGACAGAAAAGGCGTTGAAATAACGTTTATATCAGCGCGCACTGCACAGTGGTTGTTAGGACGATCGCTGCGTCTCCAAATAGCGCAAAATAGGCGAAAATTATACTTTTCACATGGACGCGGTTATTAATTCGAAAATTTATTTGTGTAATATTTAGTTACCAAATTCTCTAACCATACGTGTTTTGCTCGAAAATAAATAACGTCAAATTGAGATGTAGATGCATGAAATCAGTAAGTATTTCTAACTTCGGTCATTCTTTCGAAAGCAGATATCTTACGGTATTCATAAGTTCGAAAATAATTGATTTGTGGAACTGCACAGCAATATATTGGAGATAAGTGCAGTATTTTTCATTTATTTTCATGTCTATATACTAACGAGTTATAAGGAAGGAACTAATGTTTAACAACAGTTTTTTTACTAAAGGCTGCTCGTGTCTCCTCCGAGAGTAATTCCGTTTAGTACATCAACGGTTTATTGGTGAATTAGCTCTAAATACGGTAACTATCGAAATTTACGGCGATTTTGGCGGTTTTATGGCCCAACGAGCGACGGCTACTTATTTTCGAAGCTTACTTTTAATTTACGGGAAACACTTTGTATTGGAATCAAGACTCGTAAATTTTCAGTTTAAGAATTCATGATATCTGAAACTATAAGGTTTGAAAGGAAAAATACTCTGGGTAATAAAATTTGTATAATATTACTAATAATGATTTTCCCTCATTATAAGTTTAATGAATTTATTATTCATTACACTTACCTATACAATGGGGGAAGCATTGATTTATACCATCATTTATTGCTTTCATACAAACGGTTGGTTTTTATCTTTTAAATTATTAACATCACGATCGAATAGAAGTTTGGAGATCAATAAGCGAAAGGCTTGCATTTTATTGCTTTGGTTCTGTTCTCAACACAGTCGGATCCACGTTTTTATCAATATCAAAATTGCTTTTATATTTCTGGTTCAAAACAGCCTCTTTTTTCAAAAAGATATTACTTTAAATATTATTATTAGAGTGCATTACAAACTGGAAAAGATAAATTAGAAACAAATGTAAAGACAAGAATTTCAATAATACACTAATCGATACTCTAATCACTCTAATAATAACATATAGAGTATTCCAAAGCGATGGATTTCGCAATAAAAACATAATCTAAGGTATTACTTTTTTCGGAATGTCATTTTTAAATTCCCGAACGCATAACAATTCGACTCGAATTCGGCCAAAGCCTCCTCACGGTGATTATACCACTACAGATAAGCCCCATCACTGCGCAAGTTACACTGTTTCAACGGTACGTCTAAATCACTTGTTATGTTTGTGCAGCCCTCATCGAGTCGAGTTTCAGCAGAATTGAATAAATAGCACATTTGGCTCTCACTGTACTCTCCAACACAAGTTTTGGTATTCTCATTGGCATTGGAGTTTGAACTTAACTGTGTACAGTTTAAGGTGGGAAATGGAGTGAGTAGTAGGTTTGGTGGATGGTACAGTCGCGGCCGAAGTCGGTGAATGAATTTAGCATAACGTTCCGTTCTTCGTCTCGGTGTTATTATGAACTGTTCCGGAATGCGCGGTGAGACTTTCAGGCTACTTGGATATTCTATTCCGGGAATCTAGACGGTTTGGAACGTTGGCTGGAGGCTGATTCGAATTTACACGGTTTTCTTACTCTGGTTGGTTTTAAAATGAGGCTTGTTTTTGTATTCGTGTAAATTGTTTTAAGGCTTTGTGTGTAATATTTTAAAATAAAATCATATGTATTGGGTACTTCTTCATTTGAAAAATAAGATACATGCTAATATGCACCTCAGTCTAACAACTATCGTTTTTATTTAGTCAAATTTGAGTAATATAAAGAGAGATTGAGTTTTAGTGGAATTCATTTAAAGCTATCTATAAAAAGCTCAAATAAAAAAAATAAAAATATATTGGACTACATCATCTACGGCAGTGTCCGCAAACTATTTGTGTTCAAGGTACATCTAGGAAAACGAAAATTTTTGAATGTACACTACATACACAAATTTAAAATCAGTTTTTAAGTTATATTAATCAACATTTATTATTAATCATTACCCTTACTTGCTTACTAAAAATAAGATTATAAGATAAACTTATTTTTCCGGGGCACACCAACTAATGACCACGGTACACAGTTTTACAAAATATATGAAAGAACAAAAAAATATAATCTTATTTTTTTTATGGCTTCATGTTCACAATTCACCAAAAATGAGTTCATAAAATTGTGTTGTTTTCCGAGGTCGTCGAACGACAAATCTGGTAAAAGTACATCAAATGAGAAATACTGGGAATTCACACTTTTTGTTAAATTTTAAACGTGTTAAGTGACGAATATTTTCATATTTTTTATGATATCATCACACAAGGCTTTTACTTAAAAAAAAAAACAAGCAAAAAATTCAAAATAAAGTTTTAATTTTTTTTGTTAAAACTTTCAGTATTTGACTTAATCTGCGAGGGTAGAAGATACTCGTATAGTCCAATATTAGAGCTATATATTTTTTGAACTTTTTATAGATCACTTCAATTAAATACCCGTACAAGTATACACTATTATAATTGAAATCGGAAAAAAATTCAATTTCGAGACACCCTGATCTCCTTATAGCCGAAGTAAAAGAATATAAGTATAGTCCCCCTAATCTAGATGTATAGAACCCTCTCCTAATTTCCAAAAGTAATACACCTTAACACCAGCCATTGTAACTTCAAATTACTTTTCAATCCTCCCCTCTCTCCCTTGAAACAATATTGACTTGCTTCTCGTAATATGTGTATTTTATTAATGGAGCAACGTGTACTTTTACTTGAACCTAAGTGTACCAATATCCAACACCTTTGTTTCGCTCCTCTGAAAATATTTGCAGAAAATTTTCACGCTAATACTTTTTCTGCGCGTGAAATGTACTTGAGTGATATTACGCGCGTCTTTTTTTTCATTATGAAATTTCTTCTTTTTTTCTTAGACGGTGATAAAGTTGTTTCTAGGATGTTACATTCTTAATTCTTTGTCACCAGTTACCTTTTTAAACGTACGTTTCGTTTTTCGCACTTAATATTGTACGTATAGGTATACTAGTATATTGGATTGGCACACAGAAGTTTGGTGATACAAAAGTTTAAACACAAACTTTAGGGTTGAATTTAGAACATTGTAGTTAAACTATGATCTATAATAAATAAGTACGTTATGATTAACTCTTTTAACTATTAAAATGTTTATGTCAAGATCCTTCCGGGGCATAATACCAGATTCGCAATAATGTACGGGTTGGTTTATAATAGAACAAGCTTATTGTCCGCGGCTCTGTTTACACTGCATACATACAATCATAAAGCAATAATGCAACATACGTACATTAAATACTGATCAGTTGCCTTAAGTTACGTCACAATGTAGAAAACTACGTCAAAATCAGTTCAGTGGTTTTCTGGGAATCAGCATACAGACTGTCAGATAGATGATTTGTAAAGCAATTATCAGAATTGGCATTTTAAATAATCGTTTGTTTTCTGATTATTTTCTATAACTAAAAGCTATAATATTAGTCTATACCCGCGATGGATTTCGCTCAAGATACAGTATTGTATCTCTAGTAATGATACCTCTATGTTTGATTTAAAAAAAGCGTTACTGTGCTTAAGTCATAGAGAAAACCTATGGCGTAAGTCCATCATCGACTTATGGGTATATTCATAATTTGAAATATATATATTAATTTATATGTTGTAAATTTATTAATATATCCATAAGTTGACCTCTGTTTAATATAGAGTTTGCCTCCCATTTCTAATTTAACATTTTATTATAACAAGTAGCTTCGCTATTTACAGAACGTTTTAATACATTGCATCCCTAAAACCTTCCTGTACACATCTAATGAATTCTCGTACATCATAAATAAATAAGCAGCTATTTATTTCCACCAGGGAGTTGTTAAATAACGATAAATTCATTTTTTATTACAAAGACATATCTTTTCTCCCTGTGTTAGGGCTCTTTTACAATGGTAATCTTTTTTGAAGGTTTTATTGTAAATCAGTGAAACTTTTTGATGTTTGTAAATACATAAGGCTGTTATGCAATATGGCTTTTCATTTTTGTTCATTTTACACAATGTAACTATTTAAAAAAAGCGTGATTTGCTGTAGTAAAGATTTTAAAAACTTCATTATTTTACAGGAGTCTTACCCAAGGCTTGCACCACCTTAAATCTAGGTGTAGTACACATAATTCGAGTTTATTTGGACAGAAATGTATTGACTGACGCATCGTTAATCTGATTTTGCGAGTTAAATTTTCTTGTGCAATGGGCCCTTAGTGTGGTTCAAAGATAAACTGTCAGATTGTGTAGTCTTTCATTCAAATTGTGTTCCATTTTCAAACTTGTCCCCTGAAGCTCTTCACCCGCGGCTGGTTAAACATATGTTTAACAAAATGTTGAATAAGTAAAGCAATTCCAATGTAAAGGCACCATAAAGGGACCTTAAGGGGGTGTCAATGTTGTTTCTTTGGCCTCGAAACCCGGGCACGATGCAAATTGTTCCCGGCAAGTTTTCTACTAAGTTGTTTATTAAATTACCCGCTTTTCCAAAGACAATTCGAACGTCAAGCTTAAAACTCGACGGGTTCGAGAGTTCGGAAGAATCTACGAGTATATCTAATTTATATTTATATATATAGTGAAACTAATCCAAGAAATAGCTGATACGTCGACTAAAACCTGAAGGTTTTGTTCTAGACTTGTTACACTTTGTTAGTAGTGCTACGCGCTGTCTACGAAGGCTCTACGAAGTAGTAAAATGATGTGATTATTTGTGTTCTATTAAGGGTGTCTTCACTTTTCCCTTTTTGCACGTTCTCTTACTCAATGATACAGGCTTATGTCCGATAAATAATGTAACTCTGAGACTACCCTTTCATTTATGTTTGAGTAATTATGTTTTTGTCATTCGGCCCTTTGTGAAGCTTAAGAACGGACAGCTTTGTTATGCTACGGACTTGGAAAGTACTTTTTTTACTTTTAAGAACAATAGTCGGTCATATTTAAATCTTGTTTGGAAGTTTCTTGGTGCTTCCGCCTTGATGGTTTTTATTTTATTTTCGTATTTTGTGATTTTTCTTGGTGTAACTCAATTTAAAGCTTTCATTGTGAATACTCTCTATTGTGCATCAAATTTAAACAAAAACATCAGAGAATTTTACTTTTGCATTATCGCTGAATTATAGTGTATTCTTTCCAACCCTTCTGCAATTCGCGACGGCCAATCAGCTACTTGTCGTGCTCGTGTGTATATACGTCGCGCTAGTGTGTGTGCCTGCCGGTGCGTATCTTTCATACACATTCGCATGCTATACAGATATTCCCACAAGCAAAGCAGATTAGTCGTCGTGGATTTCAATAATTTGGCTAAATGTGCGATTTGGACTCGCGCACAAGTGTTCCGTACCACCACACAATACGGGTACGGAGCCCTAAAAACATACATACCAACAATATATGTATAAATGCTTTACATAACATTAAGGTGACAAAAAACGACATGACAAACAATTTAACATTCTCTGATTACGGAACCCTAATTTTATTGCTTGTTCATTTAAATAAATTTATATATTTTTAAGCACTTCGCGATTTATCCATCGCATGGAGATAACAAATTAAATTATTATCATTGCGGTATAGAAAATTGGATAATTAAATCTAGACCTGAGGAGCTCTGAACCGGGATTCGAACCTGGGACTTCTCGCTTACCGGGCGATAGCTCTACCAACTGAGCTATCCAGTTCTCAACACGACCTGTGAATTTACGCATCTGCTTTCCTATACTGCAACGATATGTATATGTTGTGACCAGATCATAGAATTGAACATTTCATGAAATGGTCCACCACTCGTTTGTTGTTTGTTGACCATTTCATGATATGGATTGACCAAATCAATTGATAGAGATCATTTGACGATATAATCAACTAACAACAAGACCATTTCATAATCTGGTCAAACATCTTATCATCATATCGTAAAATAGTTACATTTATTCACCACTAGCGGCGCTGATGGCGCATGATTATTGTTTGTGCGACTTTTATTTTTAGGACAAACTAGTTTTTCCTAGGCCAAAGTAGGTGCGACGACGAGCTAAGCGAAGAAGAGCGTATTAGGTTGCGTAAGAATATAAATTCAGAAGCTGAGCGAAGCGGAGCGGAGCGAGGCGACGTCGAACATTTCATGAAATAGTCGACAATTTCATGAAATGATCGCATTGAATGAAATAGTCAAACGTCGCTGATCTAATAGTTAAACGTTGAACATTTAATGATCTCGTCAGTGTCAGTTGACTATATCATGAAATGCGATCATTTCATGAAATGGTCGACTATTTCATGAAATGTTCAATTCTATGATCTGGTCACGACATATAGATACTCACTTAATAGTGAGCCTCTTGGCGCCTAGAGGACGCTAGTGTATTCAAGACGAGTCTAAGACTATTACTGCCCCATCCTACTCTATCGGATTTGGATGCGGTTTCCTTTATTATCATCGTAGTGACCTTGGTCAACATATAAGCTGTAAGGGGTGTTGATATAATTACGCCCGAAAACAGGGTAGAGACTGAATAAACACGGGCGGATCCGCTGGCGAAAGGCTAGTGTAGTATAGAAAAGTTTATGAAACAGCTGCATTTATTTTTGTGATTACAGGTAGGCTCTCAGTAAAAGTTGTACTTAAAGACGACTAATGTCTCTGGTTTTCAGATTTTTTGCGACTAAAATTACACCCGATATAAACTCATTTACGTATTCCTTACAAAGTGCTTACATTGTAAGCAAACAACGGGAACACTACTTTCAGGTTGTAAATAAATAAAGGGTGTAGTGTAGAGTACAGGATTATTTTACTACCAGTTGCACTCAAGTCGACTGGATTATATTGCTTTTTGCATGAAGCTTCATGATGCCTAATAATAATGTATGTAAAGGGAAACTAGGGGTTCGTGGTTAAAAGGTTAGTTTATGGTTTTCACGTTACCTATCTGCAGTATAGAAGGGGACTGCTAAATTGTTTTCTGATGGGTGTGTGTATCTTTATAATCCTTATCATTTTATTTTTAAAATGCAAAATGATTTTTGCTTGCTCGTTGATCATTGGTGCTTTAACTCGTCGGATTTTTATAAGACTTTGTACCGGTATTTCTTATTTTATGGACTAAATACCTACATGCTGTTTTTGGTTGTTGTGTAAAATTTTAGTTTTTTTTTTCTATGTTTAGTAAAATAAACGAATTATATGCACTTGCTGACAAAACAAATTAACACTTCGCCGTACAGGTATCGCCCGTAGACGTACTTTCATAATTTTTTAAAATATATTATATCTCATTAATTACTTCGAAAGGTCAATCAAGTACACAACTTGTATACCAAATTCAATATTTAGATAATGACTTTAATGCAATCAAGGAATAAGGAGTTATTATCGCAATATGGGTACAATTTGGGCATGGGAAGTTTTTGCCAGGCGTGCTGATTGAAAAACCATACCAAGATAAAAAACAATTGCCATATTTCTTTGTTTCTGCAGCAAAATAACATAACATTATTGATATTTTTAGAATTAGCATAACAGAAAAATCTGTCACGTGTGTAATGTCTCATGTCTTTTCCTTCTCTTTCACATAAAGATTACACACATTAGAGCCGATTCTGAAGGCTTTAATTTTAGTTTTGGTGCTGTCAAAACTAAATTTACTTCATTGCCAAATAGTTGTTAAATGTTAGGAATGGAAGCTAAATTACTTTAAAAATCTTAGTTTTGACAGCACTAAAACTAAAATTGAAGCCCTCAGAATCGGATTTATCACCTCTTTAATATGAAGTAAAAATAAATGTCAAATAAATTGTTTTTTCGTACCAATTCAAAGGATATCTTGGTTATTAGTATGTTCGATTTATCATGATATGGGTGGCAGTTCAAAGTTGGCAGTTATAGTTATGTGCCCTAACGAAATGGAATCGATTTTTTTAAGTATCGAGAACGTTAACTAGGGCTATCAAATCGATTTTTTATTTGATTGCTCTTTGATTATCCAAACTACTTTTTGTTAATTTCTAAATGAATTAAATTAAACGAACCAATAACTCCCGAGCTTGAGAGCTCAAAGAATTTTTTTTTGTTTTTCTTGACTTTTTACCAAAAACAAACAACAATAACAAAACAAAAATCAACAAAAACTGTAACAAACGTCAAAACAAATAGCACGTAAAGCAACCGCAATGAAAACACAAACCGCATACAAGATGCACTCATAAGACGCGATCCTATAAGATGTCCGCACCGATTCATCGATGTATTTTCGATTATGTAGAACCCTATGGGTTAACGTTCCGATCCACGCATCAAGTAGCAAAAAGACATTATTCTTTTCTGAATCTTTTTTTGTTTAATTTAACGAATACACTGTGATTATTGTTTCGATTTATAGATAAATAATTTATTGTATTTTTGCAATAATGATATACATTCTTTCTAAAACCTAATATTTTCTTTTGCACCTGGGTGTATGTAGTATGGTGTGAGTAGAATAGGTGAAACTGAAATTACGAACTGTCACCCATATCATGATAACTCTGACAGCCTATAAGTATGTCTCAAAGAAACAAGTGACGTCACTTGTTTCGTAAATCACACTAGTAGATATTATAAATGCGAAAGTTTGTGTATGTGTATGTTCGTTACTCTTTCACGCTGAAACGGCTGAACGGATTTGGATGAAATTTAGAATGCATTTAGCTTATAACCGAACTTAACACATATTTATCTCCGAAAAAAGCATGTCGTTAAACCGAATAACACGCGGGCGGAGCCGCGGGTTAAAGCTAGCTTAAAAATAAATAAAAAATATATTGACTGCATAAAAATAAATTATTAATATATAATTATAATAATTGGTTATTAATATTATCATAAATTAATATCACTAAATGGTCTATATTTTACGAAAATAAAAATTAGGTTTAGTTTTCCTGTTGAACATGGCGAATTATACACACATCAGTCAATAATTTCAATTCTATTTACTGTGGCACTTGTATACTTGCAATCATCATATACTATGCAACAATATGAGGATGGTTTGAATCTTGATACTGCCATATTGGTAATACGTTTTCATGTCATTTACCATAGATAATAACAATAATGCGCAGTAACTAGTTTATCTATGTAGTGCATGTATAATTTCATTATCAACATATAATCCAATATCGTGTGTATGTCTGTTATTAGCATAATGTTTCGTGGGCCATTGGTTAATGTTTATCACCTGATTGGAACGTTTCTATGTAAATACGTTTCTATGTAAATACGATGCGATGGGAAATGTTGATTGTTTCTATCAGTGCAATTGCCTGTGAAATTATGTCTGCGATTGTTGAAGCTGATTCTGCATGCACATGTATGGTAAACGTAGATAGATATTATCTCTCTGCATGGCCGTAGATATAGCTTTCTTATTGTCCAAGGATGCAAAAATTCAAAAGAATATGTTGACCTTTAAAAGTAATTGACTCGGGCCGGGCGGTCCGGACGCCCTAACTAGAGATGTTTATCTCACGAAGTCCATTTGGCTATGGTTGTAGGAATTACGTGTAAATGTAAGCGCGCTTTGTGTGTGTGACGCGTTTTGGAACGCTCCCGAAGCCAAGCACAGTAGAAAAAAATGCATACGCATGCACCACTACAACAAAAGCCTTCCTGAGATAGAATATCATATGCAGTAACATTGCTATATTATTCAGATAATTTAGAAAAACCTAAAAATTTATATAAAAAAATATTTCCAAACAAACGCCAAAAGGTTTTTCTATTGCGATCTATCCTCACAAAAAACAACTACAATTCTAGAACAAAGCCAAGTGACTCAGATGAAACTGGTCACTATCGCAGGGCCCAGACAAAGGTTTCACCTTTTTTTACCAAATTTTTGTGCACTCGTTTCGTTTTTATCCGGTCCGATCGCCAATTGATTCACTTATTACTTTGCCATCACAATTAGGCCAATAGCAAAGTCTTTACCAGATTTTGATAGAGGCGATAATTAATTGGTTTATTGGCCTTGTGATGGTCCGTTTGTTAATATTATATTATTATGTCAGTAACTTGCTATAAAATTTTAATCACATGCTCTATTGATCAAACTGGAAAAATTCCATAGAAAGACTAAACGTTGAAAAAAAACGAATAGTCACTTCCGCAGATAAATAAAAAAAATACTTCAAATATTTGCTATTAACTTGTAAAGTGGCGGGAGGCAGATAGCGCCGAAGTTCATTGTAAATGAATTATTATCGAGAATCAAAAAGAAGTATTAAATGTGTTACAAGAAAAGTGATTTAGAATATCTAATAAACCTTGTACTCGTATGAAAAAATCGTAAAAGCTAATAATCTCCAAATTATTTTTGACCCATGGAACTACTCGTAACTGAAAACGACGCAATTCGCGCCCAAAACACTCCATAAAGTCATCTGTCAATCTAAGAGAAGTAAAACGGGTCTTCGAAACATCAGGCAAAATTGGCTCTCACTTGCAGCAGCACGGCTATTCTTCCTACCGTATACCAACCTCGCGTTCCGTGTCAGGGAGCGAACGGTACGTGACGACCGTTCAGAATTAACTGTTCCACTCGCGAATATATCCCGACAATCCACTACGTAACGCAAAACAGCTCTTATTAGTCCTGAAACAAAGGTTACGTCAGAACTCATTGTGACAAGTCTGGCCGAAACGTCGCCGTTCCTCAACCCAATTTGTCTCTTGGGATTTATTAATCCATTAGACGCAGCAAACACCACGCGTTTTATTGTGCCCATCTGCCATATTACTGAAGTCAAGCAAACCTGTTCGAGCATCTGTAGTTGGAGCGGGTCGGCAATTAGCTGATCCCAGGTGGCGACTTACAGGGGCAACTAGCCTGAATTATCCGAAGGTTTTATGTGTTTGCGCTAAGTGGACTCCGTTGGGACAACGTTGTAAACACAAGTTTTAAAGTGTACCCTTCGAGGTTGAGATGCCACGAGTTATTACGGTGTCGAGACATGACCCGCTGCTACGAGTATGTATTGCGAGTGGAACTTTTAAGTCGTTTTGAGAACACATTAAATACGGTGACCTAAAAGACCGAAATAGTGAAGTTCCCGAATTGTTTTCGCGCACAACTCAGGCTGCTGAGGTCATAAAACCGTGTGAGTTTGGAGCGGGATTCCGCTTCGCCTGTTTGGTAATTTTCTTACTCGGTGATATTATTTCAAATGAGATTTATAAGTCGACCGTGCAAACTCCATCTGGCAAGTGTGTCATAACCGAAACTTCGATAATAACTGAAAGTACGTGGAAGTGCCAAGTCCGCGTCGCACGTTCAGAATTGACGCACTGAGGCTTGCGCTGTGCTCAAATCTATAGGTATTGGTAGAAAATTACACAGTATTTTTTGCTTCATATAACAAAGACCGTGTTTTTGGTTTTTTGCATCGCTGTGATGTTTTTTGAGGGTATCGTCAAAGAACAAAAATATATCTAAAAATACCTAAACGAACTCGCGTTTTTTTAACAGACGAACTGGCAGGGAATACAATGATTAAAGAAATGTACAATTTTCCATATGTTTCTGTCCTGGCTAGAGGTTTACAAGGATTTATTGGATGATGTCGGGGCTACGTAGCTAATTCTGCTAGATGTCACGTACCCGAGCCTTGGCACGTCGATATATTGCGCTGCAGCTTCAGCGCTAGATTGTTGAAAGGGTAATAAAAATAGTATAGTCTAATAATAGTTTATCTGTCACATTATTAAGGGCTAAATTATTTAAGGCTTTAAGCGCAAATCGTGCGTACTTTTTACAATTTGCCACTTAACTAGCGAAGCACTCTAAAATGCGGTCATTTTGTATAAAATTACACATTTTGACAGCACCGGTTTTGGAAACATTTTCATAGATATCTCGTAGATATAATTAACAAATTAAACTAAATTAGACAACGGTAGGTAGTTAAGTTGCCTTTTATCTAGAAATATGTAATATTTTTCGGTCTAATTTCGAAGGAGCGAATTAGTTAAGACCCATTTCACCAAATTACGCCTTTTCTATGGATAGTAATTTTCTTGGAATTTGGAATTATGTTATTTATGTCATACAGTATAATTAAAGAGATAAACATATCTGACAAAGTGCGCGTCCGTGTATTGAGTGAATCAAGAAAAGATTGGATAATGCTGTTTTTTTATTAATAACATTTAATAAAAATAAAAATAATTATAATATGATGATGATGAGGGCGTTTTTAAAAAAAGCAGTGCTGTGTTTAAGATAAAAGGTTTACATGTTTACAACAGTCATTATTTTTATTTTTACTTTATTAGTTTAGACGGACTACTGTTTAGTTCGTCACTTTAAAAAACAACCTTCACTTTGCATTTTTATCCGATGCAACGAATTTTTATCTATCACGTTTTGGGCTTATTCGAAAATGCCCTCTTTATGTTTTTTTTTTAAATCCTCATCTAGTGTAATTTGGGAGTACTACTGTTTCAAAATATATTTTCTTACTACCGATGTTGTTTTAAATTAATGGATTATTTATCAATAATATTGATTCGATTGGTTAAACGTCCCAGAACAATTTTGGCCTAGGCCAAACTAGTTTATTATAAAATCGGCTTTGGCCGATGAATACACTGAAATACACTCAATCCCTTTTTCACTAATTTGGTAAAGTGCACAAATAAACGCCATCTACCGGACATTTCAAGACAGTACTAAATACATTTAGCTTCCGACTCGGAAGTTTGTCAAGTAGCAAATTGCTTCACGAAGAACATCCGGCCATTTTGCATTCTGGATGGAAACCGGCGAACTTCTTGCAACAGTAATTTAACACTGGACGTCTGTCGCCTTCTTTATCCATTTTGGAAATGAAGACGAGGCAAAATAATCCCTATGACGTTGGAATAAGGTGTCATGAGTTGTTTCGTGGCGCTGGTCTGGGTTTAATTCTATTTTGTTATGCTCAGTGTTGTAATTCCTGGCTTCAAGAAAATTTCAAGGTAGCGCTTTTGGAATGTGACTCACTTTGACATTGTTTCAGTTAGATTTGAAACAAAAAACATGAAATTTTTACAAGCGATAAACTATAATGTAAACGTTTTCACCAATCTGGGTCACATTCATAAAAAATGTAAGAAGGAGACATGAAAATTGTTAAAATAGAACAGAAAAAGTGACAGATAATAATTGTAAGCGCTTACAATTAACGTCACGTTGAAACCCCCGAGTAGACCCCCTATCGATTTTATTATGACTGGTATGACAATGATGCACTCTCTGGACGATCGCGCTTCGACTCACCGATGCTTTCTAACAGGCGCGGTAGTAGCCAAGCATAAACCCATTATATATAATACATTAAAAAAAACAACACCTTAGTGGATTTACTTACGTGTAGTCACGAAACATAATTGTATTTTTTTGTTATCCGATATTTGTTGTCAACCCCCCTTTAAAGCCGTTACACTAGTCCACCAACATTTTTAAGACAACAACTTTCTTATAAATGTGTTGCAAAAGAGTTTCACCGCACCGTTAACAGAATAATGAAAGACCACAGAATGACAGAGCGTGTACGTAGTTGCGGGTAGTAATGCAATTTTCTCCACGTAGTAGGTGAGAGCAAAGCAAACACTGGGCGAAAATTAACAAATACCACAGAGGAGCCGCATTATCTTGGTGTTACTGAGACAAAAGTCCCCTATCCCAGTGGTTCTCAAAGATAGGTCATCGTACATTTTTAGCTGCCTAAGTAGATGTACTACTCAGTTTTGACAACATGATACCTGGCGAGCGAGAGGTGAATATATTCTGTGATATGAGCGAATGCAGGCAGGACAAGTTATCATAAGCAGGTTGTATTTGGTTTTTAGAAATATCTGACTTCTACTTCACACTTAAGAATATCAAGTTAAGCGGTGCTTAACTATGAAACGCTGTCTACTTACACATAAGTACGGAGTACCTAAAATTTTAAAGATACTTAACTCGTTATTTTTTCAGTAAAAATTCAATTAAAGAAAATATGCTATGTCTTAGTGTAAGAGTTAAAGTTAAATAAATTGATATTGTAATAACTTAATAAGTTTGTCAGGACCATGAAAAATTGCTAAGGTAAACTCGATGAAGGAGAAAAGACTTTCCCGCCGGGGAACTCGTTTTAAAAAGTTGAGAACCGCTCATCTACGCTGGATTAGTGCTTCACTCAATTTACTGGGACAATATTTGGCGGAAAAATGTGTAATTGGAATGTCGGCTTTGGTTTTTTGCCAGCCAGAAAATAGTCTAGTTATTTTATGGCGATAAACATACTTACAGTTACCTATTATCGAAGACTGAACCATGGTTTCATCTCGAAGGTAAGGACAAGCTACGGGCGAAGCCTCCCCCCAGTACATAGGTGCCTACGTCGTCTCTACAAACGGGGCCAATCTAAGATCTGGTGACTTTATAACCCTCAATACTACAGAGACATATATTGGTGGCGTACCTTTTAACAATAAAAAAACCGGACAAGTGCGAGTTGGACTCGACCACAGAGGGTTCCGTTAAAGACAATATTTTTTTTTGATTTAATTACAAATTTATAGTTTTTAGATTTTCTCTTGTACTTTTAGTATAAGACGGTATTACTGGCTAAATTTCATAGTTCTAGGTCAACGGAAAATACCCTATTTATTTTGATTCCCTTGAGAGTGTCGAAATATAAGTTTTTTGCGGCATAAACGGCTGTATCTTTTTTTACAAAACTTAGAAGTTTGATTTTTTCACAGCTTGAAAAGACTGTAAACTGGTTTTAATTTTAACTCGATACCTCTACGCGTTCCCGAGATAAAGGGTCTTGACAGACAGATGAACAATAAAGTGAAGCTATAGGGGCTCTGTTTTTTCCTTTTGAAGTACGGAACCCTAAAAATTAAATTAACAGTCACCTTTTACGACATCAACTATAAGAAATGGAGTGACAATATACTTTTTAGAAGAGTATATAGTCGCCAAATGCAAAAAAATAAGGAAGTGCCTCAGCTGCTGGCGCCGTGTCCCAAATTGGCTGCCGGTGCCGGTTGCTAAATTAGCTGCCAGCGCCGGTTGCTGAATTGGCTGTCGGCACTAACTTTCATTTTGCGTCTTTTAAGTCATAGTAAAAAAAAAACTTTCACCAAAAGAAACAAAATAGGTGCGACGACGAGCGAAGCGAGGAGGAGCGTATTAGTTTGACATGTATAATAAAATAAGGGGCCGAGCGAAGCGGAGCGGAGAGAAGCGACGTCGTCCCTAGGTTTGACAGTAACTCAAATTTGTATTTTCAAGTCGCCGATTTCAACGATTTTTCAAAAAACAAACTCAATACATACACAATCTCACACTTTGAAATTGAACGTCCTTTGCACGTAAGAAATTTCAACCGTCAGCGCCAGGTGTCCATTATCGGAGCCAGTGGCGCCGGCAGCCGATGTTTTTGATCTCCGGTACTTCCGGTTTCTAACGGCTTTATTTTTGGGTGCCGGCGCCGGCAGCGGAGTCTATCATTCATTACTCTTATCGGTACAAAACACAACTTTCACTATTAGGTTCGAGTACATGAACTATTTAGTTCCACGTAGCAATCTGCAATCACTTTGTCCCAGCGCCCTCTATGGCCACATAAAGTTCAATAAAACTCCTATTTGCGCAGCGTTCTGGGTATAAAGCGTGGAACACAATATGCTTGCATTCCCACTAACGAGAATCATATCAAATTTAATGAATGTATGCACATTATATTACTATATGTATACTTAGTTATTATACAATGATACTAAATCTAAAATATGATACAAATAATTTGGGCTTACTTAAATTTAATAAAATAATACTCACATGAACTTTAACTACATTAAAAGGTATATTTTTTTCATAATATTTACAGTTAATATACTAGAACTGTCACAATAAATAGGTACGCGTCAAATCTACTCTGTTCGAGCCTCAGAAGAAGTACATAATTCTATGGTTCGAGCCAACGAAAAGTTGCATATTTTGAAACTTCAAAATAAACGACAATTTAGTGCTACACTTCAAAAAACGAAGTGAATACTTCTTTTGAATATTTCTCATTTTAGATTATTCCATTTTTTAATTGTTCATTATTTATTTTAATTAATTTTATTCAAGATGACAATTTGGTCGGAATAATTAAAACTTTGAAATGAGCTTGTAAGCGTTTGCGTGAATGCACTGACATCACTGACATTATGATTATAATAATAGTATATGGCCGCTATCAGTTCTTTTTTCTGTGATTGAGTAAAGAGGCTACATAAGAAGTATCCACTCCAATAATTAAATTTGTATCTACGACAAAACCCGTTGTTTTTTATATTTTGCTCAAACTGCATATTACACTTCATGAATCGACACAAATGAGCACAATTCGTCCGTGTTACTTGATCGACGTCAAGAAAGATATCCGCGTTCCCAGTATCTGTTATTCTAATTATGCCACATCAAGAGATCAAACCTAAATGTAACGATGCATCAAAAGGTTCTACAGATATTAATAGCGATATATAAACCATACATTCATGTGTGATTGTAAAAAATAACGTTTTTTAAAACGTAAATAAATATGACTTGTTTGTCTTTATAATGGAGTTTATGTATAGATAACTAATACAAATACAAATACAAATTTTATTTTTCTCAAATGTTAGTAGGTACAATAAAAATCTAGCCTATGGTTAACTTAAAAAAATGACTACCGTAATGTTAACTTAAAATACACATTAAGTACTAATGAAATATTATACATTTTAAAATTTTGTACAAACTTACTTAATACACGCTCCCATACCAGAATTCTCCGTTTCATGGGATGCACAAGTGTTTTTTTGCCAGAAGGCGCCCGCCCGTGCTAACTTAAATAAATTAAATTATAGTTTTACTTTATTCTAAATATGTTTTAATAAAATAAATATGTATGTTATAATAAATAAATATGTATATATTTAATAAATAAACTACTAAATAAAATTAAGCTAAAATTAGGAGTGATATATTATATAGTTTGGGCCCTATCTGATCCCCTAGCCCCTTGTGACTGATGCCGGAATATATATAAATATATCTCGTTATTTATAACGCAATTTCGAGTTCTGCGAGGGATGAACCTCGATGTGCGCCGGCCCTACTGCGCTCTTACCAACTATGCAACTAATAACCGAGCGACTATTTACGGGCGGTTCCCATCCGGCCCTAATTGCACGTTACTATGATTTGTGGCCGACTGCAAGTTTTCTTCGATGTCTACCGGAAAACTGTTCTTAGCTTCACAGAATAGATATGCTTCGTAGAGGAATTGATGTTATTTATCGACTTCCGAACTTTGTGAGGCTCTTTGAAGTGGATTTGTATGTAGAGGTATATTTAACCTGTATTTTAAATGTACATCGCCTCTTTAGCTGTTATTATTTCGTGCAGTCTCTTCTACGCAAAGGTTGTCTGGAAGGATCGTTTTAAGCCTATTTGTTTTTACCACACTCATTTTTCAAGTTCAATTTGAAGGTTTTTTTGTGGTGTGATAATAAAGTTATATAATATTGTATTGTAGACTATTCTACGTATTCCAGACATAGTGGAAGATAATATTTCTCGTTTATTAAAAAATTAAATTGTGAAGAGCACTTTATTTTGTTATTGCCTCCATCATTGCAGTGGCGTTTTCTTTTTCATTAGATGACGTAACCAGCATTCTTGGCGCACATTTTTCTTATTGCTTCAATTCTTCCTTTATTTAAACTTAACGAATCCCTTGTGTCCATTTAGATTTAGTTTTTTTCAAGTCTACTGCAATCCAAAGTTTTTTGACAATCTCGAAATATATAAGGTCCTACAATAATAAGTGAAAATAATGTATCGTTAACTGGCTACAACCAAAAAGAAAAAAAAAATTCTCTTTCCAGTACAAAGCGATTCAATCAGCTGACTAAATTTCTATTGAAAGGTAAAAAAAAGTACGCGCAAAAAAAATGATTTTTGCTGGAGTGCTCTATTAGTGATACTCTATCATCTGTTAATTTTTTTTTACTTTGAATTGTAGGACCTATATTTTTTACGAATTTTGCTTTAATGAGCTTATTTCTTTAAGTTAAAACAATGTTCTACGAACAATGATATACAGGGATAAGTTTAAATGTGGGTATAAAATAGAAGAGTTTGTACGACTAGACTACATTAATACATGTGGAAAATCAAAAGAGGTGTGTCAGGATCGTAGCAGATGGAAATTCGTAGTCTCTGGCGTGATTATGTGTGTATGTAAGTTTGAATATAACATAAATAAATAAAACAGACTTAAGGAAATTCGAAATTTATTTCGGCTCTGATACCCTTTGCATCTTCACACTGACGCCGCGAAACGCGAAAATTTTAAGACAGAGCGAGATGCAACATATCCATTTTACCGCCTTGATTTTCGTCGCCTTAATGTTGCTACAGCATATGATGTTGTATGTATGTTTTTAGGGTTCCTTTGTTCGCGAGTCCGACTCGCACCGAATTATTATTATCAACGGTATTCAGGTCCTCATATCACAGAGCACATAGTACACGACAAGCCCATACTCGAAGTTTAACGAGTACCCTCTAATTCGATATCCTAAGCTAATCTAATACATGAAGATCGCGTCCGACACATCAGTTAGGCGCAGGTGTGCTACTTCGATGCATTTTACATAGACCATTTTATGCGTTTGAGTCTCGTACGGACCTAAGGTTAGAGCCTCCGGAAAATAATGTTTATTTAAGTATTGTTAGAAATACTATGCTTTGCTAGATATTTATCGCAAGTCCATCCATCCATCCTAGAAAATACATAATAAACTACAGAATGAACTTGATTGTTTTTGAAGAATTTTAGTTATGATAATTGCAATTAATTATTTTGGTATATTTTATTTAGCACGTTCGCAACTTGATTCCCCGTCGAGCGACGGAGATATCAATATGGGACGAGTCGTGCGAGTGAGTGAGATGCAAGCACCTCGTAACTAGCTTACTCATGTCTCTGCAAAAAAGCGCTGAATTAACTCAATTGACAACAGTTTAAATTGTTCCCAAAGGCATTAAATATTATTATGTAAAAGTATACTTCAAACGTTCAAATATGTAGAGAGAATATTCTCGATTAGATAAGTATTTCATTACTTATTCCCATTTAAAAAAACTTTTCATTCTAAAAGGTCTTAAGTGCAAATGGTTGGCTCTAAGACCTTTGCCCCATAGAGAAGTTTGCACTAATTAAAAAAAGTCACCTGGCAAACATGACATTTGTCAAAGAAGGAGTTCAATACTTAACTCTGTCAAATCTGTTACGTCAAGTCACAGTATGATTATTACTATGAGTTTTTTTTAACGGCCTTGTATTGTTATGCCTTTTTGTAGTATTTATATTTTTAGCACAGAAACCCTTAAATTTTGTAAGCCTTAAACATATTTACGTGCATTTGTACCTACTAACATGCTAGAATTATTTAGACCGAGACGGGTTAATTTTTGAACGGTCTTTAGACATTCGGTCTAGTTTGAGTGAACGATTTTTAATTTTATTGTGGAAAAGGTTCCATTGCTTGCAGTCAACCCTTGAACGAAATGAACGAGCATTCAGTATTTTGCAAAGTGTTAGTTTGCAATTATGAACCAATAATCTCCATGAGGTGTTAGAATTTTCGGTGTCTTCTCAGATGACCGCTAGTGAATTGTAGTTTAAGTAATTATTAAAGCAGCAGGCCTATAAAAATAAAATACTTAAAAGTTTTAAAATCGGTTACAGACAAATCGCCTTGATACAATAAAAATAAATTATTTTTTTTAGCTTTTTGAAAAATCATAGCAATAATTATGAAACTCCATTTAAATCTGCCGCAATGATTTGGTAGGTAATATTAATCATAAAAATATGTTACTAGTATGTTGTTTTGTTGTTGTACCGCAATGTTTTTTTAGGGGGATCAACCTTGGAGTTCGATCAGGGCTAAGATAACTTTATGTGCCAAAACGGGTTCAACCGGACACGGCGAGATGGCCATTATGGACCCCTGAGCTTAGAGACCACTAAAGGGGAATAAATAGGGGTCTGTTCTATTTAAGAACCATTTTAGGAGGGTCAGTTGTAGGTCAGATTTATTAAAAGCAGTTCTATGTGTTCGTGTTCTACGATTATATACATTAACAAAAAAAAATGCTAAAAAAATCACGCATTAATTGTTCCTTTTATCTCATTACAAAATGCCACAAAAGGCGTTACAACAAACAAAACACCCGAACTTACTTTCTGCACCTTTTAAAAGGACATCCCATTTGTTTTATTATCTTCATCCCTTGTCGCGGAGAGGGTTATTAGGTTCGCGAGTGGAACAATACCTTCTATTTGCTGGAGGGTCCCGTTTCATTGCGAAGATCGCAGATAACCGGCTGAGCTCTCATCCAGCCCATTGCTTGCACGGTGACAACACTTTTAGCAAATTGGATTTAAAAGTGTACATTTTGTTGTGTTTCAAACATAACGGTGGTAGGTAGCAGAGGATCTCGGTGCAAAATGCACATCATAACATTGTTTTCCTTACTTTTTAATAAAAAAAGTATGTAATAAATGCGGTTTTTCTGTATTCGCGAAAATTCCTTAATAATGACTGTGTTTTGGCATGGAAATTATATAATTTGATGCATTACATTTTGATTGTATTATATTACAACTGTAAACACGCTTTAAAGTTTGTTAATGTAATGCTATCAAAATTAATTAGGATAACTATTACTAAGCAATTACCTCGGGAATTCATGTCGTGTATTTATAATTCTACACATTTCTTAGTTTGGCCAAGTAGTTTTCAAGTCATGCTAAAAACACTTATCTTGCAACAATGTAACTTTTTCTCAATAGAAATCACACAAAACCATGGCGCCCCTACCAAGTAAAAGCAGTCTGCTCGTTACAATAAAACACCTTATTTTAAGGCGATCCTGTCTGATAGAGGAAGTCGATGGCTCTCGGACTAACTAAAATAAATTCCACTGTCATTTCCTATATAGGTTCCCTTTCCTATACTTCAATCAACGAAGGGGTTTAGATGTACAGTGTGATATAATTATAGGTATATCCGGTGTGAATAGAGGTTATGTAACAATAAGAACACATTTTACTGGTCATACAGAAAACAAGACAAAAATTGGCGAAATAAATTGTTTCTATACATAATATACTTATTAAATCGATAGTTATATGTCCTTTTTATACTTTGTCATTCATTCGACTGGTGCCAGACCCAAAGTGGGCCGAAACATATTTCGAAAATTACCTTATTTATTGTTATTATTGTATTTTAAAGTGTCAAACCGAATTCATACCGGAGACTCGGTAAATTTTCAGCACCAAGGTTCAATGGCCCTTTCTGTGAAATACGCAAAATAAAATGTAGACTTTCTATAAAATTGAGTCGAGGTTGTCCCTAAACAAGTATAGATGTACAAAAAAATATTTTTCGTATTTCATAAACAGGGTCATTGAACCTTGTTCCGAGTCTCCAGTATGAATTTGGCTACATAAATAAAAGTAACATTATATTATACTTACTAAATCGATGATTATAGTGATATGTGGTAATATAGCAATAATTATTATCAATGTAATCAGTAGAGGGTATAGGTGATTGGATTATGACCTGCCTTGTTTACTCCTGGGTACCTAGCATAGTAGACCATATCGAGCTTTGACAGCTCGATATACACTGTCTGTCCCTCTTTAGGTGGATCAACAGAGTGAGACAGAGCACTGTATCAAGCTCGATATGGTTTGATATGCTAGACTAGCTGGTGTACATTACTGTTGAAAAATAATCGGTTGTATAAAGTTAAATTGTGTAATCTATGTACTGTACCTACAATGGTCTCCTTACAAAGAAGGCCTTGTTAATTGGAGTAGATTTCCTTTTCTTGCCTTTTAATTTGTGACCGGGAGAGTATTCCGTTTTTAAGCTGGTGATTGGCAATTGTTTTAAGAGGGTCTTCGAGAGAAACTGTTTTGTTGAAATTAGTTCAAGGTATTTGTTTGCAAGAATGTATTTCCATCCAAATATTTCCACTTGTATTGAATAAATTGCAAAAATAAATACATAAGTACATATCATGAACAAAGGGAGGTTTTATCGTCTATATATAGGTAGGTATATTCATAAGTTTTTGTTATAAACATTAAAGAAGCGTGAAGTATTCGAATCGTCCGAACTAAAGTAAAGTAGCCGTTATATCTTCAGCCTTTTCTCTACTGTTTACGTGTAGTCTAGAGTCCACTTGCGTTTAATGTCCTTTATTTAGGACGTCACTAAAAAGGTTCTCGGTTAACGAAGTTCGAACTATTGGGGTCATTAACCATTTTATTTTATATGACCAATAACACTCAAACTTAATTGAAGTTCTAGTAGCAAGGTGGGAACACCTGTTAATCGATTTGTGTAATAAAATGCATGATATTTAGTTGAACTAGTTTTTATTGGTTTGATGTTTTCAACATTCTAGAGTGCGCTCCAAAAATTAAGGGAAGTCCTAGGTTAACTCTACGCTTCGTAGTTCCGCTGTGAATGTAGTACTATTTTAGTTTCTTGGCAAATTATGATTGTATATCAACGTTAATGTTCTGAAGGTACACGATAACTTCTAATTGTTGTTTTTAGAAACCTGGTGAATTAACTTTTTATTGGCATTTTTAACGATGGCCAAATAAAATCAATACACTTAAAGAGTAGACCAACGAAAATGCAAAAAAGTTGGGCGAGGGTTTCGGCACCGCGCTCACCAACCCACCTGCCTGCCAGCGTGTCCTAAGAGTGGCGAATTATTGTAAAGGCCTATATCCAGCAGTAGACTAACCAGACTGATGGATCGACAAATAAAGTAAAGAGCTTCAAAAAAATCTACATTAAGAAAATTAAACATTTTGAAGACCTTGAAAATTACCTAAAAATGAGAAACCGGTCAAAGAGACCAAAAAGCAGTAGACTTTGTAACTATTTACGAAATAAAAATGTATTTCCCATTCGCCTCGAATTCGCCGCATGCGCCTTTGAATTTAATTTAGATCTCTGTCTATCTCTCTCTTTCATCTACCCGTGTCATATATTTGTCTCTATCCGACTCGCCGGAATTTACTTCCCATGATTAAAGATTAACGAACTGTAAAATATGAAAAAAAAAATGTGCCGAACGGGAAACCGACGCGTAACCATGTTTGCCTTCCGAAGAAACTGTAGGTACGATTACAGTGAAACTAGTCAGGCGAAATCTGACGAATGTATCGAGGGGGGTTCACCCAATTCTGTCTCTTTTCTAATTAATTTCAAACCGTGAAACTGTAATATTTTTGTACAATTCCATCCATCCATCCAATTGCCTGTTTCGTCCACTGCTGGACATAGGCCTTTCCAGGATTTCGCCACTCTTGGCGGTCCTCCTGGAATAAATGCCCATACTCACACACGCTGGGCAGGCGGGTTGGTGAGCGCGGTGCCGAAACCCTTGCACCAGTGACGCCGCTGCCCGTCACCAGTGTATGAGGAGGCCCGACAATTGGGGATGGATATACCGCCGCCATCCATCGGGCCCAGGCAATGGTGGGCCGCCTGGTTCTGCCTGAGAGCTGTTCTCTTACTCTCCCCCGAATAACTTCGGGAGGATTTGCGAGTAAGATGGTGGTACCTCCACAGTCGAGCCCGGCACCAGCTCTACCACCTATAATACTTTTAAATTTGTACGATTCGATATGCGATAATTACCATAAACATTGTTCAATCGAAAAAAAAACACGTAACCATGTCGACTTTTGAAGATTTTTTCGGTTTGTACATAATAATTACATGAAAATAGCAGGTAATTAAAGAAAAGGTACTTTAGTAAGTACTTTGACAGATATTTTCTTGAAATTAACGTTTTTTTGACGCGATATTTCGGTTTTCGTAACAGCCACGGCTAAGAGCGTGCTATTTTAAATCATAATTAAGATTATGGTTGACATATTGCTCGAATCTATTCACAAGTTTAATATTATCGGGAAACTTCATGTTTTTATAGGATAACAATATTCCCGGTGGCGTTGAACGTTAAAAGCTGGGTATTTAAAATTCGGTCGACGAAAGTTTCTAAAGCAAATTTTGCAGAGTTTTCCTTCTAACCGATAAACAGCACGAATTTCCCTACGCAACGTTGAAAAGAGAATTTGTATGCTTGCTATGGCGGCCGAACGGTACCAATATTGTAAATTGATATTTGACACAGGTTCTAATGTATCGTTTGCCCCGACCTTTACATGTGACTTTTATTGCTGTATGAACACTTTAAATGTACATTAGCGAGACGACTAGGGTTCCTTGCACTCGTAAAACCAGTTTAGGGAGATAGAAATGTTAAAACATGGTAAACTATGACAGAAATAAATGTATGTATTTTTGACACTATACGATTTCAAGTAAACAAATTAACGTTATATCATTGCGGTTTAGAATCGCATAACTAAAGTAAATTTAATTTAATTTAATTTCAAATGTTTATTAGTTTTACAGCAAAATACAGTTGGGAACAATGGTACATGATAAAATTCTAATAACAAAACTAAATTAAATACAATTTGCTAACAATTAAAACTTTTGCAAGATAATGGCCAGATGACGTCACAATTAATAAATTAAAAATTCAAATAGAAAATAAATCCTGATATAGAGAACTCAGAACCGGAATAGCTCAGGGAAGTCCCGGGTTCGTATATCCAAACTATCATAACTTTTATTTTATGTTTCTCTACAACAATGTTAATTAAAACATGCTTTTGTCGTGATCCGTTTAAGACATTCAGGATTGAATTTTAGACCAGACTAGCTTTTGCCTATGGCTTCGCCTCCTTTTATTTTGTTTTATTCTAATTCTATCGAATCTGTCAATATTTTATTTTAACCATTAATTTGATAGTACGTGTTTGACTTGATTTGAGCCGCGTATCCGATCGAAGTTATTTCTTTTGATAACTGATATCATCTGCTAGTAAAGCACAGGACGAAACTTTTTCTTGTTCTCTGAGTTAATCCTCGGTCAAAGTTTCTGATATCTGTCTTTATTTTCAGGTTGTGTCTTTGGCGAGGCCGTTTTTGCCACGTTTTTGAACGAAATGAAAACGTTTTCAAAATCTAGCCCTAGTTGGCACACGAATTTTGCGTTTCGGCCCGCCAAATAGGAACTAACCGATTTTTCTTAATTTTTCAAGATGTGTGCCGATATACTAATCCTTTGAGACTGTATTGTGAAACAATGTACAGCCAGGAACACAGATCCGTCCGGTCTATAATGCCTGAATGCAGTTTCAGGTGTGACTAAGAATCTTGCCATTGCAATCTTAACCCGATGCACTAGGATGCATTTCACTCAAAATGCACTTGAATTTTTTCACTACAAACGGTGGTTGCGAGCCTCCGGGCTTGCTCCTGGATAAGTTCTAGACATAAATCTCTGCAAAAGACTTGCAGGTGTTGCACAAAAGTAAGAAAATCACAGTTGCATAGCCCATGAAGCCCACGGCGCAAAACTTAGACTTCTAGTAACGTAACGTCGATCCTAGGCTAGCTAGGCTTTCTTAATCTAGAAACGTTCGTGACGAATGTAGAGATCATGTCACGTTTTTTTTTGTATGTGTATATGTGTGTGTGTGTGTGTGTGTGTGTGTGTGTGTGTGTCTAGTTAGTGTACGAACATTTTATGAACATTTTATTTATTTACATTATAAAGCTGTGTGTCATCCGTCACCGTCTTGCCCGCCGGACTCTCAGACGGCGAAAGCAGCAGCAAATATGTTAGCGAAAAGCGTTTTCATACTTTAGTTTTGTTTTGTGGCCGTAGCAACGAAATTAACCCAAATACTTTATCTTGGGTTTTTCATAATAACTCCACGGGTGTGTTAGCACCTCATTTATCGATTCACAAAGTGCTTTTCCTCGTTATAAACGACCCGTCGTCAAATGAAACGATCGATAAAAGTCGCCTGAATATATGTGGCAAATACATGCAATGTCGTAACGGGGAATTCCAGTGAATTTCAGCCAAGGTTGCGGCAAGTACCTTGGGCGTGGAATCACATAAACAAAAATTATGTGCGGCGCGCCCGAAGTGTCGCTACGCTAAGTGTCTTAATAGGAAACCCCAGTAAATTTCAGCGGAATGTGGGCGTGTAATGATATAATTAGAAATTATGACTGCGACACTGCGGCGCCCGTAGGCGAGTTTACGGGCGCCTCGCAGGCGAGCACCCGCTGTGTAACGTTCGACTGCACTTTCGTATGTTGCGATGTATTCGCTGATGGGCTCCAAGCCGCTGTCGATAAGCCTGAGTAAAATACATGATTTTTTCTTCAAAGATAGCACAGTCGCCGCACCTGATTCCATTGTGTGACCGGGAGCTCCATGCAGCGTTGGAGAGTCACCTGCACCGCGGTTTTATCGGTAGCTCGATGGTGCGACGACTCCGACACGAAGTCTTTTAAGATTATATGTAACGTAACGTCGTTCGTAAGCTCACCTGCTCGTAGACCTTTGCTACAGACATTCCTTAATCTTGAAACGTTCGTGACGAATGTAGAGATCATACCACGTTTGTATGTGTATATGTGTGTGTATGTATATAGTTATCGTACACGTACACGTATGTTGCATAGGTAAGATAGTATGACGTGAACATGTCTTTACTACGTTTACTACGACCGTCGTCATGTAGCAGTCAGCATGTCAGCAATGATAGTATAACGTTAGGGTGCCGGAGCAGCAAGCGCAAGTACGAACGTCTGATATATGCACTCTGTATCAATGCGCCGCAACGCTCGAGACACATCGATGGTGTAATGTTGCATAAACATTATTTACATTATGAAAGCTGTGTGTTATCCGTCACCGTTCTGCTCGGACCCTCGGACGGCGAGATGTTTCGCTATGTTAGCGAAAAGCGTTGTCAAACTTTACTTTTGTGTAGCAACCAAATAATCCCAAATACCTTATCTTCGGTTTTATAAAAACTAGCACGGGTTCGTTGCTACGTCATTTCGTGATTCCCGAAGTATTTTTCCTTGTTAGCCAAACGATTAAACCCATAGGTATAGGTCAAATAATTATTTGACTTATCGACCCGTTGTAATGAGGATAACGATCACTAAAAGGTATGTCGCTAGGCATGACCATGTGTGGCAAGGCCGAATGATGTCATTGGGAATTCACCTGAATTTCAGCCAAGGTTGCGTCTATCGTGTAGTTAATTAAACATTCTCGCCGCGCCCCGTTGCTATATGCGCACCTTTGAAAACAAAATCACGGCAGGACTTTTGTATGTTGCGACGTGTTCGCTGATGGGCGCCAAGCCGCTGTCGATAAGCCTGAGTAAAATACATGGTTTTTTCTTCAAAGATAGCACAGTCGCTGCACCTCATTCCATTGTGTGACCGCGAGCTCCATGCAGCCTTGGATAGTCACGTGCAGAGCGGTCTTATCGGTAGCTCGGTGGTACGTACGGCCAAGACGGAGTTACACCTGGTCGGCGTGCAAGTTAATCATGTACGGAGTTTGAAAAAGAGCATGTCAAAACGTATGCACGTTGTATTAGCTACATTAGGTACAAACCCAACTTTAGTTTAAAAACAAACGGTATGATAACATTTATTTAGTTATGGCATAAAAATATGGTGAAATTTCCGTTGACGTCAGGGTTTCAGCCAAACCACAGAAATAGTTGCCTATTATTACAATGGTATCGGCATTATTTCTGATGGGTGACGCAAAAGTATAAACCGCTCGCGATTTAACCACAATTATTTATTAATTTTATTTCAGGATTAATGCCTGAATGCCTAATCAATTTTCCTTACATTGCGTCATTGGATCGTTCATTTTGCGGCCGCTGATATCAGCAGGCTACTATATAAGGCCCAAATCTTCCTTGATATTCATAAACCCACCGACAGCCACTGAGTGAACAAGTTCGCCCACAGGAATACTGTGACCCGTGACTCGTGACCCTCCGTGCTCTATGTAAGTATTGAATATTTAAATTATTTATTTTGTGCATTTTTATACTTCTCCTGTGCCTTCTTTCCAGGGATAAAGCGCCTGTTTTATGACTGAATTCAATATTTTATTTCTTTTCATTCGCAGCTACTGAATCAAAATGCTGCCAAACAGTCTGCTGGTGCTGATGGCGGTGTGCATGCTGGTCACGGCGAGGCCTGAATCAAAGCTGGAGCTGCCCAACCATCAAAAAGCTGTGAGTATCGAATTTCTACAAACTCCTATCAACGACCCATTCAAGTTTCTTATTACCGTTGCAACTACTAAGCAAAGAGTTTGTCCTATGCCCCGACTCTCAGTACGTCTTGTAAGCTTCAACGAAATTAATGTTAATTTTTCTATTTACAGATGACCGATCCCACCAGGTCCCGCCGGAGTGCCGAAGGACCACCAGAGTCGCACGTCGTCAAGAAGTCCGGGGTGCTGGGGACCCGCATCGGATGGCGTGAGGGCCCAGACCCCAACACATACTGGGAAGTTTAGGGGAACAATACGCTTATTTGTTTTTTTATACTTTTTAAAATAAAAGTTATTGTACAATATTTCCTGGTATTATTGACGTAGATAAGCTGACGCGACACCGCGTCCAGTAGGTATCCCAACTGTTGTATATACCTGGCTGCGAGCTTAGGTTACCATCGGTCTGCTAGGCTACATGCACATGTAATGTGCATCGGACCGATGTGCAGATATAGACGTCACGCTGCAACTTGTGCAACAGATACTGCACTCTAATAGGTCGAGCATAACGGCTTGGGAGTTAGCACCATTGCATGATAGAACTGTGTCTCCTGAGTTCAAAAATACCACTCCCCGCTCCCCCCGACCCTTAACTTTGGAGTTATAGGCCGTACGGACTTGTGTCATTGGGTGTACATTTTGCCTATAATACATTACACTGTATTCTCTGGGCGCAAAACGTCAGAAGAATGATGAAGCGACTTGGCAAAGGATAACGTTTCCGTAAAAGGGAAAAATTATCTGTTGTTTAACAAGATTGCTTTTATGTACCTTTATATTGTTTATAGACATTATGCTGCAGTTGCTTTTCCGTAGCTGCATAGGTCTCTCTGACTACGGCGTATTGGGTCTACGAAATGTAAAGCCATGGACTCGTAGCACATGCTACGCCGTAGTATTGCGTTAAAACCGATATCGTAGAATACATGTCAATTTAATGGGCTTTATCATATTGTTGGAAAGGGTATACGAAACGCGAACTTTAAATTTTAGTAATAAGTTGTTGTTGAAATCAAATCTCATATAAAAGATATATTTATAAAATTACTTTCCTATCGACGGCGAAAGTTTGAAGTGTATGTCTAACAAAGATTAATGAGGGAAAACATTTCTCCCGAATCCAGCTGAACCCTCAAATCAACTGATACGGGAACATCTGATTGATTGATTGATTGAGCTACACAGTTTACTCCATTATTGAGGACTCAATTTATTTTGTCTACCCGCAGTTTTGGGCACCTTCTCGGTAGCTCGGTTTATGTGATCTAGATTTTTGGTAGCTCTTTTAACATTGTGTTTTTATAGTAAAGTTGTATGATTGATTGATCTGGTTATACACGGGTATATTTTTGGTGGTTCTTTTAAAAACGTGATTGGGAAATGAAAATTTGGCACAGTGAGAAGTACACGTAAACAAAGTGGCGGGGCAACACTATAAAACCACGTTTATTTTGAATTCTAAAATTTAGATAAAAATAATTTAACTTGAGTGTCTACTCAACAGAACTAATATATTAATTTATCGTTTAGCAAAACTAAGCACCGAAATATGTTAATACATTTATCCGAGTAATTTATGATCGATCACAAGCAACCTAACACTTTTTGACTTTAGTTGGAAGCCTATCGTAAATTTCATAGAAAAAGAAATTGAAAATTTTGTAAGTCATTTTAGTAAAAACTTATTTCATACTTTATGATCAGAGGTGCAATTGTGTAAGCCAATGGTATTCAAATTGATTGTCATATGGCTATTCGGCTAAGGAAATTAGCCCGTTTGACAATTGAAATCGTACATTTTTGGCTATCAAATGGTTGCAATTGTCTTGTTTTGTTGTTGATAACCAAAAACGTACGATTTCAATTGTTAAACGGGCTTGTTTGCGTAGCCGAATAGCCATATGACAATCAATTTGAATACCATTGACTTACACAATTGCACCTCTGATCGACAATATGATCAGATCATGAAATGATCAATTCTACGATATGGCCGCATTGACCTCTCATAAACAAATAGACTCACAATCTCGCTCAAAAAGTGTCCGCGATGCATTTTGTCACCGCTATAGGGTGACAAAATCGAATGATGATTTCGTACAACTGACATTGCATCTTATGTTAACGACATAACGTCCTAATTTGGTTGAAGCATTTTTCCTACTATGCACATCGCACCTTCGGACACTTTCTGACGAACTTTTCTTAGAGACTGTGTGTCTAGTTGTTTATGAGAGGTCAATGTATGGCCACCACACATTAAATTGTACAAGATGCCTGTTAAGCAAATCTGTACTATTCATAAAGTAGTTAAAGTCGAGTCTGTACATACATTTAATATTTTTGAGAAATTTTAAATCAAATTGGTTGTTATTATTAGTTAGTATTACACTGACGCCAAAAGTTTTTTTTAAATGTTGTCTTTCTGTCTGTATGTTACGTTTTAACTCGAGAACTACTCAAGCGAAGCCGCGGAAAAATCCTAGTAGTAAGTATAACTCAAAAATTGGAAGGAATAACGACAATATTTCGAGGATATCGATCGGTAGAGTGCTCTTATGAAAGAGGAAGAAAACGAAGCTAAATTTCAAAGATGGCGGCGCAAGATTCGATATTTAAAGCCGACATAAACTAGCAACTAGAGCTCGCGCCTACAAAGAAGCTTCGCGTTGAAGCTCTTACTGAAGACGAAATATGAACCATAATACCTCAATTCAGGGGATGTCTTAGGCGGCACGAACTTTAGCAAGTTTGTGGTCCTTCGGGCGGTGCTCACAAACTGAGGGCATTATGTTGCAAGTGCATCTGGGGTACTCTCCTGTGACTCTTGGTGGGGTTTTTAGAAGGTTTTAGTATGACGTTATAAAATGGATACCCTGAGCTTTTGGCCCCGTTTGAATTGTTATGTGCTGTTACACTGGGATTTCAGAGAAAATACGAATCATGTTTTTTAATAGGTGGTAAAATTTTCGTGATTTTCAACACAAAAACGATAGGTACCGAATAGTACCCTTTCATACAAACAACTTTTACAATATGCCAACCCTAAAATGGCGAAAATTAAATCATCTGTTTTAGTAAGAACTTATAAAGGTATGCATAGTAGTAAGTTTTTATTGTATGCATTTTTATTTGTTTGTATGATTACTCCTTGTGCTTTTTTTATTCCCTTAAAATAATAACGGTTTCCTGTAAGAAATCTCTATTTAGAGATAAGCTCACCAATGTACATACCTGTTCTATTTTTGTAAATATTTTTCTGTATGTGTCTCCTTGTGTGTACAAATAAAGTATTTAGTATAAGAATAGGGTTGGTGTCTATTGCAGTTTTTTGTGGAATATTGGCTCTAGAGCAAAAATCTACAAAGTATTCTTTGTCATCATTTCCGGTTTCCAAAATTACCATAATGTTTTTGCGTACGTTCTTTGTTGAAACCGTTAAATTGTGTACAACCACACAGCCACCTTCACGAAATCATGATTGTCTTGCTTCTTGTCAAGCGAAGAACAGAGACAACCTAAATTTTTACTTAATTCTCAGTAGAAGCATATAACGTTAATTCGTTGCTCGACTCTAACGTCAGGCGCTGAGCTTTCCATATACATGAGCTTATCTTCAGACACTCGATTTTGAACTTTTGATCAAGGCAATAGAGTTTATTTTGGTTGTCTTATTATGTTAGTAAAGTGTACGTGGGCGCGTGGATAGAGCGTAACTATATGTTATTATTATGTTCCTTGATATGTTTTTTTTTTCAAGTTTTCTTAGTGTTACCTTTGTAAGGGTTTTCGTCGGTTGGGAACCTTTTTCTAGATTTTACTAGAATTCATCATCATAAGTGTATATTTTATTCGTTGGTCCGTTTGAAGCTTGAATAAAATTACGATGCTAAAACATTTTGCAATTTTCGTTGAAGCAAAATTAATCTTCTTCATATTTGGAGAAAAATAAATTTCAGATGAGACGCAGAAAAAAATAATTTAGTGTTTATTTTCGCAAACTAAATAATATATCTGGTAATACGCATAAAATTTAGCAGAAGAAATATTTAAGCCTGAAAAATATTGCACAGTCTATGATTAAATTTCTTGGAAAGAAAGAGTAAAATATATTCTTGAAGGTGAAAGTAGGGGGTCGTCATGTTAATTTAATCTTTATAAATGGATCGTATTTATGAATAGTAATTAATAATGGTCTTAAGGCACTTATGCACGCCACCGTTTTGGTACAAAATTTGATAACCCGTTTCTCCGTTGTTTTTCGTTATAGTCCAACGTATAAGACCTCTATCATCTGTTACTGATATTTTAAAAGGCACCATTTAGCCAAAATTTTGAATATTGGTTTTGTTTTAAAGATATCAAGCTTGACAGTTTTTTTCAATTTTTTAAATTTATATAATATAACTTACTCAGAGTTTATCTGTGGCGGCGCTTTACATACAAAGTTGTTTTCTTGCCTTAAATTGTACCGATACCAAAGTTTAACATTTCAGCCAAATAGTGACTTTGTAAATGCCTGTATTAAACTATAGAGGTAATAAACTTTAGTCTATAATGAAAAACAACAGAGAAACGGGTTATCAAATTTTGCACTAAAACGGTGGCGTGCCTATACGCCTTATATCAAAAAACCAACATCTATTTTTATATTTGTTTTCTACATAAAAGGAAATGAATCCTATTAGATGCAAAACTAAAGTGTAGCATTGTGGAGCCTCTTAAATAAAATCTTGAACTCCCTTCCGCTTTTAATTAAATGTGACGCAACATGTTATCAAAGTTTTTTAATACAAAAGAAACAGGTATTTTAAACCATAGAATGAACTAATTTTTTTTTGTTATTTTTCCCGGTATAATTATATCTGTAAAGTTTTATTTTTACAGCCATAGAAGCCCTAAAATTTCATGACTATAATAAACTGAAAGAATATGACATAATAGAACTGCGAGTTCATTCGTCTCTCTGTCTTGGAAGAAACTAAACTTTCGCTGTGTGCCAACATTAATTATACAGGTTGTAAATACAAAGTAAAGAATCCCTTTAGGGTATGAAAGTATACACGATTCTGATGTCATTACGAGAAAAAAAAATAACTTTGAATTTTTACAAAAAATTCCATCACTTTTCTAAGCTATGGCTACGCAGCTCACCGGCCTCCCCACACACCTAATTGCACCCCGCGACCCGCACCCCTCATCCGAGTGGCCAGCGCCGAGTGAGGGTGTCCACGCGATTAGTGTATTTTGAGTAAAGACAATCGTCTTATTATGAGGTACTGGTACTTTATTTAGAGATCCCAGTATTTAAAATAATATCTTTACCGATCATACTAACACACCCTAAAGGATTCTTGCCTTTGCTTTTGCACCCGGTATATCATCCATACTAATGATATATTATTAATATTGGCACACAGCGAAAGTTTAGTTTCGTCCAAGACGGAGAGGAATGAACTCGCAGTTCCATCATATCATATTCTTTCAGTTTATTGCCTCCTTCGCTAGTCGTCTTGTTCGTCCACGACTGCAGTATTAACACAAGCTTTAGTTCTCAACACTACAGAAGATCTGTGGGCCTCGACCAACCTCTTCATATAACTAACATTCTCCGCCAGCCGCTCTACATCAAATTTTCCTAATCGTACTCGCCTATAGTCGGTGTTTTATACGCTCTAGGGCAGAGTTTCTCAAACTGGGGTCCGAGACATAAGTCCCAGGGGTCCACTGGTCAGTCCACTCTTAACATATTTATTACTAGCTTTTGCCCGCGGCTCCGCCCGCGTGTTATTCGGCTTAACGACATGCTTTTTTCCGCGATAAAATTAACCTATGTGTTAAGTTCCCCAACTTAATCTAATATATCTATTCTAAATTTCATCAAAATCCGTCCAGCCATTTCAGCGTGAAAGAGTAACAAACACACACACATACACACAAACTTTCGCATTTATAATATTAGTGTGAAGTGTGATGAGATAACATAGCCTTGTCTTATTTTACCACAAACGATACTGACCGTGCTAATTAGAGACCTGATTTTTCAATGATATTGATCTATCCTACAGGAACCATGCATTTTTCCGGGATAAAAAGTAGCCTATGTGTTAAGTAAGGGGATAAGCTATATCCATTCTAAATTTCATCCAAATCCACTCAGCCGTTTCAGCGTGAAAGAGTAACAAACATACACACACACACACGCACAAACTTTCCCATTTATAATATTAGTAGGATAGGATTAGTAGGATATTGAGTCCAAACAACAGTCCCTTTCATTGACTTAGTTTTAATACAATTTAAAGAAGTATTAATGTAACTCACCAATAAAAGTGACTTTTAATATCATGCTTTATTTTCTGTTCCCAAAATTTTCTTCGACAGGGGTTCGTGGAATCTTTGAAATTCTGAAAGTGGTCCGTTTCTACAAAACGTTTAACGTTTAAGAATCACTGCTCTAGGGATAACATTTTAAATTGTATGCCAGAAAACAGGCAAACAGGTGTGATTGTATATTAAATATTATGTTTATAATGTTTTTGAGAGCAAAAAAAAACATAATTCTGCAGCTATATGAATAATGCCGCGGATAGAAAGAGAGGCATACAGATGGATGGGGTTTGAAAAAACCGAGAATTTATAAGTGCCCTGCCTTGGCTACGTGAAGTATTTTACAGCTCCACAGATATCGTGGTGGTGTAGTAGTCATAACCGCATAGCTCACAGTTTTCATTTCCAGCCAGTTCTGAACCTAACCAGACTGCTGGCTAGAAACTAGGTTAATATTGTATTCACCTGTCTCATTTACTTTATTTAGTTATTATTTTCTGTTGCTGTATTTGTTGGAAATATTTTTGAAACGTGGCTTTGATCGCTCTTTGCATATATTTTTTCATTATTTTTTTAGTCCCTTGTCTGACCTTTCAATACCTTTCTATAAACTTGAATACCTTTCTGGTGTTCTGTGCTTAATATCAGAGTTCCGAATTACATAAGGAATGTGACTTTTGAACTGAATGTTGATATTAATATGGATAGTACCTACAACGTCAGGGATGGATTTTTATGTCCGATAGTAATTAAAACACGGATCAAACTCAACAACGCCAGCTGGGTAATGATTGTTGTGCCACAACCTATATACAATATACATAAATGTACAACTAAATATTTGGTGTTTTTAGTTCTAAATCGTCCCATTTTCCACATAGATTTTTTTCAATACATTTGTTTTTCCTTGAGGTTAGAAACTTATTACCCCGTATATCATAAATATTTGAAAACTGCAGTACTTTGCTATGTAAGATATATAGGATAGCAATAAAACGTTAAGAGCTAGGATTTGAAACCGCGGTAAAAAGTTACTGTCTAGCCTTAAGACTCCATCATGTCGAGATATTTGTCTCGTTCCAAAGCACTTAAGGCCTCGTAAATTATTAAGGCGCCAGCGCTGCGCCGAGAGAAGTTGCATGCAATACATTCTAATTTAAAAATAACACGCAGCTTGTGGATCTTGTTACTTTTAAAAGGGAGTAAGTTCAGAGTAAAAAAATTGAGGTAAAAATGAACTTGCGTCGTATGTAAGGGTTTCGGCCATGGACACTGATGTTGTTTGTTTAAAATATCCATAATCGATTTTCAGCAAGTGATGCAGCATATTTTTTCAATTATATGTTCATATATAAGGTGAAATTTATTTATACAGCCAAATTCATATTTGGTAAGTGATTAGTGTGACGGATCGATAACACTTTTAACTAATTTCGCAAAACAAATTGTTGACATCCCATAGTAACTGACTCGGAGCTGAAGTTGCGTTTGCATGGAAAACAACTTTTACGAATTCCACAAAAAGAGTTATCAAACCTTGATACTGAGCACTTACCGAGTCTGCAGGATAATTTTGGCTGTATAAATGTCACCTTATGTACTACTTCGGTAAGACGGACGGCCAGACACACTTTGTTTTTTGATAGAAACCTATTTGAATGTCAATATTTTAAACAATGTTGATCAATATATTTTATTCAAGGGATGTTAGAATTCAAAGTCGTACGCTTTTATAAGTGAATCCCAAGAAGTACTCCAAAGTTCAATGTCACTTGTTAGGGTTTCATTTCTCTTTCAACCAACTTAATGTCAAATTGGAGTAAAACAAATGCAGCAATAGTCCGGCACCTTTATCCTATTGCCGTTTATTTATCTTTTCATAAAGGTGCTGCCCCGCTATGCCATAACTTGCGAACATCAGCATAGATACTGGCAGCCGCTTCATTTTGCCATAAAATTAGTTCAAAAAGGTTTTATTTTGTGGGTTAGTCGAAATATTTTTCCACACTTTTTATACAATTATATAAGTGGAGCAGTGTAAAAGTAGCTTTACTATATTTTTTCTATTATTATTATAAAAATAATATTTTACTGTTTTTGTGCGGATGGTTAGGCATGATGGTTATATATATAATATTTTTATTCCTATTTCTCTATTTTATGCAGGTGTATTACTTTATTACATTTTAGTAGCCCAACCTTCATATTTTTTGTATGTATTTCCCTTTTTTATTTATGAACTTATTTCTTCATTGCATTATGTATATATAATATTTTTATTCCTATTTCTCTATTTTATGCAGGTGTATATTTTATTTCCCGTATTATTATATATTTTTTTTATATTCTAAAGATATATTATATTGTTATAATTAACTTTGACTTGTAGAAAGTATACTTTAAGTATCTATTTTGCAAAAATAAATATTTTGATTTGATTTGATTTATTTTTATTGTTCCACGATTGGATTGGGATTCAAAAGTACCGTTTGCATAATAGGTAGTAAAGTGTGTTTTTTTTAGAGGTATAGAACTTTGAAATGGAATAAAACAAAGATGATTTTTTTTATTGATATGAAATTTATTTTATTCGAAAGACAACCTTCTGGCATTATAATTTAAATATGACTTCTGGCATATGTCCGCCACGGCTGGCTCGGACGTAGTCTAATCTGGAAGTCCAATTTTCGATGACTTTTTCCAACATTTGTAGCCGTATATCGGCAATAACTCCCAGAATGTTGTCCTCCAAGTGGTCAATCGTTTCGGGCTTATCGGCGTAGACTTGCGACTTCACATATCCCCACAGAAAATAGTCAAGTGGCGTTAAATCGCAAAATCTTCCATAAAGTGGATGGACACATATCCAATTCCTGTGCACGGTGCTGGATAGACTGATTCGGGTCTTCCTCTACGTTACGCTCTATAGCAGCAATGACTTCTTCTGTTCGCACTGTACGACAACTCTGTGGATGCGTATTATCATTTAGAGTAAACGTGGTGCAAAAACGTTTTATAGTTAATTGAATTAATTGCTCTGATGGACGATTATGTTAACCGTAAATTGGACGTAATGGGCGATACGTCTTTCGAACAGAACCATGATTTTCAAAATAAATTTGCACAATTTGGAAGCATTGTTCAGGCGTCAATCTATTCATGTTGAAATGCCAAACCAAACTAAACATAAATCACTTTACAGCTGACAAAATGACCGCCAGTTAAAAAAGTGTTGCCAACTTAAAGTTCTATACCTCTAAAAAAAACACCCTTTACAAATGAATTTGCTAATTAGGTACATAAGCCCATCAAGTAAAATAATAATCAAATTTTTGTGTTTTATGTACTTACTGATGTTTATAAAAGTTTATTGATTAATAATATTGCTTCTCCAGAATATGAAAAGATCGCTGATTTAGTTGTCTGAACTGTTTGCTGAATCTATTTTCAACTGTTTTATAAATGAAATCTTGAAATTTTATTTGACAAATCTGGCACTATTTGGCATTGATGATGAAGTTGATAAACCCATGAGTGATTGATCCTCAAAACAAATGGGGAGCTGACAATATTTTCAAGAATATCATTTTATTTTAATTCCACAAAATATTATTTTTGTAAAATGTTACATTTTCTCCACATTATAATTTCGCAGTACTGAATTTTTTTACATTATTAACTTTGTATTGGGGTCTTACTCGCGATTACATTATTAACTTTGTATTGGGGTCGTTATCGCGAGTAAGACCCCAATACAAAGTTAATAATGTGTGAAAATCGCGAAAGTTTAAAGTTTACTGAATTTTTTAAACGTATTTTTGTACACCCTACCTTTGGTAACTGGCATTTGATACATTCGCGTAAAGTTGACGTGAGCACCTCATTCCCAATCCAAACGTGGAACAATAATACCAACAATATGACTATTTCGTAATTAGATCATACATCAATGGTATTTAAGATTTTTTTTTCATTTTTAGCTAAATTATGGATGTCCAGGGGACAAGGTTTGTCCATCGAATTACTACAAAAAGCCATAATGTTGACTCGGTAACGCTTTAATTTTGCAAAAAAAAATAATTATGAAACATAAACGGTCATAAGACAATTACATGTAAAAAAGAAATAAGGTGTGGGTGCCGTGCCATGCTTACTACGGTTTTGGCAACGACGTCGTTTTTGTTTTTCAACCAACAAGACCAGTAGGTAAGTGTTTTTTAAATCCGACCAAATAAAATATCTACGTCTACCCATTTGCTCTCAAGCTTGATATAAAAGATGTATCATTTATAGGCTACTAAATTTCTAACATACTAAACAACTTTAGTTCTAGAGCTTTTAAAACTACGCCAAAAGTTCAGTATGAATGGGAAAGTTTAATCTTTTATGGGTTATTTCTTACTTAGTTACCTTTGTTCAGGTTTTGTAGCTCGCCGCTTACACATATGCGCCGTAAATTTTCTAAAAAAGAGTTCTAGTTGAGTGGCATATCTGCAGCTATTACTGCTGAGAGTACGCCATAACTTGTGAACGTTGCTGTAAAGCGGTATAATATACGGCTCGGGGCGTCGCTTCCGCCGCATTATAACCGAGGGATTATCGACTAGCTAGCCTCTCTCACTGCTACAAGCTGGCTAGCAGCGGCCGCGGCTTCACTTGTTTTTTATTATTTGTAACACTACCAACTATTATATCTGTATAGTTTCGGATAAAAGAAATTGATTAAATCAGTGGAACGATAAAATCTGTTAAAATACTCGTATTTGTCGCCGACTTGATGGCCGTTGGGGCCGAAAGTTGGGGCTGTTATAGTTTATAGGTGGTCTCGGATAGTTCTTCCTAAAGGCAACGGCGTACACAAAATTCGTACAATTCCTATCTCCCTTATAGAAAATTTGACTCCGTAGTTTTTGAGCTATGCCGTATTTTCATAGACAAACAGACATCGAGGTCTCCAGTCATGGCTTCCATTTTGTTGGACCTAATTACAAAATAGTTCCAAACCGAGTTTTCATGGGCTAAAGGGGCTGGACACACAGCGAGCGGTTTAGAGTTCCATCAAACTATGTGCGTTCTTCTTAACCATCGCAGCTGTACTAGGTGTGTAAAGGTCCAAGCCTTCGCATATATTACAGTGAACGCAGAACGCAGAACCGTTCAGTGTGTCCGGCGCCTAAAGAACCGTAAGTAGCACGACTTGAAAATCCGTGGTCCGTAATAATAAACATAACAACGTTCTGATTAGGGCCTGAATATCAAAATAACTTTTGTAATAATGAAAATATTCTTTTTATTATTGTTGATATTTAATATTCTCGGGGGACAAAAAGTTTTCTAAGAATCTCAGAAGTAAAAACCGAAGAAGTGCGAGTCGGACTCGCTCACCGAGAGTTCCGTTAAAGACTATATTTTCTATTATTTAATTACAAATGTATGGTTTTCAGATTTTTTTCTATACTCCAAGTATAAGACGGCATTATTTGCCAAATTTCATACTCAACCGAAAATACCCTTTAAATTTTGATTCCCTTGAGAGTGTCGAAATATACGTTTTTTCCGGCATAAATGGCCGTATCTTTTTTTTCGTTAACTTAAAAGTTTGATTTTTATCACAGCTTCAAATGACTGTAGCCCTGAGTATATCGTTTTAATTTCAACTCGATACCTCCATGCGTTTCCGAGGTAAAGGTTCTTGACCTTAGGCTACGTATAAGGGCTCCGTTTTTTCTTCTTGGTACCCTAAAAAGTGATTCGTTAAAATTATTTTGAATTGTGATCCTTATTTTTTTGCAATAAAAATATAATTAAGCCAGAAGAGGTAAAAATCCGTTGTACTTGTAAATACTTTCGTTATATAAGGATGGTTACTTTAAAGTTACACCCTGAAATTGTACATGATCGAAACGCAATTTAAGGGGGAACGTTTCGAGCTCGGTGCAAAATGCACAACTTATGATTGTTTTTTTTACTATTGCATAAAAAGTACTAAATAAATGTGATATATGGCATTTTGCGACCATTGTATAGTGTCAATTAGGCTTTATTTTGTAATGTTATGTATTACGTTGTAAATGAATAGGCATACAAACTTAAAACATGCTTTTAAGTTGGTATACCCATTCATTTAAAACGTAATGCACAAAATGACGCAATTCTGCTAAAAACCCCTGATAATTATTCAACAATAGTCGCAAAATAAGATGAAACTATTTTATTTCATACATTTTATTTTAAAATAAGGTAAACAAACTTATGTTATGCACTTTGCACTGAGCTCGAAACGATACCCCTTAATTTCGAAATGTTTTAGCCGATTTAGGTAAAATTAAGGTACCCACAACAAAAATAATTACATGAGTGTTTCAAATTAATGATATACTAAATGTATACTAATAATATGTACTTAAAGCAAAACACTTGCCCAACGAAAGAAAGACATTAAATTTTCTACACTGACTGATACACAAAAAAAAATCTTAGCTCTATTAAAAATACAAGTCCAGGTGTAAAAGTTTTACTGAAAAATCTGCTGCTTTAATTAAAAGTTGAGAAGTTTTCAGAGTTTTTGTTAATTCATATTACTAAAACGTCGCACTTTTATCCGTAGCGAATACTTTGAGCAGTTTTGCCTAAAAGTCTATCTAAAAAGCGTTGTGTGTGTTCACAAATGTTATTTTCTTATTTTATTTTATTTATTTATTACACTTAATGTACATTTACACAAAAACATGAAACGGGATATTAAGAAACAATTTCATATTTTACAAAGGCACTTATTGCTAATAGCAATATCTTCCAGGCAACCTTTGGGTGGAAGAGAAGATGTGAAATAAAAATATAGAGGAGAACATGTAAATGTAAAATAAACTAGAGGAAATCTAAAACTACATAAACTAAATAGAATTAATATTAAGTAATGCCTAGTGCTATAAACGAGTACATAAACTTACACAAAAAAAAGAATAGATGTACATAAATAAACACATAAATTTACATATACATATATGTATAATTACATATATTAATTTCTTATTAGGCTTACGCTTGGCCATTATCACGCCTGATCTAAAGCGTTGATAATACCTAGGATGAAAAGCGTTCGCCCATAAACTGAGAAATTGACAGCAAGCCAGCCGTAATCAGTCTTTTCATGGGCTCCCGCAAAATCCACAGAACTATAAATCGACAAATAAAGGATTCATGCAGTTATTTTTTAATATGTTGCTGGTTTTGTTGGAATAAAATTATTATTCGACAATCTTATATTTTATATACTCGTTACTCTAACACAATTTATAACAACGATAAATTTGACTGCATATAGATTCGACTGAAATACAACCATTTACCTTATAATTAATGAATGTCTCAAAAACTACTTGAATTTCGAGTAATTTTCGAACATGAAACGCGGATTTTCATTACAAAAGTTTGAGATTAAATCATGCAGCATTCTTACCGTTTCTATACTGAAATTTCACTATTACTATGCGTTGCTCGACTGAAAAACGCTACACGACTTAACCTTAAACTTTGCTCATGACACATGCAAAAAAATCGCGTTCCATGTTTGACACACCGAAAGTTATTCGAAATTCAAAAGTCAAGCTGGTTTTGAGACACCATTTATAAGCCATATCTGCTAAAGAAATTGAACCAAGTTAATAATTTAACATCACGACCGACGTACGATCGATTTTTCATAATTTTAATGCCTAAAATTATTTACATTTCTTTGGAGCTACCTTCCTAGTTGAGGATCAGTCAAACGATGATATAAAAATATAATTAGCTTTGTAGCAGTCATATGATATGAATCCAGGATTTCAGGGAGAGCAAAACTTAGAAGGACAATTACCAAAAGACTAACAATAACAAAATTTATGCCGAAAACACTCAACGACTTAAAATTTCAAGTTCTCCTTTAACTGTTTAACTTAACTCGTAAACACTTCATATGTGTTCTGAGGAAAACACATAAACTGTCAACACTTAGAATTATGTCACTTACATTTTCGTCTCTCCGGGCGACCCTTAAACAGAACAGGCAAAATCTGCATCACGAACCTTCATTTGCACGAGCAATTTTGACCTTTTGGTGGTGAAAAAGTTATTATTTTACGTAATGCGGAAGTGGGATACCAAATTTTATTGAATAAAAGAAACTAAACCAATAAAGTGAATAATATACAGAATGCTAAGTGCGAGTTTCCATCGAATGACTTTACTACCGCGTGAATCGAGTTAAGCCGGGTCTCCAGCGCACGTTTTGTACTACACACTAAACAAAAACTTGTACACAAAACATTGTTTCGCTACACATTTTTACTGATAAGCATGCAGGAGACACGGGGCTTATAAACACAAATATGTAGCGGAACAATATACTGTGTAGATGTTTTGGTGTAGTGTGTAGGACAAAACGTGCGCTGGAGACCCGGCTTAACTCGATTCACGCAGTAGTAAAGTCATTCGATGGCAACTCGCACTTAGCATTCTGTATATTATTCACTTTATTGGTTTAGTTTCTTTTATTCAATAAAATTTGGTATCCCACTTCCGCATTACGTAAAATAATAACTTTTTCACCACCAAAAGGTCAAAATTGCTCGTGCAAATGAAGGTTCGCGATGCAGATTTTGCCTGTTCTGTCTAAGGGTCGCCCGGAGAGACGAAAATGTAAGTGACATAAGTGTTGACAGTTTATGTGTTTTCCTCAGAACACATATGAAGTCATTCGATGGCAACACGCACTTAGCGTTCATGAACCAAACGAAAGCCCCCTGCGGGGAAAGTACCTTAAATATTAGAGATAGCAAATTTTACTTAAAGGAATCTTTATTTTATTTTTAAAGTTAAGGAAAACTGCATTCATTCAATACATTGTTTCGAAGTTTTCGAAATATTATACCGAAATTTACAAAATGATAGTCAAATCAATTCAAATCAAATAGTTTATTTTGTAAAATAGATATATAAAGTATACCTTCTACAGGTCAATTTACGATTAGATATCATTATAAAAATAAAAGAATATGATGAAACAAATATAATACGGGAAATATAAAAAATCCATATTTAAGGTGGGCTCATAAAATTTGTCGCTCTCGTTGCATACAGGCGTATCTCACTTTTAACAGTTTTGTAGGAAAGTATTAAAAACCTAATTGATTTGCCCGATTGTAATACATTTTATGGTTTGTATGGTAAATGGAGCTTTGTGTATTTTTAAGTCACTATGAGCTCTTCAATAAAATTACGTCCATAATAAGAAGAGACCAAAAATAACAATCTTGAACGTATCTTGTACCATATGAATAGTCACGTAATTGTTCTACTAACATGCCAAATCCAGCTCAATCGGCCCAACTGATTTAACCGTAACAATAGAACCGAGACTTATAAAAATTAAACTTTTGATTCCGTTACCGTTCTAACTGAAAACTTTGCCCGGGCAAAAATGACCCTCAAATTCAGCCTGTAGTTTTAAACCTCGGTTATAAAGCTAGGTAAAACTACGGAGACAATATAACGGCACCCTGCGGCGCCGTTAAAACACTCCTGTCCAGAATATAGCAATAACCATTCTCTGTAATGAATATAATGGTGAAGTGCTTTATAAAAAGCTGCGAACAATTTTAATTTGTTACAGCTTGGCTGCTGAGGATAGCTTCCTCGTTTCATGATTTTTGTTTAACTTGTATAAAAAGTAAAAATAGACTTTGAATTTATTGTTATTAAGTATAAAAATAGATTTATGAGCACCTCATTTTGCATCTAATCTAATCTAATTTTTAGGGTTCCGTACCCTAAGGGTGCCAAACAGAACCCTATAAGTCTCCGCTGTCTCCTACGCTACAACCGTAGTAGATAGAAAGTTGCAATTTTCGCAGAATACTTTTTACTATGGCCTCTATCACGACAAATAATAAAATAAAATAAAAATATTTAAGGGTTGTCCCCATACAAGAAACCTCGAAAAAGTTGCATTATTTAAACGTTATTGGTTTTGGCTCTTACATAAATGCGGTAATACTTACATGTTTAGGACATAGCTAAAGTAAACCAAAAAATAATTAAAAGTAGGGTACCGTACGCAGGCGGCGCCAAATTTTTATCAGGCGCTACATTTTAGTGCCTTATTTTTTGTAGCCTTGATGTTGCTTTGGCATTGTTATTTACCATAAAGTTTTTAAGGTTTCGCACCCGTTTTGTTTGGTGGTACGGGACCCTTTTTGCGCGAGTCCGACTCGCACTTGGCCAAATTAATTTGTTTAAAATAGCGCGCTCGGAGCTGTGCTGTTACGATAACCGAGAATTCACCAATCACGAAAAACCGAGTTTTTATTAAATAACTCTTGTAATATTTACAAAATCGCTTCTTGGGGTCTTGTTTAAATGGACGTGTTTTTTTACCAAATTGTCGGCTTAGTAGTTTGTACCATACATAGTACAAATAGAAACTCGGTCAAAACTAAGGTAACTTGTCGATTTTTTTCTGTGAACGTAATTTTATTCTTGTAGGTTTTGGATCACTTTGGGCTCTTGTCATATCCACACATTTTTTATAACTATATAGGCTAACATTAAAATTTAATAACTTACATGAGTCACTTTGCGATATTTCATTTGTTTTGCCATAAATTGACGCGTAGCAAAAAAAACGATACTTTGAAAAAAAGTAATTGAATTGAACCTTGGTGTTGATCACTGTCATCAGTATAAATTCGGATTTATCAAACAAAAAAAAAACATATAATTCATCTCTTACGAAAAAAAGAAATATGTTTACATTTTCCTAATACCATCGGTTGACTGGAAGAAATTTCTTTGAGGAATAAGTCCGCTCTTACCTTCTGTTATTCTGTATTCTGTGTTTTAATTTTAATTTTCTTTACAATAAAGTGTTTATTGATTAATTAAGTCATTCAATATGCGCATTGCAGACTATTAAACAAAAGCAGTTATAACGTCGTGTAGACTTACATAATATGTGGTTAAATTTAAAGTTTATTTATTAACTTGCACCGGAGTTAACTCCCATTGGACTTCGGGTACCATCTGATATCTCGGCCGCACAATACAAAAACATCCTTATCTCTACTCGCTAACGAACCCCGAAACATAATGGCTTCTGTTTAATCACAAAGATTAATTTAATATATAATACATATAGGTACATTCTTAAAACGAACAGACTTCAAGCAAATGGCGTCACCAAAAAAATGGTTTCCTTTTAAGTTATACCTACTCTTCGAAATACTTTAGGGTTGTGTAGAAAAATTAAAACTTAAAGCGAAGCTTCAGTATCAGTAAAACTTGCATATAGTAATAATATTAATAATAAAAGCTTTTTTGTCTCAAAAATACAATACAATTAATATACACTAATTGTATTTATAAAAAGAGACAAATCGGTCTAATACTCGGCTTATGACAGTCTGTATCTATACAAAAAGGTTATATATATATGCAGGTTGAGTATGAAGGCCCTAACAGCTGCGAAAGTGGTGCCACTTTGGAAAAAAATCATTATTCACCTACAAAAGGCTATACTGAAATAAATGTCTAGAAATGGCAATGAACTGTTTTTAAATAGCATAGTTTCCATAGAAAACTTTTGTTAAAACAGCCGCTTTTAAAAATATTTTATTGCCGAAATTTCCTAACAGATTCATGATTTCATAATCCCTGTAAATCAATAGCTATTTCTGATTATTTGTTTTTTGTTTGGAAGTTGAGTTCAAGGTTTTATATCTTCGTATAAAACTTTGTTTTTATTTTCAGTTTGATTACTAAAATGAAGTCTTTATAGACAGTTCGTCTTAAATGTCATCCGTTTTCATGATAAGAAGGTGACACTTTTCAAAAATTTAATTGTAGTTTCTATTAGCTTAATATTGGCTCAGTCATATACAATTTGTTTTGTTAAATTTGCATATGTCATTCCTAAAATAAATGGAAAAACGTTTGTACTGAAAACTAAGTTTTCTTCAAATTCGCCATAAAAAACGGCAATTTCAAAGGTTAACCTATTATATAAGTTACAACTATAGCTATAAATAGATGTTGTTTATGAAAACTTTGGTATTTAAAAATAGTTCATTGCCTTTTCCAGGCATTTACTTGAGCACACTTTCAATATTATTCTGGTAAGCAAGAAATGTGTTTTTTTTTCTAAACAACTTTCTACTTTCACAACTCAAAATCTTGAAAATTTTACCAAGTTTCTGAATTTTTACGGTCTAGAAAAGTATAAGTGTTTTTTCAGACATAAAATATAATTTCGTAGTCTAAAATGAATTTTAAAAGAGACGAATTTGGGATAACCCCCCCTTAATGCAGTGTCGATGAGGCCTATGCGTAGATCGTTCAACTCACGAAGACACCTATCGAAACCCTTATTGCAACGTCTTAAGACTTACAACGGCTTGATTTGCGCGTCATCGTGAGATAAACAACCTATATCAAACGCGTTTCGTTTGACCAGAAAGCACCAAACACTTCTTCAAGCAATCGGGGATATTTTATTTCTTTTTGTTACTTATTTTATTAAGCAAAAATCACAACAACACTCTAAAACACTAACAAAGTAATACAATTCTAACAAAGCTCTGTATTGGTTGAGTTAGACGCTTATCTATCTATAGGCACGGAACCCTTCGCCTACAATGAGATGTGCAAATGAAGGGCGGGCACAATTCCTGGGCTAATTTATAGTGGGCCAATTGAATCTTCATTTGACAACAATTGGGATGGCTCGGGATCGGCAGGGTTGCCAATTGGGAAGAAAATTTTAATAAACTCAGCTGAATACTTCTCATTCAATCACAACGAACAAGAATCATATGATATGGATAAATCATTTCAATATTGAAAGCAACCCCGTCATTGTCAGTAGGAAGATACGATATAATTGGCATTCGGTAAAACTTTTTTTTTTGGTGTATACTTTTTTGCTCGCATCTCGCATATAGGGGGGCATGTCCAAAACCTGTACATCACTTCCGGTACATACATAGGTACTCGTATTTATTTCAACAAAGGATAATTTTTGATTCCTGAAAAATTTTGGAAGTACCTTGTGAACCAATCACTGATACTTTGGCCGCCTAAGTAGTATCTCAGACACAACTCAGCGCTTTTTTACTCGATTTTCATGAGGAATCGTAATTTGAAATAGTCACGTGAGTTTAAAACATGAATCAGTCGATATATCTTAATATGTCATGGATATTGCCAGGCCCCGAAAATCGGAAAATAAGTGTTGCTAGTTTCTTAAAAGATTTAAGTAATAACAGAAAAAACAAAAGAGCGGTTTACCTTTACAATTATTTATTTAAAATATTTTATTACAGACGTGGAATATATATTTTGCACCTAGCGACGAAATAATGTACTCTTGCCGTAATATAATTTTTCTCTCGGGGAATTTTCATAGTGTATTATTATACCGGCTGCAAAGTGAAGTGCAGTCGGTATAATAAAAGACTATACTAACGAGGGCTCTTGAAACGAAACTCAATAAACAGATTTTCTTTTCAGCGACGTTTTACGCACGCTGTTGGGTTAGTTAATAATAATATGATTTAGTATTAAGTATAAAAATCTTTATATGACCCTGAGGGTAGTAAAAGCATTTTCATAGACACAGCCTACTTGCCCTTATTTACGTTGTAAATTTTACAGCAACAAAGTGTTCCAATTTTTTAACAAGGCCCAAATTAAGATTTAGACCCGATTTAGTTATTGAAATATGAAAAGAAACGGACCAAAACTTAGTCAAATTGAGGATATCATGACAGTAAATAAGACAACTAACGTAAAAGTAGTACACAAAGCTAATAAAAGTGCAAAATAAAATTATTTAGAAGCCCTAACAATAAATAAAATTATTAATAATGATCCAGATAGCATTTTAAAGGACCAATTGGAATTTGACTCTTCACCACTCCTGACATATTTTAAATGACCTTATTAATTTATCAATCAAAATTTTTTATGTTTATTGGTAGTTAATATTTTATATCGTTTTCATAGGATATCATGACAGTAAATAAGACAACTAACGTAAAAGTAGTACACAAAGCTAATAAAAGTGCAAAATAAAATTATTTAGAAGCCCTAACAATAAATAAAATTATTAATAATGATCCAGATAGCATTTTAAAGGACCAATTGGAATTTGACTCTTCACCACTCCTGACATATTTTAAATGACCTTATTAATTTATCAATCAAAATTTTTTATGTTTATTGGTAGTTAATATTTCATATTGTTTTAATTTTATAAACTCATTTGACTTAATTTTTAGAAGTATATCCTGACATATAATAGAAAAATGATATTGAAACACAACATATTTATTGCCGTCATTTATGGACTTAACCTTGACGTAGACCAATTTTGAAACGCAAGCTGTGGTGATTCACCTCTGTTCACCTCTGTTTATTTTAAATTTGCTTCCTAAAAATGTTTTCTTTTTGTTTTCTTTCTGTAGTTTTAAATAGTTATTAAATTAATAATTTGTTGGCCCGATGATGTGTTATACGAAACCGGTAGCCTAATTAAGAATAAAAGTAAATATATGTGGAATAAAATGTACAAGAATTTGTGTATAATTTATTGTAAATGAGTTCCTTTGATTATTTTGTTGTAATAATTGTAATTATTTATTTAGGTATGTATATTTGAGCGCTTTATTCCCCCTTGAACGAAAGAGACATCAGTGCGGGACGAGTCGCGTGAGAGAGTGAGACGAACGTACCCAAGATCACCAGCAGTAGTAATCACCCTAAAGTATCTTTGTCGTATTTTGGCTTGATCATATGTTAATACTTTAACACATAGGTACAATACCTAATCATACATTAATAAATACAAACTTTGCCGATCTAAGTTTTTGTTTACTTGGTAACCCTGTACTGAGTAGCTGGAACGCGGTCGAATCGCTTCGATATTACCGTTTGGGAATTTTAGATGGTCCTTGAAAGGGTTAAATTTGAATAGTAGCCCAAATCCACCTGTTATTTAGAATGCAAATACTGGTAGGTACATGATTACAGTTTCAGGTTAATAGGCTTAGTTCATTAATTAACTATTTGTCATTAATTTAATAAAAAACATTGAATGTTTATTGGGAAAATGGCACCACAAAACTGCAAATAAGACGAAATAATAAAAATTGTAGAAAAGTAGGATAAGACGTGTTATCGTAGGTCTTTTAATCATGGTAAAGTTTACTTCTTTTTTTCTTTAAGGTCTTTTTTTAAACAGAAGGATAACAGACGATTTCGAATGTAGCAAATCGACTGTTGACATCCCTTGCCATTAACGGTAGTCCCTGATTAGATGTCAGTTAGTTATATTAAGACCCGATTTCACCATACTCTGTTAGTTAGTTAACACCCCCGTTATATCATTTAACGGACTGTTAAAGATAGTGAGTGTCCCACCATGCTATAACGAATGTTTAATTTCTTTAATCAGTTGTTCTAATGACTGCTCTAGGGAATCGTTAGATTGGTAACAGACGATTAGCTTATTGTCACACAGACCCACAGCTGTCGGGATCGGCCATGTTTGTTATTGTTTACATTGTTGTCATGGCAATCGGCAACTGACCTATCTCGAAGACTCAAAATGTTTGACATTTGAACCAGCAAAACGAAATGTAAACCGATTTCTATTGAATTCAACACAATAAATGGTATTTCAAAACAGTCGCCTTACCGAACACGAAACTTATAAAACGACTAGTAAAAAACAATGACTAAACAAATAATGACATTTTGTTTTGGTTAGCCTTAGAATGTGAGTGAATGATTTTTGAATAATTCGCTTAATGTTTGTTTTACTAATGGCTTGTTAAATTTTCGACATGGGACATACAAAATTGACAGAGATGTTAGTGTCCTTGTTAATTTAAATCTCTCGTCGGGTAATGTCTGATTTCTGAAATAACTAACAGGGTATGGTGAAATCAGATCTAAATCTTGGATAGGATGAATCTGAGCCAAGATCTGGATGTGTTTTTAGCGACAATGAGTAATTAAGACTGTTAATTTTCAACGTAAGCACTATAGATCGGAATACTTCTATTAAATAAACATTGGTGATGTGTTCTTTTTTCAAAGCTTATCTAATAAAATAACAGTAAGAAGTTTTGTACACAACGAAATCAGTGATTACTACCAACCTGGAGACCCACATGCTGCCGTCCGCAATGCCTTCTAAATTCAAACTTTGCCTAGTCAAATACTGACTGGAAACACCGGCCATTATTGGCTTCTCGGCAAACATTGCTCAGTGGCTCCCTCAAACTTAAGTAGACCTCCTTTTCTCCTTCCGTGGATAGATATTGCCATCATCAAAGACGTTTTGTTTGCTCGATAAAAATGGAGTTATGATTGTTCTCTACACACTCTTCTTTTATTTAATTTCGTTAATTTGATTGTGAACTAATTTTACTGGTCTGTGTATACAGTGTAATAAAATAAACTATACATTTAATTTTACTGACGTTTAAATAAAATAAAACTATAGTATACTACGCTTATAACGATATAGGTATATACAAATTTGTTGTATCTTGTCTTAGCAGAAAACCATACTAACTGAAATGTTGCAAAAATTAAACGTATGAGGTTGTGTAATAAAATTTCTAAATTGATCGCAAACAAAATAGTTGCTGCTTGTAAAGTTTAGTCTTTAGATGCAAATACATAATGGACATACGACTACAATTTACCTGTTAAATAGGTCTATTTATTAAACAATAGTCAACTGTATGTAAAGGTTTTAAGAGCGTTTTCAAGTCTTATAAAAATGGTTAAACAGAAGGGATATATGATATATTTCAGGTTTGTTTTATGGGCAATAAATACGTCTTGAGCGCTTGGTCTATGAAACATGTTTACCATTATACGGAAGTTACTTCTTTACCCAGTTTTCTACCGCCATCCCGCCATTTTTTATTGACATTGAGGTCTCAATGCTTAATTTTGTGCTGAGACTCAAGTCTGGTTTTTGAAATTTGAAAATGTTAAGAGGGATATTCCAAGCGTTTATTAAAACATTTATTCCAAGCGCAAAAATTCTGAAAAAATACATTTTGTTAATAAAACTAACCTTTAAAGTAGACGATGCATTTTGTTTTGGGATTTATAAAACCATTGTGAATTTATTACGCAAAATCATGCTTATTCTGAATAAAAATCTGTGGTTATCTCTGGAACTACTCGCTTGATTTTTATAGTTCTTTTTTCAATTTAAGTAAAGTATCTTAGTAAAATAGACGATGGAAATATTTAACGCAAACCACTCAACGTGGGACGTGGTTGACTTTATTATAATCGTTAGTAAATTAACCGAAAAGTCGAAAACGGTCGATAATTGTTTTTATTTTAACGCGCAAATAAAAGATATATCGATTCAAAGACATCAACGCGGGTGAAGCCTCAGGCAAAAGCTAGTAGAATATCCATCCATCAGCCTGTCATTTTCCACTGCTGGACCTACGCCTTTCCAATATTTCGCCACTCTTGGCGGTCATCCGCCCTACTCATCCAGCCGCTACCCGCAACGTCCTTCAGATCGTCGCCGTCGTCGGTCCAGTGGGCACGAGGTCGCCCTACGTAGTAGAATATACCGGGTGTAAATAGAGTGCTACCATTAAATGAAACCACATATTCTACGAATCATACTAAACCACTTTTCCCAAGAACCATACCCGCGCTAACTATTTATAAGTTTAGTAAATATTTAAGTTTCAAACAAAAATGCGTTAACTCGTAACGCACCGACATAAGGGAATTTTTTGAAACAGCGTCTTCCGTAAAACAGCTATTCCGGTGCGGCGTTCTGAAATAGACCTTCCTCCTACGAGATAAAGTGTTTAAGTTACAGTTGAATATCTTTTTCTGAAGATTTGCGCAGGTATTTTTCTTCAGACAGTTGTTTAGTATGATCACAAGAGTATGTGGTTTTATTTAAAGGTTGCACTCTACATAGGTAACACTAAAAGTTTCCGGAACTGGCCACTTACATAAACAATATTTAAAAATTTATTGCAACATTTGAAAATAGAACTCTTTGGCTGTAGAATGCAGTTTGTTTCATCTGACTGTCTTTTGTTTTTACCTTGTGGCGCCATTTAAAAAATTGTGTGTCTGCATCAACATGGATTTAACTCGGGAAAATTTTCGTAGTATGATTTTCTACGATTTTAAGTGTAATTTGACAGTTCAACAGAGCATCGCTCGGCTTGAAACAGCTTTTGGCAATGAAGCACCATGCAAGACGACTGTTTATAGCTGGTTTGCAGAATTCAAGCGTGGTCGTATCAATCTCAGTGACGAATCTCGCGATGGTCGGCCGTCCACCGCTGTGACCAACAAAAACATCGATGCTGTGCGCCGTATGATTGAAACAGACAGGCATGTGACCTACCATGAAATTCGCGCATCCTTAGAAATAGGCATGAGTCAAATACAATCAATCCTACACAAACATTTGGGTGTGAGAAAGCTGTGCTCGCGATGGATCCCACACAACTTGACCGAGGCTCAAAAAACGGACCGCGTCACTTGGTGCAGTGCCATGCTTACCAGATTCAACGAAGGTGCGTCAAATTTGGTGTGGGACATAGTAACAGGTGACGAAACATGGATTTATTGCTACGATCCCAAAACAAAGCAGCAATCGAGCGTCTGGGTCTTTCAAGATGAGCCGAAACCAACCAAAGTGGCGCGCGTGAAAAGTGCATCTAAGCGGATGATTGTTTCTTTTTTTAATAAAACTGGACACGTGGCTACTGTTGCTTTAGAGAATCCTCGAACCGTGAATAGTGACTGGTACACGACCATTTGTTTGCCGGAAGTTATTGACGAACTCCGTAAAAATAACCGTAAACGCCGTATCATCCTGCACCACGACAATGCTAGTTCTCACACGGCCAGACAGACAAACGACTTTTTGAAGACGAAAAATGTAGAACTCATGAGTCATCCTGCATACAGTCCCGACCTGGCACCTTGTGACTTTTTCCTGTTCCCAAAAATTAAGAACCAATTACGCGGTCAACGATTTTCATCACCAGAAGAGGCTGTCGAGGAGTATGAAAAACACGTTTCAGAGGTCACCACAGGGGAGTGGCACAAAAGTTTTCAAAACTGGTTTGATCGAATGAAAAAGTGCATAGACGCCAAGGGAGATTATTTTGAAAAACAATAAATTAATTTTGTACCTTTAATAGTATTTTTTCATATTCATTCCGGAAACTTATAGTGCGTCCCACGTATTTACCCCCGGTATGTCTGTTTTATCATTAATTAATTCATTAGGAATTCACAAATACGGGTTACAGAAGAAATTCAGTCGAAGAAAGAGACTCAGTCGCAAAGACTAAATTATCTGCCTGCTTATGACATGGTCTTTTTTATGATTGTCGGTTAATTGTAGTCAATCGGATGAAAATCATAATATATGTATATGTTTGTGTTTATGTGTATTCTTTATTAAATTTCGTGAGTCATCACTTTACTAGAGTTTTAATTTTCCTTTCAAATCCAACCGCGAAACAGGTTCGGTTAGTTTTTAATATCAATTTTATAAACTTATGTAAGGTATAAAATATTCTAAGCCTTTAAAAGTTCTGCTAAAAATATCTCCACAAAAGGTGGAATGTTTTTGTTAAATTGCTATCTCGCGCCTCCACATTTCTTATTTGAATATCTGATATTGTTTTCAGCCCAAGCCTTTAGGGAATCTTGGGGTACCATGGCGATCCATTTTGTTTAGAACTCATGAGTAGATGAATCTCTATTTGGACAAGTATTTCAATTTTGACAGTTGCCCTAGTAATCTATTAAGCTTTCTGTCTGGTTTATTTACGCCTAATATAGACAGGCATTTTTTCTTTTGCGAGTTGTTATTTTGAATATCAAAATACTATGGACATTTTTTATTTTCTCAACATTTACTTTGTAGAGCCGCTAATTGAATGATACAAAGACATGCAGTTTGAGGCTGTCAAACAGAAGAATCATGTAAAAACATGACCATCATCATTGACTAGATGTAAACTAATAAATATTAAGATAGCGAATGTAATTTTTTTTTTATAGGATCGTTTCTGAAGAAATAATTGGTTTTGGTTTCATGTAGAGTTCTAGAGACCATGGTACCACATCATGAAAGGATCGCTGGATAATCCAGAAACTTTTAACTAAAATAATATCGTTTTTGTGAAAGGTCTTTCCTCATACTTATTCGGTTCAGCGAGAATATGATGACACGATATCGAAAAAAAATATTTTTTCTTGCCTTATAATTTTTAGTCTCGAAACTGCTTAGTCTCAGATAAAAACAATGTATTTTAAACAAAGTGTACACTGAAACAAATAGGTTCATATCAAGAGGCTTGTTTGTAACTTTAAGCTATATTAACTAACTTATTGGTTGTTTCCAATGTTATTATGATCAATTGAACAAGTTGAGTCAGTACAGGAAACTGAAATCTTGTTGCTAATCTTGTTTACGGTTAACAAGATCTTGTTAAATTTACATTTTCTTTTTCAGTATACTGTGAGGTGTAAAAAAATAAACTACATGTTGATGATCATGTCGTTTTACACACAAATTTACCTTCCCATAGAAGTTTCTTCCTATTGTTTTCTAATAAATAAGTAATAGGGTATTTCAAGATATTTCATAAATAATACAAAAAAGTCGTTTGTGAAACCTGGGTTCGAGGTTTCAGCACGTCACAGATTTCTTCATCTGGTCTGCTGAATTGTATTTAAACTTGAGAGTATTATTTGGAGAACTAATGAAACCATATTCGTATGAAGTCATGCAGCAAATGAAAACAACGTTTCTAACAAAGTGTCATTCGAAAATGGCACCCAGGGCCTCAAAAGGGCAAAAGGCTCATGATTGGTTCATACAGTGCGTCACAGCACAGTGGATCAGCCGTGATTGGCCGACTCATAGACATAGTGAATGCTATTGGAGCCGTTGCCGTACTAAACTGCGTTGAACATACCCTGGGGTCATTTTCCTGCTCTTATCAGACTTCTATGTTTTTTTCGCTCGCTGAAGCCATGTACATACGTATGAACGACATGTATGTATATGTCAGCGCTGTATTGTAAAATAACCTAACAAAAATCTACCGCGAAATTATAATTTCACTAGTGAAATTATGAACTATCGCATTTTACAATCTTACTTACAGTGCTGCCGTCACACCTGGCACCTCAAGCGGTCTGTAATGCGCTTGAATTGTGTTTGATTTGTTTATCACAAATATGATAGTCTAATCTCCTGCTTAGACATACTGGTGTGACTGGCGGGACTTATCCTGCTTTAGCAGTTCAATTTATTTTTGTGCTATTCTACACCGTAGTATATGTTATAACTAGGAATATTAAAGAATTAACCCTGTTTATACTTCACAAAAGAATGAACGTTCAATGCCCGGTATTAAAATTCTATTCTCATATGAAACGCTGTCTGGAAGACAATATCAATTTTGTATTAAACGTACTTGTAGGTGTAAATTCGAAGACATATTAGAATAATATCGCGTGAAAAATAGACGTATTAAAAGCGAAATACTGAGGGATATTTTTATGTTTGTTTATTGTGTAAAAAGACCGACTGAAAACAAAATATTATGTAAATTTTGGGCAAAAGAGGGGTTATCATAATTTTAATTCTGAATAATAAATAAAATATAGGTAGGCAATTTTGAACAGCATCAAACTAAAAAGTTTTCGTGGCCATTATTTGCAGCCAGTATCTATCTATTAGTAGGCTGCTTTTGAATACTTTTTTTGCGTATAACGCACACTCCACACGTCGTCGAGCGCTGGAGTTTAAAGCCTCTGTACTCGTTTCTACATGTGCGTTGAACGCGACAGTTGAACATAAACTCTTTAATATATTTCGTATGGATAAACTATATCATGTTGGCGAAGAATGGAAAGAATTAGTTGGATGGAAAAGAAGAGCAATGAAGAGGTCCTGCAGATTGTAAATGAAAAGCGAGATTTGATGAAGACTATAGATAATAGAAGGGGAAAGATGTTGGGACATCTGATACGACACGTCTATTATAGGTATATCAAAAACATAATTGAAGGAAAAGTGAAGGGAAAAAGAAAGAGAGGAAGGCCCAGGAGAACATTCGTGGATCAAGTGAAAGAAAAAGTAAACGTCGTGTCGTATGAGAAGGCGGAGTGCAGAAGTGATAGAGAAGACTTCACCGACAAGAGCACAGCTCTTAAGTAAAAACGAAACTAAAAACTATATCAAATACATACTATAAGTTGTGTGGCCATAAAAGAAAGTAAACACCCCAATTAGCTCCTATAGTTAAAATGTATACAAAATAACGAACCCGTCAAAGAAAATAGCCGGTCTACTAGTTTGTCTAATGTTTTCAATATCCCCTCTGAACCTTGGTAATTTTTCAAACGCGCTGCCCGCGTTGGCGTCTAATTTATGTGGAACCGTCGAGGAAGGAAGGAAGGTAAATTACCATACGAGGGCATGCGGTTTCCAACAAAGAACTCGCGGGAAACTGCATGCTTCCTTGTGATACCAGCCGTGACGTATGGACGCCTGGTAGATGAGATGTGACGCGTACATACCATTGTTTCCTACTTTTGCGACTATCGAAGCGTTTAGATGACTTTTTTCATGAAAGTATTATTAAAAAAAACTTAATTACGGTTACTAATAAATAAGGTGCTATAAAAAACAAGGAGGTTAACCTAGAAATAGAAATAATCTTTGTATCCATGTTTTATTTTATGGTCAGTATAATTAAGGCCTATAGGTCTTTGTAAAAAAAAAACAGTATAATTAAACGCAGTCATCATCACTTAAAGTAGTTGTGGAGACGGTCAATTGTGCACGCTCCATGAAACTTGCAAAGGCAATACCCTCGAGCCGGCTGATTTCGTAAAATCAATATTAATATATTTATTACTATTATTTATTGTGATATGAATTACAATAATACTATATAAATTCGGCTACACTTTTGGTAATATACCGATAAATTTATCTTTTTTCGGGTTTGTTGTTAAGGGCCCATAATACCTCAATTCGCAGTCCTGCTCTAACGCTTGTGCCTTTTAACTGTCTATCCTACTCTAATCAGATGCCGCGCACTCAAAAACATCAGTTATTTTGAAATCGCGGCTACACTGATATCGTTTTTTCATTTTTATGGGAAAGTCTGCAGCTGCTTTATACTAATATCAGGTAATTATGCAAAGTTTCAAATCTAATTTCAAGTATTCATTGAATGCTATCGGTTTATTGTACGGTTTGGAGGTAAATTTGTATTTTTTTTCTATTGAGAAAATTTAAGGAAATAACGTTTTCACAACAGCATGTACACAGCATTAGTCCTCAACTTTATCATATTTTAATTTCAGAGTGATTGTTGCAGTATTTGTTGGTATAAAACAGGATCATGCGAAGTGAAGTGAGGTATTATACACCCTTAAGATATGAATCAAATTTCCCGATTTTTGTTCTAACCACACTTTTACTCGTAAATACTGTCAAAGGACGCAGACGGTCAGCCTTAAGTATTATATAAACATACCATAGACACCTCGCAGTTTTGTGTTTGTGTTTGTATGGAGGTTTGTCCGTGATAGCTGTTCTTAACAGTTATGTTATAATAAAAATTACCGCCATCCTAACCAGGTCTTGTTTGAGCTTGCTTTCTTTAGATGCATATTTGGTACTTAAATCCATAATCGGAGATTATTAATCTAACAGTTTCATTTAATGTGGTTAGTAAAAGGGGGTAAAATGTGCCAAAACCAAATTATAACACTGAAATAGATTTTTTCGCTCGGATTTTTATATTGAACGTATTGACTTTACCGCGACACGATAAAAATAAATGCGTTGAAAGACTCTTTTGTTACCATATTCTTTGCCTGTTAAGTGAAACTTAGCTGAAGAACGTTTTAACACTTAAGTTGCAGATAACACTTAAAAAAGTTTCTAGCAACTATTCCTTGTTCTGTAGAAGGCGCTTTCGCCTTAACAGTGTCATTCTATGCAAATGCTTAGCGCTATTTAGCTGCTAAAGTGGCTGGAATGGGCTAAAAATACTTTTGTTTAAGCTTTTATCTAGACTTGGTTGTGGTTGGTATAGAAGTTAGAGGCAGTATGCAGGCTGAATTGCTTTACTGATTAAGTTTTTTTTTAAATCGGTGCGTTTTTAAGGGATTTTCGTTGGTCTTTCAACGGTTTTCGTTTTAATATGCTGAGTCAACTATTTATCCGATCAATGTGAAACTTAGACACGTGTTTTTTCAGTCCCTTGTCTTTCCGATGTCAGGTCGGTTATCTAATTGGACAGATTTCACTCGATAGATTTTATTTTTGAAAATGATGCCTTTTAAGTATTAATTTGTTTCATGTCTAAACGGCTTGAGTTTCATGTCTGAAATTACTGCTATAACAAGAAAACATGGTTTATTTTCTGATGTCAGGTGAAAAAACTACTACATCAAATACTTTTTCGTAAAATCCAGAAAAACCTTGAAAATTCACTGATTTTGCATGCCGGCAGCGCGCGAAGCGAGCGTTCTAATGTAGACTTTCTGAAAACATACCGAAGTTCAAAATCACTCACTAAGATTATCGTGCACCAAGGGTAAGGCCTTAAGACGATTGTTGTAAAAAAACATAGTTCCATGATAAATTCAAAACTAATGCGCAGATTCTAACGAATTTAGCAACCATACTCTTATTAATTATCGCGCTGTTGAAAAATACGCAACGAAAATTGTATCCTAATTTTAATCTCAGAAGCTTGCATCCTTCCTACTAATATTATAAATGACAAAGTTTGCGCGTGCGTGTGTGTGTGTGTGTGTGTTTTTGTGCGTGTGTATGTTTGTTACACTTTCACGCTGAAACGGCTGAACGGATTTGGATGAAATTTAGAATGGATATAGCTTATACCCTAACTTAACACATAGGCTACTTTTTATCTCGGAAAAATGCGTGGTTCCTGTAGGAAAGATCAATATCATTGAAAAATCAGGTGTCTAATTAGCGTGGCCGTAAACGTTTGTGGTGAAATAAGACAAGGCTTTGTTATTTCATACATCAGGTGTCTAATTAGCGCGGACCTTAATCGTTTGTGGTGATATAAGACAAGTCTATGTTATCTCATCATACTTCACACTAATATTATAAATGCGAATGTTTGTGTGTGTGTATGTTTGTTTCTCTTTCACGCTGAAACGGCTGGACGGATTTGGATGAAATTTAGAATGGATATAGCTTATACCCCAACTTAACACATAGGTAACTTTTAATCCCGGAAAAAAGCATGTCGTTAAACCGAATAACATGCGGGCGGAGCCGCGGGCAAAAGCTAGTAAGAGAATATTTTCTTTGACACCAATTTGAGCTTCTATTTATGTAACTGTTACAGGATGAAAATAAGAATAAAACTACGGAGAGGAAAATTTCTTCAAGATAATTACTTAAAAATAAAAATACGTCGTCACGACATCAATCCCTGAGCAGGTGTCAGAGGTGTTCCCAAGTGGGGACTGTGAAATGCAATGCGATTATCACGACCCACTGCTTAATGTGCCTTCCGAAGTACGCAGACTGAAAACAAACGTGGCCCAACGGGATTTGAACTCGCGCCCTCCGTATCAGTTTATAAAAAAATAAATGAATTTATTAATAAAGAATTGCCTCAAGTACCTTTCATAACAAAACTTAATTTTATAAACTGATAATGTACGTAAAAATTTGATGATTAGGTTGGTTCATGTATATTTTCATACAAACTAAGATATCATAGACATCCATTTATGGTATAAAATTTGTTGTAACTAAATAAAGAACTCATTATTTGTTGTGAATATAAGATGAATTCCAGAAAGTTATCACGACGAGTGGGGACAGGCACAAAAATGCCCCGGGCACTTCTTTCAAAACACGATGCCAATTTGAATACGCTCGCATGCTAATATTACCAATTAAAACTTTTCAGACACAATCATTCTTTAATTGAAATATTAATATTACAACAACATGAATATAAAACAGAATTCTGCGTTGATCGATGTTGTCTAATGAAAAAAGAAACCAAAACTAAATTTTCTAACAAAACTACGCACACCTATTTCAGAACCGACAGACAAAATATTGCCGTTCGTTAAATCATCGGTTACCAAATTTTGAAATTCGAACATCAAAGACACCGGATGTAACCAGATTTTTCCATCCACTTCCACAGTGACGTAGTGATATCACGTACGGTTGCACGCTCCATCGATCGAGCCATCTCGGCCTCTATTTTGGTCCAGCCAACCCCACCTCCACCATTCTAAAAATACAAGCCACCGTTGAATTTTCCCCTCTAATACCAGAAGGTAAAGACTAGTTGTGTTTCGGTGGTTTGGTACCAGTTATTTACATCCGGACTTCGCAGACAGAATCAATGTCAAACGTTAATTGGGAGGCGCGACAGTGCCGAGACATTTTTGTACACAATCGATAAACCTGCCCGAATAAGGGAGGGCATTTCCATTGTTGTGTTTGGGAAATTTGAAATCCGCGGCGCCAGTATTGGCCGTATTCTTGTGTCGGTAGTGGTAACGGGACGACAGCAGCGCGACGAGCCATTCAAATGCATAGATTTGTGTTAAGGCGACTCTATTCGCCCGAACTCCCATACTAGCGCAGTTCTCTGATCATATCCTTATTTCTAGGTACTTGCTTATAATTTTTTCTTTTTAAACATATCCCATTTATCAAAATCAAATACATACAAAAGCGTATAAAAGTCCTCGATTTTACACATATTTTGATGAATGTTTACGTACCGTAATGTCCTAGAAGCGATACAACAAATCAAATAATTTTAGTTTCACAGCATAGTATATTTTATACTATTCAAAAATATTTTTGTTTCATTTCCATTTTTGGGATATTTCTCCTGAAATCATAGGAACTACCAAAACCATGCTCGAGTTTTTTCAAAACATTAATGTTGTCTCGCGTTAGCTTGCCTCTCACAGCGTGTTCGGTCAGTTCCGTACAGCTCGAGAAATGAACGTTCGGGCCAACCAATAACAGTCAGTCAGTGCTCTATAATCCGAAGTTAAATGTAGAATGAAATAGCAAGCATAGCGACCCCGTGCGCGACTGACTTCAATCCGCCGACTACAGGCTTATTAAGGTGACTCTGTCGGAAAAATTTGCAACTCTATTCGTGGTGACTGAAATTTCGAACCAAACCCTATTAGAATAAAGTTCTTATCAGCTACCACTCAAACTTGGCTGTTACGTCAAGCGCTTTGAAAAAGAATTTCCAAAAAGTGAGAACACCATATCATTTGTTTGTCTGGAAGTTTATAATTTATACCGTTTCTTTAAAAACTGCGGCAGTTATATTGACAAGATGACAAAAACTGAAAATTACGGTTGAATTTTGAAAATCCTTTCTTTACTTTTAGATAATAAAATAAAATTCAGGAAACTGCGTATCAGGTAGATAAATAGGTATTTTATTCTTAAAAAAATGCTATAGTTTCCGTACAAACTGGTTACAAAGTTACTCAGTTCAAGATCGTTGGCATTTCTAGGCGACGTAACGGTGGCGTGGCGAGTCATGCTATTGCGCGCGTCTCATGATGTGTCTTGCTCCCTGTCTACTGCAAGTATGATATAAATTGATACATGGCGATTTATCCATGATAAGAGATACAAATTAACAATGAAATGAAATTTCAGTATCATAGTTTCGATGAGATTAATGTGTACTCTTCACTACCCGATGCTGTAACAGGTGACGAGACGGTGGGATATATACGTATGTAGGTAATAGTCTAGACTAGACTGAGATTTGGTTCTCTGTAAAGTGAGTTCCTACGTTCTACATATAATTGCGGTTTGGGAAGGCACATGTCAATTCGCAAATTGTGTTTGAATTTCTTGAATATTTTATTGTTTTTCGTGATAGAGGACGAAGTAGCTTTAGATACATTGAGTTTAAAGGATCTTAAGTTAAGTTGGTCGCGTATAACTGCTTGTAGAATATGTTTGTGTTTGAAACCCTCAAGGTACGAGTCCAATTCGCACTTGACCAGTTCGACACTCAGGGGGTACCGAATTGCTTCTTAGACGCTGTCATTTTAGCGCCTTGTGTTTTGTTGCCTTAATGCTGCTTTGGTATCGATTTTGTTGTTATTTACCATGTTTTTAGATTTTTATACTAATATTATGTAGTGATTGGGAATAATTTGTGCGCGAGACCAACTCACACTTTGCCAGGTTTATTTTAATCTGCATTTTAACATATTTTACTTTTACCACCAATTTAACTTTTCCATTCAGTTAATTTGTGCGGTTATTCCGTCATTCAATTTGTTCAAATTTGATTGACAGACGCGTTTATTTCGACAAATATCAGTGGTATTCATTTACAGTTTCATTTCAATGTACATAAATACAAGTGAAAATGTGGATTGAAAATATTGTTAATTGTATTTATGGTCAATTTGGTCATGCGTTTTCCTGATAAAGTCGGTTTTGTATGTCCCAAATTTCATCAGATCTGAGTCCTTAATTTTGCTACCAAACTTTTTTGTAAGATTCGATACACCCAAAAGAAGCCAATTAGATACATAGAAAGAATCTGTGTGTTGACTTACTGAAAAAATTGTCATTTAACGAAATGTTTAATATCTTATCTTTCTGTTATATAATGACATGTGACATTTTTTATTCCATACAAACATACAAAAAAGGCGATGAATAAAATAATCATACATACTCGCCTACCTTCTAGAGAGGTCAAAAACTAACTATCTGCTACGATCCTGAAACACCACGTTAACTATTTACTAAAAATGAATTTAAAACAACGGTAAAACTACAGCATAAGGAAACGGAACATTAGTCATATCATATTATTTATGTGTTGAACCGTGCAAGCACCATTGTGTCATGTTCATTCCGCCTATTGTCACTGTCACATACACAAGCTTCATACATACAACATTCACACACACAACATCATACAAGCGATCGATTTTCATTTGTTATTTGGTCGGCGATTTTCAGATGTTTTTAACATTGCTGATGTTTCAATATTTGGGTATATACGTTCCAAATCCAAAATCATTCGGCGATTATAGTTGGAATAAAGAACATTGTCAAGGAGTCTTTAGTCCGGATTTTAAACAGTCCATATATGCTAACGTAATATTGTATTTAATAACGATTTTCGTACCAAATAAGACGTATAAATTTTCATTTTAGTTTCAAAGTCAGCACTAAGTAACTTTAACTTGGCAACGTGCATATTGTCAAAGTACTTTCCTGGAAAAAAAAAAGGATTGAAAGGGAAAATTTTCAAGATAAAAAAAAAAACTTTGAATCAAAAGTCACTCGCCCGTTTCTACTATTGACAAAGAGAGCGACACCTACTAAGGTAACACCTAATTCTCTTAGGAAATAAGTCCTTTACTCAAGCATGACGGTAAAACGTGTTTTTGCACTGCACGTTGCCCCTGACGTAAAAAGGCGTCAGACTTTGACGTAGTAGCGGCTCTATAGAGTGGGAAAACTATACTCGTAGCATGTGATACGATCGTAGTATTTGCTACGACCCGTAATAAAAAAGTAGACGCGTGTTTGCTACACAACTAATATATTTAGGCATCTGATTTGGGTATCTCTTACATACATGCATATACTCACTCTTGTCTTCCAAATGGGTGGCAGAAGCAACAGTTGTCCACCTACTACGATCCTGACACACCTCTTTCGCTTCTTACACATCTATCAATCTATCATAATCCTAAAGTTAGTGAAAACGAGCATTTCCTTTATATCTTAACGATTTTTCTTAAAAAGAACTGCAACGACTTAGCAACAAACGTAGAAAAAGATAAAACAAAAAGTACGATGTTATACGGGGATTATCGAGAAAATATCGTTCACATTAGATTTTAACATCCAGCTGGTCGGAAGAGAGCTCGTTTCGGTCCGCTGAAGATCGGAATGACGTTCAATACTGTCGGTCGGTTTACGCGGCTTTCTCGCTGAAATCTACTAGATTATACAGCTTTTCGCGTATTGGAAAGATAATTTTGTAAGTTTTAAATGTTATTGTGTTAGGATGTGATGGGAAAACACTTTAAATCCGCGTTTTGAAGTTGGCAGCCAATATCGGCTCCGAAGGTTTTTTTGTAATTAGAACTGCATTCAACGATCTTTGCCCAAACCTGGAATCGAACCAACATAAATGCGAAAATCCACTCTATAGTTTTATGGCATCAATCGCCAGGGTCAATGATAAGAAATATTTGACCGACAGAAAATATAACTATTGAATTTACTTTGTTTGGAGCGTAGATATAGACCAAAGCCTCCTAAAGTTTGAAGTGGTGCCAAAGCGCAACTTATATTGTGTAGGATCAATTTTGTTCATTTTTACAACCAAGTATTTGTAGTTTTAATTCATAAACTAAAAACGCCCTTCGCTTCACTCCCGTGGAAGAGTCTTTCAATCATTGAGTAGTTTTTGGCTTGGCAGTTATTTTATTAACACCCCTTATATCCTTTATGTTGACCAGGGTTACTAAGATGATAATAAAATATATAACCCGTTGAGTGAAAATCCACTCAACAGTGGTTCTCGAGTTAAAAAGGAATATACAGGCATCTTAAATTAAAAAAAAATGGAGCTTTGTTTTTTTAAATATTTTAATGTTTGTTTTTTTTAATATTCAATGTACTGACGCGTCTGTTTTACTTCTTTATTTTTATACAGATTGGGTATAAACAGCTTCTTTCGATATATATTCCGCTATCTTCTGAATAGTTTTGCTATAATTAGTATAGCTTTATGTGTGCACATTTGATCACGCACTTTTAGTTAATATTTCCTTAGCACCTAGGTTTAGCTAGCAGAAATCTCTTTCAGAGATAACCTCGCCTTTAGCACTTTCAATTTAAGACTGCTTGTATGTATAAATTTTCTGTGCAATAAAGAATATGAATGATGAGTTTCTTCGGGGGTGAAAATAGTTAGGCGAAAAATCCCCGTTTAACACAAGATTGACACTTGTCTATGTCAAGTAGAGTACCTCAACCTTAACCTTAAACATACCTGTCTAGACATCACTTTACCCATGTAACGTATTCGAACCGAAATGTTGCCTGCGCTATCTTTTGTTTTAGACCAGGGGTCCCCAATCTTTTTCAGCCCACGGCGCAGTTACAAATTTAGTATTTTGTCATGGCGCTTTACCCTAGCCTAGCTATTTAAAAAACATACAATCGAAAGAAATACGAGTAGGTATCTACAATACTAGCAGTAAGGTTAGGTAGATAGGAACAAAAATTAAAATATCTACATCATGAAATTGAGTTTTAAGTAGGTTAGGTAAGTAGATTGTCTTTAACGATGCGAGCGCTCAAAAAAGGTACCCGCGAATATTTGTGGTTTCGGATAATGATAGAAGATCGACTCACGGCGCCCCTCTTTACTTTCTACGGCGCATCAGGACGCCGCGCCGCGGCACACACTTTGGGAACGCCTGTTTAGCCGATAATGAGATAACATCTACACTGAGATCGAACCGCATAAATGTAAAACCACGAATTGTTTATTCCAACAAATTACTTTCTCTCATCCTGTCCTATTATCCGGTATCATTTCCTACATTGCTACATGCAGCTTGTTGCAAGTTTCGCACGTACGAGCCCTCTTCGGAGTAACGAGATATTTTCCTTCACCGTCCCGTCTGGTTATCCGTTGACGTTTTCATATGCAAATAGAATTTGTTCTGCACACGTTTGCGGGAAGTATTTATTGTGTTATGTTGTCCTAGTCTTTTCGGTCTTTGGTTCCTTGTAAAAATATTATTTTAGATTTTTCCATAAACCTGGACTGTTTGAAATTACATGTACCCACATATGCTAAGGTTCGGATTGGATTTTTTCAATCTGGTTAAAATGATATTGGAATTTTATTCAGTGCAATATTTTGCCAATCGCAAATATTGCATCGAATAGAAAATTGAATTGGTGGTGATTTCATGGCAAGTTATTTTTAAGCTTTTATGTTATCAAATCTTTTATTTATTTGTCTTTGTTGACGAATGCTTTTTTATTTCAAAATTAAATATTATCCTTTCACCTACCAATTTTGATATATCAGGTTTAATAATTCATACTTTTTGAAATGCATATACAGTGCGCCCAAAGTTATAATGCGCATAGAAATCTATAGCCGAGCGACCAGACGTACCACGTGACCTCACCGCTTGTATAGAAAGTGTAGGGAAATACGAACTTTACCGAGCAGTGGCGAAGATTTGTATGCGCATTATAAGTTTGGGAGTACTGTACCTAATATCAGAGATTTATTATCTTATTGCAACAAAATTGGCGACATACTGAAGAAGGGCATATTAAAAAGTACCCGGAATAAAAGAGCTCGCATGACTTGATTGATGAATGTAGAAATAAAAGAGGTGTGAGGTTGCAGATGGAAATCTCTTGTCTGCCTACCCCTCTGAAAGACAGAGGAAGACATGTATTTATTTACTAGCCCTTGTCCGCGGCTCCGCCCGTGTTTTTTTTTCAATCTCTGTCCCGTGAGTTGCTTGGCAGGTATTTTATGAATACCCCTTATACCCTATATGTTGACCAGGCTCACTACCATGATAACAAAGAAAACCGTATCCATATCTGTTGAGTGGTTCTCAAGTTAAAATGGAATATACATACATACATACAAACAAACAGAGAGAAATTAAAAAAAAATAGTTTTGGCCTCAATACAATACTAACTAACAACCCATTTCAGTTGAAATTTCCTAAAAATATACAATGTACAGATACGATCTTTTTCTAAAATTTCCTAAATTCCCTTCTAAACGGATACTTACGTCATCAAGAAAAGAAAACTACAGTCCAAGTTTCATGTTCAATAGAATCCAACAATCATGTAAACAAATATGGCGGACTGACATTGACAGCGTATTGTTTATGCCCATAGTGATGTCATAGTGTTCTAATTTAATTTTAATTAAATTTATTTTTCTAACAGCCAATTTTGGTTTTTTGACCGGCGGCGGCGGAGCAGTCCCCGACGAACCTGGCTGCGGCTCGCTCATTATAACCTTAAAAACAAATATAATTTTACACACATACATTTCAGTAATTGTGATCTATTCAAATAATTAGTTACGAGGGCAATACAATATTAAAGTGCGTCTAATAGATTTCCGTTGTAGGTAATAGATCTAAATCATTCTTACCTCCTGATTACTCCTTGAGAAAAAATACCAATCGTATGCTATATCAAAGTCCGTGATGCCGTGCAAAGGTCGTCGTTCCAAGAAAAATATGTCCAGCCAAATCGTAAAGCAAAATAAAAGTCCAAAATGAGAATGCAAAGTCGTAGAAATCGGAAACAGAAAACGGAAACAGAAAACACTAATGCACAGCGAACCCACAGAACAGTGAATGACTGTGAATGACAATTCTAACAAAATGGCCACCTGTCAATTTTTAAAAACTAACCATTATTTTTATGGCTTAGGATACAATCCGTTTTGGTTAATTATATTAAACTCTTGAAAAAAAATTTTTATTGTATTCAAATAATATTAAATTAAAATAATTTATTAAATTAAAAATAAAAGATAACTTCAGATTACGAACAACACTAACTTTTCAATGACTTATAGAGTTCGATGAGTAAAAAACTAAGATGACAGCTTGTCAAATACTTCGAAATTTTTACGTTGCAAATGTTTTAACAAATTTAACTTATAAATACAAGTTAAATCGTGTTGAAGATAATGTGAAAACAATGGTGCGTTCGTTGAAATCAGACTATGTTCATAATTGATCGTCAAATGTATGTGATTACGGAGTAATCGTGACAATTTGGTTTGTTTACATGATTGTTGGATTCTATTGCAAACGACTTTACAGCCGTTTGGTCTAGGTGGTGATATATCAGTCAGACAGTCAGAGTATTATATTATGCTAGCATTTGCCCGCGGCTCCGCCCGCGTTTTATTCGGTTTAATGACATGCTTTTTTCCGGGATAAAAAGTAGCCTACGTCTGTTGTTAGGGTATAAGCTATATCCATTCTAAATTGCATCCAAATCCGTCCAGCCGTTTCAGCGTGAAAGAGTAACAAACATACACATACACACACACACACACACACACACACACACACACACACACACACACAAACACAAACCTTTGCATTTATAATATTAGTGTGATGATTCCAAAAGTGAGACTTATACCCGATTTCACAGTTGAGAATTTCAAGTAGTGCTTGATTCGTCGCTTAAGTATCCAATAGTAAGTAGTAAGTAAGTATCAAATTTCGTCGAGAAATAACATAATTCGCGAATTTACGTGTACATTCTTGGTCAGTTGCACCTAAGAAGTTTCTTCTTAGAGGGTCCAATCTCGCTTAAGGCGATACGCTATTCGCTGAAGTCAAGTTTCAGTGCTATCGGATGTCGACTTAACAAACTATTCTTAGACTTGGTGTTTATGAGCCGGGACTTCAGGCATCTCCTGAAACCCTAAGCTATGGATTACCTGACTGAATGCCAGACATTGCATTGTTAACTTTAAATTAGATGGCGAAATGCCGATACTTCTTCATAGAATTCGTATATTGTGAACTCTCGACCAATCTTTTCCGTTGTGATGGTCTGGTTTTGTTTCCGGAAACATCGATTCAACCGACAGAAGCTTTATACGTTTTGTCCCTAAGGGTGCTTGTGTGTGGTTTCAGCCTGGGCAACCCTTAATAATTTTTCCTGTAGCTTGTCCGTCCATAGTAATATATTTCTTGTCTTTTAGTATTTATTTTAGATGGTCCATTAAAATAAGTGATTGCTCTAACTCGAATTCGAGTTACAGAGGACCTCCTTTTAAAACCTAGCGTTGGTATTTACGGTGCACTATAACCTAGTAGCTAGTGGCAGTTGTCCATTATAATATTTCATACCTTTGTCTCTTTATAAATTCGAAAGTGTGTGTGTGTGAGGGTCTGTGTGTGTGTGAGGGTGTTTGTGTGTGTGTATGTTTGTTACTCTTTCACGCTGAAACGGCTGGACGGATTTGGATGAAATTTAGAATGGATATAGCTTATATCCTAACTTAACAGATAGGCTACTTTTTATCCCGGAAAAAAGCATGTCGTTAAACCGAATAACACGCGGTTGGAACCGCGGGCAAAAGCTAGTTGACTATATTTTTTTTGTGAATTCTATTTTTAATAGCAGAGGGTTAGACTTAAGGATGTAAGGTTTGGGAATTTTATGGTTATGACTTCAGCAATACAATCAAAAAAATGTTGTAAATTATTTTCATATATTTTGTATACCTTATTAAAAACTTTTTTCATGGTAGGTATATAGTATAATCTCTGACTAGTTTATCATTAGACAGAACTTGTTAATCCGCGTGTCTGGTACGGAAAAAATATTTTTTTTATAAAATAAAATTAATAAGTTGTTTTTATTTTTGGAATAAAAATTACAACTTACGCTCAAATTGCTGAAGTAATATCCATACAATTATTTCCAACGCCCGCTTCCAAAAGTCCGATCACTGATAAATTTGTAAAAGTCTGGTACTTTTTTACCTTTGACAACTATTATTCGATATTTGTTTTAACGTTATCGTTTTTACCCAGAACCAATTTAAAAATTATATTCTGCCTACTTGCTTCATCGGAGGTATTTTCCAAGAATCAAACTTGATTGTTGATGTTATGAGTTGTTCATACAATGAGTCTATAAGCTAGAAACTTTTCTTGACTATCTCTGTAAAAAGAGATTTCATATTACAAAGCAAATCTCTTCGATTCAAAGAAATATTGTTTCGCATGTGCACTCAATTATATTTGCTTCATTAGAAATTGTGTTCTCGAAAATATTTATTTAGAAGGATTTAATATTAGTTTTCACATAAAGGAATTTACTTGAATTTTTTACTACTTTATTATTAATATATAACAATATTCATTCGTTTGGAAGATACGAAATATTATTAGAGATTACAAACAGAATATTTTTTCTCGAAAAAATGTCGTATCAGATGGGGTTCGAACCAATATTAACCTATCGCCGGCCAGCGAATTGTCTAATTTGTCCACCTAGATCTACTAGATTCTTACAAATTTTATAATTACTTGATACACTGACTAATAATGCAATTATGGACGCTCGGGAGCAGAAACCGCGCTGTCGTATCATTATGTGTAACCTCGGGCTGTTTAAAACTACACAGTTCTCATTTATAAGGTTGATTTATATTTTTCTGATTTGTTTCAAATTCATTTTTATATCTTGTATTGTAATGGACTTACGATATTTACGATACTTACGAGTTTCCCAGGCGACGGAATTTGTTATAGTTTATTTTTTTTTACCTAATTTAGTTCAATTAATGAGAACTGTCTATGTTACCGTTTTATGGTTCCATACCTGAAGAGGAAAAAACGGAGCCTTTATTATAGGATCACTTTGTTGTCCATCTGTCTGTCCGTCCGTCTGTCTCTTAAGACCCTTTATCTCGGAAAGACGTGGAGGTATCGAGTTAAAATAACTATATACTTAGGTCTACAGTCCCTTGAAGCTCTGAAAAAATCAAACTTCTAAGTTAACGTAAAAAAAAGATACGGCTGTTTATGCCGCAAAAAACGTATATTTCGACACTCTCAAGGGAATGAAAATTTATAGGGTATTTTTCGTTGATCTAGAACTATGAAATTTGGCAAGTAATACCCGTCGTATACTAAGTATAGGGAAAAATCGGAAAACTATACATTTGTAATTAAATCATAAAAAATATAGTCTTTAACGGAACTCTCAGTGGGTGAGTCCGACTCGCGCTTGTCCGGTTTCTTCTTCATGTTTTCAGTTTTCTAATACTGCTTCACTTGTACTGATAAATGAGATTTGGGCAAAAATATTTACTTATTGCTTAATTATAAATTGGTCTTTTATTTAATTACAAGATGTCACTCACGATGTTAGGCTTAAAAGTTATTATGGAATTGTAATTCCAATATTTTTTTCTTAATTACGCCGTCTGTAAAAGCATATTCTTTCTTTTTCCACAAAAAATGTCATTAGAATTATTTTGACATGGTCCCTTCCTATTGGCAATTAAATTGGCCTATAACCATCCAAACCATATGCAAAACAAAATGCAATGCACGGCAACCTGCGGATTGGTATGGAAGAACATAAGCTGCATCGACGCTACTCACATATAATGGGGATTGCATGCTACCTGTTACTCATGTTGCAACCGTACCAAAACGAAGCAACAAAACGCATCGCTAGCTCCCGGTCTAGATCCAGCTGAATAGGTTCATTATCATGAACGGACACTCCATCCATAATGGATGTCCCAGTCTGACTGAAGTTGGATAACCAAGTTCTAGATCAATTAAATGCTGACTGATATCCGCCCCAATCGTAACTTGGAGGTATGGACTGAATTTTGAGTGGTTTCCTGTTTGCGAATGACACGGATAGTGTGTTGGTAAAATCAATGACTTCTCTCATCAACGGCTATGGTACATATAGGGCGTAAAAGATTTTGCGCCTGTTTGAAACATTTTGTAGACAAAATATGTCAATTGACTCCCAGGCCCCTCAAAAATGAATTGCATTATAACAAACCAAATACACTACATATAAATTAATAATACATACATAAACAATAATTTATTTATATTACTTAAAATTAACGTAACAAAATTGATTAAAAAGAGATAAACATAAGTATTTAAGTATTCACCATTCGTAGTAACTAAAAGGCTCTGGATTCAAATACAGGCTTTATGAAAGGTTGAAAGGATCGCAGGACTTTTCCTAACATCATGTATATCCAAAAAAAATCATTCATTCATAAAAAATACTCTCGTATGTATTTTTATAATTCAAAGTTTAGATCAAAATGTCCTTCAAATTATAGGAGTGAAAAAATTGTGTTTCTAAGGTTGCATTAAAAACATAATATATGGGCAACCAGGCCCGCTACGACTTTTCGAAAATCAGACTTTTTACCGAAAAGTCGCACTTCGTTTCTTACTTAAGTAGACTGGGCTAAAATTCTTGACCGATTTGAGTTAATTACATCGTACCTTTTTGTAGTTTGATAAAGCTTGAATTCATAAATTAAGCCTGCAGTTCACTATATTCATATACTGTACGCAACATCCTATGACCTGGGAATTTTCAAAGGTTGCTCATACCTCCCATAAAAAGAAGCCGTCGAAATCGGAATAGCCCTCTGATCAAACTTGTCTGTCTTCGCAAAGTTTCTTCTTCCTGATGATCCAATTGACTCGAGTTGCTTGTGGCTGGAAGAGTCGAACTTACAAAGAGGGATTTGGGGATGGGGGGGGCTAATTCGATTATCGATGTGCCGCGCCTTAAGTAACGATTCAGCATCGCGAAGTGTTTGTCCTTAATAGGAGAGAAACGTATGGGTAATATATTATGTTGAATAAATAGACTAGTAAATACTCATATTTTACATTTATTCAGCAAATGGTGACCGAATTCAGTTTTGTTATTCATAAAACTTAATTATCCTTTTTGCAAAAAATTAAAAGTATGAATTTCTAATTAAAAGCTAAAACTCAACTGTTCAACATTTACAAGTATAAATAAACATAGTACCTAAATAAATGTTGATTTTATTTGTGAAATAAACAATTCAAACCAAAATAAAAGCGTAAATTTTACAGTTTAATTCTAGGGACCGAACGAACAAGTGGATTTAGGATTCATAAAGTTTTAAATCGCTGACTGCTACTCAATTGTTTACTAGTGTTTTAGAAATTATGATTGTGATGAATGAATGAATGAATGAATATATTTATTTATTTCAAGAATAACTTAAATCTAAATACATCCCACAAAACCAAGTAGGAATTTGGTTTGTCTGTGGGGAGGGAGTCGCACTTCTTTTTCGTAGGTAGGTACATTAACAATAAATAATAACATTGTTATTTTAATCTATGTTTACATATTTTGTAGAAGGTAAGTTTTATATAATTTTGCAAATTTATTTTTATTTTGTTCAGATCTTATACGAACAGGCATTTCATTATATAACATTGGAATTTTGCGTTTAAGCAATCTGCCGCCAAAGTAGTTATTCACTTTTACTGTTTCATATTTACCCTGAGCAGTTGCTCTCGTGTTGAGCCCATGCTGTTTAGGTATCTTATGATCTGGGGTGCCATGGCCATTTACTGCAATACTGATAATAAACTGTTTTATTCTTAATCTGTTAAGTTCGCATTATTGCTGAAACAATATTACGCAGTCATATCGTGGCTCGGATCTATAGAGTATGGCATACCCTAGGAAAAAATGTTATTAGCCGTCCAAAACAAAAACGCCAATATCAAATACTTTATTAGCTTTTGATAGAGGCGATTATTGGTTAGCTAATTGACCTATTTGTCTAGGACGCGTAATACTAATAATTACGCGCGAAACAGCAGGTCGGAGTGTTTTTAGCTAATACTGAATTATTTTGTAAGGAAAAAATACTGGATTTAAGTTGAAAACATTTATATTTCTATTACCAATTTTATGCAAAAAATAAATCAAGTGATCTCTTAAACGCGTTCTTGAAACGAACGTTTGAAAACCAAACAAAAGATGCTGGAAAACATTATCTTTTTGACAAATGTATAAATCTTAAAGTAGATCCTCTAGATAAAAGATAAATAAACCAAACTTATTTTTTCCTATATTAAGACAGACCTACTTTCGTCAAAAGAACCCTCGAAAATCTGTTTTTTTCATATTCTAGGGTCAGGTACAGCCTTAATTTAACAAGCCGCGATCGCGCTTCATTTGTAATGTTTTCAAATTGTAATCGAAAATGGATATTGTACTATTTTTTTTTTTACATAAAGAATATAAAATTCATAAACTTATTAACAATTAATACAATTTCATAAACAAATTAAAATAACTTAGAAACTACACAAAATAGATAAGAAAACCTAAAATAAAAGAAGTAATAATAATAATAATAATAATAAATATAATATATTATACGAACGCAACTATGATAAACACCATGATATCCTTTATCCTAACTGTATCTCGTAATAACAACGTAGCGAAATAAAAATGTATCATATAAAGTTTGCTCTAACTTGATTAATAAATTAAAAACATCATCAACATCTTAAAAATACACTTGTACTGTTTCACTTGTTCTTTATTTAAACAACTGGTTTCACCTTATGGCATCATCAGAGTATAAGTGAAATAGTACATGTGTATTTTTAAGTTAGCTTTAACTATTTTGCTGTGGTAAGGTAACCTAAAAAATATCGAAGTTGTGTAAACGAATCCTAACGTAAAAAAAAACGGAGACCTTGATCACTTTGTCGTCTGTCCGTCCGTCCGTCCGTCAAGACCCTTTATCTCGGGAACACGTGGATGTATCGAGTTGAAATTAAAACCATATACTCTGGTCTACAGTCCCTTGAAGCTGTGAAAAAATCAAACTTCTAAATTAACGTAAAAAAAAGAAACGACCGTTTATGCCGCTAAAAACGTATATTTCGACTCTTTCAGGGGAATCAAAAATTATAGGGTATTTTCCGTTGACCGAGAACTATGAAATTTGGCAAGTAATACCGTCTTATACTATAAGTATATAGGGTGAAATTTAATCAACCCACCAAATTCATACTAAAGACTCGGTTAGTGATCAAGAACTGGGTTCAGTAATCCTTTTGGCCAATTTCGAAAAATATTTTTTTTTGCTCCCTTACTAGTTTAAATAAAACTAAACCCACCTGGAGGTTAATAAAACCTTGTTCCTGATGACTAACTGAGTCTCCAGTATGAATTTGGTTGGTTAATTTAATTTCACCTAGTATACTACAAGTAAAAATCTAAAAACTGTACATTTGTAATTAAATCACAAAGAATATATTATTTAACGGAACCCTCGGTGGGCGATTCCGACTCGCACTTGTCCGGTTTATATTTTTTTCTGGCCTTGCAATGATTAAGTTATGGACGCTCAAACCTGTGCAGAGGAATGTCAAGTTCGAAGGAAAATATACCTTCTGTATTTGTTCCAAGGTTCTCGTGTAGTAAGACTTTAAGATACACAACAATATAGTAAGATTGGTAAAGTCAGTATCGAAAATTTTGTATGTTCGTTATAACCTCTTTTGATTTTATATAATATTTTTCACTAAGATTTAAACGTATTAAGTCTTTTAAATACGTGAGAAAAAGGTAGTGAAATACTATTTTGTAATAAAAAACTGGCCAAGTGCGTGTCGAGCCACGCGCAATGTAGGGTTCCGTAGTTGCCCGGTACATATAAGTTGGTCTACTAATACAGACCGCGCAAACCTCTGGTCCCATACACATTATAGGGACCAAAAGTTTGGCGCGACTTGTACTCGTAAACCTGAAACGTAACCTTTTAAATTCATTACATATACTACTTCTGTGAATTTTTTCACATTTCTATAAACAACCGTTTAGCCAGCAGGGGGGACGCTCCACTCTAACTAAAATTTTCACTTTAAACGGATCTCTAAATCGAAAAATGGTTTTCACACACCCACAATGTTTTTAAACGACCTATCCAACGATACCCCACACTATGGGATAGACGAGAAAAAAATTCATCCCCAGTTTACTTGTACGAGAGGTACCCATAAAAAAAATTTTTTCGAGATTTTATTTTACCATTTTGTCGGCGTAATAAATATTTATATTCATACCAAATAACAGCTTTCTAGTATCTATCTGCGCTAAGCCGCGGACAGACGGACATGGCGAAACTATAAGGGTTACTTGTCGGACTACGGAACCCTAAAAAGTGTCCTGAACCAGGGTTATATTTTATAAAACTTTTGTTTGAGGACTCCCCCACCAAAGTCTCAGAACAATACTGATCAAAATTTTCCCCACATTTCAAAAGTTTCACTGCTTCTGCATATTTGAAAAAAACACTTTCTAAAGTAGATAGATTATCTAAACTAGCAGCTTTATATACCTATATTATAGTTATGGTGTTATTTGATGGCTTGTCAAAGAATATACTATTAGCATAGCTACCCGTAGTCTGTTTTTGCTGAAATCTTCTTTAAATAGCCCCACAAAATATAATTATTTTGCCAGCCACCGTAGCGTCTAGCATCGGCCAACGTGTTAATAACTAATGCGCTACAATGGAGTGTGCTTTCACGGTGTGCGCGTTTGATAACTACGGGTCTACGACTATATAGGTAGACATGTCAAGGCTATAAATTATTGAATAGCTTAAGAGAATTCCTTTGATTTGTGTTTTATATTTCTTAAATTTAGACTTACTTGTACTAGTATAATTTTTTTGCGATAGCTCAATCGTTTGGGACGCCAGACTCTCAATCAGAAGATCCAAGTTCAATTCCTGTCGTCTGAGATGGCACAGTTTTGCCCACATGATTCGAAATGTTTGTTACAGCAGATAACGGTAATAAGCCCAACGCCAATAACCTTAGCTAGTTATACCTAAAAATGTGACTATTTTAAAACATGGAACTCACTTAAGAGGAAACGTTTCGAGCTCAGTGCGAAATGCATAACTTATGATTGTTTATCTCATTTTTAAATAAAATCTATGAAAAAATATACTTTCATCTTTATTTGCGACTATTGTTGAATAATTATCGTGGGTTTTTAGCAGAATTGCGTCGTTTTATAGATTATAGTCAGCGTGAATGTCCATACAAACTTAAAAGCGTGTTTTAAGTTGGTGTGGACATTCATTTACAACGCAATGCATAAAACTACAAAATGTTGGTAGAAAAGCCAAATTGACATCAAACTATGGTCGCGAAATGCCATAAATCACATTTATTTAGTAATTTTTATTAAATAGTAAGATAAACAATCATAAGTTGTGCATTGTGCACCGAGCTCGAAACGTTTCGCCTTAAACACCACTGTATTTCGGGCACAAATAGACCAACAACATAACGTGCCTTCCGAAGCTAGCAGACAGAACACAAATTAGTAAATCCGAGTTAGCAGGCGAGCACCCTACCAGTCAGCTGCATAGTTACTTGTTGTCAATTAAAATTCAGTTAAAACCTAGCGTTACAAAAATACCATTAAAACGCTCTTAAATATCTGCATCTATAAAGTACCCAAGTTTAATTAAACCCAGGTTCAAAGTAGCGTGGTTTAAATAGTTAATGCGTGCTAATAGAAGTCCTATTCAACAATTCCGTCACCGACTGAGGGCAAAGTTTATAGAGGAGGTTGATTTTTCTAAAAAAAACACTCAGTTAAGGCCCCGTATAATTCAAAATAAAATTTTTATTTAATTATTATTGTCCGTTAATTATCATATTTAAAATATATGTTACAACTAGCCTTTTGCCCACGGCTCTGCCCGCGTTTATTCAATATCTGCCCCGTTTTTGGTTTGGGCGTTATTTTATGAACACCACTATATGTTGACCACGGGTCACTACGATGATAACAAAAAACCGTACTCGAGTAAAAATGCAATATCAGACAGACAGACATTCTAAAAATTTAAACCATTTAAAAAGTTATGCATTAAGATAACACAACATAGCTAGAAAAGCCCAATTAACATCAAACAATTGCCGCGTAGTGCCATAAACCACATTTAGTTGATATTCCCTTATAGTTTCGCCACGTCCGTCTGTCCGCGGCTTAGGTCAGATACTATTAGTACAAGAAATTAGTATCTCTCATACAAGTAAATTGGGGATGAATTTTTTTTCTCATCTATCCCATAATGTGGGGTATCGTTGGATAGGTCGTTCAAAAACATTATAGGTGTCTGAAAACCAGTTTTTGATTTAGGGATGAGGAAGGTTAAAGGAAAACCATCACAGCTAAGTAGGCTTTACAGATTTACGAGTACAGGTCGCGCCAAACTTTTAGTCCCCTCTAAACATGACAATGTATAGGCCGTTCTTCGGGAGAGCAACTTCCGGGCGGACTAGAAGTTTGGCGCGATCTGTATTAGCAGACCAACGCAAATTTAAAATAACTGAAGATTTGATCAGAGCGGTCCTATTATATAACTTAGTGTTAGTTGCCAGTTGGCAGTGGCGTGCATATAACTTTTTGATGGAAAATCAATGAGAAGAAGGTCAAGTTTGACGATAAAAATAAAACGAAAAAATAAAAAAACAATTCGAAAAAAATAAATATATAAGGTACTCTTAGGTAGGCAGTGCCTACCATGGCGTCATAAATATAATGATTTTTCAGTGACATTTAAATTTTTTCATATTTTTATTATTATGATGTTTGGCAACCAGTTGAACACTGACTTAAAGACCAACATAATCTAGGGGCTGGATAGATAATTAAAAATGAAAGCGTTAGAGCAGGACTAAAGGTTAGCTTCGTAATGGGCCTTAAAAGGCTGTTTCAAAAAAGAGTATTGCCGTTTAATGTGATTTCCGTTGATACACACGCACACATCATGCCAGTCTCTCGGAGCACTAGATAAATACTGTGTCTCTGCTACGTACCTGCCACATCTGCCCGCTCTTCGACATTCATATAATTGAGTCGAACGAGCTCTTTTATTTCAGGCGCTTCCGGCTTTTTTTAATACACAATTATGGAAAGCGCTGCTAAAACCTAAGAACAAGAGAGTCAAAGCAGCTGAGGGGATATTAGTCTGCCCAGAGAAGTCTGCGGATATCTCTAACGGAGGGATGACAGATCCTACGGAACTACCTGGAACCACTTTCTTGATACGGCTTCTCATACTAATGAACGGCATCACGGCATGGTTTCATCATGAAGGTGGTAATAAGCCAAAGCCTACCATCAGTAAAGAGCTACCTACGTCGTCTCTGCAGACGGGCCCAAGATCCGAAGAAGGCTTGCCACTTTTATTTCAACAACTTCCATAGATACTAAAATGAATAATTTGTTATGTATTTAAGTTAGATTATATGTTTAATAAAATTTTATTGATCGGCTCATCATACTCTTTTGAATATTTAAAATAAAAGTACAAGTTATAACAACAGGAGTTAAAAGGGCCAGAGGAACAAAGTTTTTAATCACTACAAAATTACAAATGGCTTCTCAAACAAAACTTTTAATACAGCAAAGGCGCTTATTACCTTCGTGTATCCAATACATTTGTAGATAGGAATAGGTAATAGATGAGTAAAGAAATGGGTCATTCAGAAAAATACTTCTTTCTTAATACTTTCCTTCTCTAATCCTAACAAAATTATTAAAAAGTCAGGTCTTGATATTGTAAGGACAACAAGTGTGATTGTTTTTATTACTTAACTATTATCAGATGGTTCCAAACGTTTCAAAAGCTAAAGATGGGCTGCCAAAAGGAAAAATGAATAAATAGAAATAATAATTATTATCCTTGTATCATCGGCATATGTAAAAGTTGTTCCTTGCACAACACTTCGAGGAAGGTCAATAATAAATATTACAAACAATGGTCCCAAAAGTGAACCTGGCGTGACACTATTTTCTATGTGACTTTCGTCAGAATTATTTTTTATATATTTAACGGAACAACCAATTACTAGTTGCAGGTATTGTTGACGGTTTGTAAATACGATATAAATAGATTACACCTGTATGATACTGCACCTGTGATTCCGTAGTGTTAGTAAAATTTAATGATCGAATGCCTTAGTGAAATCACAAAATAGACCATGAATTTTTGCTTATTATTCAAATATTCAAAAATATTCTCAATTTTGTCGTAGACTGTCGCTATTGTATTTAGTTTTTTCAGTAAAGTATAAATAAACTTCAAAGAAGAACCAATTTTTGCCAAACAATACTAGACCTACGTAAGAAGCAGCTTGAACTTTAATGGTTAGAATAAATAATTTTAACAAAGAAATAAACCCACCCAAATGAAAATAAAAATAGACATGTTTACTGAAATTTCATGAAAAGTATTTAAAATTATAAAAACTTTTTTAAATATATTGTAAACATTGTTCAGTATGGTCACTTTTATGTGATGTTTATTCACCACACTTTTACGTCCTTCTACACTCGTATACAGTTGAAATATGCCAAACATGTAGAGTGAGTGAGTGAACGTAAATAAAAGCTCCTCAGTAAAGCACCACAAGGTTCGAGCCATTTCCCTGTATAAAGCCGACATTTTCCTTATACAGGTCTTGTTTTTTCATTGTATCACGTAGCAAGTGTGAAACGCGCCTCGAGGGTGGCTCTTGTGCGATACAAAGGTTACTCTCTATTTATCCAAGCTCTGTAAAAGAACTTACTTCACGTTTTACTAAAATACCGAACATTAAGTTCCACGAATAGGTTTCAAAAATAGGTTAGAAAGGTTAATTTCGCACATTTTAAGCATTTTTGATGTGAACACTGGACCGATGGACAGACAAAACAACGTAACATTAAAAATAATATAAGTCTTGATTCACCGTTTTAAAAAAAATGTTGTAACGTACAGTTTGCTGGCTCAAATAGTCCCGTACGCTATTTTGGGAATTATGTGAAAATGAATAAGCTCGACATACCAATTACCAATGACAAAAGAAATATGTCACACATTGGGTATGCGGGGGCGGGATGTACACCAAACGCCGTGTGTTTGAAATAGCCGTTGAAGATTTTCGGCTCGAGATGGCGACGTATCAAAACATTCGAACAATTTGAGCAAACGAACTATACCTATTAATTTAAATTTGCGCCAAATTTTTTTGACTGTTCAGAATTTAAACCCGCGACCTACAGATTAGTGGTTAAGATTTTTCAATCACTAGAACACAGAGGCGGTCTTAGTAAAAATATTATGGAAAAGGAAATTTCTTATACTTTGATTCGAACAAGTATACATTTTGACAATAACGGCCGATTTTCCGGAGCCTCGGTGACTGACGTAAGCATGTCATATATCAGACAGGAAGAAACCATCTCGACGTTTTCGTATGTAAATCGGATTCGTCACGCTTCAGAGCTTAGTTTTGGAGATAAACTGTGGAATATAGGTTATGGGACCGGTAGGTAGACTTGTTTGTGTATTATTGTGATAAACTTAAAATGGTTTTTTGGGAACTATATTTTATAAGGGTATGTTTTAGAAGACGAGGTGCAACTATGCATAGCGACATGAGAACGAAAACCCATTTTGTACGGACACTTATTAGAGTCTGAATTCATGTGTTACAAGTTAGGGCGCTTGTGATAAGAAACTCATAAAAATTTCATTATTTTGCATTGACCTCTCATAAACAACTAGACACACAGACTCTAAGAAAAGTTCGTCAGAAAGTGTCCGAACGTGCGACGTGCATAGTAGCAAAAATGCTTCAACCAAACTAAAACGTTATGTCGTTGACATAGGATGCAACCAAATTAAGACTTTATGTCGTTAACATAAGATGCAATGTCAGTTCTACGAATTCGTCATTCAATTTTGTCACCCCATAGCGGTGACAAGATGCATCGCGGACAATTTTTGAGCGAGATTGTGAGTCTAGTTATTTCTGAGAGATCAATGTTATTTTGCTGGTAATTCGTACTTTTATGGAAAACTACGGTTTATATAAAAAATTGCTCGGTTTTACATTGAAAACGATAGTATAGCTATATGTTTTATGAAACATAAACGGTAGTTGTCGCTCAAAGTTCTGAGATTTCTGCAACGAAGGCTTAGTTTCAAGGGTTAGTTAGCAATTTCTCTTTCTGATACTAATTTATTACATTAACATCTTTACTGTTTCTGTTCGATTAATCATTTAAGTCGTGTTCTCAGTAATGCATACCACTCTTTTGAAGCTTTGAGTCTGTTCAACAACCGTACACTTGACGTCAACAATTTCTACTTTTGGGCTAACTGACAATGAAATTTTATTATTTTATTTATATATATATTTATATAACACTTTTTGCACATTTACAAAAATTATTTGGGAGACAGATTAACGAAACAAACAAATATTGTGTACAAAGGCGGCACTTATTGCTAATAGCAATATCTTCCAGGCAACCTTTGGAAGCATACAGAGAGATAGACAAAGAAATTAGATGGAAGGTGTAAATGGTAATTATAAAAAAGGAGACTAAGAAGAAAATATCATAACAAAAAATTCCTTATCTAGGGCATAAACTTACATATACTTACAAATGCATGAACCTACTTAAATTAAATTAATACTTTAATTAAAATATACACATATATACACATAACTATAAAAAATAAATAAACATTAAATAAATATACATAAAACTGGATATTCGAATTCTACTATGATGGGTACTCTGTTGAGAAAAATTGTTTTAGTTTTATTTTAAATGCATTCGTATTTTTCAGTGACTGAATTGACACAGGTAAGCGATTCCATATTTTTCCTCGCAAGTGTGTTGGAAAACGTCGTATGAAACGCGTGAGCATTAGACATTACACTCTCGGCTCCATTACGGCCTCGCCTTCGGCTCGGGCTGCAAACCCACCTTGACTGTAATGTCCAACGCAGCTCACTTGTATCATAATGTACTAGTAGATTTAACTTATGCTCGTAGTATCAATGTCTGATTTCCTTCAATTTGTTCAGGATACTGAGTGGCTCAACTACATTATATTGTATGATATTGAAGGGTTCAGAAAAAGAAGGAGTTTATCGACGTTTTTAACAAAAAATAACTAAAAATGCAATATGCTGGTGAACACGAATAAGTAAAGCTCTAGGGTAGCGAATTAAAAACTGCCTTATTTTGCTGCAATACTCGATTGAAAAACACTCTTTTAGTGAAATTTAATAGGAAAATGAGTAAATTGTTTAACTAAATTACGTGTTTTCTTAAATTAGGCTTGCCGTTGATAAGCCCCTTGTAAAATCTGATAACTAGGAGAGCTGATGGTGAATGTCGTCTGTTCTTGATGGATCTTCATCATAAATGTCGATAAAATACTTAGTACTCTGTTTCACAAATATATGTATGCATTACCTTTTGAAGGTTTGCGACCGGTTTAATGTTTTTAAGGACATCTTCAGGCACTAATTTAGAAGCACAAAATACATTGTTATAAAAACATTTAAAAAATCCGGTCGAAATTTTTAAATGGTAATACATACTCGTGAATATATTTTTTGGAAATGAGTACCAAGTATTAATTTATTTACATTCGATGGTAGCAGAATTTGTTGATTTTTAATGAAAAAAAATAATACTGCTATAACAGCTTCAAATGCAAACTGACCTCATCTAAAATTGCTCCAGGCTTCCTCAGAATAACTCGCCAGGGTTCCGTATAGCACCGCAATGGTTCCGCAATCGAATCAATTCAACTGGATGAAACGTTTCGCAGGCAACCAGACGCGTTTAATTGACGATTCACGATTCCAATCGCTGTTCTGTAGTCAGGGTTTTCACCAGTCTAGGTTAAATGTTTCTTGAACTTTATTTTTTATTGAACTTTTCTATTTCTGTTGTTCTGTCTGAAACTCAAAACAACGAATTATTTTCTATTCAAGAATGGTACACGTTTTGTATTATTCGACGAAAAGAGTTTATTTATTGTCAGTTTATCTCATGATTGATACGTGCAGGGGATAAAATATGTGGCGATGAAATTTTTACGTCATTGACCTCTCATAAAAAACAAGATTCACAATCTCGCGCAAAAAGCCTCCGCGATGCAACTTGTCACCGCTACGACGTGACAAGATCGAATGACGATTGCGTAAAGTCTGTGTTTTCATACTTGAGCTAACTAGTAAACAAACATGGCGTATCAATAAAATTTGACATTTCATAGGGATGGGTGGGTATCACTTAATGAACTATTGAAAGTTTTATTATTGAATGAATGAATGGATTGAATTCGTAGTGGTTTTAATCATATTGTTTATAAACGGTAATTAATCTCACAGGCTAGACTTGTAACTATATGAACAATAATAAATAAGTTTGTATGTTTGTTAGTTTGAAACGACCAACTGAATGGATTTCAACAAGTGGTGTGTAGTTGGATAAGAGTTCTTCTTAGAAAATTACTAGAAACATAGACCTCATGGAGAAAACAAACAAAAAACTTGAATGTTGTAAATAAAGTAAATGTAATTAATATAATATGTGAATTTAATATGTGATCGAATGATGTTTGTTTACTACTTAGCTCAAGTATGAAAAAAGGTACTTTACAACTGACATTGCATCTTATTTTAACGATATAACGTCTTAATTTGATTGAATGCATTTTTGCTACTGTTCGGACGCTTTCTGACGAACTTTTCTTAGAGACTGTGTGTCTAGTTGTTTATGAGAGGTCAATGTTTTACGTTTAAATGTGAGTAATTTTTTGATAAAGGTCTTTTAAAGTGACATGAAAAATGTTAATGCTTTTGTTATTCATTATTATCTTATTGATAGCTCTGCTCAATGTCCTAGGATACGAACTGCCCAAGTAAGTAAGTAACAAGCTTTTTGTCAGTGACTTCACGCAGGTGTCATTTTTATTTGTACAGTCTCTACAGAACTAGTCGATTTGCAAGGATATTTTTTCATTAGATAGAAACATAATCTTACCATTATGAAAGTTTATTATACGTTTATTGTTTGCTGAGTTTTATGATAACCACTAAACATAAAAAACGAACTTTTGGTAATATTAATTCATATTCATGTTCATATTCGTTTATTGCAATTAATTACATGTATGATAATAGGTAATAGTATTATAATTATGTATCAATGTAATTATACCCACAGGGTGTAACAATATCATGCACACAAATAAATTATATAAAATAAATTTGGATGGACAAATTATTTACAATTATAATCAAACAACAATGGACTCCGGATACGAATCATTACACTATTATTCTAATGCGAAAGTACCAAACACTGAGCAAGTATGATAGAAGTTAAAGATCGCTGTAATTATAATATTCATTGAGGTCATATGGTGAGATTTTTAACAAGTAGCCTTTTAATGCATCAAGGAATTTAGATCCAGTAATCTGTATGTAATCCACGATCTGGGGCGCGATCTATTGTTTTCATATCGTTTAGTGATACTAAGAATTAAAGGGGTCAATACAGATAAAATTCACATTTAGTGTCAACCCTGCCTCGAACACTGACTCACGACTGACTCCTCAGAATCACTCAGAACTTCCGCAAGAACAAGTTAATTTAAATATTAATTACAAGCACCGGTTCCTCATTGGAACGCGCCTAATTTTGTAAGTCGATACAAACAATTAATTTCAAGGTGGCTCATAGATTTGAGGGTGGATTGTTATTTACTTAATTTTTCATTTCCATGACAACACGAAGTCAAGTCCATCGAACACAATGTGTACGATGTGGTAGGTTTAAGATTGGGGCTCTTGTCGGTGAAATTTCGCATCAATAAGAATCCTCAGAAGTTAATATTTATCTAAACGCAAAATTTCAGGTTATTTAACCTACCCATAGTTTAAAAGTTATATTGCAGACGGAAACTAAGGCTTCATAAAAGGTTTCCGTTTTAGACGCAAGCCTAAAAAGCAATATACATTATTTCTATGCGTTCCGTACCCGAAGGGTGCCAAACGGGACCCTAATACTAATCCTCCACTCTCTGTCTGTCTGTCTGTCCATCTGTTACAGGGGTCTCTAGCTTCAGCCGTAATAAGTAGCCAGTTGACATTTTTTACAGAATATGTGTTACTATCACAGACGTATTTTATAGTAGCAGACCTAACATTAATAATAAACGCATTGAGTCGACGCATGGCAATTTTAGCTCAGTAAACTTAGGGCTCTTTTAAATATAAATATTGCTTGTTTCCATACAAAATATATACTAAAGATTAGTTTAGGAATTAACAAATATGTTCCAAGCATAAGCCAGTCAAAACAACCCATTTTTATTACTTTTCTTCGTACCATGAAGCCTAAATGTAGCTTATTTTTTGTATGGAAACTTGCCACGCCATTTAATCCTTATGTTTGGTCTGCTACTTAGTAATAATTATATGTCTGTGGTTACTATAACCTCTATCAGGGTAAATAATAAAAAAAAAACTTCAAGGCACCCAAAAAAATTTATACCTTATAGGAGTCTCCATACGAAAATATAGAAAAAGTAGTTTTTTTTTTTACATTATATAACTATGGTATCAATATTTCTGTTGCTTACCATCCTTTTTACGGTTCTGTACCCGAATTGTGTGATAGTACGGAACCATTTGTCTGCGAGTCAGACTCGCATTTGGTCAAATTTTATTTTAAGTTGACAAAAGTACGCGACCTCACTTGATTACTATTCCCAAATTGACGACGAAAATCGTCTAACATATTCGAGATTAGGAAGTACGAAACGCGAATAAATTCTAAGGTCAGAAAGACATTCCTACCTGGAATTTGGAACTCCGCGTGTTTCAACGAAAATGCCATTGGTTCACTCACGTCTCTTGATGTACAGTTCAATCCCCGATAAAGTATCCACTCGTGACCTTACTGTGCGGTAATAAATATACATTTTGAATGAAACTCGGTCTTTACGGTTATATGGACACCTCAAGATATCACCTCGTCTGGAATCCAGACGTTTAGGATGCGGAAATTCTTCCACCTTCATTTCAACGGTATCTATGAACGAGAGATTCTCTCTTCACTCTTTAGTTCTTCGCGACAGCTCTGAACCCATATATCAATTGTTTATGTGGGTGAACTACGGAAAATATTTGGTATAATCAAATAAATAGTATATTCAAGAAATAAAAACCATATATACAATACAGATGATATTATTAAAACTCACGTGAACTGACATACTAAGTTATTATTAAATACTGGCCTTAAAACTCACGTATAATTATTGTTGACTATATGCCAACTGTTTCACCGATACAATTTCGGCATTATCAAGACGTGTGTCATTTTTAGGATGACGAAAAAAAAAACAGTTGTTTCATACATTTTGGTCGAGTAGTTATGTAACTTTTTTATGCAACAAACAGCCAATTCTTTTTGCGATTTGATTTTTTTTTCCATTGTTCAAGTTTTCGCAACATCATCTTACCACCTACAAGTAGTATAGTGTTATAAACGGGCACAACCAAAACACTTTCAGTGTTACACTTAGCAAATTCACTCAAATCATACTGCATGGGTGCATTGTAACCTGCGCTAGTAGGTATGTCTTTGCTACATACCTACTTGGGAACACTACTCGTTTTAGACGAACAAGCTCATCAAAATTCTCCTTTTTTCCAAGCCAATAAGAGTCTAAAAGTCTCTTTCAGTGCATGGTGGGTTCGTACATCAAGGTAGTAGGTATTTCAATCCTATGCCTCCTCTACACGTAGACAGATGCATAAGCGGATGGATCAGCAGATGTATCCGCGGATGGATACGCGAGCCGTCCACACGTCTGTGGGTCAATCAGTCTGTCTTCACTCTCGAAAGACGGAAGACAAATCAAAAAGTGGATGTTAAGACAGTAGCGGCCGCTACTATTTATTTATTTAGCCCATATAAGTAAAATAAATGTAAAAAAAGAAAGTGGGAGATGCCATACATGTTATATGCCATATTTAATAAATATGTATTATATATTTACTACGATATTTATTTAAATAACGAGCAAAAACATGCGTGCGCTTAACAGATTGACGCACAATACTGATGCGTCCGCAGACGTGTGGACGGTCGCCTTGCGCCCGCGCTGTAATCCTTTGATCCGTGCCCCAAAAACTGACAACAAACGGATTGACGGCGGACACATCTGCAGACGTTAAATACCTACCACAGACGAGCGAATACCCCCGTCTACCGTCAGCGGATGCATCCGCAGATGGCATCTGCCGATGCATCTGTCTACGTGTAGAGGAGGCTTTAGAAACATTCTTGCACTAATATTGACTAAATCTTTGAAATATCTTGTGTCTATTTCTTGTATTCACTGTAATTTGCTTAGCATGAAATTACTGACGACCAACTCAACTTACAGAACAAGTTTCATTTAGTTTCTTAAGGCTAGTCTTCTTTAGTAAAAACGGTAGGTCGTTGATAAATTCCAAACTGACGCAGAGATTAAGTGAAAGGCAAACATAATTTAAAATCTATTTCTTGATTCAAATGAACTATTCAGTTTCCACGAGGTTTTTAAGGTGAGCTAGAACAACGTTTTCTTTAATGAAAACTTGATCATAATCTGGAGCATCAAAACATAACTAAGCCAGTAGCTATAAGAGAATTACATAAATAACAGAACTACGAAGAGTAAAACTCACTAAATGATCCTCTTAATGACAAAGAGGATAGACATTAGTATATTGGAACAGGGTGCAGTTTCACCCACTCAGACAATCCTTATTTTTAGTCTTACCCATCATCCTGACATAGCACTTTCAATTTTTAGACAGGAATATCAGATATTCGGTAACTCGGAAGGTGGATAAGTGCCGCTTTCCCGCTCTGTGAGCTCTTAGCTTTATATCTGTGCCTTTTATGTCAATTAGAAGAGTGACTTGTGCTTTTTGGGCTGGAATTTCAGGAGGCTTTTCTTGTAGGATTGATACGGAGGGCGGAAGGTTTCTGGTAAATGGAAGATTATGTGTAGCGTGTTCAACCTGTTAATTTTGGGAAACAAAGTTTAGTTTTTGAAATACTTGCTTACTGAGCTATCCAATGTACGTTATACGTGGATTTTATCAATGCACTGGTGAAGACCTAAAAGTTGCGCTGCATCTGATCCCCCTTCAAGTTATTTTAAGGCGCAAGTAGTCCCCAATGACCTTGATTCTACCGCCCGTCGCCTGCGCATGCACTCTCGCGACATATTTATATACATAAAAGGTACACAACAAAGTTAAAAAGATTCAGATTTACGTTTCCTTTAATTATTTTAATAAACAATACTTTCTTTGTATTTTAGTGCAAGAACTTTACGAATTACATCGGTAGTTTCAAAGAAATAACTAATTTTAGTCCAAAAACGGCTTGTCTTTGGGCAATATGTTGTTCACGCTGCTTCCTATGCGCAAAAACAATTTCCTGCAATGAAGTTGCTCTTTATAGTTTGAAAAATACTATTTTTTCATAATTTATAATCATTCTTTTTAAAAGAAATACAATAGTAATTATCAATAGGAGTAATTTTCGGATGACGCTGAGAAGAAGTGTCGTGAAATTTTTTGATAGTAAAGTCACTGTTCCTGTTTGAATAATGTTCTTAGCTTAATTTTCCCTGTATACGTATACTCACGACTATCTCCCAGAGGGGTAGGTGAAAACTACAGATTTCCATCTGCTACGATCCTGGCACACCTCTTGCCTACTCCACATCCATCAATCTAGTCATACAGGCTCTTCAAAAGTACACGGAATAGAAAAGCTCTCCCTACAAAAAGGCTTAAAATAAAGATAAACCTCAATATTCAATTCCACTAGTATTCATGAGTAAGTTAACGCCAGGCTTCGTCCACATTTATTGTGATGAAGAATGCGCCGAAGAATTTACGAGCGGACTAGCTGTTCTACTTCCAAACCAACACATCTGTGAACTTTGACACTGGTGAATATCTCCCCTAAGAGGTCTATCGACTGCATCACATAGTTTTCGACATGAGGTTGCACTTACCAGTTGACGATTTTATCCATTGATATGATGTCTAAACCTTGAATAAAATTACATTTTTTTTTCAAATAGAAACTTATAAATATTTACAGATTGCCTAGAAATCATACAAATAAAAATTTGGTTCAATTGTTTAAACCTGCGAAGCATGATATATTTTTAGCGGGATAATGATATGACTCGTGCCTACGAATAAGCTGTTAATACGAGAGATATCAAAAAAAACAAACTAGGCATTAAAACCAGAGGTAATCGGGTAACGCAGGAGCGTGATCAAAAAAACTAGTTCTAATTCAACTAACGTTATTTAGAAGTCACATGTGCGATTTTATAACCATTATGTCAACATATAACCAGTAAACGAGTATCTTTTGTCCTCAACTGCTCTGCCGTGTCTCTACAGCACCACTGTTCCGAAGATCCGAACAGATGGCCGAGGTATTCTGGTATCCGACGCCATCCATAATAATTGATCAGCAAATCGAGGCAAACGCCCACCGCCTGCGCCCATGATTGCCTTCAATAATGCATTGTTCAGAACTGCACGAACCTAGGCAACCCGACCGAGTTGTGAAGCAGGCCGCACCTGGATCCCGGCTCGGTTTAGCTGTTCGTCTGAAATAAACAGGGTTGGAGAAAGCAAACGCGCCTATAATAAGCGCACGGCGTAGGTTTGGCGCAAACAAGGCTTGCAGCTCACGCTATTAAGATATTTAAACCCGATATGGAACAACCATTGACTTGTCAGGCTGTGTTTTTAAGGTTCTGTGTTTTTGGAAGGCGTGTGTCGCCAGTCTGTTATCAGCATCACAAACAAACAAATGTCCTTTATTACATAAAAAAATACATAAAAAATACAAATGTTAAAGAAGGTAACATTTGGCGGCCTTATCGCTTAAAGAGATTTCTTTCAGACCTTTAGGTGGAATTGTTTTATAGAAAAATGCGAAGGTGGTTTACATAAAAATAACCTTTCCAAAACAAATTAACCAATACTTGAATAAAATATTTATAAGGTCCTACGATCCGAAGCGAAGAAATCTTAAGAGCTGACTGAAAATCGCTAATAGACCACTTTCCACCGAAAAGAATTTTTATTTGCGCGAACTTTTTTCACTATTCTATTGAAATTTAGTCAGCTGTTTGAGCCACTTTGTACTGGTAACTATTATATTTTTATAATGGTATTTTTCTTTCTCACTCTGATCAATTAACGGTACACAATCTACTCTAGAACTAATACACATCAGGTGAGTATGGATTAAAGTATGTTTTGTAGATGAAGAATTACAAATATCGTTTTTTAGTTAATACATTGGGTTTACACATATAATAATTATGTTTTATTCACAAAAAGAGTTTAAACCTTATATAGGTTTTAAATAATATAGATAGTGGCGGCTGGTGTCTCCTTTTGAGATCGAAAAGGTCTACAGCATATTATGTTAAACCAGATAATATGTGGGTGGATACATCAAACTAATATTATGTACGACTTGTCATCAATGAAATTACCGCTGACTCAGTCTCCTTTCTTATCCCTAGGTAGTACCAAAACGAAGAGTGGGTCTGTAGATTTTCTTCCATAGTACACTTGACAGACATTTTCTTGTAATAGGTTTGTTTCTTGGATACCGAACCTTTCCTTTGAAGGCTTATGCGACTTAAGACTGTGCATAAGAAATTATGAGGCTATAAGCTCTTAAAAGCATCTTTGCAGTCTTTTAGAAGCTGTTTCTTACTACAGCGTTAAAACTTCGTGCTTTTTGTTTTAACTAGTCTGTTTCTTTACCTGAAGAGTTACCATCAGAATAGCTTTAGTAAATATATCAGTTCGACCAATGACAACCGAAATATTTCCTGAAATATAAGAAAAAAAATGTTCCATCCTTCTAATCAAAAAAGCAAAAGAATCAATAGAAAGTTATTATTTGTAAGTCATAAGTGACTACCTTCAACATATTATTTCGCTATGAGGAAGCAAAAGTCAAAAATGTAATTATTCAATTTTACCTTTGAGGTAACTCCCAAAACCTTGGCAAAACACGACTCAAAACAATTAATAAAGGGAACGTTCCAGAACAGTTTTTAAGTCATCACGTCGATCATTCCTTCAAAACAGCTTCGTCAGAGCATTTAAGGGGAAGCCATCAGACATTTAAGGGGATGAGCGGCCACCTGTTACCTCTATTAATTACTGAACAACCAGCCGCTAATTATAAATTGCTGTAATCTATTATACGCTAAACAAATTTGGCAATTTGGCCCCGAAAGCTCTGTTTGGATATGGTAGTGGAGTTGGTAATTATTTTCCTTAGGGATCCATTCCTCACATAATGGTACAAAATAACAAGAAATAAGTATAACGAAAAAAGAAAATAGCTCCCAGGACGGCTATTCTGGCATTAATTTTCAATCGCAATATCAGTCGTTCGACTTTCGTTTAAAGTATGATAAATGCCATGCGATGTAAATTAGAGTGACTGAATCTCATCAAATTAAAACTATGGAATACATAGGTAACACTAAAAGTTTCCGGAACTGGCCACTTACATAAACAATATTTAAAAATTTATTGCAACATTTGAAAATAGAACTCTTTGGCTGTAGAATGCAGTTTGTTTCATCTGACTGTCTTTTGTTTTTACCTTGTGGCGCCATTTAAAAAATTGTGTGTCTGCATCAACATGGATTTAACTCGGGAAAATTTTCGTAGTATGATTTTCTACGATTTTAAGTGTAATTTGACAGCTCAACAGAGCATCGCTCGGCTTGAAACAGCTTTTGGCAATGAAGCACCATGCAAGACGACTGTTTTTAGCTGGTTTGCAGAATTCAAGCGTGGTCGTATCAATCTCAGTGACGAATCTCGCGATGGTCGGCCGTCCACCGCTGTGACCAACAAAAACATCGATGCTGTGCGCCGTATGATTGAAACAGACAGGCATGTGACCTACCATGAAATTCGCGCATCCTTAGAAATAGGCATGAGTCAAATACAATCAATCCTACACAAACATTTGGGTGTGAGAAAGCTGTGCTCGCGGTGGATCCCACACAACTTGACCGAGGCTCAAAAAACGGACCGCGTCACTTGGTGCAGTGCCATGCTTACCAGATTCAACGAAGGTGCGTCAAATTTGGTGTGGGACATAGTAAAAGGTGACGAAACATGTATTTATTGCTACGATCCCAAAACAAAGCAGCAATCGAGCGTATGGGTCTTTCAAGATGAGCCGAAACCAACCAAAGTGGCGCGCGTGAAAAGTGCATCTAAGCGGATGATTGCTTTTTTTTTAAATAAAACTGGACACGTGGCTACTGTTGCTTTAGAAAATCGTCGTAGCGTGAATAGTGACTGGTACACGACCATTTGTTTGCCGGAAGTTATTGACGAACTCCGTAAAAATAACCGTAAACGCCGTATCATCCTGCACCACGACAATGCTAGTTCTCACACGGCCAGACAGACAAACGACTTTTTGAAGACGAAAAATGTAGAACTCATGAGTCATCCTGCATACAGTCCCGACCTGGCACCTTGTGACTTTCTTCTGTTCCCAAAAATTAAGAACCAATTACGTGGTCAACGATTTTCATCACCAGAAGAGGCTGTCGAGGAGTATGAAAAACACGTTTCAGAGGTCACCACAGGGGAGTGGCACAAAAGTTTTCAAAACTGGTTTGATCGAATGAAAAAGTGCATAGACGCCAAGGGAGATTATTTTGAAAAACAATAAATTAATTTTGTACCTTTAATAGTATTTTTTCATATTCATTCCGGAAACTTATAGTGCGTCCCACGTATAAGGAACGCTTCCTATCATTAAAATTATTACTTATCCACAGAAAATCCATCTTAAAATTACCCAAATCTGCTTTAGCGGTGAGCATTTCTTGTATCCCATAGTTTTTATTTAATTAGGTTTAGTCATCATCATCATCATCATTTATTAACAAAACAGTGTTTACAATAAGACTTATATACTAACAGTGTGACAAAAACCAGTTTAGGTTTGACCGCACACCGCATTCACACAACATCACTCATTACGTAGGTACTTATAGATAAGGTGCTTACATTCTATACAATTCACAGCTAGCTTTTGTTTGTGTAGACACACTAGGTGATTATTTTTAATGCTTATTTACGAAGATATGGATTGTGAGAAGAAGTGTTTTAATTTGATTTTTATGTTGGTTTTTGTGATTTGATTTTGTATGTTCAGGGGAAGTTGGTTTATTAATGTAGGTACTTGATATTGAAGTAGTTGTTTTCCATATAAGTTATGGAATGGAGGAACTTGCAGTTTCTTAATTAATGCACTTCGTGTATGTTTTTGATTCTGATTCCGGATTATGTTTTGATAGTTTAGGTTAAAGAAATTGTCAATTAAAAGGCTATATTTTACTTGGTTATGTACGGGTATGATTTTAAAATGATGGAATAGTTTGTGATAGTTGTCCTGATGTTTGTTTTTAAGTTTCGGTGGAATGATGGATTTAAGGATCCTTAGTTGTAAAGAGTATATTGGATCAAGATGTGACTTACAGGTTCGGCCGTAAGAACTAAGCCCATAATAAATTATGGTTTCACCCAGGGCTTTATATAATTGCAGCAGTATAGAGTATGGAATTTTTTGTTTTACAAGTCGAAATTTAGCCAAGATTGCTCTTAATTTATCACATACATGGTTAATATGTTCAGTCCATTTGAGTCTATCGTCGAATATCAGCCCAAGATATTTTTGTTTACTGACGACTTCAACGGGTGAGCAACAACAGTTTTGACTGTCCTTCGTGTGAAGACATTTGTGGTTGTGTGCAATAAGTTTGAGGTTGACAGTTTGTCTATTCTGGCTTGAACTGATATACATTAATTTTGTCTTTTGTGCATTGAGGACAAGACCTACATCATGTGACCATTTGGCCAATAATGCGAAGTCAGTTTGTAGTTGTTCAAGGGCCGTGTTTATATCTTTGTTAGCTGCAATAAGGCATGTGTCATCGGCAAACTGATAGATCTCACAGTTTTTAACAAGATTTACCATATCATTCACGTAAGTTATATAGTGCAGAGGACCTAAGACCGATCCTTGCGCTGTGCCTTGAGATACCGTTATCTTTTTACTTAGCGAATCACAGATTTTTACCATATAAGACCTTTCGTCAAGATAGTCTTTGCACCATTTGCCAAGCGGTCCCCGAATACCACAGTCGTCTAGTTTTTCAATCAGGATATCGTGTTTTAAGGTATCAAATGCCTTACTGTAATCTATAAACAGTACTAAGATATGTTCTTTATTATTAAGATGTTTGTAAATATTATCCGTAAAACTTGAAAGAAGTTGTGTTGTGCTTTTACCGGTCTGGAATCCGTATTGTTTCTCTGTAATTATGTTATGTTTTTTATAGAATGAATGAATCTGTTTTGATATTGCTTTCTCTGCGATTTTATTTATAGTGTTTAAAATAGTTATTTGGCGATAATTGTCATAATCTTTTTGGCATCCATTTTTATGAATTGGCCTGACTATACCCGTTTTAAGCTCTTGTGGATACTTCCCTTGTTTTATGCTTGTATTGACGAACTTTGATAGTATTCCTGCAATATCAATCTGAATAGTTTTTAGGTCTTTAGCACGTATTTTGTCAGATCCTGGTGCTTTACGACTGCTCATTGTTTGTATTTCTGTGAGAATTGATTTAGCTGTTGTTGGTTGAAATCTACAGGTCACATTGGCTGGGGAAATATAATCTTTTTTCTCAAGGAGTTTGGTATCACATTTTGGTACTATATTCTCTACGGCGTTAGCAAAACTTTCTGCAAAGTTATTTGCTATGTTATTTGTCGTGTTATTGTTATTTAGCATTGCGTTCACAATAACTGTGTCTGCTATAGTTTTTGCCCTACCAGTGATACTATTTAATATTTGCCAGAGCGCTCTAGGGTTATTTTTATTAGCGGTTATCTCGTCACGTATGTTTTTATTTTTACATTTATTTATTAGTTTATTTGCGTAGTTTCTTGATGAATTGTATTCTTGTTTGATTATTTTGTCAGTGGGGTCTGAAATCCATTTAATATACAATTTATCCCTATGTTTGCAGGCTTTTATGATTTTATTATTAATCCAGGTATTACTCATACGTTTTATATTAGTAGATGTTTTTATTCGAATCGTTGCTTTTTCATAACATTTTTGTATGTTTTCTACAATAATTTTATACATTTTTAATGGACATATGGTTTGTTTGACAGGTTGCCAGTCTATTTGTTTTAAGGAGTCGGTGAGCGTTTTATAATTGTATCGTGTAATGTATTTAGAATCCGCCCGTGTGTTCGGACAAGCTCCGCAACAAGCGAGTGCCGTGGCTCGGTGGTCGGCCAGTGTAGTTCCGAGCGCCGCTGTGTACATGCTCAGTGAGCGGGATCTTGCGAAAATATGGTCTATGCAGGATCTAGTTAGTTTATTTTTGTAAAATTCAATACGTGTATATTCAGTGATCCCGCAAGCTAAGCCTTGATTGTACATAGTGGTGTTATACATATGCTTTACAGGACAGTTTTTCCTCAAATCAATGTTGATGTCTCCAAGCAGATAGATATCTTGCTGGCGGTTTATTTTGCTAAGTATTGTGTCTAATTCTTTTATAAACAAGTGTTTACTGTTACAAGGTGGGCGATATAAGCAACACAGAACCGCGGAATAGTTTGAAGGCGTAGTTATGGTTCCGAATAAGTTTTCAGTGTGTTGTGTTTTATATCTTTTTATATGGAATTTGTGTATTTTATTTATGTACATAATTATGCCTCCGCCTTTTCGGCCATTCCGCAGTTCTGTGTACATGTTATAGCCCTTTAATTGGTATAATGTGCTGAGATAGTTTGAAATATTGACTTCGGACAACATAATAACATCAATAGTGCGTGATGAGGAATATAGGCATTGTTCGAGAGTTGCAAAATTTTTGATAGTTGATCTTATATTCATATGGATACATAAGAGTTGTATGTTCTTAGGTACTTGATTCAATAATGAGTTAAGGTTAATACAGTCTGATAGCTCCAAGATATCATCTAATTCTACATCCATTTGAGAATTTGTTATACTAATTAATGTAGGTAAGTATGAACTTACAGATTGAAAGGTAGGTTTGTAGATGTCTTATTAGTTTTAAGTTTTTGTATATCTTCTATAGCACGGATGATGTATGCTTTTTGATTTTCTCCATCTTTTCGAACACGTAGTACTGCTTTTTTTATCCAAATGTACCTATATACTTCCTTAAGCTCTTGCTTTGCGTACCAGAGTAGGTGTTTATTGAATGGTGTTAGGGCTTCGCAAACGAATAGATTTCCATTAGATTTGGAGGCAGGGGCGTCAGGTAACACATCCGTAACTGTGATTTGGGATGTCTTTGATTTTGTGGCGGCTAACCATGAAGTTTGCATTTGCTCAGTTTTTAGCTCAACATGAACTGGGCCTGGGCGGTCGTACTTGCCAGGCAGACGTTTTGCCATCTGTATGTCTCCAATTTGTAGATTGGCTTTTTTTGCTACTTTATTGACAAGCTCATTTATATTTTCACCTTCGAGGGACGGCAAATTATGTATTTCGATGCATTTAGATAGCTTTCGCTGTTCCGTTTCTTGAATAAGCTGTTCTAGCGCTCCTACCCTCACTTCCAAATTATTGTTCCTGTTGGTGAGTTCAACGTTTTTCTTCTGGAGATCAGTGATGGTACTTTGCAATGTTTCAGTATTTTTAATGAGTTCTTCCATTTTATCCGAATGAAATTGGATGGATTGCGTTATATCTTTCATCTCCTTTTTAATGGCTTTTTCCATTTCTTTTGAGATATCACGAAGGAGTTGTTTAACATCAATACGCACATTTTGGGACTCAGCACTATCATCCTCATCTTCATCATTTCCAGGTATTATGATAGATCGGCGTTTCGGCGATTGTTCTTGACAGTCCTGGCACGTCCATTCCAGATTATCTGTAGCTCGCAGGGCCGTTAGTTGTTTATTAGTTAACCCGGTGCATATGGTGGTAAGATGCACTATCTTCTCACATCGGTGGCATTCAAGTCCTTGTTTATTCTTGGTGAAGTTTTTATTACAACTATCACATTTACTTGACATGATTCAATGAGGAGGCACAATATCACTTCCGAACTGGTCGAGATATGTCGCGCGAATAACTCCACTCCACTTTACATCGCATGGCATTTATCATACTGTAGACAAAAGTCGAACAACTGATACTCGCTTCGCTCGTGTTTCAAATCGTCCTCGTAAGCTATAGCCTCCTTACCGCACTTGTAGCATAAACTAATACTACTAACGGATTCAGCCGCAATAAGAACCTTCAATAGGTAGCCTGTCATCCTGGCGTCCGTACATGGTTTTAGCTGAAAGTCGTTTCTTGGTTATGTACGATTTCGTCATAAAACAGAAGAATCGACCCTTAAAGGTTAAGATCTATTTCAGTATCTTCGGACAAGCAGCACCTTAAGTTAATAAAGATTTTTGCCCTAACTATAAGTGCAAAAGCGTTCAGATCTATTTTGAAATCGGTTACACGTACATCGATTTTAATATTGCTGACTACATAATTAGCCAGCATTTTCTTTACGAATCTTTAATTAAGCAAAAAAATTGCCAAAAAAAACATAGTACCTACTTTTATCTTACGATAGCGGGTTACATTAGGTTATAGTAATGAATGACTAACTAGATACAGATAATACATCGCACTATGAAAGCAAAACTGGCACTGTTCAAAATTCTTCGTATTTTTCTTTTTTGCGACATCTGTGTTCACGCAAAAAACGTCACTAAGTGTAAAAAGACCACTTTCTCTGTCTTTTATTTGCCGATAACATAAGACACCACAGAGTATTTTTGTATTATCCTTTCTAACGAGCGAAATTTAAAAATTTTGTACTGTAAAATAGTATATATCGTCACGACATGAATCCCCGGGGGGGTGTCAGAGGTGTTCCGGGTGTGAACTGTGAAATGCAAGTAAAATAATGTTTTTGCGATAGTGTCACTTTTGATTTATGGTGCAATTACACGAAACAAAAACACGCGTTCAAATTTATTGTGAGGATTAATTACAAGTAGATTGTTATACACGGGAGGTAGGTTACTTACACCCATGTGTAACACTCTACTTTTCATCATTAACGAGAGAAAATAAAAAACCTTACAGAATTATGTTTGCAACAACGTTTTCAACAAGATAATTTTACTGCCGCCATTATCTTTTCATGGGACTTTTTTTTGTGCAATCGTATCTTACTGGCCAGTGTGATTGTTTTAAAAATGAAACTCGTTCAGTTATTGTCTAAACTCTTAAACGTCTTTTTAACATTTTGTTTTTCATATTTACATATTATATGCAAGTCACATTTTCCATAATAATATAAAAAATACAGATTAACAAAATAAAAAGGAAGTAGGCAGAAAATATATTTTCCATTGTGATTTAACGAAACGAGTGAGTTACTAGTTAAGGGACAGTCGTTCGATTCTCAAATTTATTTACCTTCCTAGTTTGGTAAATCGAACGTAACTCCCGCATTTTGAGTTACATACGACTTACTTTCAGAGTATTAGTGATGAAAAACATATACGAGTATGATAAGAACTAGAACATATAGGTATAATTTCATTTTATGTTACCTATCATACATCCAGTATATATAACGTAAAATTTATCATAATACGCAGATATACTGCTAAAAAATACAGATTAATCAACAAAAGAAAAATACAGACTGTCCATTTGTTAGTAAAACGTTCAAAAAACAACATAATTAAAACAAAAACAAATTCCCCAACATCAATAAACGCTAAAGGAGACATTCCCTAAAATCATTATCGGGATTAAGTCCCTGAAAAAGTCCCCCTTCACCCCGCATCCTGCCCCGTTGTCGTTGTTTTTGTGTCCTTAGTACCCCGTAAATGTCTTCTGAAAAACGAGGGTAAACAAAAAATACCACAAAAGCGCCCTGATATTAATCATTTCGGTTGATTTGTTGATTTGACGATTGCAAAAGTAAATTTTACCTGACACATCTGACACCCTCGAAAGTACGTATCGTGATTATTTTCATGTATATTATTAAGAGTACGGCATAGGCTAGGAAAAAATGTTATTACCCGTCCAACACAAATATACCAATGTCAAATACTTTATTAGCTTTTGATAGAGGCGATTATTGGTTAGCTAATTGACCTATTTGTCTAGGACGCGTAATACTAATAATTACGCGCGAAACAGCAGATCGGAGGGTTTTTAGCTAATACTGAAATATTTTGTAGGGGAAAAAGTATTGGATTTACGTAGAAAACTTTCATATTTCTATTATCTATTTTATGAATCGTATCTCTAAGCCGCGTTCTTGAAAAGAACGTTTGAAAACCAAAAAAAGATGCTGGAAATCATTTTTTTTTACAAAGTATAAACCTTAGTACATTGTTTATACGTGGATCACCTAGATAAAAGATCAATAAATTTAATATATATTTTTTCAATATTAAGATAATCCTAATTTCTTCAAAAGAACTCTCGAAAATCTGGCTTTGTTCATGTTCTAGGCTCAGGTACAGCCTTTATTATATTTAGAAACTAGGACACCCCAAGAAATTGTGTGTAGGCTCAAGTATCAACTGATTGGCCGATATATTATTTTAAGTATCACATAACTCAAATTACTCAGATATATCAATATAAGTTTTACCATTTTTTTTGTATATCTTAAACAAATCCATCACATAATATGACGTTTATTAATTTGTCTGTTACAACAACAAAATCCTAACATAAGTAATTTTTAATTCAGAGTATTCTAAAATGAATGTAGTCTCTGACGTAGCATTTCTAAAATAATTAGATCGATACGAACTAGGATCAATGTACTTGTCTGAAATCTATATAACTAGATTGATGGCACTAGGATCAATGTACTTGTCTGAAATCTATTTAACTAAATCGTTCAAGCTAGGATCAATGTACTTGTTTGAAATCTATATAACTAGAACGATGGGGGCTAGGATCAATGTACTTGTCTGAAATCTATATAACTAGATTGATGGCACTAGGATCAATGTACTTGTCTGAAATCTATATAACTAGATTGATGGAACTAGGATCAATGTACTTGTCTGAAATCTATTTAACTAGACCGATCGAGCTAGGATCAATGTACTTGTCTGAAATCTATATAACTAGATTGATCGAACTAGGATCAATGTACTTTTTTGAAAAATATATAACTAGATCGATCGAACTAGGATCAATGTACTTGTCTGAAATCTATATAACTAGCTCGATTGAACTAGGATCAATGTACTTGTCTGAAATCTACATAACTAGATCGATCGAACTATCTGAAATTTATAATTTTAGACTTCGAATTAAATCTTGCAAATAATGCCGTTCTTATCTTCTAGAAGGCAATAAGCTAAGTGTTGCCAACTAAGCACTTTCGGTGCTAGATTTGGCACTATTTTTATAAATCTAGCACTGAAAAGAGTTAAATAGCAATCATCCAAAACTTGCCACACATACGAAATTTCCGAGATATTCTTAAGAACTAGGGAAAAAAGACACGTTTAAATTGGAGAAGTCGGCTGAAAGTGCGAGTGAACAACCGTCTCCTTTAACGACGGCAATACAAGGAGAAGTAAAGAGTAGATGAGAGTGAAGATTACTCGATATTTAGGTGAGAGACACAGCTTTAAAATAAATAATTGGTAAAAAAAATATTGCTTATGACAAACAAAATAATTTTATTATTTTTAATGTCTAGAAAATAACGTTAAAGTGTTCTGGCGTTACGTTAACAGTAAAAAATCCAGTAACTCGATACCACAGACAATAACTTATCATGGTCAGCTTGCATCGGATAACGAAGTAGTATGTGAATTATTTTCCGAATATTTTAAATCTGTTTTTGAAATACCTACAAATTCGTCAGTACCTGATAATACTGAAGCAGGTAACTTTCCTGTTTTGTCGGAAATTTGGACATCTAAGCTTGAAATACTTAAAGAGTTGAAGAGGCTTGACGCAAATAAAGCTGCTGGTCCAGACGGGATACCAGCAATGTTTCTTAAAAAGTGCGCTGATGAAATTTGTATTCCCTAGAAATTACCTTTAATAAATCTATTACTTCGGGTATTTTTCCTAGTATTTGGAAAACTGCTTTTATAATTCCTATATTTAAATCTGGTGACAAAACTAAATATGAAAATTACCGTCCCATTAGTATCCTTTCTTGTATGGCTAAATTGTTCAAATCCTTAGTATACACCCATATCTACAGTCATGTTAAATCTTTTATTACTGAACAGCAGCACGGCTTTGTCAAGGGTAGATCTACAGCCACTAACTTGCTAGTTTTTAAAAGTTTTATTAATGAATCTTTCTGTAAACGACAGCAAGTAGATAGACAGACTTTTACCTTTAATAAATCTATTACTTCGGGTATTTTTCCTAGTATTTGGAAAACTGCGTTTATAATTCCTATATTTAAATCTGGTGACAAAACTAAATATGAAAATTACCGTCCCATTAGTATCCTTTCTTGTATGGCTAAATTGTTCAAATCCTTAGTATACACCCATATCTACAGTCATGTTAAATCTTTTATTACTGAACAGCAGCACGGCTTTGTCAAGGGTAGATCTACAGCCACTAACTTGCTAGTTTTTAAAAGTTTTATTAATGAATCTTTCTGTAAACGACAGCAAGTAGATAGACAGACTTTTCGAAAGCCTTCGACAAGGTTAATCACAGCATACTATGCTCAAAGCTATCTCACTATGGTATTCATGGTAGTCTACTTCGTTGGTTAGAATCTTACTTAACACATCGTAACCAATTGGTGGCTGTTAAAGGTTATCAGTCTTCTCCCGCTTTTGTTACATCAGGTGTTCCCCAAAGGTCACACTTAGGTCCGCTGCTTTTTATAATCTTTATAAATGATCTTGTACAGTGCATTGGGGGCGATTGCCTATTATATGCGGACGATCTCAATATTTTCTGAGCCATTCATGATGCTTCTGATTGCTTGGCCCTACAACAAGATATTCAAGCTGTTTATGAATGGTGCTCTATAAATAAAATGTATTTAAATATTAGTAAGTGTTTTGCAATTTCTTTTGCTACCAAGTCACCGAAATATGTTTATAATTATAAAATTAATAATACTTGCTTAGAACGAAAATCATTAGCGAAGGATCTAGGCATATTGTTCAATGGGAAACTATCTTTTAAACAGCACTATGATCACTTAACTGCGAAATGTTTCAAGTTAATAGGGTTTCTTACACCAATTACCAAAAAGTTTAAAAGCCCCAAAAGTCTTTTAAGTTTGTATCTTTCAATTATAAGAACCCTTGCCGAGTATTGTTCTATCGTTTGGACACCATTTTATAAAGTTCATATTCATAATATAGAAGCCATACAAAAGCGTTGTATGAGTATATGAGTATATTTGTAGGAGATGATTACTCTTAAGTTCTTGTGAGCCCCGTAACGCCAAGTCTAAGTAATAATTTATGATATGACCGTTACCTCATGGCACGAGTCAAAGATTATGAAGTAATAGAGCGCATACTTCGTAGTAGTATGTAAACGCCAACGTTAGTTCTACTACTGCTGAGAAAACTGGTCAATAAACTGGTAAAATAAAGTGAATTCAGCTGAAATAATGATGACTCACGTAAAGTAGGGAGCATACGGACATCACAACAAAATACGATGAAACTACTGATAGGTTGACGCACTGTCACTATGACTTTGTAGAAAGCAAATAGAATTATGCGCTTCGTTACAGCTTTTATGGTGACAATAAGCATACCGTAGTGTGACGTTACTCTTTTATGGGGAAGGCATGATGTAATACCAAAATGATAATCTTATTTTCTGTGACCAATTTTTACGGTGATTAATCATCATAATATTGCTTCACTTACTTTAAAAACTCGATTACTTTCTCAAACGTTTTAATTACAGCATAATATTTTCCTATTAGCACGAAATTTAAAAACAATTTACCGTATTTTAAACTTATGTAATGCTATTTTATAATGAAGCCAAAAAGACATTTTTCTCGAGATTACTAGTAAACTCTGAGCTTTGAGGTTAATTAGCTAGTGCCTTTACTAAAAGGAAATCATACATACTTTTTATATTATTTTAATCAAATATTGATACGAGTGTGTCAAATTGACATTTAGAAAAAAATACCGTGTTATATTTATAGATCTCAGATAAAGCTTTATCTGAGTCATAGATTTATATATTGTAGCATTTTGTCTTTTTATATTTTACTAGCTATTGCCCGCAGCTTCGTCCGCGTTCAGAGAATCTTCGCCCCGTTTACGGATTGGGATAGTATAATCAGGACTGTTCGGGATGAGTACTCTCGCGCACGGCGGTCATGATGTTGATGCGTCGTAATCTCATCGAGAGAACGATCTATTGCCTCCTTGTTAAAAAAGTGAGTCCTATCCGTTTTTTAAATATTCATGATGTCCACACACTCTTATTTTAATGAATATAATAGTTAACACTAGCAGATACCTAGCAGCGTTGTTTGCGTGGATCCCATTTCTCTCGATCCCGTTGGTATTTACTAAAATTCCGTCTTAGCGGAAGCCTGCATCATGCAAGGAATCTAGACTTCCTAGGTCCAGCCGTTTGATCTAGACCACCGGTCGGCTACAGCAGACCGTATGCGGACCGCGGAAGGTTGAAACTTGGATCGCCGAATATTGTTGAATTACTTACCTACCTATTAAATTAAAAATATTTAATTTATTTTAAAGAATAGCTATTGTGTTTTATATAATGACCTTATAAAAGTTTTAACTGGTAAGTATAATGAGCTTGTTTTTTCTGGACTTCGCTAACATTTTTCAACAGTATCCCAAACTCCATTTAAAACTACTTGCCGACCCCTGATCTAGGCGTTGATAGATTTATTCTGTTCTATAATGTGCCCATCAATCTTGTACGATAAATTTGTTACTATTGTTATCTAAATGAATGAGCTACGAAAAGAGCATTGCGTTTAGAAATATTACTTAGTGAAAATAAAAAAAGTTGATGTCGTTATTACGATCTGAGATTGTTTGTTTCCAAAAACAAAGCGCATTTTTTAGAAAGCGTCGTCAACAACAAAATAAATAAACCCAGTGAATTTCATGCCGTTTTGCTCTTGACAGTCCTTTTGTCTATTTGTTTTTCTTTTGTTTTCTAATATTTTTGTTAATTTCTCACCCCTTTTATCGGAATTTGCAAAGCGAGTTAAAAAGCGGCGACTTATCTGAGATTATTGTTTATATTTAATTACTCCGCTGGAAGAATAATATTTTTATTACCCATTGTGAATCGTGAAATGGATGCCGCTCTCTATAAAAACATTTGGACGGATTAAAAGCCTGTGGTCCAGTCATGTTATAATCCGACTGGCTTATGGTTTTTTGGAAATAAAAAGTAGTTTTACAGCTGTGTGTTTTATGTTTTGTTTTAATGAAATGAAAGAAATGGCTTTTTTCCACACCCATCAAACTATGTACTATCAATCACATCTAAAAAAGCGGTTGCATTAATCATGTTTAACTCAAATAAACTAATTAAAACAACATAGTGATCATGAAAAAAAATTAAAAACGTGTATCGTAGATTTGTAGCGTACGTCCGCGCGGTATTTTGAATGAAGGCTCTACGCCAGTGCTACGCGAGCCGCCGCGTAGAACGCTCGTAGCCCAGCTACGAGTGCGATTCGCTCCGAAGCGAGAACAGAACAATTTTTGTGAACGCGTGTGCAGTGAACATAGTGAAATGTATGTGAAATTGTGTTTACATGGAGTTGGAATGCGCATCATGTGGTAATTTTTCGGAGGCTTCTCTCATGGAGATCCGCGTATAGATTTAGCTGTATTTATTATATTTTGAGAGTGAATCAGTAGACAAGAAAATTTCCTAGAAGTATTTTGTACGTTGCCATAAATCACCTGACATAAGCTACATAGCCGTTAAACAATAATTAATTAACGGTCTAAAAACCCGTTTATATTTAGTTCCAGTAATGTAAAAGATTATCTGATTCGGCTATTAGAGACATCCATCAGGGGAATGTCTCCAAAGGCCTATAAAACACGTTTAATTTATTTCTCGCGATTTTTCTTCTTCCGGTTTAATTTAAGAAAATACGTAATAACAGTATAGGTGCAATGGTTAAATTAAAGGTCAAATATTTGACCCTATAAACTATTTAAGGGTTAAAATATCCAAATGGATTAAAATACCTATTCTACTGGTCATACTGAACAACTTTTCCAAAGAAACAAACCCGCGCAAATGAAAAACAATTTTGCCAAGTGCGGGTCGGACTCGTAAACAAAGGGTTACGTGCAATACGGGTACGGAACCCTAAAAACATCATTTTACAATAAAGATGCTATAGCAACATTAAGGCGACAAAAAATAAGACGCTAAAATGGTAGCGCCTGATAAATGATTCAGCACTCTCTGAATACGGAACCCTAATTTTATTATTTATTTTTTTACTTTTGAGTACGTACAACAATGTGACCAAATTTTAAACTTGTGTGTTTTACCGTCTTTAAGATAGATACGAAACAAATAGCATAAAAATGCTATATTTTGAAGGTTTATTGTATAGGGATTTTTTTCTAAATTATTTGTCGTGATAGAGGCATCATGTATTGTGTATTCTGTGAAAATTTCAACTGTCTACTTATTACGGCTGAAGCTGTATACCCCTGTGACAGACTGACGGACAGACAGACAGCGAAAGCTTAGTAATAGGGTCCCGTTTGGCACCCTTCGGATACGAAAAAGACCTTCACATAAAAAGTTTACAATAGGTTTTTTCAAAGTTAGCCACGAAATGTAAAAATATTTTTACATTTCCGCGGGTATTTTTCTTTGGGAAAATGATTCAGTATGTTAATTGAAACATGTGGTTTATGATCGAAAAAAAAAATCGGTTTGCGAATGCGTTAGTGTAGCCTATTTCGTTATGTTTACCTTGAAATTGCTATTTTTTATCGTATTACAGGTTCTGAGCAAACACAGACCTAGATTAAGGTCTGAGGGTTTTATTTTCTTTTTCCTGTACTGGTCTCTAAAAGCTTTTATCTGGTTCGGAGTATGTGAGATTTGTAATCCTCTTGTATTTCTAATATCGTCGACCCATATCGCCGTCCATATCGCTAGTCCTAGCAAGCCTCCGTTTGCCGTTAGCTTTAAATTAAATTCACACGACGACGTTACGTTATTCGTTTTATTGAACACAAGGTTCGCTTTTTTAAAGTCCTTTAAAGCAGATCGATAACTATTCGTTTGTGACAAAGAGTCTCGTGGTAGGTAGGTGGTAGAGCTGGTGCCGGGTTCGACTGTGGAGGTACCACCGTTAAACAGGCAAGACCAGATTGCCTACCATGCCTGGGACCGATTGATGGCTGTATATCCATCTCCAATTGCCAGCTCTTGTATAAAACAGACGGGTGACGGGCATTGGTGTCACTGATGCGAGGATTTCGGCACCGCGCTCACCAACCCGCCTGCGTAGAGTGTGTGAGTATGGGAATTTCTTCCGGAAGGACTATGTCTAGTAGTGGACGACCCCGGATGATGGATGGATGGAAAGAGTTTCGCGGAAAAAAAAACGGATCCGTAATTCGAAAAATGGTTTTCATACGCCCATAATGTTTTTGAACGACCTATCTAACGATACCCAACACTATGGGATATATGAGAAAAAAAAATCATCCCCCATTTACGTGTATGGGAGGAACACTTAAAACATTTTTTTTCAAGATTTTATTTTACCGTTTTGTCGGCGTGATTAATATGTATACTCATGCCAAATTACAGCTTTCTAGTACTAATAATCTCTGAGCTAAGCCGCGGACAGACGGACGGACGGACAGACGGACAAGGCGAAACAATAAGGGTTCCTTGTCGGACAACGGAACCCTAAAAAATTATCCTTTTGAATGAATTGGATTTCCCCTTAAAAATAAATTGTATTTCTAATCCACTATTCAGTTTTGGATCCTACACAAAATATCCAAATTTCAGGTACTTAACTCATTCCGTCAACAGACAGACACAGCAATTCGCATGATGGATCAACTTCAAGGAATAAAGCAGCAAAAATGTATGCCCACTTCCAAAATTGACATTTATTTCACTAAATATACCTAAATTTACACGTATACTTAGTATTTATTTGTATACGCAATATCTTGATCAGTGATCACTTGACCTCCCTTTGTGAACACAAATTGATTTAATCTTGACACTTGATGTCTTGCCGATTCTCTTTTATTTATCTTGATTGTCGTCACATTTACTTGAAATACTTTTGTTTGTTTACTCTGAAATATACTTTTTTTCCTTCTAACTGCTGAGTTGCTTTTCAAGCTTTATCTTCTCATATTTTTTACTACACTCTAGCCTGTGCCCGCGTTTTATTTTCAATCTCTGGCCCGCTTTCGGCTTATTTTATGAACACTCCTTATAGCCTATATGTCGACCAAGGCACTACGATGATCCAAATCCGTTCAGTGGTTCCTGAGTTAAAACTGAACATTCATACATACATGCAGACAGATAGAAAGACAGACGGGCGGAAAGACAGATAGACAAAAATCCCAAAATTTTAGTTTTAAAATTTCGCCAAAATGTTGAATTCAAATTCAAAAATGTACAGACACGACTTTTTTACTACTTTATTATTAGTTTATATAATGAAATGTAATATCTATCTGTTCGCTTATTATTTGGGAATTGCTGCACAGATTTTGATGGTGTTTTCAATTATGCAGGTGGTTTTTGACGAAGGTATCATGCGCTGGTTATAGTATCGTTTTGACTAAAGGGAGCGTACTACAAATGAAATACTTGCTTTACCTTCAAAATTACTTGCATTATTTTAAAGTTGTACTTTAACGGTAGAAGTATTTGTAACATTTTGTAACAAAATCGCAAGAAATAATAATAACGCCCAAAATCCAACTTTCACTTAACAAATAGTTTGATATACGCATTAACTTATTTTTAGTGATATTATAGTAGCTTCAAAGTAAAAGGATTTTCCATAGATAGTCCGGATCGTTATCACGACTATCAAAAACTCTATTATTTTAAAGCTACTATAATATAATCAAATATAAGTTTGTATGTATATTAATTAAACTATTTGTAAACATTTTTCGTAGCTAAAAGTTTTTCCCTTGGGCGAAATATGTATTTCTTATGATTTGGTTACAAAATATTGCAAATCCGGAGAATAAGACCCTTATTGCTTGTAAATAGTATACACACCACAAAAAAAATGTATTTCATAAAAAAACATACATAAATATTGAATAAAACATGTTAGCCATGATTCAGAGGTTTGGCCTAAAATAGTTTATTAACATTAATAGCCCTCTCCAAGAGATTTAGCTGCCATGACTACGTACTGATTATTTTCCCAGAACTTCCTTGGAAAAGTACGGATTAATTTTATTCATGCCGAGAAATAATCATAAATTGGGTTCCTCTATTAAGCCAAAATAATGATAGGTCTTCGTTAAGGCGACTCTATTCGCCCGAACTCCCATACTAGCGCAGTTCGCTGATCATATCCTTATTTATAGGTACTTGCTTATTATTTTTTTCATTTTCAACATATAACATACAATATCCATGACGTTAAACTAAAACATTTATCAAAATCAAATACATACAAAAGTTACAAGCGTAGAAAAGTCCTGGATTTTACACATATTTTGATGAATGTTTATGTACCGTAATGTCTTAGAAGCGATACAACACATCAAATAATTTTAGTTTCACAGCACAGTATATTGTATACTATTCAAAAATATTTTTGTTTGATTTTGATTTTTGGGATATTTCTCCTGAAATCATAGGAACCACAAAATCATTCTCTAGTTTTTTCAAAACATGAATGTTGTCTCGCGTTAGCCTGCCACTCACAGCGTGATCGGTTAGTTCCGTACGAGCTCGGGAAGTGAACGTTCGGGCCAAGCAATGACAGTCAGTCAAAGCTCTATAATCCGAAGTTGAATGTAGAATGAAATAGCAAGCATAGCGACCCCGTGCGCGACTGACTTCAGGCCGCCGACTAAAGGCTTCTTAACGTGATTTCTCCGGATTTTATTCCCAAACGCAAACCTTATGATTATTTTTCTTATTTTTAAATAATAAGTATTTTAAAAAAATGTCCTGTATGGCACTATGTGACAATAGTTGTCAATTGGGTTATAGCAGAGTTGTGTTATTTTATGGATAACTATAAATGCTCCTGTATAACAACTTTAAAGCGAGTTGATAGATGTTGTCCGGAATCATTTACTCGAGTAAACATTAATTTTAAGTACTGAACTGAACCGATTTTGATGGAATTTTCGCTGTTTCATAGATGACTGCCCAGTGTGTATTATGGACTTGTATTATGCTCACATATTAACCGATCCCATGGCGTCAAAATAAATGTAACATTTGAATTGTGTAACGATATTAGAATAAAAAAAATTCGCAGCGCGGGTCAACCAATGATTTAGTTACTCTATACTGAAATCGTTGTTTAATGCAGACTGAGTCGCTGGGAACAGCTAGTAAATAAATAAATAAAACAACCAACAGTCACACAGTTACAAAACCATCATAATCAAATAACAATTTCATAGTAAATAACTAACATTATTGTGTTGCTAATATAATGTTGCCTTTAATACAAATTACGTAGAATTTGGAGATCCTTAAACCTACAAATATCAATCAGAAATCAATTATATGAGAAAATTTATACTCAATAAGTACGTAAGCATCGATTCGGTAAATTTGACGAACATCTGAAAATAAATAAAAGCTTGTACAAAAACATTCATGGACTAGTTACCCATTAAGGGCCCATAATACCCCAATTCGCAGTCCTACTCTAACGCTTTTGCTTTTTAAATAGATCCTACTCTAATGAGAAGCCGCGCACGCAAAACATCAGTTGTTTTGAAATCGCGGCTACACTGATGGTTGTTTCATTTTTATGTTATATTCTGCAGCTGCTTTATACTAATTCAGTTATATTATGCAAAGTTTCAGATCTAATTTCAAGTATTCATTGAATGCTATCTGTTTATTGTACGGTTTGGAGGTAACTTTGTAATTTGTTTATATAGAATCATGTTTATCAATTTATTTATCAATATTTAATGGAATCAAGTTTTCACCACAACATTGACATAGCATTAGTCCTCAACTTTATCATATATTAATTTCAGAGTGATTGTTGCAGTATTTGTTGGTATAAAGCAGGATCATGCGAAGCGAAGTGAAGTATATACACTCTTAAGACACTTTTACAATCTTGCAAATGCACTCATGTCTTACTGACCTTTATAATGTAACAATTAGACATCTTACTTTAGAGTAAGCAAAATAATGAAATCCGCAAAAAAAAACATATTTTTTTCAATAGAATAATAATTTTAGTTAGTCCAAACCGGAACAAAAACGTATTTCTTTTTATGTCCCATAGCATCTGACATAGATTTTATGTTTTATATTCATACTGCCTGATATCGTTCCGTATTTTAAAAACCCCTGAGAAATGTTTGACGTCTTCAATCTGATTGGGGGAAAGCCATCATTTTTTAGGGTTCCGTGAAGCATTAAACAGAAAATTAATCGGCAGTAAGTTTTCATCGCAATTTTGCTCAAAATATTTGTCATTTTTACAGTTGTACTAAAAAAAACCTGTGCACACATTTGTACTAATCGGCAATAATTTTTTAAGAATATACTATCGTATCAGATGAAAATTTTAATCTCTGCCTACCCTTCTGGGAGACATGCGTAGTATATGTACTGTTATAAGATATACGCTTCAGATCACTAAAAATTACGTTCCAGACATACATACATATAGGTACATATATTACCCTTCTTCCATACTCGTATTTTTTAAATAATTTTTTTATAACTTTTAATTGGTAATTGAAAAAGCAATGCTACTTTATTCAGACTTATAAAAACAAATATTGACTACTCGTTACTTCCAAGCAAAACTTATGTACTGCGGAACCCGTGTCGTGTCTAACATGCACTTGACCGGGTTTTTTATTTATTCTCAGCTTTTCTCAAGTCGAGCGAGTGTAAGTCGTTAAAGTCGGCCGATGCCGGGTCGATACGGCCGAGCACGCAACCCGCTACCCCACGATGGTAATCCTAGGAAACCATTACAACACGTAGTGGTTGCGCTACGATTTATTTTTTGTAAGTGTCGGTTGTTTTGGGTAGCGTAAAGGAAGTCCTGGCCAGCAAGAGTTGGCGAGAAAAAAAATAAGAGCCAAAAGTTTGTATTTCGAATTGCTGTTTTTTGTGTTTCATGAGTTCGGCTTAAAATAAACAGGGACCAAAATTGAATTTCGAATTACAATATTTTTGGTCCGTTTTCAGGGGAAAACGCTGGAACTTTCTCTTTTTAAATCAAGAAAGCTTCTAATTTTTAAATCATTTGACCTATAAACGTGAACTTTGGTTTAATAAGGGACTTTTATCGCACAAAGGCCGACCAACACATGTAATTAAATATCTTTTTAAAATCTTTTTGTGTTAAAAAGCAACGATGGGTGGCATTGGGGTATAAAATAAAATTTACGTCTTTGCGATCCATTTTATTACGTTGTGAATAACAGGTATTTTTGATCTTTCCTCCGTTTAAATATGTTAATTACTTGAAATAATGAATGGTTCGCATATCTTGAAAAAAATAATTAAATACTATAACTTAAACCGATAAGGAAAATTAAAGCGTCAATTACTGAACCCAACTAGTTTAGTTTTTAAGATAGACCCGGTGTTAAAAATGGTCTAAGACTGACAACTTCGATGGCCCTCTATTTAATTATTTTGGGAGATATTTTTTTTTTACAATTATCCTTCTGGATACATCTATTGGTGCACCTTAGAGTTTAGGTTTCGATGGCCCCTACCTAAATATGATTGCTAGATTAAACAAAAAGTATTGATCCAGTTTTAAACCTGATACATTTTACCATCTTTTTCGATCGTATTGTTTTAAACTTTTTGCTCGACATAATATAAGTTTTTAGCTAGGACCAAACGAAACTGAAAATGCAAGGTGGGCCAATAGATGTCTCCAGAAGTATATTTCTACTCACTGATTTCAGACACAAAGTAGAGTGATATTAATAGGACTCCGTCTTGCCCTTTGGGCGCTAAAAAAGAAACGAAAGAAATGTAGAATTTTTTATTTAAAGATGAATAAATACAGGAGTTTGTGATTGAAAGAACTTTCTGATATATTAAGATAATAAGTTACCAGAAAATATAAAAAATGAACCTAAGTTGACCAGCTGCAGTAATAAACTCAAAACATATTTGATACAAAAATGCCCATACTCAATTGATGAATATTTAACTCACTCAAAATAAATAATTATGTAAAATGAAAAAATAACATACGTAGGTATATAGATAATATACATGATAACTACATTAAATATTGAACAAAAAATATCGATACTATATCCTATTATTAAGTGTTTAAGATGTAAGGAAGAATGTTAAAATTTATCTTATTTTTAAGTTTTTATATGTATCTACCAGATACCAGATATTTGCTGTGCCTAGAAAAGGGCAACTAAGTTGTAAGATCCTATTTTTATTTCCATCTTTTTGTACACTTAATTTGCAATAAACGTTTGACTTTGACTTTGATATACAATATCAATTAGAAGGCGACAAGGCACATACATGTACCGTATTTTAGGGCAAATGGCGATGGCACAACTATTTATGTGTATAATTTAATGATATTACCACTTTTCTAATTTCCGATAATTTGAATAAAATAAACATAAATAAAAAAGTATTCAGTCATTTATATATTTATATTTCGACCAAATTGTTGTAGTACTCAGTCGTATAAAGTAAATATGTATTTAATTTCTGGTATACAAATGTGGCCTTGTTACCATAGCTCTCATTAAATAATCTTTAATATTCTTGCATGCTGTGCTTTTTTGCGTTTGAGATATATATTGTAATTTAATTGATATGGGGCGGTGCTAAAAAGGATACAAATAAAACAAGTGCCCTAAAACCTGAAAACAAGGGAATCTCTTCGGTACAGTTTTAACGAGTTATCATCGTTTACGAATTTCGGTACAGAAATACGGTGAGAGAGTCGCAGGGGCATAGTAGGCGAAAAAGAAACGAGCTGGAGCCAATCAGCAAAAGCCAAATTTTGGTATCATATCATACCTAAATTTTCTTGTGGTGCCCAGGCAAAAGTATCGTAAAATTACGGTATGACGTTGTACCGAAATTTTGGAGTACCCTTTTTTTAGCGGTTGATCAGTTCCTGCTTGAAACCTAGCCCTGTATACCAAAGCTTTATCTGAACTCCTTTATCCGCATCCCGAATGAGATAATAATCTCAGTCTTGTGAAAGTTTGCGAACTTTCCTCTGAGAGGAAAGTCATTGGGCATTGATCCTACGTTCTTTATATTCGTACACATAAAAGTTCTGGAGTCACGTGACCGTATCGCGCAGCGTTCGAAAGAGTTTAGCTTTCCAGGATTGTTTGTTTTCTATTTCGTATCTTCCCTGTTCTTGGTCATTCTAATTTTACTGGATTCTTGCTGGCTATATTTTTTTATATATTATAAATTTAAAACGTGGTATTAATACTGTTAATTTTTGCGATATTCATACTTGATTAAATACCTCCTATTACTCTTATGTTTTGTGCTCTGTTGGAAGTTTTAACAGAAAAAAAGGTCTTAGTCTGTGATTTACAACTTATAAGCAAACTTAAACTCAAACAGACATTGCATTTTGTAGTTATGTTTGTATTGAGAAAATTATCGTTTTAAAATTTCCTGAACGCGTTTATTATGAGGTACCTTTGCAAAACTATTTAAGGTTTGTTTTACGAACAAAGACACAGTGCAAAGCCTATATTTATTTAGTAATTTTCATACCTATATATTATATAAAGATTACTCTGGCTTTTGCCGCCTCTGTGGTATTATGTCTCGACCACTAACGGAGGTGACAGGTTCGAATCTCGTAGGACAACATTTGCGTGCGGTTTGCGTGCTTCGAAAGGTACGTTAACCTGGGTGTCCAAATTTGCGCTGGAACATAATAATAATCGTCGGTGAAACGTAGGTTTAAGAGTGTAGACCGTGACTTGCATTTCACAGTCCATACACGAAAACACCTCTGACACCCCGTTGGAGATTCATCTTCTGTTTTTTATTTTTTCATGTATTTATTTAAGAAACAAACAGCTACATATACGTTATTACCAGTGAAAATATTTAAATTAAGCCTAAAGTCTCCTTAATTTACAAAAAAATATATTTCCAATAAGAAGCGAAGTTAACTAAACTTATGTAAGTAATACACTAGTTACAAAATATAAGCAACAAATAATGTTAGAGTTAAAAATGTCTATCTACAAGAAATTTTTTTCATGGCAGATTTCTTAAATGTGGACAAAACATGTCGACATCTGATAAATGGTCATTTTTTAATCGGCAAACACGCCTAACGAAACTATTTCTTGCAAAGCACGTTTTACAAGAAGCAATACTAAACAAATTCTTTGTATGACATGCACGTTCACATTTGCGATGTATTCTAAAGTTGATTTTTCGTAATAAATCTGGGGTATCTATCAAATTATTATCAATTATTTTTTAAAGCATACAAGCGTCAATATAGTCTCGCCTATGGGATAGAAGTTGAACTTTGTGTCTATCAGCTGAGGTATAATAGTCAAGATAAGCATAACCTGTTCTGTAATCGAGGGCCTTCACAAAACTTTTCTGTAATTTCTCAAGTCTATCAATATGAGTCATATAAAATGGATGCCAAACTGAACAAGCAAACTCTAGTCTTACATATATTGTTTGGCTTTTCCCTAATTAAAATGAAAAATCTGCACGATCTCCCTCATTCCTCCAGATATTTAGTCAAGTTGCGTGTTGACGGCGCGTTACCACGGTGCTGCTACAACATCCTGGATAGTTCGTTTGGCGCGGTATGTTTTTATGATAGCACTAGTATAATTTTAGGTTCACGCGCGTTCTATATTGAGGTCACGAGCGTTTCACACGCTCGCCAATGAAAAAATGAACAACGGTATTTCTAAAATTATCTCTTTTTCCCTTTGCAAAGCTTTATTTTTAAACGAACTAAGATTTTGTGATAAAAGTCTTCTAAAATAAAACGGAAACTGGAAAATTTCATATATATTATATTTCTCTTGTTTAGAACCTCCTAACTTTTTTATAAATTCACGGAACTCGGTATTGCGAACTGTGCATACTTCACTAACTTTCTGCGTGACCTCTTCCTTATTCTTTATAGAACTAACAAAGAATTTTCGCACAAAAAACATTGGACCCTTCTTTTATTGGTCGGATCCACTATAACATTTTGTAGACGACCCATAGATTGAAAGGCGGGCTCGACCAGCGAAGTAAAATAGATGGCTCGTAAATATGGACGTCTTTTCTGTTCCCAGAATAATAATGCAATTGAGAATATATGTTTGCTATAGTTTACATCTTCGACTATAAGAGTACATTGTGGCATTGGGGGGAAAATAGGCAATAGTTTGATGATTGGATGTATACCGATATTGGCGACATACTAATGAAGAAGAGCAAGGGCAAAAACACCCTGGATAGAAGAGCTTTCATGACCAGACTTATGGATTGAGGTGAAAGAGGCGTGTTAGGATCGTAGCAGTTGGAAATCTGTGGTCTCCGTCTACCCCTCTGTGAGACGCGAGTGTATGTAGGTATGTATTGGATCAGTATTTAAGAACACAATTGGACGAGTAATTCATTGCTCAAATTGAAACTAAAACTCAAAACTAATGTTTGCCATTATCTTCTTAGGCAGATGGCCATGGCAATTTTAATAAATAACCACATAAAAATTATTGCTCAATAACTCAAAATATTTTAAGAATTTAAGTCACGTTTTACAAAGTATTTTTATACTCTACATTCCTATTTCTTAATAACTTACATTAGCACACTAAATTGACCATTTTAATAAGTGTATCCAAATTTTTGAGCGGCAGTGTAACTGTATCCATTGCTCGTATTTTCATTATAAATTGTAATGCTTTAAAAATATAAATGTATATTTTTGCATTAATTTCATTATAGTATATTTCTGAAACATCTTAAATAAATGTGTACAAATACTCCTTAGCGAGATTTTTCTTTTTTGAAGTTCACGATATCAGTTTACTTACATTTTTAAATTTTCTAGTTTTCTTTGGCACTGTTGTCCAAATATTTATTTAGAGACATTTTATCGACATTTCACGGAGATGTTCGCTGCCGACTCTGTTTATTTTTCTATATCAAATGTGGATCTGCAGAAAATGCGAAGTCGTTTAATACACTGAAAAGTGTAATATTATTAGATTTTATAATATATTGGTTACAGCAAGAGAAGCATCAAACACTCGCGTTCTAGTTCCGCTACGGCGGCGCGGCGTAGCAGGTGCTACGATGCCGTAGTTTTCCAGCTTCGTACACCGGCTACGTCGTAGTTTTAGACTTTTTTAGTTTTAGCATATATGTATCAGGGGCAAATCTAAGTAGGGGTGTGCGTTCGTTATACAAGTTTATTTGTATAGTTTGACTGTAAATTATGGGAGAAATAAATTGTAAGGTCTTGATTAGAGTAAGAAATGCAGCGGTGGTTTGGGTTTATGGAAAAGGTAGGTATAATAATTAAAGGACGTAATATTTATGCCAAGCGAGAGGGTAGAGCTTGACTCGGCCACCGTGAAAAGACGAATGTCGACCATGTTAGTGGCATACTAAATAAGGGCAAACTGCACTCGGAATAAAAGAGAAAGATATGTGTCAGTATCGTAGTAGATGGAGATCTGTGTCTTGGCCTACCCCGTTGGAAGACAGGCGTGATTATATTATGTATAAAATATTTTGGGTTCTATTTGTGTCATGCTATTTGAGTAACTATACATCAAAATAAATATTTGTTTTAGTTTTGTATGCGCCATTATTTTCGGGTTAAAAAAGTAATTAATTAGAAAGCAGAAGCATCTATGTATGTAGTTGATTTATTATGATAATAAATTATATTTTCTCTTATTTTACGAGACGCGATCACGCTTAATATCTTTTGCTTGTGTTCTTTAACTGTTAAACAAAATCGATAAATGAATGGACTAAAATCTCAAAGTAATGATTCTGGATCCACTTAAAGCAAGCAATATATAACAGAAAGTCAGATAGCAAATATCTACAACTGTTAAGTCAACAAACCGGAGATTTTGACGTAAATAAAGCGAAGACGTCAAGTTTTTCAATTTATTCTGTTTCTCGTAAAGTAACGTATTGTTTGTTGTCGGTACACAGGGCTGGAGACAGCTCTGCGACATAATTCCTGATTTCCCGGGGATTTTTATGAAAACAATAGATTCTTTCTTTGGAGTATTTTCTCTGTGGCATCTTTCGTGATGAAAACTATTCTTTGTTTACAGATTACGCTCTTGTCATCTCTCAACTCTTTAGAGTTCAGTTGAAAATCATAAAGTTACTATTTTTACCGTGAAATATTATGTAACTAATATATTATGAGGGCCATTAAAATCGAGTCTCTTAATGGCTACTAATTATGATCATACAATATTTATTCAACGACCCAATTAACCGTATTGTCCCAATTGCCGCTTCAGGAACAAGACTTGAAAACTAGTCTTGTGCCTGCTCGGTCTTCACAGAGAGAGCTCCGTACTTGGACATTTCAGTCAGTGTACTAGTACGCTCTAACAACTCTATTAGTACTATTAGGACAATGGATCTTATGAATGTAAAATGGATTTCTTTCCGGGTAGAGTTGTTAGACATATGTGTTTTCAAATTTCCTAGAGACCCATTTTTTGTGCTGAGGTTCAAAGAACAATAATTGCATATAGCTTAATTTACTCCTTCTTTAAAATGAAACCAGAGCTTACTTCGTTTAGGTCTTCTCGGCGCCATTTTTTTAAACACGGCTAGCTTGTTCAGTGTACTTTTCATAACCAAAATGAACACTTATAATTACAAAGCGTCTCAAAGCGCCCAAAACTATAGATCCAAAAATTCCAATGCAAAAAAAATACGTGAAATTAACAAACAAAAATAACACTTAAATATGGTCGATAAAGCACTTATTATAAATAGTAAAGTTTAGAATAACTGCATTTATGATCAATTTGATCACGAAGACCAATAAAACATCTGGACTGGTACGTCTCCTTCCTGATAAGGGTCGGTCTTCACGCTCGCCCATCCGCTCTCGGCATGTGGCTCCCGAGCGCTTTAAAATAACGAATATCTCACTCGGATGATGTCCGAATAGTCCGAATGTCCGGTTAGCGTTCGGAATCGTTTCTTTTCGCTCATTGCACGGTAACGTTTCCTAATCGTATTTCGTACATGACCGACACAAGACTATTGAAAACATTTACAACCAATACTATCAATCCCAATTTTTTGTAAGTTATACATAGCTTTTATACCCGACAAACTTTTAGTCACGTAAACATTTTAGATATAAAAATATATAATATGTTATATGTGTGCGTTTACCTATATAGTCACAATCATAGACATATATTAATGTCTATGGTCACAATACTAAGTAGTTGAAATTAAATCAAGTGACCAAATTCATACTGAGGACTAGGTTAGTCATCAGAAACAAGGTTTAATGACCCTCCAGGTGAAATTCGATAAAAAAAATTTTTTTACCCCATATTGCCTACACTAGGAATTTTACTTGAACTAGTCTAACCATTTAGGTGGTAGAGCTGATGCCAGGCTCGACTGTGGAGGTACCACCATCTTACTCGCAAATCCTCCCGAAGTTATTCGGGGGAGAGTAAGAGAACAGCTCTCAGGGAAAACCAGGCGGCCCACCATTTCCTGGGACCGATGGATGGCGGTTTATCCATCCCCAATTGCCGGGCCTTATATAAAACAGACTAGTGACTTGAAGCGGCGTCTCTAGTGCTAGGCTTTCGGCACCGCGCTCACCAACCCGCCTGCCCAGCGTGTGTGAGTATGAGCATTTCTTCTAGGAGGACCGCCAAAAATGGCAAAATCCTGGAAAGGCCTATGTCCAGCAGTGGACGAAACAGGCTGATGGATGGATGGATGGATAGTCTAACCATTAAGAGAGCAAAAAAAAATTTTTTTCAGAATGGGCCAAAAGTATTACTGAACCTAGTTCTCGATCACTAACCGAGGCTCCAGTATGAATTCGGTCGGTTGATTTAATTTCATCCTATATAAATTTCCGAGAGGTTATCAAAGGTGTTTGCTAGTATGGACTGTGAATTCAAGTCACTGTTCACACTCGTCCATCCCACTTTTCACCTATGGTTATTACGTCTAAGCGTGGTGAGCTCTATCGCCATACTTCGGGCACATATGGAACCAATGCTTACCGTGCCTTCCCTATTAACAGTTTAGTTTTCTATGGTGCTAAGAATAAAACCCTAAAAGATACATGTGGACAAGCCATACCTGAAATGTGTAGAAGGTTTAAAATTAATAATTTATTAACCTACTCATATCAAACGTTTACAGGATAAGTCAGTGTTCGCCCGCATCGCTACAGGGGCGCGGGGCGGGCTTATATTGTATTGAGAAAGTGAGAGATACACGCCCTTTCTCACAAGCCTGCCCCCCGCTCTCCGGCGCGATTCCCTTTGTCGTCATTCCCCGCGTCCCTGATTTGCCTATACTCGTACATATCTATGTACATGTACGAATATGTTATCAAAGTGTCGTTCTGTTTAGCTCATGCTGTCATGAAATCCGAAGGTATCAAGAGTGACCTACATTATGCTCGTCTTTATCTTGCAACTATGTTTCCAATATGTGCTTCCCAGGTGCCTACAAAGTGATACAGTTTATTTTATGTATTATTTTGAGCTTGGGTCTTTGCTATACCATGGGTACGTTACTATAGATAAAAGCTAGTGACCGCGTAACTAAAAACATTTTATTACCAAAATATTCAATTCGCACATTGTCTAACTGCCATAAAAGGTGCAATTCGCCGTTTTGTTGCCATAATGTCATAATCGCCAAGTCAATCCTGCCTCATATATCATAAGCATGTAATTTTCATGTTATAGACCTACTATTAACTTGACAGTGGATACACAGAGAACTAATGACGCTCGCCATGGCGGGCCGCCAATTGCAGATAGTGCGCGAGTTCAATGCATTTGGGGGCTGAGGCGAAGGGCGGGAGAACCTCCCGCCGTCCTCACACCTCCCTCGCACACCTGCAGTATAGTGCTGTGTGTGTATAGAGAACGGCTGTTTGTGTTCATACAGTTCTCGTCGAAAAAACTGAAACACTACCAAAACTTTCTTTCTGGCGACAAATAACAAAAAAAGAAAATTAATTCATTAAAAAAAAAAGGTATAATTCATAACGTTAGTATAGGGAATCCGAAACCTTGTACTACCTACTGTTTTACGACATTTTATTTTTTTTCGCATTTTACAATATTTTTCTAATAATCCATTAAAACACAAATTCGATTTTTTTATGAGAAGTGTATTACAGTGCTGCCCTCCCCAAATTTCAAGTTAAGATTGTAGGTCTGTATTATTTATCGCATACATAAATGTCATGTCACCAATCATAAGCATTAAATAAATATTGCCGTAGCTGTCGCTGTCACCTGATTGGTTGGAAAAATTACAAAGACGATCTTTGAGGCAGTTCAAGCTTGACTTGAAAATGGTCTCGGAATTAATGTCAAGGCAACATCGCGGGCAAAGACTTCACCCTTGATGTCTTACTAAACAAACTAAACTAACTTTACACTTCACACTTATTATGGCAGCAACTGTTACAACATACAGCACAACCGAACCATTTTCAGTTCTAATGTGAGTTATTGGCTCTTATTTGCCTGGAATAAAGCTGATGCGAATTGTACTGACAACTCTGTGTATACAGGATGTTTACCGGACGCTACAGGCGAAAGTCCTAAGTAAACAATCTTGATATTGTTGTTTTACCTGTGTGCTGTTTCTTGTTTTTTTCGTGATTTGCATATCTTTCAAATTTTATTTGTCTACTGTATGTTAGTCAAAAAGTTAGGTCCTAAATTATAATACATTTCTATTCACATTGGAGCGTACGCAAGTTACACACAGTGACCACATTTAATATATAAACAATTCAATATATACCAACACTTCTTAATTTCATTCCTAGCTTAACTAACAGAAGCTACACCTTAATTTAATTTTAATCATTAGTACGGCGTTCTCATTCTAATCTAATCCTAGCTAACAATAAAGAATTATGTTTTATTCCAAGCTTTATTATTTGTCGCGCACGAAGAAGTAAACAAAACAATTTCAAGTAAAATGAGTTTAGTTTTGAAAATATTTAACTTTATTTATTTATATAGTTCTAAAAGTGTACGTAATTTCCGTCTTTCCAAAATGTCAGGTGGAGTCAAATATCATCACCATCCCTGCTGTCAGTAATTTTAGGGCAAAATAATTCTTTTGACCCATAAAACCACAATAATTAATTAATAAATTTCCTCGGAAATAGTCGAAAACTATAGCACAACAAACAGTTCATCCATTGACAGACCGAGTCCACCAACGTGCAGTAAGCCATAGACAATACCTGGCCGAAAATAAAGTTGACTGTAACCTCGTTACTGTTTTGTATGTATTGGAGAACATTATATAAAAACCTCATTGGTAGACTCAAACCTCATGGCTGTATGGGCTAAGTTCCCTTTGCTTTCCTAGTTAGTATCACATGTACTGTAATCTCAGAAAAAGTTATTTTATAGCATTATGTTGTTCGGAAAACTATACTATAATTTTTTTTTGTGTTTTAGAGACGTTCATGAAAAATATTTTTCATTATGCCAGTAGTTTTGAGTTTGTAATGAGGATTTTACGATATGAGGTATTAGATAAAATATTTTTTTCTGCTATTACTATGTGACACTAACTAGGAAGGCAAAGGGAACTTAGCCGATACAGCCGTCTGAGGTTTAATATCAAATACCAATGAGGTTTTTATATAATATTCTGCAACACGTACAAAATAATATTGCAAGCCAAGGAGGTTACAGTTCAACTTTATTTTCGGCCAGGTATAGTTTATGTATGGCTGATGGTACGCGCTAGGGCGCATGCATTGTCAATGGACTGTTGTGTTGGAACTCGGCTCTAATAGTTAACGGGGAAATTTGTTTGTTTATTATTTACTATGGTTTTATGGGTCAAGAGTATTATTTTGCCCTAAAATTAGTGACAGCAGTGATAGTGATGTTAATTTGACTCCAACTGACATTCTGAAAATAACGACGGAATTTACGAACGCTTTTAGAACAAGCTTTTTCAAGAATAATCAAAAATGGCTACCGACAAATCTACCAAGATTATAAAAACAGGTTAGTAGGCATGAGTTTAGACAAAGTAGTGTATGTATGAAACTAAACATAACTCGGTGTTAAAAGACTCGTGTGATACTATTAAAAAACTCACACTCGTCTTTTAATAACCTCTGTATGTACCAGTTTCATAAACTAACATTATTAGTTTATTTGTACATAAAGTTTGGTTCGAAACAGCCCTTTATAAAATTGTTTAAGGGTGTTTAATATGATCCTGCTATAAACCAACAAATACTGCAACAATCACTCTGAAATTGATATATGGTAAAGTTGAGGACTAATGTTATGTCAACACAGAAGTGAAAACTTGATTCCATTAAATTTTCTCGATAGAAAAAAATTACAAAGTTACCTCCAAACCGTACAATAAGCCGATAGCATTCAATGAATACTTGAAATTAGATCTGAAACTTTGCATAATATAACTGATATTAGTATAAAGCAGCTGTAGACTGTTCCATAAAAATGAAAAAACCATCAGTGTAGCCGCAATTTCAAAATAACTGATGTTTTTGCATGCGCGGCATCTGATTAGAGTAGGAGATAGACAGTTAAAAAGCAGAAGCGTTAGAGCAGGACTGCGAATTGAGGTATTATGGGCCCTTAATATTTATCAGTCTATTTTCCATGTTATTAAATTAATGTAGGATTTTAATAAAAATGTATATGACCGATAATTTAGATCAGAGGCTATCATTTTTCTTAGATTCTATTGTTAATATTCTTCTCTGTTACAAAAAGCTGACATTCCATTCAGGGCTTATGATTGGACGAGAAAACAACCCGACAGATCACTGAACAGTAAATATTGACATAGTAAAGAGTAGTGTCCCACCTTAACTACCCATCACGGCCAAAAATATCTTCTATTACAACGCAACAGGATTCAAAGTCGATAAAATGGTAAATTCAAAGTTGGTTTGTCAGTAAAAAGGAATTCTTTGAACGTTGTCCGTCGATACCATTCGCTTACGTATGCCCAATTGCCCACTTTGCCCGGGGCAAGATTCGATATACCTTTGAATGAGCTGACGTCTATTATGTGAATACCCTTTTTTGATTTGTTGGTGTTGATAAAGACGTGTTTTGACCTAATTGGTGACATAACGAAGAAAGGCCTAGCTTAAAGCGCGTAGGTTAAAATAATTAGTATGATTCCACTGATGCATTTTGCCTATCCCTCTGAAAGACAAGCGTAATGTTTATATACTGGTGTCTAGATTTTAAGAATGGGCTAATACGTCATAAAAAACTTATTAAAGTCTGTGAACATGTAGCAATTGCGAAATGACATTGATGATTCGAAAGTTACTAAAAAAGTATCGGAGTGTCATTAAAACTTGTGATTTTAAACGTTTAAGATGAAGATGATTTTCTAATACAGCTTACTTTCACTAACGAAACCCGTTTATTTTGTACGACGTACACTCGACTTAAACGTAACTTGGAATCGTTTATTTATTTTTTAGTAGAGACCATTTTCTGCATGGCTTATTTGTATTAAAAAAACGTAATCCTGTCATCGCAATAGATCGCTTCCTGACTCTCGATTCATTATAAAATCGAGAATCGAGTGCTTTCAACTCGGTTGTCGTTAACGAGATACAGAAACCAAATTGGAGATAACAGTTACTGCCTACACTAAAGAACTTTATAACGATGCCGTAAAGTTCAAAATTCAATGGAGAAACTCCCGAAGATAAGTCTGCCAAAGACTGCATTAACCGGCGCACTTTTTATCATATTCGTTTAAAGATACCCGTGCATTGTTGGATTCGCAACTAGCTAAGCATTTTGCATTTCATTTATTATATTTCATGAAGCTGGATCATTTAGCCTGAATATTGATATAGAGTTATTAAGGGCGCAAAATAATGAAAGCTGACCGCAACCAATGACTGAATTCCGAATTGCGTTTGAAAAGCAAATAGTGGACTCTATTGTAAGCTTTGGAACAAATAGTTAACTAACGTAAATTAAGGAGAGTCTTGGGTCGTAGTCGTATTTTCGCTCAATGTGGTCTTCAAAAGGTACGCGTAAGTATTATTCATTAAGAGAAGAATAAAAGAAAAACACAAGTATTTTAAATCACAAATTATATGCAACTTGGTTTATTCGGAATTGTGTAGGTCTGGGTTGTAATGTAAGTCACCTAGTAGCCATGTCCTACTACATGCGAAAGTTTCGAATTTATCAATAAACTACGTTTTTACAGGGCAAGAATGCCTTTAACCGCTCAAGCGATAGACGCCCCAATGCCTCGATCGCGGCACAGACAGGTGCGCGCCGCTCAAGCCAAATCGTTAGGGTTGAACTGCTGGAAATAATAAGTAGTTCGACCGTTTGAATTGCGGAAAACGTTGCTGGCAATTCTATTGAAAGGCCGAATGAAGATAAATCGTCGACTCGACTCCATAACGAGACTGAGTCGCCTGTTTTCAATTTGCTAGACGCGCTCCGCTCGCGCCCGCTTCTGTGTAAATCTAAGAAATTTATTTTGCGATGCTCCACTGAAGGAACGCTCATTCGTGCACGATACTTTTTGGACTTAAACTGTTTATTCGGCAATATATTTGAATTATGGCGACCTTAAAAACAATAAACCGACACGAAATTTATCAATAAAATATTTTTTATTATCATTTTATGTGGGTTTGGTTTGGTTAATAGAAAAGTAAACAAGTCGATTTAAACCTAAGTTCCAAGTTTCAACACTTTAATGGGTTGTTTCTTTTTGGAGAAGTTAAACAAGCGTGTAACCCGAACTATAATTACCTCGGAACAACTTTCTTGGTCAACTTTCAACTTCAGCTTGCTTAATTATATGTACAGGAGGAATTTAGATTTTACTCCACCAAAGGGTTACTCAGTACATCTTCTATACAAAACTTTCTGTTAAGATCAACTTAAGTTTAAAGAAATAATAAAAGAAGTGTTTTACAGTGGTAAGGAAAGCAATAATCTTTATGTATCTTACCAATTTTCAGTGTAAATTTGTATACGAGTGTTTGATAGCTCAGTTAAAACTCAGAACACCTCTAACACCGATTTGAGGATACTTGGCGTGCAAATATATATGTCGCAGGGATATAATAAAAGCAGAGATTAGATCCAATATCTTAAGGATTGCCGGGAAATGTTAAAATTGCAATGAAATTTTGTCATTTCTCCAATTAAATTAGTGATTTTATCAAATCGCAAAACTAATTCATTGATTTGATCAAATCCTGAAACTAGTAATTGTAAAATAAATATGTCAGTTCTTGCACAGCTCACAGCAATGTTAAGAACTATAGATTTCGCCTCACCTCGTTCCGCTCCGCTTCGCTCGGCTCCCGAATTTATAATCACAAGCAACCTAACAGGCTTCTCCTCGCTTCGCTCGTCCTTGCACCTATTTTTTACTTTTATTCTAGGATTTTGATTAAACCAATCATGATATGTGCTAAATGTAGTTTAGTATGTGGTCACATCACTGAATTTGTTTGGAGAAATGATAAAGTCGAGTCGCCATTTCAATATTTCCCGGGAATTGATCAAATATCAGGGGATTTGATCAATTCTCTGTTTTTTTCAAACCCCTGCGACATGTATGTACACAACTATCAGACGTCCCTTAGCATTACTAGTGTAGATTCACAAATAAATAAAAGTCTTCTTGCACAAATTTCACTATATTTATTAATTAAATTGCGACTATTTTTGTCTGTATGACGTCGTCGGGCTTAATGAAAAAGTTAAACAAACAAACATGACATGATATCCAAGCCCGGTGAAATCATGTAGACGAAACTAGTCGCAATTTAATCTAAACGTGTCTAAATTAATATTAAAGTAGTAAAAAACTTGTGTCTGTGCAATGAATATCTTCCCAATTTTTTATTGAAATGGGTTATTAATATTGTACTAAAGCCAAAACTACTATTTTCGGAATTTTTGTATGTATATTAATATTAATGTTCCGTTTTAACTCGAGAACCACTCAACGGATTTGGATATTTATTATTATCGTAGTGACTCTGGTCAACAGTCTATGAGAGGAAAATAATGTACACGCCGAAAACGGGGCATAGATTGATCAAACGCGGGTGTAGTCGCAGGCGAAAGATTAGTTAATAAAAATAGTGGAACCTGAGCAAGAAGACTTTAATTAGTGTCAGAAAAAAGTTCGATCAGGAAGTCACACCTTACAGTATACATTATAGCGCAGATTTCGTTTCTCTCTATCCCGTGGGAATTTCCTGAAATTTCTTCTTCGCGGATGTACATTCCCACTTTCATTTTTTTAGGTCAGTCGTTTGGTCTAGGGCCTAGACTCTAGGCGTTGAGAAATCAGTCACTCATGGTATTCTTCAATAGTTGTTACAAAAAAATACATGAAGTTTTTTAATTATCTTTCACAGAAAATGGCTGTATGTACATATTTCACACGTCACAAAACAGAGAGCTGTCAACAAACACCAAACCAAGCGCATAACTCCCAGTTCATAACACACACACAAACATAAGCACCGCCCGTGAATCAACATACCTCGTTCCTAATTAAACAGCTGCTATTATACTAATAGAATTATATATGTACCGTCAGTTTGACATCAGATAAGCGTGCCTCGTGGGATCCGGCGACAGTTAGGCACTAGAGTAGCGTCTGTGTAAGAAACTGCTCGAATGTGGAACGTAAATCGCTCACATTACCCAACGCAATCGCGTCCATCTTTGCTACGGCGTAGCAAGGGCTACGATCTCGTAGTTTAACTGCTTTGTAGACCCGCTACGCTATAGTACGAACGCAAATACGCGTCATAGACAACCTTAGACATTAATGTCTATGAAAACAATGAATGTGTACCTATATATAATATACTCCCCGCAAGAAAAATCGGTGCCCCTCTGTCTTATACGTTGTGTATTTTACCACATTATATGAATAATTGTAAAATAATGAAGTTATTGAGATAATATATCGAAACAAGACAAATTTGTTTGATAGTGTCACATTTTGATAGTGTAACTTTACAAATATAGGGAGTAAGTTGCGGAGTCGCAGTGTCTTCATGTAAGAAAGAAACATTAACAATACACAACGGCAGTCATTTTATATTTCGCTTTTACAAAAGTAACAAAAAATATACAAATTCTAATATGACCTATCATGGATGTGAATGTAGTGCAATAAAGAAACAATGATAAAAGGCATGTGTAAAGTCAACGGCTCTTCTAAAACCCACAGCAACAATAACTCGTCTAAAACAGCTCGTTTTTGCGCGTCCCAACCGCTCGTTTGTAGCTGCAATTAGGATAATGCAGCTGAGACAAAAGCTCTAATGCTTACCTCAGTGAAAAATGTACCTCCTTTGTCGATGGAAAAAACAGGGATAGAATTGTTTAGAAAGTGCCACAAAGTGCCGGGATAGTGCGTTTAATCGATGCTGTACGTTGTCAAAGCAAAGACATTAAGGAGGGATGTTTGTTTCTGTGATCAGTTGATCACATACTTCACCACAACCAGTTGTGACTAGTAAAGAAGTCAAGAGATTATGACCAGGAGTGTGTAGGTGTAATCTGTCTGTTCCATTCAGGTCAAAGTACATATGCATTTTAACAGACACTTCTTTACATTGCTTCACGACTAGGTGGCTTAAACCACATTGTATGTATCTGACGAGATGTTCAAAATGGCTCGTATACATTGTAACTTTTACTTTCGTGGAATAGGCTCCGATCCACTTAGTCTTACAGAAAGTAACAACTTTATTATTTACTAATAGAAAATCTGGTCACGTGAAGTCGTAACCTAAAGACACATAAAGCCATCGTTTCCAGATAAGTTAAACAGGCGTGCAGTCCAGCATTTGTCCCTTTACTCAGCGCTATTTATGTCTCCAAGTCATCACAACAATGCCCTGAGCACTTGGCCAGCATTCCCCGCGTTCTTAAGGTCTAAAATCCCCTGTCGGTACGGCTTTGTTCCCTCTGCCCGGTCCCCTTTTGTGTCGGGTCTTTGTCGCAATCGCCGTGGATCACCGCTCGCGATTCCACCAGGATAGGAGTATTGAAGCGACTTCACTTGCGTTTCTTTTTTGGGCTGTTAACACTCTTTATTCTCATGCTAAAACAATAGATTGCAGTCCAGATCGTGGCTCGAATCCTCTTACAGATTTATAATAATATACCGCCTAATTCTTACTGGAGACTCTGGAGTAGGTAAGTGATCCAAATCGAGGCCCATGACTAACTGTTATATGATAAATAAATGACTCTGTAATGAGCATAAGGAAAGGTCACAAAGGTAATTGGAGCAAAATATATTTTATTTTATTGAAATTATCGTCCATAGTCTTGAGTTTACTTGTAAATTCGTTAAAAATGCGAACTTCACAACTATACTAAATCTAATTTATTGCTAAATATCTATCAATATAATGTTATTGTTATTGCATAGACCAAACAATTTGTAACGTAAGCCGACCGTGAGTTGGTTTTGATCTCGATACTCATTAGCGACTGCATAAATATTTTTGATTAGAAATGTTGGTCACTCTCGCAAACTACTTGGGGCGCTGTACAATTTCTGATATAAATATCGACTATCGTGTCATATCGAGTAATACATACATCAATCGAACTCAAGGTTTGCCAACGAGCAATATGGAGCGCAGCATTCTAGGTGTAAAACGGATCGACCGTATTTGAAACACGGAACTGGGCTCTAGCAGTGGTGCTTCTTTTTGGTGGTGCATCTTTTTGCTGAAAATGCAATGAGAATTTCAAGTTTGACAATAAAAAAATATGAAAAAATTTAAATGTCACTTTGAAAAATCATTATTTGCATGGCGATTATTTTTTTTCAAATTTATTTGTAATTTTTTTCGTGTTATTTTTATCATGAAACTTGACCTTCTCATTGCTGTTCCAGCAAACAGATCTATGCACGCCACTGGGCTCCAGAACTCGAACTGCTAACGTTAAATTTATTTGTAATTTTTTTCGTGTTATTTTTATCATGGAACTTGACCTTCTCATTGCTTTTCCAGCAAACAGATCTATGCACGCCACTGGGCTCCAGAACTCGAACTGCTAACGTTGTGATGTGTAGACAGCAAAATCCCTATGGTGCATGAGCCATTTCACATAGTCGCAATTTTTTTAATTTTTCAATAGTTACACTATGAAATGGCTCATACATCATAGGAGTAACGCGCATTTCCCACTATCTTTTACCGTCAGCGTCTGATTAACAATTCGACTTTACAAAACAACAAATTAATTTTATCTCCATCCATCTTGGTTTTTTATATTTTTTTCAATTAATCGGTTTTCTCTAGCAATGGTGTGTTCAATGTATTCTATCCGGACAGTAGTTGGCCTCAGATCGGCCGCAGCCCCTCAGACGTTTGTCGAGACTAAACGGATCTGTTCCTGACTGTACCGCTTGTTTTTCCCTTTCTACTTTTCTACTCGACTGTACTTTTGTGAAATGTTGGTTTGCTTTTAAACGGATCTTATTTGAAAGCTTTTCTTGTGGTAGTTCGTGTTGTGTCTTTCCTAATTTTTAGTGTTATGTTACTTTTCTTTCTTTTTCGTTTCCGTCATGTCGATTTTTATTTTTTAAAGTTATTATTCTTGTACGTTTACATATAAAATGTAATCACGCATGTCTCCCAGAGGGATGCGCAGAACCTACAGATTTCTATCTGCTTCGATCCTCACGCACCTCTTACCTATTCATCTGTCCACTAAGTATTACTAAATAGCTGCTATTGTTTTTGCTCAGAAATTTACCCACATTTGTCTTACAATTAAAAAATATTTTATTTATTAAAAATAAATAAAAAGATTTTTATTCAACAGAAAACAAGACATAATTTAAAGACTATTTGAGATTAGACAGGTTCTGTTGAAAAGATCGGTGACTCAGCTTTTGTCCCTTAAGCCAGAAGCAAAAGAAACGCTGTTATTCTGCCACTGCCTGTTCATCCATAACGATACTTAGAACACTAATTAGATTAAAATTAACACAACTAAGACTAAAACACATAAAAAACAATACGCATTTTTAGGAACTTGGAACTTCTATTGTTTTGTAGCCTAATTAACTATTAATTATTCATTTATATTCACAATGGGCTTACGCTTGGCCAAAATAACGCCTGATTGAAAGGGTCAGTGATGTAGGGCGCCCGCCAGAATGTAGGTAATTTACTATTTTCTTAACGGAATCAAACTTATTACACATATCTTTTTTTTTTCATACTTAACCAAGATCTCTAGCTACTCTTTACAGTCTATCTTTAAGTCTAGATTCATACTGATATTGAAACGGCTACTCACGATTTAACAGTCAGATTTTGCCTGACTAGTTTTACTGTATTCGTACAGTTTCTTGTACTTAAACGTTTTTTGTAAAAGAAACATCGAACACAGTGAAACTAGTCAGGTGAAATCTGACTATTAAATCGTGAGTAGCCGTTTCAATATCAGTATATTTAAGTCTACGCTTAATCGGCGCAGTGTATGCCTCATGCCACGTCGTAGCATTAACACTGCTACGACGACGTGTTAGCAAAGCTCTATTCAAGATCGTTCTATCTAGTCATAATCCCGGTGCCACGCAAGGACCTGAGACTTCGCTAAGCCCCCCCCCCCCTGAATTCCCCTTTATAGGGCTCCGGCCATATATTGGACACCATAATTTCGCCCACTTTGTGAAAAAAACTCAATAAAAAATTCAATCATTAGTAAATTGTCATTTTTATTTCAAATTTGTTGGAAAAGTCTGAAAAATAAAAAAAAACTAAAGATCAATAATAAAAAAAAAACTAAAAATAAAGAAAACAATAATAATTAATACATATATATATATGATATTTTATATTATAATGTAAGTGTTTTTTTTACATACATAAGCCCGTTTTCTCTGCCCTATAAAGGGTTAAGTTGGCTAGTGAAGTGTTTATGATGATTGCAAAACTTCAAAATTAGTCAAAATTATGTAAAGTTTGTGACAAGGCGGGAGTGCGAGCAAATACATACTCAACCGCATTCCCGCCATATAGCGTAATATACTTCTTTCGGCTCGGAGGAGAGCAATCGCTCCCAATGGATCGTATTCGCGCCTGCACTTGCACATGCAACTAAACAGCAAATAAATCATCTCTAGTGAACGATTATATCGACTAAGACCTTCCATTCATGTCTCGATTCCTACCCCCAGCGAATACGCAGACTAATGATCTGAAATAATTGTACGAAATTTCAAATATGCTCAGTATATACAGATAGCGCGCGAGTTCATGTCCATCCTGAGGAATGCTGTAGTGCTGTGGCCTAATCAATTATGGTAATGTCGATAATTACCGATTTTGTCAACAGCCGTCAATTTGGTTTATTGTAACTCAGGGTTACTTTGCAAATTATGAAATAAAATGAATGTGATAAGTACTTACTTGTTTATTGCTAATAGAGAAAAATATTTTTTTAAATGCAATTTAATCACTATCAGATGCAAAGACAGCTGACAGAGCAGAGTCGGAATCAATATCTTCGCCGTCGCTGACTTCAATTACGAATTTGTCGATCGTATTTTCCATTAGTCCGTCTTTTTATTTTCGGTATCGATAAGCGCGCGTCACAATGTCAAGGACAACACTCGACTGCAGACTAATGCGGCGAGGTGGATGAAGGCGGGGCGAACTGCCCCCGCGCGTCGCCTCTGGTCCCGATGGACATGAACTCACGCGCTATCTGTACCATAATTTGCACTGTGTGGTTATTAATATTAAAACATTCGAATAAGGAGGAGTTTTTAACAAAAATATATTTTTGTAATGTGCATCGTACAAAATGTACGGCTTATAGGTCGAGGAATGAGTAGTGATATAATGAGAACTGTATTTAAAGGTAAATGTCTTAGGCGTATAGTATAATTAACTTAGTACATCCCATCCACACGCCTTGTAGAAATACCTCTACGACACCTAGAAAGTTGTTATTAAACGGGTGCAGCCCATTTTTGACATTGTCTTTTGTGAACCGCCCCTAGATTATATATCTTTGAGTCGGTTGCCAACTGGTTGCCAAACATCGAAAATATAGATATATATATAGGCAGTATCGATTTCTGAAAATCTAAGGATACGTTTGTAATTAAAGTGACGTCACAGTTCGTGAAAAGTTCAATACACACTGAAGGCAATTCGTGTAATAATTCAATTTCAGTTCAATTTTATAATAGGCCTACTGGCAACGACCTATATACTTATCTATAGCTCGTTGCCTACTGGTTACAGATTTAAGTGTATTTGAAGAGTGAATCTTCTGCTCTTCTGTGACGCCGGAGAGACGTCATCAAAAATAACAATTGAACTATTATCTAACTACTATCGTTGCCTACTGGTTTCAGATTTAAGGGCCCATAATACCTCAATTCGCTGTCCTGCTCTTACGCTTCTGCTTTTTAACTGTCTCTCCTACTCTAATCAGATGCCGCGCACGCAAAAACATCAGTTATTTTGAAATCGCGGCTACACTGATGGTATTTTCATTTTTATGGACCAGTCTGCAGCTGTTTTATACTAATATCAGTTATATTATGCAAAGTTTCAGATCTAATTTCAAGTATTCATTGAATGCTATCGGTTTATTTTACGGTTTGGATTGTAATTTTTTTCTATCGAGAAAATTTAATGAAATCAAGTTTTCACGACAATACGGACATAGCATTAGTCATCAACTTTATTACATAACAATTTCAGAGTGATTGTTGCAGTATTTGTTGTTATAAAACAGGATCATGCGAAGCGAAGTGAGGTGAAGTGAGTGAAGTGAATACACCCTTAAGTGTATTTGAAGAGTGATTCTTCTCTTCTTCTGTGACGCCAGAGAGACGTCATCAAAAATAACAATTGAAAATAACGCAGTTTGAAGGCGTGGTCTCTAATATGGCAAAATCGGCAGCCAGGCCTAAAATGTCATGCTTCCTTTGAATCTAAATGACGCGCTAACTAAAATGGCGGTAATAAAGCGGGCGGAATCTGCCGACTCGTATCGTTGTGTCCAATTAGTTTCATATATGACAGTTGTATTTTGCGTTCTAATTGCACGATTGAATTTGAAAATGCCGAGAAGTCACTGCTCGTTATGACAAAGTACCTACGATACCATCTTACATGATATCCCCAAAAAGGGGTTCAGAGGTCTTTTCGTTTATGCAATTTTTACAAAATGTCAACACTCGTACGCCCTCTTCTCATTGATGATTTTTATGTTCCAACGTGATAGGGGATGAGCTTTTGGCAATAGTTATATGCTTTTTGTTGTAAACTTTTTACTGTTGGCCTTTACTATTTAAGTATCTATCTAACTATCTATTTATCTACATAATTAGGATAAAATGTTTTGTAAATAGTGGGTAAAATATCACGCCGGTAGTGTAATGAACGGACATTTTAACACGTTTTGGTTTTTTCGTGTAATTACTAATTATTACGGGCAGCGGTGTCACTGGTGCAAGGGTTTCGGCACCGCGCTCACCAACCCGCCTGACCAGCGTGTGTGAGTATGGGCATTTCTTCCAGGAGGACCGCCAAGAGTGGTGAAATCCTGGAAAGGCCTATGTCCAGCAGTGGATGAAACAGGATGGATGGATGGAAAGATGACTAATTATTTACTTTCATAATAATTACGCTTTTGAAAATTTTGTACAAACTTAATAACATGCTTATAAAATTGGTGTCAAAGTAATCAAAAATGCAACGAAAACAAAGGCGACATTCTGTTCATCAAATCGTATTGGTGACGTCATGGAACGGCATTCATTAACCTAATTCAGCCTGGAGTTCCGATCAAATCCTAATTCAGTGCACCTCATGTGCTTGATTCGATTGGATAACGGGGTGGCTCCATGAAAAAAGTCACGATGTGACAACACTACACTTTATTACTCCTGAACGGAACCTTTATCTGTCCTTCTGTCCGCAGTATTACTCAAACATGGCTCAGGCAATAATCTAAAATATCGCTTATAGGTGATTAAAATTAATATGGGTCACAGGATAAAATACAGAAAACTTCAGACAGATTATTATAGTAGACATCTGTGTTACTAGACACCGTACAGTATGTACTACGTTTACTTTAACCCTTAACCGAAATCGATATTTAGAGCAACTAAACTGAAATCGTGCGTGGGTCCTTTTTGTACCTCCACTTGCGCCTTGCTTCCGCATCCGCCGCAGGTAACGCCACGCGTTGCGTTTTTATAATTATTTTTATATTGTTGTTGTGTCCAAATGGTAAACCAATGGTTAAATACTTATTATCAAAATTGAATCGGTAGACAGACAGGTGTTTTCTCAATTTTGAATTTAAAAAAGCACTATACATCTGATTAAGTGAATTTAATTTACACAGATTAAAAAGGCAAATCTTACTTCTCAGGTTATGATTCGATAGGTCTCAATTTAGTTTCAAGTGTCGACTGTATCAGGATTAGGCATCCAATGCTTCGGGCGGCGCGTTTGGAATTCCGCTTGTTTTCTGTACTTGACTTGAGGGTACCGTAGACAGCTGGTCTATTACGATACCTACATATCGTCTGTCTAATTACCTACGTAGTATGTAGTTGATTGAAAATTTCAGTATCCCTTGCACACACCTTGGTTTCAGCGTCTATAGTTGAATTGTAACACCTACAGCGTTTGACAGTAAAAATAAAAATTATGGAAAAACATTTCCGAGCATGCTCATAATGAGCAACCGAGCATGCTATTTAGTAGCTTGTCTATTCCAAGCTTAGTATACAGTATATATGTAATAAAGCCTATCTGATAGCAGGGATTATCCGACTGACTGAATGACTTATGTGCTGTCAGATTGGCTTCCAAAGCCTCTTAGTGGAGAACTCCCTAATTGAATATCTCAGATTTTGATACAACAAAAAGGAATAGCCAATCAATTCCTAGCCCCGTAGAAGGACGTCCACTAACTATGCATATACCGACAATAATTTATTTCTTTTTAAAAGTACATAGTTTAATAGGAGGAATAATTACCAACTTGTGCAGTTATCGATTTGAAGGTGTCCTTCACACTTGTGAAAACTTTGTGAAAATCAACCGTGACAATGCCAAAAATTTGCCATGATATGGTCACCAGGGCTAAAAAAAGAAAGAAAAGGTGGAAGAAACGAAAGAGTTGGGTCTGGATCGTAGCAGATAGATCTGTGGTTTGATAATTAACGTTTGGAAATGAATAATTGCACTTAATATTTGTTGCTTAGATCCTGGTTTTAAACTATTCTGATACCCGGGCTCACATTATGACAATGTTAATTATCGCTGATACTAAAGCAAATTATTACGTTTGTTCTATAAATAGTAACGCAACACAAATTCGCGTACAATTGGGTTCGGAAACAAAGTAATCTAATGCAGGCAAACAACTGTTGTTTAAACATTCAGTGTAAAATGCAGCGAATGTGGGTTCATTCCAAATATATATACAATGTATACTGGCCCCACTTTCACGTACCTCGCATGTTTCGTGTGGCTGTGTGTGTATTTCCCACGCTCCACCCGTTTTACGTGCGACGGTGAGACGAAGGTCAAAGAATATTAACAATTACTATGTAAAGAAGAGTTACTCCCTTCGCCCTGCCAATTTCACGTCGTCCACAAATTAGGAGTACGTCTGGGGTTCGTGGTACGTAAACGAGTGAGGCTGCTCAAATGGATACGCAGCTTTCCAAGCAAAATATATTGAAATGTATGCGATTAATTAATGAAAAAAATATACATAAAAAATATCTATTGTTTTTTAACATCCCTAGTACTTGACTGCGGACAGTTGATGCACGCACACATACAAATGTGTACCACCATCTTAGACGCAAAGCCCCCGAAGTTATTCGGGGGAGAGTAAGAGAACAGCTCATAGGCAAAACCAGGCGGCCCACCATTGCCTGGGACCGATGGATGGCGGTATATCCATCCCCAATTGCCAGGCCTTAAATAAAAAAGACTGGTGACGGGCAGCGGTGTCACTGGTGCGAGGCTTTCGGCACCGCGCTCACCAACCCGCCTGCCCAGCGTGTGTAAGTATGGGCATTTCTTTCAGGAGGACCGCCAAGAGTGGCGAAATCTTGGAAAGGCATATGTCCAGCAGTGGATGTAACAGGATGGATGGAATACTAAAACGACAAACTAACCATTTTATTAAATTTCTAAACATTACGCTGCGGCCGCGCACTGAATATATCAGTCGATTTGGAAAAACTGCTAAACTGAATTGTTTTATATAATTCTGATCGGGTCATATATAAAGAGCACAAGCAAATAAAAAATACGTATGAAGAGCTCAGAACTCCTCACATCCAGATACACTTTTCTCCTGCTTTTCTATATCGCAGTTATATAATGTTAATTTGAATCTCGTAGGTGGTAGAGCTGATGCCAAACTCGACTGTGGAGATACCACCATCTTACTCGCAAAACCCCCGAAGTTATTTGGGGAAGAGTAAGAGAACAGCTCGCAAACGAGCACAACCAGGTGGCCCACCATTGCCTGGGACCGATTGATGGCGGTATATCCATCCCCAATTGCCGGGCCTTATATAACACAGACTGGTGACGGGCAGCGGCGTCACTGGTGTGAGGGTTTCGGCACCGAGCTTACCAACACGGGCCGAGCAGAAAGACCGCCAAGAGTGGTGAAATCTTGGAAAGGCCTATGTCCAGCAGTGGACGAAAAAGGCTGACGGATGGATAGATTGTATCACTTTGCGATGGTAAATGGCCGAGTGTTAAAAAAATAGAAATTTATTTCTCTCAAAGCGAATGTAAAGAGCACATTCCCATCATATAATATATTTCCAAATATGTAATAATTTCAGAAGATTTATAAATATAAGAAGAATATAAATAAATTGGTTTAAAATATTCGTAAAAATAAAGTTTAAAGCTCATTGATTTTTTAATCAGCCCTGCCATTTACACGTTGCTCGAACCTGCCGAAATCAATTAGCCTTTGCACACAGAGCAGCGAATTTTATGTGTGTGAAACTGATTACCGAACCGGCGTTGTTTACATAATTTTATACATTGTAAATTTACGCTGCGTCTACCTGCACACTGAAAGTTTGTTTCGAGAGGATATGTTTTAATATATTTCAGAGTTAACGATGAATTTCATCATACAAAAGTATGAATATGAACACTCATGGAAGAAGCATAATCAAGGCAGATAAAAAAATATTCCATATGTTTCTTTTTAGGGTTCGTATCCGAAGTGTGCCAAACGGAACCCTATTACTAAGGCTCCGCTCTGTCACAGGGGTCAACAGCTTCAAGTATAATAGATAGAAAATTGAAATTTTCACAGAATTCGTGTTATAATCACACTAATATTATAAATGCGAAAGTTTGTGTGTGTGCGTGTGTGTGTGTGAGTATGTATGTTTGTTACTCTTTCACGCTGAAACGGCTGGACGAATTTGGATGAAATTTTGAATGAATATAGCTTATACCCTAACTAAACACATAGGCTACTTTTTATCCCGGCAAAAAGCATGTCGTTAAACCGAATAACACGCGGGTGGAGCCGCGGGCAAAAGCTGGTGGCAAATAAAAATTAAAGTTAAAAAATATAAAGCCAATATCCGTCGTGTCAACCGTAGCGCCATCTGAGACGACTTGTTTGACAGCTTTTACCGATGTCCATTGATCAGATGATAGATGGCGCTAAGAGTAGCTTGTCAACCTTTTTGAACCGTAGTTCATTCGTAAGATTTGACATTTGCGTACCTATAATATGTGGTGGTATGGAACGTTTTGTGCGCGAGTCCGACTAGCACTTGGCCAAATTATTATATATTTTCCACGAACATGGCAAATGTCGGCCCAGTCGTATTTTAATCATGCCGCGGATAGACAGGCAGACCGACATAAGAGCTTTATAATTAGTATTTACGATTTTTTTAGAAACCTAAAAACATTACGCCGAAAGCAATGAAGTCATCACTCAGTCAGGGTTAACCGCAAACCTTAGCTGTTAGTTAATTATATGTTGATTACCTTTCAATGGGCAAAGTTTAGTAGTTAGGTCACCCATTGAGGTTTCAGATTGTTGCTCTTGCGGCAGTAGCATGGCCGTTAATAGAATGTTATTAACAAAGAACACGAAACTACCAAATGCATGAGTGAGTTTTAAATATAAATAAATAATTAATAAATTGTTTATTTCAGATTTATGACCCATCATTTTAAAGTATTTACATATTAAAACGCAAAATTGAAACAATGTAAAAACAGTATACACGTATGCATTAAAGGTAATTTATATAAATTATGTCAGTAATAAATATTCAATTTTAAGGCTTTTGGTCTCGTTCCCAAAGACACGGCTTTGATTTTTTTTTTAAACGTTTGAAATAAATGTAGTTTATGGCACTTGATTAAAAAATAAGACAAACAATATTATAAATAGTGCCCTTGAGAACAAGACCGGCCCCTAGATTATGTATCTTTGAGCCTATATTTTAGGGGTATTTCATTGGCGCCTCCCTGTAGCGGCAGAAAACTATCCCTTCCGGAAAAAAGTCAGAAATAAGGAAAAATTTTACATAGACAGCCAACACTCGAATTCAGAAAGACCGAAAGTGTGTTAGTCTCTCTGACGTCAGCGGCTCTATTTCCAAACGAAAGTTTTAAAGTAAGATATAATCCTTGCTCAGACGGGATATATAGATCAGGTACCGTAGACGATGCATCCTTCAATCCAGTTGAAGATGTGGCTGCACGCTTATTACGGTTGTGACGACGACAAAGACAATTTAAAGCTACTCGAACGTGTGTTGTCGTGGCAGACCAAATAAAAATGCGATATATTGTCCTCATTCAATATTATATATTTACTGAAAATAACTGTGTACAGATAACTTAATGCGGGAACCCGACCCGATTTTGAGCAGAAAGTGGTTTCACTAAACGTCTGAAAAATGTCCCACTTTTTACCCTCAATGACAGATCTCTCGTTCTGTACCCGCAGGCGACATAGCTCCCATTCTTCAGTAAAACTAATTTTAGATTTCCCGCTTAGTTTCTAGGAAAGCTTTTCGACTGGACATTGGCGTTGAGAGATTGCTATAAGTGGCTTTCCTGATTCTCTGGCCGCCTGGTACTTCGCGTGGATGTTTAAAAATATTTTATGGTTCTTTGGACTGGAAGAAAAAGATTTATTTTTACCTTGGTGTGTAAAACTATGTCAAATAATTAGAATGCTGTTAGTATGGTAGAATAAAAAGATGTTCGATTATGCGTCAATAAAAAACCGACGAAGTGCGAGTCGGACTCGCGCGGAGGATTTCGTACCACCGCAGAATATGGGTATGAAATCATAATTATATTATGGTAAATAATATTAAAGATGCCTCAGCAACATCATGGCGACAAAAAACAAGTTGCTAAAACGGTTGCCCCTGACAAACATATAAACACCCTATGAGATTGTTTCACTTTAAAGTGTGTACTACATTCTGACAAAATTTGAAACTATTATCGTTTTTAAGATAGAACTGAAACAAATATAATTGAAAAAATTATATGTTTTCGAGTTTTTTAGTATGGGGACCCCCTATGTATTTCTTAATGATTATTTTTTATTTTACTTTAAAATATGTACCACAATCTGTCAAAAGTTGCAACTATTATTGTTTTTAGGTTAGAGCTGAAACAAATAACATTGAACAAATTATATATTTTCGAGGTTTTTTTGTATTGGGACCAACCGTTTGCTTAATTTTTTCATTTGCCTTGTTAAAATTACCTTATTACCTGAATCTGTAGATCTCTGTGACAGCGGAGGCTTAGTAATAGGGTCCAGTTTTGCACACTCCAGGTAAGGAACCCTAAAAAAGGTTAACGAGTTGGAATAAAATACTGATAATTTTACAGTTAATAAAGTTAATACTTGCGATTGTCGGAACTTGGTGAAACATCATCATGGTTGATGAAAACACTATTGTACTGTTTCACAAAATCTTGTCAAAATTTTGTGAAACAGTACACGTGTTACTCCAACGTTTTTTCCAAAAAAGGAAATAAAACAAAAGAAATAGGGTAAAGCAGAAATATATGTCTTATTCTTAGGTAAATATAAAATGTATCTTTTTCTTTATTAATTTTTAGTTTTAATGATTTTTTATTTTAAGTTTGCATGTGCATGCTGTGGGTTTTTTGCTTAGTCTGTATTTTTGGCTTTGGGTTTATAGCCAATATTGTCATAAACCATTTATCTTCTTCATCTGCTTCATTTTTATCTCTTATGTAATTTGTGAGAATGTTAAGGGAATAGATATACTTAAATTAATGTTATCACCATTGTTATTGTCAAACATGTATCTATTTCTGTTTTTTCTCCTATCAAATAAATAAATAAATAAACATCATAATTTTATAATCATACATATGTATATTAAAAACTTGAAATCTCTTGAAAATCCGAAGTAATTTCAGTGTGCTGACAAATTAAATGGATTCCGTGATAATAAATAATTGACAGTCGTGTGAGCGAAGCAAATATATTATTTTTCCATATTCGTGCGCGTTGTGTGAAGAAAACCAATAAGCCACCAAAAGCTTCCCGCGAAAAAGAGTAAATTGGTTCATATTCCAATGTAAATATGGACATTGCTCCGGGACGTTAGTGGTGTAAGCTTAGTAAAATCTGAAGAGCACTCTCTTAGCTTCCTGCGCGGTACTAATCTCACAATCTCTCTAAGCACTTTTCTTACAGTTCTTAAGGGTCCGTATAAAGCTAGATGCCCAACTTAAAACGAGCATATCATTTTGTGTAATTTGGTTAATCTATAGTAAAATATAGTAAAATTAAAAATAGTAAAAATAATATATACAGTAGACTATATGGCTGATATGATCTTAGAAAAAATGCAAAATCTTTAAGTTTGCTCGATAGAAAAAAAATATGAAGTTACCTCTAAATTTCATGTTTTTGAGTGTTAAAGGACCTTCCTTGAATCATAAAGTCTTGAAATTTGTAGTTAAAATAAGTAAATAATAGACATGGTCGGCTCATCATAGAATATATTAAAAATTGCATCTAGAAACAGAGTTATTAAATGAAAACGCAGATTTTTGTGGGCGCGTGTTTCTTGGTGGTCGTAACAGCCACGGCTGAGAGCGCGCTATTTTAAACTAAAAGGAAACGTCGTATAGTTGAGTTCTGATTGATGAAAAATAAGGTGCTCAATCTAACCTTATATGCAGCCTTATGATGTGTTAGGAAATCTTCTTATTGACTGAACTGTTCATGTCTTAAGTTATATTTACCTATGTATATACGAGTATGTATCTATTTTTGCAGTTTCAGAAAAAAAACAAAATAATCTAGCCTTACTACTTCATATATTTATTTAGAAAGAAAATGTGTAAAAGAAAGTATGTTAAAGGTACTTATATCAAAGTAAACACTTTTCAAATTAAAAGCAACAAAAAATTTTTTACCTTATTTAAAAAAGCCTTTTAACAAAACCATAGGCTTCTTCGGATTAAATATCTATATTTTGTTTAATGCGTGACAACGATTCATTCGAGCCCATTTTGAATTAACAATGAGTAATGCATTGTATTAGCTGATTCCATGCTTAACATCACATCGACCTTACCATTTGGGACATAAGACTGTTTTTTGAATACCACGTTCCTCTGGACACGAAAAAAGTTGAAATGACACCCCTTTAAAACCACACGGAGGAAAATGTATTAATTCTGTGAAGATATCTTATTTTTTAATGTAATAATGATATTAGCTAAATATTTCTTATAACCTAGACTACTACCAGCAAGTTTTTCTAAATATCCAGTAAATAAATAAATTGTTTATAATTTCGTTTAAAATATCCCTCTGAAATTTAAATCCTATAACTATTTTCCGTCCCTTTATCCATCACAACTTTTCCTTTGTGCTCTAAACAATTCCAATTTGATTTAATTACACTCCTGCCCGACCTTATCATTTAATACGCTTCATTCCCAAAATCCACTATAACTTAACCCCCATTCGATAGCAGCTTAATTTCAACAGCTCCCCTAATTTCAGACGCGCTAAGTAAAAAATACCAAAGCAGCCAACCCTAAAAATGCTACACAGGACCCCTCTCGCAATTTCAGTGCTCAAGAACCTTGTTAGACACATTTCCTCTGAACAAAGACCGTTACATTAGCCGTGGTTCAACCCAGCAGCGCGTGCCGAGATGTGCCACACAAAATAGCAAAATAATAAGGCTGCTTTTCCTTTTTAATGAGCTTTTAACAGCGTCCCACTGCGCAAGTGCAAATGAGATTACGACAAAACATCGTTACATGTGTGCCGTGCCAATTGTCCTGCTAAGTTGCCATTTACGTGGACCGAACAGAACAATCTTGTGCGTTTTATGTTATACTATATCTTTTAATCCTTTGTGATACCGGCCGGATTCTGTTGCAAACAATGTTGCCTTTGTTTCCTTGGCAGTTGACAGTTTTGGATCTCTGGGACGAATAGTTTATGTTCTCCTCGAATTTCATTCTCAAAACCTTTGCATATTATTCTAACTGAAATGTCGTTTGTATTACGATAAAAGGAATCGTATTTTGTGTGTGGCCTTACAAATCGATACGCGCAAATTAAATAAAAAACCGGCTGAGCGCGAGTTGTGCTCAAAGGGCAAACCTGCACCCTTTCCTAGTTTCATAATTTTGCTTATATAAATTTATGCCGTTTCCTCGTACATGCTAATTAACGATTTACCTGATTTATTAACCGTACATGATATACGTGTTTACTATATCAGTATCCTATAATATTTAAAATATAAATAAAGTAGTAGTCGATAAAAGTTCATTTCAAACACATCTTTTCCTCCGAATCCATCGCCGACACCTCGTACAAAAAAATATTGTAGGACAAGGGACGTGGACCAGCTACTCACAAACAAGAACAAGGGTGTGTCTTGGAAATTGGTCCTCCGAACCAAGACATTGGTCCCGCGGGCCGGATTATGGTAAAAAATAAAAATGTAGATGACAAAGCAACTAAAAACAAGGCGCTAGTGGCGCCTGACAAACAGTTTGGCAACCTAAGTTTCTTGTTTTTTTTCTACAGAGTATGTAATACAATCTGACCAAATGTGAAACTTGTATGCATTACCTTTTTCAAGGTAAAGCTGAAACAAATAACGTCGAAAAAATATTTGGTTTTTTTTTTTTCATTGTTTTTTGCCGTAATAGTGGCAATATAAACACGTATTTTGTGAACATTTTAACTGGCCACCTATTATGGGTGAAGCTGTAGACCCCTGAGACAGACGGACTAACAGCAGAGGCTTAGTAATAGGGTCTCATATGGCACGTACGGAACCCTAAAAACAAGACACAAATTGAGTGCCTAACAAATTGCAAACACTGAGGCAACAGAGACAGGTGAGCGAAAAATATCCCTAAAGCAATCAGCTAGGAAACGAGACGGGGTCGTGCTGAAAAGAAACAAATTAGATCGGTCTCAAGAACGGTGCTTTTCAAGTGGGGCTCGGGTAAAAAGGACCCGGCCTACTAATGAAGGGTTACCGACCTAGCAGTAACTTGTGAATACACACTTATGGATGCCACACAAACAACGGAAATGAGGGAGTTACTTTGGAATATCATTCATTACGTACACATCATTATATAAAAACAATTTCTTTCCGTGTAACATAAAACTAGTTCTGAGGCCTTAGTGACTTAGCTTGAGCCGCAAGGGTTTGTTCAAATTACTAGACGTGAGTGTAGGAGTGTGAGCAGAGACTTGCATTTTATAATCCACCCTCGGATACACCTCTGAGGCTCTGACACACAAGAGGTCGTGGCGATGTATTTCAAATAACGTTGATTCTGTAAATGTAAAACAGCATTGGCCCACGCACACGTTGCAGACGTCTGATGTATACGTAATGTGACGTCAGACCTCCTTGCGTCGCGTGGTTGCCTAGTACAGCATGCCACAAATCGGTCGCTCTAGATTAGAGGAGGGCAAATTGTTTGATATTTTATCAATCATATACGAATCCTTTGTTTCTGTGTATTTCATGAAGTAAATCATGAAGTAATTGTAATGAATTTTTGGTATATGCATTTCGACTGTAGTATAATGTAGGGTTTTGATTTTGGAAAACACGTTTGGATAAATCTTCCTCGATAGAAATAATTAATGAAATGAGGTCTTTAAACACACTTTTTATCCTCGTTTGACGGATTGGGATCATGCACGGGACTTAAACATATTTTATTAGATGGGTTTTAACAATATCTAGATATTTGGAAATCTTGGTTTTTTCTCTTTTGCGCTGAATCCGGCCCTCTCGCACTGTGCGTTTTTTTGCTTAGAGTGAGAGTGACAAAAATAAAATTTACATAGCCCCTTAAATGCAATTTTCTTATTATTTCAGTTGTGTCCCTGGTTGGTTAGTCTTCTTACATTTTTTTTGGTTTCTCTGACAACGTGTCTGTTTCGGCTCTGCAAAAAAAACATTGTTTCTGCTGAGTTCTTACAAAGATAAAGTCTCTTTTCTAAGTTAAAGTAAAGTAAGTCCAGACTCTAGATTGTGATATTACGAATACGAAAAGACATCGATGAGACCGAAGCCAGCTCGGAGCTCGGCTCAGGAAGCCCGTCTTGCTTGCTTTTAGCTTTGAATTCTTATTATTTAGAATTCGCTACATCACAAAAAAAGCAAAAAACAATTAGCACCCATTTGTGATATTTGTTTTTAAACTTTTTCTTGACCTTTTACTTGGTTGCATCGTAAGTTATTTAATTTAAAAAATAATCTTGAAAAAGTACATTTTCCCGGTTTATGGAATCCAGAATTGTGAACATAAACATAACAAATCCAAGATCCAACAAAAAAAAATTCGCGTGTTATCTGGTTTACTTGCTTTATGCTTAGGACAGCCGAAATACCTTTACAAAATAGATAACAAAGAATGCCCCAGATTGGTGTATTAATACGTCTAAGGCGTCTAAGTCGGAAGAATGTAATTTCATTTGAACATAATATCGTCGAAAAAGTGCCAATTTGTGCGAGTCCAAGATTTTGATATATTCGTAATTTTGACGATATGTTCAAGCTTATCTTTTTTAGAGTTCCGTACCCAAAGGTACCAAAGTAACCAACGGAACCCTGTTACTAAGACTCTGTCTGTCCGTCTGTCACCAGGCTGTTTCTCATGAACCGTGATACTTAGACAGTTGAAAAATCACAGTGCGTGTGTGTGTGTGTATTTTTGTTACTTCTTCACGCTGAAACTGCTGGACAGATTTGGATGAAATTTAGAATGGATATAGCTTATACCCTAAACTTAACACATAGGCTACTTTTTATCCCGGAAAAAAGCATGTCGTTAAACCGAATAACACGCGGGCGGAGCCGCGGGCAAAAACTAGTAAAATATATATTAAAGGGGGCTCGGGGGGATAACTAGCTTTTGCCCGCGGCTCCGCCCGCATGTTATTCGGTTTAACGACATGCTTTTTTCCGGGATAAAAAGTAGCCTATGTGTTAAGTTTAGGGTATAAGCTATATCCATTCTAAATTTCATCCAAATCCGTCCAGCAGTTTCATTGTGAAAGAGTAACAAACATACACACACACACACACACCCACACACACACAAACTTTCGCATTTATAATATTAATGTGAGTGTGATGGTGCGGAACCCTCCGTCCGACTCGTGCCTGGCCGGTTTTATTTTTTACTAAACCGTTTTTATCCGGAATTCGCAGCATCTATTTGTAATCGCAAACTAAAAACTAGGTCCGAGTTGTTTATCGCTAGATTGTAACTTCAGTCTAACCAATAAACCTGCCTCGATGTATTTATCGAGGACGTGCCAAGCAGAAAATCTAGCGAGAGATTTCTTGAATCGATACGATTCGTGTTGATATCTCGATCCGAGATAGTCAGACTTCGAAATTGGAACTTAAAGTTCAAAGGGTTCGAATAATCTTGGGGTTTCGGAATCCCCAAACAATTTACCAGGGCGTGAGAATTGGGTTGGCACTTGTCTTCTAATCTCACTTTGGGGGAAATTTTCACGTAATTACAATCCACCCTAAGTCTTTCGGGTAAATACTTTTTCTTATTTTATCAATATCGATATTCGATATAAAACGAAAAAGCTTAACCTTTTAAAATGTCAATATTGCAAACAATATTTCCCGATAGCATGTGACATGAAATCGTTAGTAATAAATATTTAAAAAAGTAAATAATATTTTATTTGTTTTTAAGCCAGAAAATTAGTTCCTAAATATCTATGGTGCCTTTTTAATGGTATGTAGTAGTAGTACATACATTAACTACGTGTTTATGTTTAATAACTCAAATAAGTTAATATATTTAAATAATTTGAACAAAAATTACAAAACTAAACCTAAAAAATATATTAAACACAACTGCAAAATTAAGTTGTTCGAGTATTCGGGAACGTAACACGAAAACTAGGTATTTAAAAAATCGGCGTTTTCAGTATTTTTAATGAGTTCCAGACAATGAAACCACAAATGCTAGGGTGTGACAAAAATATATGATCTCCGCATTCCTGTATGAGACCACCCCAGAAAAATTATTTCATTGAATTTTTTATTCAGCATTCGGTTTTGAGTCAAGATTCTATATACATAGAATATCCAAATATCAGGTCTGTAACCCATTCTGCCTAGGAGCTAGAGACCCGTGACATAGGGCTCCGTTTTGCCTTTTGGAACCCTAAAAAGCTATATTTAATTACTAACTTTCAGGAAACTCCCTTCAGCACAGCAACTGCCCGTTCAATTTTCAATTAAACTTCAAATCCAAAACAGCTACCATTAGGGAACCTTTTTTGCACTAACACTGTATGCAATTGCATCGATTTCTTCAGAGAAATGGTCGGAAAATCCTCCGAAAACGCGGAAACATCATTTGGGATTGGCTGGGGTTGATCTAAAGAGTTTCCTGCATTCTACCGGTCTACCAATACTTTTAGGCTTAAGAGCTGATCAATATTCGTCTCTATTACAAGGCAATGAGAGCTTAGCCATACGTTTAGAAGTATCGGAGGTTTATTTCCAAAGCTCTCTACTGGACGTCTCGCTACGGTTTTAGGACAGGGATTCGTTTGACGTTAGGTGTTGTCCCCTCTATAGGGCCAACCACACACAGCGCGGTCTGTACCGTTCTATTCAGAACGCGCGTTCTCCTTGACCATCGTGGTCTGTGCGTGTAAAGATCTAAGCATAGATTACCGGGAATGCGGAATGCAGAACTCGAGACTGCGCTCTGTGTGGTCAGCCCCTATAATTTCATTAACAAAATTCAATATTTAATTTGACGAAAAAGGGGTAATTGACGATGTATGTTGTCACTTCTTAAAGGAACTTTTTTAACAATAATAAAAAAATATTAAAAGTATTTCCTTTCAGCTGAGTATTCTTTTTTATTATGATTTTTTCCTTAAATTTGGGTTTTCCTATTTAATTTGTGTAGTTTTTAAGTTATATTATATATATTTTTTATATTTCATATATATTTTTCTATTAGTGACAAAAATGGGTTAAGGCCAAAAAAAGGCGAAAAGGAACTTTATGTACATTGTTGCAAAGAAAACACTAGTGCCGATAATTACAACCATAAACATAATATGTTACAAAATGTAAACTGAAGTTGTCATGACAAAAAAGCGAAAACTATTTGACTATCTGTAAACTAAACAGTCGGAACTTAAAAATCATTTCTTACTGAAGTGACAAAACAACATAAGATATTTGACAAAAAATCGTTCAATCTTAAATTAAATCTTCCTATCGAATAATGACGTCCAATAAGATTCATATATCTAAGCTCAATCTTGGGAAAACAAGACTGGCTTATCAAAAATCCAATTAATGTGATGTAATAATATGTTTTTGTGTTCCTTTTCACCTAATTATTACTACTCCTTAGGCTGTATTAACTAACTCCAAGGGGTCCAAGTCCATCGTACAAACAAGTACAAGAGACCAGACCATTACCGTGAAATCGGAAATCGGGCCAACATTCGACTTTTAGGTTGGCTAACTGGAGATGATACTTCAACTTTGTGGTGCCAACATTGAAAAGCAAAAAAATATATATGTGCTTATTACGCGCTTACTATATTTTTATAGCTGGGAGGCAATCTTATCAAACTTTGACATTTTATTGCGTAATCTACATAATAAAGTAGTAAAATAATAAATATTTTTAATTAATAAATAATATTTATGTTTTTTTTAAAGCTTTTATTTATAAATATTTAAAAACGGATTGGACTTACCTTTTTAACTGTGCGAGGAGGCTTTTATTTAGTATTTTGTAAAAAGAGATAAATAATAAATAATAATAACAAATCCATTTATTTCAGGCTACAATTTAAAACCAATAATTTGTTAGTAACAATAGTTCAAAAAGAGTCTGTCTGAACATTAAATATTTATTTCGAAATTTTAAATGAAATGGGTTATTCGTATTATTATTATTATACCTACTGAAGCTAAAAATATTTTCTCTATTTTGTCTGTCTGCCTGTGTTTTTGTTCTGTTTTAACTCGAGAACTACTCAACGGATTTAGATCATGTTAGTGACCTTCGTCAACATATAAACTATAAGAGGTGTTGGTAAAATAAATAAATAAACGCGGGCGTAGCCGTGAGAGAAAGGCTAGTTCATTATGAAAACATAACTGCCCTTACCCTTACTATTAAAAAAAGCTATTCAAAGAATACGTAGCTGCACCGAGTGGACTCAGAGCCCCGTGCATAAGAAGTGGCGACAATATCACGCAAGCTTTGGTGTACTATAGAGTTTATTATTTTTTCTTTTTTAGTTTTCTTTTTTTTGTGTGTAATATGGCCTGATTTTTATTGTATTTATGTAAATCTGGCTGGAATAAAGAAATTTTATTATTATTTTTATTAAAGAAAATCAAATAGAAGCGATTATAAAAGTCTACTATAAAAATCGGGATTTAATATTCGTTTTGAATGTAATAATAATATTAAATGTAGAAAATATAGCATGATTATCATATCATAATGATTATTAATATTTATTGATATGACATATGCTGGGATTTATATAAAAAATTGCGGAATATTAAAGAGAGACGATGGCAAAAATCACACTATTATTATAAATGCGAAAGTTTGTGTGTGTGTATGTTTGTTACTTTTTCACGCTGAAACGCCTGGACGGATTTGGATGAAATTTAGAATGGATATAGCTTACAACGGAAAAAAAGCATGTCGTTAAACCGAACAACACGCGGGTGGAGCTGCGGGCAAAAGCTTGTGGCAAATGAAAATTAAATATAAAAAATATATTTTATCTGAGATGACTTGTTTGACAGCGTTTACCGATGTCCATTGATCAGATGATAGATGGCGCTAAGAGTAGCTTGTCAACCTTTTTGAACCGTGGTTCATTCGTAAGATGTGACATTTGCGTACCTATAATATGTGGTGGTATTGCTAGTCTTCAATATAACGATTATACACCTCGATTCCTTAATTAAATTTCTTAGGGTAATTCCGATCATGTGATGACGTCACAGCATTTCCACGAAACTTTCTGTCTTAAAAGGCTTCTCCTAAATGAAATATGAATCTTGACTAATGGAGGGTTGTTTTTGCTAATTAACTGTGAATTATTTATCGAACCGGGCAAGTGCGAGTTTGGCTATAGCGTCCCAAGTTCCGTGTACACCCTTAAGATTATATAATTGTTGGCAACATCGCTTTCTTTTTTTATTTACCTTTTATTTATATTATGGATTATTTAAAGATTTCTGTTGAATACTTTCAGAAATAAAGGTGTAATACAATGAACATAGATAAACTCGTAGTTTATTGTTATATTTTAATACACAAATGAAAAAAACGTTTAAAAAATTCAATTGTATAACCGTAAAATAGTATAATAATCACTCGCTGGAGTAGAAAAAAAATATATTTTACCCTATCAAAGGGCCCTCTTTATCTAAATAGATAAGAAAAGAACTAAGCTGCATAAGTACTGTAAGGTTTAAGATGTAACTTTATTCGTCTTGGAGAAAAGTGTCTGTCACAGAGAGACGGACAGACACACAAGTCTACCATAAGGGTTCCACTTTCTGATTCTTGTGTACGGAACACTTCACCTATAACTCCCGTCTTTGGGTGCGGCTCATATTAATTAGCCTGTGCATTTCTGTAAAAGTTGCTTTACCTGTATTTTAGAGATGTAAAAGTGCTAACATCTCATGCTAACCTACTGACAGAATGAGGCGACCATCGTAATACATGATACTGTTGTCATTTTCTTGGTTTTATAAACAGTAGTTTGTACTCGTATTTCAGTTGGAAATCCTACTAATGTTCCTTTTATGAGTGCTCAAAGTCCGTACCTATTTACTGTTACACAGGTTGGACGAATGCTTTTGATCATGCTATCTTATCGACAAAAAAAAATATTTCATTTGAAAGACGATTGGCTCAGAAAGACGCTTATCTTCCAGGGCCGCGTTCATAAATTCGGGATCTCGACACGGGTTTTAATGCCATCTCTGTCGTATGCTTTGAAAATTGTATACGCTATCCTGCTGTCAGTGTTGAAACCTGACGAAAGTGTTAATTAACGGGAGTCAGAGTGGTAGCTAGAGACTACAGGGTACCTTGACAGCTCGATATACCCTCTTTGGGTCGATCAACAGAGTGAGACAGAGCACCTTGTCCTTCATGTTAGAGGACTTTATATTTAAGACTTTACTTTTTTTTATACGTCCTGACCTGTTAATTAATGTCTATAATATACTTGAATTTTGTATTAAAAATATTATTAAATATTTATTAATGATAAGTATTATTCTAGTAATTATTCTTTCCAGTTGAATAGTTACAGACCACAAAAAGAAAAAGAAACTACCAATCGGAAACTCTAAAGATTTGCCTAATCAAAGGCAAAGGAAAGCCAAAAGCAATAATAAATCGCCTGACTTTAACAAAAAGTGCTGCAATAACTAACTGGCAAGCTGAAAGACGCTACAAAAAGTAGGGTAGACGAACAAATGTGTGCTTACTTACTTATTTATCTCCCGGGAGGGCCGTAATTAACGAAATTCCGGGAAAAATATCGCTAGCACTGTAACATCTCCATAAGAACGTTCCGTTCACGCACACTGACAAACAAACACATGTAACCGTGGTTTTCTTGTTTACTCACACACGCAAAGATATAGGCCGCAAAATACACCTCGAAGCAAAAGGCTTAAGTCGCAAATATTATATTATAGTGGGAATATCCTGTTTGGGATTACGGACGTTTATTGAAAAAACAAATTAACTCGCGCACTAGCTTAGAAATGTTAATAGAAAAATTCACAAAGGAAAATATTTTCTTGTTATTTTTGTGACAGTTTTTTGTATGGATATCAACGATTAAGAACAAAGTACAACTTAGAATTATTGTTATAGTATTAAGCACGCATTTTTCACTCGTCCTGACAGCGAAGGCAGATTTTAAGAGAATTTTCTGGAAAGACTGCTCAGATATTCATTAGTGGCGTGACAGGCAAGAAATACTTTCTAATTATTCATTGAGGCCGTCGCTAAATCGTCAGTCCTCCCGCCCTTTAATGGAGAAGAAAATAAAAAAAGTTTTAAACATAACAAGTGAGGCGTGCCAGGCCTATAACTTATTCATGGATTGCTGCTTTAAAAGGAAAATCTTCGCTGATCGTTGTTTTGGGGAGTCTACAAGGAAATATGACACTGACGCTCCAGTATTTAATTATTGAGATTCTTCTTTTTATTTTGCTTTATGTTTTCATTTTCCTTTGACGCTGTCATTTAAGTGTTACATTATAATGCCTCCTTTTTAGTAGCGGATTGTTTGAACATATTCCGGGGAGTCATCTTGAGACCTCGCTTGTGTGTCGTAGCAGTGTGCGAGTGAGAGGCAAATATAACGATAATGAGGACAAGGTAGTGAAAGGACTGCGCGCATTCCCACGCGGTTTTCGGTTTATAAATAGCTGTATTTGTATCCAAAACAATAGTTTTAAAACATTATTTTATAGTAATAAAATATTATGCTTCATTACAAAAAAAAATTATTACATTCAAAAAAAAAAATTTACGTGTTAAGATAAAAATACCTACTTGATGCAAATCTTATTAAATTTTAACAGACAAAAAGTTCCCGCAATTGAAAAATAAAGATTTACGGTAGCAAATTAAATGTACTCATTTTCATGAACTTTTAAAAGGGATCACGATACCAAAAGTGGACAGAAAAAAGCCTAAACATTAAAAATACGCCAATGCTTTTCCTCCAGAAAAAAATGCCAGGTCGTTAAAATTGTGCATGCAAGCTTGTCATACAGACGAGGGCCTTAATTAACCTAAATAAAAATATTCTTACTCGTGCCTACACATAAAAGTTATTTACGTTTTTACGTAAAATTTTCGATAACGTGTTAAATATTTATTCTAAATTCGTCGTGAAAGAACGTGTTTGTTTTGTATAGTTCGCGCCAATCCTTATGACGCTTGAGTGAAATTATATATATATTTTTATTAGTTTATTTTATTTCTATAATTTTACATTTAAAAAGTACAACACAGTTCGCCAAACTGCAAAGCAGTTTGTTGGCGTGGCGCTTATAAAGACATTCATATATTTTATCTAATACATACCAAAATCTTAACAATCTAATTTTATATCTAACACATAATTTATTCTTTTAATTTTAACAATATACTTTTTTTAATATAGCTTCGGTGAGACGGATAGAGAAAGATAGATAGAGACAGACGAACTTCAAAACTCCAGGCCGTTCTCATCTGTTCTGTATACCGCCTGCCTGTAAGACCCCTAAGCCTTACTGGCTTAGCCAATTTCTGATTTAATAAAATCTTGCTAGACGATTCTTAGGTGACAAATCAGCCAAACAATAAGCAGTGGCCGCGGGTATGATTCTTAGAAAAAGTGGTTCAGTACGGTGAGTAGAATATGTGGTTTCATTAAATGACCCTACTGAACCACTTTTTGTGGTTTCATTTAATGGTAGCAGTCTATTTACACGCGGTATACCGGTATATATCATATGATATTCGAATAAAAATCACACTAAGGGGCCGACCACACAGAGTATTCCAAACACACACAACGTGCGTTCTCCGTGACCACCGCGGTCTGTATGTAAAGATCCAAGCCGCATACAGAAACAGCGGAACGCAGAACGCAGCCGTGTGGTCGGCCCCTAAGGCATTAGAACGAGCGTTCATAAAAAACAACTGCTTTTTTCTACCAAGTTGACTTTCTCTCACGGTGACAATATTGATGGCAAGCCTCGATAAAATTCTATCTTTTAATAGGATCGCATTATGACGGCAGCAAATTCTTTCTGTGTCCCGAGCGGACTCGTTTGAATTTGTAGATCGGAGATTCGGGGGTGAAAGGGCCTAAAGATTAAGACGTGTAAAGGTTGATCGAACTTCTGTAATTTCAGAGAAATTTCTTTCCTCATTATTACCAAATTAGGTTAAGGATATATCAAAAAATAATGTTATCCCGAATATTATGTTTTTATAGCGAAATCCATCCCTTTCGAATACTCTAAATATTATATTTAGAGTGCAACAAATCACATAACGTCATACGCCCTCGTGAGCGTTCAGTATGTGCCTTACAAGCGAGTAAGATCAAATAGTTACAAAAATATTCGGTGGACAGGTATGGTGGAAAAATTCAACGGTCTTGGTAAGTGCCGTGGTGCGATTGTTTTGATAACAGGAGGTCGCAGGTTTGAATACAGGTCCAAAGAATTTTTTCAAATTCTTGTCTTTACGTTTAGTTCTAATTTATCTTTTCTAGTATAATAATAATCTCAAATAAGCTGGTAGACTAGAATCATCCATCCATCCATCAGTTGCAAAATTAAGTTGGTAAAGTATTGAAAAAGTGATTTTTGAAATTATACCGTCATTTGTGCAAAAAGTCCTCCATTCGTGCCAAATTTCAAGATTGTAGATCAACTGTAGGATCTACTTGAACTAGAAACTTAATGGGGCTATAGACTTTAGTGTTCGATGTTTATTTTAATATCACAAGGCCCACAATACGTTCCTGGGCCTTATTGACAGACAGACGGACAACAAAGTAATCCAATAAGCGTCCCGTTTTTCCATGATTGATGAGGTCCGGAATCTTAAAAACGCCTTGTGAGGCTTTAGTAAACTAAATTAGCAGCTCGATGTTTGTCGGTACAAATATCGACAGAAAAGACATTGAAATAACGTTCATATTAGCGTGCATTGCAAAGTAGCTGTTACGACTATCGCTGCGTCGCCGGATAGCGCAAAGTAGATAAAATAATACTTATTTATATTATAAGTTTTAAACATCAATATGTTAGATTTTTGTACAGCTCGTGTGTGTAAATAAGTTTTAACCTAGTCTCTTTTCAGATGCTTTTCAGATAAAAAAGTTTAGGCATTTTATCAGTATTTTTAGGCATTTGAAAGATTACGTGTTATAGGTTTAACCTAAGGTTTAAATATCTTTTCGAAATTTTGTAATGTTCATATAAAAATTTTTAAGCTTTTCAAAAACGTCTCTAAACGCAGGCAGTTTAGCTTAGGTAGCCCTTAATATATTAACATACGCTGAAACTGTTGATAAAATAAGATTTCCTGTGGGTCTACAATTTTCCTTTAAGGTTCCTGTTAACTATTTACTCCTACAAAGCTGTTTATTTTCGCTTCCATCTTCATGTAGCTGTCAGGCTTCGCTCCGTCAGAACTTCGTCTCGGTCGGTAACTTTGAAATGTCTAGTACATAACTTTGTGCCCGGACGAGATAAAAATGAAATATTAAGTCCGCCAGATAAATGCGGGTACCGACGGCGGATAAGCGGGTATTATACAAATCGGCGGTACCCGTTGCGAACCCCTCATTACGCTCACGGCCACAAAGCCTGCGAGGAAAATGCGGAAGCTTAAATCGCGAAAATGGAAATTTACACTTTTGGAAAGTTTGCGTCACTTAGTCGTAGTAGGTTAAATACCTGGAAATGAATTGCCTAAATTTAGAGCAGAGCTTCTTGAAGTGAGTGCCAAGGTTTCTCAGATCGATCAATCCATCCATCAGCCTGTTTCGTCCACCGTTGGACATGAGCCTTTCCAAGATTAGCGGTCCTCCTGGATAAAACACAAACTAGGCAGGCGGGCTGTTGAGCGCAGTGCCGAAAACCTCGCACCAGTGACATCGCTGCCCGTTAACAGTCTGTTTTATATGTGGCTCGGCAGTTGGAGATGGATATACTGCCATCAACCGTTCCCAGGTATGGTGGGCCAACTGGTTGTGCCTATATGAGAGCTCCCCGAATTACTTCGCCATGATGCCGCTGCCCGTCATCAGTCTGTTTTGTTTGAGGCCCGGCAATTGGGGATAGATATACTGATATTAATCGATCCCAGGCATGGTGGGTTACCTGGTTGTGCCTGATTGAGAGCTGTTCTCTTACTGGAAACACTTTGGGGAGTTTGTAAGATGGTGGTACCTCCACAGTTGAACTCGGCATCAGCTCTACCACCTGTGTTCAGTATTATGAGTTTTTAATGCCCTATGCATCAAGAGCAATTCTGCCATTCCAATATCAAAAACCCAATAGTCTAGTAACTTCGGGATTATCTCTATAATTCCTCTACCCTGAAATGTAAACATCCAAAAATGACGACTCAACTCCTGAAAATGACTAGCTTATGTTAGCAATGGCAGAATTATAATCATATATTGTTGTATCGAATAATATTAATTTAGTAGGAATTAATTCATTGGATCTTAATACGAGTAATACTTGCGATTGTCGGCACTTGGTGAAACATCATCAAAATCTTAAAAATACACTTTTATAATTTATGAACAGTATAAGTATTTTAAAATGTTGAATCTTAATGTTTATTGCCAAAAGTCATTTGACAGCGACGTACGGCTATGATAGGATAAGCCGTGCTACATCGGGCCGTGAAAAAGAGTAAATAATGTTTTACCTAAATAAACTACATCGAAATAACTTGTCCGCTTTTGTATCATTTGGAATCCCTAACCCGAGGTTCCTTACACTAGTTAAAAGGGTGTAATTATTAGAGTACACGCAGAGCTAAGTGGAACTAGTGGCGAACTTATAATGAAATGTTAAAAGTTCTTGAACTAAAAAACTTCTTCAACCAATGAATCTGTAACCGCTTGTCTGCAAAGATTCATATTTCCTGTAATTTTAATTACAAGTCTCGGATTTTATTACTGCAATCGAGTTTTCAATTAGACTTTTGCAGACAGTTTTGCGTTCTTTGCTAAGATCCAGATGCCCTCCTTTTTTATATGTTCGATGTATGTATGTAAATTCAAATTTTACAAAAGCGATTCTGGTTTGATTGGGATGTATCCATCCACCTTTTGCTCGAAATTTTACTTTTCTATTGAAATGTCAAAAAAAATACAGTGCAACAAGGCTCTTTTGGTGCTTGGGTCACATTGACAGGGGGGTGCAGCCAAATAAGGGTTACGTTTTATATCATAGCGGCAGTAGTTTCGGTTTTCGCCACGACTAATGTACTGTCGTACTATGAACCCATTCTTTGTCTGCCAAGATGCAACTCTCTTTAGTTACATTGTTATTTAATTGAGACATCAAAATATTTTGGCACGTATTATTTAAACATCTTCTATCCATCCATCCATCCATCAGCCTGCTTCGTCCACTGCTGGACATAGGCCTTTCCAGGGTTTTGCCACGCTTGGCGGTCCTCCTGGAAGAAATGCCCATACTCACACACGCTGGGCAGGCGGGCTGGTGAGCGTGGTGCCGAAACCCCTGCACCAGTGACGCCGCTGCCCGCCACCAGTCTGTTTTATATAAGGCCCGGCAATTGGGGATGGATATACCGCCATACATTGGTCCCAGGCAATGGTGGGCCGCCTGGTTTTGCCTGAGAGCTGTACTCTTACTCTCCCCCGAATAACTTGGGGAGGATTTGCGAGTAAGATTGTGGTACCTCCACAGTCGAGCACAGCATCAGCTCTACCACCTAACATCTTCTATACGGGAAAATAATGCCTCTTCTAAAATTTCCTTGCTCTATTTTTAGATAGACACAAAAAAACACCATTTAAAAAAACAACATACGAGTACAAACAGAATAGCTGGCATAAAGCAAGGACATCAATTTTATCGGCCAAAGCAGACGTGTCCGTCAATCTGGCAGGACCACGTATCAGCGCAATGAATAATTCGGCACTACGTCACAGCTCAGCGGCGATACATCGACGTTATCGTGCTGCTGTCGTAACACACACGATTTATGGTCAAAGGAGATATTAGAAAGTAATGTTTTACACTTTTTTAAACCCATTTTCTTTTTTTTTACCCGTCGCGTCGTTCGAAAACAGTGGCGGTTGTTACGTATTAAAATGTATACTTCCCGAAATACCAACAAAACGACAAGTAATACAAAGTTTACACCCTGCTTACTAAATGATTTTGCCGGTTTCCCCTAGATGGTGTTAGTAGTAAAAAAATAAAGCCCTAGTGTGAAATATAATATGTAATTTCTCGCACGCTAAATAGGCACGTAATCTATCATATATTTTTATCAAAAATGGAAAAATCATAGAAGTTTGAAATTTTTAGCTTATGGAACTGATATTTTGTCTTTATTACGGTGGCGACTTTCAGCGTGTTCCATTTTAATGGGACTTTTATGCTTTGGAATTTGGGGCGTGGAAATATTTGGGCTTGGACCGACCGTGCACCATTGTGTATGACGAAGCTTATTGAAGGTTAATAACATTGCGAGTCCTCGAAAATAAATAAAGATCACGCGTGTCATAGCTTCTCTGAGTGTTGAATATCCATGTTTCCCCGACGATTTTCTCCCCGTTTGAAGCACTGAAATGTAAAGCCGCCCATTCGATTACTCAAACTCAGAAGAACGGGCAAAAAACTCAACAGGGTCATTCTTTTTTCTTTTAATCTTTTCGGCATTCATTTGTTTCGCTAAAGACCAACGATAAATTTTGTGAAAAGACTACCGAACTTGTTTTGTAGTTACGCAAAAACATTTTTGATTTTAAGTATTATTTGATTGTCTTTTTGCAGTCGAGATATTCATAGAATAAGCTTTGCGTCCCATCGTAAACCGTAACCAATAAGTTACCGTATCTCTCCAATATAAAAGACCAGGAAATCTCTTTTGTCAATACCGACCCTTAAGGCACTGAGGGGTGACTTTTGTCCGACAGGTGGGCTTTGGCATGCTCCAGGGCTGTGACGTCACTGATACAATACAAATAGAGGGTCAGTCCCTTTACCTTTTAATCGATACAAAAGGTGCGAAGCCGTATAAGCCCATTGTTCAGTTTATACAAATGGAGACGGTTTTATTATGTTATAATATGTTACGTTCGATTATGTTGTCCAATCGAATGTTGATTGCGAAGGATCTGAATTGAGGTAAAAATTTAACTTGAATGTACAATTATTGTAAAAATGTGTAGTTGTAGATTCTTAGGAAAGAATTGTATGTGGAGTTAATAAAATATACAACGAGCTAAAACCCAAAGCCGCTAGTAAAATAATAATACCGGTTAAGACTCGTAGGACAATCCCAAAGAGTTAACGAAATAAAACTGCAAATTAAAGTTAGTCGAGTATTCCAGCGCGTTGTCCTAAAACTACATTATAAAATTATTGAATGCAATATATGGCACATAATTAATATACGGTTATTCTAAATTCCTTACGTAACAAAAAAGGTCTAAAACTGACAGCTTTGACGGCCCCCCATTTCTTTAATTTTAAATATATAAAACCCCTCTGAAAATTAATTTGATTGGTTTTTTAATTCAACATTCGGTTTTGGGTCAACATCCTAATACATTCATGCAAATTTCAAATCTGTAACTCATTCCGTCTGCAGTATAGAAACCCGTGACATACAGACGGACAGAAGAAGAGTGACATTAATAGGGCTCCCTTAGCCCTTTTGCTACGGAACCCTAAAAACTAGTTTTAAAAGTGGGGTTTGTTTGTTCGAATGCACCGTTTTCACAATCCAGTCGACCGGTAGTTTTTCAATTCTTTTGACTATTTCAATGGCAGCAATAAAAAGTAGTATTGTTTGTTTGATTCAGTTTACTCGTTTTCCCTAAAAAGAGGAAAAAGTTCATTTTCTTTTGCTGAATAATAGCAACGGTTTCTTTGTCTTTCCCGCGGGAATCTGTTAACTATTTACTGCGTACCTCTGTTTCAAGCCGGCTTAGGGCTTCCACACTGTAAATATTTACTGGATTTTGTTTTGAACACTTTCAAGCACGTATCCAGGGGGGGGATAGGTGGGATTTATCCTTCCCCCGAAATTTAGTGTGACATACATGGGACCGGGAATGTTTATTCATAACCACTGTAAAGTACGTTTTAGTAAAAAAAGGTACGGTACTTTTGATACTTATTAACTTATAGTACGGTGGTTACAGAGGTTTTTTTCACAATTCACATTGTTGGTTCAGTGAATGTCCGTCCCCCCCCCCCTGAAACAAAAGTCTGGATACGTGCCTGAACACTTTATTTGTTTATAAGATGCCTTTTGTGGTTCTTACACAATATAACGAGCTTGAAGGGACATTACATGATTTTTAGTCTTCGTAGTTCCAATCTCAATAATCCTTTGTAAAAACTGAATATCAAATCATATTTAATAATAAAACAGTCGTGTCTGTAGAGGTCTAATATTTTTTTCAAAATGAAATGCGTTATTAGTAGATATCGTATTGAGGCCAAAACTATTTTTTTTTTAGAATATTTGTCTGTCTGTCTGTCTGTCTGTTTCGTTTTCACTCGAGAACTAGACAACGGATTTGAATACGTTTTTTTATTATTATTATAGTGACCCTCTGGTCAACATTATAGCCTATATGGGGGGGGGGGGGGTCATGGAATTATTTTTCATCCGTAAACGTTGAATAAACTAGCGCTTTAATATAAAGATAGATAGATTGAGTCTGAGGTTCAAAAATGTTGACTTGGGTCATATTATTTACTCTTAGCCCTAGAAATATGATAACCAAATTTTGTTCAACAAAAATATATATAAATAATTATTTTAATATAAAACCTAAGCAACAACGGTTTCAAAATAAGCGACGTGTATTCTACAGCGACCACTTCTATAAATTTGTTTAAAATTTAAATATACTGTACAAAATATACTGTTTTGTTAAATGTGATAAAAAAATTATTAAGTGCATACATAACATTATATCGTCACGACATGAATCCCCGATATGTTGCCAGAGGTGTTCTCAAGTGTGAACTTTGAAATGCAAGCAACAGTTCACACTTGGTACACCCGCTTTCACCGACGATTATTATATCCCAAACGTGACTGGTGTTGAGTCCTTTCGCCGTACTTCGGGCACAAATAGACCAACAGCTTGACGTGCCTTTTGAAGCACGCCGACCGAACAAAAGTTAATGTGTACCGAGCGGATTGAACCCACGACCTTTAGGTTAGCAGGCGAACGCTCTACCATTTGGCCACAGAAGTAGTCTTCATAACAATATAAAAGTCCCATCAAGTGTCTGCAATCACAAAAATCAACTTCGTCTTACAATTAGGCTATTTACAAATAACGCGCAAGTTGAATGCAGAGCTAAGGAATGGGCTATACACACACAACCGTTCTCTCTACGCACACAGCACTACCCAGCTGGTGTGCGAGGAAGGTGTGCGGACGGCGCGGCGGGGGAACGAGCTCCCGCCCTTCGCCTCAGCCCCCGACTGCAATTAACTCGCGCGCTATCTGTAAATAGCCTAAGCTGAACGGCGACTTTAAATTAATGTTGTCACTTTCTTTTTTACACTGTATAAAAGGGATGGCATGAATTTAATACGCCGTTAAACTAATACTGATATTATGCAATTGGGGGTTAGACTTTTTACACAAGTTCGTTTCAAACTTAAACTCGACCAAGACACCGAACCAGACTAGCTAGCCCCAGATGGTCACCCTGGTGGTTCGAACTGCGCTCCTGGTACTAAGAACATGGCTTCTAATATTCAGAGGGAGTTACATTGGCATTCATTTTGTGTAACCACTGCGTATTTATCGCCTCCTGGTGCAAACACAGGACGTGTACATTCGTATCGGGTTTATTTGTATATAACTGCTACCCTTCCTTAATAATAGTGACATTAGTGGTAATCAAAATACTTACAACAACATTTTGTTATACAGGTTGAAAATTAACCCTCTAACTTTATTGAACTCTATGAATCATAATCACTAATAGAACACAAAACTGTAAAATCAGGTTTGTTTTTTAGTTTTTTTGTTTTTTAAATTTCGAAGAAATGGTAAGCTTACGCGATGCAACATGTGACTGACAATAGACCGTACATATTCCCGGCGGTAAATAATGCACATAGGCTATGTACACATAGGTTTTGTCTCTGTCACTGGAGTATTAGTGCTTCTTTTGGCGGTCGATATCTTTTTTTTTTGTTATGATTCATGACAGAAGTAACAAGACAGGTATTTTTTATTTCAAACATAGAACAGTTTCCTTTGTTATAACTAGAGAGTTCATTTTCAACCGGTATAAGCCGTCTCAGTAGTTTATTTCGAATGTGTCGACTGCTTATATGAAGGTCACGCGTTCAAATCCCACAGGGATACACATGGGATAAATTTGTGTTCAGTCTGCGTGCTTTAGAAACACGTTAAGAGTCCGGTCCGCGACGACGACAACTTTGATGAAAAACAATAGGTTTAATATATTTCTGGCCTTTATCGCAACGTTTTTGAAAAAACTGGGGACATATATATCACTTCATATTGGCTGTCTAAATAAACGCCTAGAATTTATTTGATTGAATTGTTTCTCTTTTGCGGTTATTTTATTACTAACGAGCCCGCTCCGAATCGTTATTCATAATATCTAAGTATCAAAATAACGCGCAAAGGATAAACAATTGAATCAAATAAATTGGAGGTCTTCATTTAGATGGCCAATATAGACTGGTGTATGTGCCTGATTTTTGCATAAACATCGCGGCAACGACAACAAAAATAATTAAAATAATGCTTCGCATCAAACGGACGAAAAATACCGAGCGGGTTCTTAAGCTGTGGGTCTATATTTGTGTCCGAATAACGGCGATACGGCCTACCTACTCTCACGCTAGGGCGTAACAATCGTCAGTGAAATGTGGGTGTACGAGTGTTAAATTTGTTTTTTTTTTCACAATCCATACTCGGGAACATCTCTGACATCCCTAGGGATTCTGTAGAGACGATGTGTGTAACAAATATGGTTATAGCCTTCAGAAGAAGTTACTAAAATTTGTTTGTACTTCAATCCAAATCATAACCCAATTTGTGTAACTTTATACAGAAAAAACTAAGAACTATATCATCCAAGAAACCAATATTCCATTCTCATTCATCTTACGAAAAATCAACACTCAACATTGGTCACTAACCCAACGTACATAAGGTATTCTTTCACCTGTACTTCCATTTTCCTTCCGTACACCGCATTTCGTTCAGAGGTAATGATTAAAAGCAGTATATAAAAAGCGAATTGATTTCGCATTCGGGGCCTTAAGTGGGGCCATAAATAAGGTAGAGCGGTAATGTGGCGCCCTCTAGAGATATTGTTGCTACATGTTGCGGGATTCGAAGCAGTTATGTTTATTTTTTGTATCTTTCTATATGATATTTAAACGGGGAAAAGATTTATCGTACGACTACTATTAATTGTGCTGTTAAGCAGGTTTGCTGTGCTTTTTGTCACCACCCTGGGTTATTATAAAAAAATATATGTATACATATATGCTTCTACAAAAAACCGAAAACTCTCTTACTGAGAGTAATGTCTTCTAAGTCATAAAAAACGAAACCGTTATGTAATCAAACGTAATGAATATCGATATACATATAACGTTTATATTTTGTCAAATACCCTTTAAATAATGTTTTGTATTCCATTCTATACTTCTTACGTTATTCTTAAGGAACGAAAACAATCAGCATAAATAATTTATACTAGTATATTTGCCATGTTGGATATTTTAACGACACCCCATTAAAGTCATATCCAATACCATTATAGAACCACATTACGTTTCAAGAAGAAAAAGTAAAAGCCTAAAGCCTACTATTTGGCACAACCAAGATGATTCTACTCCAAACCAGCCGGTTCAATAATTGATATTTGCTATTTGAATTCAAGCCGAAGTTCAGCCGCAGGCGGCTCTCCATACAAGACAAATTTACTTAGCGATACCCAAACATCCTTATGTGTAAAGGAATAAAGGCTAATTTCGCAAGTAACGTACTAAGATGAGTACAAAAGCCGTTCGGTAGCCTTGTTAGTGATAGTATGCTGCCCATTCGTTTGAATGGTATTCCATAATGCGAATGTGCATGTGTTACTTTCTGTCTTATGGTCGATTAAGTCTATGTGTTAGTGCATGTTTTGATCGCAGACATTCATTGAAATATTTTATTGAATGTCTGTGGTTCTGGCCTACCCAGATACACTAATTCGTAGAAGCTTTGTCAATGCTACGGCGTAGCAAGTCTACGAAGTTTCGGGCTTGCTTCGTATCTATCATAGTAGGTACAGACTTTTTCGTTTGTATTTGTCATTGTATAAGACTGTAAATTCCGATGGTTTATCATTTCACCAGTGAGATTATAATTTAACTGTAGGTTTAGATTAAGTTTCTTATACACTAACCTAACCTAGTGAAATTTTTAACTATCGGATTTTATAATCTCGTGCTGACATACATAGACATAAAACTTGGTCTTCTTATTTTTGTGTAAAATCGTGGAAACGTCTACAAACGTAATATCAAAATTCATTTCGCAAAAAGCCGAAATAAAGCATTCGTCAGAAACGTAGCCCGAATATGAATTATGGTAAAATAAACATTGCTTTGTAAATTACACATGGAAGATGTCTGCCGGCTCTGTGTTTTATATGAATGTAACTTACATCTACTTACAAGTTATTAAATAAAATAAAATATTTATACAGTTGCTCTGATTAATCATAATACTCTTGGGACCTTAGTTATTGTGACTCAGTTTTGTGTGCTTACATTCATGACTTCGATATTTATGATAATGATCTTTTCATTCAACAACTTCTAATGACTTGTTTTACTATGGAGCTTGACAAATCAAGTGTTATTACGGCCATGCGTAGATTTGTATCTACGTTCTCATATGTATGTTATCGTGCATTTAAGTGGCATAAAATTATATTTTGACCATACATAATTCATAATGATTTGTAAGAACAATATTTACTGAATAATTTATAGTAAATTGTGTTTTTTATTAGTAAAAGCAAAGAAATTTACAGTAAAATGCGCTATATTTCGACCCCTCAGGGGAGTTAATAAGTAAATAATTTAATTTAAAACAGGAGAATTCAAAATATTAAATTAAGTTTCGGGCTTGCTTATATTTAATCAGTTAATACACGTACATAAACTAAACTAAGTTAAAGATATTTATGTTTAATTTATGCAATAATGTTTATAAGATATACATGAAAACTACCTATACAAGGTGTTAGGAAAAGTACTTCGTTCCTTTAAACCACGTGTGCTATAGGTATAACAAAGTATGTTAAGCGTGTTTTTTTAATAATATATTTTTTTAAACTTTTCATTTAATCGTATAACCCTAGTTCAGAACGCAATAGATAGATTAAAATATGATAATTATAAATACTAATTATTAATGTAATGATATGCCACCAACGACCTTTGTATCCAGCGCAACAACAATAGTTTCCAAATCTCAAAACTAGATGGCGTTGTACGTGATTAGATCGTGATATGGAATTGCACCGGTGACTTTCTTAGTACATCAGGGTAATTTGTGTTCGTATCGAATCGAGCCACTAGCACTGGTAAATCGGACGGATTCCCGGACGTTTATCAATTTTTAGATACTCGTAAGAAAGAAAGAAAGAACGGACGGATTCCCGGCCATCCTCTTTGTTAATTTTTGTATGAACCCTATAGTACTGCGTTTTAATAAACGTAACGAACGAACCATCTCACTCTGGTTTCTTCTATCCACCTCGACCTTACTACAATAATTAAAATATTTTTTTAAAACTTTTTATTAATTAACAATATAAAAAAATATCAATCTTTAAAAAAATATTTTTTTTTTATTTAACACGCTTTACATACCTTGTTATGCCTATAGTACACGTGGCTTAAAGGGACGAAGTACTTTTCCTAACACCCTGTTTACACACTAAATACTCATACGTTAGATACATATATAAATACTCGTACATTCCTAGCTCCGCTCATTCGTTTCGTTTTGCTTAGAAGAAGGGCAAGAGACGCGAGAAAATCATGTTTTTTGTTTCCATTTTCATTATTAATTTATTTAAACAATTTTTTGTAAAGAACTGAAAGTACAGGACAAGACGAATCGGTATAAGCAGGCCAAAAGTTGAATTAAATATTAATAATATTAACCTTTTTGGTTTGTACGTAAACTTGCAAGTTTACCTAAAGAAAGCGACAAAAGCTAGCATTAATAATAGTAAAAATACCGAACTTGTTTGGTAGACATTATTTTAAGAGAGGGCTCTTGGCATTTATGATTCGGCTATTTTTAATAATTCAAAAACTTTCGAAGTCTACGTGCATTATGATTTATCTTTAGTTCTTTAGCAGATCTGTATTGGTACATACTTATTAACAAATCAGGGCTTTAACTTATTGGAGAGAAAAAGTAACATTGTAGTATATATGAGATATTAAAATTTTGTCGTTAAATTTAACGCAGCCAAATGGAAGTTTTTAAAAAATACGAAAAAAACACAAAGCATAAATTTTTCTCGCTTTAACATGCACCTTTTTTATTTCAAATGCAAAAAGTTTACAAATGAAAATCCTCCATGTAAGTCGTAGGTTGCAGTCCATTAGCAGATTAAACCGGCATAGATCTCTACGTGACAAGATCTGCACTCATGAATCTTGAATCTTTTGACCAGCGCTGTTCTAGCGCTTTTTATCTGTATTTAGCTTTTATACAGAAAATTTATACCACTACACTGCTACAAGATTATTTCGGCGCGTGGATGACATTGACAGGGGGGCACAGCTGTGAAACAAGGGTTACGTTTTATAGGACAGCAGCGTTAGTTCCGGTTTTGGCCGCGACCAATCCACGCGTCAAAAGAGCCTTGTTGCACTGTTTATCTATCTTTTCTGCCACGTACTCTTTGTGTCTATATTATCTCACAGTGCTTTGTTTGATTCTCTGTTATCTCAACAATACTGCAACAATCACTCTGAAATAAATATATGGTAAAGTTGAGGACTAATTCTACACCCTAATGGCGAAAACTTGATTTCATAATGTCTCCCAAAGTTGTCTTTAAACCGTAAAATAAACCGGAAGTTTTTAATAAATCTATACTTAAGGTGGTAACAGGATCTCGGTACAAAATGCACATCATAATATTCTTTTCCTCACCTTTGAATAAAAAGTATGCAATAAATGCTTTTTATAGCAATTAGCGCCAACTGCTTGTTATTAGTGAGTTGATCACAGGAAAATTATTCAATTTTATGCGTTACATTTTGACTGCATTACATAACAACTGTAAACACTTTTTAAAGTTTGTTATACATTAAAATAACTTGATTTTTTTTGTAAAGACTTTATTATTATTAAATATTTCCAAAAAATATTTTAAAACGCCTTTTATACATACTTTTTATTAAACCTTATAACCAAGGTAAGAAGTAACCCTCTTTAAATAAAATAGTAAAAATTCGTGCCTGTACCAGAGAATATAAAGAATTACTACGTACCTGTACATTGAATAGTTTTGCGAAATTTTAATTGAAATAGGTTACTAGCTACAAAAAGCTATTATAATCCACAGTCCGAAATTATTTCTATTTTAGACAATAATAGTAACTGAGAATAAGCGGCGGTAGCTTAGGGGTAGAACGCTGGTCTCTCAATCTTGAGACCCAGGTTCAATCCCTGGACGGGCATGCACAAATGAGTTTTTCGGAATTTATGTACAACTAGCTTTTTCCCGCGTCTCCGCTCGCGTCGAAGAGATTTTCGTGGAAATAAGGAAAACAAAAGAATATGATTTTTTGAACGAGAATATGAAACGATCACAATGTTTTAAAATGTTAATAAATACCAATCAAATAAGCACAAACTCAAAGGGTCTGCTGTTGTCCGTTGAGAAGATCCTGTACCCACCTTCCAGTCCCATCAGCAGACCCTGGTCGCCATGTTTTACCAAAGTGCTAATAAAGACCAATCAAATAAGCCCAAACTCAAAGGGTCTGCTATTGTCCGTTGAGGAGATCCCGTACCCACCTTCCAGTCCCATCATCAGACCCTGGCTACCATGTTTTACCAAAGTGCTAATAAATACCAATCAATAAGCCCAAACTCGAAGGGTCTGCTGCTGTCCGTTGAGGAGATCCCGTACCCACCATCCAGTCCCATCATCAGACCCTGGCTACCATGTTTTACCAAAGTGCTAATAAATACCAATCAATAAGCCCAAACTCGAAGGGTCTGCTGCTGTCCGTTGAGGAGATCCCGTACCCACCATCCAGTCCCATCATCAGACCCTGGCTACCATGTTTTACCAAAGTGCTAATAAATACCAATCAATAAGCCCAAACTCGAAGGGTCTGCTGCTGTCCGTTGAGGAGATCCCGTACCCACCATCCAGTCCCATCATCAGACCCTGGCTACCATGTTTTACCAAAGTGCTAATAAATACCAATCAATAAGCCCAAACTCGAAGGGTCTGCTGCTGTCCGTTGAGGAGATCCCGTACCCACCATCCAGTCCCATCATCAGACCCTGGCTACCATGTTTTACCAAAGTGCTAATAAATACCAATCAATAAGCCCAAACTCGAAGGGTCTGCTGCTGTCCGTTGAGGAGATCCCGTACCCATCTTCCAGTCCCATCATCAGACCCTGGCTACCATGTTTTACCAAAGTGCTAATAAATACCAATCAATAAGCCCAAACTCGAAGGGTCTGCTGCTGTCCGTTGAGGAGATCCCGTACCCACCATCCAGTCCCATCATCAGACCCTGGCTACCATGTTTTACCAAAGTGCTAATAAATACCAATCAATAAGCCCAAACTCGAAGGGTCTGCTGTTGTCCGTTGAGGAGATCCCGTACCCATCTTCCAGTTCCATCAGCAGACCCTGGCTACCATGTTTTACCAAAGTGCTAATAAATACCAATCAATAAGCCCAAACTCGAAGGGTCTGCTGTTGTCCGTTGAGGAGATCCCGTACCCACCATCCAGTCCCATCATCAGACCCTGGCTACCATGTTTTACCAAAGTGCTAATAAATACCAATCAATAAGCCCAAACTCGAAGGGTCTGCTGCTGTCCGTTGAGGAGATCCCGTACCCACCATCCAGTCCCATCATCAGACCCTGGCTACCATGTTTTACCAAAGTGCTAATAAATACCAATCAATAAGCCCAAACTCGAAGGGTCTGCTGATGTCCGTTGAGGAGATCCCGTACCCACCATCCAGTCCCATCATCAGACCCTGGCTACCATGTTTTACCAAAGTGCTAATAAATACCAATCAATAAGCCCAAACTCGAAGGGTCTGCTGTTGTCCGTTGAGGAGATCCCGTACCCACCATCCAGTCCCATCATCAGACCCTGGCTACCATGTTTTACCAAAGTGCTAATAAATACCAATCAATAAGCCCAAACTCGAAGGGTCTGCTGCTGTCCGTTGAGGAGATCCCGTACCCATCTTCCAGTCCCATCATCAGACCCTGGCTACCATGTTTTACCAAAGTGCTAATAAATACCAATCAATAAGCCCAAACTCGAAGGGTCTGCTGTTGTCCGTTGAGGAGATCCCGTACCCACCATCCAGTCCCATCATCAGACCCTGGCTACCATGTTTTACCAAAGTGCTAATAAATACCAATCAATAAGCCCAAACTCGAAGGGTCTGCTGCTGTCCGTTGAGGAGATCCCGTACCCACCATCCAGTCCCATCATCAGACCCTGGCTACCATGTTTTACCAAAGTGCTAATAAATACCAATCAATAAGCCCAAACTCGAAGGGTCTGCTGCTGTCCGTTGAGGAGATCCCGTACCCACCATCCAGTCCCATCATCAGACCCTGGCTACCATGTTTTACCAAAGTGCTAATAAATACCAATCAATAAGCCCAAACTCGAAGGGTCTGCTGCTGTCCGTTGAGGAGATCCCGTACCCACCATCCAGTCCCATCATCAGACCCTGGCTACCATGTTTTACCAAAGTGCTAATAAATACCAATCAATAAGCCCAAACTCGAAGGGTCTGCTGCTGTCCGTTGAGGAGATCCCGTACCCACCATCCAGTCCCATCATCAGACCCTGGCTACCATGTTTTACCAAAGTGCTAATAAATACCAATCAATAAGCCCAAACTCGAAGGGTCTGCTGTTGTCCGTTGAGGAGATCCCGTACCCATCTTCCAGTCAGACTCTGGTTATTATGTTTAAGCAAAGTGCCAAGAAGTGTGTCAGGATCGTTGTAGATGGTAACCTGTAGTCAGATTAAACTGATACAATTTTCTCGTATGGGAAAAAATCAATACATAAACCTGGCTTTAATCACTTTTTCAGCTAAATATTATCAAGAGGTGTGTCCGGGTCGTTGCAGATGTAAATCTGTGCAGTCAGATTAAAGTGATATAGTTTTCCCGTGTGAAAAAAAAACATTGCTTAAATCGTAGTATTGTATCTGTGCTTAAACCTGGCTGTAGTCACTTTCTCAAGCTTAATATTAGCAAGAGGTGTGTCAGGATCATTGTAGATGGAAATCTGTGGTCAGTTAAACTGATTAGTTTTGCCATATGGGAAGAAATCATTACTAAAACCACAGTATTTGATGTATCTATGTTTAAACCTGGCTGTAGTCAATTTTTCAAGCTTAATATTAGCAAGAGGTGTGTCAGGATCGTTGTATTCAAATTAAATATGGCCTCTGTTGCTCAACAATAGTGCAGCTTTTTACAAAAGAAAGAATTTTTAGAATCGGTTCAGTAGTTCCAAAGATTACCTCAAACATACAAAAGCAAGAGGTGTGTCAGGATCGTTGTATTAAAATTAATTATGGTCTATGTTACTCATCAATAGTGTAGCCTTTAACAAAAGAAAACATTTTTGGAATCGGGTAACTTTTCCAAGGTTAATATTAGCAAGAGGTGTGTCAGGATCGTTGTATTAAAATTAAATATAGCCTATGCTACTCAAAAACAGTGAAGCTTTTTACAAAAGAAAGAATTTTTAGAATCGGTTCCGTAGTTCCAAAGATTACCTCAAACATACAAAAGCAAGAGGTGTGTTAGGATCGTTATATTAAAATTAAATATGGCCTATGTTACTCATCAATAGTGTAGCCTTTCACAAAAGAAAACATTTTTGGAATCGGGTAACTTTTCCAAGCTTAATATTAGCAGGAGGTGTGTCAGGATCGTTGTATTAAAATTAAATATGGCCTATAATACTCAACAATAGTGTAGCTTTTTACAAAAGAAAGAATTTTTAGAATCGGTTCAGTAGTTCCAAAGATTACCTCAAACATACAAAAGCAAGAGGTGTGTTAGGATCGTTATATTAAAATTAAATATGGCCTATGTTACTCATCAATAGTGTAGCCTTTCACAAAAGAAAACATTTTTGGAATCGGGTAACTTTTCCAAGCTTAATATTAGCAGGAGGTGTGTCAGGATCGTTGTATTAAAATTAAATATGGCCTATAATACTCAACAATAGTGTAGCTTTTTACAAAAGAAAGAATTTTTAGAATCGGTTCAGTAGTTCCAAAGATTTCCTCAAACATACAAAAGCAAGAGGTGTGTCAGGATCGTTGTATTAAAATTAAATATGGCCTATGTTACTCATCAATAGTGTAGCCTTTTACAAAAGAAAACAATTTTGGAATCGAGTATCTTTTCCAAGCTTAATATTAGCAAGAGGTGTGTCAGAATCGTTGTATTAAAATTAAATATGGCCTATGTTACTCAACAATAGTGTAGCTTTTTACAAAAGAAAGAATTTTTAGAATCGGTTCAATAGTTCCAAAGATTACCTCAAACATACAAACAAACAAACAAACAAATCTTTCCTCTTTATTAATAGTGTAGATAATGTGCATAGTATTTGTGTTCTACTTGCTGAACGGTGAAGGAAAACATCGCGAGGAAACCTGCATGCCCTAAAAAGCGTGTAATTGTGCCCGAAGTACGGCGATAGGGCTCACCACCTATCAAGTTGGGTGGGACGTAATAATCGTCGGTGAAACGCGGGTGTACCGGGTGTGGACTGTGACTTGCATTTCACAGTTCACACTCGGGAACACCTCTGAGACCCCCTCGGGGATTCATGTCGTGATGATATGTCATGTTATAACTTTGAAAGTGGAGAGAGTAAACCAAAAGTATTTCACAAAACGAAACAATTTTGTGGGCTGAAGCCTATTTAAAATTGTTGTATATTTTATAAGAACATCCACCAAAAATATATATTATTACCTATATACTCGTAAAAAATAAAACAATTTTAAATGTTATGAATGAATATTTGGGAATCTTTCACCACCATTGCTTCTTCGTCGTTTTCGAATGATCTGGAATTTTATCCGGAGAGTGTATTCCCGGGAATTTTATTCGAAGTTAGAGCCAACTTTTGGAGTAAATTTCGTGCATGTCTCGTTGCCCATTCGAGTGAAATTTGTTGCTCTACCCGATACCGTTTGAAAGCAAGTTTCTTTAGGGATGTTGCTTTAGAAATATCTCCAAGTATACACAATATGCAGAGGGTTACACTATCAATTGGGGAGCTTACGTTTTTTATGTATGAAGCTGACGGTGATTATTGCCACGGAAAGTATCTCATATCGGGAATATGGGGTTGTATTTATTGAAAAACAACATAGACCAGTATAACAATATATGAGTTCCCGATTCAATATGCAATCTAGTCAACTAACATCGTTCACTAGTTCAGGAAGCAGAGAAACAATGCTGTACGTCGATGCGTTATGTGAATGTGACCTGCATGTCAATGGATTTTCAATCTTATCGGCTTGGGAATTAAGTCTGAGGTTTAATGCTTGAACAAACTCTGGTGGTCGATCAACAAATGAAGATTGCAGTGTTCTTGCGCACTGTCGCTTGAATTTGAGCTCTGCGGCGTATACCAGAAGAGTCGGAATGGCTTCTTTTGCAGAGATACTTGAATAGCCTACCTTAATATTTACCTACAATTCTTGTATAGGACAGATTGTTGGTGCTGCTTACCCTTTAGAGGCCGCTCCGTATTTTTCGTCTGTTTGATGCGAAACATTATTTTAATAATTTTTCTTGTCATTGCCGCGACATTTTTGTAAAAATCAGGGACATACACTAGTCCATATTGGCCATCTAAATGAAGACCTAAAATTTATTTGATTCAATTGTTTCTTCTTTGCGCGTTATTTTGATACTTAGATATTATGAATAACGATTCGGAGCGGGCTCGTAAGTAATAAAATAACTCGCAAAAGAGAAACAATTCAATCAAATGAATTCTAGGCCTTTTTTAGGTGGCCAATATGAAGTGGTGTATGTCCCTAGTTTTTCCAAAAACATTGCGATAAAGGCCAGAAAAATATTAACATATTGTTTTTGATCAAAGTTGTCATCGTCGCGGACCGGGCTCTTAAATAAATTGTAACAGCGATATTTTTATTGCTGACTAGCCTTTGCCCGCGGCACCACCTGCGTTTAATCAATCTTTGCCCCGTTTTCGACTTGGGCATTATTTTATAAACACCCTTTTTGGTTATTCATAGAATAGCCGCCAAACTGAGAACCGTTGATAATAGTTTAAATATTACGCGGAAATAGAAATATATATTGATTGGTGAACGAAGCCGCAGGCAAAGGCTAATACTTAATATGTTTGCTTTAAAAATTAAGCATCCTGTCAAGCCAGTCCTTCATTAAAAATTCACTAAGTTACTCGAACCATGAGCTGGGTTTCAGTTTAAATACTTAAAATTAAGTTAATGCTGAGCAACGTTTAATTAACACAATGTTTAAAAATTCACGAGCTCTCTCAGAAACTTGTTGCGATACTCAGATTAGATAATTTGGGATTCAATTTGTGAGGCTAATTAATTATAAAATGTCTTATAAAGATGTTTGTGTGCGTCCCGAGCAAGGTGTCCCGAAATGCAGTGTTTACATTTCAGTTTAACAAATTCCACGCAAAAGAGTTGTAAATATGAATACCCTGACTAGCTGGCTGACTGATCTTTCCCACGGGATCGGGTTAAACGAGATTCATGCAAGCAAAGCTGCGGGACGTCCGCTAGTATTCATTTAATTCGGATGATTTTCAAAAATGTTTCTCAAAAATACATTGTAATATTACCATTACATACTGTAAAGACCTACCAATACTTCATCCTAGCGAGCTATTAAAAGTGTCCAGGAAATTCGTATGAAAATCCATTACATACCATATGTTCACAGAGTATATTTCATATGTTTTCTTTTTAAAACAATCCGTGTCTATGTTTATAAGAGACTAAGGAGGTTTTTATCGTTGTTTTTTTTTCTTAGTACTAAGCGTTCCTCTAGGTGGCGTTGTCTATGAAGGCTAGAAGGCTGCATGGCGGTAAATACCTTTGCCCAGCTGGCAATAATATAAAAAAGTTGCGTAAAAGCGGAAATCTATGTTGTTATAAATTTTAGTTGAAAGTATTTTGTGCAAATAAATTACAAAATGAGTTCAGAAGCAGGCTCTGATATAGATTGTACTCCACTAATGCTTTGCTGAAGATATCAATAACAATAAACATGACTAATCGCCCAAATATGAACAACTAAGTAACTTAATATTTCCTAGTCAGTTTATTATATTTGATATAACTCATTATCATGAAAATGTCTCATTTTATTTTTGAAAAAAGCACTATTCTTGCTTCGACCATGAATAAGGGCGGGACTCGGACTTTTTCGTCCAGGATTGCTTATTTCCTGGTCTTAGTAGTAATGTACTATTTCTGCTGAAACTAATGTAACTTATTATTACTATCATGTATTATCATATTTATAATAAATCTTTTGCTTGTTATGACTTAAAGAGTGAAATAAATTTTCTTTGATTAATATTTATGTATGTATGTAATGTTTCAAGTAGTACTATATAAGGTAAAATTTATTTATGAAGCCAAATTCATACTGGAGGCATCGTAAGTGATCAGTATCACGAACCGATAACACTTTTTTAATTTCGCTAAATAAAATGTTGACGTCCCATAGTAATTGACTTGGGGCTGTGCTTGCTTTTACAGGGAACACAAAAAGAATAATTTACGAATTTCACAAAAAGGGTCATCGAACCTTGTTACTGAGCACTCCCTGAGTCTTCAGTATTAGTATGTCTGTATATAAATAAATGTCACCTTATATTAATATATAAATGTTGGTCACTAACTCGTTCCTATAATATACATACAAGAACGTGTATATTTCTAGCAGAATTAAAATAATCTTTAAAAACATCATGCTTTTTCCTTACATACATGACAACTTCATTAAAAAACCCCTTTGGTACTCTAATTGACGAATATGTTACAAAAAATCTAAAAATAAAATGAGCGAAAAAACTAATTTTGTAATCCATTAGATTCGAGGAAGAGGCTGGCAACCCTTTGAAAAACGATTTCATTACCGGTCTTATAAACTTTATATTCTTGCAAAAAGCTCGCCAAGTAAGAGCTTTCTTAATTGTGAATAATTAAAGCTATTATCGCAAAGTCAAAATGGAACAAATCAAAGCGCCATTTACAGGGCACCTCGAATTAGTTTCATCTTAAAATTCTGTTTCGGAAACTCTTCTTCAAAAAGAATGGTCAATTCTGAACTGATGACTATGATAAAGGCTCTTTTAAAAAGAAACTTTTCATTCTGAATATTATACAATAATTCTTTGTGTTTTTAGACTAGTGGTTAAACAAAAACAACATGTCGTTAAGATCCCCGTCAAGATTTAAATGAATCCCCGGGGCGAGGAGGTGTCAAAAGTTGGTACACCCGCATTTCACAAAAGAATATTTTGTCCCAAACGTGATTGTGCTCACCACTGTCATTGTACTCCGGGCACAGATAGACCAACAGATTATCGTTAGCTTAGCTGGTAAACAGCCGTGGGAAAAAAAATACCCAAACGAACAGAGAAAGAAATCACACAGACAACCTCTTTTCTTGAAGGGATTTAATAAAAGTTATTTAATAAATATAAATTTACTTTGACTGATACAATCAGGGGACACGGTCAATGAACATTACTCATAAACAAGGTTCAATTATTCATTTTTATTTTGTTTTTTTATCCATACGTACTGTATCTTTACATTTTATATTTATATAACGTTTCACCGTATTTATTTTTATATCATCTTAAACTTAAATAACAATTTATATATAAATAAAACTAACTACCAAAATAAATATATAAAAAACAGAAAAGGAATACCTACTTTAAATAAAACAGAATAGGTACTTAAACTAAGTAAAAAATTGAAGCCAGATTAGATTATAAATTATTTTATATATTTTTAATATATTTTATTTTATTTTATTATACTTGTTACACTTTATAAATATTTTGAATCATTTATCAATGTAGGTAGATTTCAAATAAACAAATAATTTGATTTTTTGTCTCCATAATCCTCTAATCTTAACCCTCAGACCACCAAATACATATTTTTTGCGACTTGATGGTAATTTAATCTTGTCACAGTCCTGAATTCAAAATTAATTCACACACGATGACCGACTCAGTCTGGAAACATTTCCAGTTCAAGAGCATCAATCTCTTTCAGTCAGATAGTGAGCTAAGTGGTACTTTATTTTAATTAACTTCTGGTTATCTGATGGTTAACACCAAAACACGTAAGCCCGATGTTGGTGTGTTAGTTGGGAATGCACCGAATTCGACTTCAGATATTTTAAACTTTTTGCCTCGAAACTTTTTGCTTGAAAATTATTAAGGTACACGCGCGTGTCCGTAGATCTAAAATGCGAATGAAAGGATAAATGTGAAAAACTGACTGAAACTTATTTACTTACAGCGCAACTGATAACTACCAGATATATTCATGAAATGCTCAAAAAATAATCAACATGCTCTACTGATCATACTGAAATTAATAAAATTCACATCCCCATAAAACCTAGGTACTCGTAATTTTCCATAGGAAGGCGAAAAAGTAATTTATGTATACATACACGGTAAATTAATTTATGCAGCCAAATTTATACTGAACACTCGGTAAGTGCTCATTATCAAGGTTCACTGACCCTTTTGGGGAAAATCGTATATTTTTTTTTCATTTTCGCTACGAACGCAGTTCTAGGTTGGTAGTTCTTACTACACTCAGTTTATTGATATAGTATGTATATATATATTATTTATATATGTAAGTTAATGACATTCATTATAGTGTTAGTTAAATTAAGTAGGTAGTATATTTATACGAGTATACAATTTTTAGGTTTGTATTAATATTTACGCTTTGTATTTTTTGACTTTATTTACTGAATCTGTTATTTCTTTATCGTCTATCCCTATTCAATTTTCATGTTATTATAATTTCTTCACCACCCAAAAGGTTGACTGGGAGAAATCACTTTAAGTCACAAGTCCGCTTTTGTACATAATTTGGTAACGAAACTCTGTTCTTCTTTCTTTCAATGTCTTTTATTTTCTGTAAAATAAAGTGTCAATTCATTCATTCATTCATTCAACGCACGATCAGCTCATCAACATTTTATTTTGCGAAATAAGCAAAAAGTGTTATCGATCTGTGATCCTGATCACTCACTAAGCCTCCAGTATGAACTAGGCTGCAAAAATTAATGAATGAATGAATATATTTATTTATTTCAAGGGTAAGTTAAATCTAAATACATCCTACAAATACAAGTAATAATTTGGTTAGTCTGTGGAGAGGGAGTCGCACTTCTTTTTCTATAAATAATTACTATAATGTCACCTCATATTTGTAAAAGCCATGAAACAAAGGTTTATTTGTAAAAAGTTTGTATGTATTTTAATTCACTAAGTACGTTATTAACACACCCATAATATATCAACGAATTTCGCATGTTTTTTTCTTTTAATTATAAATACAAGATATATTTTAACCTTGTTGCCTCTAAAAGTTTCCCGGGAAAGTTGAATTATTTCCCGGTATAATATAAAACAGCGTCGTGACGTCCGGTGTGATCTAATTAAATTCCAACCGGGTTTAGTGGCCTGTTCCATAACGATTCTGTTGTGTTTGAGAAAGGCCACCAATAATTATGTTAAAAAAAAACAGTATCAAGGACGCAAATTCAGTTATTGTACAGTGGAGACCGCATCAAGTTAGACACTTCGGACTTTGTACAATGTCGTACTCCAAGTGTGCAGCTTGTTGTGGTCTCCACTGTACGAGAAATTCTTTTAATAGTTAAACTAACAGAGTTTCTAAACGATACCTTGTCCACTCGGAAGAAACTGTCTTACTGCACAGAATATATTTTATTCTTCCGATAATCAAACTATAGCTATTTTCCAAAACTTTATCTTTATTTATGTTAATACTTATCTAAAATTATCACTTTAAAACTGTTGTTAGAGACATGGTGGTCATCGAAATATTACACTCGAATAAATCAAGTATATATATTTTTAGTATATCTAGTGAGTGTAAATGGAATGACCTTATTAAGCTTATGACTTCAGACTTTGGAGAACTGCGATAATTCTTTTAAACTTTAAAATTTATATTTTAAAATTTAATTATCTTCTGCCCAAGTTCTGACTTTCAATATGAATAAAATTAATTGTCATTTCATTTATTCGTTTTTAACATTTTAGTCCGAAAGAACGGAATTAATTTCTTTAAGAACGGCAAAACAAAGTTACGTTTTTCGGTATTTTGCCTATTAAACGACAAATATTTACCTAAAATAATTTTGATATACTAAAAGGTATTTACTCCTAAAAGTTACATATTTAGTTAATGAAGCAAAAACATCATTAACATTATATCATTGCGGTACAGAAATGCACAAGAAAACTAAATCAGGAAGTGAAGATTCACATCCAGATTTAATTTACCTGTGCGTTTTTATACCGCAATGATATGATCTTGATTTTTTTATCCTGGCGATGGATAAATCACCAAGCGTTTAAATTATAAAAATATATTTCCGTTATAGTTTAAGCAAACAAACATTTTTCATAAATCCATCAAATCTATTGTTTTGTCGAAATCAATATTAGAAGATAAATGCTGCGAGCCTTATTATTTCTCAAGTATATTATTATTTCTCTTTGGTTACGTTTTTCATCAATGTACAACTTGAAAACTTCAAGGCCGACCCTAAAATAAAATTAAAAAACCTTTTTCCATAAACAACCTACTAGAAGCACAAATAAAATTAAAATGAACGCAGACTTATCGAAACTTCCAAGTGCGAAAACTTTGAATGGCGTCTGGCAACCTACCCCTTTCTTGCACATTTCCTTTGGCTCCAAGGATACCCACCCAGTGCACTTAATGTGCCACAACTATAATACTGACTTGGTGCGAGACCCGTAAAACCCCTTGGTTAGTTTCAACTTTCGCAAAAAACTGTATTTTTTGGAAATGTAGAGTGCTGACTGTCTAACTAAACTGTCTGCCAATTTTAGTGGCCACATAGACTTATTCATTTTTTATATTCTATAATAAACTATTTATTAAGTAGTAATTATTTTAATTACGAATATTAATTGATTAGATTTCTGTCGTAAAGCATGCAGCAAGAAGTTTTTCGAAACTATTATGTATAACATATGAATAAAATTTAATTCAAACTGTGCCCGAAGTACGGCGACAAGCCTGTTACATTATGTTTGTACGGGTAGGTGGTCTAAAGTTCGACCTCCTTTCCTTGTTCACTCCCGCTGAAACTTACGAGCACTGGCCCCTCGCTCGCCCCGGGACGAACTCTGCCGCACTACTTGGCACTCTAGGGACATACTTGAAGGGGTCGATGAGTTTTAGACCCTTTTACCTATAAAACAGCAATTGAAGTAGTAAGAAGAAACCTGTTTTGTTTCCATTCTGAGACTTGGTAAGGAACCAACTGTGCGTTTCAGCATCGCTTTGTGAAGAAGAAAAAAAGAATTAAATACGACACCATTTCCGATTCTCCTTTCCATCTTTTTCTCTGAATTGTAAGCGATTTTCTTCGAGTAGCTTGCTCTTGAGCTTTATTTCCTTTCAGATGAGTTTCTGGGTAAGGTAATACTTTGAATACTGCAACCATGTCCTTAACGATGCATCTTGCTAACCTGGATTTCTATAATTCAGTTTCGTTAAAATGGAAACAGCTTTCTTTCGAATTCAGTTTTGTCTTGAAACAACTAATGTTGTTTTACCAAATGTCCTGTAGTCCGTAAAAGGCTATCTTGTAATAGAATTCTCGAGACCCATAAATATAAATTTACAAGCCTCTTAAAATTCCCAAGTTTCCGAACTAATTGCCCTGAAAAGTTATTTTCAGCAGAAAACTACGGCGACAGCATTTTGAATTATTCATCAGCTTGTACAGTAATTATAAAACGTCTTGTTCGAAGTGTCTTATCTCCTTCAATTTTCACTTATTTCTAAAAGTTTCCTCGAAAAAAAATCGAACCCAATTTTTGGTTCATATTTCCAAGAAGTGTCGATATAAATTATTTTGAGTGAAGCCAGGTAAGAGACAATATACTGTTTTTATCGTTTTGTAAGTGTCCTTTAAAACTACAGGATATAAAAATATTAAAGTATATATGTAAACAAAAGAATAAAAAAATTAAATTTCAAGATTTCAAGAAATATATCTTGAAATTATTATTTTTTTATTCTTTTGTGTACATATATACTTTAATATAATAAAAAACAAAAATAAAAGAACACGCTGGTAAAGTTTATATACATTTATTTTATTTTTAGGATATAAAAATAATGACTTATCTTTTACTGTAACTTGCCTTTATTAATAAAATAATTAAAATATCAACGTTCGATTGTAATATTCGGGAATTAAGTTTACATAGAACAAAATATTATATCTACAAAATAAAATAATAAATGGAAAGTTTTGAAACAAAAATTATGTTTTTTTTTATATTTAAGATGGATTGAATTCATTAATAGATATAAGCTGCAAGATTATGGCTCCCTTCTGTTCAAATAAATCAGAGAAGACATTTTTGAAAAAACCTTGACCGTATATCTGACAAAAGACAATAAATATGTAATGTAACAAAGCAACACACATATAAAGATAATCCTAAATCACAAACTTTTCCTTGCTTTACTACATGTTTACTATATTACAACTTCACACGCGTGGTAGAACTAAATTTCATAATTTCAGTCTACCCTCACTGGAATTCTATGATTCAGGAGATAAAGTTATAACGTTTGAATGCAGTGGAGCATTTCACGTTTGCTAAGTGGGGAAATGAAGTTTTTTGGTCGAAATATGAGTAAGTTTTAATACGGTTTTGGCAGCTTTACGTACAACTTAGCTTAGTTTTAAACCGTTAGAGGGATGGTTGTGTAAAAGGTAGTTTGGAAAGTTAAACGGCCCAAAGCGTTCTCATTCAAATTCGGGTACTTTTCTGTATTAATGTGTAATTTTATTTAATGTTAAACACAATTAGAAAGGTTTTTTTCTCTAAAAGAAACATCTGCTTCGCTTCTTCGACAATTTGGTCTGTCAGATCAACGATAATGACCCTGTGTATAGAGAGATATAAGTTTAGGAATTGCAACAGCGGAATTGCGTGATCTCCGAGGTGACCATTGGCCGTGTGACAACGTCGGTAAACGCCGCCGGTCGCCGTCCTAAGAACGCCACCCTCCTTGAAAATGCCGAAATTGTCTCGGTAAAACCGCTGGTATATGTTTATGGTTGTGATTGTCGGTATATAGTCAATAATAATAATACCTGAGTGTTAAAGCCGGTATTTTATAATAATTTAGCATGTCAGCTCACGTGAGTTTTAATAATATTATATTAAGTTTACCCAATAAGCAGTGGAGTGCATTGGACATGTTATTTTTATCGTCAAACTTGACCTTCTCGGTGCTTTTCCAGCAAAAAGTTGCCACTGCACGCCACTGCCAATAAGCTAAGTAATAAAATAAATATTGGATGGATTCGATTGATGGTTTTTGGTGGAATATCATCTTCAATCAATTATACACGCATTCTTGGCTACCGGTTTCGTGTTACACATCCTCGGGCCAACAAATATTAATTTTAATAACGATTTAAACCATAGAAAGAAAACATCTGCCAATAAGCTAAGTAATAAAATAAATATTGGATGGATTCCATTGATGGTTTTTGGTGGAATATCATCTTCAATCAATTATACACGAATTCTTGGCTACCGGTTTCGTGTTACACATCCTCGGGCCAACAAATATTAATTTTAATAACGATTTAAACCATAGAAAGAAAACATCTCGAGCAAGCAAGTATGTAGTAAACAGAGGTGAAAGTAATAATTTGGAATAGGTTTTACGGGTAATCAAATTCGTATTTGATAACAATTACCAGAATCACCTGATTGGACGGATTAATTTGTTTGTGTTCCCCAAATCCGATTAAAATTATCGGAAAACCCGCTTTACAATTTATTATATTACAAATTGTATCTATGTCTTTCAGATATTTTGTAGTGATAGGTACTTCGTGAGATACTAGTAGAATATTTGTAAAATTTAGATGTTTTATTAGATTCTTTCTTAATTATTGTACCATCAAGTTATCATCGGCAGACTGCTGGGTGCGTCCCTTTTTTAAGCCACTTTTCGACAGTTAAATTACGAACTTTTTCAATTTTCAATTAATTTTTAATCTAAGCTATTATTTTATGTAAATTTTCATAAATAACTAGAATTTTCTATGTTCTTTCCACGTAATTTCGTATATCTCAAGTGGTCCTATGATCGGCAAAGCATACGATTTGTGACGTAGCACGTCATTAGGCATTTACATATAAAGATACTTATCAGTTCTAGTAAAACTAAGTTGACTAACTTAGTGGAAGATACCACGGTTATGATTCCGTTCCCACTTACGTTTGGGACGAACATTTGGCACCGTGCCAAACGAATTACGGTATCCATTGCGATATGCCACATCCCTAATTACCACTTATGGATGGGACGTTATACGAATTTAACATTCGTAATAGTATTTTGGGAGTTTACCAAAAATTCGAATACGTGAATTGATTTTGATATTTTGCTCTCCGAAACTTGGAACATAATTCTAAACAAATCTTGTCTGTTTAACCCTATAACTGCTGAACTAATTTTGACTTTGATGTTTTATTGTTAAGTTAGATCAATCTCAAAGGTTTAGGCATCACAAAAATGTCTGGTATTTCAGGAGAAGACAGATAATTTAACAAGTTTTATAAAAACTACTAGCTTTTGCCCGCGGCTCCGCCCGCGTGTTATTCGGTTTAACGACATGCTTTTTTCCGGGATAAAAAGTAGCCATGTGTTAAGATAGGGTATCAGCTATATCCATTCTAAATTTCATCCAAATCCGTTCCGCCGTTTCAGCGTGAAAGAATAACAAAGAAACATACATACACACACACACACACCCTCACAAACTTTCGCATTTATAATATTAGTGTGATTATTTTAATGGGTCCTCAATTTGTTTAGCTTAGAAGACCCAAGGTAGATACAAAAAAAATGCCAAAAGCTAATTTTCAGAATCTTTAACGATTTTTTCCTAATCCAAAAGTGGATACAAACAGAAAATAACGTGTGACGTCACACGTCTAATCGCTAAACAATTTGAATTTACAGCGAACTACAAAAAGACCATTAGTACGCTGCGTTGCGAAATCAGTAGGCGGGATGGTTCAGCAAAAACGGTACCCGTTTCTATTTGTTTTCCATTTACTTCCTATTCCGCTGGACAAATCTACTGCGGAACTCTAATTGAGTTACTGGGACAAGTTTTATATATTAGATTTAGGATTAATCAGTGATTACTGATTATTTGTAGAGTCACTGCTTTGTATCGGTGATAAGGAATGACTAGCTTATTAACCCTCTGAATTCTTATTATTACTAAAGCAATAGTAAAATAATAAACGTATAGATCATCGCTCGAATCCATCTTACGATTAATTCAAAGGTTATATTTAATCACATATCAGAAAATACTAAAAAGGCTGACTTTACCTCTTATGTCCTATCAAAAATACTAACTGAACAACAGATTTGGTTCATTGTGTTTTGGGGCACAATTGTAGGATTTATGAGTTGTTATAAAACAGTTATATATATGTATTAAAGCATGTACTGGGGTGATAATTTACAACGTGATTATTGAGCAACACAACTTTGCTAAAATAGCCTAATTGACATTAAACTATTGTCTCGTAGTGCCATAAATAAATCATATTTATTTATTGCTTTCTATACAAAAAAAATATGCGTTTAGGAACGAGACCTGTCGCATCCTCCTTAACATAACCTACCGGCTCACTCCTGCGTTGAAGGATTTCTGAATAGAAATATTTGATGTGCATTTAGTATTTTTGATGAGCAATAAAATATTTTTCTTAATTAAATTAAATAAAAACTCAGTAAAGTGTGCATCGTGCACAATGTACGGTTTCTTTTAACGGGTGTTTCAACAACGTGTTCCTTCTGCATTAAATAATTTCCAATATATTCTGCCGATTTTATCATTCATCTCCATACATTCATCATTTTCCACTGCTGGACATAGGCCTAATATAACGCCACTCTTGGTGGTCCTCCGTACTCCTCATCCAGCCGTTTTGTCTAATGCCAAAAAAATAATAAGCAGGATTAACCGTTCTTGAGCCAATAGACAGACAAAAAGACCGAATTGGCTATTAAGGTTCCCTTATTTGATAAAACCCCAAAAATACCATACGTTAATGTCACTTTGAAACCGTTTTATTGTGTTGGGTATAAGTTTCCATTATCGAAAATATTTTGACTCCAATGCCCAGCAGTGGGACAAATTTAAGGGGTGAATGTACATTTCTGTAGTGCAAAGACAGTAGGTCGCTGCATCGCAGCATTGTGCCCAAATAAGTGCCACCCCGCCAGTCACACGTATTATCGACTATGCGCGTCGAAAGTTATTTTGTAATGGATTCGTGATTGCGCAATTACGGTATGCTTTGTTCTCTGAATACCCACATTATTAAAATCTGAATACGACATCGCTCATTGTTGAATAAGGATTAGTATTGTAATAGGGCCAAAACAATTTTTTTTGTCCCTTGTATGTTCTGTTTTAACAAGAGGATCACTGATTGGATTTGGATGCGGTTTTCTTTAATATCATCGTATTGATCCTAGTCAACAGGGTGTTCATAAAATAACTGCGAAGCCAAAAACGGGGCAGAAAATTGAAATAACGCGGGTGGAGCCGCGGGCAAAGGTTGTGTTACATTAAAATATTAAGTATTCAGTCGTTCTCTTGAAAGCTCACAGATTTTCAACCCCAGTCTAGTTTATATTTTGTAACTGCACTGTTTTATTAAAACCAGAGGCCAGAGCCAAGCTGCATCGATCTCAATCAATAATTCAAGGCATCTGCCACACAGACTCGCTATTGCTATATAAACTGACTTATTTCAGATATTTGTAACCGTCCTGAAATAGGCCCCGTTTATTTAGTACCCCTAATTATTCCACCCAATTCTCCTAGAAAATACTTATTATATTACGAGTATCTGTGGAAATAATTAATTATTTTAATTGCGACACTACTGGTACAGTGGCGGACTCAGGCGGATTTCGGATAAGTTTATTTTTCTTTAATTTTTTCGAATACTTGATAATTTTCTCATTTGCCTAAAACGCGGTAAGTCAGATTATCGGCGCAATTTGTATTGAAATCTATATTATTTTTTATAATAAACATACTACTGAACACATATACACTCAAAGGTATTACTGATCTTTAGAAATAAACGATACGTAGTTGTCTCTTATTTCCCTGCTTTTAATGCCTAATGTATTCTAAAAGCACCTGCACTCGAACTTTGCTTAAACCCCGACACAGAGCTACAAACAACTAGAGAGGAACTAGCGCAAATTTCTACGTGCAAAACGCCCGATTAGCGGCTCCTGATTCTGGCACACGCACGTCTACCCCAACGAACTGTTCCGTGTTGAGGTGAGCGAATAAGCTCATACGATGCTGTACTATGCCGTGATATGCGAAATTAAATTAACACTTTCTATTACTAAATGAGTCCAGGTTGTTCTTGAACAAGTGAGCCTTGGTCCTGGCCACTTACCGAGCCTCCTGTATGAGTTTGACAATATAAACAAAAGGCACCATTATATTGTATCACACTAATATTATAAATGCGAAAGTTTGTGTGAGGGTGTGTGTGTGTGTGTGTATGTTTGTTACTACTATTTCCCGCTGAAACGGCTGAACGGATTTGGATAAAATTTAGATTGGATGTAGCTTATACCCTAACTTAACACATAGGCTACTTTTTATCCCGAAAAAAGTATGCCGTTAAACCGTATAACACGTGGGCGGAGTCGCGGGCAAAAGCTAGTTGTATATAATATTAAAAGATGCGCGTTACGTGGTATCCACAGCCCGTATCAATATGGCGAGCGAAATTCGCTTTCCGAATGGAATCGTGTTACACCATGAATCGCAGTCGGTGTGATGTGCAGCGCGTATTTGCGCGTAGCTTTTTGTACTGTGGCCCAAAATCAAAATCAATCTAATCAAATCAAAATATTTATTTTGTATATACATAAAGTATACTTTCTACAAGTCAAAGTTAATCTTAACAATATATATCTTTAGAATATAAAAAATATATATAATAATACGGGAAATACAAAGAGAAATCTAGAAAAAATAATTATAAATCCATAATGCAATGAACAAATAAGTTGATAAATAAATACGGGAGATACATACAAAAAATATTTAGGTTGGGCTACTAAAATGTAATAAAGTTATACACCTGCATAAAATAGAGAAATATAGGAATAAAAATATTATATATACATAATGCAATGAACAAATGTGTTGAAAATTGAACTAAATAAACCATAAATAAAACTAATAATAATAATTATTATTATTATATATCACTTGCAGATTTTTAAAACTTCAAAGGTAAATTTTAACGTCAAGATGTAATACTAAATAAATAAAATGCAACGCAAATGAAACATTATGCTTTAACAAAGCAGTTATATGACTCACAAAATACCAAGATATATTTACTTTCTCAAAAATCTGCAAGTTCTTGATGGCTTAAGTAAATGAACGCACTCTGCAACAGTGCCGCGATCGCTATGTATACAAGGACCAATACCAAGCTGCGCATCGCTCAAACGATCTCAGGACGTGGCGTCATGCAGCGCCGCACCGCGTAACACGAAGTCACTCCCTAACTGTAACAAACTATCTGTTCCGTGTAGCGCGGGCCACGTCCGTGGCTCGTCGGTAAATCAACTGCAGCCGAGCCGGTTGGGTCACGTAGGAATCTACGCCCGGCTGATTTATGGGGCAGAATTAGACTGTGTGGTGTCGTTTGTAATTATGTAGGGGACTATTCGGGTTATGAACTTCAGATCGGGTCGCGTCAGTGGCTCAGTCGGTTTGATGATTCATTTTTAGGCAGAGTTCGAAGTTCTTTGCTAGAACTTACTTTATTTTTGTTTGGTCTCTACGAAACTGACTGACTTCCTGTGTAGAAAATAGGTGCCCTGATTCATTTATACGCTACGGTTATTTCATTAACATACACTGAAAAAAAAATGTAAATTGAACATGATCTTGTTAACCGTAAACAACATATTAACTCTGTATGAGCGTAACAAGATGTCAGTTTTCTGCCCTAAATCAACTTGTTTGCTTGAATAAAAACATATTATGATTTATATAAGGCCCGGCAATTGGGGATGGATATACCGCCATCCATCGGTCCCAGGCAATGGTGGGCCGCCTAGTTTTGCCTGAGAGCTGTCCTCTTACTCTCTCCCGAATAACTTCGGGAGGATTGCCGAGTAAGATGGTGGTACCTCCACAGTTGAGCCCGGCATTAGCTCTACCACCTAAATACCAGCTTATAAATACGATCTTATAAATACATTTTTAAAAGAACATATATTGATTTGTTTCGTTGTAGTATATTTTAGTTACAGTAAACTGTCAATTTAGGCTTTATATCTATCGTTTTAATGCTATCCGTGAGTTAGGTCAAACACGGGTCGAATCAAAACCAAAAGATATTCAAAATAGGCCACAATACCTCCAAACGCAACTAATTCCCGTAAAGTTTATAGGTAGTGTGGAAAAATACAATTAATTTATAAAAAGTATGATTGCCAAGCAGGTAGGCATTTACCTCTAATATATTGGTTGTCGTTGCTGCCATGTCTGGAATAAACCGTATTTTTAATCGACATTGACGAAATTGGTACATTCCTCAAAAGCCATAATCGGTTTCCTAAAGTCCAGTACAACAGTTGCTTACATAATAAATATCGTCGCCAGTTTTGGGTTCGCACGTGGTAGTCTTAACATCCTGGTACTCATACTAACAAAATAAACTTTAACAAAACAGCGTATCGTACCGTAGCATTACCTATTTCCTATTAGTATTCATTGCTTGCCGATTGTCTAAATAATGGTTTTAGTTTTACGTCCTTTAAATAGAGAGCTGCGGGTGGTACGTGCTGTACTATGGTGTTGTTCATTATTTAAAGAATCGTTTGGATTCGTTCAGAGTAAATGTTTTTTTTAAGAAAATTGCATACGTTTTTTTTACGGTACTATGATATTGGGATTTAGTGCATAAATCGGCTTGATAGATCCTCACAAATAGACGTAATACTTTTTGTGGTTATGAGTGATATCACGCCGAACTTGATTTTGGGGTCTAGGTTCTAATGCCGCCGATCAAGTAAGCACGTATTAGATTTTCTGAATGTATTTTTCTCGCACCAGTGACGCTGCTGCCCATCACCAGTCTGTTTTATAATAATACACATACATAATAAATAAATAAATTTCTTTATTTCAGGCCCTTGGCCCTTAATATAAATATCTTAAATAATACATAAAAAATAACCTGAAAAAAATCTATCTATCCTAATTGTCAGGTATTTTCGTTTCTGTGGCGCCTCCTTGTAGCGTCGGAACACTAATCCCTCCGGCTAGAAGTCCGGACTGAGGACACCTTGGCATGGATAGCTAAACACTCGTAGTTTGAAGGACTGAAAGCTTGTAGATCTTTCAGCTAACAGAGGCGTTATCCTGAAAATACAAATGAAACTTTATATTTTTATCAATCGTATGTAATTACTCCATCCATCCATCCATCATTATTTATAATAATATAATTATTTATAATAATCATTATTAATAATAATAATTATATATCGATACAATAATCGACGCTTAAAATTAAAAAAATAATAATATTACCTTCGCCTGTGATTTCAGCTACCCATTTATATACGACTAGCTTTTGCCCGCCACTTTATGCCTATTTTTGATCTTCTGAATATTGATTAAACTTTTCATGCATTATTAATAGATTTGATTGATGATTCTAGATAGAACTCCATTATCGCAATGAGAAATCTTACTTGTACTATAGTTCTCCAGTATTTATTTGTTGCTCTTGCGACCGATTTCTTACTTTTAACATATCTTATGGCTCTGGTCTTAAGGATTATGGCATTGTCAATGTTGCAACTAATGTGAACAAACCAAATTATTATAAAATCTATAAATTACCGGTCGCTATAAGAGGAATAACTTAATACCGTAGAACTATTTAAAGTACAAGTAAGACTTTTCAAGCATAAATCAGACTTTTATTTTATTTGCGCAACTTTTTGTTGAATCACTTTAATATGTTGTTTAATTTTAGTTGCATAATAAACACATATTCCTAACGGAGATGTTCAGGCTGCTTAACCATATCTCCTCATTTACACGCAACCTGAAGACGTTAGCATGAGAATACACGAGTCGCTTCTAATTACAATGACAAAGCTTTGTCGTGTCTGGTGACTTAATTAATCATTGTCCCGAGATTTACATGCGCTTTCATAAAACTTCTCTCGTTAACGTCGAATCTACGTCGGATCGACCCGGAATTTACGTCGAATTTACGTCAACTACTGTTCCAGGAATGGAAAGGATGAGATTTGCGGACTTAACTGATATTGTCTCTTAACTATTTGTTGTCTTTTCTTCAAGATAAAATAGTAAATGTAATAATAATATAGAACAAAGAAAACTAAATCTAAAACTTTATAAAGACAATAATGATAAAGAATAATCTATGTACCTACCTTAATATGACTATAATATGAATAGAATATTTAATTAGCCAGATCGCCATCGTCACTCTGTTAGGTACCCAAAAGACTGGCTGGATAGCGAGGCTAATCCGTTGTCCAAAGTAGGCCTTTGGGTCACCGGAAGAATCGATCAGTCGCGACTAAATCTCCCGTAGAGTCGTCGCGCTTCTGGTCCCTATGGCCCGAGCTTCTCTACGCCAAGAGCTCATCAAATATGTAGACTTAGATTATGTTTTTATTGCGAAATCCATCGCTTTGGAATACTCTAAATATTATTATTAGAGTGCATTACAAACCAGAAAAGATAAATTAGAAACAAATGTAAAGACAAGAATTTGAAAAAATTCCTCGGGCCAGGATTCGAACCTGCGACCTCTTGTTTCCCAGACAAGCGCACTACCAATTGCGCCACCGAGGTACTTACCTAGACCGTTGAATTTTTCCACCATACTTGTCCACCGAATATTTTTGTAACTATTTGATCTAACTAGCTTGTAATGCACATACTGACGCTCACCGAGGGCGTTATGTGATTTCACGCCTTGTTAGCGCGCTTGTCTGGGAAACAAGAGGTCGCAGTTTCGAATCCTGGCCCGAGGAATTTTTTCAAATTCTTGTCTTTACATTTGTTTCTAATTTATCTTTTCTGGTTTGTAATGCACTCTAATAATAATATGTAGACTTCTACTATTGCCGCATATTTGCGCTTTTTAGCGTGCTCCGCCACTGTATCGGCGGCCGCACCTGATCTGACTGCGGTGGCTTGGGCGTGGGACGCTGCTACCGTGTCTACGCAGGCTGCGTTTTTGTCCCTTGATAAATTAGAAACTAATGGAAAATGTATACCAATGTCTTATGACCTTATATCAATTAGACATTAAACAATACAAAAAACATTCTTTGTTTCAAACACGTCTTCTCGAAGAAAATATAAGGCTATACAGGTGACTTTCAAACAAACCCCGATAATTTTAGAGGTTATTACGAAACGTTAGTAAAACACATTTTAAATGTAAAAACAATTAAAATTCAAAGATATTAGTAAAAAATGTTAATTGGAAATAAAATTTATGGTTATCCTAGCCATTCCCTTATGAAAAATGTTTAAAATAGTCCAAAATAGTGGGATCAATAATAAAAATAACTTCGCGCGATCTAATTATCTTATCTCTTCGGGTGACTATGATTTCTTTGGATTTTACAACTTTAAAAAATAATTATGAATATGATTTTAAATGGTTTTAATAAAACTAGTTTGTATTCTTCTACAAAATACTAAATTATCGGGGTTAGGTTAAAAAACATCCTGCATAAACGAAAGTTATCTTATACCTATATATTCCAGCTGTATGTTTTTTAGTTTTAAAATGTTCCTCACAAGAACGTAGTTACGGGACTGGGTTACTGGTGGGTGTACATAAAAGGTTTCTGATACACCTTGTAAAATTGCATGTTACGTTTGATTAAAATAAATAAATAAATAAAATTTATTTGTTTTATTTTCATTTTATAACATTTTATACAAGTATTTATTTTTGCAAATTAAATAAGGCAGTATTAGCTTAAAACCCTCCAATATGTTGTTTCGGTGCGTGATTATTAGTATTACCTGTCTAAAATCGCCTGTATCAAAAGCTGATAAAGTTATTGACAATGGCGTTACTGTGTTGAACAGATAGTACACAATATACCTATCCTATAACATACCCTTAAATAGAGAAGTACAAAATTCCATTCAAAATCACAATAAACCCGGGTGGGTTACAAAATAAAACATTCAATAACTGAAGATCAGAGCGGAACCAACCTAGAATTATTTGGGTTCGAGTTACCCTGGGTTGGGGGTCAGTCGGCCGAAATATGAGGTTAATGAAACTCCACTAAGGGCCGAGAGACCCTTCGGATGATATATTTCGCGGAAATAAATTGAAGGGACAATCCAAGGACGCAAATTTGCGTCAAATTCCCTGCTGATGTAGAATGATCCGACGTCATATTGATAAAGAGCGTTTTGCCCGGGTTTCCCGGACTTTCTAATTTTGGACCTTATTTTTGTAATGACTGAAGGTTATAAAGGTAACTCGGGTTTGGTTAAAATCGGAACTAGCCGATTTTTATTTTTAGGAGTAATTCTGAAGCTCAATGTTACATGAAGTTATTAAGTTCTCAAGTAATTTTTATCCTCAATTATGTTTTGGGTATATAGATAGGATGAATAAGGGATGAATGAAAGAGTAATAGAGTAACGAAAGAAATTTATACAGCACAAGTGTAAGGTAAAACTCAACCGGGCCGCCCTAGAAGGACGTACGCCCACCAAATAGGCAACATACTGAAAAAAGGCAAAGTAAAAGTACCCGGAATAGAAGAGCTTGTATGACTAGATTGATGGATGTAGAAGAAGCCAAAGAAGTGTGTCAGGATCGTAGCAGCTATAAATCTGTAGTCTTTGCCTACCCCTCTGGGAGACAGGCGTGAGTATATAGGTATGTTTGTATGTATGGTATGTATGTCAATTATGTTTATCCTTCACCGCGCCTGATATAAAGCTTTAATGGGGCGTGTAGGATGAATCGCGTTCGCCCAGAAATACTTAAAGCAGGCGAAGCGTTTATCAGTCAGTCCAGGAACTAAAGACTTCGCAAAACCTACGGAAGTTTGTTACGGGCGAATGACTGATAGTCACAGACATATAATTATTACTAAGCTGATACTACTTAACTTTAACTCGTGCTTAATTACATAAAATAAAAACATACCTTAACCGATATGTGCTTGACGTTTCGACGCCTCTGTAGGCCATAAGCTGGTATGAGTAGCAGCGAAATAAACTTGGCGAGCCAGCGGTAGTAAAACAATTACTTATTTATGTTATTCTATCCACACTTTGCTTTTGATGATAGCACACTACGCAACTGCCTGTCACTATTCATGCCGGAATATGGCGATTCGCTTGAAAGCATGGTTTTGTTTTGAGGGTGGTGACAAGCTACGGCATGAAGCCTACCATCAGTTGAATTGAAAGGATTTGATAATCTCTGTGATGGCCTTATCGTAGAATTGGTCATTTTATATCCTGTAATGATAATGTTAGTATTTTAAGAAATAAATAAATGATGTGATCTACAATATCGTTAAGTATGAAATGAGAAATTTACGATAGACTCCCAATAAAATGGCCAAACTGGGTGCGACGACGGGTAAAACGAAGAGCGTGTTAGGTTGCATATGATCATAAATTCGGGAGTCGAACTAAGCGGAGCGGAGCGAGGTGATCCCTTTAGTTTTTACAGATTTCACGATATTGCGATCAGATCATGAAATGATCAATTCTACGATATAGCCACGACATCTCAGTTTGGCTTTTTGAGGAGGCTCCTTTCATTAACATATTGATAGGTGCTGCTTCAGATGTTTAATTATTGTATGCAAATATACCCAAGGTTTTGTAAAACGACATAAAACACAAATATTGATTCAGATGCCCAAGTTCAGAACTAGGTCACCAAACCGCAAAAGCCAGTTGAAACTGAAAAATGCTGGATTTCGCCAAACGGAAGGAAAGCTAGTGGTTACGGTACAGCTTAATTTAATCTTTCTTTGTCCTTCGTAAAGGACAATGCCGGCAGGTAGAGCAAAACAACGTTCTCCACAACCACCGGATGTAGAGTACAGACAATGGCCAAATGTAGAGATACATTTTCAGAGCACTAGAGCTTGAGAGCTGCAAAATGTTTCAGGGCGGCAAAATGCTTATTTGGTTCGGCTTAGCTCGATGAAAATTGGGGAATAAGCGACTTTGTAATCAAGATTATGGCTGTTTTTTGGTTTGAAATTTTGATGAGATTTTCTGGTGGCCGTAAAATTAAAAGCGTAAACTACAGGAAAAATATATATTTAAAGTATTAAGACAGTGTTATTTCACAAAACCTCAGAATGTAGAGCGAATCGGATGCCTAAAAACGAAAGCCAATGACAAGTAATTGGTTCCATTGGGGAGGCGATTCGGTGTAACCACTCTGCCAAAAGTAAGTGGAAACGTTGACAGATTAATGCTCTTACGCAAAAAAACGTGATTTTTCCAAAAACAGCTTTAAAAGCATAAAATTGCAAACCGATCTTCGTTTATTTCAAACAAACATGCTAAACAACTAAATATTGCATAATGGAAATGTTTTGCTTAGCATATATTTAAGGAGATGAAAAGAGCTATATATTTATGCGAAATAATTAATAATAATATTGACTTATCCGACAATGACGACTAGTGGCCACTTAAAATTGTCCCAACGCCCCAGGCATTACCGAGGTATTGTATACACTACCTGAATTATACAGATTGCCGGTGACATATATATTTTTTATGTATCCTTATCAAAAGCATTTTAAAAAGCAAAGTTTCAATAGAAGTGCCAAGCAGTAGCTGTCGCTGCATTTATTCACAACGAGCAGTCACTTTGGATAATTTTCATTTTCATTTCTGCTGCATTCCGTACCGGGGCTAGAACGGATATTGAATTTTCATTCAACTCGTTTGTTATTGCCATGACGTTTTTATTTATCGAACATTTTAGCCGGGCCGTTAGTCGAAAGGAAATTAATGCATCAATAACAAGTTCAGTTTATTTTAATACCGCTCACTGCTGATCTGACGAAGTGAAAGCATATTGTTTTCGAGTTTACTGCAGATTGTTTTAGGGTTAAGTAACAGTATTGGAATTGGATTAAAGATCTAGTGTCTCTCTTTTTGTTCGCTTAGTACTTAATATACGTGATACTATTTAATGGACCGATAAGTTTAAATTCGGTACGTCGTTTCGCATTAAAGCGGTGGCTGGACATGTCGACATGCTTCGCTCTTTCTCTGACGGAACGCTGTTTGACGGTAAAATAAGCTGTTTCACATAATCACTATTCATTTGACCGCGCAAAAATCATCGACAATAAAAAAGTAACAAAAAAAACAAACCAATTAAAAAACCGTAATTTTCTTCATCGCCGCTCGTTACAACCACATGTCGAAGAGTAACAATAAACCATCAGAAAATTTGCATAGAAATTGTTCCCATAAATCCTGGGGAGATGGTAAATTGTAATATCTATGCAAGTTTTCATCAGATGTGATAATTAGAACCGCTGTAACCTGACGCTTGGAGAAGCTGCTTTAATTTATCTCCCGTGGATTTGAAGATAATGGTTGAAGTTGTATTGCTCTTCATTTTGAATGCAAAGGAATTGTCTAGATGTTTGATTATCTCGAATATAAAAAATGTTATATAATAAAATGGTAATTTAGCTGAACTCTCCCAGTTCGAAAAGTCCTACGTTTTGCTGCTTATTATTTTAAAATAGCTGCTAACTGTAAGTGTGGGTAGACAAATAAGTTTCAGATATGTGAGTAAAGTAGCGGGTGCCATCTATAATTCGTTTTTAGTTTTACCGAGGGCATAACCAAAGACAATTAAAAAATTATCCGTACATACCCTAATTATGTTATTTTGTTTAATTTATTAAAATAGCCGTCAGTATGCAACTACAAACATATCCTTGTATGTATACTAGCAAAAATATCTTTTATATATGTGTTATAATGGAACTTAATCTGTAAATTTAAAGTTGTATTGGTTATCAGCCAACGTTCAAGCTTTACAATTGCCAGTAAAATTTTAAACACAACCATTATTTTTAATTGGACCCAATTTAGAATTGTTCGGGCATATATTGTCAATTCAAGCAATTCTTTTGTAATTTTGCTATTGAAATTCACATTCCCTGTCGTATTTTGTCTTTCAAAGGTCCCTGGGGCTATTTTAAGTAGGAAATAAAAGATCGTGGAAATAAGAGGTTTTTCATTTCACTGTTCTTTTTTTATTACATCTTATTTATGCTAGGTATTCATTACGGGAAATTGCTCGAGACTTTTTAGTGCGAAATTTGCTAAGGCTTCTTTGTGGTGGAAGTCGTTGATTTCTGGTTTGATTTTATCTTTAATTGTACTTCAATGATGAATATATATTTTCTTATATATTTTTCTTTTGTCAAATCAATAATTTTTATACCCGTTTTTATCTCTGTCTCGGTTCAGCGATATTCATAATAATATCTAAATAAAATGTCTTGTGCTTTTCTGTCGGGAGATTGTTCACAATCATTAAAATCTCAAAAAACTACTTACAACGTTATAACATTTGGTAACCCCCTCAAAACCCAAAATTATTGATGTACCATTTTTTACATATTTGTAACCTCTCATTCGTTTACCTATAAAATAACATGAAACTTAAATAATTTGTCCTTTATCCTTGACAAATCCTGATTGATAATTTGTCCTTTCAAATTACAGCTACCCTTCTAATTTAATGATGGCATTATGCAACATTTCAATTTACTTTCCATTAGTTCTAATGAACGAATTAATTAATGTCCGCAAGCGATTCTCGTTGTAATTTGGTATTAGTTGTTTAACCGCAAAGTGGTTAATACAAATATATACGTATCTATGATAATACATTTTGTTACAGTAGTTATTTGAAATCGTTGTCAACTTATGCTCTTATTCACACTTTTTATTAAAAAGTAAGAATATACAATCAATAAAAATAAAAAATAAATCGAAATTCAAAAGATGATCGCCCATTGCTAAAATGCTTCATCGCAAACATATTAAATCTAAATTCTTTCCTTCCATCAATAGACACCTTATAAAAACTATCCGTTACTTTTGTACTGAAATGTTTGCGTTTCAGAGAAATCCACTTTGTTTCCGGAATCTTATTGTTTACAGAAACCCTTCTGGGCTTTTTTAAAAAAGTTTATACGTATTTTACCAGTATATGTACTTGGGTGGTTATTGTTTTTCTGTTTAACCACCAGGTACCCCCTCAATGCATTCTCTGTAGATAAAAAGTAATGAAGAATTTTTTTTGTAATTTTAGAGTTTTACCAAAGTTTTAAAATTATAATCCTTCTACATCGAGCGTTTTTTTATAGATATAGAAAATGAAAAAATGCAGAAAGTTAGCCTTGGAAACGTAGATAGTATAAAACAATTCAATTTTAAACTTTCTGTGCTTAACTCTGTTTTATTGTCAAACAAGTGCTCAAACTTTAGCACAAGGAGAACTTATTCGTGTTGCTGTTTGGTGATATGCAGATATTTTTTTTTATGTAAAGGTTTTGTTTATCTACGTTTAAAAAGTTGACTTTGTGCGTTTTGTTAAATTTTTGATATTTATAAAAAATCGCTTAACTTATGAGGATTAAAATTTTATACCCCCTGAAATTCGTAAAAATATATGAAATAAATATTTATTTAAAATCTTTTATACACTGACGGATTTAATTTGGCTGATATCTATGAATATTTTTTGTATGTGCCCAAGTAATACATACATATTATTTACTTTCCTAGATTGCGAATGTTTCACGAATCATTGGAAATTGGATTACCATTTATTGACTGAACCCAAAAAAAGTCTTCTAGCATGAATAAATAAACAGCTGTCTTCGTAAAATTAACTCGGGCCGTATTTTGTACACGCGTCCTGGCGATTGACTATACATCTTGAATACTGACTTGAACCTTATGGTATCGTAATAAGACTGGTTTTCCATTCGTTTGTAGTCAAGTACGTGGCCAAATGGACCTTGACAGGTATCGAATTGTCTAGACTGGAAGCAAAACCTTATTAACGCATGTTTTTGATTAGATAACGTAAGCGAAAGGTCAATACAAACAGTGTATTCGTAGTTTTATTGATTAAGAAGTCTGTCTGTAACCATGATTCGTTAATTCACAACATCAAGCATATAGTGTGAAGAACAGTTGATAGCAAAAATATAAATTTGATAGAAAACTTTTTTTTTCTCGATATTAGAGACGTTCGTAAATAAAATATGTCACCATTATCATGGACCAATATCATGAAGCCTCGGTGAATGGTCGGGACCAAGGTTCAATGGACCTATGATTTTACTTTTTATTTTATTCACAAGAAGAAATGTTGTGTTGTATTACATTTGTATCTAACTTTGTTAACAAAGATAAAAAAAAACGTCATGAATGTTGATACTGTTAATTTTTGGCACTTGATGGAACTTTGGATACATAATGAACAGAAAATCACTTGTACTATCCCACGAATTTATTTATTTACCGACTTGTTTCGCCTTTCAGGCATTTTCAAAGGATTTATAATTGATTTTAGTATAATACAAATCATCAGAGCAATCAATGATCCATGCAGCGATTTTAGTATTCGATGAAATTGCAAAAAAATTCGCATCTTGGGAAAAAGCTTTTTCAGAAATCGTTACTTACTCACATTTCGTAAAGAAAATACGTAATTAGGTGGTTTGTTGACTTATTAGCAAACGTATGTTTGTTCACTAAATATAGACTTATACATACATACATATTTATTATACTGCTTAAGAAAATATATTGCTTTCCTCTTTGAAATAGATTGAGAATATCTTAGCGTTTGAATTATTTAAAAAAACTCATTACGTATATATTTAATCCATAAAATGGATCCGAGCCGGCGAAATGCTCAACTAAGAAATGAAGATAGCAATAAAAAAATATAATTAAGTTGTTCAAAAACCTAGTAAAAAACATGAAAATATCTATTCACGTAGGTACTTACAAATTCGTATGCGTTCGTTTTGAATTTATTAACGATCTACGACTTTTTTTAGGAGAACAGAAGTGCTAAACTTTTTATAAGTTCATTACGCTCTCACATAAACAATGAAAATAAACTATTAAGGAGGTTTTCCACGAAATGTTTAATACATACGTAGTAGGTATTTTAAAATTCAAACTAAACCCATGTACTTTAAAAGGATTGTAGGTTTGATAGCTCGTTTTGCGTGAGAGCTATGAGGTGGCGTATACCCGAACGTCGTTCTGTGTGCACATCAACTCAGTTGTCGCGTATTTACAACCCCTGCTTTAAGCCTGACACGAAAGCGCGGATTAGGTTCCGCCACGAACGGTGACAGCCGCGAACGTTTATTTTATACAAAATACATCCGCCGGTATTTACAAAATATACCTTTATTTACAGAAGCGGCGGTATCGAAGATAAATAATGTAAATGATGCTTATAACCTTCCGTGACTTTAATTGGATGATATGTACACACGGCCATAAGGTATACCCTTTTATGAAATTATGAAATTTATGCAGCAGTACTGAGGACTGTCGTTGTATACTATGCCGCGTAAAAAAGTTACAACAAAATAATGGAAAAGATATAACAGCTATGACTCACTTGATTTTTACGAAAATAACTTGAAGTTTCGGTCAAACTTGAATTAATGTTCTTATGAGTTAATTTTTAAGGTTAACTTACGTAGGTAAGGTATTGCAATTTACTTAAAATAATGACTTAACTAAATATTTACACTTTATACATTTTATACGAAATAGATGTCAGATTTACCAAAACAATCTCATAAGAAGATGCAACTATTTTATTAAAAACTAGCTGACGTTCCCAGAAGTTCGATCCTGCGGAACTTTCTAAATCCTTTCTTAACGGACGGACATCTGCGTCATACAAGACACCTACATTCTAAATTTCAGATTCCTATCTCCAGCCGTTTCGTCTGGGCGTTAATAGAACAAGTCAGTTAGGGTTTTGTTTTATATATACAGGTTGTATTTAAAATCAAAATGATAAAAAAATACTATGAAACTATCCTATACGGTGGACCAAATCACTGATTCCTAAAGCAACAGAAGACATTAGTCACTCTGAAGCACTCAGCGAACAGATTTCCATCCAAACACCTATTTAAGTCGAGCAGGGAACGGCAATCGCCCGCTAGATGGCGCTAGAGTTCGCAAATCAGATTGTTAGTAAGTTAATTAAGATCGACTCTGTGATTAAACGACGACGAATGATCGATGGTTATTGCAAAGTTGGATTTACTTGGGAATTTGTAAGACGACTGTTAGACCTCGATTCGGAACGAATGGACTGTGAAATTAGTTGATAAAGGCAAAGATTTATGAGAAATATTCCATTTCCTTTTATCTTTTTTAGTCCATCACCTTTATTCTCCCATTTATTGATTACTTTTCCTACAATAAACTGTACTCATAATATTTTAAAAAGACTGCTACTACCTAAGCATTAGCATTTCCAAAAAGTTAAGATATATACAAGGATCCCGTTGAAAAGTTAGATCTAAACTCCTCCTATGTATGCTAACTCCTAATATGAACGTCCTATTTCAAAAGCTCTCACCTACCGTCTCAAATAGATAAGGAAATAGAATTTCATAATACGGAACTCGTATAAAGCAATTCGGAACAGTTCGTATGCAAATGGGTTGATTCGGACCGGTCTGCCGCACCTGCTCCAACAATATTGCAGTTATAAGTTGTGCAAACTGGCACCGGACGGCCCGCGTCGTCTCAAAGGTTAACTATGACTGTTGAGGGGTTATTAGATTCGGTATCTGTCGCTGTGTGTAACCTTGCAAAAACTCTAAAACGTCATGTCAAATTCAACACGACTACTAGCTAGTGCTACGAAAATTAGGCGTTTAATTGACGAAATTGGTTAAGCCCTTAGGATCGCTAAAAACAATATAGCAAGCTCCAATCCATTTATTGGGTTAAATCCTTATTTGAGAATAAATTACTGCAATTTTTTTTTACATTGCCAAAGAATGGATAACTAATCGAGCTTACGTTGCTGTAGCAGCCGATAAAATGCTTCTTTAAAATTTCTTTAGCAATAAATATCGCAGACTTAACTATGTCACTATTTATCATGAAAATTTAACTTCTACCAACACGTTTTCTCAGTGAAAAATTATGTCAAATTCCCCACCTCTTGCAAATTCACCACATAGTCGCTCTTGTGAATTCACAAAAGACATAGTCGCTCTTGTGAATTTACAAATTCATGTAAGCAAACCACATTTGGTATTAGAAACATTGGTAAAAATACACTTATTTGTCTTGACCTTGTTCCTCTATCTCTAAAACTTAATACTTTGCATCTTGCGATGGTATCTATGGACACTAAGAACATCAGATACTATTGCTTCTAAAAAATTTAACTGGCTCACTATTTGTTCTATAATCTTGTTTCAACGTAAAGTATTTTGTGCTGTAGTGTCTACAAAAAGTCCTAGAAATCAACTGAAAAAGAGTCAATTGAAGGGCAATTCAAATATTAAACAACGAAACTTACTTTTTAACTTTTCACTCCTATCGCAATTGCAATACGGGTTAAAATTAGGTTAGATCTGTAAGTGCGTGCATATGAACATATTTGCATTTTAGGGGCTCTCTATCGTAATTTCATGAATTGATTCACTCTCAACTCGAACCCGAGGGCTGCGGTCCTAATCAACCGAAGCCCGTTTTGATCGGTGTAAAATATCAAACATGCGCATTCCAATTCCGTTCGGATATAAAGTGTCATTGATTGGCATGAAACATGACCTGTGACGTCATTCCCTTCGCGCCAATCAGTGACATATATCTCAATTTGATTACAGGTGCCAGAGCAAAATAAAATCCAATTTGGACTGTAAAAATGTGCTTGATTGAGAAGAAAATAATTCTAAGTGGTGAAAGAGAAAGAACATGTTGTGAACCAGTGCAAAAGTCAAGTTGAGAAGACAAAAAAGTGTCATACAACAATGGAATATGGTTGAAATTGCGTCAACGCCGCGGCTTCAGTACTGTGCTTTCGAAAATGCTCTTGCACTCGAAACGTGACTTGTAGTGAAACAAAACAAACTCATGTCAATCGTTATCCTAATTATCGTGTTTTTAAACTTGTAATATAAAAAAATTAGCATTCAAATCCAATCTACGTGTTAAAATTAAACTCTCTAAAATTAATCATCGAAGCGGTTGTCGTATTTTTGTGATATAAGAAGTCTAAATTAATCATTAAGCCTAATTATGCATAAAATCGGTTGTGATGTGTATTAATTTTAAGGTTATCCGTAAGTAAGGTCACACAACTTTAGCGGAAGTTGGGTGAAGTAATGTGGGGTAAAGAGGGCCGTGCGGGTAAGCACGTCGCTCGGTGATGCGGGGGCTGGCGGGAGCGGCAGATTGTGACGTCATCTTACATTGCGCAGGCGCGGTCCGGCGCCGGTAAGATGCGAGAGCGGCGCCGGGGCAACACTACCGCCGCCGCTCTATTGTTTGCCGCACTTCTCTTCCTCAACTGTCAGGTCGACGCTGCGGGTGAGTACCATTCTTATTTGAAAAGCTAAACTCCCATTTGTTTGTCAGTAAGGACGGATTGTGTGACGAAACCTTGAAAAAATATCAAGAGCAAAATAAATTGTTAGTGTATACGAAACTGTTTTTATGAGTACTGTTGTCGATGCTTGACAAGGGTTGCTTGAGAACAGACTAAAGTAGGCTTTGTCTTGTACCTGCAGGGCTATTTTCAGTCTGTCTAAATAGCCTTCTCGACCGTAAAATCCCGGTTTATCTGTCAAACTCCATACATTTTTCGGTCGAGTTTCAAATAACGATGAAAATAAAACTATTGAATTTACCAACAGTCCTTGTACCAAATCGTACACGCAATTATTCCAGTTAAAACAAATGGGAGTTCAGTTAGGTACTTAGTATGCTAATATAACTTAGTGTAAGGAAAAATTGTAACTAACTGATGACGTAATGGCACTCAATTGTTACTCTTTACAGTACACTCAATAAATTACAGTGTTTAAATGTACCTCCATGAAATTATATGCATGGAAACCATTTATTTTTCTACTTAGATATTTATGTTACGTTTTGTCAATTATTTTAACAATACTTCGTTTTACTATTATTTTTTTAGAAACAGCATTCCATACGTACGCTATGAATTACAAAAATTGTTTAACAATTAATAAATTTAATTCGTCATGATTGCCGTTTTCCCATCACTAGTCGCGTGTTTCGTGTATTTTTATGGTCCTCGCAATTAAGGAGAAACAATTTGGAATATGGCATTGGGACAATTACATTTCACGTATTAATCAAGTAATTATAGGCATTCTATGAATAAACATTACCCGCATGATATCAATAGTAAAAATTTACATAAAGATAACAAATTTACACAGATATTTAGATTCACGCTCTACGTGTACTTTATTTTAGTAATAGAGCAGAAATAACTTTTCATTTAATTATTCTGCTAAAAACAAAACCGAGATCTCGTTCGGAAACCTCTCCTCTCGGTATAATTTCATTTATATAAATTACTGAAATTTAACACCGAATATTTTCCGTCCCGGCTACCAGAAAAATACAGGAACGTTCCACAAAGTCTCTCATTATTCGACGAATAAAATAATTCCCTGTTCCTTGTTTAAATATCGCGGAATGGGAATATAATTATGCGGGAGAAGTAATGTAGCGGGAAAGGTGCGATTTTGTCCTAACTTTGCGCCGCGTATTCTGTGCCTCTTCTATTAAGGGATTTAAGTGCTTAATATAAAGACATAAGAGTAACCACACGGTTTGGTTGTCGCTGCGCAGAACGAACGCTCCGTTTATATTGCTACGCCGTAGAACTGTTTCGTAGCGCCATAGCGCTAATGTCACCTCTACGAAAATTTGCAGTAGTGACGAGGTGTGATTTTAGCGGAATCTTAGTAGGTACTCATGTTTCAAGGCATTTTTCATCTTATAACGTACAGTCGCAAAAGTATATAAAAATAACCCAGTTAAAGGACGAAAAATATTCAAAATTGCCCGGTTTTTGGCCATTTATTCAAATGTAGGTCAACGTCAGGAGTCGCCACAAGTTAAAAGAAAGGTATGGTTTTAGCGCAGTTTGTCGATGCTTTATACTAAATACGCATGGTTCGAGCCATTTTAAGGGTTTCGTATTCCAAAACTAAAAAAGGGAACCCATACAATCACTTTGTTGTTTGTCTCTCCGTCTGTCAAGTCTTTTTTGTCTGTATTGAGATATATCAAGTTGAAACTCATTACATAAGTCTGCGGCCCTATGGTGCTGTTATAAAATCAGGCTCAACGCGAAAAAATGTTAGTGCCCTTGACGTAACTGAATTGCATACAAATTGGCCCACCGTGGAAACCTATAGGGCACTTCCAGTTGACCTAGAAACTTAAAATTCCGGTAACAAGTAGGTTTTATGCTACACGTATAGGAAAATATTTAAAAGTTATTGTTTATTTAATTTTTTACAAACGTAGTGAAAAAATCCGTTTTTATATCAACATTTCCCAAACTGTAAACTGCATTTATTGAGAAATGTAATGATTAAAAGTAAATTAAATGCCCTATACAATTTGATAAAATGGGCTCAGATTTAAATAATGTTACCCTCTTTTGCATATGCAAAATAAACCTTGACTTTTTAAACCAGAGTATAATACTTGGACTTTTTAAAACAATGTTACAAAACCAGAAATATGAAGAGCATCTAGAATATTAATTTTGGCCCTTAATTTGTCATTTATTGCGCTCTTTTTTATGCAAATTCTTTGATAAAAAACCGCCCCCTTTCGTTGTTTGACAACAAGAACAATCACCTTGCGTTTCCAGTTTTATACAGAAAGCTAATATGCTAATTCCGCGAATAATTAATATTTTCTTTGACGTTGATGTAAACTTGTTTACTTTGTAGTTTTACAGTGGCTGAGGCTAACAACACTAGCCTGGGTAAAGGAGACAAACCTATGCAAGTAGATGAGACAGACTATGTTTTAATTTCTGTTCATCCCGCTTACATGCGAATGTTGGTCACTCTCAGTTGTGACGCCAACAGGCCCATTAGTCCTAGTCTAAAGCCATATTTCTACCCTCGCTTGTTATATGGATATAATAATTATAGGTATATTTTTTAATAGATCGCTATTATTAGTCATTTATAATCACAGCCTGAAACTGTGTTAATCTTTGGATAACACGCAAATACTGGTTAAAGCTATATTAGGTCTATCAACACGTTAGCTGCTGAAAACGTTTTAATGTGATGTTTTTACATTAGAACTCGAACACTTTTTTGGGGATATTTGTTATTGTTTTGCTACGGCGTAGCAGTGCTACGAACCTATAGTTTCCCCGCCTTGTAGACTCGTAGTCTAAACCTAGATATAACGTAAAATTTATTTATATAGCCAAATTAACTTTTATGAATTAATTCGGTAAGATATTAGTAACACGGATCGATAACACTTTTTGGTAGTTTTGCAAATAAAAATGTTAACGTCCCTTATGTAATTGACTCGGGTCTGGGCTTGCGCTTGTAGGGAGCACGAAAAAAATAATTTACAAATTTCACAATAAGGGTCCTCTTACCTTGTTAATGAGCCTTTGCCTGAATTTGGCTGTATAAATAAATGTCACCTTATATATTCGTCATGGGATGTAAAGTTAAGGAGAAAATACCTTGAAGGGAAAGTAAGGTTTTCGTGAAACAACTCCGAAATATTTAGGTTTTCCTAATCATGGCTTGGCTCTAAACCGCTTGTTACGTTCTCTTCGAATAAACACCAAACAATTTACATGGTCTGAATTCGAAATGAAAATAGTAAAAATCGGAAAGCATTTAATGTTTCGAAAAGGCGTAAGTAAACTTTCAAAACAGTATTGCGAATCGTATGTATTTTCATCCACATAATGTCGTTCGACTTCCACATGTGCATATTATAATTTACCAGCCGATTCCTAAATGGAACCGCATTTAAAATTTGAATAGCACGAATGTTTTCCTCAGTGGCGTTCCATCCAGCCAGCACTAAAGGAGGCTCGCACTCATTGTTGTTTTACTTCTTAAATTGTTCTAATAGCCGACATTACGGGCACGTGGCGAGACGCATTTGCATAAAGGATACGGCCAGCGCGGCTGTGATGCCCATAAACCCGATCTGCCGATCTTATAACCACAAGTAATGGGCGAAATGATACAACAAACCTCTTTTATTAACCGCCGCCTTTTTTCCTTTATGACCGAATCCTTTTGGGGCAAGCTCTGCGTGTATTTAAAGTAATTTAAAGTCTGGTTTAAATCGCCAACTTCATATTTGTGCTTTGATAGGACAGTCTGAACCTGAATATATTTAAAACTCCGAGGGACTTTATTTACGTAGTTCGTATTAGGTTTGAGCAGATTGTTTAATAAAGAGTTGGAATGGTGCTCGGGAAATTTAACGGGAGAAATAGTGGTGTGAATCGAAATTAAGCGGGCGTTTTTGCGTCGAACGAAACTGAACTTTTTACGGCGGTGGCCATAAAATATATACTACCAACGTGACTCCATCTCTATTACGACTGTGCGCTTCGGTAAAAAAAGATGTGAACCACGACCGAGTTTTGATTTGCATTTTAATATACACGGGGGAATAAAACTGAACGAATCTGCCATCTCGTGTAGAATTGATCTGATGTGTGCGACGGATTCGAGGACTAAAAAACAATAAGGATTTTTTTTGTCATGTTATGGTCAAACCGCACTAGGCAGAACTGAGATGCAACAGAGCGACGCGGCACGGCCTGACAAAATATTGTCAATATGAGTTTATTTGAACCATACCGCACCAGGCACAACTGAATCAGCACTGAATTTTGTCGTTCCGTTGCATCTCAGTTCCGCCTAGTACAGTCTTACGTAGTAAAAAATGAGATTTATAAACAGTAGAACTCACATACGAAACTAGACAGGGTTCTGAAAAAAAAAACATGTTATAAGTGAAGCCTTTTCCGAGAAGGATATTATGTTAAACAAAGCCTAAAAGTGATTTTTTCAAAAATTCGCTGTACATAGAAGAAAATTGCAAAGTGAAGGCTGTTTTTCAGTTTAAAACAGTAGTCCGTCCAAACTAATGAAGTAAAAATAACAATACTTTTGTAATAAATAAATATTTGGCTCTATGAAGCTTTTTATTGTTTTTTATTTATTGTAGATGTATATAGATATATATAAAAAACACAGAAAAAATCAATTCAAGATATATTTCGGACCCTACTTGGAGTCAGTTGAAAATTATACATACAATGTGACTTACATATTTACAAAAAGAAAGAGGTTTGTTTACAATTAAAAAATTAAAATATTATGTGTACGCGTGACGAAACTTGCAATACAATCGCACCGATTTCGCACGGGCACAAAATTGAAAACTAGTGCCAGGAGAAATGTTTTATGCGTGATAGCTGTCCTTAAGGTAAATTATTTTTAAAACCTGTACTGGCAACATAGACTTGTATCTAATATGGAACCCACAGAAAATTTTCTAAATTTTGATGAACGCTGTCTGTCCCTTACGAGAAATTATGTAAAACTCCTAAACTGAAGTGTGAACTTAGGGCAGTAGTCAGACCTTATTAAATAAAAATTTACTTTAAAAAGTAGGCATGACAAGGAGTCATTAAAGATGTTTAGAAATAAATACATACTTCGGTGATGTTGTCCAAACTTATTTTTATACAAATTGTCATACCTTTAACTAAATAATCAATACTTTGGTCAGTGAGAAAGATGTCTTTTATTGTACTGTTTGCAACCAAGCCACCGTTGGTTAAGTTGGAACATTATTACAATTTCTCTGGCCAACATGAATGTTAATTGATAACTTCAGGTAACGACTACACAAGCCGCAATTTTTTTTCGTTATTACCCTTTCCACATTTTTTTGTTGGCGATATGAATTGCTTTAGAAAGTACCTTGTTGTGACGAAAATTTCGAAGTTATTTTATGCATATGAAGGCACAGAATCCTCACAAGAATAAATAGTAATTATAGAATTTAGAATATAAATGACATAATTAAAAGTTTCCCACTCGACAGGGATTTGCATATTTTGCTAATATCTCTTGAATCTCGATATTACCATACAGATTTACAGACGAATATTTTGTAAATTACTCAATTAAAATGGTATTATTATGAGGGATTTAAGAGTCCTCTACTGCTGCTTGTGTTCACAAAATCATCAATGTCTATAATATAACTAACCGAGTTTTAATTATTTGTTTTTACTTACCATCCATCAGCCTGTTTCGTCCACTGCCGGACCTAGGCCTTTTAAAGATTTCACCACTCTTGGCGGTCCTCCCAGTACCACCTCTACCACCTATCCAACTACATATACATAAATGTATTTATGTAGAACTCGATATTGACCAAACTACGTGGAAGATTTAATCAAAGCAGAATCGACTTTGTCACATTGTGTTAAAGATTTACTAAATAAACCATGTTTGGTCGGCCGAACTTCTTGTAATAGAGTTGGGCAATAACGACTCCGAATTTCATTTTTGGGTTTCAAGTCTTACGAACGCATGCCATGACTCTCATGCGTTCAGACTACAACGTGCTTTTCTACAAAGCGGAAAAACTCTGGATTCGTAGCATTTGCTACGGCGTAGCGAAAAGGGCATGCGAGTGTGTTTACAGTGTAGTGTGAAGCATATAAAAAAATATATTTGTTATAAGAAGTTACAAAATTACACACTTATAATTATTAGTAAATGTTATATAATTAAGATTATCAGGGAGTAACGTTGAAAGCCATGGTAGGTGGTAAGCCTGAGTAATGGCCTCCAGCGCCTTTCCACGTTACATTTTTTGTGATAAGAACGAAAAAAAATTAAATTACAAAATGTAATATCTAAAATTAAAGCATATGGATTACAGTTCAAACAGTGTAACAAAATCAAAATCCTAGAGGTAAACTAAAAAAAACTTAACTTATCAAAGTATCCATAGAATTAATTAATATAATAGGTACATACGGCTGTGGTAACGTTTTAACACGGCGGCTACTTTTTTTGGGCAAGCACAATCCATCTTAGGTCCTATCTACACTATTCATCAGGCGCCAATGGCTGCAAACAAAAAATAAAAAAGTTTAAGTCTTTCTTTTTAGTCTACCTCTGAAATCGGTGTCATTTTGTTCATTACTCGTAAAAACGTTTTGAAATATAAAGGTTCCTTAATATTTTAATAATAATATTAGCTGTAATGAACCCAAAAAGAACACGAAATGTGTTACTGTTAAAGAAATATATTATTTGGCCGAAAACCAGCCAGTTATTCCCATCCCTAAAACTTTCTATCATAATCTTGACGGAGATGGATTAGCATTTAGATTAGTAAACCACCACGACTTGTCGGCGCATAGCGAAATCCTATTTTCTTGGATATGAAGACGACAGTTCACCTACAGATCGGTCTTATACACGTGGTAAAATTTTATTCTAGTAGCTGCTAGGTAGCAGGATTTGACGCTTCTCTAAGGTTCGGGAGATTTGTTTCCATGAAGGTACGAAGTACGTCATCATGGGATTTAATTTTTCATGGAAAAGGGACTTCAGGTTTGCTTTATGGTTTAGTTGTAACAGATCTTACGACATTGACAAGGCAAAATGCACCTGAGAAAATCAATTATCCACTTAACGACGGTCATCCTGAGCGCCGCAACTCATTTGTGGGCGTGACCAAATTTAATGCTTTTTCATTTCGCTATTACGTGCAACGAAATTTAAACGAAGGTTTTCAACCATATTATTGGTTTAAATTAATTTAGATGACATTTTCGATGCGAGATTAGAATAAATTTTTTAATTTTATCTAAAACAGTATAAACACATTCGGCTTCACTTTTGGTAAAAAACCGTTTAATTTATGTTTTTACGGGTTTTTTGTTAAGGTATGATTCAAATTTTCCCGATTTGTAGCCTAAAATATTATAAAAACATCCTATGGACACGTCACAATTTTGAGTTCGCGTTTGTATGGAAGTTTGTGCGTGATGGCTGTCCTGAATTGTCATTATCGCTGAAACTATAGTACGAGTAAAACAATAGATCGCAGTCCTGATAGTGGTTTGGATCCATTTTACAGATTAGTAGTGCTCTTTGTATAGCTTTGAAAATAAGAAAAGTGAGTAATACTTATTCGTATCATTGACACATGTATGAGTAAATTTGCGAGTTGTATTGAGTGAGATCTGACTCTAGATTATATATCGTATCTTTGAGTCGGTTGCCAACTGGTTGCCAAACATCTAAAACATAGATATACTATCGAATTCTGATTATCTAAGGATACGTTCGCGCTTAAAAAGACGTCACAGTTCGTAAACAGTCAATACACACTGAAGGCAATTTTGAAAGGTCAGTTTTTATCTATGTTTTTAGTGTTTGGCAACTAGTTACAAAGTTTAATCATAGGCCCGCTAGATTGTTCAACTAGTATTGCAATCTGTAAGTGAAAAGTCCCAGATTTGAACTCCGGTTTGGAATTCCTCATCTTCAGAGTTACTTATCTTTTGCGTTTCTTTAATATTTAAAACATAATATTAATATCTATCAATTCAATGCCGCTTTAACTGGCTTCCAATAACGTGTCTCCGATCATTAGTTCCGCCAATGTCGAGAGAAAAATAATGTCCATGTCTTGCAATGGATAAATTGCCAAGTCTCAAAAATATAGAAATTTATTTCTATCATGAGGTCGCGAAGAGAGTATTTCACATATACTCTTGAATATGTTTTTTTAACCATGTTCACGCTTAAGTTTGTGTCTCAAAATGAAATCGGATATTGCATTTTTTCCATTCATTTGCCTGTCCAAGCCTTAAATGTAGGTATATACGAAATCTTTACGAAAAAAATATTTTTTCTTGATTTTCAATAGATATTTTTTAAGCTCTTAATTGTAAATATGTTTGAAATTCTAAACTCCATATTAGCTGTAAAATGAACAGGATATATTGCTTCTGCACGTGATACAACGCTTTAATGGAGGATATTTTAAGTGCTGTAAATGAAGAAGACTCGTTTTAATGTGCACCAAAAGTAGCCGAAACATTTTGAACGTCCGCTTTTGACGCGGTTTGCGAACCAGCTCGGAGAAAGCTTGACTTTTCAGAAGAGCTGTGTAGTGAAAAGACAGGTCGTGAAATACAGTTTTTATAAATACAGCGCTTGACTATATATTTTTAATTTACAAGACTTTTTATACAATGAGGACCCTTACAAAATCTTCTGTTCTAGCAACCCCTTCTTTGATTGGGGTATATTTTAAAGGTTTTAATACTCTGAAATATAAATCCTAGTAAAAGATTACATTTGTGTATGCAGGTTTCATTTACATGACACCCTTAACCCTCTATAGGCGAGTCAAACTAAAAATTTTTTTATGAAGTAGGTCGAATTAAATGTACACTCGGTGAAAATGCCTGCATGCCCTAAAAAGCGTATAATTGTGCCCGAAGTACGGCGATAGGGCTCACCACCCATCACGTTGGGACGTAATAATCGTCGGTGAAACGCGGGTGTGCCGAGTGTGGACTGTGACTTGCATTTCACAGTTCTCACACCCGGAACACCTCTAACACCCCCTCGGGAATTCATGTCGTGACGATATATATATATATCTCTTTTATTTACAAGACTACTACTTATTTATTCGCAATCTCCAAAAACACAGAACATTTCTTTTGTAATACTTTATCTACGACCATCAAAAATTATCTTAATCTCTATAAAGGCTTTGCGTGTCATTAATGAATTTTTTTTTTTCTTTTTAGCTGTATGTTAGTTCATGCAAGCATCTTTGTTCAGATTAATTGTTATTAATTTACATACATAGGTAACACTAAAAGTTTCCGGAACTGGCCACTTACATAAACAATATTTAAAAATTTATTGCAACATTTGAAAATAGAACTCTTTGGCTGTAGAATGCAGTTTGTTTCATCTGACTGTCTTTTGTTTTTACCTTGTGGCGCCATTTAAAAAATTGTGTGTCTGCATCAACATGGATTTAACTCGGGAAAATTTTCGTAGTATGATTTTCTACGATTTTAAGTGTAATTTGACAGCTCAACAGAGCATCGCTCGGCTTGAAACAGCTTTTGGCAATGAAGCACCATGCAAGACGACTGTTTATAGCTGGTTTGCAGAATTCAAGCGTGGTCGTATCAATCTCAGTGACGAATCTCGCGATGGTCGGCCGTCCACCGCTGTGACCAACAAAAACATCGATGCTGTGCGCCGTATGATTGAAACAGACAGGCATGTGACCTACCATGAAATTCGCGCATCCTTAGAAATAGGCATGAGTCAAATACAATCAATCCTACACAAACATTTGGGTGTGAGAAAGCTGTGCTCGCGGTGGATCCCACACAACTTGACCGAGGCTCAAAAAACGGACCGCGTCACTTGGTGCAGTGCCATGCTTACCAGATTCAACGAAGGTGCGTCAAATTTGGTGTGGGACATAGTAACAGGTGACGAAACATGGATTTATTGCTACGATCCCAAAACAAAGCAGCAATCGAGCGTATGGGTCTTTCAAGATGAGCCGAAACCAACCAAAGTGGCGCGCGTGAAAAGTGCATCTAAGCGGATGATTGCTTCTTTTTTTAATAAAACTGGACACGTGGCTACTGTTGCTTTAGAGAATCGTTGTACCGTGAATAGTGACTGGTACACGACCATTTGTTTGCCTGAAGTTATTGACGAACTCCGTAAAAATAACCGTAAACGCCGTATCATCCTGCACCACGACAATGCTAGTTCTCACACGGCCAGACAGACAAACGACTTTTTGAAGACGAAAAATGTAGAACTCATGAGTCATCCTGCATACAGTCCCGACCTGGCACCTTGTGACTTTTTTCTGTTCCCAAAAATTAAGAACCAATTACGCGGTCAACGATTTTCATCACCAGAAGAGGCTGTCGAGGAGTATGAAAAACACGTTTCAGAGGTCACCACAGGGGAGTGGCACAAAAGTTTTCAAAACTGGTTTGATCGAATGAAAAAGTGCATAGATGCCAAGGGAGATTATTTTGAAAAACAATAAATTAATTTTGTACCTTTAATAGTATTTTTTCATATTCATTCCGGAAACTTATAGTGCGTCCCACGTATTAATGAATGCATGGTTGAGACACCTTTGCCTAGTCCAAAGCAAAAGCAGAAATATTAGTCGCTATTGGTTATCAAATTGGTGTTAAAATAAATCGGGCCAATCAAAGCGCATAATCACCTTGTTATTCTCGTAATATATATCATAAAATGGGTTTTTAACATATATAAACTATTTAAATACATAAAAACCGATTTTGATGTTGCAATTATCTTATTGTAGTATGGGAGTAGATCAAATTTACTCTATTTTAAAGTTCAGTGGCGTCAAGTGCCCTTGTGTGTATAACGATAGACAACCTTTAAGCCGACACTCACAAAAAACTTTTGATAAATGACTAGGCTTTTATGAGAAGCAAGTTCATTTATTATTGAGTATTATTTGTGAACTGAGATGAAAATATCAAACATCAAAGTCTAATGGGTCCTTAAAACTAGAGCTCTGATAGCATATATCATTAAAGATAAAATGGATTAGATATCTAGGAAAATAAATCTAGGCAAGTCCGAGTAGGACTCGTGCTCTGAGGGTTCCGTACATACCGTTCAAAACACAAACTTATTTCACGAGCAGTTGTGTAGAACCAACTTAAATTGACAATAAGAAGCGTTTTTTACAAAAACAACCAATGTCCAATGTTGCAAGTTTTAACATTTTCATTGCAGCCTCTGAAAGGAGATCTTTCGAATTTAGAAGTTGGTTTTAACAAAAATGATTCCTGCCCAGAGTTATTCAAGGTAGAAAAATTTACTCTGCATAGCATCAGTACATCCATGAAGACTTATTTGATTTATCCTATAAAGTTTTTATTTTGGAAATTGGTTCTTTTTGTAAATAACGCCTCTTACGATCCATTAGAGTCTATAGGTGACTTTCGTTTTTATATACATACTGAATATAATACATACTGGAGACTCGTTAAGTGGTCAGGACCAACTCACTCTTTTTGTGCAATACGCAAAATTAAATGTTGACTTCCTACACTAATTGAGTCGAGGTTGTTCTTGAACAAGTATCGAGGACCAAATGGTTAATATTTTTCATATTTCGAAAACAGGGTCATTAAACCTTGCTCCTGACCACTAGCTGGGTCTCCAGTATGAATTTAGCTATATAAACAAAGGTCATCTTATATATTTAAAGGGTCTAATTAAGTTAATCCTTTAATTCTTGAATAATTAAATAAATAAAGATAATTTCCTAAACGTGTGCTAGACCTAAGTGAACTGAGTTTCAATTTTCTATAAGTCAATTGGAAATACCCTTTAGGTATTCATGGTGAGTCAATTTGTATGAAATTGATTACGTTAAGGGCAATAGCTGTTATTTCGAAACCTGATTTTTTGACATCATTTTAGGACCGCAGACTTTTATAGCAGGTATTAGTTTCAAATTGACCTCTAAGTGGAGCTGAGAAAAGGGCTTGACAGAGAGACAACCAAGTGATCCTATAAGGGTTCCGTTTTTTCAATTTGAATTACGGAACCCTAAAAAACTTTATAGCACACCGTGTGTAAAATGACCACTTTACGCACGCTGCGCTTGCGTAAAGTCGGCATTTTCCGCACTTTTGCTATAAAATATTATACGATACTCTGTACTATTATGTACCTTACTAATATTGTCTGTAATGGAATTGGTGAATACAGAGCAAAACAAATAATTTAAACATGAAAACTTGATTTAATTTCTCGATTGCTATATAGGTTCCGAATATAATTTTTTATTTAATAATTATGCTCTTATTTTTAATATTATACTAGCTTTTGCCCGCGGCCACGTTCGTGTCGAAGTGTCTTACAATCTTTGAACGATATCGACAGGATTCGGCTAGGTGCTTATTTTATCAAAATCTCTTATAGCCAGTACGATTATAATAAAGACGACCGCATCAAAAACCCGTTGAGTCATTCTCGAGTTATAACGGAATATAGATACAGACAGACAAAAATTCTAATTTAAAATTGCGCAAGTATATTAAATGTACTGTAGTGTAAGTAGCAATCTTAGGTCATATGATTAAATTATATAACTCTTTGGGCTCGTTATTGGTGGGCAATCAGTAATCTTTATGATCATTTATACGTCGTATTGATAGATTCATCAAAGTATTCTAAAAACGATAGGATGTCTAATAAAAAGACAAAGGAAACGAGCAGAGGTCTGGTAGAGATTGACTCTGACTGAGCATCCCCTAATACTCGTAACTATTAAAAATAATGAAGAACTATAGGATATTTAAATAAAAGAATAAATAAGAGATTGATGCTGTATGTTGTCACTTTTTGATGGAACATTTTCACAATAAATTTTTTCTGGTTTTAGTCATCGAACCTGTAATTTTATAATTAACGTATTTAAGTGTATTTAATGTTTTTCCTTATTGTTTTCGCCTGAAGATGTCGATAAATCGATGAAACCGGTAGCGTGATCATCCTTAATTAAATACTAGTGGAACAACGTACAAGTAATTTTAATATTTTTCTATTATTGAATAAATAAGAATTAAATAAATGATTAAGTAAAATCTTTGCTTCAACAACTTCGATCCCTACAGTTCAGACACGACTTTTCCACTACTTTATTATTAGTAAGTATAGAATATTACTGAGAAATACATGCAAATAACACATTTCGTCGGAAATGGACATAGATCTTTTTATTACACAGATAGTATTTTTAACCATTTGTATCTCGTCCTAGTCCTCTACAATTTCTAGTTCTTACACATCTTAAACTTTGGCACCGTAAAATTGACCTCTTATAAACAACAAGACTCACAATCTCGCTTAATAAGCGTCCGCGATGCATCTTGGCACCGCTACGATGACGTGACAAGATCGAATGAAGATTGCGTACAACTGACATTGGATCTTATTTTAACGATATAACGTCTTAATTTGATTGAATTCATTTTGCTACTATGCACGTCGCCATATGGACGCTTTCTGACGAACTTTTCATAGAGACTGTGTCTAGTTGTTTATGAGAGGTCCATATGAGAAATGTCATTGCTTAAATTGACCTACGGGCGACGGTACAACATACTTTCGTTTTGTGTTTTTTTTTTCGTGGTTTTAGACTCACTATGCGAAACGATGTTGTTGCTTAATAATTAACACAACTTTTACAACTTTTTGACACCCATTTTATAACACAGATATTTTTTGAATAACAGTTTTGACTTTCCTTTTATTTTAATTATCTTTACCAATCTATGATTAAGATAACTTTAACAACATTTTGACATTCATTTTATAACATCCTTTTGACATTCATTTCATAACACACTAATACAATACTTCCTTTCATAACTGACATTTAATTGATCTTTAGCTTGACTTCATTTATTTTATTACATACCTTTTACTTGTAAAAATATAAATAAATTCCCACAATCTGGGGTAAATTTGCAATGTGATATCACTTTTTTCACCAACTCCATTATCAAACTCAGATTTGATTGTTGAAGTAAAAATGTAGCTTTCCTGACTAATATCAAACAACGTTGCATATAAATCCATCTTTGCTTGCTATCTGTCATTTTATTTATTATTAAATTACCCTCGGAAATCATTTGACATTTATCGCACGTATTAAACATGTAAATATTATTTAAGTTATTTTTATGTTATAAAGCCCTAGATAATGCTTATAAGCGAAACCGGTCGGGTGTATTAAGTAAAATTATAATCCTGTGGACAAGTACAAGTGTCTTATTTAACAAGATGTATAATAAGTTCCACCAAGTGCCGACAATCACAACCATCAACATAACTCTATCTATATAATAAAAAAAAAGAAAATTTGGGTCTAGAATTACAATCCACAACTTTTTTTTTTAATTTTATTATTATTTTATTTTTACTTTTTTTTGTTACTCATCTTCCTAGCTTTCCAATGATACCCTTATAACTAGGTTTATAATTTATTAACTATATATTTTTTTTTATGATTCGGCCTTGACGTGACGATCGTCACCTTATGACTTTACGGGTAGTCGATTCTGAAGGCTTTAATTTTAGATTTAGTGCTATCCAAGCTTAAATTTTTCCAAATTGATATAGGTTCTGTTGTTAACACTAAAGAACTATTTTGGAATTAAGAAAATGTAGTTTTGACAGCACTAAAACTAAAATTAAAGCCGTCAGAATCGGCTTTATTATGTACCTATCTTAACTTTACATCAATCTGTAAAAACGTACCTACCTATTCTCGCTCATGCTTACCGATAAAATCTCAATATAATGTGTTACTTTTGATACTATAGGTCTACGTCATACATAAAGATATTGTAAACATACTCGTACATTAATCTGTGAGTGTTTTAATCCAAAATAAAAAATAAACAACTCTTCCAAAACTCAAATTCGATGCGAAATTGAATTTAAACTACTCAGTTCTGTAGTGGTTAAACGTCCATCCCACTTCTCGCATGATTGTTACATAAAATAACTTTGTCGTTCAATGCAATCCTACACACAAGTTGTCACAACATTTACGTCAAGTCTCTGGATATATCCTGTAGACTAGAAGCTAGCAATGCTCGCAACGTACAACGTCCCTCTAGTGATTACTTGAGTTTGTACTATACCGGTTCTCAATTTTCTGGTATCTTTTAATAAAACCATATTATTTGCTGATCATACTGAACTTTCAAGAAACATACCAATGCAAGTGGAAGAAAATTGTTCTCTCCTGCAATTTTTGTATGAGCAAGTAATAATTCATTTTCGTTTGCGCGTGTCTGTTTCTTTGATTAAGTTATTCAGAATGATCAGTGTAATTTAAAGATAGTAATCTATCTAGACCCTGTAGATGAGTCAGGAATTCTGGCGGTTACTTGTGCCTCGCAAAGTGTGGTTAAAGAGCAACCCGTATGCATCATGGCAGCTTTATTCAACAGATAAGTGTTTCAGATTTTTGGTTTTGGGTAATAGTTTTTTTTATTTCCACAGCAAATGTTAGACGTCTTATACTCTTCGTTTTTAAGCGTGAAATACGATATGTTGCATCGCGTGGTTATAGTTGTAAAGCCCCCATACAAAATATATCGGATACAATGCACCCAGATCGATGGACAGGACAAATTGCACATGCCCATTTTTCGACCTCATTGCAGTAGTGATAAAAAACAAAAGTGGGTCCGCAGAATTTTCCCCAGTACTGAATAAGTGGCAATTGGCACAATCTAATTTTCACATTATTTCATCCAAGTTTTCAGACATGCAGATATTCGAATCGTAAACCGTTGCTAGCTCGTATATTTACGGAATTGCTTTTCAAAATAACAATACAATACTAAGTTATTTCAAACAGTCCGCTTGGTATTGTTTCTGATACATATTCATAAGATGTGGATTTTAGTCGTGCCAGAGAAGTTGTCCCATATATTACGGAATAATCACGCTTATTATAATGTAAAAAAGACTTTGAAAGTTGATTTGGGAAGCCTCCGGGTGCCGAATAAAACCTAGATGGGATTTCGGTTTTAATTTAGCTTTCCTCTCTGGTCTCTATTTGTATTTGGACGGAGTGATTTTTTGCGCGATCTCAAGTCCTGTTTATTATTTTTTTCTTTTACCCCCGAATAATACTTTTGCAGCCTAATACCTCCGAAATTTAGTATGTGACTTGGACCGAATATCTGATTCGATGACCAATTGAATAACTTTTTGGCAGCCGTTACATTTCACACAGCAGTATCAAAACGAAAACTAAAACTTCTAAGATATACCATTTGAGTCTCAATATCGTTGAAAGTGCAGCCACAGGAATTCTCACTTCCAGAAGACAACAGAAAATAATAAAAAACGTGAAAAACTGCTAGTAACTCAACCCACAAAGGCGTCTATATCGCGGTGAAATCCGCATCGCTTTTCCCCGACGTCCCGGATGAAAGATATTAATCCACGCTGCTATAATCGACGAGTATTGAGACACAGGAGAAAAAACTACAGTGGATTCAATATACGAGTAAAATAGTGAAAATCCGTAACTCTAAGTAAAACTGTTGGCATAACATTTGACAGTATACGAGGTACATAGTTGGCATTATTTAACCTTGATATAAAATATTTTTTATAAAAGAACACTTTTATATAGGTGTATTCGTATTACATAATCTTATCTTATACGTTTACGTCCATATGTCTCGAAACCGGCAGCAAAACTGTAACATTGCAGACAATATGACCAGCGGGCCTATTACGTATCTTTGAATCGGTTGCCAACTATGGTTTCTAACCAAAAACAGATGAAAAATGAACTTCCAAAATAACCTTCAATGGGTACTGAACTATTTACGAATTGTGACGTGATTTCAACTGCGAACGTATCCTTAGATAGGCGGAATTCGATAGTATATGTATGTTTTCGACGATAGGCACTCGGTTGGCAACAGATTTTACGATATACAATCAGGGGGGCCCCTTATTTAGGTCTTAGCAGCTTTAGTCGCATGTTATTAGATCCTGAAAAAAAAACAGTAAATTTTTCTAACCTGCGAAAAACCTACTAAGCCCTAAACTGATCGCAAAACATGCACAATTTCATTCAGCACATTATATGTTTTTTTCGTTATAACGCAACTGCTCGTAGCGCCCTTTCAATAGTTTTTCATAGCTCTATCCTCTTCTATCAAATTACAAATTTGTGATATTTGGATCGTACATAAAAAGAAACAAAAGCCCTAAAGGGTTCTCAGAAAACAATACAAAACAATTTGATTCACTCTAGGTCTGAAGGTACGTTCATTACCATAAGGTCTGGGTATAATGGGAAGCATGTGTTTCAAATTACGCACTTTCGAGGATATGTACAGTCAACACCACGCTACGGTAAACGATAGCAGTCTTATTTCATCCACTTAAAGGCTGTACTCAAACTTATGTTGTGGCTTGTTGTACCACAAAATCAATTTTTACAGCTCTCGAGTTCACTGTATTGTTTCTTTCACTGCTTTCGCGATAAGAGATTTCTTCTCGATCCCGGATAATAAGAAGTTTCTGCATGGACGGCTTATTATTTAAGTTCAATATTGCTTGGCAAGGTCCGTTGTGTGAAGACACTGGCAGTTTAAATATGATGTGAGCATTTCTGTGAAGGGTGGGCTATTTTTATTGGAATTGAAAATCAGATATATGGAAAACTCGAAAGTGAATGCTGGATGTTAAAGCAAATATTAATATTTCGTGGAATATTGTTAAAGCTCCGGTCTCTGCTAGCGTATGAAACTGGCATAAATTAGCTGAACTTTAACTTTCATTTAAGGTTTTAAAAGTTATAAAGTAATGTTGCTCACTTAAGGGCGAAAAGTATTGTCTGATAGATTTGAAAGCTAAGGCTTTTAGAACTTTACGAATGTTTGAGACGTTAACAAATACAAGAACTAATTGAGCTGCACTTTTTACTCGACAGATTTTTTGGTTTTCAACAGACCCATTTTCCATGTCTTTTGTCTCGCTCTCCCAAACAGTTTTGTTTCCAATTCATTAAGTTTCCATCCCGCTCCTTGATCGCCTATTGGTGGGCTTAAGTTGGGCTTAAGCAGCGGATTTTGAGCGGCAAATCGATCCTTGGAAAGGTTATTATTGGCTCCAAATTCGCTCGATGAAAGACTTTTGAGATTTTGTTATCGGAAATAATGGTTTTATTTGAAAAGAAACTCAAATACAATGCAAGTAGATTGAAAATTCAATGCACATCTCAGACAATGGGGAGACGTTCCTTTTATTACATCTCTGTTTTTATGAGGGCTATTATCCTAACGTATTGTTTATGTGGTTCAAATATCTATCAACTGGGATGAAAACATAAGGATCTGCTAAACTTATTATGTATAACGTAATTTCAGTTTAAAAAAAACATAGCAACAACTTTTCCAATGTTCCTGAGCTAAATAAACAAGAGCTTGTAAAATTTTTCATTAAAATTGCCTAAGCACCGGACTCATCTCCGCTGCATGAGACTAACGCCTCAAAAATTAACCGAGATAGCCCCAGATAGACGGTCTTTTGTAGAGGGTGTAAGCAAACACGTCTGGCCAAGGTGCATTCAGGGCGAAATTGTAAAAGCGTCGAGATAGCGCGATGATACTCACTAGGACATCGTCGATTGCTGCGTGACACTTTGTCGTGATAAAAAAAGAGCGGCTCTTTGTTTTTGACTTGAAATTTAACTTGCTAACACTGTTATCTTATCAACTTTGCCTTTAATGCTGTGACAAATGAATAAAAAACAATGAAAAGCAGTTTGTTTCAAAACATATATATTTTATAACAAAGTGCGTTGAGACAAAATTAAATTAATAAAAGTAACGTAAAATATGCAACTGCTGAACAGTATATGAAATATTTTTTAACATAAATAACCAATCACATTTGAATTCGTGATATTCTTTACGTGAAGCATACCATAAACCTATTATTATTAAGCTTGATAGTGGTCCGAGATTTTTTAAATTTGCATATATCTGAATAGAGACTCACCCATTCGCTTAGATAGGTGGTAAAACAGTTGATTAAAATTAAATTATACAGTCAAATTCTATACTGAATTGAAAATTTTTCTTATTTTCAATTAAATGTAAAACATACATGAAGTTACGGCTTATAATTGCTAGAGTGATAGATTGTTCACAATCTGAAAAATTCTTGTCAAAGATCTAATACATAAGCATAAGGCATTTTTTAATAATACCTACTTCTTTTAAATTACATTTGCTGTACAAAAACGTATTTTTATAAATTTTAAAGTGCAGCTCTTGTCGGAATAAATATTTGTTCCCTATTCTATTTAGTAAGTACATGTCGTGGTCCTTTACAAAAAAAAGTCCATGATTACCAAGAAATAAAAAAACAACAATTAGCGCTAAATATTTTGACTCTGCTAAAAAGCAAAGAGAATATAATGTCTAAAAAGTCTTCAACTATTATTAAGATGTCTATGTCAACTTTGCGTTTCCTTTCAAATTTCGAATGTTCTAAACTCACGTTCGAACAACTCCAAAGAATGACAGCTCGAGTCGAGTGTCGAAACACAACACACCTCTTTGACGTAACCTTTTTTGCAGGTCTTTTATCGTAGGCAGAATGTTAACTACTGTGGGGCGTGGGCAGCTTGCGTTGAAAGGAGATGTACACACGATACGTGCATAGTTTAGTCGCAGCTTTTGCTTTGCCAAAGTTAATGGAACTTGTAAAAGGAGTGCTGTGAAAGCGTTTGAGCCTTATCTCGGCGGGTAAAGAGTTTCTAGCGGGACGGTTACTGTAAATACCTAAGCGATGAAAGCCTTTGCCTCTTTAGAAGAAAAAAGAGGTAATAGGTTTTTTATGACATCAAATTGCGAACGCCGAATTATATTTGAGTAAGCTGGGTATTCTTTAATGCGTTTAATGAAAGCAGCACAGACTATGGATTCTATTGTCTTAACTTTTTTTTGGATAGAAATTTAGATGGAAAATCATGCTCCTTTGACTTCTGCATTTTGGTATCATATCAAATTATTATTTCAAGTGGATAACGTTGCACGTTAAAGATCACAGCAAAATTCGTACATTTTCCAAATTGAATGGTTTAATTAATTAGTGTCATTTGATGCATCTCCTGTGACTGACATCCAACCACTACAATTTCATCTCTAAAGAAGTTTTGTCTGAACACTGAAATATTTTTTTTTGTTAAGTTTACATGTTTTATAAATATTCTGCTGAAGCCAAAACTACCATTTTAGAATTTGCCTGTCTGTATGTATGTTTCGTTTTAACTCGATAACCACTCAACGGATTTGGATGCGGTTTTTTATTAGCATCGTAGTGACCCTGGTCAATATATAGGTTATGAGGTGTGTTGTTAAAAAACACTCGAGCTGAAAACGGGAAAGAGATTGAGGGGCGGGCTTGGGCGAGCGCGGGTGAAAGGCTAGTATCATTGTAATACTGTACTAAAACACTATTTTCGAAATTCCGAGCAGTTGAAACACTCATAGTCATAATATAGAACAAAAGCATTTTTAATGAGCTGAAAACCTACAAAATTTACAGAGTTGTAAGCTTTTACTTTTAAACAAGTGTTCTTACTTAGTGCACTTCTCTGTATTTTGTTAACAGTACAATGTAGTCTTGAAACTTTCTTGTAACGTTGAATATGAAATTTGTTGGAGGCGAGCGATTTTACTATGAGCAGGTTCGGTGCCCTCGCAAACTATTTCATACATCATCGGTAGCCTTTATTCCAGATGGGTAGGGACCCATTTGGCTTGTATAAGGCGTACATACGAGTTTTAAGGTCTAAATCCTGGCTTCTCCGGGATCGTCCTTGTCTTTACACTGAATTCAATTTATACAGTCTGTCGCCATTGTTGCTGTGGTGAGCTGTCATTGTTATTAATTTTCTGAGTCAGTGAGTCAGTAATTGGAATTAGACACCGTTTTTGGTACCCAAAACGTCTTAATTTAAAATTGTATCATTAATATCTGAACAACACAATCCTTAATGAAACTGTGGTAAGTCACAGAAACTAGGTCTCAGTGTCTACATGTTCTACTTATTCTGTAAAAAAAAATAATTGGTACACGATTAGAAATTACGCGGAAAATGAAATTACTGTCTTTTATGTCTGTATACTGTTTTTTATTTTATATAGATCTTCACAGTCTCTAAGAAAAGTTCGTCAGAAAATGTCCGAACGGCGACGTGCTTAGTAGCAAAATTGCATTCAACCAAATAAAAAGTTAATATCGTTAAAATAAGATGCAATGTCAGTTGTACGCAATCGTCATTCGATCTTATCACGTCGTAGCGGTCACAAGATGCATCGAGGATACTTTTTGAGCGAGATTGTGAGTCTAGTTGCTTATGAGAGGTCAATGTTTCGATAGCAAATTGTAAAATATTATTGTAAAATGTGGTCTAAAATCAAGACACATACGATAATAATTGTTGAGTACGCTAAGTAGAGCATGTTATTAAAGTTTCACAAAATGTGAAGTCTAAATTTCGAATCACTGACTCGGAAAATTTTAAATAATGGCAATAAAAATGATCTCAAATTCTCGCATTTCTCAAAGATTTATCATGAACATACATTATTACTAGCTTTTGCGCGTGACTTCGCTCTTATCCACAGTTTTCAGTTTGGCGGTTGTCTTATCAACACCTCTTAAAGCCTATCTGTTGAATAGGATAACTACGATCATAATAAAGAAAACAGCTACAAATCCGTCAGGTAGTTCTCAGGGTAAAATGGGAAAGATAGACTTACAAAAATTATAAAATATTGTGTATTTCGCAAATAATAATAATAACCCATGAAGTTGACGCTTGTGATTGTTGGCACTTGGTGGAACTTTCGGTATATTTTAATTGAAATACACTTGTGTAGTGTATTTATTTGATTTACCTAACCGGTTTCGCTTAACAAGCATTATCAAAGGCTTATTTAATTACTGTTGTATTTGGTATACCTATATATAGGTATATAGAGTGAAATTCAGTCAACCGCCTAAATTCATACTGGACACTCGGTTAGTCACCAGGAACAAGGTTTAACGACCCTCCAGGGGAAATTCGAAAAAAAAATTATTTTTTTTCCCTTTGACGAATGCACTAGGAATTGTACTTGAACTACTCCAGTAGTAATGGAAACAAAAAATTGTTTTTTTATGATTTCGCTGAAAGGATTATTGAACCTTGTTCTTGATAACTAACTGAGTAACCAGTATAAATTTTGGCGGTTGACTGAATTTCACCTTGTATATTATATTTCAACAAACCTTTGAAAATGCTTTTATAGCAAAAGCGTTTAGATAAATCAAATAAATCAGTGGACAAGTGTATTTCAATAAAAAAACGAATAATACGTTTCATTTCAAATTTCGCTTATATAGGTATATTAAATTTGGAGACAGCTTTCTTACTACTTCATTATTCATAAAGATGAATCCAAAATTAAAAAATCAGTTGTACTGTTGCATTTCTCAGTCACAAAAACGTTTTTACTGTGTACTAACTTACCCCATCCTCTATACCTTCAAAATATGTCTCGATGTACATATATGTCCCGAAATACAGGGTGCTCCGGCTCCCGTCAACCACCATATTAGGGCACCTGTTGTGAGCGAGTTTACGATTACGACTCCTTGAAAACCGAGTGCTTTAGTGCGCCTGCGGTCGTAATGTACGTAATTATGCGGCGCGAGGCAGGAGCGATGGCGGTGGGTTTGCCTTGAGATTTGACATTATTTCCTAGAATTTATGTTCAACGTAGGTAGAGACATATAATAAAGCTAAAATGTTGCCCTTTTATTAAGCGTTTAAGTTAATATATTTGTTTATTAGGTGGTAATTGGATAGGTAGACATTTTACTACGCACAGTTTGTGTGGGAACAGGCGCCGTCAGTTTTTGTGACGTCATCGTCAAAAACGTGATTTACATAACGGATAATATGTTTTTTTGGAAACATTAAATTTCTAGCGAATGGTTATTAGATTCAGCCTTTTTTAAGGGTTTGTTAGGTTCGGATTTAGAATTAGTTTGATGAAAGTAATAATTCCTAGTAGTTAAAATGACAAAAGTTTCAATACTGCCCAGAAATTTGCCTGTAATGGATAATGTAGTTATATCAGTGTGAACTCGCGCGCACCGTGCTTGCTTATGGTGTTTTTTTTCATAATCGCCTGCTATTCAAGCACAATACTCCTAAAAGATTTTAACGGCTATGACACTGCAATAAGGATTGCTAATAGGAAGCATGTTATGCTGCCGTCCGTACGCAGAAAATATAAAAAACACATTATAAGATTCATCGCTTTGGAATACTTTTAAAATTATTACTAGAGTGCATTACACACTAGAAAAGATAAATTAGAAACAAACGTAAAGACAAGAATGTGAAAAAATTCCTCGGGCCAGGATTCGAACCTGCGACCTCTTGTTATCAAGACAAGTAAAAATTCAACGGTCTAGGTGGCGCAATTGTTAGCGCGCTTGTCTTGATAACAAGAGGTAACGGGTTCGAATCCTGGCCCGAGGATTTTTTTCAAATTATTGTCTTTAAATTTGTTTCCAATTTATCTTTTCTAGTTTATAATGCACTCTAATAATAACACATAATAAATTAAAAGGTATGAGCTTATCACGAACAATAGAAAACAGAAATTGTGTATTCATATGAAAATAAAGTAATTATAAATAGAATTTTGTGTGTTCTAATGCGACATTAAAGTAAATAAAATTACTACGCAACTAATTATTTAAATACACTTGGACCACAACTGAAAATCAGCGTGCGTTAATAAAGGCCTACTGAGCCGAAACCCTTCCTTATTATTATTACCCATAATTTTGTAATCAACCTGTATAATTATGGACGATAAGATTGTTGGCCCGATAATACAACTTTTATACAACCTTCCAGAGCTTTCTCGCAAACTCTCGCTTTTTACGAGCATTCTGTTTTAAACAGTAATTAGCTAATGGAAATATATGTTCGTAGACTGAACCGGTTTCATTATCTCTGCTTGTCTTAGTTTCCTAGTCTGTAGAAAAGTGTTTGGTTATTTTGCTACGCCGTAGTAATTGTAATTATTTCGTAGTCTATTTTTTTCATTAGGGATTTGTTGTTTTAGTCTGGTGTCTTGGAATATTTTTTCTCTTCTTACTTTTTTCTTATCATACCTACACTTTTACCCATACACATTTATTGATAAAATAAACATTATCAAATACAATAAAACAATCAGTCTGCTTTTAATGTCAATCCGTTAAAAATTATAAAAATAAGAAATGTACTGTGCAGTATTAAACTGAACACATCCATAATAGTACATTATGATACGTGGGACGCACTATAAGTTTCCGGAATGAATATGAAAAAATACTATTAAAGGTACAAAATTAATTTATTGTTTTTCAAAATAATCTCCCTTGGCGTCTATGCACTTTTTCATTCGATCAAACCAGTTTTGAAAACTTTTGTGCCACTCCCCTGTGGTGACCTCTGAAACGTGTTTTTCATACTCCTCGACAGCCTCTTCTGGTGATGAAAATCGTTGACCGCGTAATTGGTTCTTAATTTTTGGGAACAGAAAAAAGTCACAAGGTGCCAGGTCGGGACTGTATGCAAGATGACTCATGAGTTCTACATTTTTCGTCTTCAAAAAGTCGTTTGTCTGTCTGGCCGTGTGAGAACTAGCATTGTCGTGGTGCAGGATGATACGGTGTTTACGGTTATTTTTACGGAGTTCGTCAATAACTTCCGGCAAACAAATGGTCGTGTACCAGTCACTATTCACGGTACGACGATTCTCTAAAGCAACAGTAGCCACGTGTCCAGTTTTATTAAAAAAAGAAGCAATCATCCGCTTAGATGCACTTTTCACGCGCGCCACTTTGGTTGGTTTCGGCTCATCTTGAAAGACCCATACGCTCGATTGCTGCTTTGTTTTGGGATTGTAGCAATAAATCCATGTTTCGTCACCTGTTACTATGTCCCACACCAAATTTGACGCACCTTCGTTGAATCTGGTAAGCATGGCACTGCACCAAGTGACGCGGTCCGTTTTTTGAGCCACGGTCAAGTTGTGTGGGATCCACCGCGAGCACAGCTTTCTCACACCCAAATGTTTGTGTATGATTGATTGTATTTGACTCATGCCTATTTCTAAGGATGCGCGAATTTCATGGTAGGTCACATGCCTGTCTGTTTCAATTATACGGCGCACAGCATCGATGTTTTTGTTGGTCACAGCGGTGGACGGCCGACCATCGCGAGATTCGTCACTGAGATTGATACGACCACGCTTGAATTCTGCAAACCAGCTATAAACAGTCGTCTTGCATGGTGCTTCATTGCCAAAAGCTGTTTCAAGCCGAGCGATGCTCTGTTGAGCTGTCAAATTACACTTAAAATCGTAGAAAATCATACTACGAAAATTTTCCCGAGTTAAATCCATGTTGATGCAGACACACAATTTTTTAAATGGCGCCACAAGGTAAAAACAAAAGACAGTCAGATGAAACAAACTGCATTCTACAGCCAAAGAGTTCTATTTTCAAATGTTGCAATCAATTTTTAAATATTGTTTATGTAAGTGGCCAGTTCCGGAAACTTTTAGTGTTACCTTTGTAAAAGTGAGCTGCGTTAGTCTAATGCTCACGCGTTTCATACGACGTTTTTCAACATACTTGCGAGGAAAAATAATAAAATTTCACTGTCTTTTTTTTTCACATAATCGAAACCACAGCTATGAACTGACAGTTTTCTTTGAAAAATGGCGTCGGAGATATTGAGTTTTGCGCAGATAGAAATAGAGGCACTGACGCAAAAAGCCAAACAGCCAGATATTAAATATTACAAACTGAATATTTTTGTATTCACACCAAAAAATTGAGTTAATTTGTTGATAGAAATAAATAAGTTGATGAAATTAAATGATTATTTTTTATATTTTAACTGAGACAGTCTATTTATTCGCAAAAACTCTTTGCTAAGATAAAAAAAAACTGTCATGTAGAAGACACTAGTGCGATAATATAAAGTAAAAAGCACACGTGTTTAAAATGCTGCATCATGACCCTAAGAACGCTGCAATAAGGGCCACTTTATAAGCAAGTGTGTTGAAAAAGTCCTTTTTGTTATATAGAACCTTTTCTGTCAGCAATGTCTTCAAGTTTGTTTCAAAATGTGTTTTTTTTATATTGAGTTTATGTTAGTAGGAACAGCTTTAGCTACTAAGCAAATTATTATAGATGCTTGACTAAGGAATAAATAGTTTAAATCAACGAATTTGTTCATAAAAAAACGAAAATTTTAAAATTCATAGAAATCGTTAACGTCATAACATTAGATACATTATTTCAAAAACAAATCTAGAAATGGGTTATAATATGGTTGACCATTCTATTTGAATTTGAATTCGTTCGGATGTATGCATCAGCGTGGAATTTATCAGAGAACTAAGCATTTTTTAGAATCCATCGTCTCATGTTACCGTCTATGTAAGGCGTCTTCCAAAAAATACACCAAAAAACCTTCGCAACGGAGTAAATGAAACATTATCATCTAACTTCTTGAGTTTCAAGGCACGACATTCTTGCTTAATAGACGCCATGCATCATCAAGAAATATTGTCGGGATTATCCGTCCTTATCCCGGACGTACCGGGATGAAACAGAGAGTGCGTGCTTAGGCATTACGGCATAATTCTGTACTTAAAAATTCGGCCCGTGTTTTTATGGCTCAACAGCCTGAAATATCTTTTGGCGAAAGTAAAAATGAATATTCACAATTTCACTCGAAAAGTAGCTACAGTATTTTTTTCAACTTCAGTTTTTTAAATGTATGCAGTAATTATTTAGGATTGATCGAAACCTATAGGGTTCACTACCTGGTGACCCAGAATCCTAAAATTTGGCACGAAGGTAGCTTCTCTGGCAGAACTGATGAAATAAATCCAAAGTTCATGCATTGGAATATACATGACCAACTTAATTTTGCAGTTCTAATTCATACGTTTTGTGCTTGATGGTAAGTTTGTATATTTTGTTGTGCAAATTATCCAAGTCTAATAAATAGTAAACTATACACAAATTCAGAATTTGCGTATAATTTATTGAAGATGATATTCCACCAAGAACCTTAAATTGAATCTATCCAATATCTAATAAATAGACTGTTTTTTTTTAGTGTTAATTGGAATCGCAAAATAATTCAACATACTAAATGAATATTTTATGTTAATACTATACATGTTTCATAATATTTTTGTCCGTGGGTACGATAATCATGATAAACAGTTTACGAAATAAGATTCTTAAACTTCTGTTTCATGGAAGACAGGAATGTTTTAGCGTATTTACAATTAATAACCGCCTCCATAGTCTAGTTAAGGGGGCACCGAGCTTTTTACGAAATAATGCGTTCGTTTGATCCCTTGCTGTATCGTTATTACTTAAGCTTTAGTTAAGCAATTAATATGCAAGATATTAAGGGATTCACTCCATAAATCATACACTTTAAAAACAGGATTAATTGTAGTTTCCTAGAAAGAAAAATAACAAAGTTAGCTCTAAAAAACAATATAAACCCGTGTAGTATGGGGTAAATACTTCACGGAAGGCGAACATGTTTTTATAACGTATATACGTTTGTTTTAACAATACGAAGGAAATACCTAAATTCACGCGCGTACCCCCCATCCTAGACAGAGCCGCCTCGCTTCCCCCCTGTCCGCCGCAGTCCTGCTTCGGCCATGGGGCGGGCAGCTTATAACGCTTGCACGGTTTTAAAACGCTCGCTCGCTTTTACCGGTGTGCTTCGCGCACACATACACGAAACGTCGCCAGATACTCGGTGCCCCCTTAACTAATAGACCAGAGGTCGCAAGTTCAAGACCCGTAGGGGCACATTTGCACATTAAGGTCCATATTTGTGCCCGTAGTAAGGCAATAAGGCTCACCACCTATCACGCTGGACGTAATAATCGTCGGTGAAACGTTGATTTATCAGTGTGAACTGTGACTTGCATTTCGCAGTTCTTACTCAGAAACACCTCTGAAACCCCCTCGGGGATTAATGCCGTGACGGTATATGTATTCTAACAATTTCATATCAACATCTTCTACTCGTGTACTAATGTTTGTTAAATTATCTGCACAGAAAAACCCTCACGGTTCCACTATAATTAACAATTCTTCGCAAAACCTTCCTCCAAACCCTACCCTTAGTCAGACATGTAAAATGTAAAGCAAACAACATACATAATGACACGCATCATGGCCGCGCGGCGAGAGTTATTACCATCCGCACGGTTCAAGTGGCGTGTCCTGAGGTACGCTTTGTCACTGAGTTGTCGCGGGAGTGCTGTAACGATGTATGTTTTGTTGCTGCGTTGTACAGTAATGTTGAGAGCTTGGAGTGGGTTTGCTTTGTTGAGTAAATTAGTGGAAGATTTTGGGTACTGCTTATAATATGTGAGGCCCTTAGAGGAGCTTTGTAAAGTCGCAAATCTGTATTGTATAGTGCACAGAAGACTTTGATAACGTAAATGCATACTAAAGTAATTATTTTTCATACAAATAAAAAGCTTATCACCTAATCTATATCTATACTAATAGTAAAAATATGAATGTTTTTATGTATTTCAATTAAATTATTGTTATTGTACTGAAGCCATATTTTCTTTGACGTTTTTCTATCTGTTCCGTTTTAAATCATGAACCACTCAACGGATTTGCGTGCGTTTTTTTACTATCGTCGTATCGACCCGGGTCAACATATAGGCTTTAAGGAGTTTTGATAAAATAACCGTTAAGCCGAAAAGTAGGTAGACATTTTATTTTACAGGTAAATAAAGTTTCAAAATCAAAATCAAAATATTTATTTTTGCAAAATAGATACATTAAGTATACTTTCTACAAGTCAAAGTTAATTTTAACAATATAATATATCTTTCCATCCATCCATCCATCAGCCTGTTTTATCCTCTGCTGGACATAGGCCTTTCCAGGATTTCGCCACTCTTGGCGGTCCTCCTTGAAGAAATGCCCATACTCACACACGCTGGGCAGGCGGGTTGGTGAGCGCGGTGCCGGGACCCTTGCACCTGTGACGCCGCTGCCCGTCACTAGTCTGTTTTAATAAGGCCCGGCAATGGGGATGGATATACCGCCATCCATCGGTCCCAGGCAATGGCGGTCCGCCTGGTTTTGCCGTTCTCTTACGAGCTGTTCTCTTACTCTCCCCCGGGTAACTTCGGGAGGGTTTGCGAGTAAAATATAATTCTTTATAATATAAAAAATATATAATAATACGGGAAATAAAATATACACCTGCATAAAATAGAGGAATCTAGGAATAAAAATATAACATTAATTTAAGGAGTTTTAAGCCAGGGAAGCTGCGGTTAATGAATAAAACTTAGAACTCACCAACAAGTGACAACATAATAATTTCAAATGCAAAACTAGCGTTGCATAGCAGAGTTATATTCTCCAGTGTACACTGCAGCTTTAAAGCCACAAGTGCGCTGTAGCAGCCAGAGTGTAAATAAAGCTGCGTTTACACAAGCAGTCTCTGAGATAGGGCCTAGTTTACACACTGGGTGTACTTATGTACTAGAATCTAGAACGTTGTAGCATTTTTGGAGAGCGCGTCTCATCTCAGTGTTGATTTACTTTAAATATGGGTATATCTTTACGAAGCACGTTTCTACGTGCTTATATTTATTAGGTAAAAAGTATTGTATTTGTTACAACAGTCAAAAATTAAACGTGTCAAACGGGGAACCGCCGCGTAAGCATGTTTGCCTCCGAAGAAACTGTACGAATACAGTGAAACTGACTATTAAATCGTGAGTAGCCGATCCCTATCAATAGTAGAAAATTACTGCGATTATATGAATTTAATATTTAAATTATTATTTTCTTGATCAGTTAACTTTCGCTAAAACAATAGATAACAGTCTACGTCTCGAGTCAGTTGGTAATTCACTTGCCGTGTAAGTAAAAGGTCGCTGGCTCAAATAGTGGCTCAAGAAACTTTTTCAAAAATTTGTGTTACTTGGAATTTGTTTATCTTTTCTAGTTTGTAATGATGTTAAGAGTATTTAAAGCGATGGATCTCGCTATCAATTATGTAGGTAATTCCTTTTTTGATTTTTCCTTTATGTAGGAAATAACTCGAACCGATTAAGCGTTTTGGTATGTACACTCGCCTGTAGTTCAAGCACCTTATTGGTAAACGATTTTAACGGCTATGACGCCGCAATAAGAGCTGCCAATAGGTATTCTGTCATGCCGGCGTCCGTACTACGGAGTATTAAGCGAAGCTTTCGTAACAGTATCAAATAGTGTACACAACTCAATTGGCGGTGTACTTATTTCGAAAGAAAGTAGCATCTTCGTAATGTCCGTTTTTAAGCTGAAAAAGTAAACTTTCATTACAGCAGCAAGCTAAATGACTGGTTGTTCTATCAACCCTGGCAATCAGCCTCAGCCCCTCTATAATCTAACATGTCCACCTGTCACGGAAACAAACAGATGTCAGTGATGATAATTTACTATAGAGATAGCACTAGAGCTACATAACCCTACAAATATGGTGATATGAAATATTCGTACAGACCTCAGCTCGGGTAATCTAGTAAAACCATCGACATATTGAGTAAAAATCAATAAATTTTATGTGTGTCTAAAATAATGAAAAATGGTATTTTAAAAAATTATAACATAGGTATCTCTATATTTATCAAAACTCTGCTTTGTAGTTGCTTCGAACGGAAACTTGATCACCCTGAAATGTGTCACCAGTTGACAGCTTGAAAGCCATACCGAAATGGCGGCCTGTAAGAATATATTAAAAATGTATTATTTGCATTTAAAGTACATATTGTACAAAATATTATTTTAATCAAAATTACAACGGGAAGAAAAAGTGGTCGGGTTCAGCAGGTCATTCTTGTGAAGACACAAGTAGGAGCTGATTTTCAGTCCTAGCCAGGTAAAAATTATCAAAAATTGTATTAAAATAGCATTAGATCATTAAAGATATTTATGAAATATCTAATCTAAGTAAAATTTTAAGGATTACCAAAAACATAATAATAAAATAATAAACAATGCAAAAAAGATCATTAAAATTATAAACAACGTAGTAATAAAAAATATAAATAAAACATGATGTCAAAATACACTACTCGTATATCTCTATACTGCCTCTACGTAATTTACCTATGTACTAGCACGGTATTTGATAGTCATACTATGGTGGTACAATATCTTTATGGATTATCTATAGATAATGTAATGACCCTTTTCACACTAGAACGGTGTCGCGATAGATATCGGCAAATCTCTGTGGCAAAATGTAGTTGATATTTTTCGTGGAAAATCGCTGATATCGGTGAAAACGTGTAAAAGTGGCCAATGCTGTTACACTGAAAAAACGTAAGAGTTAAAAATAAACAAGATACTACTGAAAATATCCAAGGATATTTGTCAATATAGCTCCTGTTAAGTTTGCAGTTAAAAACAAACACGTCAACTTTGCTAACATTAATCGTTAGAATTGGTTAAAATGCTTATTTATTTTTACATACTAAGTTTCATTATTATCAACAGATAAAATTTGGTTGCATTTCGCTACTTTTACTTTGTAGCCTAAAAATATTCCCTAATAAAGCTTATTTGGCACAGCCAATCGGCTTAGTTATCTACAGCCAGCTTACTCGGTAGTAACAGCACTGCTCAGTAATCAAAGTCAATTTTCTAAAAACTGAAAAGGACAGATCTACAATTTTTTGAATGTGTGTCTATCTGTCTGTTTGTTTTAAATTGAGAACTACTCAACGTATTTGTGCGGTTGTCTTTATTATTATCGTAGCGACCCTGGTTGACATAATAGGTCATAAAATAATAATGAAAAAATACAATAAGAGCAGATTCATAAAATAACGGCCAAGCCGAAAATTGTCGTTAATAGTTTTTAAAATAAAAGATGCATCGATTGAATGACACTTCCAAGCGAGGAAAGCCGCGAGCGAAAGCTAGTCTGCTATAAAGTTCTCTGTTGATTTGTTCAATAGAAAGACAAGTAACCAAGAATAAGAGGCTGCTTGTTAATTCAAAATTGATCTAAAAATACGCGTCGACAACGTGAAGTCATGTAATGTGGCGTTATGGCGGCAAATTATTAAGGCAGGTGTACAATATTAAGTCACCCTTCGCCATGGCTTAAGGCGTAAGGACAGATGTGTTCCTTAATCCCTTTTCTTAAAAAACAAACAATACATATTCTTGTTCTAACTGTTATAAATTCAGAACAGTATTTTATTCAGTTTTCTCAGTGTTTGCAAGTTTTAATTACTCTGTAGAACGATAACAGCCAAAAATATTTTATTCTAAAATATCAACCGATTCTCCAACCCAATATTTATAGCCCAACACGTTTACCCTGATATTGGGCCTCTATCTAATGCATCAATGTGGAATAAAGGCCCGTCTATAATGTGATGTTATGGCAGCTAATAATAAGGGCGTGTACAAAATGCGTTCCCTCATCGTCACGGCACGCCAAGGAGCAGGTGTGGCCCGAGCACGCAACTTTAATTATGAAATATTTTGCGACACCCGGCTCCGGATATTAGGTTTTCCTTTCGGATAACAGACAACGGATCGTGATCAGCGAAAGCTCAGTCGGTAGAACGCCGGACTCTTAATCTTCAGACCCGCGTTCGAATCTTGCACGTTAGGGCGTGCTGTTAGCTTGTGACCCCAATACAAAGTTAATAACATTTATAGTTTTTTTCGAAACTATATTTATTTAGTTTTATGAATGAAATATCATGCAAAAAAATAAAAAAATTGTTTAACTTTTACTGCTGCACATAATCGCTGGTGCTCTTTTGATTATAATGATTGCAATTAGACGGGACTATAATCTAAAATGAACGTCAGATAATTGAGATTATACTCGTAAAGTCTTGATCCGTTGGGACTCGCGATATTTGGGTAAAGTCTGTAAACGATTACCCTCGTAACTCGGATGTCGGGCCGTGTTTGTCTTGCCCTACACACGATGTATCACAACAACGGATGTACACACGGCATAAAGTATCGCCTATTCGCGACGCCATTGTATATTTTTGGCGCCACGTTTCTGTTTGCTGAGTTGGCGTTTTGAATAATGCCCGAGCCGTTTGATTGATTTTTTGCTTTGTTTTTTCGTTTAGATTGGGAATGATGGAATGTGTGTCATTTGCATGGGGTTTGTTGTGAAAAATGAACACCCAATGCATTTAATTTACTTTATTAGTAAAGATATCCATACTAATAAATTAAGTTGAAGTGTCTCTCTGTGAATTAAAAGCTATTTTTGTAAAGCTTGGTTATTTGCACGTAACCAAAACGCAAACACGCGTTTATCGATGTTTTGTCTGTCTGTTTGTTTGTACGGGATAATCTCCGAAACAGCTGAACCGATTTTGTAGGGACTTTCAATGGCAGGAAGAGAACTTTTCAGAGACTAATTTGACATCTGGCACACTTTTATCCCGGAAAAACGCCTATAAGAGACCTGAAATATGTTACTTTTGATATCTTTTACTTTTGACATATGTCACTTTTAACATCTGTGACTTTGAATTCTATCACTTTTGACATCTGTCACTGAATCTTTCACATCAATACAAGCTCTTCTATTCCAAGTACTTTAACTTATTCAGTTTGTTGCAATTTGGTCGGCATACGTCCTCCTAAAGCGGCCCGGTCGAGATTTATTTTATTATCTTCCACTTGCGCATTATAGTTTGCTTTCGTCAATTTGCAGTAAACAAGCATTCGTATCCCAATGGCTCTCATTATGTTATAGTTGCACAAAATACTAAAAAGAAACAGAACATTCATTTTTTTTTTCGATGCGATTGAGGACAATATTTTTTTATAAAATTCTTGACTTTCCAACCAGTTCCACGTATTTATACTATTTCATTGTAACTCTGAATTTGACTCCAAACCCTCATAAATACGCTTGCATGAACGTCAATTGCAATAAACAAGCATTCGTATCCCAATGGCTCTCATTATGTTATAGTTGCACAAAATACTAAAAAGAAACAGAACATTCATTTTTTTTTCGATGCGATTGAGGACAATATTTTTTTATAAAATTCTTGACTTTCCAACCAGTTCCACGTATTTATACTATTTCATTGTAACTCTGAATTTGACTCCAAACCCTCATAAATACGCTTGCATGAACGTCAATTGCAATAAATTTTCAACAAAATCGCAGCTCAAATTCTCCATGGTCTGGAATTCCGCAATCTTGCTGGCAATTACCGTGTTTCTGCAAATAAAGTCTGCAACCGCATGACGTCACAGCGGTCAGTCTGCGGTCACTAGCTATGTTTAACGTTGCATATTTATGTAGTTGCAATTGTGTGTTATAGGGATGAGAGAAATGTAACAAGTTTCGGATATTCTGCCAGTTCCTTTCTTTATATTTTCTGGCAAGGTGCTTGGGTTACTAAAACTAAAGTGACTTGTGAACTGAGTGGCGGCAGATTCACAGTGTTTTCTTTGCCTTCGGTAGGCCCACAAATGCTGAGTTACATATTGTCCTTTTTTTGTTACGGATTCTTACCACGATTTTATTTATTTCATGAGTGCAGGATATTTAGCTGCAATTGCATTTCGTTAAATTAATGTCTTCTATAAAAATGTAGCCTTCAAAAAACGACGATTAATATCCTACGTAGAATTTAGTCTACGTGGAATTATAAAACTATACTTCGTTTTGAAGTTTACGGCTTCATTTTCAAACAATAATGTATTTGACGTATTTCTGATTATAAATTAAAATTAATTGTTATTATTTATATTAATAAATGAGCCCTAGATAATGTGCGTCAGTATTGTGAGCTAGACATCCCTAAGTCATGTGTAACTTACACATCTAAGCACATTTTAAACTTCAACAGAGATGTTTCTGTGAACTCTGTGTCTGTTTCCATTTCTATACTCACATCAAAAGGGTTAACCAGGATTATAAGTAGAGAATTAAGGTTATCTTTGCTGTAAATAATGCCCGTGGGTTCAAGACGGACAGAAATGGGCAGGGACTGATCAACCGGTAAATAAGGGTACTCTCAAATTTCGGTATGACCATCTTCATACAGGTTTTTACGATACCTTCGCGTTTGCAGTGCAAGAAAGTTTAGGTTTAAAACGCCGATTTTTAGATTCCTGCTGAACAGAAACGCGATTGAAAAACATCAAATAAATATAATTATTATAATAAGTAATTATTGAAATGAGGTCTTTAAACACACTTTTTTCTTCTCGTTTGACGAGGAGTAATACGTAAAGAACTCAAATGTATTTTATTAGATGGATTTTAACGATATACATTTGGTTAAAGGAAATTTTGCTAGGTATTTTTGTTATAAATAAATAACTACTTTTTTCTCTTTCGCCCTCAATCCGTCCCATTCACACTGGGCATTTTCCCCATTGAAAAATTCACATATCCCCTTAACGTACCGAAATTTGGCCTTTGCTGATTGGCCGTGTCTCGTTTCTTGTGTCTGGAAATGTTAGGCCGTTCTTGCTCTCAATGCCTCAACTATTCTGAATTAAGTGAAGTTATTTCTTTCGTAAATTTTTGCAACCTTTTTTTGACATCATTCTTACTCACAGTTTTCTGTTCGAATTCATAGTACAATCTTTTCTCAGGAACTTGGTATCTTTTTCACATTCCCTTATCAGCAACATACATTCATGAACTATCATTTGCATAACAGCATATGAGAGCTCATCAATACTTGCCTCTACCTATGTACTTTCTAGGAAATTTGTTTAGGTGCCTTTCCCCCTTATTACAATTGTAATAAGACTAAAAAGTGGGCCCCACAACACTTTTCCTGATGGTACACGATAACGTTCTTATGAGTATGGTTGCAACGTTCTTGGTTACGACCTCGAACGCGAGAATTACGTTCTATAGTCGTAACCATAAAATATTATAACGAAGTATCTCGTACGTACTGTACAGTCAGGCTGCAATATCTGTGGCCTTTCACCCTTCTTCCGCAAGGAGTTTTCTTTGCTTCGAGGGGAATAACTGGTTCGGAGAAACTTCGGTCGGTTTGTAAGGCAGCTCAAATTTTAACACTATCATTCCTTTATATTGCATCGTCAAACGCCTTTGAAGTATCTGTTAGAATACTTTCGGAGAATGCATCATCTTATAAAGGTGAGTACTGCTTTTATTTAGATGAATACCTACTCGTAGTTCGTAGACAGGGTTAGGGCCTGTCCACATGGCGCGGTGCGATGTTGCGCGGCTCAAGGCAAAATCTTTGCGCTGCGGCGCCGCACCGCTCCCTGTGGACAGGCCCTTACGTGTTGGCGCATACAGGGGGAGCAAAATACCTAAGAATTCCATACATTTGACATGATTATTTAATTCGATTCGGGTGCATGTTTACAAAGCTTAGATATCTCATTAACTTTCTATCGGGGTCGTAATAGCGTTGAATAACAACATACCTTAATGCATACGTGCTTGACGTTTCGACGCCTCTGTAGGCAGTCGTGGTCACAAGCTAACTGAGTTAGCTAACAGAGCTGCCTTCAGAGGCGTCGAAACGTCAAACACGTATGCATTAAGGTACGTTGTGATTCAACGCTATTAAGAGAATAGGTTTCGATTGCATTGGTCGCTGTTACTCCATGCGGAAAGACCCGCAGTGCGAGAGGGATGAGTTCTAGAAAAAAATAAAAATGACGTCTTTTATCACGAATTTTATTATAAAAAAAAAAAGTTTGTATCAAATATCTGTTTTAGAGTTTAATAAAGTTTATACAGAATTTTAATTCATAAATATTATAAGTAATATGATTTTGCTCAAATGCTCAAACTCGACATGAAAACTTTTTTTGGAGTCATCTTTGATTTTTTGAACATCTACCTAGATTTAAGCTAGATTCTTCAAACAAGGAAGAATAAAATTACATTTACAAGCTAATAATGTGTGAAAATCGCGAAAGTTTAAAGCTGAGATATTCTATTTGAAAATAATTTTTTTTTTGCAACAAGCGGCACATTTTTACCGTCACTAACTAACTACCCACTCCGCGACCACATTAGCTTGGGATCTCAAAATAAATATAAATCATTAGAAATGCAATCTTTATGTTAGGCTTTGAATTTCTAAAACAGCTGAAATACGTTAAGTTTTTTTGTTGTAAAAAAACAATTTTTCTGGTTTTAACTAAGTACAAAACTAATGGAATTCAAATACAAACTTTGAGGTGGCAATCCCCCCAAGGGATGAATAAAAAATAAAAATAATTTTTTTGTGTACTGGCAGTGGTATTTTGAGCCATTGTCAGAATACACCCCCCCCCCCTCCCCCGTCCCAAAACAAAATCCTGTGTCCTGGCCATTGGGGTTACAATCCAAATTGCCCGCCAAGAGCTTTATAAAGAAAAATAAATATTCAACCCTGGACATTTTCTGTGTCCACAGATACAATCTACGAGTAGCATGAGAGCTAGCAACTATCAAAATAGACTAAGTTCAAGCTGAAAATTTCACCAGAAGTATGGGTACAGTTGAAGTATAGTATTTATTGCCAGCAGCAGTACGAAATATTGATTTTATAGTGAAATCCATTCGTAAATATTATAAGAGTGCATTACAAACTAAACAAGATCAATTAGAAACAAATATAAAATAAGAGGAGAATTTGAAAACAATCTTTGAACCAGGATTCGAACTCTTGCTATCACGACAAGCGCGCTACCGACTGCGTAACCTAGACCTTTGAATTTTTTCACCATGCTTGTATAAAATATACGTGTGAATCGTCGGTAAACGAAGAGTGTTGAGTCAGTTTCCACCTCTGACTCCCACTCATGGATACATGTCGTGATGATACAGTTCTCATAAAAAAAAATCGAAACACTACCAAGACTTTCTTTCTGTCGACGAATAACCCAAAAAAGAGGATTAATTCTTTAAACAAAATTAATTTGAATTTGGAACGTTAGTACCTATAGGGAATCCGAAATCTTGTACTACCTACTGTAGTAGGTACCACATTTTGATTTTTTCCGTATAATACATCACACTATCACGCTAATATTAAAAACGCGAAAGTTTGTGTGTATGTTAGTTACTCTTTCACGCTGAATGGACGGATTTGGATGAAATTTAGAATGAATATACCTAACTTAACACATAGGCTACTTTTTATCCCGGAAAAAAGCATGTCGTTAAACCGAATAACACGCGGGCGGAGCCGCGGGCAAAAGCTAGTTATTTTTATAATAATCCATTAAAAACACAAACTTGAAACTTTCGATTTTTTTAATGAGAAGTATACCTATATATATTTATGCATGAGTATTCTTTTTGTACTCTTCTTTTCTCATATTTTTTTTCACTCCTATATAAACTTGCCAGAATATCCCGTCTAAATTCCCGAATCCACGCACCCCAACAGTCAGACAGTAAATTAATTTGTGAAATATCAAAATACCCTCAAATTACGTGAGATTGTTAGGATTCACCCCTCGTTTGAAGACGCATCAGATCCTCGTATGCGGGTTCGTTACTAACACGTGTCGTGTTGCCAGATCTATTTATCTTATCCCTGAATTTGAGTATTTTTTCCTTATATTTTTCGTCGAAATCAATGTAGGTAATGTTAAGAAGTAATTTTTTTAGGTTTTCATTTGGTTTCGTATACATTTTTATTGTGCATTAAAAATTCGAAATCTTATGCATACCAAGGTTCAAGTGAAAAACAACAGTCACATTTTTCCATTATTTACAATAATATTATGCTTGAATAATCTGGAACATTCATTGATCAAGAAATTTTTTCTAGTTAGTATGCTGTTTATCAAATTATTTTACAGTTCAGAGATATAACTAATTAGTCTCGTAAAAATTATAAAGTACAGTACGAATTTTTAGTAAAAGGTAAGGTTTAAGATAAAGATAAGACAATTTATTAGAATAGCCATATGTCTCTTTAGAAAAATATAACAAATAACAAATTTTTTAAACAATGACAGCCGCTTTATATTACGGGTATATAGGTAAATATATTTTGGTTTTCTTACGAGTACTCCGATTTAACCGCTACCTCTTATCGCATAAGGCGCACCCTTACCTTGCCAGCCAGCCAGAAATAGGTTCAAATTATGACATACAATGGCGCACCGCGGAAGAGCCTAAGCCGCGCACATAATATTTCTTTATTGCCAATAAAACAATTCGGAGCCCCTTGCTCGCTAGATAAGGCAGAGTTTTTTGTTTCATTTACCTGTGGCAACCCTAATTTACATACAGGAAGAATGTTTGCTCTTCGGACGGTGTTTACGTTTTGTATTTTATTTTATCTATTTTTGGGATGAGTCGTGAATTGGTACTTGTTTGTCGATCTACAGATACGTTACTACTGTCACACGAATAGAATAGAATTCAAATTTATTTGTGTAATCTTAGTACATACGAGTATATTGACATTATATCCATACTAATGACAAAATACTAAAAAATTCGTGTCTCTACATAAAGGTACATTGACTATTTTTGCGAAATTTTAAATGATGCTAATGGGAAAAATTGATGCTAATAAATTGAAAAAAATAAAATAAAAACAAAAAATTATAGAGGTCTGTCTATCTGTCTGTATATGTTTGTATTACAAACTTACAACTTGTAAGTATGTTTCGTTTTAACTTGAGATCCACTGAACGGATTTAGATGCGGTTTTCTTTATTATCATCGTAGTGGTCCTGGTCAACATATATGCTATAAGCGGATGTTGATAAAATAACCACCAAGCCGATAACTGACCATCCTAGTCAAACATTAAAAGAGATGTCTACGCGAACAATGCCGCGGGCAAAAGCTAGTTCCTTATAAAATATAAAAAACGCCAAGATAGCAAATACAATTATTTACATGTAACATGTACTAAACTTTGCTTCTCATCATATTTGCTCATTTATTTTGAGTTTGTAGATCTAAATATTCCAACGGAAAGAGAAACAAGACATAATTAGGCATGAACATGTAGTACTGTGCATAAATACTATATTATAATCTAATTGGTATAAGAAGCTTTCAATGTTTGTTTTTTTTTCCAATAAGTATACATTTTAAGGGGAGTGATTCAACTCTTCGTATTTCCGCTACCAATGTTATCCTGTCGTAACTGATAAGTCTAATGGAGTCTAAAATACACGTTTTCCTTTGTGCGTGTTACAAATACAGTACTTATTTTAAACAGATAAACGATAAAATCAGTGGCCTGAAAACAGTCAGCGGAAAAATGTTCTCGACAATTTCAAAATTCTGTCAAGTGACTCTTGACAGACCACACACTGACCGAGCACGCTTTGTATTCGAGTATCTAGCATGTTTTAAATTTCACAAACTGTATCATGAAACACCAATGGATAGACCAGTTTAGTTCCACTGTCGTCAAATAATTACTCTATTAAAGTTAAAAACTTCCCAAATGAATAACACTTCTCAGTCACTATCTTAAGTATAAACGCAACCTTCGATATTCCTCAATTAGGGTGGCAACACTCCAATAAATAAGGCTAGCAACCCAGAAAAACCAACAAAACGACTACAAACTGAAGGAGCCTTATCACGAGCTGTATTAAAGTAATAGCTCCACGATCGATACCTTCGCCACAGTATAACTACTACACAGTAGTCCGATGTAGGTGTCCAGACAATAACGCTAGTGCGGGAGGAGCCGTGGTGCGGGGCACGGTCTAGTTCCGACAAAGTAACGCTGGAAGGAACTACGTGCTCGCTGTAGCGAATGCGATTGTGTGGACCCGTCCCGCCAACATTTCTCGAGGCATTTGTGCGGTACAAGCAGCGGTAACTTAGTCGGTAAAACACTAAATTGTCAATCTTGAGACTCGGGTTCTAATCCGATCGTGCATAGTTTTTCGGAATTTATAGGCATATTAACCTGGTGCTTCAAAAGGGTGCTTTTGCGCCTGACGTACAGCGATAAGGTCTACCCCTTATCACGCTGGGACGTACAAAGTCTCGGTGAAAAAACGATGTACGAGTGTTGACTGTTACAGTGACATTCTAGACTCGGAAATATCTCTAAAACTCCTTCGGACATATTTGTCGTGATTATTATTAGCATATTTGCTTACTGATTTTGTATTTGTGCGGTCACAACTACTCAAAACCCTGCTGTCGGCATTTCTCTCAAGATCAAAGGCGTCGGACTACTGTAAGTAGTTACACTGTGCCTTTACCTTGGTAAAATAAAACTAACATAATGGGGAAAAAAATTGGAGGAATTACGTTTCATTGTACTATCAAAATTCAATTACAGGAACAAAAATAGAGACTATAAAATATTAAATATACAAGTTAGCAACCTCCTGTATGAATACGTTTTAGAAACTGAGAATTAGGGCACCTTTTTATTAGTATTTGACTACACAAACACTTGTGTGTTTCTCTCTAAATATAGGTAGGTATTGTGTTGTTTTGCTTTGAAACCAAAACATTCTTCTTAGACTCCATAGACACCTTTACGCTCTTTCTGAACAAATGTCCATGAGTAATTAAATAATTGTGGACGCACTGAGAAAACTTTTTGATGAAAATTAATCCTTTTTGTGCTTTTGAACAAAACTACTATGGTTTAGCTTGCAGTATTATTTACTAAAAGTAAGAAACTAAAAGTTCTTAAAACAATTTATAATGTAGCCATTAGCTAGTTACAATATAAACAAGTTAATCGTGGTGAAATTAGCATGTTGTTATTAACCTATTTAAATCAGCCTTTTCTAAACGGCAGGGACAGCAATATGGTTAAAAGTCGTTATGCACGATCATTTACAAAGTAAACACAACTTTGATAGAAAAGCCCATTTGATATTAAACTATTGTCGCCTTGTGCCTATAAACCACATTTATTCTACACTTTTTATTCAAAGATAAGAAAAACAATAACAGAAACGAAACCGCACTCACTCGCAAAACAAAACTTGCAACCACTTGACCAAACGATGACGATGATGTACTACCGTCCCCATCAACCACTTGACGAAACGATGATGTCGATTGTACTACCGTTCTCATCAACCACTTGACCAAACGATGACGATGATGTACTACCGTCCCTATCAACCACTTGACGAAACGATGATGTCGATTGTACTACCGTTCTCATCAACCACTTGACGAAACGATGATGTTGATTGTACTACCGTTCTCGGAATGTAATGAAAACTTGAGAATGTACCTATAGATAATATTGTTGTTAAAAACATTCAAGTTACTTCAACGCTCGTGGGAAGTCTGAATTTGTCGGTGCGGAAAGCAAATCCTGTTTTTTTTACTTCGGAGTAAGGAAGAGTAGGTAATCTTTGGAGCATGAAAAATATGAAAAGGTAAGCGCAAAAAGCGGACCTTACATATTTTTCATACCCAACTTGATCATTTTCTCCGTATATTTTTTCCAACCAACTGTTTGTAGACACGTGCGGGTAACCTCGTTACTAACACCTAGTTATCGGTTATCCTACAGAAATTATCCGGTTATCCGACAGAACCTACGGAACGTCGTTGGCACGGGCCGGTAACCTAATAATATAGATATAGCCACGTACGCGTTATTTTATAAGGGTTATTTTGATCGATGAGTAACCAACCGGTTTTCTGGTCGGATGTTTTATTATTTATTTCGAGACGCACAGTGGTGTACCTTATAGTGTGAATAGTATATTGTACATATGACAAGACCTACTTTTCGCCCGTAATGTAATGGTAATTAGAACGAAAAGTAGGTCTGCTGCCATTTCTTCGATGGTACGTACAAGTATAGTGTGCGAGTAAGAGGTAAAAAAATAATAATGGTTAGGGCAGAAGTCGTGTTACAGCCACTAGTTTTTTTCGTGAACTTGATATAATAATTAATTGAATAGGGAATCCCTTTAGATGCAATGTCATTGATTTTAATTTAACTACACCTGAAAGTTGTACGTCATAAACTGTCACGAACTGCAAGGTAACATTTTTTTTGTGTTTACTTCTGCGGTCTATGACGTCATCGCGGGAAGTTGAGGGAGAGCCAAACATCTATGTTTGTGTTCCCATCGAATGGATTTTCATAACAATGTAACTATCATTTTAGTAACTTTTAAACTTTAGGAGCATAAAGCTTTCAAAAGTACATTTTATGTCGCAATTTTTGTGGAATGCCCGCCGGGACGACGAGCAAGACGTTCATTGAATTCACGTAAATAACAAATTTTTACTGCATTTTGTTTTTATTGCGAAACCTATCGCTTTGGAATTCTCAAAATATTATTATTAGAGTGCATTACAAACTAGAAAAGATCAATTAAAAACAAATTTCAAGTAAGACGAAATTCGATCTACAAGTATGGTGGAAAAATTCAACGGTCTAGGATAAGTACCTCGGTGGCGCAGTCGGTAGCGCACTTGTCATGATAGCAAGAGGTCGCAGGTTCGAAACTTGTGACCCACAGATTTTTTTTTTTAAATAAAGGTCGTACATTGCGGTATGGTTAGAAGAACATATGACTTAAAGTTTTAAAGAATTTCACATATCAAGCTTGTACAGTAGTACATGCTTGTATATCTTAACTTGACGTTGTGGCTCTGAAGTATAAGATAATCAGCCACAGTCCGTGCTGAATCGCAAGCGTTCTTCTAGGAGACAGTAAAGAAATTGACAAATGCGTCCAAGAGACCATGTAATTGTACTGTTCAGCCCAAATACATCCATCAATCCGACTGTTACTTTACTTCTATTGTTACTGATCACCGCCTTCGTATTTGAGCGCAATGATAGATATATCTTTAATAGATTGATAGGTTCTGCTTTGTTTTTGAGGATTCTAGAAATATTTTTCTCTTTTTCTTTTGCAACATCTGTGTTTGAACATTTACATAATAACACAGTTGATGCAGTTTTCTTTATAATCTTTGGTTTTTCCTAGTGTTAAGGTTGTGGCGAATTCTTGAGAAACAACTACGAGGGATGGTGGTTAAATGGCACTTTATGTGATTCCTCAATAACACTATGTAATGCAATGCATTACGTGACTTTACGTTACACTAATATCTTAAGATGAGTAAATGAATGTACGGACTTTGGAATTAAAGTTAGTTGATTAAGTATGTATTGTATGATTGTCTTATAAAATGATTATTTTGTATGTTATTTAAGGTTGTGGCGAATTCTTGAGAAACAACTACGAGGGATGGTGGTTAAATGGCACTTTATGTGATTCCTCAATAACACTATGTAATGCAACGCATTACGTGACTTTACGTTACACTAATATCTTATGATGAGTAAATGAATGTACGGACTTTGGAATTAAAGTTCGTTGAATAAGTATGTATTGTATGATTGTCTTATAAAATGATTATTTTGTATGTTATTTAAGGTTGTGGCGAATTCTTGAGAAACAACTACGAGGGATGGTGGTTAAATGGCACTTTATGTGATTCCTCAATAACACTATGTAATGCAACGCATTACGTGACTTTACGTTACACTAATATCTTATGATGAGTAAATGAATGTACGGACTTTGGAATTAAAGTTAGTTGATTAAGTATGTATTGTATGATTGTCTTATAAAATGATTATTTTGTATGTTATTTAAGGTTGTGGCGAATTCTTGAGAAACAACTACGAGGGATGGTGGTTAAATGGCACTTTATGTGATTCCTCAATAACACTATGTAATGCAACGCATTACGTGACTTTACGTTACACTAATGTCTTATGATGAGTAAATGAATGTACGGACTTTGGAATTAAAGTTCGTTGAATAAGTATGTATTGTATGATTGTCTTATAAAATGATTATTTTGTATGTTATTTTTAAAATGAACAAAAGAATATTTTTTAGGTTGGGAATTGTTTTTTTTTTATTGTGTGGGATGTCATGATTTTAGTTTCTAATATTATTGTGAAGTTAGAGTGTCGCCTCAAGCAATGGATAGCGGACAGGGCGGCATTGGTACTGGATATTTCTGTGTTGTAAACTTGTACGGTGATTTTGAAAAGAATAGATAGGCATGTTAACAGTGGAAAGTTGTGGTTTTAATAATACTTCCTTTAAACTGACATAATCCTTCCAACCACGATATAGGCGAACACCTCGCGTAAACGGGGATGATACTATATAAACGGAAAAAACAATCAAAAGCTGTAAAACACCGGAACCAAAACATACAAAAACGGAATTTTTTTGACGAAAATAATACCAACCCCAAAACAAGCAAATCTGCTAAATGTTTAACAGTAATCCGTCCAACGATTGACAGTTCATTCTTCCTCTTATAAATTGATACGTCAAGGAAGGACGGCGCAATCTCGCAGGGCCCCGCATCTATCAGCCCCCCTCACTCCCCCCCGTCGGACCCTAAAGGGGTCCTTTAATGATTAATGAGATAGATTGCTCCGGTCGGTCACTGAGGTTTTTTGGGATTTCATCCGGCTTTACTCCATTAGATCCCATGTTGTCATCTTTGAAGTAATAATGTTTGGTTATGCATGGGAAAATTTACTGCTCGAGGCAGGTAGTGACCGCATTCTTGCCATATTTTTATTGAAATTACAAAGTTGCTCCAAATTAAGCAGTTTTACGAGCGGCATTAGGAGGGTCGTTATTTTAAAACGTATTTTACTTTTTTTTATTGTTTTTAATGTCAGCATTTGTTGTAATTATTTGTTTGGTTTGTAGACAACGATAGTACTTGAAAAGTGTAATTGCACCGCAATTTGTGTATTTAGATTTTCATGTATTTGTTCTTATATTTTATTACATAGTATCTACGAATGTCTGCATTAAATTATCATCTAATCATTAAGACCACATTTTTCATTTAAACATACATACATATCGTCACGACAAGAATCCCCGAGGGACTGTCAGAGGTGTTCCCAAGTGTGAACTGTGAAATGCAAGTCACATTCCACACTTGGTACACCCGCGTTTCACCGACGATTGTTACGTCCGAACGTGGTGGGCGGTTAGTCCTATCGCCGTACTTCAGGCACAATTACACGCTTTTTAGGGCATGCAGGGTTTCCTCACGATGTTTTCCTTCACCGTTCAGCAAATGGTAAGTATTAGGTAAGAACATAAATACCTACTATGCATATAAATTCCGAAAAACTCATTGGTACATGCCCGACCGGGGATCGAACCTATGTCTCAAGATTGAGAGGCCAGCGTTCTACCGCCTGAGCTTTCGCCGCTCTTCATTTAGACTCTATATTTAGTCATAAAACATAATAATATGTGGCCACCTGTATGGTCTAGTTGTTAGAACGCCTTAGCCACTTACCTGGAAGTCGTGGATTCAAATGCCATAGAGCACATTTATTTGTGTCCCGTGCGTGCTTTCGAAGGCACGCATCTATAAGCTTGGTCAATATTTGTGAAATACGGCGATAGGGCTTACCACCATCACGCTGAGTCGTAACAATCGTCGGTGAAACGTTAGTGGACTGTCACTTGCATTTCACTGTCCATACTCGGAAATTTTGAGACCTCGGAAATTCGTGTCGTGACAATGAACATATTTTTTTTTTTCAATAAAACCAGCTTTGAGAATAACAACTGAAATCAAACCTTAAATCTGTTTGCGTGTGAAAGAAAAAAAACCGGCCAAGTGCGAGTCAGACTCGCACAAGAAGGGTTATGTACCATTATCTATAAAAACGGCAAAAAAATCATGTCTGCTGTATAGGAGTGGGCAGGTCCGACTCGCACTTGGCCGGTTTTAGTATTTGTTGTTACAGCGGCAACAGAAATACATCATCTGTGAAAATTTCAACTGTCTAACTATCACGGTTCATGAGATACAGCCTGGTGACAGACGGACAGCGGAGTCTTAGTAGTAGGGTCCCGTTGGTTACCCTTTGGGTACGAAACCCTAAAAATGACACAATAACCAAATACCTCTCTAGATATGGAACTACTGCCGGTCATTACATACTTGGTTAAGGGCTGGAGGGGGCAGCCCCTCCAACAAGGTAATGACGGAGAAGGTGGAAATTAAATGCAAATTAGGTAATTTTATTAGGACCACGCGGTTAAAGAAAAAAATAAGTGGTAAGGAAAACACAAGGGGCCGTGATTAATCTTGCCGTGTTTTTCTTTCGTTTTTGAGCTGGTGTTGGAATTCGGAATACTTGGGGTTAACGAAAAGTGTAATTTCCAAGTTGAACTAAAGAGTTTTAATGCAATTTGCAATACTAAACAAACCAATGTAACGCAAAAGTATGAATAATCTAATCTTCAACTGCATCCCACTCCACCTATGTTTTTATCTCTAATTAGAGAAGTACTATATTATATAATATTATTATACTTCTAATTGTATCGTATATATTTGTACAATATTATAGAACTATAATAATACTAGCTTTTGCCCGCGGCTTCGCCCGCGTTGAATTAGTTTTTATGTCCTCCTATAAAATCTGTCAATATTTTTCGGACTGTTACATACAGTAAACATAGCTGCTACAATGTATGTGTTATGCGTCTACTGTGTTTTCCATTTTGAATGTCTCTTTTATAGCTTTTCCATGGAAACTGATTTATGGGATAAAAATTAGTTTTTGCCATATTCTACGAGTAGATCTAGAACTTTATTTGTGCAAAGTTTCAGCCCAATCGGTTCAATAGGTACGGCGTGAAAGGGTGACACATCACTTTTGAATAGAAACTTGAAACCTCATTTTCATCCCAGAGGAACTGATTTATGGGATAAAAAGTAGCCTATGTCCTATTCCAGGTCTAGAACTACATTCATGCAAAATTTCAGCCCCATCGGTTCAGTAGTTACGGTGTGAAAGAGTAACAAACACCCATCCATCCATACATCCAAACTTTTACATTTCTAATATTAGTGGAAAGTGGGATAATATAGTACTTTTATAATTGATGAAAACTTAGGTGGAGTGACGTGCAGTTTTAGATTAGACGGACCCTAACGTAACTATGATATAAATAAATTTCAAGGAAATACCAATCCCGGTTCAGAGCTCCACATATCCAGGTTTACTTTTCTTCAGCGTTTCCATACCGCAATGATATAATAAATTGTATAATAAACGATTTCAATTAATTATATTTTCATGATGTTTTAGTATAGCCGTGGAAGCTAGACGCTAGACTTTTAAGGCGGCACTGAGCGAGATATAGTAATAGGTGAAGTGGTAGATTGCTCTCCTGCTAACCGAGAAGTCGTAGGCTCAGGCGTGGGCGGTGCACCTTCGGTCTGCATGCTTCGGAAGGCATGTTGAACTGTTGGTACATTTGTGCCCGAAGTACTGCGATAGGGCTCAACACCCATTACATTTGGAATGTAATAATCTTCGGTGACAAGCGGGTGTACCAAGCGGGTGTACCATGAGCTATACTCTCTTAGCCGAATTTTAACGGTGAGAAAACTGTATACATTACGTGCAATTTTAAAGAGACATAAAATGTTAACTTTTGACCAAATTAATATTAACAAAAGAAAAAGACATAAAGTAGTTTATACTAAAATTGTAAAATCTTCATATGCCAGCAAACAATATATTACACAGTCAGCCCGTCTATATAATGCAATAAATAAAACTCTAGATATATATCCCAAACAATACCACGAATGTAAGAAAATCGTAACCAGTTGGATACTATATAAAACTTATGGAGAAATAGAGTTACTACTGCAATCGTTCGCCTAACCTTTATGTAAACAATATTAATATGTATACATACATAAATATATTTACATATTATATATACCTATTCACAATTCAAATAACAACCATACTGTAATGAGATATCTATCATACTATACCTATTTACAATCATATATATATATATATATATATATATATATATATATATATATTTATTATAAATATATATATATATATATATATATATTCTCCCACTCTTACACATACACTCTTACACATACACTCTTACACATACGCTCTCTCACATACACTTCCACACCCTCACACACATTAAGATAGTACTAGAAGTAGTTTATCTGTAACCTTAGACTATGGATTTGAAGGAGCGGGGTCTTCTGGAACAGGTATTTCTATACTTAATAGAAGGCCCCAGCATTGTAAAATTATCTAGTCCTGGTTATTGAATAAACATTTTTTCATTTTTTATTTTCATTTTCAAGTACGTAATTTTTTTGTGAAGACTTTATTATTAATAAACTATTTCCGCAAGTTGCTTTAAAACACATTTATTACATACTTTTTATTAAAAAGTCAGGAAAACAATATTATGATGTGCATTTTGTACCGAGGTAAAAAGTTACCCCCTTGAATGCCTAAATTCAACAAGCATGTCGAACACAAGTCAACCCTGTATGACACGGCTGGTTTCCTCCGACCGTTCAGTTAACCCGCAATGTAGGCTCAAGTTTAGTCTAGCCGCTAGCCAGCTGGCACAGCCTGTTTGTTAGACGGGGTCTAAACTCGACAAATAGGAAAACTTCGTTATATTTTTACCCTACCTCCAAAACTGGAGGCTATCGATTCGTCATATGGATAGATAACGTCGGCTTGCTGTGAAATTCGGCTTTCTTTAATTTATTTATGTGCATGTTTTAATTAGTACCACTATATCTTTACATGGAGTTGATGCTCGTGATTGTTGGCACTTGGTGGAACTTTTCAAACAAAAAATATCTTTACATATTTATAAAGAAACGCCAAATGGTTACATACATAACTTAAGGTCCTACAATAATAAGTTAAAATAAATATTACTTAAAGCTTTGAAAATACACGTCCTTAGGCCATTTTAAACATTTTTTGAGCAGAATTATCGATTATTTCTTTTGTACAAAATTGATTAAATAACGTTTTCAGATCTAAAAATGTGTGAAGCATATCCTCCATTGTAAAAAAACGGTATTTTAAATACGATAATTAACTGACAATGTATGTAAATTAAACAAAATGTTCATTAAGCTTTTTAGGGGGCCTTAACTGAGGAATGCTACTCTACTGGTTGACTCGAAGAAATTTCTTTAAGGAATAAGTGCGCCCTCCATTGTCTCATTTTATGTTTTGTAAATTTGTTTTTTTTTGTGCAATGAAGTGTTTATTCATTCATTTAACTAAGTAGTACTTGAAAGTTATAACTAAGTAATATTAAAGGAATCTGTCGTATTAGGCGAGAACAAAACAAATGGCTGCTTGGCTCAAGTTTTGACGTTGCATGTACTGTACAACTTCGTAGCCTCCATACTACTCTGTCTGCTTTATCTAGAGTTAGCATGTTTGTAGATTAAAATAAGTATATTTTGTTCTTTAAAAATACAAGTACTCAGTAAAATTCGTAACAGTCAATGAAAGGCAAACCCGTGCATACGTTTTATTGACACTTTATTTATAATAGTTTGGAATGTATGCGAAAATAACCAGCTTTAGCATTTTAATTAATTTTCATTATTTGATGTAGTAAACAAAATAGTTTTGTCTTGTTAAGTACTCAAATTAAATAGTACATTACCACTAAGACCAGGAAGTAAGCAATCCTGGTATAGCGAGGGCTTTTATATACGAGGCCAGGATTTCTAGTTAATGGTCGAAGCAAGTATAAAATGAGACATTTTCATGTTTTTTATGATAATGAGTTGTTTATCAAATAAAATAAACTTACTACGAAATATTAAAATTTACTTGCTCATGTTTGGGCAATTAATCATGTTTATTGTTATTGATTTCTTCAGCAAAGCATTAGTGAAGTACAATCTATATCAGAGCCCGCTTCTGAACTCATTTTGTAATTTGTTTGCACAAAACATTGTCAACTAAAATATAAAGCAACATAAATTCCCTCTCGCTTCTACACAACTTTTTTTTAAATACAGCTAGGTAAAGGTATTTTACCGCCATGCAGCCTTCTTCGTGGACAACGCCTTCTAGAGGAATGCTAAGAACTAAGAAAAAAAAACGAGGAAAAAGCTTATTGAGGTTAAATTTTAAGTATTCAATGGTTTTAAATATACCTATAAAATCAATGAAAATTATATATTTTTAATATTATTACTTATTTGTGCACTGAGATAATAATAATAAAAATGCAATTATAAAATAATTAATTAATTAATTATAATATAGCAAACATTCTACATTCTAAACATGAAATTGTAATTCATTTTATTTTTAAACTGGCTGCTCAAGACCTTATGATCGCTAAACTCCTTAGTCTCTTAAAAACATAGACACGGATAGTTTTGAAAAGAAAACATATGGTATGTAATGGATTTTCTTACGAATTTCCTGGACAGTTATTCAGATTTCCTGGACACTTTTAAATAGCTCGCCAGGATGAAGTATTTTCTGGTAGGTCTTTACAGTATGTAATAGTAATATTACAATGTAGTTTAGAGAAAAATATATTTTTTATAGCACACCGTGCGTAAAATAACCGCTTTACGCACGCTGCGCTTGCGTAAAGTCGGCATTTTCCGCACTTGTGCTATAAAATATTATACGATACTCGTGCGAGAAACTTTTTCGTTTCATCGCTCTCGTATCGTAATGTACTATTAAAGGAACATCAAATATATGTAGGTACGTTCTAAAAACTAATTCCACGTAGGAAAACCAAAAGCAACAGCTATTATAATTTACTACGTACCCCGAACAAACTTTCTTAGCTTGTTTGTACTTTAACGTGTTACATCGATGTTATTCTTGTAAAGTTTGTTTTGAACTATACTACAATATAAACAATTCACACTTTGTGAAAAATATTAAATTCTATGTTTTTTACTTGAATTTTTAGATATCTGATCCGACATGAAGTGAAAACTTGTGGCGAAGCTAAGTTGTCTGTACGTCGGTTTGTTTGTCTGTCTGTCTGCTACATAACTCAAGATATGGAGCATGGAGTACCTGTGAGGAATCAATGTGCAATCCCCGAAAATCGGAATATGTTTGATGACATCACATTTTTTCAAAATATATTTTATGATTTCTAAAATAAATTTAAATCAAGGGGTGTATGTATGTATATCGTGGTACACTATTTTCATGTTTTAAATCAGTAAATTTATTCCTGATGAGTTAAATTGCAAGAACAATTAACTGTGATAGAAATTTTCTATATTTCAAATACTTGGCGACTTGTATTATACAATAATATACATACTATGTATAATCTAAGCCTGGCGAATTATACATTGCGCATCATTAACATTATATCATTGCGATATAGAAACGGAACAGAAATGTTAATCTGGGTATGGAGCTTTGAACCGGGATTCGAATCCTGATCTCTCGCTAGCGTTTCTATACATATATTGTACATTTTTGAAAAGTTAAAAATGTAGCAAATTGTTGCATCACTGGTTAAGTCGGAAAGACCGTGTTTTTTAAGCCCATTTTGACCTTTTAGCTCTGCCGCGGATGGAGACCGAAGCCTAAAAAGCTGAAAACGTAATTCAAATAGCTAGAGCTCCGGTATTCGGGCAGATTTGTTGGACCGGATATCATAGATATCGAATTTCAAACTCGTCTAAATCCGAAGTCTATTGTGCCGATGACAATGAGAATGGTCTCCATTATGTGTTGTTTGGTGAAAGGACGGAATCTCATTCGAAACTCTGAAACATAGTCATTGCAATCTACGAGTATTTCAGTTATTTAAACACAAAATGAGACCGGATATTCTAACTAGCGGGCGGGTCGTGGATCCCGTTTCATTCAGTCCCGTGGGAATTTCCTTAAATCCCGTCGCAGCGAATGTCTGAGTCCTACAAAGAACCTACAGTCCAAATTTCATGCGTCTAGATCCAGCCGTCTGATATAGGCGTTCTACGGTGTTTTACGCCATATTATGGCAAAAATTTTGCAGCCGCAACATGTTACTTGCCATATTATGGCTTTTTTTTTTCTTTTTTTTTGTCATTTTTTGGTGTGTGCCCTCGTTTTAGAATCGGTCTGTGGTTTGTTTGAAATGGCCCCAAAAAACAGACAAAGCAGTCGTCGTCCTGCAGCACCCCCCCATAGAGCAGGTCATTGGTTAACATATATTATTAAATATTTTATAATTATCAACATCCTCTCTCTTATTTTCCTATCCCACCATACCTTCATTAATACACACACACACCCTTACACTTACATTTTTTGACACCATACACTGATAAAGTCTTTATTAGGTTATTTTTTATGGCAACCCAGAATCACTTTGGGCTAGGCCAAGTTTTAGTTTGTCCTAAAATCGGGATAAACATTTCCAAAGAAACAGACAGTTGGACAAGTAAACCTGAAACAATATCATCAGAAGGTGTTAATAATTAAGATCAATTGCTCCATCATCCATCCATCCATCAGCCTGTTTCGTCCACTGCTGGACATAGGCCTTTTCAGGATTTCGCCACTCTTGGCGGTTCTCCTGGAAGAAATGCCCATACTCACACACGCTGGGCAGGCGGATTGGTGAGTGCGGTACCGAAACCCTTGCACCAGTGACGGCGCTGCCCGTCACCAGCTCCATCATAGCCCCATAATAATTTTAGCATGAGGTATGAGTCTAAAAATTTAGTTCTAGTTAATTAATTAATACACAGATCAGAACTTTGCAATTATTCTTATATGTCATCGGTATTTACTATTAAACCACAAACAAAACGCATAAAAAGCTGGATGGCCCCTCTCTCTATAATCCTATTATTTCTCGAATTGTAAATTTCCACAAAGGTGTATCACGGTGTATCTTCTGTATCAACTCTGTAATTTGTAATTTTAAAAGAAATAACATAATGAGTTCCTGCGTCCCGTCGTAAAAGGAATCTACCTCCAAAATTTTAACTCTGTAGACCTTGAAATTTTGGAGATTACAGGATTAAAATGAGTGGGTAACTACGAAGAGAAGAATTATATAAAAACTCCCCTTGAATCTTCCAAAGAAACACACAATCTTCCCTCAGGACAGTGAAATCAAAACAAATTAAATATCGAATAGCGAGGCAAACAATTGCTTTCTTGATAAATTGTCAACAATAAGTTTAAATACACCATTCATCTTTATTCTGCTCTTTTAAGTACTCTACAGTTGTACTCGTACAAGTAAAAATATCACTGCCATTGTTTTATCTTCGTACCGTCAGAAACTGAAACATTAATTGCTCTAAAAAAGTTACGGATGCCAGAAATGCCAAGAACTAAGGAAAATAAATTGTTTGTCTTTGACATAAGATTCTCATTAGAATTATGATTAGCCATTGTGGCCGGAAATACTCCCATTTTAAGGACCCAGAACTAGGAAAATTCCTTGTCATTTCACCGTACGTAATACCTGTAGCAATATTCTATTAACTTTTAAAGAAATGCTCTCATTTTAAGTACCTAGTAACTAGTAAAATTCCTGGGAATAATATCTCTAGCAATATTTCATAACTGTTGAGAGATTAAAAATTGGCTTTTAGTGAAAAGATACACTTGAAAGATTATATGTGTGTGTCCGTCCTGGATCTCCCAATTTTTTTAAACATTTATAACCTACTAATGTCTGTCTTCTAGCGCGCAACGGCGCGGCGCCGGCGCGGCGTAGACAGACTACAGATTGTCATCTGCTATGACCCTGATAAATCTCTTTCGCTTCTTCCGCATCCATCAATCTAGTCTTCCATTCCGGGTGCTTTTGAAATTTTTTTTATATGGCATATTTAAATAAGGTATGTGGATATTTTCGCTTAAGCTATTGTAGATTTAAAATTTTGGTACGAACGCGGTATACTGAGGCAAAACTTGGATCGCACCGGCAATATAATTAAAAGCATCGTCGAACTTCATTGTTTGCAATAAAAACAGATGGTGCCTGGCATTTTATTTGCTATGTATTGTGTCGTAGCGGCGATCAATGTAAATTGATACCTTTTTAGTGAAATGATGTAAATAAATATTTGTAAAATAGCGAAAAATTAAAGGTCCCTTATCTATGTCTTATCGTTTTTAAAGGCTCATCATAAGGTCTAAAAAAAATTAATAGACTTGCTAGTTTGATTTTGTCTCTCGGCACTTTTGTGAAGAGCATATCAATCCTAATAACAGAATTTAAGGTATCCTCCGGATGTGATCAAACAGTTTTTGGGTAAGCGGATATGCTAAAACTGTTTTAATGTTTGTAAACGAAAAATACTTTTTGTCTTTAGCTTAAGGCATTGTAAATATCGTCTATTAGGCAATACTATATAATTGATAATGTGACTCTGTTAGTCTCTTGGGTACCTTCCCAAGCGCCGACGACCCGAAACATGTTTTTTAATCTTAGATAATGCAAACTGTGAACACATTGTAGCGACGATAGCGCCATCTCTGTTCCTGGAACAAGGTGTGAAGTGTACACAACACACTCGTGACCGTTCATATGATCGGAAGAGTCTAGTAGATCTTGGTTGAAAACCGAATAACTCGCTGGCCTACGATAGGCAGAAAATATTTTTCTCCGAGGTTTCTTATTGATTTTGCTACCTTCTATTGCACTCTAATAATATAGCCCAGCAGTGGAACACATCAGAGGCTAAATAAATAAAAAATGTTAAGGTTATACGGCATAACAAAATGCCATGGCTTTCCTGTTTTGGATTCTTACCAAGTCATAGCTGACGTTTACATGCGTCTGGATTACCCTGGATCAGTGAACGTTTTATCTGGATAGGTCGCGCTTGCATCAGTCACTGTTACTCCATGCTGAAAGAACTGCAGTGCGAGAGGGATGGATTCTGTAAAAAATTGGTTATGTAAATTTTCATCACTAATTTTATTATTTAAAAAAACTAGACATAATAAATAATATGTGTAGATTTTTGCTCATATAACCTTAAACCTCGACCTGAAAGCTTTTTTTAAGAGTAACCTTTTGTATTTTTTTCTCAATATTGGAATGGTATCAGTTACGATAAGCGCGTGTCTTATATTCTTGGCAGGAGTACTTATTTTTTAACACGTAGTATTGCTAGATTCTTCTAACCGGGAAGAATAATTTACGGTTTTGCGGTGACTATCCTCTTAACACGGTTAATACTACCGCGTAAGACGTAGCGATAAAGTTGGGTAGCAATGATAAATTGCTGGTTATACAATTTTAGTGTTGTTCGAATATTTGTCAACCTTGCGTCAACTGTAACATTTTTATTTTTTATAACCTGCATTGTCAATGTATGATCTATATACTTAGATCTTTGTGAATCGCTGCAGTGTTCCAAACTACATTTTTCATTTAAAATTCAATTCCGCTGAGTCTTCGAGCTCAATATCTTTGAGTGGTGCCTCCGAACAGTCTCTATCCTGTAGATTTACTCTACTTTAGAATATATGTTATTATAGAGAGATTTAGCTGCAGTTTTCAGCTCTTGAACATATAGAGAGCCGTTATGGGCTTCTGCTTGGTTTAGAATATATTTTCTCCAAATTACTATTTTAATCTATTTATGAAAATATAGTAAGGTAAGGATATAAAAAACAAATTTTATATAAGGTGTTTTAAAAATATCTGCCACGGCTGCAATGGGAGACTGTATTGTGTATATATGTCACCAGCAATCTGTATAATTCAGGTATTGTATACAATACCTAGGTAATGTATTCATGCCTGGGGCGTCCGGGCAATGTATGAAATATTATGAATATTATTGTCCGTTACATACTTTACCTAGGCAATGTATACAATTCCTAGGGATTGTATAGAGTACCTGCTGGTCCATCGGCAAAGTGTAAAGTTAATTACTAATCAATGGGATAATATTAAGTTCGCAGTCAAAATTAGTTTTTTGGAAGTCTTGCAGCGCAGAAGAGAGCCAGTAGGTTAGGTTAGAAGGTTAAGTATGGCGAGTCGCGCCACGTGGTGCGACCGCCGTACATAACCCTTGTGGTTTTTTTATGACCACCCAAAAGTACAATTTAACCAAAAGGCTAAGCTTTGTTCATAAAGGATCATTTAAATACATGCCCTAATCAATTTCTCGCTCCCGCTCACGTCTTTTATATACATTACCGGCTGCGAATTCGGTACCGTAACCGTATACAATTCCTAGGAAAAGTACATTATACATATTGCCGGTACCATATAGATTACAATAGTAACGATATTTTATTAACGCCCAAGCCGAAAACGGGGCAGATTGAATAAACGCGGGCGGAGCCTAATAGTTAAGGAGTTTCCATCCATCCATCCATCAGCCCGTGTTCGTCCACTGCTGGACATAGGCCTTTCCCAAATTTCGCCACTCATGTCTGTCCTCCGTACTCCTCATCCAGGAGTTAAGGAGTTATTAATATAGATAGATAAATAAGATATTGTTACATAAATGAGCCTTATATGTTTTGCGTTAGAGACAGTCAATGAATTGGTTAATAAAACTGAGCAGTCTAATAACTGTAAAAGATTCTTTTTACAGCTATTATTATTACATTTATCTTAAGAAAATTTCTACGACAGTTTGGCAGCCCAATTTTGACAAAGACAAATCATAGGTAATTGAAAAAGAACGATTCAATATTAAAGTGAGGAGTCAAATAATAAAGGGCGAAAGAAGATTTTTTTGACTTGATGTTACATTTATTTGGTAAGATTGAACTCTTAGAAATCAATTTCCAATACATGCTTTTAAACGTGAAATTCTTATTCCAGATTTCACTTAAGAATGAAAAAGGGACGCCTACTTAGGAAACACCTAATTTACTTTCGCAAAGAGTTTCGTTAGTCATGAGTTCATGAAACGTGTTTTTGCTGTTGGCAATTCTTAAACAGGTAGGCGTTAGTGAAAACGGGCTATTTAGAACGGTGAAATAAATTCGAGAAGACCAATTTTTGTAAACATTAAATAAATTAACATTTAATATAAGAGGCACATGAATTTTTCGAGATCCATTCAGGGATTAGGAGATATATGACTCGTTGGATTCATTACGTTGAAAGTTTATTTAGTTCAAGCGTTGTTGGGTAAGTATTAACTAACGTAAATTTAGACTCCAGAAACTACAAAGTCGCAACTGCATGTTTGTGATACTTTATTTATAGTGACTTCGATTTGTGGATTTGTTAATCCTTATGTATAAAATTATCAGTTTTATATTTTTAGCGAAATCACCACTATTTTGAACTAAAACAGATAAAAACCAAGTATGTAACAAAATTCACTGTTGCTATCTACGAAATATCTTCATAACTACGTGCTTCCCTTACCAAGTTTTGTATCTATTCCAATTTCGTTCCGAAATTGCTAATATTGCTATTAGCGCGCTAAACATTGTTCCTTTATCACGTCTACATTAGCAGTATGGCATCACGCATTAGCAGTATGGCATCACGCATTAGCGCTAAACAAAGACCAGTAAGCCTAGCGCTAAACCTTCTGACGATGTGACGCAGTGTCCATGTCGCAATACGTAATTTGGTTAAAATCCTGAGACTTAGGCTGAGGTCCGGCATTAGACATGACAATAAAATGATTTCTGTGTTGCCATTAACAATAACGACTTTGACGACGTTCCACGACTCGCCATACCTAACTAACCGGATCACTCTTGCGCCAAAGGATTTCTGGGTTGCAAAAATCCAATTTGGCCAATATACTAGAATTTTAGCCTAAAATCCTCATTAAAACGTGATCTGCCGGACCTTAATCAAATTCTGGGATTTTAGCTATGTTACTCGTACGTCCTCTGCTCCTGCGACGCATTAACACTACGAGGACCGTTAAAACATGAACTTTGTTCCATTACCAATTTAAAAGACGCAATGTTTGTCTACTTAATTCTTTCTTTGTTATGCCATAAATACATGTCGCCTTAAATTCAATTGTCTTTCAAAATGATAAATTATAAGTATTAATAGCAGATTTATTATAATAATTTCCAACTTTAGACGATTTGTTACTCAAAATGGACGGCGAAGTAACTTTTTAAAGAGGAACCTTTCATAAGCGGCGTTTATTTTTCCCTAATCTTTCTCAAGACTTGCCAAGCTTGTGGCTATACAATAACAACTTTATCTGTAAACCCAAACCAATCTAAAATAACCCCTATCTCGTCGCAACATGGGTTCACAAACCTTTCAACAAGTGTAGTAATAAGTCGGTTAATCCATAAGCAAATCTGTTTTCTAGTTCTTAGTCTAAACAGTCTGTTAAAAGTTTTCGTCTTAGGGAGTTTGGTCGATTAAAAACTTTCCCGGAGTCCCCGCCTGATGAACTTGGTTAAGTCTCCGGGGTTCTAGGTACAGTGTTTTGTTGGGAGGAGAAATTCTGATGGTGATTAATTTTGAGTTGCCCGGGGTAGTTTCCGAGTTTCGGAACGAAACTTTTTTAGAAACGTTGTTTATGTGAGATGTTTGTAAGGCTTCAAAGTTCTATTGAAGCCGTCACCTGCATGCTAATATTGCTAGGCTCCAGCACAAATGATGCTGGTTTACTTATAGTTATTTTTTCCCAAATCCAAATTTTTCCTGTGTGCGGAGTAATAAACAAGAAAAACTAAGACTGCTTAAAGGATTCTCTTTTTGATGAAACTTTACTAGCTCATTACCTAGCTTCTTTATTCCACGTAACATCTAAAGCCTATCTTTGTATCTAGGTTGTTACACGCCCGGCTTATCCCCATTTATAAGCAGGTTCCGTAGACTCTATCTCTACTCAAACATCTTATTTTTTTATTTCTACATTTTCCTGTTCATATTCCAGCTTTGGACTTCATCTTGTACGTGATAAGGGAGAGTATAGACACGTATTGGCTGATATTTTTGTTACGTTACTTCTAAATTTCATCCAAATTACGTTACGTTACCTTCTTGACAAGGTGATATTTTGTGACAAGTTTGTTATTTTCGCTACACACGGTAATATTTATTTTCTTTTGCCGGTGACTAGATTAATAATGTAAGCATCGATTCGATAAATTTGACAGATAAACTCGATAAATTCTACACGACAACTCTTATAGCTTTGAAACGAGAGCTTCATTTTGGTTTATCGAAGCAATGTCGAGTCGATAGCTGTTTATACTTGGTACCCAGTTTCGATAAACGTTACAAAACGGTAAAAATACAAAATTTACATCATCATACTATTGTCGCTTCTTGTTAAGCGATGCTTATGTATACCCTTTATTATACCTTTGTATTAGTACGCAAAGCTTTTGTTATTGCCTAAATTTTAACACACAATTTTGCGATGAGTATATAGGTATAATATGTAGATACATTCTTGTAAAGTTACATCAAATCATCGGACTGAAACTTCCCATTTTACTATTCCGAACTATTGAACAAACTGTCGAGTGAACTCGGAACTTTATGTTTGTTTAGTATGTTATGTATGACCAGTCTGAAAGCACCTTTACCAAGTTTGCACCACACAATCTAGTTAAGTGCCTGCGTCTATGTTGTTGTAGTGTTGTTTATTATAAACAAGTTACTTCAGATGAAACACCAGGATTTCTCTTTACCGTCACATCTGAAATCAAAAGAATAGTTTCCGAAAAATCTGACTTGGAAAACGGAATCTGCTGAGATTTGCGTCTTCCATGAAGTTTCAAACGTTTTCATTCTGGGGAATTTGCTGCTCCCATTTCGACTTTCACGAAATCCATGACAACTGTCTTATTGCAAAGATGAACGGATTATAATTCCTTATTCTTTCATATAATCTCAATATACAAACTATACCAAAGGCGCATGCTGGACTGAGTACATTGTGAACTTCTCTACTAAGTTCGCAATAGGTTTTATGTGTTTTTGACTTTGTATTCTGCTTTTGTAACAATCTGATCTTTGATAGTACAGCGTCACCATTTTATCATTCAGGTGCACAAAACTAGAACTAAAGCCGAAGGACCTAGAGAGAGTAAAATTATATCTTAGTCATCACATGATGCGTTTTGTACATTTTATTACAAAGAAATATATTGTCACAGCATGAATCGAGGTGTCAGAGGTGTTTCAGAGTGTGGACTGTAAAACGCAAGTCACATACCGCACTTGTACGCCCAAGTTACACCGACGATTATTACGTCCCAGTGTGATGGGTGGTGAGCTCTATCACCGTACTTGGGGCACAAATATGGATGGATCCACAGCTTAATTAGCCTTCCAAAGCACGCAGACCTAACAAAAAATGCCGCTGCAGGATTTGAATTCGTGGCTTCCGGAATCGTAGTCTAATACTTCTAACCACACTAAAAACTCTAAATTACAGTTTTTACTGAAAAGATTTTTAATATTAATAAAACTAAGAAAAATACAATTAAATGCTCTATATTTCGAACCCCCAGTGGGATCGTCATCAAGCGAGTGGAAAATATAATATGACGTAAAAAACACTTGACATCTATTTACAAAATTAATCTGAATTTTTTTTTAGAAAGGAGTTAGTTTGTTCCTAGCTGTCGTTGTTGTTCAAAGTTTTCCGATCGTGAATTTTTCTATATAAGTGTAAATTTAGATTCGATGTAGGTTTATAAAAAAAAATTCAGATCAAGTCGTGTCCGTCTGTTAGTGTTGTTTATTTAGTCCAGGTCCATAACGAGCCCCAAGTGACCATATAAATGATGTCTCCCCTCTCTCCATACAGTAAATTAGAGGCGCTAAACTTTCCAGGTTTCCAGTTCGGTTCGGCGGTTTAACTTTCCTTTTTTCCAATGTCTTACCAAAATTACACGTAGCAACATCGCCACCTGAACACATAAAATGGTGGAACTGTACTGTACATAGGGTAGGTGACCCAGTTTTGCCACTGGCACTGTCCCGGTTTTGGCCGCTCGGACACTTTCGTGGTTTAGAAAGACATTTTATTAGGAATCACTTGCCAGAAAGGGTACAGATCGATGGCCATGTAAAAAGTGAAAAGTGGCCAAAACTGGTGATTTCACTGAATAAATCGTTTAAATTTTTTGTATTAACTTGAATGTATAATTTTACGTGCACACACTGTATAATCCATAAAAAAATTAATGAACTACGTTCCAAACTGTAAATTTTTACGATCATAGTGATTTATTTCTTGAAAAGAAAATCTATAAGTGGCCAAAGCCGGGACATCTACCATACAGCTTCTTTGTTTGCTGTAAAGAAGCTTTAGCTATCATATGCTAGCATCGCACAATCAAGGCGAGTGCTCCATGTAGCGATGCCGTTATAACATTACGATTATGAACTGAGATGGCTCAGTTATAGCACTAAACTTTTATGTTACTTCCAGGCTTTTATCACGCTCAAATATGACTGGAAGAAGCTCTGTTAAAACCGTGTGTTGTTAAAACTATATATACTTATACATGTTCTTTACTACCAGTCTGTATAGAGTTTTACACAATCTGTTGTTATCACATCACACTAATATTATAAATGCGAAAGTTTGTGTGTGTTTGTGTGTGTGTGTGTGTGTGTGTGTGTGTGTGTGTGTGTGTGTATGTTTGTTACTCTTTCGGCTTAATTGATTTGGATGAAATTTAGAATGGATATAGCTTATACCCTAACTTAACAAATATGCTACTTTTTATCCCGGAAAAAAGCATGTTATTAAACCGAATAATTATATATTTTAATAATAATAATTTAATAAGGATTGGAAGCAACAAAAGTAGGGCAAATTATCTACCATTAGTTTATTCATTCCAAAAAAAATGAAACCTTATTCCTGCCATCAAGAAGGTAGCAACACTGTAATTCTATACCCCATTGGTTGGTGTATCCCAATTACATAGAAATAGGAAACTGTACAAGTGGTTGTTTGTCAAAGAAAGACTTTTTTCCTATTGTACTCGATGGTGTATGTTTCCATTGTTAATACGGAAAAGGAAACGCCGCCTGAAAGCTTTTCAGAGACTTGGCGAATTAATTTATGTACATACCTAGTATGATCAATATTTGTCTTGCGTTACCTACTAATATGTACGTGACTAGCATTTCGCCCGCGGCTCTGCCCGCGTTCATTCAATCTCTGCCCCGTTTTCGGCTTGGGCGTTATTTTATCAACACTCCTTATAGCCTATGTGTTGACCAAGGTCACTACGATGATAATAAAAAACCGCATCCAAATCCGTTCAGTGGTTCTCGAGTTAAAACGGAACATAGACATATAGACGAAAATTTCTATAATTGTTTGTGTTGTCCCCAGTAACCAATTTCAATAATCCGTTTCATTTAAAGTTATGCAAAAATACTCTAGGTATAGACACAACATTTTTACTACTTTATTATTACTATAGATTACACGTGTCCATACTACGTATACGAGATACTCACGTGTACGAGAACGCAACATGTTTAGATCTCTTCCCGAAATCATTGTCCGTATCATTCATTCTTCCGTGAGGAAATGAGTGTTCATAAAATAACGCCCAAGAAGAAAACGGGGCAAGGATAGAATAAACGTGGGCGGAGCCGCGGGTGAAAGGCTAGTTTAGAATAAACTAATAGTGCGCAGTATTTACTATTATAATACGCTAGAAAAAGAGAATGTAAGTTAAAAAGAATTGAATAGTAGTAGATTAATTTTTATTGCTACATGTATAGCATTAACAAAGGATAAATGCTGAAACCCTAACAATTCCTTCTTTTATTTTTATTGTACCGTCGGTTTCACCTATTGTGGTTATATTTTTTGTGTAATTTTGTCTTTTATTGTCATATCAGTATGTCGTTAGAATGATTTCGATAGCTTTCCCAAGTGGATAATGATTGTGAGTAATTGTCTAACAGAACTGATGGTTTTTGTCCACTTTTCCATAATTTATTTACACATTTTCGATATAAACAAAGACTGACCTCTTTCCCTTTATTCAAACGTAAAAAATATTTGGAACTTTTGCCCTTAAATAACTGCAGTTCAAAATATATTTCTATTAAAGGTTTAAGGCTACGGTTTCCAACATTACCTTGTTATTGGACATTAAAAGCTACAATGCGCTATAACGGAAAGCACTTTAGTGCAGTTTCAACCTGTACAAAAGCTGTATAAAACCTTTTTATGCAATTTGCCGGCGCACGATCACCGCTTTCTGTAATTTTGTGCAAGTCTAATGCACGCCACCGATAATACTGCAGGTTTAAGCGTTGATTGCATTTTGAACCCTACAGAAAAAAGAATAAAACACTTTAAATACTGTCAGATTTACCTCGGTGGTTATGGAATTTCACGAAGATCGGAATAGACACGGGAAATTGCAAATAAAAATAGAAGAGCTTGTGTAAACGTTGTTTATTTATTTTGTGCTAGATTTTGTATTAACCCGTTTTCCCATTGGAACGCTATGATTACTCAACAGAGTGAGTTTTTTATTTATTTGTGAATTCTCAGTGAATCTTTTCGGATTCTGAACATGAACTGAGCTAATATCTGACTTTTCCATGTGGAATTACGTATATTTACAAATGGAAGCTAGCAATAGATGTACCTATATGTATAGACACACGGTCACTTTTTCCATTTCTGCCTCACTGGAACTATATAAAGCACAAACAAACACTTCACCAGGCCAGTGAATCATTTCATTGATCTATCTTTTTGCCGTACATGCGTCGCACACTGTTCCGATTTGTAATCTGCACTGTCAAACACACTACACAGCCATCTGAATTCGTTAATCGCGCTCCACTTTTTTTTGGAAGTATTCTTTTTTTAAATTTATGCAGCCTTTTTTTCCCTTTTTAAAAAGCCCTTTTCAAGACAGACCATGATCAAGATTTCAGCTTTAAAAATAGATGGCGTTGCTTTATAGATGGTTTATTATCAAGTGTCAAAGGCTGTTTATTTTTATTTTATGGCAATAGTTTTTTGACATTTGATATGACTCTGCGCTATCTATCAAGTTAATCGTACTCACAGACAAGATAGTTTCTCTTCATTGATGTTTATCGTCAAGAAACTGGAAGTCCAACCGTTTTTTCTCTGCAACATAACTCAAAAACTACTAAACGTAATTTGGTATAATAAGATGTGGATTCCTGAAATAAATAACCGCATTAAAAAGCGATTAAAAAAAAGACTCAAACCACGCTCTAAAGGTTCCGTAAAATTTGAAATGATAGATTTTTTGGTTTTGCCCTTTTGTTAAGCTATGAGATTTTCTATTTTGACAAATTTCTATATCCTATTTCAATAGAAAATACTATTCTTGAGCTTTTGATGAGTAAGTCCGCCAGTTTCGAGATAAGTGATTTGAAAAGCCGTATCTCTTTATTGCAGTCAGTTAGAATAATACTGTATGAGCAAGATACTTGATAAGTACCTCTAGAGCAGGGATCATTTTTGTTACCCTATCATAGGGTAACTGCATTAGTTAAAGAGCGGTGTTGGAAAAATTCGAAGTGTGAAATGCAAGTCACAGCCCAGACTTGGTACACACGCTTTGCATCGACGATTATTGTAAAATTAGACGGGAAATTTGAAACTCAATTCACCCCTGTTCAATAGAACATTTGAAACTCTATTCAATTCCGACTTACAAGTACGAGAACTTAAGCTTTACCGCGCAAGCAAAAAAGTTGCAAAAAGAATACCAGATTTCGACAAAACCATACAAATAAGGTCCCCTACGGAACCTAATAGGCGCTATTCACCTTCACACTTGACTTACACTTTTTCCGAGGGCCCATCAGAGTTCCCATTTACGAGCAACCATAAAAGAGAATGGTCGACCGAATAGACGCCGATACTTGCCCATTCGGTCGATCCGCATTCAATTCCCAGTAGGGCACACAGATTTTTAATGCGAGACCATTGTGCCAAGTTGCGTTTGTTTTTTACCTCCCTAGCTTGTTGTGTAGGTGTTTCTATGCTTTTTTAGGGCCTGCTGTGCTACTTCGAATGTTTTTTTCCTATTCATGATTTTCCGTTTCCGCTGGAATCCTGTTTTTTATATTATGATAAAGTTGCTGCTATACATTGCTTCGATTCAATCGGCGCTTTTTGAAGAGTTTTGGGGCGTCTAAAAGATAAGAACGATATTCATATATAACTAGCTTCTGCCCGTGTTATTTGGTTTAACGACATGCTTTTTTCCGGCATAAAAAGTAGCCTATGTGTTAAGTTAGGGTATAAACTATATCCATTCTAAATTTCATCCAAATCCGTTTAGCCGCTTCAGCGTGAAAGAGTGACAAACATACACACATTTCGCATTTATAATATTAGTGTGATTATTCAAAACTGAACACTAAAATTTAAAGTTAGCTAAATTAATATTCATATTTTCGGACGTTTTTCCCAAGCAGCTTGGTTAATTTTAGGTTTATCCGGGTAAACCTAACATATATGCCAAACAGGTCATAAATTAAATAACTTCTTGTAAGCACATAAAGGATCAGCCATGTCTTAAAGATTCTTGTACTTTAAAGGTAACAACTAACCTAGCAAATGTGCGTATCATATTCGGGTAGGAATATTTTTTTAGGCCATCGATAGCCTACTACTACAAAATTAAAGTGCCCTCAAGGCTGTATTTATTAATTCAAATGAAAACATAGTTCTATAACACGACAATAAAACAGAAAGGCTCGAATAAAAATTTAAAATATTTATTGATTCAAAACACATACAGACATACAGGTATTAGAAGTGATAACGATGAATGGCTCCAACCGTTTTCGGCCACGACGACAAATACGGCATTGCCTTATTTCACAAGATTTTCAAACAAGAAGTCTCAAAGAGTTTTTCATGTTTATTTACGCTGAAATGGTAGTGCAGTGCCTGCCAAACAATTCAGGGCCCTCGGTGTATGGAACACTTATTATTTGTTGTTTTAATTTAGAGTACGTACAACAATGTGACCAAATTTGGAACTTGGTAGTATTACTGTCTTTAAGATAGAGCTAAAACAAATAACGTAAAAAAATTCTTTTTTTAAGGTTCATTGTATGGAGATTCCGTTGGGTTTTTTATTTTCCATTTTTATGATTTGCCGTAGCAGAGGTTATAGTTACACGTATTTTGTGAAAGTTTCAATTGTCTACCTATTACGGCTGAAGCTGTGACCTTAATATATATTACATTAAGCCTGTGACAGACGGACGGACAGACAGACAGCGGAGGTTTAGTAATAGGGTCCCGTTTGGCACCCTTCGCGTACGAAACCCTAAAAAGCAAACAAGTATTTAAAAACCGTTTCAGCTTTTTAAACGTATTTTACAACAAGAGAAAACATCACAATGCATATTTCCTATCGTCGTTGTTCCAAATGAAACAATAGTGGAGAACGTTACGATTCATTTAGCTTTCGTCGTATTTTTTCGTACCACCCGTTGCCGGCGTCCCATAAAGGGAATGACCACAAAAATGGCCGCCCGCGCTACCTTACGGACTTTCGATGAGCTTACTATTTCTTCTTTTTCGTACAGCGATTGGGAAAACTTTTTAACAAATGGTTTAAGCGGCCAGTACTGTTGTTTCCTTTTTTGTAGTCCGCCTCTTTGGAATTGGGTGATTTAGGTGTAGTATTCCATAGCAGTAGCAGTGGTATTTCAGTGAGTAGGACGCCAGACTCTCAATCTTGAGACCAGGATTGAATTCCTGCCTGGATGAGCATGCACCAATGAGTTTTCAGAATTTATGGCACAGTATTTAGTACTTAATATATTATATCCGAAGTATACGGCGACAACGCTTAACTTACACGCGGGTCGTAAAATGGTCTGTGAAAAGAGGGTGTACGGGTGTTTTGACTGTTCTAGTCAGAGTCCAAACTCGGAAACACCACTGACAAACCTTCGGGGATATTATTATATGTCGTGACAATAAGTTATATTGTTTTAGTTGTTTCAAGTTTTAGGAAACGAAACATGACCGGATATCTTAGTTATGATTTGTTAATAATAAAATTCGTGCCACGTACTTGCTCCTACCTTTTTCGAGTAGGTAAACGATTTTCGAGTATAAATGGGCTTTAAAACCTGATCTGCGTTTGAAGACGTTTTTGAATCGCTCTAAACTTTCTACGACTTTATGAATACCACAAATTATGCTACTATGTTTTTTTTTATAATTACATATATCGTCACGAAATGAATCCCCGAGGGAGTACCAGAGGTATCTCGGTCACAAGTCATAGTCCACCCTTGAAACACCCGCTTTTCACCGATGATTATTGCATCCTAAACGTGATGTGTGGTGAGCCCTATCACCGTACATTGGGCATAAACCAACAGCTTAACGTGCACCGAGAGGATTGAACCCACGACCAGTGGGTTAGCAGGCGATGAAACTTGTATTTAAAACAAGTTTCATCAAATTATTCCTAGAGTACCCATCAGTGTAGTGACTTCAAACGGTTAACCAGACAAACCAAGACGGGTTCTTCAAAGGGAAATATTCAGTTTGAACCCGGGGCTGTATATTCGTATACAGCGTGAACATTTCATGAATTATGTACGTAAAGAGACGCGTAATCCTTCTGCTTGTTATCAGAAAGTTGTATCCGTTTTATTTATTTTTTTAGGAAAAAGGCTCTCTGTGCCATTTTTGTTATAAAAACTCTATAAAGTATAGCGAAATACATCGTTTTGAATACCCAAAATAGTATCTCGGTAGTATATCGGTAGTTCAATCGGTAGAGCAATTGCCTTGTTAGCCCGAGGATTGTTTTCGATTTTTGTCTTAAGTTTGTCTTGATGTTGGTAATTAATCTTTTCTATCTTTTAATGCACTCTGATACTACTGTTTGGTGTTTCTAAAAATGCGACGGATGACAAAATATCAATCATATTTTAATATTGGTGTACACGGTGCAGATTTTACTAATGAGTAAACCAGGGCACATGTATGATAGCCGTTCCCTATAACCATCAACGTGAAACCTGTGTAACTGTCTCCATAATTTTATTATGTGTAGTTTTGTCAAATAATATTTTATTTTATTATTTATGCTAAACTTGAACCGTTATGCAGAGAACCAACTGTTTGACAAGCTTGAATTTCAAAACAAACTATTCGGGCGTAACTCCTTATGTTAGTGCAATCGAAATCTTAATATATTTATTACGAAATGAGCTTATTAAAATATAAAGTTTCTATAATAATATATAATAATACTTATTTATTTGCGTAAAAAGAACTTATAATTAATACACTCAAAAATAGGATCTTACGGCTAGTATAGTTTGTATAATTCGCTATATATTTGTTGTCTATATATGTTGTATATATTTGTATAATTTGTATAATTATAATTATGTATCACTTTGTACAAATTCAAGTTTGAAGCATATCACAAAAAAGCAAATATCTCGTTTCTCCATACTTTTGGACATTTATGGTTTTAATACAGTTTTTATTTCACCAGAATCATACATACATACATACATATACTCACGCCTGTCTTCTAGAGGGATACTATAGATTTCCATCTGCTACGATCCTGACATACCTCTTTTACTTCTACATCCATGAATCTAGTCATACAAGCTCTTTTATTCAGGGTACTTTTTACTTTGCCCTTCTTCATTATGTCGCCTCTTTGGTCGGCGTACGTCCTTCTAGAGCGGCCCGGTCGAGCTTTACCTTCCTGTAGCAGAATCCTTCTCGATTTAATGAATTGAAGAACATCACGGATTCATGTAAAAAACACCGGGTCAAGTTACAATACTAGATCTGCCATTCACCTTTGTTATTTCTTGAAGTCAATGCCGAAAATAGGTTTTCCTCTGGTCGTTTAGATTTATTTATGCTACTAAAAGCATGAAGGTAAGGGATCTTGAAATTTTCCCAAAATATCAATTTGATAGACAAACAAATCAATTGTCTGTTCAATACATCTAATCATGAAAAATATGTTAGTCAGCCAGTATGTACAAAGCCTAACTAGACGACTATACTATACACTTAGTCAACTTAGACATTAATATTCCAGATAAGCAGTTAAATAAATAAAAAATATTGTCATTCCAAATATACATATAACATCACGACATGAATCCAGGGAGAGATATTAGGGGGTGTGTTCCCAAGGGTGTGTTCCCAAGGGTGGTCTGTAAATTGCACTTCACAGTCACACACCCGCGTTTCACCGACGATTACTACGTCCCAGCGTGATGGATAGTGAGCCCTATCGCCGTACTTCGGGCACAACAAAGGACTAACAGCAACATGATTTCCGAAGCACGCAGACCGAATACAAATATATGCATTTAGAGTATTTGAAACCGCAATCTCCGGCTATTCCAAAGGGTTTAAAAGCAATAACCGAGGGCTAGTTGATATAAAAACGGGTTTAAAAAAAGAAAAGACAAATGTAGCAGCTTTCCCAACTGTTCGTTGTTAGAGTGAGTTATAGTGACACACGACAAGGAGCTAATGCGTGTATTGCTGCTCCAGTGGCGGTAAGAATCCCTGTTTGTGCTTTTTACCACCCTAGGGACGTGGGGACATGAGGGTAATCTCCTGCAGACGCAAGCATCAGTCGTTCCCGCCCGCTTTTAACGACTTTCTTGCAGTAAAGAAGTTTCAAGCATGTAGTCTTTATGCTCCTGTCTGTTTTGAAATCATGACCTTCGTAAAGTAAGCTGGAATCCAACTACTGGACTGATTGTGCAAGCGATCAATCGTTCCAGATCGCAGGAAACTGTTTAGGTGATAGTCTAAGCATGATGAATGAAGGATTGAAAGAGCTTTCTAATTTTATTGTATTTGATTGAATTTTTATCATTTGCAGTGTCATGATATTATAATTTAATAGTTATTTGTATAACAAATTAGTATATTGATTACTCTTTTGGTGTATACAAAATATTAGGCTGCGGTGCGTCCACGTCTTCAGCGTAACTTACTAACGACTGGATTGGAATGTGCTTACATTTCACAAGTGTGACAATAACACTAAGACCCAAAAACTCTTCGCTGACGTGATATTTTGAAACAGGCAGAAAAATACGAACCGTAGATCTACTTAGGATATCTGCGGAACAAAACGGAACAAAGAAACTCCGTATACGACTAGCAAACTTACACAAAACCTAGTATTTTCTTGCTGTTTTATTTTTTTCACCATCGTCCGGGGAACGTGAGTTATGGTGACACTTTGACCCACTACAAGTGGCTGCACAGTTTACATACTCGTATATGTAATTTTACAAGAATTTTAGAAGTTGTGTAAATGTAAAAAGGCTTTTCAGTCTTTACAAGACAAAAACATAATCTCAAAAAAAAAAGCAACTCATAGCTGAGAACAATGACATAGTGTATTTATAACGTGCTCAGAAAATTAAACCTCTATTCATTCATGCTTTACTGATTATACTGAACCACTTCCGTAGGTTAAAAAACTTTGAAACAAAGCGAATCTAAATTCACTTATCCATATTAATGTTAATTAATATATATATGTGTCCAAAATTTCCCTTTCTTTTATTTATTTGTATAATATTTAAATTGCTAGGTAATTGTAATTTTTAATTAGTTTAGTTTTGATGTAAATTGTTATTTAAGTTTTACAAGTAAAGTTTTATAATTATTTCCATGTTAATTAATTAATATCTTATGACTTGTTATTTAAACAAAAATGTATCTGTATCATCTCATCACATATAAATATAATACATTGTATGTCACCGTATGATTGTAAAATCCGGTACCTAATTTAAAAGAACATCATTGTAGATCGAGAACAATTTTATTTGCCATAGTCGTGAGTTTTTTTATTTTTTATTTACAGATTTATTCACGCTTATAACAAATCCAATTATTTTGAAGCTACTTAAATATACAAAAAATTACTGGTTTTGTATTAACTACATTACTTGCATACAATATTTTTAATTGAAAAATACTTTACTTACATTTTCTGACACTGAACAAACAATAAATGGATACTTATACACAGAAAGATTATAAATGATAAAAAAGACCTTTTCACTTTTTACTCATTATTTAAAAACAACGTCGAAATAACCTCTAAAAAGGCTTCACATTTCACAGGAACATTCAAAATCACATTTCTGCAAACATTTATTTCCTAGCGCAAAGCCAGCAAGACTTCGTAAAATAGCCTCGAGGCAAATAAAATTTAAACACACAGTGGGGATAACTCGGTTTTATGATTGTACAACAAATGAAAAAGTACGACTTTTGTCCAAACCCTCTCAGAGGAGAAACACTGTGCAAATTCTTGCGTTATTATTCCATTTGTTCCATTTTATGTGGTTTTTATTGGCGATATAATTATATTATTGCATGGTGATGAGGTGAAATGTCTGGGGGCCTAAAATGGACATAAAGAGATTAAATTTTATGCGCGACTGGATTGTTTGTTTGGTTTTATGGGCATTTGCTGAAGCAGGGCAAGTTATTACGTTTATTAGGTGTGTACTCGTATATTCTTGTTTACCACATTTTCGAGTCCATTTTATTCTCAATAAGTAAATGTTGGGAAATTCTTTCTCTATCATAAACTGGGTAAGCTTTTTCTGGTGCATGAAAGAAGCCTTCCCCAAAGGCGTAAACGGAGATACAATTGAACCATTCCAAAAACGCCTCGCACTTCCTAGATAATTAGATCAAGACCAAACTAGGTATTAAAACACTCGTTTGATACTATTAAGGCGAGGCTATCTAGAGAAATCTGTCCTGCTTCAACGCTTTCATTTTTCAGACAACTCGCGGTTTCGATGTGTTTTCATTATTAGAGGAATGGGTTAATATGATGGCCGTTTTATATCACATTTTTCACGACGTTTATTTTAATATCATTTTTAATGTCGAAAAGTTAATATAGCTCAAATGAAATGATATTCAGATCATATTACACCTATCTTTGCGATTTAATTGGATCGAGCAAAATGTAAGTAATCGTGTATCGAATGGCCGAAATATTAATATCAAAGAGTGAAATATGACATATACTTCTAACAAAATTTAATCATCGCTATTTATTAGTTTAAAATTAATTTGAAAAGAGACAAAATGGGATAACCCCCCCTTAAAAAACTCGCCCTCGTGTTTTAATAACCTCTTTATGTACCAGTTTCATACTACTATTTCATAATCTCAGTGGTTGTTTTTAACTAAAAAGTCTTTTTCCACCACAAACAATAGCTAAAAATACCTGTGGGAGTCAAACCCGGGTCTCACAACAATATTGCTTGTCGGAGCCAATCGCTTCATCGTTATATTAATAAAAATAGAGTACAAACCGGAAAATAGCCGAGGGATTCTAAGGTGGGTAACACAGAGTAGTTAAAAGACGTTTACTTTGCATCGTACGTGGTATTCTGTGATTTACTACACTTATGTTTTTATAATGTGCCATCATTTCCTTTTTCCAAGAATAGGAAAGACGATCAGTGGCAAAATGGCGCTTTACGAAGGGACTGTAGCGAGAAAAAAAAGAAAAGACGAAGAAATAATAGTTTTCTGTTTTCAATAGAATTCTAAGAAAAGTGCAGTAGTAATGCGCTTCGACACACTCGTATTTTTCATTTTTTTCATTTGCTGTGTGCTATAGAGCAGGTCCGCGTATAGAGCGATCCGCGTATTGAAAATATATATCTGTAGTTAACTGTTTTTTTTTTTTTTTTGGAAAGTTTATATACATAGTTTTCCAATATAAACCATTATTCTTAATGGTAGTGGATAAATATCTGTTACCGCCTTAACCGTGTCTGCGAATAATGCTATTAATATATCTACTGTTCTTGTGCTAGAACGTCTCGTGAACTAATCTGGAGGTAGCGATTTCAAATCCCGCAGGGGTACATTTTTGTCCGGTCTGCGTACTTCGGAAGGCATTTTATGCTGTGGGTCTACATTTATGCGCAAAGTACGGCTATAAGGCTCATCACTCGTCACGCTGGGACGTAATGATTGTCGGGGAAACGTGGGGGTGAACCAAATGGGGAAAGTGACTTGCGTTTTACAGTCCACTCTCGGAAACACCTCGGGCACAGTATAGATAACAACTGTGGTTTAACTATGCGGTGACCTTGAAATCAATACCTACGGCCGCTCTTGGTGCATAAACACGCGCTAGGGCCGCCAAATGACTGTTTACGTATTTGACAATGCTATATGACTCCTATAAAAGTTGTATTTAAGCAACCATACGATGCACAACATATGTAATAAATATATACATCTGTAATTTCGTGCTATAATTTACGTACGTAACTGCGGTGCGACCGCGACTGTCGTAAACCGAGTTGAACTGAGTTTTGGGGGGGGGTTCGTTTCGGCCCGTTTGTATGAAGATAGAATACTATTTGTTATTTATACTATGCCTCGGGGATTAATATCGTGACGATGATTTTAAATATCTGTTAAAAAAACACGCTGTCCCATTTACGTCAACCAACATACACATGTCATTTGACGTACACAAGAACTAGCAAAACTTTTGCAAATTCGGCATCGAAAAAATGATTTTTTTTCCCAGTTTCCGGTTTTTGACGAACTTCTTAAACCCACTTTTATTCCCTACTCTTCACAACATAGTGTGATCCCCTGTGGTATGACTCCTCGATGAAATCTTTTACTTATCATTCATTTTGTACACGGAACCTTCCATCTACTTTATATTAACTTTCTTGTTTTTGCAAACATCATCCATTATTATCTGATCAGGATGGATGGAAGATATAATATGGACAGAGGGTCAAGAAATATCAATCAGTTCAGACTAGGGTTGCCAGATAGTATCTTAATGTCCACACATCGTTCTCCCTCGCCTACAGAATTATATATTTTATTGTTTTCAAAATCGCCATCTACACTAACACTGCTTAGTTAAAGATAAGAAATTCAAATATCAGCTTAAATTCCTTGCGTTTAGTTTTATTTTCAAATGATCTAATAATTGACATGCATAATGTGCCTGGTAACGAAAAAAAAAATATTTTTTATATATAGCAACCCTATTTCTTACGAATTTTATTTTACTATTTCTGCTCACTAAAAAGTTGCTTAGACATAGTGTTATTACCGGGTATAAAAAAACACAACCTGAAATCTTCACGTTTATAAAAATCTGTGCTCGTGTTTTTTTGCGCTTACATTAAATTAATTACTTAGGTATGTCAGATTCATAAGATTTCTAAAGCGTAAGGCAAATTTCAATTAAAAGAACTTATACGTTTTTTCTTGATTTATTATTCCGTTTAATCAGTGCAGCATCTAGTCTTAGTTGCACCATGTTCATTTACTTACACACGGTTTATTTTTTGTGTTATCAGATCACTAAATAGTCATTGGTGACTTCTAGTATAAACGATAATTAATATTTAGATGTAGAAAGAGATTGCTTTAGTGCTTTGAAATGAAAAATAATTATTTCTAACAGAATTACGTCCCGGCAATTGTCTAAACTAGCGTTGACTTAAGAACATTGAAAACAACGATTGACCAAAATTTGCGTCTTTCATATTTCCCCCGTATTTTGAAGTCGCGAAAATTTTCCACTAATTTAAAGTAGCTTGAACCGGCTTGAACGCTTAGTCGGAGTTATCATAACGTTTTTAATATTTTTCTATGACTTTCATTCTCAAAATTTAATGTATTGGGGTGATTTATTTTAAGACAGCTTAATTTGTGACGAATTTATACCAGTAAATTTATTTTTGCGTTTTAGTTATTTCTTACGATTTTACTTTAAAAATTCAGAATCAGCCCATAAGTTTCGTGGAGTAGTATTATAATAAGACGGTACACGCCTCAATTTCGTTTCTAAATTCTGTGAAATTCTTCGACGTTTCGCCTTAAGCACTGAGTTGTACCCTGCACGCAATATCGTATTTAGAGAATCAATTTTATTACACATAAACCGTTGTAAAAAGCACCTCGTACTTTTGAACGACCCATCGGCAAGAAGGCAACCTTTGCTGTGATAGAATAAGGTTCAAAATGCTCCTGTTTTTTGGGTGCCTAAGTGTAAGTTTAGAAGGTTGCCGTAATAGCGTGAATACTGCTTGGCTGTTATGGAAATACGTGAGCGTTTGATGGCATTGGTATTTTTGTGTTTTGAGGCTGTATTAAGATAGTAAATATCTAAAACCCGATATATTCTTTCAGACGAGTTAAGACTCAATTTATCATTGAAATAAATAAAAAACGCGTTATTTTTCAATCCTACCCTCGCATATAAATATATATTATAATATTATTTGTGTAAAGGAGATTTAATACCAGAATACTGCCTTATCGTAGCTCGAACTGAATTAATTTCAACGGCCGCTGAAATAGCGTTTTATCTTTATCGATAGAGCAGACGTGTTAACACCACATCGATAACTTTTATAGTTCTTAAAAATCAATAGCAAAACTGAAAGCTACCCAAAAAGGCAATAAAATGATAATCGAATCAGTAACAATATTTAATTATATCCGAAACTGTAGGAGAATTTATAGGCCGAATCCTTACAAAAACATCTCTAACATATTTTAGTGAGCGATTTTTACGGATTTTACGATAGATCATAAAAATATTACCGGTCGGTCGTAAATGGGGAAATTTGACCGAAAACGTGCAGTTGACTTTCCTTAAATAACGGTAATAAAAATATTTCTTACATATTGTTATAAACCGATTTTTTGTGGACAACTATTATATCAGAACTTTTATATTCGGTAAGCCAAACTCAGAAATAAAAATACTTTTACTGATTATTTGGCATTCTAATGTATTGTTTAGGTCATGAAAATTATACTCTTTTTTTTAAATGTTATATTAAAAGCTTAATTTTCAATTCAAAGATATGTATGTTACTATCAGTGAAAACCTTGTATGTACCAATTTTTACTTGAGAGTTACTATATTTTGTTTTTATACTGCTCGTTTTACCAAGAATAAATAAAATAAAATTAGGGAAAGTCATAAATAACGAATATTATTTTGTTTGCTTTTACATTTGGTTTGGGTTGATAATGTTTGTTGTAACTCTTCACTCTTATTTACTCTAAAGTTGTTTACATCTACGTTTATTAAGAAATTATACATTCAAGTTAAAGTAATTACAGCTTCGTCGACTAAGTAGTATACTTTACAAAGTTGCTTAGCTTCACCTATGTATAAAACAATAGGAATGTTGCCAGTATTTATGTATTTAGAGGCTTTGTTACCTAGTTCGAATGGAAACGAGGATTTTTTTTTTGTTTTGTTCCGGGAAAAGAGACTTTTTTTAAATGAAACATGTTTTATTCGTTTTTGTGTACCAGTCACTGCTGACCTACAATAAATCTGGCAAATCGTGTTACGCCCGTAACGCGTCTATACTAGATTTGAAAATAGGATAAAACGCCAGTTTTGGCCTATCAGGTTTTTTTTAATCTGCACGTCCATTTTGCTTTCTTTTTGTCCAAATTTTGTCTAGTAAAATGGGTTTCATAGTTCAGTAGTAGTCGACTACTGAACCGAGGTCGCGAGTTCAAATTACGTATAGACACATTGTGTTCGGTGCGCGTGCTTTAGAAGCCATATTAACTTGTTGGTTCGTAGTTGTACACAATGTACGGCAAAAGGCCTTAACATACCACCCATGGGTGGATGGGACGTAATAATTGTCAGCGAAACGTGACTGAAACACCTGCGACACCCCCTCGGGGATTTATGTCGTGAAGATGTATTATTTTCCATATTCAAACAAAAGAAAGCCATATTAAATTCCCCATAATCACCTTCCGCATATCCAATTCGATAAAACCACAATGCAGACAAAATTCCCCTCTCAAAGACAAATAGAAACTGAGCCTTTCAACCAAAAAGTAAAGGAAGAAAGACGACGAATTTAATATATCTAATATACGCGCTACACATCCATTCCGTTTATGCCTAAAAACCATTTTGCATTGACACTTAGATGTCTTCTCCTACATCCTGATTGAAGATCAAGTTAAAATGGTAAAAATACGCATGTCCAATTTTCCGAAATGGAAAGGTCTCGCCCTTGGGACACGCTTTCACAATAAGACTACTCGAAAAGTCCGTTATTTCATATCTTTGTTTTAGTTAGCTTAAATATAAGGTTAATAGACATCTAAGCTTACTTAACCCGGCTTGTTACTAATTTACCAACGTTTCTTTATGTTGTAATCGTATTATACTTATTTACTGTTGATGTAAATCAAATGTTTATTGTTCGTGATTTTGCATGTTTGTTTTTCGTTTCTGGTGGTATCTGAAATAACTGAAGTGCTTTTTTTTCTATCTAATTTCTCAATAATTGCATTATCTATCCTTCATTAATTGTTATCTATGTATGCGTTATGTGTCACATATAAAAGTCAGGCACACACGATCGCATCCACCTTTTGCTACGGCGTAGCAAGTGAGACAATCTCATTGCTTTGTAGATCCGCTACGCCGTAGTCCGAACGCAAATACGCGTCAGTGGCAAACAGTGAAACAGGCCCCATCTGTGAAACAAGGTCTCAATTCTTAGTTCTGGAATGTAATCAAAGAAATAACTAACAAGCAAAAGATTGTTCCTAGTCAGAAAATTGTATTTGCAAATATTGTCTTCGAAAAAAGATTTTTCGAATTATATTATATTCGCTTTAAAACAGTCGAGTTTGCAGTTGACGCAAATTCTTAAAAATACCTAAAATTCACAGCTATAGTATATTATGTGAGTAGCTAAATGATGTAGCCTGGGTTAAAAAGGGTTAAATCGAGGTTTTAGCAGGACTATATGGCAAATTTTATCTGTTAAGAAATACAAAACCTACTGTGGCTTTTTTATCCAGCTGAACTTTCTTGGCTTAAGGAGAAAGAAATCACACTTCCCGCTAACAATAACGTCTTTGCTTCTTGTTTTCTTTAAAACTATGGAGATATATCACTGGGAATGTTTTTACCACAATCAGTGTCGTTTTACCCTGTGAGCTATCATCTATACAGGATGTAAATAATCGGTTTTTTATATTAGACTGCATATTTTACTGATACTGATACAACTTTTCCAAAGAAACATAACTGCTCAAGTAAAAAAATTAACCCATTAAAAATTCGTACGAAAATATCTTTCTTAATATCAAATAATCAACCTTAAATAATCAATTGTTCGAAATGTTGCCCAGTGTTTCCAATACATAGCCTGATTCGACCTCTCAAATTTAGAAAATGTGAACAGGTACCATTAATATACCTATACGTATAGATACGTATAATATATCTGTCAAACTAAAAAAGTATTTTTTATCATAAAAAACGCTTTCTCAGTTTGACCCGGGTAATCAGGTAATAAAATAGGTTCTACTAGTAAAGAGGTAGAGGCCCTTTATAGCACGACTATACATAAGATTGTAGATCAAAGGCCTTTCCGGATCTAAGAAGAGGACATAAAATCTTGAAACTATGATAGAAATAAATTTCTATATTTTAAACACTTGGCGATTTATCCATCTATACTATGTAGTTATAAAGTAGTAAAAACAGTCGTGCCTCTACATTGAATATTTTCGTGAAAATTCAAATAAAATGGTTTATTAGTGATGTACGATAGCCAAAACTATCATTTTAGAATTTTTGTCTGTCTGTATATTCCGTTTTAACTGGAGAACCACTAAACGGATTTGGATGCCGTTTTGTTTTAATATCATCGTGGGACCCTGGTCAACATACAGGCGTTAATAAAATAACGCTCAAGCCTAAAACGGGACAAAGATTGCCTAAACGCGGGCGGAGCTGCGGGGAAAGTCTAGTTAACATTATATCATTGCCGTATAAAACGCACTAGAGAAGTAAATCTGGATGTGAGTAACTCTGAACCGGGATTCGAACTCGGGTCTTCTCACTTTTAAATTTACTTTTTGTACGTTTCTAAACTGCAATTATATAATGTTAATATTGCAGCTTTATATATATTAAATAAAATATTTGTCCTCACAATTTTTTTTTGCAAAATGCTTATTTTATTTTCATGCTTTGCATTGATTAACACCGTTTATAAAATTATGCAGGTTGTATTTTTAAGAATAATGTTTACTGCACGAATAATTTACATCACTGTGACGGACACACGAAAATAAACTCATTGCGTTTTAATCTTAAAATTACCCATAAAGAAACTTTTCAATCACATTAATAAAAAAATGGTCAATGACGAGTAATGGACGAGTAGAACTCATGTTAGTTAGTTAATAGACTTTTGATTTCAATAAAAATTAAAAACTCATCCGCACGGCGTTTTCAGTGTTTGTTGTTTAAATATACGTATATGGCACATAATATACAGAAAATTCTAAATTCCTGACTAGTTTAGTTTTTTAGATGGACCCCGTAACAAAAATGGTCCAAGGCTGATAACTTTGATGGCGCTCAAATTCTTTTTTCCGGAGATAAAAAAAATATTAAAAAATTTGTACTCTACTCAATGAGTAGAAAAAATAAAAAAATATATTTTCGGCTCCTTTCTCATGTATGGGACTCCCTGAAAATTAATTTAATTAAATTTACATTTCAATATTCGGATTCAGGTCAACATTTTACATACCATATCCAAATTTCAGATCTGTACCTCACTCCGTCTGCAAGCTAGAGATACGTGACATACGGACGAACAGACACACAGCAGAGCGACATTAATAGGGCTCCGTGTTGCCCTTCGGGTACGGAACCCTAAAAATTGGGTCAATACCAAGGCAGACCATTTTAGAGTTCCATATCAAACTGTTATAACATGAAGCTTACACTCGAAATCCGAGCTATAAGACCTTTTCAAGGCGTAAGATGGCCGTTCAAGGCAAATTTTACATTTTACGATCTGACAGTAATATTTTTATTGGCGGTTCATAAAATAACTTTTTGGAATACATTAAAAACGAACGTTTAGGCCCACGTTTTTCGGAGTAATATTTTTAACGTTTATTGACGTATTTTGCATAAGAACACCAGTTTCAGGGAGTTTCAAAGCTTGATATTTTTTTAAACACAGTATTGTTTGGTTGGTTTTTCAATCTTGAAGATTATGTTCTATAAATAAAGTTTTTTTTTCTAACTACCACATTAATATAATCTTTATAGCTTAAGAAGTATGTTTAAATCTTATAATCCCAAGGGAATAAGTAAAATATAATTTGCTTTTTTTAATTTGTAGCTTTTGACCAAACATTTTGTAGTTGAAAAAAAAACATTATTAATCTCACATACCTAATATGATTTCTATATTTTTTAAACACTTGGCGATTTATCCATCGCAAGAAGATAACGAATTAAATATAATATTAGCATAGAAAACAGAAAAGTAAATCTGGACGTGAGGAGCTCTGAACCGGGATTCAAACCCCGCACCTCTCGCTTACCGGGCAGTTGCTCTACCAACTGAGCTATCCAGTTCTCAACATGACCTCCGAATTTACGCATGTGCTTTCCTATACCGCAACGATATATTTAGTTATAAATACACATTACTCTTATCGAAACTATGATAGAAATAAATTTGTATATTTTGATAACAAATCGGGTTCGATTCCCGGTTCAGAGCTCCTACGTCCAGATTTACTTTTCTGATTTTCTATACCGCAATGATATCAATTTAGATTTCTTTCCGCTTGACAATCTTCGATTGTAAAAAATGTTTTGAATTGTGCTGCGAACGGACTGGCGGACTGACTTACACCGAAGCTTAACAAATAGATACCTAGAAATATCGTATATATACTCGGAAATTTGTAAGAAAAATATAATCTCACGTTACATCCGTAAAGAAAGAAACACCAATATTGTAGTAAGAAGAGTTTTCATTTTAAAAAACCTCCTGAAATCCTATATTCAGAACTCCAGATTTATAGACCAGCCAGCGTCTACAGTCTCGAAAAAAAAAAAGAATCGTGGAAATTTCAAATGAATGCGCCCCGCGATCCGCACCATTTCTCACTCCTTTCTCCCTGAATTCATAAGTCGTCGCGTTGGAGTGGCGACGCCGCGCCTCGGGCCCATTCTATACGGAACCCTAGTTATGACTCTTATGATTCAGTCATGACTCCTTTTTACTCAGTCATGAGTGGTGTTGAAGTCTGGGCGGTGTTTCTTTGGGAAACTAGAGCTTTTTGTCGCTAGTTGTTTTGGTCTTATCAGTTAAATTCTATATTAAGTTTTCTAAGTTATGATTTGTTTATACGCGCACGTTATTATATATTACTGGCTTTTGCCCGCTGCTTCGCTCGCGCTGTTTCTTTCAATCGGTCTTTTAAATTAAAACCATTATCAACAGTTTTCAGCCTACAGATTATTTACCAGCACCCCTTATAGCCTATGTTAATTGGGGTCACAACGATGACAATAAAAAAGCGTGGTTTAGTGTTTATCGAGTTAAAACAGGGCATACAAACATACAGAGAGACAGAAGCCCGACGGACAGACAGACAAAAATAAAAAATAAATGTATTTGGTCTCAGTACAGTTTTTTTTCATGAAAAGTTATTCGTGTGAACTAGTACTGGCTTCTGTTCGGCTTCTGGCTTCTTCCGCAACATCATCTTAACACCCTCATAGAGATAACCTGTAAGAAGAGATTTGTTTCTGCAAACTTTTAGTGTAATGATGATCGAAGACCCATATACAGATAGATTCTTACAACTGTAAAAATGCTTTAAACTTATTTTCCTTAATATTAGATTTGTTTTTGTAGTTGTTACTTAGATTGTTACCAAGTTAAATAATAGAACACCTAACTCTTATGCAAATAATGAGCTTAGAAAATTTTATTCATAGCATGCGAAACTTTGTATTAAATTTTCTCAATTGTGAATGCACTATTTTTAAAAATAACTGCGTTGTATTTGCAAAAAAAAAATATTGTTCGCTGATTGGTGTAAGAATGAATTGGTCCAATAACAACGTAAGAAAACGGTGTCACAATATTATTGTTACATGGTTTTTTTGCGATACTGACAAACAACGCAGGTAATTTCAAAACCGATTTGATTATGTAATTAGCTTTTTGTAGCAAAAAATTAGAAAAGAATTTGAATTTTGATTTTCAAAAGATCTTCCTATATCCACAGAAAACTTTGTGATTACTATATTATATTGCGGTGCGAGAGTGGCACGCGAGCCCACTCCACAAACTATGGCGAAAGTACCACCTAAACTTTGCAGTCTAATCTGTAAACATAAATCTTTTTGTCTCGTGTTTTTGTATATGTTGTTGTCTATATTATAATTAAATTGTATGTAACTGGAATTTGGACTTAGGTCTGGCAAATAAAGATTTTATTTATTTATTATATTATAATACACGAAACGTAATCTTGAATTTCAAATAAACACGTACTTGCTTCTCTTTTTACCTTTTTGGTACACGCGTCATGCATCTTTGTGGTTTACAGCATTGCCAAGGCAAAATATTTTTCATTATATATTCCACTCTTTCCTGTGTTTTTTCTTACTGCAAAAAAAAAGAAAGATTAGCCGAAACGTGGCTTGCAAAAAACGCAGCGAATAATTTTCTTTAATTAAAAGGAATGTTGTTGTAATTTTAATTATGAATTTAGAAACGGTGTAATAATATATATATTTTTTGCTTTACTTGGTTTACTCACGTGCGCTCATTGCACTAGCGCCGTACCGACTAGGAATCCAAGTGATCATTATCATCAATAAAAGAAAAGGATGTTTATTTGTCTGTCTGTCTGTATGACAGAAAAGAAAAAGACTTAACTCAAAAGATAAAAATTAAATAAGTTACTTAGAATTGAGTCAACACATAACAGTGATTATTGAAAGGCAAAAAAACTTAAGGTAATTGCGACGGTTCTCGTTCCAAAATGCACAACTTGTGATGGTTTTTCTTATTTTTGAATAAAAAGTAATAAATAAATGTGGTTTATTGCATTACGCGACAATAGTATAGCGTCAATTGAGCTTTTTTGCAATGTTGTGTTATTTTACGCATTACTTTGTAAATTATTCTGCACAACAATTGCAGACACGCTTTAAAGTACTTGCATAAATTAAAAATATAGAAATAAATTTAAAATAATACATACAACTACGTTGATATATAAATAAATGAATACAATATACACAGAACTTGTGATATTGTTCTAGTAATGAACCCTTATATTGAATTCGTTAGACAACATTGCCATCATTATTTCAAATGTATCTTTAATATTAGATATAATTTTTAAATAAGGAAAAAAATCTGATCCGTTGACAGAAAAAGTTTAACACGAACAAACCCGTAAAGGGCGCATAACTAGTTAAAAATAAACGACAGAAATATCCTGCCTTTTTCTGTTTCTTAGTAGTAATAATTCATAAAGTTTATTGAGTTATTTCCGTTCCATAATTACTGAAGAATTAGCTTTTTTATACGGCAAGTAATTTTGGACTTAATTAGAACATCGATTTTGACCGCCTTTAGGTATAGTGGTTTCAGTATAGTGGTTTCAGTAGTCGACTGCTAATCGGAAGGCGCGGGTTCGATTCCCGTAAGAGTGATTCGTGTTCGGTCTCTGTTCGGGTGGCAAGTTAGGCTGTGGATCCAATTTCTGTATGGGGATAGGCCTCACCACCCATCACGTTAGGACGTAGTAAATAGAAAAATGGGTGAAATTCACAGTTCGCACCCAGAAACACATCTGACACATGGTTCATGTCGTGACGATTTTACCTATATGTTTAACTAGTTTATTTATTTATTAAGGGCTAGTTTTAAGTTCATATTATTTCTTAATTTTTAGTTACAAATCAAGTTTGCGTCTTTATACGTATTCACGTTTGTCATGCGCCTTTAATTGACATTTTCTTAGCACCTAGATTTTTCTGGCAGAGATCTCTTTCAGAGATAAACTCGCCTACATCACATTACATTTAAGACTGCTTGTATGCATAACTCTCGAGTGCAATAGAGAATATGAATATATTTTAATGTCCCTGAGCACTGTTTAGTTAGAAAACATCATCAATATGCTTTTGAATATTCGTACATTCATTTTACGTTTTTGGGCATTGAAATTGAATTTGGCATACACGAATCCAATTTAAATTTCGATTTTATTGATCAGCACCGAAAACATTGAAGTACTCCGAAAATAAGAACACAAAAGCTTTTATGAGATGGTAAATTGATCCAAAAAATAAGAGCTGGTTTTATTCCACACGTTTTTCCTCACGAGTGATAAAACATAAAACGTCGAAGCGGGAAGTCTCGCTCAATATAGCCAAATAATGCTTTGTCATTCACGGCTCCCCTTTCTCAAATATGGGATATGATTGTTCACCTAACTCGTGCGTAAGCCGTATTAAAGTCGAAAATGTTACCTCCATGACATATTGTATCTACTTATACCGGGTGCAAATAGACCGCTTCCTTTCACGGAAACCACATGTTATACTGCTCACTCTGAACAACCTTTCCAAAGAAACATTCCCGCGCAAATCATGAACTTTAACGCACCGAGATACGAGCGTGTTTAGAGACAGCGACTTACCTGAAACAGCTGCTCACGCGCAGCGTTCTAAAATAGACCTTCCTCCTGCAAAATAGAGGCCTTAAGTTAAATGTTATTCAGTATGATCAGTTGAGTATGTGGTTGCCTTTATATTTCAGCCCGCGTTTATTCAATCTCTGCTCCGTTTTCGGCTCGGGCGTCATTTTATCAATACATCTTATAGCCTTTATTATGATGACCAGGGTCACTGCGATAATAATTAAGAAAACCGCATCCAAATCCGTTGAACGGCTCTCAAGTTAAAATGGAACATAAATACATACATACAGACAGACAAATATTGTAAAAATTGCACTTTTGGCTTCAGTACTACTAATAAAAATCATTTCAAATTCAATTTTGAAAAAAAAATTCTATGTACAGACAAGAAAACATACAGACAGACAAATATTGTAAAAATTGCACTTTTAACTTCAGTACTACTAATAAAAAACATTTCAAACTCAATTTTGAAAATAAAAATTCTATGTACCTTACAGACAAGAATTTTTACTACTTTATTATTAGTATATAGATTTTGTCGCGCTTGGATGACGTTTCCAGTGAAAAGCCTTTTTTAGCCAAAGATAATAAACCTGGCCATCCAGCGTGGCAAACCGGCTTCCTTACCAGCGACGGCGGGGATTTGGCCAGTATTGTCTACCTATGTAGTTATTTTAGTTTAGATTAGATATATTTATTTTACTGAGTCCATTTTATTATAATTGGAATATTATTGAATATCGTAAAATGTTGTTCAAAATGCAATCTAATCCCATTTTGTTATTTTTTATTATATAAACATAAAAGTTGGTTTGTCAATCAACGAATCGCAATGAGAAACAAAACTACCTTTTTAACTGACAGATGGCTATACATATAGTGTAGCCTCTAACGGTCTGGTACGTTTATTCCATCAAGCATTTCACAGTCAAGAATAACAAAATATGTTTATCTAGGAAGTGTGACTTCCGAAGTTTAATTTCGAAGTTCCATTATTTTTGTTACTTCCTCCTTTTCTAACATTTTCGGGTGTCCTTTGTATTTCTTTTATGAAATATTTACACATATATAAGGTGACTTTAATTCATGCAGCCAAACTCATACTGTAGGCTTGATAAGTGATCAGTAACAGGGATCGATAACACTTTTTGCAAATTTCGCAAAATAAAATCTTGACGTCCCATAGTAATTAACTCGGGGCAGGGCTTGCTTCTGTAAAGAATACGAAAAGAATTTCAAAAAAAGAGTCATCTAACCTTGTTACTGAGCACCAACCGAGTCTTCAGTAAGAATTTGGCTGCATAAATTAAAGTCACCTTATATACACGAATATATAGGTACATACCCTTAAGCCAGTCCCCCAGAAGTGTAGGCAGTCGGGTGTCTGAAAGAGATCGCTTTTTAGTGATAAGACCGCCAATTGTACCCTGCTTTTACTTTTGAAATTGTCGGTTTTTTGTGTGCAATAAAGAATATTATACCTATATTGCGTCTCCAACTGTTATGATTCTTATGATCCTGACACAGCCTCTTCGCTGTCTAAATAATTACATAAATTAATATTCAATTAAGTGTGATATGTGTGAAGTGTGATAAGTGTGAAGTGTGATAAGTGTGAAGTGTGATAAGTGTGAAGTGTGATCTCAGAAAAATAAAGCATTCATTTTCAGTGATTTATGTTGCTGCCCGCGGCTTTGTAAAAATATGTTTGTTTAATCATTAACCCTTGAAAATAAACCGTGGCACCACAGGCAAATATGCTACTTGACACGACGCCAAGGATAAATCAAATTCCTTGTGCTCCGAACAGGTAAACTGTGCCCCGACCCGGTAAACAACTCAGCAGACAAACAAAATATTTTTCAGACCCCTCAAATCGGTGTATACTCGTATGTTGCGGGCCAAACCAGATATTAGGAAAAACTAGTTTTGCCTACGCCAAACTGGATATTAGGAAATTTTTGAAACCTTTTAACACAGGGGCGAGCCGGTAGATTGAGTTAGAAGTTGAGAACGAAGTGGAGCGATCGCCATACGTAATTCGTGTTTTTCTTATAAATGAAAACCCAGAAATCAATTTGGCCTTGGCAAAACTTGTTTGGTTTAAAATCGGGTTTGCCCGATAACATAAACATTTATTCGGAAATTGGTTCGATAGCGTTGATCTAATACTTAACCAGTAAAATGGTACAGAGCCACGATCTGTACTGTAAGCTATTACGTTACTGATAATGAGAACTTAACAGATTAAGACCAAAGCAGTTCGCATCGCCAGACCAACAAACGACCTAATTTCAAGGTTTTAGAAGAACAGAATACCCCACATCAGGAAGAAAACAGTATTCAGATCCCCGCAAAACTGTTATTTATTCATCCTAATCCTTTATTGCACACACAAAATTAATAATTACATTGAATCTTACAGTCTATGTAAATAGGTGAGCTTATCTCTTAAAGGGATTTCTACCAACAAACCCTTACTACAACGTAATAAAAAAGTACTAACTGTCAAGTACATAATGCACGTTCTTACCGTAACAGATTCTTCTGAAGTCATTCCTTGTACCGAAGAAAAAAAGTTTTCATGTCGCGGTTTACGATTATTTAAGCGAAAATACTTACTTATTATTTATGGTTTTAAACCTTTCTAAACTTTTCCTAATCAAATCAAATCATTTATTATCAGGCATCTGTGACCCATAGAACCTTACAAACTAACATATATTACGGTATATTGATAATTACAAAACTGAGTTAGTTAATAAAGCTTGTTACTATGTTAGTATCACTTCACTTTTGCACTATGTCTTTGTGCTGCCCTGTGACACTTGTCCGCGGAAGCGACGAAACAGCACGCCCTGCGGCCAAAATTGTTCTTTTCTAAAACCTTAATAAATTTTGAAATGAACGGATAGTTATTTCATGAAACCATTAGTTATTTATCACATCACATTAATATATTATTATAAATGCGAAAGTTTGTGTGTGTGTATGTCTGTATGTTTGTAGCTCTTTCATGCTAAAACGGCTGGACGGATTTGAATGAAATTTAGAATGGATATAGCTTATACCCTAAATTAACACATAGGCTACTTTTTATCCCGGTAAAAAGCATGTCCATCTCGTGGAGCCGCGGGCAAAAGCTAATAAAATTAATTAAGAAAATTTACATTTTGCTATTTTTATCCGTAATCCGTCCCTCTTTAACTCCGAATCTTTCCACGTGGAGTAACAATGATTGATGCAAGAGTAAGCTATCCTCTTAATTAATGAAACTATAAAACAATTCCACCAAACTTATCCATCACCACATCAAAATTAATACCTCCGCCCAACTAAAATTATATTCGCAATTAATTTTAATCATCCATTAGTTTCCATCAAAAAGCAAAACTGCAAAGTTTGTTGAAATTTAACGGTTGCGTTGTTTTAATTAAGATTTCGTACATTCTCCCAGAATTAGACCCCTTAAATCTGTATGCGAAACAGAAATACTCTTATTCCGTAGTGTTTAGAAGCTACATTCGATTAATCAACCACCTGCACAAATACATACACATGTGTAAAGTTAGCATCGTGCTTGTAAGTGAGTAGGTAAGTTTAAGTTTATTGTATCGTCAAAGGTGTAAAGCTTAGTACGGTGAGATTTGGTAAGCTAGTAGATTTATATGTCACTTAGTATCTACGTTGATACTCTTCTATTAATATTGTTAAATACTATCAGAAAACACGTAATTGGAAGAAAAGAACTGTTGAGTGTTTATACTTATACTGATGCAAACGGTAACGTCGGACAAAACCACTTATTAACCTGCCGAAACTTTGAGGCTACCGGTAAAGTTACCATTAGATACTTCCTAAAACTGGCTACCCAAGTTTCTCGGTCCAAACCACATTGTTTTAGATACGAAAACCATTGGCTGCTGGTTCTATTCTAGGGAGAATCACAGTTAGCGATAACATTTGCATTTTACCCGCAGATTTTACATTTCAGCGGCGGCGCGTTCCGAAGTACCATTATTAGTTTTAGCTGGCAACAAAAACACGAAATTCGAAATGGTTTAAAGTTAAGACATTATGTACACATTGGGACGTAGGAACTAGATACTAGCTGGACCATGGACAGAAGCAGAGAATATACGTAAACGAGCGGAATCATGCGAGAGGATTGCTCTATGGGTCCGCATTTTTCGCGGATATGTCTTTTTTGTACCTGTATCTTGAACTAGCAAGGTTTCTAGACGCGTGTTCCACTTTAGTTTGCTTTTCCAATATGGCTGCCACTAATGTATATGGAAATTTAATGCTCAAAATGTGTAGTCTTAGGTAGTAGTACATTTTGACTAACTGTTGACTGAAGTTTTAGTTTTACTGCTGTATTCTTGGAAGGACATTTCGCTTTTATTACCTCTACCCTTCGAAAACTATTTTGCAATAAAAAAATGAGTTTCGACTACCGTAATTTTGACAACATTAAGTACACTGATGGCTATAGGAAGGTCATTCCTACGATGTAACTTGTGACAATAACCTATTTAGGTAAGCCTATTTTAGGAAGAAATATTTTGTTTTTAATGTAAAGGTTTTTTCATTTATTCAAATTTGGAATAATTTTGAATTTGTATGCGTTACGTAGTACAAACCGTACGTCTCGGCATCCGGCTTCCAGAAATGTTCTGGAAATCACATGTGAGGCAGTAAGCTGCTTTTCATTCTCCCCAAGGATCCCTAATTCAATATTGCTACGAGAGGCTGAATGTTCAAAATCCCAAATTAAGGTCGCAAGCAGTTCCCAATTTTTCTGAATAAAGTATAAAATTCAGGCTTCGTTTGTGAAAAATCATTTGGGTGCAGAGTATCCTTTTTGGTTTAGAAATTATTGTTATTCTTTTGCTATTTTATGTTTGTTTTTACATTAAAATATTTGTCTTACGAAAAGGGCTGTATTTTCCACCTCAATATATTTTTCACCTTAATGCTAACCAAAGCCGAATTGGCTAAGCTGCGCTTAAGGCAAGGGTATTCAGATAAATATGTCCTGCTCCAACGCTTTCATTTTACATTTGTCTATCCCGCTCAGGGGAAGCGGACCGCTCAGAAAGTGTTTTTATTTATTTTCTATATATCTATAAAAAAATGCATGCATAAACAGTGTTTGTGTGATATTAACTGCATTTTCTATCTATTAAACCCTTGAGAATGCCTTTTAGGCGAAACTATATTGGGATGTTACAATTTTTTCAAGTGTATTATTCACCTATGATGATGTTTCAGCGAGCGTTGAATCACAAATATTAACTGATATTTAGATCATAGTTTAGACCTATCTTGGCGATTTTATAGGATGCAGAAAAAATCAAGTAATCGAACGTGAAATATGACATGTATTTTTTTCTAAATTTAACTCCCTGTTGACCACAAAAGAATAAACGTTATCCGGAAAAGTCTGGGAAACCCTGCCTTTAGTAACTTTTTACCTCGGTATAAAATGCACATCATAATACTGTTTTCCTTACTTTTGAATAAAAAGTATGCAATAAGTGTGTTTTAAAGCAACTTGCGGAAATAGTTTATTAATAATAAAGTCTTCACAAAAAAATTACATACTTTAATGTATTACATTTTGTTTGCATTACATTAACAAACTTAAAAGCGTGTTTACAGTTGTAATGTAATACAGCTAAAATGTAACGCATAAAATTGAATAATTTTCATGTGATCACCTAACTATTAACAAGAAGGTGCGCGAATTGCTATAAAACGTATTTATTGCATACTTTTTATTCAAAAGTAAGGAAAACAATATTTTGATGTGCATTTTACACCGAGGTCCTCCGTTACCACCTTAATGTTTGCCGCAAACAGATAGACGGACAAACAAGACTTCCTTTACAAGCTTCCGTTCTTTAATGGAGCCCTAAAACTCTAGTACTTTTCACAAGACCTACATACGAGTATATCCCCCTCTCTATCCCTCCTCCCTCTCAAGCCTAATCCCCGTTTCCCGCGGATTTTAGTTCCGTATCTTTTTTTTTCAACATCAACAAGAGATAAAAACTTTAGCGGAAGCTAACGTTCAGAAACTTCCCGCTGACTAATCTCGCTAAATTCTCGATTTACTTTGTTGCCGTTCACGCAGCAGCATATTTTTCAAAGTTTCGTGCTGGATTTAGCGGACGCGTTTGTTATCGTTTGCGGTTCTACACACGACCGGACTTGCTGGAACCAAGATTCAATTCAATTTACGAGTAATGTAACACAGTCAAAAACGTTACAAAGGTGGATCTAAGTCCATCTCGCCATCAGCCTGTGTTCGTCCACTGCTGGACATAACCCTTTCCCAAATTTCGCTACTCTTGGTGGTCCTCCGTCTTCCTCATCCAGCCGTCACCACAAGGTTGGCCTACGCTACGCTTTGCTGTACGTAGTCTCCATTCTAACGCCTTTCGGCCCCAACGGCCATCATGTCGGCGCCAAATATGGCCTGCCCACTGCCACTTCAACTTACTGATTCGACGGCTATGTTTCGGATTATATCCATCATACATCATCTGATGTATCTAAGTAAATACAGATAATATCTTTATCTAAATTATTATTGAAGTAAGTGATCTCGATAGGACAGCGTGGCACACGGTGGTGTGGTTTTCAAATTTTTGCCCTTTTTGTCAGTGGTTTATCTATATTATATGATGTTTAAGTTTAGAAATTGCTTATTAAGTTGCTTAATACTATAATCCTTCACGGTCAATGCTGTTCGGCTCTGGTATGAACTTCCGCAAACTCTCAAATATCTTCCTTCTGTATCCTCTTTTAAATATAACTTGAAATTTTTTTACCTCCCTTCTCTCTGAATGACTTACTGACTAAGCTACTTGTTCAATGATGATGATGATGATGATGATGATGATGATGATGATGATGATGATGATGATGATGATGATGATGATGATGATGATGATGATGACGATGATGATGACGATGACGATGACGATGACGATGACGATGACGATGACGATGACGATGACGATGACGATGACGATGACGATGACGATGACGATGTCGATGACGATGACGATGACGATGACGATGACGATGACGATGACGATGACGATGACGATAACGATGATGATGATGATGATGATGATGATGATGATAATGGTGATGATGATGTAAATTTGTACAATAAAAATGCTTCTGTTTTCCCAAGGTTGGCTGGAAGAAATTCCTTGTAGGAATAAGTCTGCCCTTGCCTTCTATTGCCTGTTTTGTGTGCAATAAAATGTTTATTCATTCATTCATTCATTGCAATAAGATTCCCGAAAAGTCTTCGTTGCTGTTTCCTTGGAATTTTATTTTATTTTACTCGCTAGTCTCTTATTTTCTGACGCTGATTTGTGATTTATATAACTGTGAATAAGAAACATTTACTTTTATGGGTTTTCTAAAGGCATTAAAATAGAGATGCATTGATGAAAATTTGTATCTTATTATCTTCAATGCATTGTGTTTTTTGACAAGGTAAAAGTATCCGTCGCAGACAGCATGTCAGTCAGTATAGTGTAACCCTCTCTCTCTTTTCTCTGAATGTTTGTTATCGTTAGTCAAGCAAGTTTGCACCGCTCTGACCGCGGGTCCCGCCATCTATTATTGGTTTAATACTTTTACCGTCTCTCTGCGGCGGTAACTCTCAGGTAATCCTCTCCAGGAAGGTTTCAGGGGTCCCTATCAAAAAGAGAACCTTAATTCGACGTTTTCGGTTAATTTTGTTAAAACTACTCGCCCTGAAAACCAGCCAAATAAACATTTGTTTTTATTTTACCTCGGAAACAAGATTTAGCGTCAGTCACAAATGAAATATTAAAAAACATTAAATTTACAAACATTCCGGGCTGGATTGGGAAAAAAATACTAACTTGTGACCATCGCTTTGCAAATAAATTGCTCGGACACAAACCCCTGATCTCCAACAGTGTGTTTTCAATTACGTTTTTTATGCGACTTCGTAAAAACTGGCCAATATAAGTCTACTTTATAAAAGACACAAGATGTTCCCAACGTGGTATTACTTTCCAGCTTTTATTGACAAACTCCTTGAATCTCGGTCTTAACAAAGTCCTGACCATTGGGAAACTTTTATATCGTTTCCGTTATTGATATTTTTGACCCTGTGTGGGAGATTGTATGTAGTACTGTAATCTAAAGACTACAGATGCTGCTGATCTTAAGATATAAATAAGGTTTAAGAACTCGTACAGCTACGAGTATTTATTGGTACTTTGTAGTTTTTGTATAAGTTTGTCATCTTTTTGTTGTTTGGACAGGCACAGTCTCGATAATAATAGTGGATTTATTCTTATTGGTGTATAATAGTGATAAAAAAACAGTAAAAAACTTCATCCGTGTTAAAAATTGGCTACGAGTCAACTCGTAATATTGTTGTGCGCGTCATTAGGCGGGGTGTAAAACTGGGATAAGCTAAACAGACACAAAGCCTCTAAAAATACAACTCATTCTGAGAACAATAATTTCATCATCATCTAAGCACTACTATCGTATTTTTTTTCGCCGACTCTGTTGTTCTATAAAATTCAAAACCGAGCAATTTCCTTGTGTAAACTTTACTATTCGCGGTTGTAGAATTGATAGAACGTGTAAAAAAAGTAACGCAACGAGATTATAATGCCTTTCTCGTGGTTGTGGGTTCCCACAAGTTTCTATGGAGAGCAGCTGTCAACCATCATCCTTAAAAGGCCACTGAGAGTGATACTCCTAGACATAGAGCGGCTGCCATTGCAAATCCTTTTTCGTAATACATAATTTACATACATACATAATTTTTTTAAATGTTTTTACTTCGATGTGCTGGTTTGATTTATGTCTGCACTGAATGAATAACTCATGCAACAATTCGGGATATTCTTTCCGGGTGTTTTCACTATATTTTTGGAATATTTCACTATATTTTCGGAGCTCTCTTGCCTTGAAGATTGATGTTACGGTTAAATATGAGCCCTCATAAAATATTTTTCCTATTGGTTTCCAGTTTTCAGATCAACAGTTTTGATTTTTAAAGAAGTTTCTTACAGTTTGTTGCCTCTTTTAGTGCATATATATTGTTTACATCCTTAGCAATTTGTTTGGTCAGTAAATTGAAAACTGCAAGCAAGACCGAAACATTTATAGTATAAATTTATTAATGTGTAAATATGTTTACTTCGTAAGCTGATTACAACATACATTTTGCTATGACGTACTCGTACATAACAATGTCAGTGTCGCAAAACGATAACAAAATATTTATTATACTTCCGTTTTTTCGACGCCTATACTCATCCTATGTCCTATACTGGTTGATAGTTCTTTTTTTAATTTTGATCAGGGCAAAGGATCTTTGTCACGCAGCCTCAAATGATTTCACAGAACAATAATGAATATCGAGTAAACGATAACTCGGCTGAATATCTAAGAACATTGCTATTATAGCAGTGCTGCTAAGGCACTTTACCTACTTGTATGTAAAAGACATAAACTAGCACCTGCGTCTTTATTAGCTTTTTTCATTTGCCAGTTACATTAAATTATATCTCCAAATAATCAAATAAAGCTAAAAGCTCTTTATATCTTTTCCTTTAATCCCTAAATATGAGTTCCAACTCAAATGTTCATCACAATGTAATTTTCGTCAGTAATTTGCGCCACGAGTCTAATCAACTAATCATGTCCCCAATGTACGGTGTTATAATACGTACATTATATTGTTGCCCTCGCCATTAACCATTGTGGAATTATTAATCACGTTTAATGTGTATTTCACGCGTCCAGCAGAATTTGCAACGGATTTGGACCTGTGAGGCTCAGAATGTTGGACCTTAAGGGCTTGCCTTTGGTCTTTCAACGATTTTTGTTTAAATATGCTGAGTAAACTAGTTATCTGATCAATTTAAAACTTAGACACGTGTTTTTTCAGACCTTTGTCTTTTCGTTGGCAGGTCGGTTACCTAATTGGACACATTTCACTCGATAAATTTCATTTTTGAAAATGATGCCTTTTTTTAGTTATTAATTCCTTGTATGTCTAAACGGCTTGAGTTTTATGTCTGAAATTACTGCTATAACAACAAAACGTGATTTATTTTTTGATGTCAGGTGAAAAAACTCCTACATCAAATACTTTTTCGTAAAGTTCACTGATTTTGCGTGCCGGCAGCGCGCGAAGCAAGCGTTCTAATGTAGACTTTCTGACAACATACTGAAGATTCAATGATTCAAATATTTATTTGCAAGATTTTTGGTACAAAATAAAGATTACAAATACATATTATGTGTCGAGACCAACAAAAATCTGCCCCTTTAGGCGCACAAATTTCAAAGTTTTACAATCATCAAAATCATAATTATAATGTCTACAAAATTTACACTTTAAGAATAATTTTTTGATGTCACTGTTAATCAGAATTTTTGGTTTGTTTTATGTTTAAAGTATTCACCAATGGAGTAAAAGCAGTTGCTAAATAGCCAAGCATCTTCTTAAATCGGGTAAAGGGTAGCTCTTTTAAATCATCAGGCATTTGAAGTTCAAAATCACTCGGTAAAATTATCGTGCACCAAGGGTGAGGCCTTAACAGGCGACTAATCATTAAATAACAATATCGATAATATTTTAAGCTCTAGAACATTGTGTCAAAATGGAATTGGAAAGAACCAGGGTCACTATAATGATAATAAATAAAATCGCATCCCAATCCGTTGAGTGGTTCTCGAGTTAAAACAGACATAAGACAGACAGACAAAAGTCCTAAAAATTTTGGTCTTGGCCTCAGTATAATTCTAATAATCTGTATATTTAATTTAAAATTTCGCAAAGATATTAAATATAAAAACCGACACTTTTTTACTACCTTTTTATTAGTGTACTCGTAGATGTTTTATACTGCTGGGAAATTCTTTTGGCATGACGATGTCGTCAGTCAGAAGCAAAATGTCTGGTATTTACGTTAAAATTATTAGTTTATCTCATACATATGAACGTGTTTTAACAGATTTTGACTATATTTCTCGCAATGTTTTTACTTCGTAGAAGTTGTAAATATGTTTTTTCTGTTTTTTATGTTAAAATAATATATATAGTTTCCCAAGCGATAAATTTCGCTATAAATAAAATTGTATACAATATAGTACAGTAGTTTTTTGATAAAGAATAGTTTACAACTCAGATAGATTTTCTCTATTTTATCCGTCCATGAACCTGTTTCGTTTATGTGGTAGAGCAAAATCCTGGAAAGGCCTATGTCCAGCAGTGGACGCAACAGGCTGATGGATGGATGGATGAACCTGTTTCGTCCACTGTTGGTTCCAGGATTTCGCCACTCTTGGCGGTCCTCCTGGAAGAAATGCCCATACTCACACACGCTGGGCAGGCAGGTTGGTGAGCGCGGTGCCGAAACCCTTGCACCAGTGACGCCGCTGCCCGTCACCAGTCTGTTTTATATAAGGCCCGGCAATTGGGGATGGATAAACCGCCATCCATCGGTCCCAGGCAATGGTGGGCCGCCTGGTTTTGCCTGAGGTCCTCTTACTCTCCCCCGAATAACTTCGGCAGGATTTGCGAGTAATATGGTGGTACCTCCACAGTCGAGCCCGGCATCATATCTATCACCTAAATCTACTCTATTTTATGCAGGTGTATAATTTTATTACATTCAGAAGCCGAACCTAAATATTTTTTGTATTTTGTATTTCCCGTATTTATTTATCAACTCATTTGTTCATTGCATTATGTATATATAATATTTTTATTCCTAAATTTCTCTATTCTATGCAGGTGTATAATTTTATTACATTTTAGTAGCCCAACCTAAATATTTCGTGTATGTATTTCCTGTATTATTATTATTTTTTTCATATTCTATTATTTTTGTAAAGATTAACTTTGACCTGTAAAAAGTATACTTTATGTATCTATGTGTTTTGAGAGATACTCCTAAAAAATTTGATATTTGATGCAAAAGTTAGTATTCAGGGTATTGTTGAATTAAAAGGTTTAATAAATAATATAAACTTAAAGGAATGATTTTTATATTTCCAAGAAATTTGAAATGTCGTTAATAAAGCCATATCTAATAATGGAAAATTTGTGACACCTGGAAAACATCGTGTTGACTGAACAAAAAGAAATTGGATTAATTTGATTTGTCAGCGTTTTGGCAAACGGTGAAGAAGTTCAAACAAAAGACATTGCCGTAGAGCTGGAGTATTATAAAAGGAATCGGTATATTGGCAATGAAATAGATATTTTCAAATTAATTTTCATTTCCGTTTCTTACTTGAAAAATTTATGCTTATTTATGTGTTTAAGGGGGTAACTTTTTACCTCGGTACAAAATGCACATCGTAATATTGTTTTCCTTACTTTTGAATAAAAAGTTAGCAATAAATGTGTTTTAAAGCAACTTGCGGATATAGTTTATTAATAATAAAGTCTTTACAAAAAAAAATACGTTTTTTAATGTATTACATTTTGTTTGCATTACATTAACAAACTTAAAAACGTGTTTATAGTTGTAATGTAAAGCAGCTAAAATGTAACGCATAAAATTGAATAATTTTTATGTGATCACCTAACTATTAACACGCAGTTTGCTCGAGATGCTATAAAACGCATTTATTGCCAACTTTTTATTCAAAAGTAAGGAAAACAATATTATAATGTGCATTTTTCACCGAGGTCCCCCGTTACCACCTTAATTTAAATGAAGCGACAACAGCAAATATTAAGACCTTGCCTTATTTTATACCTCACTGGCCTTTCTCCTTTGGCTCCGCCCCTGTTTATTCGGAACTCTGCCCTGCTTCCATATTTTATGTTATTTCATAAACATTCCATAGCCTATATTATGTTGACTATTGTCACTATGATGATAATAAAAAAAAACGCGTACAAATCGGTTGTTCAGTTCTCGAGTAAAAACGGAACATACAGACGGAGAGACCAAAATTCTAATAATGGTAGTTTTGGCTTCAGTACAATTTACTAGTACCGCAATTCACATGAAATTAAAAAAAAATATATATCTGTACAGACATGACTTTTTGACTACTTTGTTATTAGTAGAGATATAGATTAAGTACCAACATTAACCAGTTACGAAATAGACAAAAGTTTAATGTCTAGTCAAAGTATTTTTAATAGTACATTACGATACGAGTCGAGAAAAAGTTTCTCGCACGAGTTTCGTATAATATTTTATAGCAAAAGTGCGGAAAATGCCGACTTTACGCAAGCGCTGCGCTTCATCGCTCTCGTATCGTAATGTACTATTTCAGGTATAAACATTTTTCGAGTCGACTAGCCCTTTCCACTGCAACGCCTTCATCTTATTTTAACTCTTTGTTGACGGACCGTATGTTAGAGATACATAATACCGTTGTTCGAATGTAATCCTTTGTGTGTTAGAGGTGTTGCGGGTGTCAACCGAAACATCAAATACTCATAGTGAATATATTGCAGTAGTGATTATTCCATTCCACTTCACTTCTTCGTTGAGCAATTGTACTTTAGATCCCATAATCTCTGCCATATAGGTGACGATCACGAAACCAAAAATTAAACTTCTGAATTCGTCAGTTAAATATTTTAATATAGGCATTCTGGGTCCAACTTTGGTGTCAAGTAAACCGTTGGATCGACACAGTTTTAATTTAAATCCCGATAAAGTTTGGATACTGCAATTGAAAACCGATCCATTAAGATAATTCTGTTTGGGCTGAATAAACGTGTACGTTCAAATAATGTTTTAAAATGCAAAGTTTGCTGCAATGTAAAAAGGGCAGATTTACGATAGGTGCTTGTAGTTTTAGATTTTGCTGATATTTACCTTCGGTCATGTACTGAAACAAAAGTTCATCATTCGCTAAGCAGCTCCCAAAGTTGAAGTAACCCAAAAAGTTTATAACGTGACAGGAATACGGCCTATTTGTTCGAAAACTTCAACATATCATAAGATGCGGATCACGCATCATCAAATACAAAGAACGGAGACAAGACAAACATGTCTCGACAATGCAAATCGATGTTTCAACATCCGGGGCGTTTCCCAGTCCTGGTTTTCGATTCTTTGCGGAGTCAGCGTCGCAATTCGATGGGGGTTGCTACTATGTTTGAATTTGGAACGTCATTCCTGCCTAGCGTTCTTAAACAATTCAAACTATAGCGTTCCCGCCCTGTCAGCGCGTTTCGTTCAAACCTAAAAGAGATTTTCTTTCTTTGTGTTCGGGAGTATTTGTTTGTGTGTTAGTTTTTGTTGAATATTGAACGTTAGCTCTTGGGAATTCGATTGAGTGACAGGCAGAGCGTGGAGCTCGAACATGTCTTATATATAAAGAGCATAGTAAATGTGAGTGGGTTAAGTGTGTTTGTTGTTCAATAAAACATTCGCGATTCGAAGAGATCTGTGAAAGGATGTCCGCATCTTGAAAATAAATGGAAATCTTGTTTAGACTATGTTTTCGTTCAATATACTGCTTAATACATTTTCTATTTTAAGAGATTGCGTATATTTAGCTCGATTTGTTGCCCAAATTAGACACCACAAAATAAAAATAAATGTTTTTTTAATGCAAGTGTTCGTAAAGATCATTTTATTTGCATCAAAACTGTTGGCAAACAGTTTTTCTTTGTGTTTAGATTCAGATACTAACATAGTATTTAAGCATACAATGTGACCTATTCTCATGCAGCAAACCTTAAATTTAGAGTTGAAAAACCTAAATTAATACAAGCTCATTTAACTTTTATCCATCTGCGTTAAAGCCTATTTTGCAATGAAAAGTTTTAGGTTATGGCAGCTCTAAATCTAATATTTGCTACACGAGAATAGGTGTCATTGTGACCTATTCTCGTGCAGCAAACCTTATATTTGGAGTTGAAAACCTAAAATAATACAAGCTCATTTAACTTTTATCCATCTGCGTTAAAGCCTATTTTGCAATGAAAAGTTTTAGGTTATGGCAGCTCTAAATCTAATATTTGCTACACGAGAATAGGTGTCATTGTTACTAACTAAGATATGGATCTCAGTCTAAAATAAATATTTTCCTTCTTTCTTAAAAAAGTAATTTTTTCCACACTAGTGCTTTATTTTCATTTATTTATTTATCGAAAGAAAGTTAGCAGTCTTTCTTATGTACCCTATAATAGATAGACTTGACGGAAATGAACTGCTTTCAGTTTGATCGTCGGACGACACATGCCTACCATTGACAGCAGAACGGAGGTGACTGAAAGTAGCCTACGAACGCATCAAACTGAAAGCAGTTTATTTCCGTCAAGTTGGCAACATGCGTGCAAAGAAAAAGAAAAAGAATGACCACTTAAAGTTCATTTGGAGTATTTATTGTTTGTTTGTTTCCTTCATTATGTTTCCTTTATTGACTCACACTACGCATTAAAAACGTGGTATGATGCACGTGCGTAAGGGCAATCACTTACTCGTAACGTTTAAAAAACTCGCTCTTCGCTCGTGTTTCTAATCGTCGAATTCTCGCTCTTCTTCCATTTTCTTAATTGTAGACGTATTGACGATTGTTCCACCCTTAAATATTTAATTAAAAGCGTGCGTTTGTTGCACATCAATATAATGTAGCTTGAATATTAATTAGGTACTGATCTGCAATTTTAATTCAATTAATCTACAGATTAACAGCTATAAAATTAAAATTCATTTGTTTGAACAGCATAAATTAAAATAAATCGGATGCCAAGAAAAATAACGTGTAATGCAACTGCACAACACAGGTCAGACCACAGTATCTCTACCATACAACCTGGTTTTTTCCTTCATGCATACAACAAAGTGGACTTAAAACTCACCCTCAGCTTTCCGTTGCCAGACTTTATATTCTTTGTGTGTTGCCAGGCTTTATTTGCTGTTGACGTATTCAAATACTGTTTTCAAGGTTCTCTCACTTTGGAATGCATAGGGAGATGATAACCAAAATCGGTAAAGCAACACTGTAATTCCGGCGAAGATACCCAAACAATAGTGCGGAGAAAAAAACACTTTCCTATATGTAAAAAATTATAGGGTTCCGTACCCAAAGCGTAACCAACGGGACCCTATTACTAAGACTCCGCTGTCCGTCTGTCTGTCTGTCTGTCCGTCTATCCGTCTGTCACCAGGCTGTATCTCATGAACCGTGATAGTTAGATTTAGACAGTTGATATTTTCACAGATGATGTATTTCTGTTGCCAATAAATACTAAAACCGGCCAAGTGCGAGTCGGACCTGTGCACTCTCATACAACAGACATGATTTTTTTGCCGTTTTTATAGATAATGGTACGGAATCCTTCGTGCGCGAGTCTGACTCGCACTTGGCTGCTTTTTATATAAAAAATTTACAATAAGAATGATTTAAAAGTGTTCTATTTATATAAAACAGAATAATGGAGTTGATGCTCGTGATTGTTGGCACTTGGTGGAACTTTTGATACATTTTTGATATAATATATTATACGTAGACAACCAAAAAACCATTGTTAATGCTTTAACAGCGAAACCGGTAAGGGAAATAATATAAATCAGTGGACAAGTACAAGTGTTTTTCAATTAAAAAAAAAACAGAATAAATAAATACTATATATTGTCTCCTTCAATGGAGTCATCAGTCAAATAATATCGTATTTATTTGTGTTTTTTGTAATACTTACATATATACTCACACCTGTCTCCCAGAGGCGTAGATCGAGAATACAGATTTGTATGTGAACTTTCCAAGGAATAATTTTTTTTGCGCGATTTTGTTCTCTTTTTTCCACAAACATTTTGTCAGCTAAAAGTAAAAAATATTTGCCAGATCGTCGCCGTCACGTGGCAGAGTCTGGCGGCATTGCCTCTTTGGATTGCCAAACTAAGGCGTTGTACGAGGTATGCCCCAGCCCTTGGGTCCCCAGAAACGTCAACCAGCCGCGAAGAAATTGAAATTGAATTGAAATTGCTAATTGAACCACTTTGTACGGGGAAGTTAAAAAAATATTTAACAAAAATATTTTTTTTTTCTTGAATGTGATGACCAGTTAACGATACACAATCTACCCTAGAATTATTTTTACTTATTTTTGTAGGAGCTTATGTAATGGTAAATTATTCACGAAGGCCCTCCACGTAGGGCGAAACCTGGCTTATCACAAGAGGGCCAAGTACAGGCCCCAGAGGGCAATGTCTAGGAGATCTGGCCCTTCCAACGACGTTACATCGTTGGGCCCTACTGACTGCGCCAGTCTTCAATAAGGATCATTATCCTTTGACTTATAATAAAGGGTTCTCTCTAATAAGGGCCCCTGAGGCCGTGATTAAACTAATAGTCTTAATGACCCTTCAAATTTAGGACCTTATTAAATTTACTGCTTTGGAAATGCTTGAGGACGTATGAAAATTACTTTTGGAGTTCCGTTTTGAATTTAGAACCAAATTAACCGAGCTGCTTTTTCTGTTTAAACAGAGTTCATTTATAACTAGTTTATGCCCGCCGCTTTGCTCGAGGTGTTCAGGATCTGCACTGTTGTTTCTCCGACTAATAAATGGTTACAGTTCAGCTCCTTTTAGTCACAGTATAATAATCAGAGTTCGGAATTAAGTAGAGTTATTTATGTACTTACACTGATTTCATACAGCGAAAGAATAAAGTGGATATGCCTCAAATCCCGAAATTAATTTTAAAGAGCAGAAAAATACCGTGATTTATGAAATAAAAAAGTTATTTACTTTTATACAATCGACAACATTACAAATTAATAATTGGTACAAAACTAAAAACTTAACACAGGATTTTAAAAACAATTACCTTTGCTTTCAAGTTCATTCCGTATTTTTTAAAAAATCAACTGTCATGTCATTGTGATTGTTGACATTGACAGCGAACATAAACATGCCATGTTTTTTTTTTATAATACCTTGGCAATGAGCATCGAGTTTGAAATCCTTAGTTACGACTTACGTTCTTTTAGAATGAGTGAATAAGGAATAATTAAAATTAGCATTAAACACACAATAAATCAAAATGAAAAATACGTAAGCTTTATTTTTACGCAGACTTTCAATGGTTACCTGAAATGAAATGATGTCGATTTAAACTACTGCACGCGCGACGTTGCCAAATTTATATCAATGGCGTGGGATGTCCGAAGTTGCAAAAGTCCAATGCGCCCACGCGCGATGTTGCCACATTTGTATTTCGCACAACATAGCTTGTGAGAACAAAAGAAAACAATAGCGGAAAAGCGAAGCACTCCCCGCTTAACAAAATATTAATATCAATATTTCTACGCAAGTACATAAATAACTCTACCTAAAAAAACGCGACTTCTCGTCCGAAGATATTGGCATAAGTGGAGATAAGACCCGAATTTACGTGAATGAGCACCTTACAGTTTTTAATAAGCAACTGCTACACGCTTGCAAGATAAAGCAAAAGGAGACTTCTTTTAAATTCGTCTGGACAAAAAACTGTCGCATTTACGTTCGCAGAAACGAAAAATGTCCAGCACTGCTAATTTCATCGGAATCAGACATGAAGCAAATGACACCCTCACAATTTTCTTAAAAACATTTGTTTTATTGTCCTCTGTTTGTGCTTTTTTGTATCTCAGTATATTTAAAATTATGCTAAATTATTTTTTAACTGTAAAAAACCTGTGTCAACCAGACATTACTCACCCACACGTACACACCCTATCATTCACACACGCTAGTTTACAGAGTTCTTATTATTTAACTGATATTTTTATTTTCAAGTGCGAGTTATCCCTCACTTACCTACATGACGTGTTATTCATGAGTGTATCAGAAAATTATTCAAATTTAAATTTAAAAATTACAAGTTTCGCTTACAGGTTAAGGCCAAAAATATACTATTATATTCGACCGTCAACTTAAAATATATTACCAAAATGTAAGGGGATTGAGAACAAAGACGACGGTTTTTTACAATAACGTTATTAGTTCTGACTACGATTTGATAATAATTACAGAATCTTGGCTACATGACGGAATTTTGAACTCAGAGCTGGCTGACCTTGATAAATACACTATTCTAAGACTTGACCGTAATACAGTTACTACAGGCGGTGGGGTAATGGCACTGTGTGGTAGGAAATTAGAAGTACGCATGCGTCCTGAATGGCAACGCGCCGGGCTTGAATGCCTATGGCTAACTGTTGATTCTAGAGCGCTGCATACTGAACAAGACTTGCATATCGCAATAGTTTACATACCCGAAAACCCAACACAAAGTTTTCCAAATCGTCTAAAGTTATTCGTAGACTCCCTAAATGAAGTAAAAAGAGGTTGCCCTGATGACTACATGTTAATAGCTGGTGACTTTAATTTGTCCTGTATTGATTGGTCCACAGGCTCCCCAAATCACCTGAAAAATAAATCAGTTGAGATCCAAAATGCTGGTATCAATCTCGTTAATATGACTTACTACTTCCAGCTAAAACAAAATAATTTCTTGAAAAACAGCACTGGTAACACGTTGGATCTTATTTTTTCAAACTTTCCATTAAACGTCCGCAAGTCGTCTTTGGCGCTTAGCAAGGTCGACCAGTTTCATCCTCCCATCGAAATGGATTCAAGTGATATTTTGTCTTTACCTTTACCATCGGCAAAACGTATGAAAGTCTTATTTCGTAAAGGAGATTATGCCGCCATCAACCTTCAACTAAATGAGCTAAATTGGGATGATCTGCTTGCTGAAGGTACTGTAGATGAGGCTGTGGGCATATTCTACAATCAGCTTAAACAAGCAATTAACAAATACATTCCTTGCGCTCTTGTTGGTGGCAAATACAACTACCCTGTCTGGTATAGCAGAGCTTTAATTAACTTGATAAAGGAGAAGGACAAGCTACACTGTAAATGGAAAAAATACAAAAACCCGCTAGATTATGACGCTTTTTCTCTACTTCGCTCGAGACAAAAGATGATTCAGGATGAATGCTACACAGCTTACATCAATGGCGCACAGGCAATGATAAAAAAGAACCCTAAACTGCTTTGGAGCTATGTTAAGGCTAAACGAAAAAATCCTTCGAACTACCCTAAAGTGATGACGTACGAAAATAGGTCCCTTAATGATGAACAAAGTATATGTTCAGCTTTCAGCGATTTTTTCCAAAAAATGTTTGTCCAACCCGCCGTAGAATACCCAGATGCTGTATATGAGATCAAGGTTGAAGTCACTCCCATTTCATCTATCTCAGTCACACCAAGGCAAATCAATAAATTACTTCTTTCACTTGACGAATCAAAGGGCGCTGGAAGCGATGGAATATCTTCATTCTTCATCTCTCAGTGCGCTGATTCACTTTCCATTCCCCTTTGCATTATATTTAATAGGTCATTTCAAGAAGGTACCTTTCCCCATATCTGGAAGATGGCCCATATTATCCCCATACACAAGAATGGCTCCAAACTTCCAGTTGACCGTTACCGACCTATTTCGAATCTTAACATCTTTAGTAAGGTCATGGAGAAGATTGTGCACACTCATATTTACTCAACCGTTGCCAGGAATATACCTGAAGAGCAACACGGCTTCCTTAAAGGGCGCTCTACTATGACAAACCTGGCCGTCTTTACTAGCGACGTTCTCGAGGGCATGGAGAAACACTCTCAGGTTGACGTGGTCTACACCGATTTTGAAAAAGCATTCGATCGTGTGGATCATGTCATCCTCCTACGCAAGCTCAGGACGCTGGGCATAAATGGTGACCTCCTCAGATGGGTTACTTCATACTTGCGTAACAGGAGCCAAGCAGTTGTAGTTGGTGGACACAGATCCAATTTTATTCAGATACCTTCAGGTGTTCCACAGGGATCCTTATTGGGGCCGCTCCTATATATATCTTACCTATATGATATTGACAAATGTTTCAGGCACTCCAAGTTTCTATTGTACGCTGATGATAAAAAAGTATATATAAATATTGAGTCGATCGAAGACTGTATTCGCTTGCAGAGTGATTTGGACAGGTTGACATTATATTACACTGAAAACCGCATCAGCGTTAACGTACTAAAGTGTAACTCCATTAGTTTTACTAGAAGTCACAATGCCATTACCTTTGACTATAAACTCAATCAAATTAACCTTGCAAAAACTAAACTTATTAAGGATCTGGGTATAATTTTGGATTCTAAACTAACATTCTCTCAGCACATAGGAGCTGTCGTGGACAAAGCTTACAAGAACCTAGGCTTTGTACTCCGTGTCTGTCAACCTTTTTCGGATACACATTGCATTAAAACTTTGTATTATGCTTACGTCCGAAGTGTTCTCGAATACTGCTGCCATGTTTGGAATCCGCAATACATGACACATAAAAGAGCAATCGAAAGAATTCAACGTATCTTTCTGAAACACCTTAATTACCGTAGTCAGCAATGCGGGGGCGATTATGATGAATGGTGCGACCGTCATGAGGTAATGTGCCTGGAAGACCGTCGCACACTTCTTGATATGTCTCTGCTGCACGATGCGTGCAGTGGAACTCTTAATTGTGGTGACCTTATCGGTAAAATTTTATGGTTCTGTACTCCAGTCAAACGCACAAGACACACACCACTTTTTCATGCTAGTTTTAACCGAACTAGATATGCCAAAAATTCTGTCACACAACGGGTACCCACAACCTTCGACAAAAAGTTCGACGAACTTGATCCATTCCATGTCTCCAAAGAAGTATTTAAAAAACAAGTACATTCTGTACTACTTCGATAAGTAAGTTTACGCTCCTCTTGCAATTTGCACATTCCTACATACCCTCTCTATCTTTAACACAAACTCTCAACAGAATAACACTACAACACTAATCATATACCTTTTACACACGTTTATACACCTCATACTCACCCTAACACACAGGTTACATGTCAAATGATCCTTTAAGTCTAATTTGGTTAAATCATTGTTCCTCCTATAATTATTGAATTCTCTAAGTATACACATCTTATTTCTTGTTTGCATGCTTTGTATATGTTAAGTTAGTATAAGAAAAATCCATTATTGGCCTCTGTTCAGTTGATCTTTTATATGTTATTCTTTATTGTATGTGCTGTGGATTTTTGTATTAATAATAAAATAAAATAAATAAAATAAAATAAAATAAAATTTCGACCTCTTTAATAATACATAGCCTAAAACCCTGCATCAAAATCTGCATCTAAAAAACTGCATCAAAATCTATTCATAGGCGACATATTGAATACATACTGAAGAAGGGTAAAGTCAAAAGTACCCGGAATAGAAGAGCTATATATATAAATTGACGGATGTGGAAGAAGCGAAAGAGGTGTGCTAGGATCGTAGCAGATGGAAACCTATCTCTGTCTAAACCTCCGAGAGACAGGCGTGAGTATATTTATGTATGTACGTACATTTGTTAGTTACTAAACAAGCCAAACAGCTATCAACTATTTATCATACAAAAATGACTTTGACTTTGCGTCTCTTTCCTAAGTTTAAAATTTGGGTCATGTCATGAAGGAAGCTCCTAACCTAACCGTTATTTATTGTTATCTTTTGTAATAAAAAGGTCTTCACGTTGCCCGATGAACCCTAATGAAGATAAAGAGTTCAGTAATTGTGAATGTTTGTTAAAGAAAACATCGGGTTCTGCTAATTGGGTAACCGATGTGCCGCCATGTTAGATTTACGGTGTAATGCGGTACCCTAATTATTCACACGCTTGCACGGAAAACGGAAATTTTCCGATTTATTTGAGCTTCAACCCTCTTAATTATCATTATCGCTAAAACAATAGATCGCAGTCATAGCTGGATTTTACCAGAGTCCGTAGCACGATAACGTGAGACTTCATTTATCACTCTTTTTAAAGATAACTCCCATCTCAGTAGTCAAAACAAAGGCCACTCGCGCGCGATAAGAGCATGTTACGGCCGCAGCAAATGTTATTTATGTACCACAGTTCGCAAATATCTTTTAAATTTTTAAGAATTAGGGCCTGTTTCTAAATTAATCAAACTGGTTAAACGATACTTAATCGAAGAATCAGCCAATCACAGTACTGCATTTCATTATTATTTATTAAAAATCCTTAAATATAAAAGTAGGGGATAGTGTTGTGAAGAAAATTCCTGTATTTTTGCACAAATTGTATAACTCGGCTAACGAGTTTCGTTATAGAAGCATTACTGTATATTTATCTATGTATATATAAATATTGTGGAAAAGAACAAGTGTTTTCATCACTTAATAATTGATAATTACAAGTTCTACCAAATGCCCACAATCAATAATATAGTGCTTTACATATATTATTTTTATGCAAGTCTTCTAAATAGGCAAAATAATTCTAACATTTCATTAGCTACGACCCATGCCTTCACCAGTCGAAAGTTCATCCGCATAACCTTTGACTGTCTGATAGAAATTTCCAGTTTAAAACGTTTCCCATCCATCCATCCATCCATCCATCCATCAGCCTGTTTCGTCCACTGCTAGACATAGGCCTTTCCAGGATTTCGCCACTCTTGGCGGTCCTCCTGGAATAAATGCCCATACTCACACACGCTGGGCAGACGGGTTGGTGAGCGCGGTGTCGAAAATCTTGCACCAGTGACGCCGCTGCCCGTCACTAGTCTGTTTTATATAAGGCCCGGCAATTAGGGATGGATATACCGCCATCCATCGGTACCAGGCAATGGTGGGCCGCCTGGTTTTGCCTGAGAGCTGTCCTCTTACTCTCCCCCGAATAACTTCGGGAGGATTTGCGAGTACGATGGTGGTACCTCCACAGTCGAGCCCGGCATCAGCTCTACCACCTACTTTAAAACGTTTATTAAGAGGATATGTCACGCTTGCAAAGGTCACTGTTACTCCATGCGGAACGACCCGCAGTGCGAGATAGAATTAATATATGTAAGAGGATATGTCACGCTTGCAAAGGTCACTGTTACTCCATGCGGAACGCCCCGCAGTGCGAGATAGAATTAATATATGTAAGAGGATATGTCACGCTTGCAAAGGTCACTGTTACTCCATGCGGAACGACCCGCAGTGCGAGATAGAATTAATATATGTAAGAGGATATGTCGCGCTTGCAAAGGTCACTGTTACTCCATGCGGAACGACCCGCAGTGCGAGATAGAATTAATATATGTAAGAGGATATGTCGCGCTTGCAAAGGTCACTGTTACTCCATGCGGAACGCCCCGCAGTGCGAGATAGAATTAATATATGTAAGAGGATATGTCGCGCTTGCAAAGGTCACTGTTACTCCATGCGGAACGACCCGCAGTGCGAGATAGAATTAATATATGTAAGAGGATATGTCGCGCTTGCAAAGGTCACTGTTACTCCATGCGGAACGACCCGCAGTGCGAGATAGAATTAATATATGTAAGAGGATATGTCGCGCTTGCAAAGGTCACTGTTACTCCATGCGGAACGCCCCGCAGTGCGAGATAGAATTAATATATGTAAGAGGATATGTCGCGCTTGCAAAGGTCACTGTTACTCCATGCGGAACGACCCGCAGTGCGAGATAGAATTAATATATGTAAGAGGATATGTCGCGCTTGCAAAGGTCACTGTTACTCCATGCGGAACGCCCCGCAGTGCGAGATAGAATTAATATATGTAAGAGGATATGTCGCGCTTGCAAAGGTCACTGTTACTCCATGCGGAACGACCCGCAGTGCGAGATAGAATTAATATATGTAAGAGGATATGTCGCGCTTGCAAAGGTCACTGTTACTCCATGCGGAACGACCCGCAGTGCGAGATAGAATTAATATATGTAAGAGGATATGTCGCGCTTGCAAAGGTCACTGTTACTCCATGCGGAACGCCCCGCAGTGCGAGATAGAATTAATATATGTAAGAGGATATGTCGCGCTTGCAAAGGTCACTGTTACTCCATGCGGAACGACCCGCAGTGCGAGATAGAATTAATATATGTAAGAGGATATGTCACGCTTGCAAAGGTCACTGTTACTCCATGCGGAACGACCCGCAGTGCGAGATAGAATTAATATATGTAAGAGGATATGTCGCGCTTGCAAAGGTCACTGTTACTCCATGCGGAACGACCCGCAGTGCGAGATAGAATTAATATATGTAAGAGGATATGTCGCGCTTGCAAAGGTCACTGTTACTCCATGCGGAACGACCCGCAGTGCGAGATAGAATTAATATATGTAAGAGGATATGTCGCGCTTGCAAAGGTCACTGTTACTCCATGCGGAACGCCCCGCAGTGCGAGATAGAATTAATATATGTAAGAGGATATGTCGCGCTTGCAAAGGTCACTTTTACTCCATGCGTAACGACCCGCAGTGCGAGATAGAATTAATATATTTAAGAGGATATGTCACGCTTGCAAAGGTCACTGTTACTCCATGCGGAACGACCCGCAGTGCGAGATAGAATTAATATATGTAAGAGGATATGTCGCGCTTGCAAAGGTCACTGTTACTCCATGCGGAACGCCCCGCAGTGCGAGATAGAATTAATATATGTAAGAGGATATGTCGCGCTTGCAAAGGTCACTGTTACTCCATGCGGAACGACCCGCAGTGCGAGATAGAATTAATATATGTAAGAGGATATGTCACGCTTGCAAAGGTCACTGTTACTCCATGCGGAACGACCCGCAGTGCGAGATAGAATTAATATATGTAAGAGGATATGTCGCGCTTGCAAAGGTCACTGTTACTCCATGCGGAACGCCCCGCAGTGCGAGATAGAATTAATATATGTAAGAGGATATGTCGCGCTTGCAAAGGTCACTGTTACTCCATGCGGAACGACCCGCAGTGCGAGATAGAATTAATATATGTAAGAGGATATGTCGCGCTTGCAAAGGTCACTGTTACTCCATGCGGAACGCCCCGCAGTGCGAGATAGAATTAATATATGTAAGAGGATATGTCGCGCTTGCAAAGGTCACTGTTACTCCATGCGGAACGCCCCGCAGTGCGAGATAGAATTAATATATGTAAGAGGATATGTCGCGCTTGCAAAGGTCACTGTTACTCCATGCGGAACGCCCCGCAGTACGAGAGGGACGGATTCCGGAAAAATAGCAAAATGTCGGTTTTAATAAATTAATATAAAGTTAATAATAAGTAGCTATCAAAAATTCCAACTAAGAAAGTTTAGATATCGTTAAAATCTATCTAATAAAATATCGTTCAGGTCTGTATGTCATTCCTGTTATTCCTGTCCTTCATACTATGAAAAAAAGTGTAGAAGAAGACCTAATTTCAATTATTATTTCTATCGAGCGAAAGCTACGTAATCGCGTTTCTGTACTGAACAAAACTAGAAAAAGGTTCCGAAATGTATATCCTGATTTATCAAATTAGTGGCTTCATCCGAAAAGCAGATAAACAACTTCAAAAAGTGAAATTTTTGTCGAAATAGCCCCTTAAGTAACTAAGAAGGAACATACTTACCGTATCAAATTGTTAAAAAGATAGTTAAGGGCCCATAATACCTCAATTCGCAGTCCCGCTCTAACGCTTCTGTATTTTAACTGTCTATCTTACTCTAATCAAATGCCGCGCACGCAAAAAACATCAGTTATTCTGAAATTGCGGCTACACTGATGGTTTTTTCATTTATTTTCAGATCTAATTACAAGTACTCATTGAATGTTATCGATTTATTGTATGGTTTGGAGGTAACTTTGTAATTTTTTTCTATCGAGAAAATTTAATGGAATCAAGTTTTCAGCACTGTGTTGACATAGCATTAGTCGTCAACTTTATCATATATCAATTTCAGAGTGTTTTTTGCAGTATTTGTTGGTATAAAGTAGGATCGTGCGAAGCGAAGGGAGGTATTATACACCCTTAAAGTTTATTTATTTATTTGTTAACATATGTAGTTTATACGCCATACATCATGAAAGTACATTATTTGGTACATAAATGCATTATTTATTTTACATTAAGTCAAACGGAAAGTAAGATGACAATTTGCTATAGATTATTATAAACATATGTTCAATCAAAAATCAATCAAAAATAAACATAAACATATCGTCACGACATGAATCCCGGAGGGGATGTCAGAGGTGTTCCGGGTGTGAACTGTGAAATGCAAGTCACAGTCCACACTTGGTACACCCAGTTTTCATCGACGAATATTACGTCATAAGTCATAAACGTGATGGGTGGTGAGCCCTATCGCCTATGTAGATTATCAATACATAAAATTACTTAAATATTATACCACTAGCTTTTGCCCGCGGCTCCGCCCGCGTGTTATTCGGTTTGACGAAATGCATTTTTCGGGGATCAATAGTAGCCGATGTGTTAAGTTAGGGTATAAGCTATATCCATTCTAAATTTCATCCAAATCCGTTCAGCCGTTTCAGCGTGAAAGAGAAACAAACCCACACACACACACACAAACTTTCGTGTTTATAATATTAGTGTGATTCTGCTTAGCGGTCAATTTACTTAGAACTTTGCAAATATGAAAATGTGCTCTTAATTATACACAGTAAAACGATTTTACATGACTTTCATTAATAAGTCTCCGACTGCCTTTGTGGCCGAGTGGTAGGGCGCTCGCCTGCTAACTCATAGTTTGTGGGTTCAATCCCCGCGGTACGCATTAATGTGTTCTTTCTGTGTGTTGTGTTGCGTTTTTCACAGTAAGGGTCATTTAACCTTGGTCCGGACACTAACCGAGTCTCCAGTATGAATTTGGCTATATAAACGAAAGTCACTTTATACCCTGTTTGAGTTTACCTATGATAAAAGCAACAGTTTTTGATTTATGAATACCAAAAGCTAAGGCACCGAAACACATTTCAGTTTAAAATTGTAGGTTAGAAGTCTCAATAAATGTCGACTACTGTAGCATATGTTACTCAATTAATTATTATGAACCCAGAAATGTTCAGCTTGTACCTACCTTGGGCGCTACTTACTAACACTTTCATACGTCTCCAACCTTATTGCTGCGGAAGAAAGTCGATTTTTGATTACCTAAATGGACTTGATGAAGTTGCAAGAAACTTGGAGTGAAACCCCCCTTCCTCCTTATCTTGGCTTCAAGATTACCCTCCCAAACTGAAAATTAGTTAGCTCCAAGAAGATGCCTCGTTTGCGGGACGTATTTAAATATGTACATCTAATCTGCCTAGATATATTTGATTTGGTCTGACAAATATTTTATGAACTGTGATTTTTTTTTACATTTTTCAAAGCTTATCATGTACATTTTAGGCTTTAAATTGCAATTAACCATACCGCAGCTCAATTAATATACCTATGAAATTGTCGAAATTTTCTAACAGATTCATAATTTCATAATTCTTGTAAATCAATAGCTATTTCCATTGTTTGTTTTTTGTTTCAAAAAGTTTTATATCTCCGTATTAAATTTTGTTTTTATTTTCAGTTTGATTACTAAAATTAAGTCTTTAAAGACAGTTTGCCTTATGTGTCATCCGTTTTCATGATAAGATTCGTAATAACTTTTAGCAGGTGACACTTTTCTAAAATTTTATTGCAGTTTCTGTTAGCTTAATGTTGTCGCATTCATACACAATTTGTTTTGTAAAATTTGGATTTGTTATTCCTAAAATGAATGGAAAAATGTTTGTACTGAAAACTGAGTTTTCTTCCAATTCTCTACACAAAACGGCAATTTCATAGGTAAAGATATAGGAGCTCCAAAAACAGTGATGTAAGTTTATGACTGTAATGAAGGATATACAAATTACCATTATGTCATTGCTATATAGAAAAGCAGAATAAAAGTAAATCTGGTCGCGGAAAGACGGGTTCGAATCCCGGTTCAGAGCTCCACACATCCAGATTTATTTTTCTCCTGCTTTTATATACCGCAATGACATAATGTTAAGTCTCATTAAAGGTACGGAACCCTAAAAATAATATGATCGCAAAAACCGTGTTCCGAAATGTAAACCGTGCGGCATCACACCGCTTTGCGCGGGAAAAGTTTGCCATCTTCTGTTTGCTTAGCGAAGTACCGCCTGCCAAGGGGGTCTATCTACTAATACATACAATATTATAAATGCGTGTTCACCAATTTTCAGGGTATTTTTATAATTATACATGTATATTTTAGAACAAGACAATTTTGTGAGATATTTTTCGGGCCTGGGTCCGGTATCACTCACAATTTTTAAGGGTCCGTCGAAAAACGACATCCTTATTTTTGATGCTTTGGTTTCTGTTCGCCCGTGCGTTTCATAAATAAAAATCTCCTTGGCCCATTAGGTTAAAAATGGCTCCGTGAAAAGTAATAAATTTTTCCAATGAGATAACAGAAAAAAAAATGTTCGAGTCAAATGAAACTTTTTTTTTAAGCAGAGGACATCTACGTTGACTGAAAGGACAAAATAAAGGGCTTCTGCAAATGAAGATGTCACTTGATTGAAAATACATTTCGTAGCATTACCACCCCTGCCATTTTTGAGTTTTGCTAAAAATGAACGGGCAAATAGAGAACGACGCTTGACTAAAAGGCTCACTTTTCCTAATTTGTATTATACTACCAATGTTTAAATTAATATTAATTAAAATTGCGACAACTCTGTACTCCAAACGCTACTTGGTTTCGATAATTCAAAGAAATGCACTTAAAACCATCAAAGGACGGATGTTTAATTCACTTAATTAATCAACTATCGTTCAAACAGATTGAGTTTTAAAGTTACTCTTGTATCTTAAGAAACTCTCAGTTTCCTCAAGCAGTTTAGTAAAACGACTCTATTTCAAAGTGAAGCTTAAATTCGTTACTAGAATGACCCGCAGATCGTTCCAATCGGATTTGCGTACCTAAAGAAAACGCGGATTAAGTAAATGGGTACATCTTCTATTTAAATTTACTTCCGCAGTCGTTTCGTGTAGTGATGTTCTGAAATCGATTTCGAATGTTCGTTTATTTAGCCGAGTTTTCGTCGTAGAATTTAAACGAGTGTGTAATTGTTTCATTCTTCACGGTTATTATTTCCAGAAATGTAAATTTAAGTAAGACCAGGCACATACATTATACTAACTCCTGTTTTCCAGAGTAGTAGGCAGCGCTGCCAATCGCGGGGAAAATTCCCGATTTGCGGGGAATTGAGGGTTAGCACGAGGAGAGCGCGGGAATGACAAATTCGGGGAATTTCGGGGAATCCAGACCAATTTTTTCGGTGGGCTAAACGTATCTTATGTCGGGTACTTACAACAAAAAAACCACATTCGGACCTGGTAGATACAGCTCGACACTACTAACATAATTTTGATTAGCAATACCACTCAAATTACTGCTCAACTGTCATTTGATTTGAACACGATTTTGTATTTCTGAACCCATTCATTTCTACATCATTAATTCATTGAAACTTTCAATAAAATAATGGAAATTGGTTAAAAAGTGCAGCTACTGTTAATAATACTTGTATAAAACAGTGTTTTTAAAAATATCATTTCGGGGAAATTGACGAGAATTAATAAAAAAAAGCGAGGTATTTCGGGGAAACGACAAAACTGATGCGAGGAATCGTGACATTTTTATTGACAGCACTGATAGTAGGTAAAGCTTTAATAGATATATATATTCATCCACTACGATCCTGCCACCTCTTTGACGTCTTTTACATTCTACAATTGAGTTATAACAATCGAGTCTACTTTGCATGCTGCTATTTGTCGCTTATTTAAACTAATAAATTAGTTATTTAGACAAGTAGTTTCAACAAAAAATATTTGGTTATTTAACACAACTCTTGCCATATTATTTCGTTTTAAAAAATGATGCTTCAAGTAACCGTCCATTCAATAGTTACTGGTGCTCTACACCCACAGTACCTATATATTATATTTTAGTTGCTTTAAAAATAAATCACTGATTGACATACAGAATTACAAAAATGTGTAGCGAGTTGCAATCGCAGTAAAAGCATCTCTGATTGATGAATTCATTGCCGCTATCAATTTTAGTACATCACTAAGCTGAAAAACTACTCGTATATCGATTAATGGACGGAAACTAAAACCATTTGCGTCCCACGCTCATATACGAAATACAGATATCCAGTTTAAAAGTGCGCTGGCACTTCAGACATAGTAATAGGTAACTCAGAAGATAGTTGTCTGCAGTGCCAGCTTGCGTCCTGTACTTTTAAAACCGGATATCCGTATTAGATATCCGAATGACCCCATCCTTAGGCCTTAGTAATTGAAATGAAATCCCAACTTGCCAGGAGGTTAATGTGCTTTCCTTGTAACACGGTTTTTACTTTCGTTCTGCTTCTCTTCTGACAATTTAATTTGAATTTAGAACGGGTGACATCTGACTGTCTTTTGTCATGGATTATTTACTAGATGAATGCTGAAAAGGGGCTCGCTCAAATTGAGTGAAAGATGATGTTGGTTTCATCCACAGACATATAATTATTACTAAGTAGCAGACCAAACATAAGGATTAAATAGCGTGGCAAGTTTCCATACAAAAAATAAGCTACTTAGGCTTCATGGTACGAAGAAACGTATATATTATATATACGTCTGTGGTTTCATCAAATAACGAGAGTAGATATTTGTTTCAACTGTAATTTTCACTCTTCCTAAAACCCACGTATGCTGCGTTCTAAAATGGCTGACTATACAAATACCCGTTATACATATGTACATTGATATAACAAAAGGAGGACACGGTACGTTGTTGTATCGTCAACTGAAAAATTTACCATTTTTTTAAACAAACGCCACCGAGCTAGATATTTTATAATAGGAAGATGCAGTATGCCAAAATAAAAACAGAAAAGTAAATGTTTATGAATGTCAATGTTTACAAACAAATTACTGCGTGTCGAAATAAGGCGACAAGATAAGAGGTGGCGACGGTACTGTTTATAGCTGTCTATTGCGTCAACCTCCTCACCTAGACAATAAGACATATGACCTAACTCTTACTGACCGGTATTAAAGATGGTTTTCAATCAGCTGAAGAGGCTTCAAGGGTAGGTAAAACAGTAATAGCTGTCGCTGGACACGCAAGTACACGCCCTTAAAACGGGAAACTCATGAGCTTTAGGGCATTTGCTTTTTCCGTACCTGTTTTTGTTATTAAATGGAATAAATATTAGGTTAATCGCAATTGCTATTAACTTTACTACACGTAATAAATATTTCCATAAAAAATGCTCCTTTTATTTCGAAAGTTTCCTTTGTGTTTCTGTGTGTTCTGTTGATATTCCGTTTTTAGGGTTCCGCAACCGAAAGGAGCCAAACGGGACTCTATTTCTAAGCCTCCGCTGGCCGTCTGTCCGCGTCTGTTACAGGGGTCTACAGCCGTAATAGGTAGCCAGTTTAAATTTTCTCAGAATACGTGTGACTATAGCTTCTGTCATGCGGCAAATAAAAAAATAAACCCATACAAAAAGCATCGAAAATTTGTTTTTTTACTTTATTTGTTCCGGTTCTATCATAAAGACGGTAATATATAAGTTCAGATTAGTTGTTATGCATACTCTAACTAAAGTAAAACAAGAAATAATAAAAAAATGAGTTTTTTAAATTAAAAAAACGGATTGGACTCACATTTTTCACAAAGAGGCACAGATCGAGCTTTCGATGAAATTATAAGTCTTTGTCATCAATAAAAATTGGGGTTCTGAATTGAGGGTGCCGATTTGTTCGTCACGCGCTACTATTTTAGCGCATTCTTTTTTATTGCCTTGATGTTACTTAGCATTTATATGGTAGTTAATTATTATTATTTATCATATTTAGGTGGTAGAGCTGATGCCGGGCTCGACTGTGGAGGTACCACCATCTTACTCGCAAATCCTCCCGAAGTTATTCGGGGGAGAGTAAGAGAACAGCTCTCAGGCAAAACCAGGCGGCCCACCATTGCCTGGGACCGATGGATGGCGGTTTATCCATCCCCAATTGCCGGGGCTTATATAAAACAGACTGGTGACGGGCAGCGGCGTCACTGGTGCAAGGGTTTCGGCACCGCGCTCACCAACCCGCCTGCCCAGCGTGTGTGAGTATGGGCATTTCTTCCAGGAGGACCGCCAAGAGTGGCGAAATCCTGGAAAGGCCTATGTCCAGCAGTGGACAAAACAGCCTGATGGATGGATGGATGGAGTCGTGTTGCAGCATACTTCACGATTTAAGAGCTTAAAACACAAACTAAAATTTCCATATATCCGTGTGGCCTCAATAAAACTTTCGTATCCCGAATGGAAGGCAGTATCAAATAGCCGGTATTATCATAGAAATACGTTTGTCGGGCGAGCGTAGTTCATCGGTTTGCTATTTGTCAAACGAACGCCGGTTCGATACCGGTGTGGGCCGTTCATTCTAATGCATTGGAAGGATTTGAATTTCATTACAATTTATAGTGAAGGAATTCGTTTTTCTAAGCCCCTTTTCTTAGGTGATGTGATGATGGTAACTTCAAAGCTTTTTAATGAATGATCAGATATATTTCTTTCACATACATACAGACCAAACATTAATAATAAATGCATAGAGTCGACTTGAAGCAATTTTAGCTCAGTGAGTAACGGGCTCTTATAAATATTGCTTGTTTAAAAACAAAATATATACGAGCGATTAGTTAAGGTATTAACAAATATGTTTTATGCATAAGCGAGCCAAAACAACCCATTTTAATACGTTTCTTCTTACCATGTAGCTTAAATGTCACTTGGTTTTTGTATGGAAACTTGCCAACACTATTTAATCCTTAGGTTTAGTCTTTATGTCTGTGATTTTTTGCTGCATAACTTTAAAAATGGCAGAAAAAATTTGGCAGGTGCACTTGGACTTTGAAAAAATAAACGAAAGTATTCGAAGTCATTTCATTTAAAAATTCATGTGGGATGTCAATTGATTCGTATTGCAATCATACGGAAATTGATTGTGGGCGAAGGGTAATAGGATAAAAGCCGACCCACTTTTTGCTTACAAAGCAATTTTCTCTATAATACACATGGCTACGCTCCGCGGTATTTTGCAGAATTACGACGCGAGTAGCGCACGGGTTAGTACACATTCTACGCACGACAGACTTAAAACAGGATCCCAACCAGTAAACCTCAAGCCAACCCTCAAACCGTAAAGTTCCTAAAGTAGCAACGAAAAATTGCATCTCCAGATAGGAAATCCCCAATCCAGCATCATAAACCGATGCTCAGGTAAGGTACAATAACTTGCAGCGTGAGAGAGTGGTCCCCAAGTCCCGAATTAGTTCCAGTGGTTTAATGCATAAGGTGAGAGGATGTTGCACCAGGGTTGTCACGCCAGGATGGTGACCTGAGGGTTGAAATTTGTTCCCCGGTTTCTGTAAGATTGTCACATTTAGCCTACAATTACCACATAGCAACTGACAAGATGTATAAAAATTGGTGACAGCTGTAAATGTTTATTAATCGTAGATAACCAGTCGATTATTATTTCAGAAACTGGGGCATAGTTTACAGAGTTTAGGTTATAGTTGACACTGGGTAAGGACACGAGCCAAAAAAAAATAGAAACGAAATACATGATGGTTGATGGTGCCCTATGGTACGGACCTAAAAAGTCTAGTATAGGGTACTAATAAGCTTTGTACATCTTGTCAGATTGAATTAACTGTAAATAAGTTATTGTGTAATCTTATAAAGATGTTTTTAGGTTTGCATGTATTTCATCAATAAATGTTTTTATGTTTTTTTTTATGTTACATTTGAATTTAGAACCTCCTCCTTTTTTTAAGTCGTTTAAAAAAGGAGGTCCTCTGTAACGTGAAACCGAATTCGAAAAATACAATTCGAGTATTAATCTAAGGGTGGACAAACATTAAAAAGTGCGATTAGTACTGTGCTTATTTTTAATGAACCTTGAAATTGCTTTCGCGAAAATACACCAATAGATAAAAAATCTTAGTAAAAATAAGAATTAAATCTATAACGTAAATATACATACGTGCCGTCTGTGTGACTGGACCTAGTGAAACACGTGACCCGGAAGTAGTAGTGAAAACTTTATCAAATGTCAGGTCGAGTCTGGCTTCGATACCGGAAACCTCCGAACGCAGCCGAAGAGCGGAAAGGCGAGCGGCGACGAGAGAGGGGAGGAAGCTTAGTACTCGACTGACCGCCGTGGGCAAAAGTACTCCCGAAGAGTCCTGATGATGATGAGTCATAATCTCATCGAAAGCTCGACCTGTGCCTCCTCGCACAGTTAAAAAAGTGAGTCCTATCCGTTTTTAAATATTTAAGATGTAATCTGTTAGAAAATACTCTTTTCTTTGCAAAATTTTCCATAGAAATGGAAAATTTTCTATTTCGTACATTTGATCGTTTATTTAAAAATAACTCTGCGCCATAAATCTAAATTATAAGATTCATTTATTCCATGCTGCTTGTATCCGCTCTAAAATTGCTATTTGCGCCATTTAGCTAACCCATGAGAAACTTTAGATTACGTTTTAAAAACATAAGAAAAAAAAAAAATCACTGAATAAATATCTTAAGTGCTAACCCTAGAATCTAAAGTCCAACCACTTTGGCCCGGTCCCAAGCTCCTGTCATGCATTTGTTGAGACAAACATTGTTAATTGAAGAGCTACAGGGTGTTTCATATAATACGTGCTGTTTATGTTACTGTTATGTTATTTGTTTGTTAAAAGGGCACAATATTCACAATCGCGGAGAACATGCAGGACCACCAATTGCCCTCACTCCGATATAATTCTTTTTGATTTTATTTTTTGAGGTTAAATAGTTAAACTGGGTAGTTACGTTTACGTGGCAATCTTGTACGACATCAATTAACGGTTATTTTTATTTAAGTAACGCCATTTTTGAACGCCACGAAAAAGTCCTACAATTTAAGCGTTTTTTCCACTGTGTCTTGACGATAAGCATTTTGACAGAGACTTCGTGGCGTTAGCTTATGGAGGATTTTTTTAGCGCTTTTGTTGATGAAGCATTATTCATTTGGCACTATTGCGTCCTATTGCTTTATTTGACCTAATAAAGTTTTAAATTAACCTATACTAATGTTTATTCCTTCATAACACCCGTTGTCGCTAACAATGGGATACGCTTCAATCTGTTGCTTATGGCCCTAAGTACTTTGCTGTTAAAAAATAAAAATTTAATTGCTATTTCTAGGCATTTAATTGAGAAGAATTCCAATAATAATTTTCTGAACTGGCATCAACACAAACGGCACGAAAAAACAACTTTAACGAACCGCTACGTTATGATTAACACAATTAGTATGTGTGCAATGATAACCGTTGTCCTTAACCAAGTGTCACCTAAATAAAGAATCGTCCTACTTTGTAAAAAAAAAACGGTTGTAAAACAATTTTAAACATTAGCAAAAGATGCACAGATGCATGATTTTGAACAAACATTAAGCTTTAAACATGCAGTATTCATACTTACATAAACCACATCACTAAAGCCATCCATTACTAAAACACTCCAAAGAATGGAACAAAATTCCACTCAACCCTTAACTGCAGGGACTATTAACTTGTATAAAGGCCTTTCTTTTAACCCTTACCACATTAGTAACAAGATTCAGAATGAAACGAAATAACGACGTTGCCTTTTGGTAACTATTGTAGTTCCTATTTCATGCAGGTTAGAGTTCAAAATATGATCATTGCTTATTGGGAGCTTGATCATAGCTCACGATAAGAGAAAATATAAAGCACGCGTCTACGCATAAATTGAGCACATAATTGTTTGTAGCTTGCCAAACATCATGAATTATTTCGGTTTCTTTTTATTTGTGCAGCGTGTTTTTAGGTATTTATCACATTCCAACTAGGAAACTTTGATTTTTGGTTATATTTATTGTGTGTGGACATTCATATTTATAAAATTTTACTATTTTCGAAAAGATAATAATTATTTCGGAATGAAATTTAATCATGTAGCGTATCGCGAGATAAATGATGTGTAAGTAATCAGTCACATATTTTTTAATTATGAATTTAACTTACAGTAGTTACAAATCTAGAACTTTCTAGACGTGTAACGAAATAGAAGTACCAACGAAAAAAATAAATATGGTAGGCAAATATTATTTTTTTAGATTACTTTGTCAAACGCCTACAATTTTATCTGTAGCACTTGTTATCTGCATAGCACGCCTACGAACGTCTACGAGTTCGTAGACCTTTTACATTAAAATATTAACATTGAGTTGTAGGTTTTGACGCTAATTAGGGTTCTCTTTATGTTTTGTGCAATTTCGTAATTAGACTGAACCAGAATTTTAAATCTTTTGAATAAAAGAAAGTACGGTACACACGTAACACAAAAATAATGAAAAGGGTATTGTGCTGTGATACGGATAATTGTTACTCGTATAAATACATTTTGTATATTATTTAATTATTTCGGTTAAATTTGATTCTTTAACAAAACAAAACCAAATTTATTATCAGCATAAAAAATATTAAAACCATCACTCCCTCCCCGAAAAGATTTATAAGCACTTGGTGATTAGATTAGTATGCCATCTATGTATTTTCCATTAAACAAGTCTCTTCTTTTAATGGTCTTGGGTTAAACGCCACCCAAAAAAGTAGGGTACGCCGTTCCCGCAGTATAAAAAACATTTTATTAGGGGCAATAAAATTAAATTTGTCGTGAAAGTAAAGTTTATTTGACTCTCCGTTGACATCCATTGTTGAAGACGCTTAAAAGAATTTAAGGTAAACTAATTCCTCAAATGGATAGAGACGACGAGGGCGGCCATTTTGAAAATATTTTTTGTTACGCGGAGTTACCTATACGTATACTCATATGTTGTGCTTGTTTGTTGCGACCTTCATTTATTATTCGTTTGATATTCCCTGACATGAGAGACATTCGCTCCCCGTTCTAGGGATCCGAAAAAAACGGAAACTCTTATGATAAAGCATCAGGGTCTGTTTGTCTATTTGTCCGCCCGCCCTTAACCCTTAAACTATGAACAGCCTTAATCATTGTTCTTCAATTGCAATTTTTTTATTGCGATGTAGGATAAGCTGAAATTTGGTAAGTAGATGAATATTTAATCCGGACCCCAGGAAAACAACGGAAAATCTCCCACAAGGCAGAGTTTTGAAAATATTTTAAAATTTCGTGCGAGTTGTCTAATAATGCGTATTTCCAAACAAAACATACATTAACTTTGACGGAACCAGTGAACAAAGTTCAATTTGCACACTTTTCTACTCTCGGATTCTTTGTATCTCAATTTTACTTCCTGCACGTGTAAAGTAATGTAATAAATTCTATAATGTTTGCTACTAAAATGTATGTGAATAAAAATAGACGGCTGATTTTGCTTTTGCGTCTACTGTTACACCTAAAGATAGTAAATTGTTATAAGCACTAATAAAATCTCTCATTATGAGCGTCAAGGACCAAGGTAATGACGCAATAGCCTTTAATTACTAGGTCGTAAAGTGGATTTTTCCTTGAGGGTTTATGGAAAAAGTCCATCAAGAGTACCGCACGCAATCTACGAGTTCCGTTGATGTTGTTTCTAACAGATAACAAAATGTGAAACCCTAAATAACGCTTTTTCTATAAAAATGTTCCCAAGAAATATCCTCGAATCTCATATCTTATAATCATGGTCAGTTATGCTGAAAAGACCTAATGATTAGTAAAGATGTAATTTTTTTTCAATAATAACCTACGTCTGCATGTGTAAGCATTTATCAAATAAGGCTAACTAATCTCAAAACTACTCGTAGTCTGGGCTAAGTCTAGCACAATCTGGCCGGTTATACTCGTAGTACATTAGGTTAGATCTTTTGGCGTTGCTACATGTTTTGTGTCTAATTTTGAAACTTAGACAAAGTTAGTATCATGATAATGAGTATTTAAAGACCAGTTTAACCGATTCTATAGTTAAGTAAGCCTGACCAAAACTGGGACCTACTAAAGAAGCGCTACGCCAAAAGCACCCACTAAAGCACCATTCATAGTTATGGCAGAAGCTAAGGAGGTCTTTTAGGATCATCGAAGATGTAGAGAGGTCTACTGCTTGATAGACAGGAGGATATAAAGTAAAGCCTTACAGTTACCGATAAAGATTTGGAGGCTAGAGCAGTGGATCCCAAATTTACTCGAATCGTGACTCACTAATAATATCTTAAATAATAATAATAATATCTTTATTAAAGAAAAGAAAAACAAACCGAACAAAATTACAAATTTGGACCTAAAATAAACTCTGAGTGAAATCTACTACAACAGGCAATTAACTAAACAGGTTGCCAAACTAAACATAGTGACATAGTGAATGTAAAACAAATGGTGAAATTCAGGAGTTGCTAATAGACATAACATACCCCCGATATCACAGTTGATAATTTCAAGTTCAGTAGTGCTTAACTTTCAAATGCAGTGCTATTATTGGCTGATTCTTCGCTTGACTGACCCAATGACTCTAGTATTAAGAAAGAGGAAAGTGATTGTTTAATTTTAATTAACATAAATATTGCTTGAAGTAACATGTTGTATTGTTCATCCGTAATTTAAAACTGAAACAAGGAATTTTAATGAGAGGACTGCTTGTTTTCTATATAATGGACATGACAAGTTTTTGAATTTTGACCAGCAGCCAGGTCCGTTGTCGTGACCGCTTTGCGTGATTTGCCTTTTTGCAGTGAGCAGTGGCTGTTAACGATAATGATGGCCCTTCATAATTTTTTATTAAACTTTAAAGTAGGCATGAACTGAAAATGTATCAGAAACGGGGACATCTGAATGTACAATAAGGATTCATCCAAAAAACAGATCCTTTTACTTTCGTTCATCTGTAAGCTTTTGCCACAAGCCCAAAAAAGATACTAAAACTTAAATTGAATACTCTTTTTGCTAAATTCAAAGGAAATATTGAGAAAAATCTCCAAGTCGGGTCGTATAAATTGTACGCCATACACTTAACTGTTTTTATTTTAATCCTAAGGATTTCTCCCAAGCTGCAGAGTTATCTCAAGAGAACAATAACTACAATTCACAACTACCCACAAAGATTTAGCTCGAACGTGCTCCTAAGCGAAGCGGTTGGGTAAATAAAGAAATTAAAAGGAAACTAAAACTTACTTTGCAAATTAAATACTTCTAGGAAAAATTTAATATATTTCAGTTATGCATCTGTTCTTCTGTCTGTCACAAACTTTTTAATCGTATTTCTTAACTACTTAAAGCAAGAATGCTAGAATGTAATTGTATTGTTTTTAAATATAATATTTTAAATGTTATTTATGATATTAATTTTTCTTTTTCGATACAGACGCATAAAAACACCCGAAAACACCAGGACCGTTAAACATTTTGCACGGAGATAACAACGTTAGTATATTATGATTTTTCAGACTCGTAATAGAACTCGTCTATACGAACAACTTCTACTTGGAGCCGACCCTAAAATCTCAAAAGAAAATCAGCTGTTCCATACAAAAGTACTCGCCCAAAATATACTGAACAGTTATTTTTTTGCAATTTGTGTAAATTAGTGTAAATTGGTCGTATAGACGAGTACTACCATCAGTTTGCGTTTCCAAAACCAATTTTTCACCTGTAGGCCTACCATGAGTTTTGCTTACTATACACGTTAACGTATGCGTAAAATATTTATATGAGAAATCGTGCAGCGCCCCTAGCGGCTTACGACAGGAACCAGCATTTCTCATACAAAATATTTGACGCAGACGGTAACGTGTATAGTAAGCAAAACTCATGGTAGGCCTACTGGTATATTTATATATAGGTAGAGGTAGTAATATTGGAGACCTCGGAATTTTGTAATTATCTGTTCATTCAGAGGGTTAAATGGGGTCAAGGCAAATTATAGTATTTAGTACTAAATACGTCATTGCGACAGACTTTTTTGACGCGTGGATGACATTGATAGAGGGCGCAGCTGTGAAACAAGGGTTACGTTTTATTAAGATAGCGGTGTTAGTTCAGATTTTGGCCACGACCAATACACGCGCCAAAAGAGCCCTGTCGCACTGTAAAGTTATCTAACACTGAAACTGACAAAATGTATGGAAATCTATGACAGCTGTCAAAGTTAACTACAAACTGATAGATAAAGAGTAGATTATTCATTCAGAAACTTGCGCTTAAAAAGGGAGATTCTCTGTAACGTGAAACTGAATTCGAAAAACACAATCGATCGAGTTTAATTTGTGGGTAACCTGCGGGCCTATTATGAAACTTAGTGTCGGTTGCCATCCGGTTGCTAAACACTGAAAACATAGATAAAACCGATTTCTGCCAACGGCAAAACCGGCAACCGACTCAACGATACATAATTTAGGGGCTGTAGCATAGTAATATTGGAGACCATTGAATTTAGTAGTTATCTGTATAATAGTTTGGCAGTTGAATAAGACACACACATTTTAATAAAGGCCCAGTAGGTCCACCGCATAAAGAAACAGCTAAACATAATCTGAACACTACGTGTCCGAGTAATGTGGATCAAGGAGAGATTGGATAATGCTTTTCTTCATTGAATAACATTTAAAACATAGGCTATTATTATATAGATGTTGATAAAATGACCCCCAAACAAACAAACAAACAAATACTCTTTATTGTGCACCTTATTAAAAAATACATAAAAAAAGAAAATATTGCAGATGTTAAAGAAGGTAACAATTGGGGGCCTTATCGCTTAAAGCGATTTCTTCCAGGCAACCTTCGGGTGGAATTATTGTATGGGAAAAACGCGAGGGTATGAACACAAAAACATACTATACAAAAAAAACATTACAGACAAATACTTAAATAGAATAGTTATATAAACTAATATATATTCATATCACATACATAAATAATACGTAATCTATATGCATGGACACATAGAAAAAAACACAACAGCTGAGTTAGATGCACAAGAATCAAATCGGTAAAGGAAATCAAAAAGAGATGAAATGATCTTTTACCAGTCTCTTGAACACAGGCAAGGAGGGAGCACGCTTAATGGCGATGGGTAAACCAGGCAGAGATTGTAAAAACGCGGGCGGAGCCACAGGAAAAGGCTAGTACAACATATTTAAGAACGATTTAAAATTTATATTCTCAAACCGATGAAAAAATTAAAAGTAATTCAAACTAATTCGGCTTCCCCGCGGTTGAGTGTAACTGCTGCTATAAATACCGAGGGTGTGCTTCGCTGAATTCATGGCATTTGATGCGTTCCACTTGTGTTACTTGCTAGCATTCCAGCGAGGTAAAGTTTCCGTATGCACAACAGAGAAATTATGTTTTTTACGTTTTGGATAAAAATGTCTGGGGAGTACCGTCAACTAATCAACTTAAATGTATATTACTTTCTTTCGTCTGTATTTTATCTTTGCTTCATCAGGCGTGTTTGTGACCAAGTAAGCCGAACGTGGATAAAGAAATAGACGATTTACGTAACGCGATTTCAACACATGACTGACCAATTTTTAATAATGACATACAGTGCTCCCAAAGTTATAATGCGCATAGAAATCTATAGCCGAGCGACCGGACGTACCACGTGACCTTACTGCTTGTATGGAAAGTATAGCGTAATACGAACTTTACCGAGCAGAGGCGAAGATTCGTATGCGCATTATAAGTTTGGGAGTACTGTAGTTGTTTATTTTTTATATTTTTAAAATCGACGGACACTGTGAAAACTGAGTACTTATTTTAATGTAGTATTACAAAACAAATAGGACAATAGAAGATAAGTTATAAAGGGAACACAGTTGCTCATCCTCGTACCTCGCTAGTTTAATTACAGCAGATAGTTGTATCCCAGCCCTTTGTCTCAACTTTCATTGTACCAACGATACCAAATCCACCGCTACTCCTAGATTCATGCCTCAGCTCTTATTGCTTAGAAAATAGGGATGATATTTGAAGAAGAAGATTGTCTAACATACTTAGATGTGTTGCAAGGACGTCGCTAATTTACTGTGCATTCTAATGAGATTGAAGGATTTAGTGCTCTGTCTTACATTCGGGACAATTATTACATTATTACCTAACAGTTCATTGTGATCTTTGTAATAGGAAAATGGAATTTCTCAGGGCATTTGTATACGAAGATACAAAATAAAAAGACTGAGTACACATCGTTAACTATGGGTTATGTTCTCAGAAAATAGTCGTTTGCTTTTAAATAGTGACGTCATCAAAATTAATTTCATCGGTATGGTAATAGTTGATATGGAGCCAGTTCTTTTCAACTTGTCACGGACTAGACGCATAAACACCCACCTTTAGCTGTTAGGGGTTTTGATTTGAGGGAACCCAAAAACAAATCTGTTTCTACGTATGTAGGGAAACACCTCTTACCCAATGAAATTAGAAGGTATGAAATTTTTCTATCGAACATTTTGTTTCGCTTGGAAATGAATACCATGTGAACTTGTTTCTGTATACCTTGGTATCAAAGTACGTATAAAGGTATTACTCGTATGTATAATATAAAATGTTACGAATTGCAAAGTCATTCATCCACAATGTCACATATTCACTCGTTAAAGTAGCAAAACCACAATCAATTCGCTCGCAGTCAGTCACTAGGTTTAATTACTGCAGATAGTTGTAATTTTGTCGCACTTACTGCACTTCAGCGTACAAACTTGTTCAGTGAAAATGACGTGTTTACAAAATCTACGCCGCTGCCACCGTTATTCTACTACGCCGTAGCCAGTAGTTTCGTAGCATTTTCGTAGACTTGCTGCTGCGCCGTGTAGCACCAAAGCTGACAATAGCAGTTGAGTCCCAACTAAACATAAAGCATACTTCAAGAATTTAAAGGGTGTATCAGGAACGTGTTAAAAAACTAAACCATCTATTTGTTCTATTACTTTTAAAATCACGCGAAAATATTTTTCTTATCTTAAAGTTTCGAAAAACAATAATGTTGCGCTTAATCCGATACAGGAGTAAGAGTTTTATACCGACCTCAACTACAGTTAACATTAGGTCAGATAGAAAAGTCATTGTAAAAGTTTTTTAATAATAGCACCGCCATGTTTGTTTTGATTGGCCACCTAACTTGAATACCTTTTAAGAAGCGAAGGTTTTTACTTCCACTTAGAGCAGTCTTCCCTCCATCTTTTAATTTAAAAGTGTTCTTCCTTGATGTCTAAAAGAGGCGTGGCATAATAATAATTTGATAATAATCTTTGCACGAAGGAGCGGCGTACTTGAATTTTAATTGCAAAAACACTTCCTCGTAATTACTTGTATAATTACGTGAAGATTACTTCAAAATTAATTTGAATGGACTTTTCGTGATGCCATCGCAATCGCTCTAATGGGCGCAAATTTAGAGCATACATAAACGTTTTACGTATCAAATTTGTATTGTTATTTTATTCGAAACAAACATCATACTGTCCAACAAATATACGAGCAAGTTATGTAACTACAAAGACACACTTTTCTATGCTTAACCACATCCGAGCTCATTTCGGGAAATAAAAACCGGCCAAGTGCGTGTCGGGTCACGCGCAGTGTAGGGTCCGTAGTTACCCAGTACATTTTATAAGTTGGTCTACTAATACAGATCGCGCCAAACTTCTAGTTCTAACTTCTAGGCCCATACATTGTCGTGTTTAGAGGGGATTAAATGTTTGGCGCGACCTGAAATCGTAAACCTGTAAACTATTAATACTACTACTGTATACTACTTCTGTGAATTTTTTCACATATCCAGAAATTATTTTGAATTATTATTCATGATTGAATTATTTTGCTAAGTAATCTTTTAGTTTATTGTTTTGTTGTATTTGGTTCTGATTTTTAATGAAACTTTATAGATTGTATCAAAGCCATTTTGAAATAATGAGAGAGCTAGTGTTGAAATACATATAACTTATACTTGCGATTGTCGGCACTTGATGAAAAACACTTGTACACTATTAACACAACTTTATTATAACTACTTTTAACCCAACCGGATTCAAAATTTAATTCATTTTCAAGGGCTTAACAACTCGTTTTAATATTTGAAGACATAACCTACGTGCTGTAAATAAAATGCTATGTTGGGTTAAAAGTAGTTATAATAAAGTTGTGTAAACCGTCTACAAGTGTTTTTCATCAGGATGCTTAAAATACATAGTTTTTAAGGATGGATCTTGTTTTCCGCAGATAAATGAATTATTATAAACAACCGTTTAGCCAGCAGGGGGGGGGGGAGGCTTGACTCTATCAAAAATTAGCACTTTAAAACTTAATATTTCACCAGCGGATCCCTAAAGCGGAAAATGGTTTTCACACACCCATAATGTTTTAATATACCTATCCAGCGATACCCCACACTATGGGATAGACGAGGAAAAAAAATCATCCCCAATTTACGAGTATGGGAGACACAGTAAAAAAAAAAGTTTTTTTTTTCTGTTTTGTCGGCGTGATTAATATGTATACCCATACCAAATTACAGCTTTCTAGTAGTAAACGTCTCTAAGCTAAGCCGCGGACAGACGGACATGGCGAAACTAAATAAGGGTTCCTTGTCGGACTACGGAACACTAAAAAGGTTGCCTCCGATGGATCTGGATGAGGAGGACATCATCACATCGTCATGACATGAATCCCATGTAGTGTTAGAGGTATTTCCGAGTATGGACTGTGAAACCCACGTTTCACCGACGATTGTTGCGTCCCAACGTGATGGGTGGTGAGCAATATCACTGTATTTCGGGCAATTATATATTATATTGACACACAATTTAACGTGCCTTCTGAAACACACTGAGCATAAATTTGCCAGCGCCTTTCAGATATGTGGTCGGGTGTTGAACCAATGAACCAGAAAGGCGGTAAATTACATGTATTATTAAGTAATAAATTGTCAAATGCAAAGTTTTAACAATAAAGCTAATGCCAAAAAGCTTTTAAATCACTAAAGAAAAGATATTTTACGCCAAAAAAAATTTGCGTTGTTTGTCCGGTAGCTGTTTATCAAAGTTTTAGTGTTCCGTTAAAAATTGAAGTCCCATTTACGAGTAGAGGTCTCTAAAACCGCCTAAAACAAATGCTGTAGGTCAGTCAGACGAAATCACACCCAGGAATAGTTGGTTATTCCGTATGGCGCAAAATAGTGCGTTTACAATGAGGATGGAATATTGAATACAGAGCAAAGCAAGAGATTTTAGCTGTGCAGCTGGAAATGAAATTAATTGTGCTTTCTATAATAACACTATGCTTTTCAGTCAAATAAATAGAAAACGAGTATGAATACTTATTCTAAGCTTCTTGAAGTAGTGACAACCTATTTTTAGTCGCCCTTTGTCTTTTATACATTCGTTCAAGTATTTATCAAACAACCAAAAATACGTACTATCTAAAAAGTCTATCTGAAATAAATATAAATTACTAATATAAAATAAATAAATAAACACGCCCTGAAACATAAAAATAAATAATAATAGTTTATGAAACTGGTAATAGAACACGAGTGTTTTAATACCTAGTTATGTATAGTTTCATACACTACTTTATCCAAACTCATGCCTACTAACCTGTTTTCATAATCTTGGAAAATTTTTCGTTAGCCATTTTTGATTGTTCTGGTAAAAGTTTTGTTCTAAAAGTGTTCGTAATTTCCGTCGTTATTTCCACAATGTCAGGTGGAGTCAAATATCATCACCATCCCTGCTGTCAGTGATTTTTGGGCAAAATAATTCTTTTGGCGCATAAAAACATAGTAAGTAATAAATACATCTCCTCGAAAACTATGGCGCACCAAACAATTCATCGATTGACAGACCGAGTTCAAGCCTAAGGCGCCGTAAGCCGTAGACAATACCTGGCCGAAAATAAAGTTTACTGTAACCTCGTTACTGTTTTGTATGTATTATGTATTGGAGAACATTATATGATAAACTCATTGGTATTTGATATTAAATCTCAGACATGGCTGTTTGAGCTAAGTTCCCTTTGCCTTCCTAGAGACGTTCATGAAAAATATTTTTCATTATGCCAGTAGTTTTGAGTTCGTAATGAGGATTTTACGATATGAGGTTAGATAAAAATATTTTCTTAACCGTTGCCGTCGGTGCCCAAGAGACTAGCAACATTATCCCTCTGTTCAAGTACAATTTTCCCATCCTTTAGCAATGACTCTTATGCAAGTAGATGTAGTAAAACTCAATATTATAATATTGCCGGTAGAAGCAGTGTCATTAGAAAAATTCACGAAAATGTCAGTCGGAACCCTGACGGCGTGACCCTAACTTTTCCGACTTTTTCTCGTCAGTGCTTTACAAAGGCCCTTCGCAACTTTCTTGGACGAACTTTTAATGTGTATAAAAGCCCAGAAGGGCCCTGTTGCCAGTTCTCCGGAATATGTGACTATGGATTAAAGCTGCTTCCGAATATTCTGCTGGTGTCTTCAAGTCAGGGGTGGAAAACCTTTTATATTCGTGATGAAAGTCTCATTATTCTTGCCGTCAAAATTAGTGTTTCGTATATTAAGTCACGTAAACTGTACATAATCGTTCCGGGAAAAAAAGCATTTTTTCCTATCTCCGTCACTTCTCAGAACGCCATTTGGCACAGATAAGCTGTATATCGAAGCTTTCGTTCTGAACACTTCAAGAATGGTTAGGCCGAAATTTGGCCCCGAGAACTACGGTAAAAGTTATATGACGTTGCAATTCTTACTGCCCTTATCAACTTATAAATAAATTTATATATGACTTTTTCACAATGCATGGTAGTGGTTTTGTCATATATATATTTTCAACTTGCTGTGCAGAAACCGTATTTATTTATGTCACAAAAATCTGTTATTGGGTAACAAAAAATCTGAAGAAAAATACAGGTGTTTTGCTAACTGACAGCTAGACTGACGGATACTTACAGCGTGTAATAGACGTCTAAAACAAAGGTTCACAACATCTGCTCTTCAAGCTCTGAATGTAACGACCCGACAGAAACCTCCATAGCTTCCCCGTCCCCCTCCCGCAGGGGCTTTTCCTGCCTAAGAAGGGGATTGGCAGATCACAGCCACTTTGGTCGGGCAGCAAACCAGAAGCAGAAGTCTTAGGTATTAGTTGTTTGTCTTGTGACGTTGTTACTAAGCTCTATGAGAATACAAGTGTATGAAGTTGCTTCCAGTTGGAACTTATTAAGACCTAGATTTTGCGTGAATTTGAATTTAAATTTGGGTGTTTTAAGCATTACTTCGTTCACAGTTATAGATAACCGATGACGTGCAGCTGTTTAGCAAGGCACTATTTTTTTTTAGGACAGTGATCATATCTACATAGTAGACGCCACATATTATATGACATACATAATTATTTATAAACTTAGCCAAACAAGTCGGCAGTTGAAGTCACCATCTTTTGACGAACTAGAGAGAGGTATTCCAAGTTTTTCCAGAAAGGAGGCTTATGAAGCGGGCACTAGTTAGCTCAGACTTGGCTAATCATTGTGGAACTTTTAAAGATTACTCAACTTCCCCAACTTGTTTTTTTTTTTGGTTATATTTTTGTGTTTAAGAAACCTGCAAAGTGATTAATATCTCCTATATCTCCTATAATAATACTTTAGATACTTAAAGCGTGGCCAAAAGTCAGTGACAAAAAAAACAAAATTGAGGACTCACCTCAGCGTAAAGCGTTACATCGCAAGTAACTACTTACCCTTCGAGTAAATGGACCTTTTAGACTAGCGATTCAAGCGCTGATATGGATGCGTAGCGGTGCTTAAAGCTTTCGTTGACAATCCCTTGACGTATTTTATGGCCTAATTTAAATTGCTCCACCGCAGTTACACGCCTTTTTGGTATGCCACGTGAATAATTGAATAGCGGGAGTCGGAGCGGCAAATGGGTTATGGTTGAGTGCGCTTTAACGTTTGTTTTCCGTTGAAACTGTTTCTTTCTAGAGCCAGCTCAAGGTGAGACACAGACGGTACTATAACGCCCTCTTCCGTCGAGTACCGCTGGAAAAAAAGTACTATAGCGGCTAGTGACGGCCGCAGAATATTAGTAAACAGAGAATAAAGTGTGAGTTGACTCAATTCTAGATATGCGGAATAGAATCCCTACTTTGCACCGACTTGTGATTTTTGTTGCAACGTTATTAATTATACATACTAATTAACTTTACAAATGAGCAATAGAGGTTTTCACAAGCGATCAGTGATAAAAATCAGTTAGTTGATTAACTGTTAAAGACTAAATCACTATTTGTTCACTTTCTGTAAATCACATTTATACTCGTACGTGCATATTTTTAGTAAGCTCCCTGGCTGTATAAACCGCATCAAAATTAATTAATCATGGGTTCTGTAGTAATAAGTACATACAAAAGGTTTCATAAACAATCAAATTTTACAAAACATAAAAGATTTTGGAAAATTACACTACGTTTCCGGTCGTTCTAAATGCAGGCATCCCCGCTTAGTGTGCCAAAGTTCCAAAAGCGCGACAACTAAAGAGTTCGCTACCCGCTTCGTCGATGCGTTTTTGTTATTAGGCCATCGTCTTAGCCTGGCCATTTAGAGAGGAAATGTTGCCAGTAATTTAGGAACTTTCCCGCAGATTGGTGATTTAGACGATATATTTTCCTTATAATTTTTTGAATTAGTTTTAGTTTTTAGGATTTTTAATTTTATAGGAGTTTTAGTTCTAGTTGTTATTATTTTTTAAATGTTACTTTATGCCGGGTGTAAATAGAGTACAACCTTTAAATAAAACCACATACTCTACTGACTATACTGAACAACTCTTTGAAAAAATACCCGCGCAAAAGATATTCAACTGTAACTCAAAGTCTTTATCTCGTAGGAGGAAGGTCTATTTTCGAACGCTGCACCGTAACAGCTGTTTTACGGACGACGCTCTTTTGAAAGTCGCCCGTATGTTGGTGCGTTAGGGTTCGCGCATTTTTTTAGAACTCAATTATTTCCCAAAATAATGGTTTGCGCGGGCCTGTTTTTTGGGAAAAGTGGTTCAGTAGGGTCGGTAGAATATATGGATTCAATTAATGGTAGCGGTCTATTTACACCCGGTATATGTGTTATGTTTTAAAGAAGTTTGTAGAAAACATAAAATAAAATTTTACACTTGCATAAATAAAAGTATGGAAAATTAATTGATGTAACATTAACTTTTCGCTCCTGCCACTTTCGCTTCCTCTTCTTGCTACGCCGTAGCAAATTCTACGACCCTAGGTTTTACCGGCAGAGAACGCGCAGCTGTTACGTAGCCGATCCGCCAAGTCCGTAGCATCTGTGAATTACACGTTCTTCACTCTAAAAGCCGAAAATACTGCTTCTTGGCTCCCCTAATTGTTTTCAAAGTTAATAAAGACATTTCGCCTTTTTATGTCACGGGGAAACCGTAATTTTAAGGCTTATAATAATGTACCTAAGGTTAAAGACCCGCTCAAATTTAGGTCTTTCTAAGCGCTACTTTCGTTGCGGCAAGTGATTATTAATTTCGTGACTCTACAAAAATTATGCACGTTATTTCGTAGAAAAAACATACCCTCTTAGAGCAACTGTCGGCTGTTAGTTTTTTGCGTCATGTTCCTCAAAAACAATGTGGTGCAAGTGCTGACACCTGATGAAATATATAAAACGCTGTAAACCATTATATTTTTAAAATATTCAGAATGTCACTTAAGAAATTTCATTTTTAGGTTAAGGTAAAGCGTTCAAATCAATTGCATTATCGAGGAAAAATCCGCAGGCCTACTTATCTTTCGTATTGCAATAAATGCGATAAGCGGGGCAATTTCTTTGATGGTACCTCATGCTAAAGGTAATATACAACTAGTGACACATTTGTCACGTGCGATTCACACTTTGTACATTTCGGAACCTATTTTCGTAGTCGATAGTGTGCACTCGCGAGCAAATAAATTGAATAAACAATCTCTCGGATGCGCGTTTCGTGAATGCGTACTTTTATTGAGCGAGCAGCGTATTTATTGAGAAAAATTGATTTCATTTTTAGTTGTTATGAAACAATATTGAAGAATTTCAAGTGAAATTGTGTTCAGAAAATATCAGAGTTGAAGATTTTACCGACCAAACTTTCGGCTTTCTTCATGCTTTTCATATCGACAATATTTACGAATATAGTATTACAATGGCAACTTACATCGTCTGGATATATCTTAATAAATATAAAAAAAAGTTTTCAACATTTCAAATTTTGACATATACATAGTTAATTATTTACCCTAATTTATATTACACTTTTCTCAAGTGTTTATTTTCTGGATGACAGATCAATTATAGGCTCTATGTCAATACCTACTAGGATTATATTTGATTAACGGTTCCTACATATTGGTAAGATTCTTGTAAGTAATATAATTTTAGTGGGCATTGAGTTAGTGGTTATATTGGTATGACTAAACGATCTGTCATTGAGATCATAAATGTTTGTAAATAGTGAAGGTTAAATATTTCTCATAAAAAGTACAGGTTGCATCAATATTGAACTCAGGATTTAGTATTAACTGACAGAGCGAACACCCGACTTTTTGGATTAAAAAAATTGGTGCAAGTCACTCCAAGAGTTACTAAATAATGATAACCAACACAAATATCGATCACAGATGTTTGGATCATAAATACTTTAAATAACTTTCTAAATAACAAAATAGACTAAGATAAAACCGCTAAAATTCAATCGCGATTCCAAAGAAATCTAACAGTCAATTCAGAATTCCCAGAAGCATACTCGTTTTTCTTTAATTCATCTAAAACACATTCGTTTCGTTTCCGTTTCCAGTCTGATAAGTAAGAGCAATAACAAAACGCTCCTAATGCGCGTTTTTAAACGAAACGCAAGAAATACAGTCTGTACGGGTCCAGCTGAGTGGAAACTTTTTGAATCTACCCCCTCTCCGTTACTTGTATCTTGTGTACTGTCAAATGAAGACGTGTAGATATTTTGTAGTAATAAAACGCAACCAGTGAGGCTTATTTATGTAATCTGAGTAATGTAAACAGTACACAATCGATATAATAAAGTAGTTAAGAGTGCGTGCTTGGTCATGGAATATTTTTGCAAAATTTTAAATGAGATGGATTATTAAAATTCTAAGAATTTTTGTTTTCGCCTAGGTACAATTACTGAGGAAAAAAATAAAATATTTAGAATTTCAGTCTGTCTGTCTGTATGTTTTACTCCAGAACCACTCAACGGATTTGTTAGTCAAGAAACATTTTTTTGAGGATTAATATTGACGTGTTTGCCTATATACTTATTTTACAAAATAAATTATTTTAATTTAAACTTGAATTGGCTATGGGGTGTTGATAAAATGACCACCAAACTGAAAACTGTCGATAATAGTTTTTTTTTTATTATAGACACCCCCACACGAGCAAAGCCGCGGGCATAAGCTAGTTTACAATATATGCTTTCTGTGTGCTAAAAGAGGCAAAATTTGATTCATTATTAGTTATTGTTTTGTTACATTTTCAGTTTTCTTTGGGCTCTTGTTAGCGTCTCTGTTTTGGGTACAAAACGTAATTGCGAATGTTTTGTATCGTGAATCTTTAATATTTCCATTGTGTCGTTTTCCTTTAACCTTTGCCCTTTATTCTGTCTTTTTGACCCTCATTTATCTGAAGTCCGTATTAAATAAATAAAAGACATTCATATTTTTATAACTTGTAGCCCCCCCCTTATAGCTTCACCGACGATTTTAACGATTTGGTGATAAGCGAGTGTACCGTGTGGACGGTGACTTGCATTTCATAGTTCACACTCGGGAGTATCTCATATTGTGACAATATGTTTTTAAATGTATCATCCATCCATCCATCAGCCTGTTTCGTCCACTGCTGGACATAGGCCTTTCCAAGATTACGCCACTCTTGGCGGTCCCCATGGAAGAAATGCCCATACTCATACACGCTGGGCAGGCGGGTTGGTGAGCGCGGTGCCGAAACCCTTGCACCAGTAACGCTGCTGCCCGTCACCAGTCCGTTTTATATAAGGCCCGGCAATTGTGGATGGATATACCGCCATCCATCGGTCCCAGGCAATGGTGGGCCGCCTGGTTTTGCCTGAGAGCTGTTCTCTTACTCTCCCCCGAATAACTTCGGGAGGATTTGCGAGTAAGATGGTGGTACCTACACAGTCGAGCTCGGCATCAGCTCTACCACCTACACCTTAAAATGTAACCCTTTAAATGTATGTTAACTTTTAACGCACGCGTCTAACTTGGCATTCGTGAATTGAGGACTCGAATGAAAAATACTGTTCTGTAAAATACTATTGCATGTCGAAACCAGATTTTTTCCTCATACACGCATTACTCCCCCATGTCAATCAGTCAGTGAGCCTGTCAGTGCCTGAAATCAAGCTTCAAACTGTACATATCCCTCAATCATTCGATTTATGAAACCCGGCTGATGCAGTGATTGACCCTTACTTTGTGAACCCTAATATTTTGAGTGATATCCATCGCTCTGATATTCTAAATCCATATATCCCACCCACCTGGCCATCTCACTGTTAGGGAAGAAATATTTTCTGATTGTTTTTTTTATTTGTAATGCGCTGTAATAATATATTCTAGAAAATATATTTGTACATTTTATCTATTCATTATACTAGATCTATTGGGGACGAACTACAAAAATCAAGCCATCCTCAAAACTTGATTACGCATAAATAAACAATTCCATGTAATTTTCTTTGGGAGACGAAAACACTTTTGTTGATTAAGAAAGTCTAAACCAGAAATTTCCAAGGTTTTTTGTTCCGTTTTATGCCATTTTTTTCTATTGTCCGTAGGCCCCTTCTAGTCTACGGAAAGCAGGAAAATATATATATCTTCCTAATTTTGACTTTTTAAAAATTGATAAACTTAACTTGTTTAACGTGTTCGACAGTTCACACAAAGATAGATAGAATAAATAGACCACACCGAAAAACCGTAATGTTTTGTTTATACTTTTATTAAGGCGCATAGGCACGCCACCGTTTTAGTACAAAATTTGATAACCCTTTTCTCAGTTGTTTTTCGTTTAAGACTTCTATCATCTGGAACCGATATTTTAAAAACCACCATTTTGCCAAAATTTTAAATATTGATTTTGTTTGAAAGATATCAAGCTTTATAGATATAAAGTTGTTTTCTTGCCTTGAATTGTACCTATGCCAAAATTTTACAGTTCAGCCACGTACTGACTTTTTAAATGCCTGTATTAAACTATAGAGATCTCAAACTTTAGTCTATAACGTGAAACAATAGAGAAAAGGGTTATCAAATTTTGTACTAAAACGGTGGCATTAACTTAAAGTAGGTACACAAAATACAAACTTAGTATAACTTACATTAAATATACATAAAATCAATCAATGGGAGGGATCAGTGAGCCTAAAGCTTTAATAGTAAATTAATATAATTTAATTTGGCTTCAAATATGACAGGTTTAACCTTAAATCTCCTCGGACAGTGATTTCATCTGTTTATTTTCTTTGTCAGAAGATTGGGAAATTAAATATATTTTTTGTTTGATAAACACTTGTATTACACTTGTTTACGTAAACAACCAAACAAACCTTTGATAATGCTTTAACAGCGAAACCGGTAAGGGAAATTAATATAAATAAGTGGACAAGTACAAGTGTTTATCAAACAAAAAATGTTTCAAAAGTTCCACCAAGTGCCAACAATCACGAGCATCAACTCCAAATTAAATATACTTAGTTATTAAGGTTCCGTTTAGAATCAGAATTTCACTCGGAGTGGTGCGAATTTCACCATAGAGCGTTCAAAAATTGACCCGAGTTAAACCGAGGGTAACCGAACTGTTACCTGACAGTTGCTCGGAAGTGTTTTGAAACGCTTCCGGGTAATGCGAAAATGACACTGGGCCACCTGATTGGTGCAACCAGATTTTTCTTTCTCTTTCTCATATATAGATCTATCTCTTTCTAAGAAACGAGTGAAATTTCGCAATATGATCGCACGTTTTGAAACGCTTCCTTATTAAGAAGAAAATTACTATTTTATGTAAGTATTATTTAAATACCTACAATCTGTGCTAATTGCATTAAAACATTTACGGAACGCCTTACAATTTGGTGATGACCTGGCTAAATGAGATTCACTCTCGTAGAAGCCCACTCACATCTCTTTAGACCACCAGTTTTTTTTCACTGTCGTGTACCCCTTATCGGTCAATACCCTTGGGGTCGGTATACCACTTTGGGAATCATCGGTCTAAACTGATGCTTTTAAAATTGCTCCTGGTTCGTTGCTAGCATAAGTCTAAAATATTAATATTGATGTGAAGTGTGACCCTAGTACGGGCCAGTGTTGCCCGTGTAATGCATTTCCTGTGTATTTGTCAAAAATAGAAACATCCCGATAGGATTTATATTTCAGCTGGTGCCGGTATGAAAAGTTTGCTTATTTTTAACTGGAAATGTTTCTTTCTTGTTTTAGTTGAAATAAATCGACCGGTTTAGGTGAAATGAACGTTTAGTTAAATGAATTTTACCTTCAAAAGTTGATTCAATTATTAATCCACTGACTGCCTTAATACGACAAGTCTTTAAAAAAATCTATAAACTTAATTGCACTCTTCAAGGCTTTTTATTTATTATTATTAATTTTACATATATATTTTTATAAAACACATAAAAATAAAGATACAAGATATATTTCAGGTCAGTTGAGTATATCTTTATAAACTTTGAGAGATACGAAGAAATTTCATTGAATTATATATAACGATGAATAAAATATATATATTAATATTAATACTTGTGGTATAATATAAATTGGATGTTTAATTTGAACGACTGAAATTATAAGATTAACTTAAATTTGACATTAAAGTCCCTGAAAGAATAAATTGGTGACCACTTAAAGATTCTAACAAAGACTAAACCGGATGTAAAAAGACAAGTTCCACAAAACTAAAATATTTTTTTCATTTTTCCCTTGTAATATTTTACACAATTGACACTACACAATCTTCGCCAAACTGCCAAGAAGTTTGTTAAAATTAGTTCTTACAAATTTTATTGCTTAAATAAGTATACCTAGGTCTCGAAATATTTTTTCAATTCAAGTACTCGTAAAGACATAATTTTTATGCTTCAAAACTGTTGTCAATGTCAACTTTACCCCACAAAAGCTCAATTTTTTTTTAATAAAACTTCCGGTCTTTTCTTGTTTAACATAGATAGACTTGACAGACTGAGCTACGCTACGAACGCATCAAACTGAAAGCAGCTTATTGCCGTCAAGTTAGCAACTTGCGTGCAAAGAAAAAGAAAAGGAATGCCTGCCTTAAGTTTATTTGGAGTATTTATTATTTGTTCATTTCTTTAATAACGTTTCATTTATATACTCACACTATGCATTGAAGAACGTAGTATGCATGATACACGTGAATAAGGGCAATAACTTACTCGTATCGTTTAAAACACTCGCTTATCGTTTGTGTTTCAAATCGTTCTCGTAAGCTATTGCCTCCTTACCGCACTTGTAGCATAAACTACTATTTTCACCAGTCAAAACCAATTTTATATTCTATTTTTTTGCCATTTTGTTATGTTTGTTTGAAATAATAGGTACTTTTTCAGCAAAATTCAATACTGGTACTACAGAAAATTTTATCTTTTTGTGGATCATTTCTTTTCCGATTAATTTTCTGATAACGCCCTTTATTTATTTATTTAAAAAAGGTACACTAACAGCACACATATTAAACATTTAAAAGGAACTTACATTTATACATATATTCTTATACATGTGCCACTAACAGGTATACACTACATTTGCCAAACTGTATAATTTGGATTAATTGTTTATTATGAAATCACTAAAGTATACGGTGTCAGGAAATGCTACATATCCACTCAGACCCGGTATACTTGTATGAAATACATACATACAAAGGTAAAAGGGTTTCGCAGATTCAAGTGCATTAATAAAATCCCACCAAATCCAAAGAGTCCTATTCCAATAACGGAAAGTTTGTGAAAATCGTGCGGTCGAAAGTGATTCTATCGCTTGTATCCTAATTAAAAGGGATCTTTATGGAACATTTCGGCCTGATTGGACCCTCTTCCGACTGTTATGGTCCGAGATTTTGGGGAAAAATATCACTTATCTTATTCCAGGACGGTCGTAAACTTGGAAGCCAAAGTGCTTAATGCTTCTGCTTCGAAATGTGCTTTTATTTTTCTTGAAATAAGATATATATTTCAGGTTATTTTTTGTATAAAACAATGAATGAAAAATAAAAAAATGATATTTTAGACACTTAAATAATTTACGGTAATAATTATGAAGAATACATGACGTTAATAAAATGAAAATGACTCTGTATTTAGTTCTTGCGTTTCTTTTATAATTATGAAAATACTTGAATTAGATATAAATTACTCGGTGTTTAATTCTTGGTAATAGCAGGTAAAAGTAACAGCAAGTCGAATTAACGAATTTGAATTTAATTCTAGGGGCGTCCATTAAAAACTGACCCACCATTCCATTACCGAGGTCCGAAATCCGAGGCCAAATTAGAAGGTTAAGATAATTTACTTTATTCCTCTTTGATAATGACATCGTCCATCTAGTGCGCAGAAAATAAAGCTAGCGAACGATTTCATTAATAGTGCGTTTTATGGACGGTCGTCATGAGCGCAGCAACTCAGTCGTGGGCGTGACCAAATATAATGCTATTTCATTTCGATGAAACTTTTAACGGACGAATGACTGCTACTACGCAACTGGCTGTAACCACTCCCCCGGTACGGGTACTCATGACGTCATGCCGGAACACAACGAGTCGCTTGGCGGCATGGTGACGTCATCAGGGTGGTGACAAGCCCCGGTTAAAGCCTACCACCAGTAAACAGGTGCCTACGTCGTCTTCTCTGCAGACGGGGCCAAGATATAATGACTTTATATATATGATACACATAAATTGTTGGCATACATTCTTATAATTCCATAGTCGCCTTTAACGATATCTACGAGAAGACATAGATTTACAATATTTTTGAAGATGACGTTGCCATACGCCTCGAGCTTTGCAAGATTGGCATTGGACTGATACGTATACGAAAGCGAATAAAACCTCCGCCAGGAGTTCTGTTTAGCTTTTATTGGATACGTAGCTTTATTTACGAAGTTTCATTTTTAAGATTGTTCATCTCTGTTTACAATTTTATTTACGGGGGAATTAAATAAGTATGGTTATGATTGGTGGCCTTGACCTTTTTCGTATGATTTGTAGACTGTTTTGTGAATAGATCTTGCAATAGATTGATGTTTATTGGTACACTTATTACGAAGCCTTCCTAAAATCTTAATGAAAGCATTTGAATATAGAACCGCTTCTGGTTGTGGAGAGAGAACCCGTCTGCTAACTCAAAGGTCTTGGGTTCAATCCAAGCGGTGCGCATTAATCGGTTCGGTCAGCGTGTTTTGGCAGGCACGTTAAGGGCTTGCTATTGGTGTTCCAAAGGTTTTTGTTTTAATATGCTGAGTCAACTACTTATCTGATGAATGTTATGCTTGGACACGTGTTAGTTCAGACCTTTTTCTTTCCGTTGCCAGGTTGGTTATTTTATTTTTGCAAATGATGCCTTTTTGGGTAATTAATTCGTTTTATATCTAATCGACTTGAGTTTTATGTCTGAAATTACGGCTAGAACAAGAAAACATGGTTTATTTTCCGATGTCAGGTGAAAAAACTCGTACATCAAATAGTTTTTTGTAAAATCCAGAAAAATCTAGAAAATTCACTGACTTTGCGTGCCAGCAGCGCGCGAAGCGAGCGTTCTAATGTAGACTTTCTGACAACATACTGAAGTTTAAAATCGCTCAGTAAGATTATCGTGCACAGGGGTAAGGCCTTAAGCTGTTGGTCCATTTGTGCCCGAAGTATGGCGATAGGGCTCACCACGCATCGCGTTTGGGACGTAGATAATCATCGTTGATGAAAAGGGGTTCTACCAAGTGTCCAAGCTGTGACTTGAATTTTGAGTTTACACATGGGAACATCTCTGACACTCCCTTTGGGTATTCATGTCGTAGCGATATATTGCTAGATATAGTAACTTTCGTTTATATACCCAAATTCACACTAGAGACTCGATAAGTAGTCGGGACCAAGTTTAAATTGCCCTGTTTGCGAAATACGAACAATATTTTTTATGCCTCTATACTTGTTCAAGAACAACCTCGACTCAATTAGTATAGGAAGTCTAAATTTTATTTTGCGTATTTCACAGCAAGGGTCATTGACCCTGGGCCCTGGCCACTTACAGAGTATCCAGTATGAATTTAGCTATCTAAACGAAAATCACCTTATATAATTATTTATTTTTAGCCAATAGATTTTATTTTGAGTAATAGGTTTGGGAAATTATATAAAAATAAAAATTCCTTGTTCGTATGTATAATATAATTCTTGCCCGGTTTTCTGTTGTTTTATTTGTAAACCATTGTAATGCGATAAAATTCGTTACTTAATTGATCGAATTCAATTCAGGTAATTTGTTTGCAATACATTACTGGCGCAAATACAAGTACGCACGTGCTTGCAATTTACGCACACAGGCAAATAGCCGCCAATCCATTAAATAAAGCATTCAGAGAGTATTGCTATTCTTGCAATGGACGTATTAAGGGGGTTGGGACGAGTCTCATTGCTAAACACATTTCATTCCTAACTTACGATTGTCTACCTTATACTTTAATAATAATATATATGTATTTTTTTTTATTTGAAAGTGCCAACAATCACGAGCATCAACTCCAATATATATGTACCTATATATTATGGCACAACACAACAATGGTTTAATTGGGGAGCCGGATTATAAAAGTCAAAAAATTTTGCTCCGAGATATTAGATACTGAAGTTTGTTACCAGAGCTCGAGCCACCAAATAAGTCCCTCGACGATGTGTTGTAATATAAACCAATATGACATTATTCGTGGAACTTCTTCCTTGGCACCACTTTACCATCTTTTCTTGGATTTAGGTTTTGACACATTAATGGTCAATTTAGATACAGGAAAAAATAGCATAACCGAACCGTGAATCCCTGAACAGGGTGGTATTCTGAATTAAATATAGTAAAAAATGGACCTACGGCATTCTAGAATCCGGCCCTTCAATTTAATTAGGCTTTTCTAGCAAAGTTGAGTTGTGTTTTTTATGCATTACTTTGTAAATGGTGCTACACAATTACTTTTAAGCGTGTTAATGAGGATAGTTTACAAAGTAATGCATAAAATAACACAACTTTGCTACAAAAGATTAATTGATATTAATTTTATTAAACCACATTTACTACTTTTTATTCAAGAATAAGAAAACCAGTCATAAATCGCAACTACTTTAATGTGAAACTAATGTGCCTTGAAATTATTAAATAAGAAAAATTAGTACCCCGCCGTAAAATCTCAAAAAAGAAACCCTTGGCTGACTTATTTTTTCCCTAAATTGTATGTTCTCTAGAAGATGTCGACGTAACGATGTTGATATGCGTGAGGTTTTAGTTACTTTCGAGATTTTAAGGCGCAACCCAGACAGAAGCGGCGAAGCGCGCATCGGGCGCGCGGGCGTCATTCACATTTCGTACAAAACTCATGGAAATAAAGTCGCAATTCGAACACACCGAATGGTATGTGTCGGGCGTGGAACGGCCGTCCGTACCATACCTCAAGTGTACAATAAAGAATAAGAATAAGAAATTTGAATGACGCCCGCGCGCCCGATGCGCGCCGCGCTGCTTCTGTCTGGGTTGCGCCTTAGAGACCATGTTTGTTTTTCTATCCATCTATTTCTTACTTATATTGAAAGTAATGATCTCAGTAACATGAGTCTGAGGAATTTATATCAGTCAAAGAGTTTTTAGCGCCATTTGTTTGATAAAATAAGACTCTTTTTCTCGTAATTTTATTGGTGTAACTTTGAATACATTATGTATAGAAAATCACTTATAATCACAAAAATATTTATTATTTCTTGACCGGTTTCGCCTTATAGTCATTTTCAAAGGAATTAGTTTTAATTAGACATGTAAATAAATCAATGTTTCTGTTCGTTTTTAATAATTATTTACCTCAATACTTATTTTGATCAAAATAGCCGACCAATAAGTGTGGACGAATTTTCGCTAGCTTCGTTTATTGGTATAAAATGTATTGGTTATTTTATAAAAAAGCCTAAGCCGTGTTGTAATTCCCATATAAGATTAGACCATAAAAAAGACATATCCGAAATTGTCATAACAAATAAATGAGTCCCGTAATTCCGCCATTATTATCTCGTAAAACTATAACGGGGAAGGGCTCATTATGAATTACAATCATAAGTTTACCTTTTAGCCAAAGAAATATGGCACTTATTGCTGTCAAATTAAGGTTCTAAAGGCTAGTAGATAGAGCTCATTTATGACTGCATGGGGGTGCCATTTTGATTACCGTCACGCGATATCGACACGCGGTAATGTGATGGTAACATTGTAATTACTTACTTTATATCATGAGTTTAGTAACTTTTTCAGTTAATTGTGAAAAAAACTGGGCTAGAATGAACCTTGTCAAGGATTAACTTCTTTATAAAATAGTAAAAAATAAAACGTATGTCAGCTTTCATGTATATGCAATTTTTACATCTTGTTCTCAGTTTGTTTTATAATCTTAAAATGTTTTAAATTTTTACCCTAATTAGGTATAGGGAAATAGGTAAAATCTTTATGTACGTAAACACGTGTTTTAATGATGTATGCATACATAACACACTATGTATTACGGCTTGTAGGTTTGTACCGCATTGTTACAGATCTTTACAAATAGCGGCGGTAGCTTAGACGGTAGAAAGCTGGCCTCTTAATCTTGAGACTCAGGTTTGATAAGTTCTTCGGAATTTGTGTGCATAGTATTTGTGTTCTTACCTAATACTTACCACTTGCTGAACGGTGAAGGAAAACATCGTGTGGAAACCTGCATGCTCTAAAAAGCGTGTAATTGTGCCCGAAGTACAGCGATAGTGCTAACCGCCCATCACGTTGGGACGTAGTGATCGCCGGTGAAACGCGGGTGTACCGAGTGATGACTGTGACTTGAATTTCACATTCGGGAACACCTCTGACACCCCCTCGGGGATCCATGTCTTGACGATTTATTAATATATATATATATATTTTTTTGTTACATATTGTGGTCACCTACATCAATTTTAAATCGTATCCATATCATATTTTATCCTTATTATTCATAGTTATGTAATTCAGTTCTATTATTACTTGACAAAGCCGTAAGGCGAAACTGGTTGGAGCTATTAAAGTATTTATAAGTGAAACAGTAAAAGTGTTTTATCAAGATAAAGATTTGTTTTAATTTAGGTACTAACTTTTATCTCATAAATACATCAAATTCATGTTAATTCTTAAAGATGGCGTCGCAAAATGGTCACGTGATCTGCCGCCATTTTCCCTTTTCCCGCCAAATGCTTGCAAACAGGCGACTGTCGAGGTGTGAAAATTATTGCACAATAATTTACATTTACTCATGTGTTATAAATAGCCTCGATAATTAATCTGGCTTAACGTCACAGAATTAGCTATTTTATTGAACTAAAATGTACCAAATGCTTTAAAAAGCATTATTTATGTTTAAGATTTTAAAATCTTGAAATGCTTAGTAATGTTTAAATGTAGTAAACGCTTTGAAAAGTTTTGGCTACTGCAGACAAACGAGAAAACAGATAATTTTCCTTTTGTCAGGGACATTGGCATAAGCACGCCCTAGGCACTTAGGTGCTCTGGGTTAAAAGCATAATACAGCTAGAGAGCCACCTGGTGCCTTACCTACTTAATAAGGTGTTTGTTTATCCTCTTTGACGTCCTGAAATCTAATTATAGCCGGTAAAGAAAGGAAAAACTGGCAATCTCGTTTATCATCGTACATCATCTCAGAAGTGATCGAAAAGATTACAATTTTTCGCCTTCGGTAGCTAATTGCTTGTTATAAAATAAAAATGCAGTTTATTTTATTGCCTAGTTAATAAAAATATACTGTATAGTATATTTTGAAATTTATACCACTATATCCAAAATTAACCAACCCCCTTATTTTTGCAAAAAGTGATTTGGTCCGTTAAAAAACAAAGAACTATCAACGCAACAAGAAAAATGTACTGTTTTTAAAATACTGATGCTAGCTATTCTATTTTCACATACTGAAAGAATAAACACGGCGACCACAGACAACCATCAGCATGCATCACAGACCACTAGATAAATGAGTGTGTGCAGAAACGCTTAATGATCCGGTCCGGAAAGAGGTGTGAAAATGTAACAGATTGGAACGACCCATTAGTATTCTAGTGTTCGCTGGTGGACAAGAAAAACGTGGGACGAGAGAGGTTAGGAGTCCGTCGTGGAATTACTCGTTCTCATATTAGGACTAATAGATTTCCTTTCCGGTTGCAGAAAATATTTACATACTTACGAGTAAATCCGTTTTTTTTGTGGTTTCCTCTCTAAAACGGGTAAAATTCAACCATGTTCACGCCAGAGAAAAAAAAAATAAAAGTAAGTTGTATGATTATTCTGTACTGCAACCCACAGAGCGTAAAACAAATTCCCATGGAAAAATATATGGCGCTATGACAAACAAACCCTTTCTTGAAGTTTTTTAGTTGTTTATTATATTGAGAGGAAAGGGATTTGTTATTCCTTCGTGTGTTAGTTTAGAGCCTATAACAATCAGTTATCCAAACTATCGAGGATACAATGATTCTAACCAACCAGTTTTATTTAATAATCTTTGAAAAATGTCTACACAATAGTACATTTTGATGCAAGTGCAAAAAGGTTGATATTTAGAGTCTCGATTGACTTTTTTGCCGAGACGCAGTCGAATATTACATTAATTATTAGTATAAAAGCAATTTTGTTGCAAATTAAAACAGATACAAGTCGACAGAAGAACAAGTTCTTTAATAATAAAATATAAAAGTTTGAAAATACTCATCTTAAACAGTTTTAGTGTATGCAGTATAGCAAAGGCTTACATGCTTGCTAAATGATGTGGCCGGTTTCCCCTAGATGGCGTCAGTAGTAAAAACAAAAAGCACGAGTGTGAAATATATCATTTTACGCACGCTAAACAGGCACGTAAACTGTCATATTTTGAGCACGTGCATTAAAAAAATTATTTACTTCTTAAAAAAAGTAAATCATTCATACATTGGTGTAAATGTAAAGTAAAGGAAGAAAGTTACTTTTTCTACATAATTTTAGGTTAATAAAGATAATAATGTAGGCGTTGTAAAAAAAAAATTATGTACTGATGATATATATGATGATACTATGATGGCACTGGCAGTTTACAGTGCACGGATTACTGTCGCGGCGCCCGCCGCGAGGTCGGGTCAAAAACAAAAAAAAAAACAAAAGCGCGGGAAGCGAAGTCCTTCCAATTAATATGCAGCGGGCGGCAGCTAGCGCTAATGAAATTACCACAACAAAGCGCTTCACAGCGCTGCAGCGGATTGCTGTGCAAATATAAACATCGAATTTCGTCTCCATCGAGAATCGAGAAGCTTGCTAAATTACAATATTTTCGATAGATCTTTAAGAACTTTACACAAACAAAATAATTGGAAAATATCGTCAAGAAATTGTTTATTTTTCCTTTTTTTTGACCTATTAACTACTTTTAGCTCTCTGAGGGTATTATTCTAGTTCTAGGTCTATGCTAAAAGTCATTATATGAAGCCCTAATCAATTTGTCTTTGAACTTAGGTTTTTGATAATGTTTGTAAATATTGTCATTTAAACTTTTAACTTAACTAAGTTACTTTGCCTCTTTTTATATCGGCATAAATTATTTCCACAATCTAGACTATAAATTAAGAGGCTGTGCAAACTTTAGAACATTCCAGAATAAATTAAAATGTATTTATTATTGCGACCTTTGTACAGTTTATACAGTTTTTTTTTCTACCTATTTATACGTACATACTTATTATATTTATCAAATTTATAACGTTTTATTATTTTTCAAATTGTTTTTAATTTGTAAAGATTGTTTTATTTAATTATTTGTAAACTGGGGTGCACTTGTATAAGCCAATCCAATTCAAATTCGATTGTCATAATGGCTATTCAGCTAAGCAAATTACCCCGTTTGACAATTGAAATCGTACGTTTTTGGTTGTCAACAACATAACAGGACAATCGTATTCATTGGACAGCCAAAATGTACGATTTAAATTTGAATACGATTGTCTTACACAATTGCACCTCTGACTTGTGTACCTACTTACCATGTGTGAAGGAAAACACTACAACCTTCACACCCTAAAAAGCGTGTATCTGTGCCCGGAGTACGGCAAAAGGCTTGTAGTAGTCCTATACCTATCAACCTTCTAAGATAATATACCTTTTTACGTTTAAAAAACCTTTTAGGACATACCAAAGATCAATTGGGTTCAATCGTGACGTTAAAGTCGATTCTCAGGGCAAATAGGTACGCACCGTTGAGTCTCAGCTCAATTTGCTAAATGTACGGAATGGCCCAAGCGCTATGCGAAATTGAATGGCTATTCCCTGTATAGTATTGGGGAATCGGTCTCAGGCCTTCTTATGAACAAGAATGGCCTAACATTTCTAGACACAATTAAAATCAATTGCGTCTAGAAAAGTTATGATGCTCTTATATTGATCTTCTAAAGTGAAGTATGTCTTAAACAGATATGAAAAATTCTTGCTCTATAATGAATGTTTTCCGTAGTTAATCATAATTTTATTTATAAATATCTGTAGTTAATCAAATCAGTGACGATTTATTATTAAATATCAAAAACTGCACTAGTTTTTGTTACTAATCGCAAAAGGTACGTATTGATTCATTAAGATTGTGTTACAAAGCGTTAGGTGTTTATTTTATTATAACTAAATAAAATACACCAAAACAACAATAAACTAGTCAAAAGGACCAAATTACGTTGAGAGCGGTACTAAAAATAATCGACTCACTCCAAGGTTTCTTTAAAAAACATAAACCTATAAAACACCATTTATCAACAAAAAAAACAAATAAGATTTCAGATGTTATCGTTGATTAAATATTGGTACACCTAAATAAAAAAAATACGATTTCTATTTAAACCGCAAAAACCGAAAAATTATTCGGAAAATATTCAGGGAAACGAGGCCAACAAAACAAAGACCCATCACTTCCGATTAAGGCTGCGCATTTCTAATTATCCCATTAAATTCCATCGTAAACGTCATTTCAAATCGGCCGTCAATATATCAGCGAGGCTTATTTTTGCCGCCCACTCTCTTCTCAATGTTGACGAATGACTGCTAAAATTGTACAGTGTTGCCGTTTATTTAAAAAAATCGGAAACGTTTTAAATTTTGTTGATTTGTCCGGTCTTTGGTTGCTTAAAATATAACAAAAAAAACATCGTGTGCTAATTTAGCAAAGGCAAGTTCGTCCCGGACAACATAAAAAGGTTTAATTAAAGAATAACTACGGAATTTTCATATGGGCTTTATATAGTAGTAGATAGTAACTAAAAGTTGCTTACTTGCTCCGCATTTTATTTAATTAGTTGAAGCTAAAATAATAAAATAAAAGTTACTTGCTGGCGACATTTCCATTTCCACCTGTATTTTTCAACCGATCTATTTACCACTTTGAATGAAGTTGGCAACCCCGAGTTTGGCGCCTTATTGCTCCTCATGCAATATGTATGATAATATCCCCGTAGACTGAGGCCCATCCGAGACTCGTTATTGGTGAAAATCACCCTATCCCCTCGCCCCTCTTTGCCGCCCTTTACCTCAAGGTTTTTTGCGACTGCGGTGAATATGCCGCTCTGCCAATTTTGAAGCGTTCTCTTTCGTTTTAAGCGAGTGTTGCTATACTAAGGTATCTTAATGCAAAAGTACGTAGATATTATCTTTCGAGAATAGTTTAATCATTTTGAAACGGTCTTATATTTCATCAGAATATTGCGTAGCCTTACTTACATTAAGGTGTTTATGTATTCTTTCCACGTGGATAACTAACATCATATTTAGGTACGTTAAATTCGCATTTGCCTCTGAAACCTGGTTTCATTATGCTAACATTTATTACGAAAGTCTTAAAATTTGAGGCGAACAGGCATAAAGTCAAAGTGTACTTCGCAGTTACAAAGTTTGCTGTAAGAAGAAAACCTCGTAATGACGTCACAAACCAGATGATATGGAGCTATGTCGCGTAAATTGACAGGCATATTCTGATAAATTAACTCGTTACTCGCTTTTACTACGGCGTAGCAAACGCTACGACTTTTCATTCTCCCGCTTGTAGAATAATGAAAGTGAAATTCATTTCTTTGCCAAAAAAACATATTTAAAAAAGAAACGATATAAACTATAATCATGCAGAGTAAATAATGGAAAAAAGGAGATAACTCAGCAATTGCTACCGGGTGACAGAAGCTTGCAGCGGTGATTATCTATTTTTACAGCTTTTGATGCATAACATTTTGATGAAAACCACTTGTACACTGTTTACACAAAATTTACTAAACTATAGGTACTTTTAACCCAACCGGTTTCGAAATTCAATTCATTTTCAAGGGCTTAACGACTCATTTTAATATTTTAAGACCTAACCTACGTGCTGTAAATAAAATTTGTTTTTTTTTTGTAAACAGTGTACAAGTGGCTTTCATCAAGATGCTTTCCATGTTTCACCAAGTGCCGACAATCGCAATTATAAGTTATATTTTTGATGCATAAGTTTTAACGCACTTACACTCAAATTTACAATACAACAATTTTTTTACTTAAAGGTAGTAAAAATATTGTTGTATTGTAAATTGAGTTTCCATCTTAACCTTAAAATGATTATCATTATTTACCCTTAATCCGTATTCAAAAGTAATTCACTTGACATTTTTTGCTGAAATGCAATACTTTTCGCAGTATTTAAGGATTCGATAGTGTCTTAGAGCAATTACATGAACAAATAAAAAAACAGGTCCTTTATATCGTAACCGACAAATTTATTGAACGCCCCTCGTTCGAACGTCCGCTTATACCGAATTTAGGACAAAGGAAAAACAATGAAAATACTTTTTTACTACCTCATAGGCAGATGTCACATTTTTATAACCTTCTCTAGTAAAAGAATACTCTCGAGCAAGTACATTTATGAATACAACGAAAACGTATACCTTTCCAAGGTAAGGAAACACCTACTTGTTTTTTACAGGGTTTTTTTACGGTTTTATTGTATGTGATAAGTTATTTTATTACTCGAGTACAAAGGCACGGTTGTGGAATGCGAAAATAGGTGTGGTGTTTTATATCTCCTTGCATTAACTTGGTTTGCGTTTGGAATATTTTATATGTGACGGAAATATAACCTACACTAGCCGTTTTTTTTTTAAGTGGATACAGTCTCGTATGGGGCGTTCAAAACTTGTACGTAAATTCCGAAACAATTTAATAAACGTGTTATTCTTAATTGGTTATAAAAACTCAATTATGATGAGATTGAGAGTTTAAACAAAACCAATTATTGACTCTCCTATGCCTATAAATAAAAACTTTTCTTTACCCTTATCCTGTTTATAGTCAACATTTTTTGTTAATTATACATCATAAGTTAAAGGAATTTCATTTACTTACACTCTCATGCACATCCTATTTACTCACTTATACTTGCTTATACACAATACACACTTTGCCATTACGTCATCAGTTAAGTTGGAATTTAAGTAAGTAGAAAATATTGTCAATGTATCTAGGTTAAGTTAACTATAATTTGTTTTATGAAAGTCATACTCATTTTGTATGGTACACAGCTAGTTAGTGATATTGTTGACTTAATTTAAAAAAATCAATCGAGTTCATGATTGTAATGTTATGTTATCAATTTATAATATGACACTATGCCATTTATTGATTGCGATATTGCATCTACCTTAAATATTAAGCACTGTTGAAATTTCATGACATAATAAATGTTAAAAATTGATGAAAACACTTTCACAGAGTCTTGATGAGGAAATGTCTGTGCTTTATATATGTCACAGGATTATCGTAAAAAAGCGGATTAAAGCGGAAATCCATTGGGAGGTTCCGGATACATAAGAAAAAAAGTCAAATGTAGGTTCGACGACGAGCAAAGCAAGGAAGAGCGTGTTAAGTCTGCATGTAAATAATTTTGGGAGCCGAGCGAAGCGGAGCGGAGCGAGGCGACTCCTTTAGATCTTAACAGAAAGTTTACAACTATCCGGACCTTTTTGCAAAAATCCCAGGACTTTTGCGACGATCCGTTTGAGTTCACACGTTTTTTAACATTTAATATACGTTCTATAATAATATTTTATAATAGTTGTTAGTTAAGTAATTAAGTGTGTTTTTGTACACATCAAAAATGCTTTACTGTAAAAATAGATCTTTAGTGATAAGCTGGAAATGTACTATCAGGTAAAGTTCCTCAGATTCACCTTTTAATCTTAGTATAGTCTAATTAAAGGCAAAAGTGGGTTTGCAATTTTCCCTGATGGATTGTAAATATTTAATGTATTGATGTCATTTATCATTTTTCATGATTATTCAGAGCATTTTGTTTGCGTTACCAACAAAGTTTTATGCTTTCAGCGGCAATTCTGAAAGTCTTTATCATTCTTATCTAAAACTCTGTCTCTTGTCATGAGATTTTTATCTCGGTCATAAAAATACACTTCTGATCCAGTGTGCATACATAAAACATTTTAATGTCTACCCTCTAGTGTCAAATGAACCATCTCTTCTGATGCACTTCTCCTTAAGTGGATATTTGGTGCATACGGTCTGTACCATTTTGATGAGAAACTACGATATTTTGCATCAAAAAATATTATTTTGTATCAAAAAATATTATTTTTCAATGAAAAACAGATGCTTTAGTGGTCTTTGGTTAATTCTTTTATTTTATAAAGACTAAAAAAAATAACCACAGTTAAGATAACAGAATCATGATGATTCATTTTGATGCTTATATTAACAAAACAAATAATAATTATCTAGAGTAATATTTTTGTAAACAATTTTGCCTTTTAAAACCCAATAAGATTGAAGCCCGATTTTACTTTAAATTTTTCTCTGATATGATAAATTATATGGGATCCCTTAAAAAACTACGTTTATTTTTCGCTTTTGACTAACAAAACTTCGTTAAATCACTGTTAACCCCTTTTGATTCGAAAGTCGCGGTCACACTCTGTATCGTTTGTTCTTCAATTGTTGTCGAAAACTGAAAGGATTAAATATAAATCAGTGTCCAGGAAATCCCGCTCCGAATAGGAACAGGCCACCTAGACACGTTGCATGATCCGCCATGTTGCTTCTAGAAGGTTTATAAGCCGCACATCTTCCTTCAAGATGGTTTATAAGCTGTAAAACTAGTGCAGACGTGGCCTGCTGATGGATCACTCCATTCCTCACCCAGTGCCTCTTAGCGTAATGTCCTCGCAACTATCTTCAGAGTTTTACACTGAAGGTTTTAGCTTGATTAAATAATAATCTTGTTGGATGTCACTCGGGAACCTTTCTAAGGTTCTATATGAAAAGCTTTGGTTTGCCTTTGTCAGTTCGTCCGACCGCATTATTACTCAAGCTACGACTCTCATTACGGCGCTACCGTAAAAGTATTGGGAATTCTTGGTATTCTGTAACTACTTTAAAAAATAAGCTACTACTTAGATAAACAAACATAATATTTTTAAGAACATTTTGTTCATTCCAACAGAAACGCGATTTAAACCTTTCACTCGGTAGAAATAATTATTACTTTTAGATATCCGTTTATACATAGGATTTAAATATACATATATCGCTGCATTGTGCTTTCGAAATATATTTCGGCCCACTTTGGGGCCGGCATCAGTCGAATAAATGACAATTATAAGTATGACATAAATTATATACAACCTTATGACTAATGTAAGTAATGAGTTTTAGTTATGATATGAAAATATAGACAACCTAACATTACGAGTTTAATCTACTTTAAATATAAAACAATTACAATTAAAATAAAATAAAAACATTTTTGTTATTGATACAAGCCATCTTGCGGATGCTAAGTGCGCTGCCCCAATTAATCAGGGATGTGCTCCTAAAATCCGCAAGATGGCACCGCTGTTTTATATTTAGAGTAGGTTAAACTCATAATGTTAGGTTGTATATATTTTCATATCATACTTGTTATTAACTAAAACTCATTACATTTGTCATGAGGTTGTATATGATTTATGTCATACTTATAATTGTCATTCATTCGACTGATGCCGGCCCCAAAGTGGGCCGAAATATATTTCGAAAACCTAAATCTTTTATAAATGTTTTATTTTATTTACTTTAACAGTTTATACATAGGACAACCCTCAAATCTTACAAATTTGTTATTTTACCTTTAAAAAAAACAGTCGAAGAAATGAAACATTTATGTCCAAAATCATTTTCTTTACCTAGAACTTCAAATAAGCGCGTAAATGCAAACATCTATTTCCTTAACTTATCTCTACACTCATAAAAATAAGCTTCACATTTTTGATTTACAACAAGAAAAATGGCGGCGATTTCTTCCGATGATGATCGCTTGAAATTGAGTTGATCATCGCTGCTTAATGACGCTGAAGAATGTCTGCGCTTAGTTTTATGCTTGTTCAAGATTTATGAGGCAATTTTTCTTTCATACAAAAACGTATTTTCTTGACACATTGGCGCTGTTGGCGTAGGCGTCGAGAAATACTTGTACGTAATTCGGTTTATCTTTTTTTATTAAAGTTACGTAATAAGCTTTGCAGCTGTGAGCTAGAGTCTAGAGACTAAAAGAAAACTGTCTTTGCAAAGACAATCGGACCAAGAAGTTGCCTCTTTTTGCTTGCCCACTCTATCTTGTCGCCTAGCAGATAGCAACCAATGGCTCACGGCTTTTTCTTTTTTTTTCGTCTCTAGAATTCCTTTGAGGCGTCAACCGCTTTGTTTGTGGCCAGAACCATTGTTCGCCGCATTCTTTTTTTGTACGTACTTAAGTCACTTTTGGTCTGTAAAAGTCATTAGGAAGCCCAGACTGCATAAGTAATGTTATTTTAGAATCAACTGGTAGTAAACATCAACGGTTTGTTCAGCAAATGGATTAATTGACTCCACTTAGGCCTAACGAAAGAAAGTTTTTGACCTTTTCTCGAGTATCGTGTTCTTTTTTTTCGTTCCTCCTTTCCAAATTGAATTAAATACACTCCCACTAATAAGTCCCAAAAGGGACATAACGCTAAGAGAGGCCCGAAGAACTTTTATTTGGGATCCTCTCTGTACTTCGAATTTCATTTTCTCAACTTCTCGGAGCCTTTCGAACTGATTCTAATTAAAAAGAAATTTTCGGAAGTTTCCCCTTTCTCTTTCGTTGGCATACACGCTCTCTTTCAATTTGCTTACGTCGAGACACAATTTTTACCCGAAACACCATGTTTCTTACATAAAATCTTGCGTCTTGTTAAATTTGTACACGCTGAATAAAACTTTTTTGAAGACAAGCCAAGATTTTTTTTTTTCTCTTTTCTAGTTTGTAGTGCACTCTAAAAATAATATTTAGAGTATTCCAAAGCGATGGATTTCGCAATAAAAACATAATCTCGTAGTATCATAGTTCATCCGTACAATATAATGTAATTATTTTTTTTTTCCAATAGATTTGTTAACATGGCAACTAATAAATTTAGTTTTCGAGAATTTACATAGTTCCTGCTTATACAGAGTAAATTATTAATTAAGAACAGCCTTCGAAGCTAAATTTTCTTGGAAATATGAATTCGTAATATTGATGATCTAAAAGTTAGAAACTACAGCTCTCAGCTATTTTGTAAGCTATAAAGTCCGATTATCTAGTACAATTTCCCGGTTTGATAAATATTTAGTCTATAAAAAATACTTACACGTTTTTTTAACTTAAATGTCAGATTGAGCTTTGAAATTTTAAAAAGAGTTTATTTTGAATAAGTGATAGCTTTTGTTTGTAAGTAAAATTTGCAGAAGGGAAATTCATTTATTTTTATATAGAAAATCGCCCCCGTTTCATTCCTATAAATCACAAGAGCACATCCTGACCTTCTATTTATGAACGAATTCTAAATTCAAATCAAAGATGTGCCCAAAATGAGCACTCACAAAATACAGCTCGCGCCATTCCAAACAAACGCTGCCTACCCATTCCCGATAACTCATTTTGCATAAGTTACTCGGTTCTTCTACAGAAAAGAGTTTTCGAACGTACCGTCCCATTTCGCTAAATATAGAGAAACTTCTCTATAGAACACGAATTCCGTGTTTGGAGCCTTATTCTCTGGAAATAAGGTACCATTGGACTAAAAATACTTATTTTGAATAGGTTGTGTATGTGGAATGGTATGTGTCTGTTCGTTTTACCTTGTTTTGTGGAAGTTTTTGATTGTTTGCGTCGTTGTAACGGTCGATAGCGTACTTTATTTTTGCTCTTGGTTATCAAAACGAAAGAAATTTTCGTTTATATGTAACGTGCTGTTCATCTGTTATCAACTCGTTCGAAGGAAATTATTCTGATGGCTGTTAGATACTTCTCATGTTTAGACCCGATTTCACCATACTCTGTGAGTTAGGTGATACGCCTGTTATATCATTTAACGGACTGTTAAAGTTAGTCCCACCATGCTACAACGAATGTTTAATTTCCTTAATCAGTTGTTATACTTAATGACTGCTCTAGTTGTTTGTTAGATTGGTAACAGACGATTAGCTACTGTCACACAGACCCACAGCTGTTGGGATCGGCCATGTTTGTTATTCTTTGCATTGTTGTCATGGCAACCGGCAACTAACACTGACGTTTGGCTATCTCGAAGACTCAAAATGTTTGACATTTGAACCAGCAAAACGAAATGTAAACAGATTTCTATTGAATTCAACAGAATAAACGGTATTTCAAATCAGTAGCCTTACCAAACACGAAACTTATTATACGACTAGTGAAAGAAGTGCCCGTTTTTGTCAACAATGACAAAACAAATAATGACATTTTGTTTTGGTTGGCTAAGAATCTGAGTGAATGATTTTTGAGTCATTCGTTCAATGTTTGATTTACAAATGGCTTGTTATATTTTCGACATGGGACATACAGAATTAACAGAGATATTAGTGTCCTTGTTAATTTCAATCCCTGGTTAGGTAATGTCTGATTTATGAAATAACTAACAGGGTATGGTGAAATCGGGCCTTATTCTTTCACATAGGTATTTCAATTAGTCTACCCCAAAGGAGAGCGATTGCTGAAATGTTTTTATGTTATCTATGGCCGCTATTATTTCCTTTCTCTTTGATTAAGTAAAGAGGGTCACCTAAGTTTAAATATTTACGTTTTTATTTGTGACACAACACGCTGCTTTTTATCAAGAAAACTCCCTGACATATTAACAAAAATGTGTTTTGGCTGCGGCTTCGCTGTCGATGATAAAGTTTTTATGTAGTCCTTAGGAACTGGCTCACTTACTGTAATATAAAGTAGCACATGTTTAATTGTAGCACTCAAATTACAATATACGAGTACTTTGCTGCAAAACATGCATCGCGAGTTATAAGCAGACAAATAAACCAGAGATTTATATAAGTATTCAGATTTATTATATTTCAGGTAAGTAGGTAAAAGTAGCCGTATGAGTAAGTATTTTCCAAGTGTTTGTTGACACCAGGATCAAAGACACCTCGAGGGTTAACCTTAGTCAGCACTTTACAAAATGGGACCACTTATTTTTTAGTTTCCCTGCAATTTCACAGCACGTACCTATACATTATCGTTAATCAAAATTTAAATCAGTGGTATATTAACTAACGCAAATAATGTCTCCACAAACGTAAGATCTTTTCACATCTTTTTCGCCCCTTCAACATTAATCAAACGCGTCGAAGTACCTTATGTATTCCGGTTGTTTTAGTCTCCCGAATCCCAAACTATAAAAAACCTTTTCAAAACCTCGCAAAGGCAACCAAAGATAAACATCCTAGATAGAGCCACAGCTACAATATTCATATTCATCGCCTTTCTACAAAGAACGGGCAACATTATGAGTAATGGCGGAAGTGGTCGGGGGCGGCAACTGAGATATAAATCTTATTGCTATCGATGCCAGTGGTGTTGCCAGAAATTACTATGTTTATTTATTCCGGTTGCAAGAAGACAGGCAACGTTTAAAAACCACAAATAGACATCAAAGAATATTCTTTTTCTTTTCACTTTTCCGCTGGACAACAATTATTTTCATCCCACTAATATTGTAAATGCGAAAGTTTGGATGTATGGATGGATGGATGTTTGTTACTCTTTCACACCGTAACTACTGAACCGATTGGGCTGAAATTTTGCATGAATGTAGTTCTAGACCTGGAATGGGACATAGGCTACTTTTTGTCCCATAAATAAGTTCTCATGGGATGAAAATGTGGTTTCAAGTTTCTATAGAAAAGTGATGTGTCACGTGTTTCACGCCATGCTTACGAAACCGATTGGGCTGAAATTTTGCATAAATGTAGTTCTAGACCTTGAATAGGACATAGGCTACTTTTTATCCCGTAAATCAGTTCCCATGGGATGAAAATGTGGTTTCAAGTTTTTATAGAAAAGTGATGTGTCACCCCTTCACGCCGTACCAATTAAACCGATTGGGTTGAAACTTTGTACAAATAAAGTTCTAGATCTAGAATAGGACAAAAACTACTTTGATTTTATAGGAGTACACATTTAACTAATTCAACGTGGGTGAAGCCGCTGGCAAAAGCTAGTCTGTTTATACTTAGAAGACAATGCTCACTAATATCTTTGCAGTTCTGGATCTATGTTCAGGCCTTAAAGCCAGTTTTCTTTAAGCGATACAAGGCGACGAATCAAGCAATCACAGCGCTGCTTTTATAGTTAAGCACCGCTTTACTTGAAATTCCCTGTCTCAAATTCAAGAGAATCACTGATTTTTTCCCAAATATTTCAGTCACGTTGCTCCAAAAGCAAAAAACATTATGATTTCGAATATATATTAAGAAAGAAAAACTAGTAGTTGCAATTTCGGCGCTGTGCAACAAAGAAAATGTTCATTCCTCCTAGGTTTATGTAGTGCTAGGTTTTATTTACTGTCAAGAAGAACTGTGCGTAAAAATACGATGGAAATAATAAAATAGCGAAAATTAAGCCAGGGACGAAGTCTCAGTTTTACTTATGTACTAAGATAACAGAAAATAAATGAGGGTTGACATTATTTATTAATTTAATCACGACATGTATGTGCGAGGGATGTCTGGTGTTTTTTTATCAGTCAAACACGCGCTTCTTACCACCGCAGATATTTTAAGCTGGCAACCCAGTATTTTGCCTCGGTATTTATTATTGAGGTGGAAATCTCAACCGGAGTGCGTTTATTCTCGATACATTATAACAATGCGTGTGATTTATTGTTGCGGGTAGCCTCCTTGTGTATACATACTGTTTGCATGTGATCTAAAGGGATGGAGTTTTAGTTGGGTTTTCACGACATTGTTTTCAGATAATACTTATATTGCCGCCACATTGATTATTTGATTTATTCTATCATATATATACTTTTTAATTCTTGTATGTTGAGTTAATTTTTGTTAATCTAATTTAATTTCTTTGTATATGCTGTATTATTATACTTTAACGTTGCAAGCATTTTTTTACTTAATAAATGATACTTATTATGATTCAAAATAAAATTGCCTGCTTTTTTGTATGTTAAGTATTTAATTTAGTATTTTTTCCATTGTAAGATTGTATTTTGGAATAAGTATGCGTTTTAGTTTAGTTGCGTTTAATTAAGTGGAAATGTAAAAATAAGCAGTAGTGATTGTTTTTAAAATTGCCTTTCGGATTTTACTCACTGATGCTTATTTAATATTCTGTATAAATGTTATATTATAGTGTTAAGATATACCGTACCTAATGTAAAAAATACAAAACCAATCTTTAAAAAAAACATATCACAAAATAACCCTCAAAAACAAAAAAACATCCCGAAAATACGACAACCGCGCGCGCTTCCTAACTCCGCCCCCTTCCAACAGAAGAATCCGAAGAGACAGAAGAAACCGAGCCGCCCCCGCCGCCGCCCCTCCCCCCGCAGGTCGTCGACGGACAGCTCCTCAACGACACATCTGACCTTTTTATACGTTACCTCACACGTGAGTATTGTGACTCATGGTTCTTCTGTTGCAGATGCTGTGCCGATATTATTATTCCCTTTTTGACCTTAATTTTATGCGGATCCAGGAACTTCTAGTCTTTATGTGGACAAAAGAACACATAAAATGCGCATATAATTCTAAAATATTTGGTATTTTTTGGAGTGTCGGGTAGTTTTAAGTCCATGCCCTATATAATGTTTGAGATATTTAGGTACTTCTAATGATAACTAGGTCGCTCTTTTCACTTATCTATTCAGCCCACAGACACTAATAAAGGTTGGGGCTCAATCCCAAAAGCCCTAAATATTCAGTGATATTTCAGACATATTCATGAAAAGGACCCGTTTCAGTGTTATTTAAAATTCGCTTGGTGTCCCTTCTATAAATACTGGATTTTAAAACGGAATAAATCAAATGGCAAATCCTAGTAAGCTCGTCGTTTAATTTGCGATATTAATAAATCTTTTAAAACCGCAATACACCTCTATATTGGAGCCGTAAAACCGGTTTCGGCCGGTTTTGGGCGGACAAGTCCAGATTATTGTCATAAATTGCCGCGGAAACGGTTCGCGTATGCCGGCGCCGATTAACTCTGTTGGCGTAGTGAAAATTGCCGAATAGTTGCCGCAAACTGTTACGGGTAATTAATTAAGATTAGAATAATCTCGTTGAAGTTCGCTCTTGTATTTTAGTATACTTTAAGAACTTCAAGTTATCATCCCAATCACAATAACGCATGCCATTTTACCCCTATAAAAATATTTTATTTTTTTGTTCTCATATTTTACTAAATAATTGCCTGATATATCTACCAGAGAATATCCTAAAAAATATCGACACTAAAAACATACATTTACCTCGTAAAACATGTTTTCTTTCATCTCTTCATAGAAAGATAACTCTTTTTCATTAAACTGATAAAACGTTTACTTAATAACATAATAAAAAAACTCTTCTCGCAATTTCTAGTAATACGAGTATCTTACGGAAAATCCAGGTAAGTATGAAAAATAAACTAAAACAATTTAGTGAAGAGAAGGGCGAAATTATTCTTCAGGGGATCATCAGTAGGCGTTTTTCCAATTACCGGTACTGGCACCGGCCCGGCGACAGCACGTGGAGACAAAAGTGTGTGAGATTACTGGCGACGGCTCTTTTCCATAAAATTTTCCTCTATCTTTGTCGTGCCGTTACCGGTACGGATGCCGCAACAGTAAATGGCAAAACGCCCAACATACTATTCTTAAATACATACTGTTTGTACATATAAATGTAATTTTAAATTAAACCTGTACCCCATTGGTACTAAACACCCCAATAAAATAAGATTTTATAATTTTGAAAAAAGCGAATTAAATTATTTGTGAAAAACGGAATTGCTTTATCTCAGTATGATCAGCAGAGTGTTAAATACTACAGAATAGAAAAAATGTGCGAAGGATGTAAAATTATATTTAATTATTTATTTTATTGAATTTGGCCATTTCAGGCCACAAATTAATGCCCTAAAAGGAACTACGTAATTAACACATATTAATTAAAAACAATTCCCACGGCAACCGCACAACACTAGCCGATATAATTAATAACTCCTACGTACAATAAATCGATTTACGTTCGCAATAATGGCGGGGTAAAATTATGTTTGTATAACCCGGTTCATTTAAGAAAGGAATCATAAACGGAACCTTTCTTAGGCACACTTGTTAATACTGCATGAAAAAAAAAAGTCTGGATTAGCCGATTAGGTAGCCATTTGAAAATGTTCATAGAATAAGTGTAATATTCATATTATACAATTTACACTCTTAATACCGCAGCATGTAATAATAAAAATATTACTTAAAGATTAGTAGATTCTGATGGAAGTGCGAAAAGGTTGAGATTTAGAGTCACAACGGACTTTTTTGCCGAGACACAGTCGGCCACATCATTCGACACAGTCTCGGCAAAAAACAGTCGGGACGAGAAATATCAACACTTTCGCACGTGTATCTAATGACGTTTTTTAATACACCTGCGAAAAATTACATAAAACAATAAAATAAAAGTAATTTTGTTGCAAATCAAAACAACATACAAACAGAAGAAAACGCAGTGTCTGGTTGGCGCCAATCTACACTACAAAGAACAATGTCTCTTTCTAAATATTGGATGGATTCGATTGATGGTTCTTGGTGGAATATCATCTTGAATAAATTATACACAAATTCTTGTACTTTTATTCCACATATATTTATTTTTATTCCAACTTAGGCTACCGGTTTCTTATTACACATCATCGGGCCAGCAAAAAGTTTCTAAAGTCTTTTTAATAATAAGTTCTAAGATAGATATATAAATAAATATAATATAAATTATGACGTCCAAAATCGTTTTGAATTTTTAAGTACAAGTGAATTTAATTGTGATGTTTAAAACATCTTTTACAATTTAACATTATGTATATAATATATTTCATAATAATATAAAAGTTTGAAAATACTCATCTAAAACAGTTTTTAGTGTATCCAGTTACTTTCAGAAATACCAACAAAACGACAAGTAAAACAAAGTTTTAAATGCTTACTAAATGATGTGGCCGATTTCCCCTAGATGGTGTCAGTAGTAGAAACAAAAAGCACGAGTGCAAAATATGTCATTTTACGCACGCTAAACGGGCACGTAATCTATAATATTTTGAGCAGGTGTATTAAAAACAATTTTTTGTGCTGACTACGAGTAGGTGTATAATAATGCAATACAGGTATCAGGCGCTATCTTAAATTCCTTTCTCTAATGACGCGGGTTATACCCATGTTTCAAGATAAATTTATTACATTAAAATTACAGTGCTACAAGGTTCTTTTGTTTCGTGGACGTAAACTTCAACACTCCGTATAATAATTTAATGATTTGAATTTCAAAAATTCTTTTTTTATCGGTGCTTGTCCGACATAAGGAACCTACCAGCCAAATTTCAAGTTTATAGGTTGTATAGTGACACCTATTCTCGTGTAGCAAATATTAGATTTAGAGCTGCCCTAACATAAAACTTTTCATTGCAAAATAGGCTTTAACGCAGATGGATAAAAGTTAAATGAGCTTGTATTATTTTAGGTTTTTCAACTCTAAATTTAAGGTTTGCTGCACGAGAATAGGTCACCGTGTGCAAAATGTGGCCAAAAAATACTTGAATCTACACGGCAAAAGAGCCTTGTCGCACTGTATTTTAAAGATCGATTATTTTGGTCATAGAGGATAGAGCTTGTTTTAGGGGCCGTTCAAGTATTACGTAAGCAGATTTATTACAATTATTTACCCCCCCATCATCCCCCTTGTCAGCAAAAGTAAGCAAAGCTCTTACCCCCTCCCCCCATGCTTACGTAAACATTTTTCAATTATAAATATATTTTTTTTTATATAATAATGTTATAATTATAATTTTAAAAGTAAGAAAATAGATTTAGGATAGAGATTAGATTTTACTGATACAGTATTCAACATAGAGTAAGGGGCAAAAATATACCGATGACGTAATCATCATCTAGACTCCCCTACCCCCCATGTCATCGAAAATTAGCAAAACAAAGACCCCCCCCCCCATAGTGCTTACGTAATACTTGAACGGCCCCTTATCTTTGGATCATCAATCACTATTGTATTATAAAGTGAAAGATAAAACTTGTACTAAGAGTACCACTCAGAATACAGAACAAACCAGAAACCCTCATCGCGCGCAAAACTGAGGCAATGAGATGTCGGTTATAATGTCCTACTGCGAGGTTTCGTTACTCAGTCTGCGGTCGACGCTCACTTCGTGCACTTGCGCTGTCTCTATCTAAAACAATTTAATTATGCCGACTTGTGTCGTTCCAACGTGTAAAAATTCGACTGCAAAAAACAAGAACCCCGATCAGGTCACATTTCATCGGTAAGTATTACGTTTACTAATCATCTTATTAAAATAATAAATTTATTTACTGTACATATTTGTCATAGAAATTATGCCATCCATTTTGTGAGTGTTGCCAACTTTTAGTGGATTTATTTACCCTATTTTTTTTTTTAATTATCATGCAACGCTGCATATTAAACAAATTTCAATAAGTAATCAATTTCAAACGCCGCTTATTAAGTAGATGATGCAAAATTGCCAAACGTTGTTCAAACAACTGTTTTGTAAAATAACTAAATGATTTGTTTATTTACATTTAATAGTTTTAATGACGACATGAAACCCCGAGAGGGTGTCAGAGGTGATACCAAGTATGAACGTAGTTCACGCTTGGTACACCCGCATTTCACCGACAATTATTACGTCCCAGACGTGATGGTTGGTGACTGGTGAGCCCTATCGCCGTACTTCGGGCACAAATGGACCAACTGCTTATCGTGCCTTCCGAAGCACGCAGACCGAACACAACTGAATGTGCACCACAGGGATTGAACCCACGACCTCTGTATTATCAGGCGAGCGTTCTACCACTCGACCACAAAGGCGGTCTACAATATTGTACTGAAAAATATAATAAATTGTAAACTTGTAAATTTTAGCTTTCCTGCTGATGAAAAAAGGAAAAGTTATTGGATGAAAATAATTCAAAAGGCACGGGTTGATGAAAATTGGAAACCTTCAAAATGGAGCGTTATTTGTTCAGAACACTTTGAAGAGCAATATTTCCAGTACACGAAAAGTGGTCTGAAAAAACTTAAGAAAGAAGCTTTTCCAAACAAGGTTCTGTTTATTTTTGTTATAATCATATTAGTTTAGATACTTAAGAGGTTATTTGAGAATGTTGTAATACTGTTACAGAATTTGGCCTTTATTCCAAGAAAGTCAGAAAAGAGCGTGGAAATGAAAACATCTGAAGCTCACAGCTCAACTGTAAGCATTTTCAAATGTACCTATAAAATGAGTTTAATTATCTTTTGATATGATTACTTTAAGATTTTGTTTTTATTTTCAGAATACACAATTAGAATGTCCAACAGAATCGCCTATACAATCAAATTCAGGGATAAGCAGTGTGGATATTTCCGATTCAAATTCTGTGTTTGACACCCCAAGGAAAGTTAAATTGAAAGCTCAATTACTCCGTAAACATATGGTTTGTGTAAAGCACGTTCGAAAAATAAAAACTTTGCAGCAAAAAAACAGGCGCTTGGAAAAAAGAAATGTGTCTTTAAAGAACATACTAAGAAATTTAAAAAAAAATCGATATGTTAATGATGACGCTTACGAGCTACTTTCTACAAATGTTGTAGCAGCCGATATTTTCAATAACGTTTACAAAAAAAACGTACTAAAAAAGAAAAAAACCAAGTACACAGCCAACATAAAAAAGTTTTGTCTTACATTAAATTTTCTTTCGCCGACTGCTTATAACTACGTGAGAGCTACGTTTGACACTTGCCTTCCTCACCCTAAAACATTGTCAAAATGGTACTCTAATGTGAGTGGAGAACCTGGATTCTCAGAGGAATCATTTTTGGCTTTAAAGGAAAAGGCTGCATCGGCGTCAGAGCGTAAAATAATTTGTTCTCTCATGGCTGATGAGATGTCTATCAGACGCCAGAGCTTGTGGGATGGAAAAAAAATTGTGGATATGTCGATATGGGGACCGGTACCTCAGAAAATTGCCAAACATTAGCCTCGGAAGCTTACGTATTATTAATTAATGGTATTAATGAACACTTCAAATTACCGCTTGGATATTTTTTGGTGCATGGTTTAAATGCCGAGCAAAAAGTTAATTTAATTAAGTTGTGTCTTATTAAATGCCATGATGCTGGTATCAAAGTAGCATCCCTAACTTTTGATGGACATTCAACCAATTTGACGGCGATGAAACTTCTAGGGTGTAAAATTGATCCCAAAAATGAGTTAAAGACCGTGTTTAAACACCCTGTGGATAAATCCAATATCGTTGTATTTTTGGATCCCGTCCATATGTTCAAACTCGTGCGAAATAACTGGGAATCAAAAAAAGTATTCTTAGATGAAAATGACAGCGAAATCGATTGGGACCTTTTGTGCGAGCTAAACAAAACTCAAGAAAACGAAGGACTACATTTTGCAAACAAGCTTACACGTAGGCATATTATGTTTCGTAACAATGTAATGAAGGTAAAGCTTGCTAGTCAAGTTTTGAGTGAAAGCGTAGCTACAGCTGTAGAATTTTGTAGAGAGTATGCAAAGATATCCAAATTTAAAAATTCAAAACCAACCGAAACCTTTTTAAGAAACATGAACGATCTTTTCGATATATTCAATTCCCGTAATATGCAACAATTTGATTATAAGCAACCGTTGAGCAGTCATAATAAAGACAAAATACTTACATTCTTGGAATTAATGAAAACTTACATCTATAACTTAAAAATAAAAAATGCTACGAAAAGAAAAATTAATCAGGACGGGAAAAATGTGCAAATAATAATTAAAAATTACAAACCAATTCTAGAATGCAATATCAAAACTGGTTTTCTCGGAATACTTATAGGTATTGAAAGTTTAAAGTCACTATATAGAAATCTAATTGAGACTGAGAACATGCTTGTTTTTATACCTACATATAAATGTAGTCAAGACCACTTGGAATTATTTTTTGGTACGATTAGAATGCATGGTGGCCATAACAACAATCCGAATGCAAAGCAATTCAAAGGAATTTATCGCAAACAATTATGTCATTTAGAAATAAAAGCGTCTGACAGTGGGAATTGTATACCCTTAGAGAATATAGCGGTACTGAATTGTTCGTCCTCAACGAAAGTGATAAATACCACAACGGAGTCACAACGGTTAGATAACGATGACCAAGAGGTTGATGATTTAAACCAATCGACGATCGATAGCAGCAGTAGTGACAATATTGTAAAATTATTATCTTCGGAATTACCTGAGCTACATGATGTGACTAAATATGTCGTAGGCTACATAGCTGGGTCTGTCGTACATTATCTTACGAAAACGATCAAATGCCAATTTTGTATTGATGCAATGATCACCTCAAATGTCCTGTGGTTTCACAGACTAATTGCTTTAAAGAATAGAGGTGGACTTTGCTTTCCATCTGAAAATGTTTATAGTGTGTGTTGTACATGTGAATCCCATGTAAGGAGAATTGCTCGAGAAGATTTTGTAATTTCTTCAAATAAACAACATCTACGAATTGTACTCGAAATTTTCAAAGAGTTTATTGGAAAAAATAATTTGTTTTTATCTGATGATAATCATGTAAATGGTCAAATTCATAGGAATCACCTCATAAGAGCGGTCATTGAAAAATATCTAGACATAAGATTACATTATTTATCAAAATGTAAAACTCTTCGCATTAGTGCCGAGTCTAAAAGGCAATATTACAATAAACTTACGCAACAAAAAGGTAACTAAATGTGAGTAAAACAGTTACTAAATACTTATTGTTTTGAAAAACTAGGCTACCTGCATATTTATAATGTTAAAAATGTACGTTAAATAATTTAAAAGTTTTTAATGAATATATTTGATTTATGTATAGATACAGTTTTTTATTTTTATAAAACCATTTTATCACCTTTAGATATCAGTAAGTGCTTACAACATATTAATACCATAGAAGAGCTTACGATATATTAATTTTACCCCAAAGCGGTAAATTGCACTTGCGTTCGCAACACCACACGGGTAGGAAGTGCGGTAGGCGGGGAGCGGAAAGTTTTGCTTTCGGACACAGTACGCTGCGTACAGATGTGATTGAATGCGGTTTCTGGTTTGTTCTGTATTCTGAGGAGTACCATAAACTAAGTAAGTAAAATATCGATTACATTTCCTCGAGACTCGAATGGATGTGGAAGGTCCAAGTTCCAACTAAATACTATTTTTACCCAGTTTTCACTGACCCATTTGCGCCTCTGACGCCGTCAGGAATAGAAGCCGTAGCGTCTGGTTTCGCACTGCTACTGCCTTATTTTGTGTTTCTTACATATGAAATTTTCTCCGCCTCATTTAAACATCAGGGGGCGTTGTACCAATCTCAGAATTCAATTCTAGAGCGGCGGCGGCGCGTTGTGGGATTACCAGAGTCAATTCTCTCTTCTACTTTCTTCTTGTTTTTTCTGGCTTCAACCGAGAATTATTTTCTGTATCTATGCTTTTAATTAATTTTTAAGGTGTCGCCGCTTTTCTTTGTGAAGAGAAGATTAATTAGACACATAGTGTGCTCTTTATGCACTAGATAAAAGGGTTCGTGCTTTCGGGCTAGAAGTCTGGATTAACAAAAATCTGTTGTTTTGTTTGTTAGAGTCAAATAAAAATGTTCAATCATTATATAATGTCCACGATTCGAGTTTATTGTTTGGGATACCGCCAGCGATTTTTTTTAATAGCAGGTATAATATATATCAATATTTCTGTTTTACAATTTGCAGAACTGTAATTTTATAAAATTGCCACAGTTGTTATAAACAGGGTGAAGTTCAATTTATGAGACAAAAGAGCTTTTAGATTGAGAATATTTATTTACCAATGATATGATAAGGTGCGATAGTAAAGACTATCCCAGAAAATTTCGTAAGCCTATTTTTCGCCTTTATTACTATAGCAATAAGAGTGAAGGGGGCTTAAGAACTTTCCTTTAAAATTGATATTTTTATCAGCAATTTTTATGTATAATCACAAAGTACATTTATATGGTTCCTACACAGATAAGTATTGAAATCTGTTAAATTTCAATGCACCGGAAAAAATACTTATGTCACTTGGTAAATTTTATCCTAATTTGCTGATTTGGAGTCGGACTAAATCGGTAATTATAAAAATAACAAATATTTCCTCTTCATTGTGATCTACGAGTTTACCAGATCCTAAATATTCCCCGGGTGTTCGCTCATTAATTAAATACCACCTATACTCGTATTTGTGTTGCTTCTGTTAGTTTGTCTGATTTACTCAGCCCGATACAAAATGCACGCACATGTAAATGGCTGTTTTCCCGCGAACTCTGCGTTTTACACCGACCTGTGAAACGGTGAAATATACTCTGTGATACCGACTGATTTTGGTTCAATGAATAATGAATACTCAACAATTTGAGCGAAATATTTCCCTTTGTTGTTTTCTTTCACTTTATTTCCCGTCCGCTCGTTTAATACTTGTCATTCTTATTCGCCGCTGTTTGCGAACGTCGTCAGCCCTTATTCAAAAGGAAAGCGTTTCAGCAAATATCACACTACTAACGCTGGGCGCTACTTTGTGTAATCTAATCCTATGTACGGTGCTACGAAAAAATCGTGTTCTTTTCAGGGTTCCGTACCCAAAGGGCAAAATAGAACTATATTAAAGTCACTCTGCTGTCCGTCCTTCCGTATCAAATATTGAATGAAATATAGATTACAAAAAACAAAAAATTTCGTACATAAAAAACAAGCAAATAATTTTTCAAACCCTTGCCTGTTTTGGTCCATTGGCTATAGCTCATTGATACTTTAAAAATAAAGAAATGGGGGCCGTCAAATTTGTCACTATTAGACCATTTTTGTTACGCGGTCTATGTCAAAAACTAAACTATTTACGAATTTGGAATTTCTATTATATAACAAATACTGAAAACGCCGATGTATAATTTAGTTTTAGGGTAACGTACTCGAATACTCGATCAACGTAACTTTTGTAGATAATGAGAAGTTTCTAACTTTTGTTAAAATGATTCAAGTTTATTAATTTGGATAGTACGGAACCCTTAGGGCGCTCGTCCTAGTTGCAATTGACCGGTTTTTATTCGAATGCGTGCGTCGTCACGTACAACCTGCCGTTTCGATATATAAAAAACGTGACCATTTGCGTCGTCATCCGTCACGGGATAAACACATCCGTTCAAAATTTTTTTTCGACGTGATTTACATCGACTATCCTGGTAAACGAGTAGTAATTGTAGATCGGGAGTGCATAGTCATTACGCGCGCTTCACGGGAGAGAGAATTTAGATGGGGTTTTTATTTGCGGCCAGTGCTGGCCGGCGGCGGGCAGCGGATATAATTTATCCAAATCCCCGTGTATCGTCGAGGGAGTGCGCCTGTGACCGACCTCTTTGTGCCGCTCGGATATGAATTGTTTCACGCTTCCACGGCTGATGCCTCTGCGGTCAAAGCCGATCCACCTTTTTTTAGATATCTATAATCTGAGCGGGTTCCGCCGGCGTCGGTTTTCATGAATATTTGAAGGTCCGCGCGACAGTCTCCGCTGAAAATACGTTGCTCGTATTCGTTTATTAATGTCACAGGCCGGACTTTTCCGGCCACCCCTGGGGAGTACCCCGATTTCGATACGTATGAAGAACTAAATAGGATTTCATTTTCTAGTTCAGAAATCAAACGATCCCGCGGCACACGTCCTATTTTCTTTTTGGGAGCGTTCCTTTTAGATTTTTTTGTTCTGGTTCGTTTAGCTCCCGACTTCGCTGCTCTTAGCTCCGGGTCTATAATTGTATAGCGACGGGTTGCGCATTTTTCCACAAGATAATGTCATTAATCTCTTTCTAGGAGAGTAATGAAAATGCGCTCTTGGTTCCGTAGTTCTCCCAGTAAAATGCCAGGAAACAATCTTGCCAGCGACATCTTGTCCTCATATCTTGGAAACTTTCAGTAACTTGCCATGTGATGTTACAGTTAGAAATTGAATTTGCGTCTGTTCTGCACAACGTTTCCAGGAAAACGCTTTCAGGGTACCTGTGTTAATAAGTGACAACCCTTTTTTGTTAATAATTAATATATGGGTATGTACAATGTACATAAATTTTCATTTCAAATTTTCAACTTGAGATTGTTTTAGTAATTTTTATGAAAAATTATTTATTTCAAATTATGCTCGTAAATTTATACCACAATAGAACGAACGAAATTTGTTACTGATTGATACGCTCAGGTAATTCAAAAAAATACAGTATGTATCAGTTTCCTGTTTCAAAATTTATCTATTTAACAGCTGGTCTTTTTCGACTTTTTAAATTACTTAATATTAAAAAAACATGGTACATAATCGTTCAGAATTATCATTAGCGCAAAGACATTATAGGCCGCAGGTATAGGCATTCTATTCAATATGACATCGCAACGAATTGCTTAAAAAAAATCGATCAGGAAATCTATCCTATGGTACATGGTTTTCTTTGACTCAACTATGTCTTTCTTCAATGCTCCTTTTAGATTGGTGAAAACTCTAACATCTTTGTTAAGGAGGTTTGTGCAGGTAGGGTTATTGCTAAATAAAAGATGGCGCTTAAATATGTTTTTTTCCTTCGTTTATGTTTTTAATTCAAACACAAATTAAGCCCTTTGTAGGAAGTAAATAATTAAGTTTACATCCTATACAAGGTGTGCCTTCGGGATCTTCTTAAGGCCTCATCACATCAAAGTATTAATAGTTTAAAAGTGTGTCGGGAACTGAAACGTCAAAGTGTTACGTTTCTATTGCTCGTAAAGCGCTGCGGGCAATGGCGTCTATAAATAATTCATATTCCAACTTTGTCCGTGCTCTGTGAAGGGACACCACGCATTTGCATATGAGAAATGGAGGGAAACATTTAAATTGTTTTAAAAATATCATATTCGGGATCCATCATTTTGTGTATTTGTCGAAGTTATATAATCTGAAACCCCTTTATTTTGTGAGTATGTATTTAAAATTTAGATAACCTATAGTTAACAAAATTTTGTTTGTTTGTGTGTCACAGATCCGCCTGAAATCACGATCCGGCCTCGGAATCTGCAAGTGAGGGCCAACGGAATCGCGGCCTTTTACTGTGCTGCCCGGGGCGACCCCATACCCAATATTCAGTGGCGAAAGAACGGGAAACGAGTATCTAGTAAGTATTCTTGTTCATTGCTGGTTGTCTATTCAATGCTTAATTTGAAATGCTTAGTAAAACTGCATTGGTTTACGTTACACGCTGGATGATCATAGGATACCGCTATATTTTGCTGCGAGCCCATGCTGATTAGTAAAATAACTAAATTCGGATGCGTAAGCTACATTTTGAAGTAAAAGTGTATTGAACAACGCAATATATGTCAGATGATCACAAGGTACTGCAAAAATCTCTTACGAGATCTCATAAATGTCACATGCATGAACAACGAAACACTAATAAATATTAACGATTTCATTTTTATTACAAGCTTCTTTTTAAGGTGGCTGCTCCGGTTCTCGTTCCCGAACGCACCACTAATTATTGTTTTTCTTATTTTCGAATAAAAAATATTAAATAAACGTGGTTTATGGCACCACGAGACAACGCTTTAACGCTTTTCTAGCAAAGTTTTTTTTTACGTAAAAAACCTTTATATATCTATTACCCATTTTATGAAAAAAAAAAACAAGTTGATCTTTTAAACGCGTTCTTGAAAGGAACGTTTGAAAACCAAAAAAAGAGGGTGGAAAATATTTTTTTGGACAAAAGTATAAATCTTAGTTGGTACATTGTTTATTTTTTTATTTATTTATTTTTTGTTTTTTTTTCTGTATTTTTACATTTAAAATGTTCAACACAGTTCGCCAAACTGCAACATTCCTCTTGATGTGCTATTTTATCCATTACTTTGTAAATCAACTATTAAAATAAACTATTGGCGCATAGTACCGTAAACCCCATATATTTAATATATTACATTTTATACAAAAATAAGAATTTTACTCTTTTTGATTTAAATTTTACCCTGTTTTTATAAGTATATTGAGTTTTTTTTTGGACATCAGCGCATTTGGCATGGTGATTTTTTAAATTGAATATAATTAAATTATTTGAATAAAAATTACAAATGTATCATTACCTAGAAACTGTATGAAACAAAACTGCAAAATTAAGTGGGTCAAGTGTTCGGGTGATTTGTTTAAACCTGTATTAAAAATCGGCCTCTTTAGTATTTGTTGTTTAAATACAGAATATGGCCTATAATATACAGATTCCAAATTCCTAACTAGTTTAGTTTTTGACATAGACCGCGTAACAAAAATGGTCTAATAGTGACAAATTTGACGGCCCCCATTTCTTTATTTTTAAAGTATCAATGAGCTATAGCCAATGGACCGAAATAGGTAAGGGTTTGAAAAATTATTTGCTTATTATTTATGTACGAAATTTTTTATTTTTTGTAATCTATATTTCATTTAATACTTGATACGGAAGGACGGAACAAATATTGTATAAAATTGTGAACTTTGATGGCCCTCTATTTCTTTATTTTTGGAGATAAAAAATATAATTTTTTTTTACTCTACTCAATGAGTTCTACTAGACAATGACATCCCACGATTGCGTAGCACGAGGCCACTATCGCCGGGGTAAGAAAAAAAAATCTTATGCTTCTTTTTCATGTATAAGATCCCCCTGAAAGTTTATTTTATATAATTTTATATGTAACACATTCCGTCTTTAAGCTAGAGACCCGTGACATACGGATGGACAGATAGCAGAGCGACATTAATAGGGCTCCGTGTTGCCCTTCGGGTACGGAACCGTAAAAAAGGATACAATTAAAAAAAAAACGTTTTGGCCACTGTCGATTTTTCTCGTGAAGAAACGTTGTCAGTTTTAGGGTTCCGTACCCCAAGGGTAACCAACGGGACCAACCCTATTACTAAGGCTCCGCTGTCCGTTTCTCTGTCTGTCCGTCTGTCACCAGGCTGTATTTCATGGACCGTCACCGATAATGTATTTCTGTTGCCGCTATAACAGCAAAAACTACCATACAACAGACATGATTTTTTTGCCGTTTTTATAGATCATGGTACGGGACCCTTCGTGCGCGAGTCCGACTCGCACTTGGCCGGTTTTTACTTTTGATTTATAGTAGCGTTAAGTTAGTGTCCTTTATTTTAACAAAACAAAGAGAAATTTAAAAAAAGTTAATTTTTTGTCATATTGGGCCAATTTTCATAGCTTTATCGAGACCCCGCTCCTTTCTGTATGTCTTTCTTAGGATCCGGTTACTGAACATCAATATTATTGACAAACATTATACGAAGTAGTTGGACAGAAATTCCAAGTTTGATTAACCACCAAAATGTATGTACAGTGGAGACCACATCAAGCTTGGTTACAGTACTTGCATATTAGTATATTAGCCCCTACAGAGAAGAATATAAGATATGTACAAAGTCAGAAGTGTCTAACTTGATGCGGTCCCTACAGTACATGAGCATCGACCAGTGCACATCGAACATTAATATTGAGCCAACTTCCTCATACATTTTTATCTACCCATAAAATAAAACTCACGAGCAACATAGAGCAAGATTTCCAACGCCTCATGACAAAGTACATATCCGATTGAAATGTAAAAGGGCCATTTTCGGGACCTAAATATCCTGGACCGGTAACGACGCCTATAAGCCCGGGGGCAATGAGCTGAAAAAACGAGTCGACGGATCGACCACGCAGCGAAAATCGAACCCCTCAAGTAAGGGCACCCACACACTTGCGACCACGAGGTCACGACGTACAACTGATGGACGAGGCCTTTGAATACTCGTAATAAAGGTATAGTGCCTTCCGGCCACTTTCTGGCAGATAGCTGTTTTTTTTACATTAAAAGTCCTTCTAGTAGCCATTGCAAAGGTTTTTATATTTTGTTGAGCAGGAAAGGGACGAGCCTTAAGGGTAGGATTTCATTTTCGTGAATATTTTAAAAATGCTCAAGTGGGCAGTTAACACGACACTTTTTATTTTTAAACCCCTAAGGGATTTCCCTTGACTACAAAGCCATGTAGAGAGTGACAGTGGTGACCTTTGAATTGTAACCTTTCACATTCATCTTTTTTATTTAAATATTCAGCACAAAAAGGCGATCATATGAAAAAGTAGGTGATCAACATTTCTGACTAGCCAATTTGATTCAGCAAGAATTGTAACTTTTTTATTTGACACATTATTGACATTTCCGTCGCTATAAATCGGAGCCACAATCGTCCATCTGTAACGATTCTTAACACGATTCATCGCTCGCCATGAAAAATGTACAATCGTCAATCAACCGTATGAAAGTTGAGTCCGACGACCATAAAAGAATAATGGTGTCGATCCGCTGCTGTAACACCTCCGTTTCTCATTCCATATTCTGTCCTACTCTGTCAATGTTGGCCCCGATTTGTTTCGTCGTCCGATTGTGTCAGGACGCAAACGATCTGTCAAATCTTGCGACTCGCTGACGCATGAAACAGCCCAGAAAAGTGTCTAAGTTGACACTTGCGACTTTCCGTTGATGCGCGAACTTGTGTCTGAGATTGTACTTTTCTAACTACTTCTTTATTGTTTGATGGCTGTTTTTTTATGTTCCATTCAGTTGAGCTATTTGTGCGATAGGTTGGGATGAATAGTGGTGAGAAAAAGTTATCTTGTAATTTGATTTAAGTTTCTTAGTGATGTCATTAAGTCGAGCCAATTGCATTCCATGCTAAGTTTAAGCTAAATCAATCAAAACATTGAATTAAGTTTCGACTGTTATATTTATATGTACTATAATGTTAGTTGTTCGGCCAAAACATATGGGAATATAAATCGTATGTTTATATAATTGATGTGAAACAACAAAAGCTGCTTTTAGAAAAATACATCAAGTTCATAGAAGCTCCGTGATATCCCAGACGTAAGCATTCCACTAACGAATTTGTGAAGTACGCATTTGACTAAACAACAAAGAACCTAATCTTAGCAGACATACACACTTACCGCTGATTTCACAGTTGAGAATTTCAAGTTAAGCGGTGCTTAAGTATGAATTATGTTCTTAACTTAGAAACTGGCGGTTTTACGCACAGTAGAAGTGTATGTACCCACTTAAGGCGCTTGGCCACGCCACCGTTTTAGTACAAAATTTGATAAACCGTTTCTCTGTTGTGTTTCGTTATACACCAAAGTTTAAGACCTCTATCATCTGGTACTGATATTTTAAAAGGCACTGTTTTGCCATAATTTTGTATATTGATTTTATTTTAAAGATATCAAGCTGGATAGATTTACATACAAAGTTGTTTTCTTGCCCTAAATTGTACCTATACCAAAATTTTACATTTCAGCCAAATAGTGTCCTCGTAAATGCGTGTAATAAACTATAGAGTTCTTAAACTTAAGTCTATGATGAAATACAACAGAGAAACGGATTATCAAATTTTGTACTAAAACGGTGGCATGCCTATGCGCCTTAACCATGCCGAATACTTATAACCATCTAATTCCTACGTACGATCTTTTCCTCTCTAATCGAAATTCAGAAAATAACTCAAGAATTCATACTCTAAAACGACCAAAGCAGCGTAAAAAACCGACCCCACTCAAATATGCACGCAGCAAAACGAAATATCGACTGCCATGTGTAAAAGTCGCGTACAATGACGCGCGTAATTCTGCGTCAAGTCGGTAATAAAACCTAGGGGGCGGCACAATCACGCGCGTATACGTGCGTCATCAATCAAGCGCCGCGCGTCATCTCGAGGCGCGATGTCAATCTTTCTCCGGGACTGTACTGAGAAGGCACTGAATTTTGTTTGGATTTTCCGCAAGTGAAGGATGGAATACTTTGCTGACTTTTTTCTTTTTTCAAATTTGCCTGCCCTTCAACCAGTTACAAAACTGCATTATGATACTTCTTAGATTCCTGTATAAAGAAATGTACTCAAGAAAATACTGGGGTGGGGTGTAAATGAACAGGTATCTTTAAATAAAACCAAATTATCTACTGATCACACTGAGCGCTATATTGAACATTCCCACAGAAACTAAAATATTTTCACGTTTCCTTACAAATTTTAAAATCCTCCTTAGGATTATGTATCGGTGGGTCCAATTTTGCGCAGATACATGTTTCTTTGTTAATGTTGTTCAGTAAGATCAGATTATGTGGTTTAATTAAAAGATACCTGTACATTTACATCCGGTATCAAGAGATATTGAACACAATCCGTTTATCTATCCGTTTCAAACATATGAATAAATGTATATTTTACTCTTTTTGAGCCTTTATTTACAATATTTATATGGAAAAACACAAAAAATATATATATATTTACAATTTTAGATATATTTCGGCCCGCGGTATGGGGCCGTCATCAGTCGAATGCCCATACCGTGGGCCGAAATATATCGAAAATTGTAAATATATATATTTTTTGTGTTTTTTCGTTTCAAACATAGATATCTTAATAGTATTATTCTATGTACTACACATCAGTGGTTTAAATTAAGAATAGGACTGTCAGGACGCTATTTTGCTGTCGCTCTCTCACGCGCCATTGCTAGACAGAGCGAGAGAGACATATGGCTAGCGAGTGAAGTTGTCTGCGGGTGCGATCCCATTTTATATTTGAAATGCATAGTAAACACTGGCTATCAAAGGTATGAACAGATGTAATAGTAAGAGCCGACTGTCAGTTATAATGCCTACATTGTTTCAATAACAGCGCGATTTTCAAAATCTGGATCGGACATTCGTAAACAGGTTTCGTTAAAACATCTTCACTAAACAGAGTGTCAGTCCTGAGAAGGTGTTTTCCCTTAAATTTAGGGATTTTTTTTAGGGCATAAAATTATTCTGGGTATTTTTTTTAGGGGAAAGTTAATTGGGAAGAGTTACGGGTATCGAATGCGTGTATCGGAACGTTATGTTTAGTTTTTTATCGCTTACAACCAACAATAGGTAGCTTTCATAGTATATGTTTTCCTTTGACTTTGAATCTCTAACAATGCATGCTTTTCAAGACTATTCTGTAGACATTGCTTATAGTTTAAAAAATAATGGTTCAAATTAAATTGTATTTTACTTTTAAGGGGGAAAGTTTGAAAAATGCCTAATTTAGTGGATGTTCACAAGGACGTAGGGAAAAATCGAAGTGTGGCAACACTGGTACTCATTCAAGTACACCAGTTGCACAGACATAGCAAACCAAACCTAAGGATTAAATAGCGTGGCAATTTTCTTTACAAAAAATAAGTTGCATGGTACGAAGAAACGTATAAAAATGGGTTGTTTTGGCTGGATTATGCTTGAAGCATATTTGTTAATACCTAAACTAATCTCTAGTATATATTTTGTTTGGAAACGAGAAATATTTATGTTTAAAAGAGCCCGTAACTCACAGAGCTAAAATTGCTTTACGTTGACACAATGCGTTTATTATTAATGTTAGGTCTGCTAATAATTATACGCCTGTGACCAGTTGTTGGCTCTCGCATTGTCTTTACCCGCCGCGTGAATATTGAATATATGGCTATAGTATATGTATACATATATCGTATTTTAAACTGACACTCGTCTTTCAATAACCTCTTTATGTACCAGTTTCATAAACTACCATTATGTTGTTCGAAGACCTATACTATAATTAATTTTTTTTTCTGTGTTAGAGACGTTCGTGAAATTATCATGCAAGTAGTTTTGAGTTCATAATTTCACGATATGATGTTAGATTTAATATATTTAATTAACATTGTTAAAATATTATTATGTGAAAAGGTAGTTGAAAAATAATATTAATGTCAATTTATTAATTAACCATTAAAATGTAAATCTTGATTTTTTTTTAAATCATCTATGGAGTCAAAATTTTGCTCGAGGAGCCACATGTGATGTTTGGTCTTAAATTGTTTCAGTGGTAAATATTTTAAATCATTGAACACTCTGATTGCCATTTGATGGTTATTTTGTTAACAGCTTACAATAATTGTGTATGTGAATGTTAAGTTTATGGCGTGCCTTTTTTGTTAGTAGACTTCCGTTTTTTAGGAAAATATTCTGTACAAATATTGCAATTTGTTTAATGGTTTTGTAAAATGGTTTGCACTGGTCCATAAAATGTAATCCGCAAATGGCTATAGCACTTCGACTATTTTCAATACCCCATATATGCCAGGTTAATCAATTAATGTATCCTTAGCCTGCCATTCACTGGGCTGCACATCGTTAGCCTGTAACGAGCAAAGCGTGCATCATGAACTGAAGATAATCAGAAGTTGACAGGTTCAGCCTGGTTCGGTGAATACCACATGACGGTACATCAGACGGCGGTTCTTTATCACGTCCATGTTAAGGCCTTAATTGTACAAAATGGTACAGCTTAGTCAAAGAATATTACTTCCGTAAAGAAGCGTCACTCACCTCCCTTTACCAGTTTAAGGCGTATGCGACCCTAAATAAGCAACTCAATGTGTGTCAGTACAAAAATCAACGGAAACTATACTATTGAAAGAACACTCATATCAGCGCGTATTGCACAGTGGCAAAGTTTCAAAAGAAAGCAAGGGACGAAAAAATAAATTAACGTCACACTATCACACTCATATTATAAATGCGAAAGTTTGTGTGTGTGTGTGTATGTTTGTTACTCTTTCACGCTGAAACGGCTGGACGGATTTGGATTAAATTTGTAATCGATATACCTTATACCCTAACTTAACACATAGGGTACTTTTTATCCCGGAAAAAAGCATGTCGTTAAACCGAATAAGATGCGGGCGGAGCCGCGGGCAAAAGCTAGTTAGTCTATAATTTTCTTGAGTATGGTGAATAGCATTCGGAAGGAGTAAGAAAATTCTTGCGTAAATCTTTGAGTTTTGTTTTTTTTTGTCGAAGGTAAAGATAGTTTTTTTTTTGTTAAACATGGAATTTATTTTTGATTATGTTATACCTATTATGTATTTTTTAAGTGTTTGGACCGCCCGCATAGCAGGACTAGGCCTTCAAAGGCAGGTCTTATATTGTAGTTTGAGTATGCACCTTAATACCGCCCGCCAATTAGAGATACGGCTACGGTTGGGGTACGCACTTCATCAGGCATGGGCAACCTTTGGGAAGTTGCGGGTCACACAATCATATACTCATGAACTCGCGGGCCAGACGTCGGTCGATTCGTATAGTATACAAGAGTAACGACGCAATCGGTGAACGGCAGGTTTAATTTATACTTTTATTAAATGAAGTTTTCTAATAAACTATAAGAGTTACAATGTAATAAACATAACATAAAACATATCGTAACGACATGAATCCAACGGGGTGTCAGAAGTGTTCCTGGTGTGAACTGTGAAATGCACCTGACAGTCCACACCCGGTACACCCGAGTTTCACCGACGATTATTGTGTCCCAACGTGATAAGTGCTAAGCCCTATCGCCACAATTACACGAACCAAAATGACAAACAGATTTAGGTCAAATAGCGTAGAAGGTCGAAGTATATATCTAAACCTGAATGTCATTTTAAAAAATTCCTAGGAATAGTATACAATGCCTGAAAAATATACATACATATACGGTAAAATCTATTAAGTATTAAGTACATCATCGTAACGTTTTGAGCAATTCCGTTACTTCCGGAACTTTGACTATCTAAGTAAATAATATTTTAAGAAGCCGACTGCATAGTTGCAAACTATTGTGGTATTTTTTCAACTTTAGGTATATATCGATCCAAATATCCTATTCCTGGTCATATATTTTATGTCATGCTAATTGTCATTCATTCGACTGATGCCGGCCCCAAAGTGGGCCGAAATATGTTTCGAATACTTAAATCTTCTATAAATATTTTATTTTATTTACTTCAACAATTGTTTTTGAAATAATTTATTACAAATGTCCAGTTCCAGAAACTTTCGGTATGACCCACGCCACGTATATACTCGTACTACAAATAAATAATAATCAAGACAAGCATGTAGATGTAGGCAAGTTCTTGACTCAAGACTCAGACTCAGATCTTACTTAAGATTAATAAAATCAAATCTACAAATTACTTCATATCCTTTAGACATCCCATGCCTAAAGATGTGTTAAACGAAATGGATCGCTAAGAGGAACAAATTAACACTGTGTCAAATAAGATTTTTCATTGCTTCTATTATAGATTTCGTTCTGCTAGAATCCTGATACCCCTATTTTGCGTCTTCCATGTTGTTTATCAATCGAACTATACAAGCTCTTCTATTTCTGCTATTTCTTATTCTTCTAGTCCCGCTAAATCAGCCAACCAGTGGCGAACAACCAAAAATAAGTAACGTAAACTGTGAAAACATCGTTTGCCGATTTTATAAGGACACGCTCGCAACTGAAATGATGTCACGCAGTTTGCATCGTTAATGAAACCCACTGACGGCATTTCAGCAAACTCCAGTTTTATCGATGTTTAAATATTTTGATACTTATGCAATCGACTACACACTGAGACAGTTACGAATCACACTTGTCAAAATACTTTACTGAAGAACTTGAAAGCCATTATACTGAACAAATAATTGAAATGTACTCCAAGGGTTGTAATTCTGTAAGACCGCATTATCTTAAGATATGGAAGTTTGATATGTGAGTGGTTTAGTCAAGTTGAAACTTACGGCGCGGTTATGAGTGCACTATAAAAAAAGTTTCAGTAAAGTTAGTACGTGTTTTTTGTGACAGCTCGAATGGCTTTACGCGACGCACCGAGTTTTCAGGGTATCTGGATTAATTAGGGTAATAGCATCGGAAGTTGTCGATAAACTCGATACAAACCGATGGCAAACCAGCATGACATATGACACAAAATCACAGTATTATCTCGGCTCCCAACTACTAAAAGTTAGCTTGTATTTGATATTTAAGACAGTCGGATCTGGACGGCAATTCTGACACATGAGTATATTTGTGAAGGCTGAAAGCTATTAATTTTTAGAAGCTCTTTTTTATGCTAATCTGATAAAAACGTTTTGCCCGGGTTTATAACATTTTCTAAATTCTTTTAAAGACTTTAACACGGCATTCATCACGTGATTTACAAAGTCGTATGAAAATTGTTGCGAGAATCAACGCCCTGCGGGCCTATTGTGTAACTCAGTATCGGTTGCCATCTATGGTTGCTATTCACCAAAAACAGATGAAAAATGGACTTCCAAAATAACCTTCAATGGGTATTGAACTATTTACGAATTGTGACGTCATTTCAAGTGCGAACGTAGCCTTAGATAAGTGGATGTATGTTTTCGACGATAGGCACTCTGTTGGCAACTGATCTTACGATACAGAAACAGGGACAGGGTGCAATTGTATTTCATATACTTACTCGTATATTGAGTAGAGGTGCGTGCAAGAATATAATTATCAATCAAGTTGACGGGGTAATATGAGCATGTTTGTTTACATAGATCGCGTTCCTAAACGCACAACTTATGATTGTTTTTTCTTATTTTTAAATAAAAGTCTCATTTTTGAATGTGCACAACAACAATAAACACGCTTTAAAATTGTTCTGCCCATTTATTTACAACTTATTGCATAAAATAACGCAAATTTGCTAGAAAAACCCCAATTGTTATTAAATTAAGGCCGATAAATGCCACAAACCGCTTTTATTTTACACGTTATATTCAAAAACAAGAAAAATTCATTTTTCATTAAAATCAAATATTACCTGTTTGAAAACCTTACGCCTAAAGATATCAACGACCCCTCCCGTGTAATATGCAGACGTAATTTAAAAATTAAACAAAAAGCACTCCATTTCTCGTCCCCAACCCTCGGGTGCGATTTAAAACAAAAATGAGGCACTCAATTTAAACGTCAAAAAATCGCACGAGTCAATTCGTACACGTCACCCGTCACGCCCATGCCGTGCGTGCGACAGCGTTTCACAGCTTTTGAATTCATCCTCGAGTGTTTAATTAACCTAATTCTAAGTCTATCTGTTCTGCAAATAAGCCCCCTTTAGAGAGCTAATTGAATTTGCCAGTAGTTTAGGTATTTGCACTTGATTTTCCACGATTTCAACCCTTGTGCAATTGAGACCGCGTGCCAAATTTCGATCCGGCATTCTAGGCACGGCGTAATGCCTTGAGGCCAGTAAGTGCACGACTCAGGAAAATGCTGTGGAAGTTAGGTATGAAAAGTATTACCTTTGGGTTTTCGTGTAAGTCCTAGATTAGCTAAAGTGGTGCAAGCCAGTACTTATATTATAACTTGCTAAAGTTCTGAACTCAGTATATTATGCCGTTTTAAGTGTGACATTCCTTGTAAAACAATTTAAAATGGATTTGATGTTCATAGAAGCAATAATAATACGATTTCTCTTCGATTGTACCTGCCACGATACAATATCGTTATTTACGACGGTATGGGTTTGTTTATGTTATAGGAAATGCGTTGATTACGGAGTGTGTGGTTTGAATCAGAAAATAAGGAAAATAATATCGATATTTTGGATCGACTTACTAGAATAGAACAAGGTATTTACTAGAATAGAACAAGGAATGCTTTGGTGGTTTGAACATTAGAGAAGATGGATGCAAAGGAAATATTTAGAGTGCAAATTTAAAGTAGATGCCGCAGGAAGACCAATGCCGACTAAATTGGTCTTTTTTTTTCATTTACTTAAGCTTGGTATCAATCCGACTTAGGATTAAGAGAGATAGCCTTAACCTAAACGGTAAAGTAATCTCTTACGAGTGCTTTGCGGCGGTTTCGTCATGAAGATGATGACAAGCCACGGTTAACGCCTACCACCTACAGATGTAAAATGAAAAAAAACGAAAAACTCTTTATCACTTTCTTGAAAAAAAACATGAAAAAAAAACTTAGCACCATCGTTTCTTTTTTTCTAAATTTGTTTTTTTTTCAAGAAATGAGAAATATTTAAACTATAATGAAATAAAACACCAAATCTGACTGTTTTATTTTTACAAATAAAATTTAATCAAATTAATTTTAAATCAATGATATTTTAATAATACTTAAAATTATCTAAAAAAAACGAAAATTTTTCTGTTTCCGAATCATCTGTATCAATATCAGTAGTGGTAACGCTTGTTCTATCGACATCGGAATAATTTGTTTCATCTGAGTTTGTTTCAACCAAAACATTAAGGAGGGGTTATCTCGACTTTGTGGAAAAATGTGACATAATTGTGTATATTTTATTTTCTGTGTAAATATTTGTACGCCATGTGGCAGAGCACGGAGAGACGAAACCTATGTACTTGCTATCTAACCACTAACCTGTGACTCACAAATAAATGATTTGATTTGATTTGATTTGTCTCTTTTAAAATTAATTTGAAACCAATAAAAAGCGACGAATAAATTTTGCAAAAATTATATGTTATATCTCACCCTTCGATCTTAAAATTTCGGCCGTTCGATACACGACTGCTTACACTTTCCTCGATCCGATTAGATCGCAAAGATAGGTCTAAACTATGATCTAAGTATCATTTCATTTGAGCTATATTAAGTTTTGGACAATAAAATGTATATTAAAATAAACGTCGTGAAAAATGTGATGTAAAACAGCCATCATATAGAAACCCATCCCTCTAATTCCAAAATAATAAATAAAAATACCTCAAAACCGCGAGTTTTCTGAGCGCCCGCTTCCGCTGAGCAGGATAAACATGTGAAAAATGAAAGCGTTGAAGCTGGACAGATTTCTCTGGATAACCAACCAAACAACGATATTGAGGAAATCCAAGTCCAAAAAGGAAGTGTCTACCTACCATCACTACCATGCCGATGTAGAACATTCGATTTGCTATTTTGCCGACAGGTACGTTATATTCGCTTCCAAGTTTAATTATTTTGAGTCATTTATGGATAGGGAAAACCATTTTTCGTTTCAGGGATTCCTTTGCAAAATATTAAGCTTTAAAGTGTTATTTTTTGTTGGAGTCGATATAATTTCGTAACTTTGAAAAAAAACCCACTTCAGTAAAAAAAAAAAACGTTTTTTCTTATCCCAGAAAAAAGACCGTTTTTTTACCATTCATCCATCCAACACCCTGTTTCGTCCACTGTTGGCTATGCCTTTCTAAAATTTTGCCACTCTTAGCGGTCCTTCTAGAAGAAATGGCTATATTTACTCACACACGCTGGGCATGCAGGCGCCTGGCACCACCGGTTGAAGTGAAAAGGCGCGTATAGGCACGCCACCGTTTTAGTACAAAATTTGACAAACCTTTTCTTAGTTGTTTTTCGTTATAGATCAAATTATAAGACCTCTATCATCTGGTACTGATGTTATAAAGGCACTATTTTGCCAACATTTTGAATAGTGATTTTGTTTTAAAGATATCAAGCTGGACAGATTTTTATATACAGTTGTTTTCTTGCCTTAAATTGTACCTTTACCAAAATTTTGCATTCCAGCCAGATAGTGACTTTGTAAATGCGTGTATTAAACCATAGAGGTCTCAAACTTTAGTCTATAACGAAAAAAAACAGAGAAAAGGGTTATCCAATTTTGTACTAAAACGGTGGCATTTATTTATTTAACAGCAGAAACTTAACCTAATAACAGTAATATAATAACCATCTCACAAGTTAAGTATAGCGATAAAATATATTAAGAACTAATATATTTAAAAAAAACTACAAGCTTAAAAATAATTTACAATTTTAACAAATGCCGAAAGGGTTATATTAAAAACCGGCCAAGTGCGAGTCGGACTAGCGCACGAAAGGTTCTGTACCATTATCTATAAAAACGGCGAAAAAGTCAAAGCTGTTGTATGGGAGCCCCCCTGAAATATGAATTTAATTTGAATTTTATTATTTATTTTTAAAGTGAATATATAACTAAACATTCTGTGAATATTTCAAGCGTCTACCTGTTGCCGTTATCAATATCGAGCTAAAACGACCAAAAAATCACGTTTGTTGTATGGGAGCCCCCTTTAATATTTATTTTATTCTGCTTTGTAATACTTGTTGTTAAAGCGGCAACAGTTGATTACTCTTTGAGTACGGAACCCTAAAAATGTCTAATTCATTATTATGGTTGACCATCGCATTAAGGGGGTAACTTTAACCAATCGACAACATTTCATTTTAATATTTAATATTGATGGTCTGCGTAAAAAAGAAGCTTATGTATTTTTTTATTTTGTTTTATTTTATGTTTTTCTGTTTTCTTATTCACTCATTCTAAAAAGACGTAAGTCGCATCTGAGGATTTCAAAAGTCGATGTTCATTGCCAATGGATTATTAAAAAAAAAAAGCTTGGCATGTTTATGTCTGCTGTCACATGGCATGACAGTTGTTTTTTTTTTTAACAAAATGAACTTAAAGGCCAAGGGAATTGTTTTTAAAATCCTGTGTTAGCCACATTTTTAGTTTTTTGAAAATATATCTTTGTTTAATCACGATTTCATTCTTAAAAAAATATGATGCTCAGAAAGCCCATATCTCGAAATGGTTTTTAGTTTTGCACCAATTATTAATTTGAAATGTTGTAGATTGCTATAAATCGCATTTATTGCAAACTTTTTATTCAAAAGTAAGGAAAACAATATTATCCTCCGTTACCACCGTACCGACCCTATGAAACATTGAGGACAGGCTAAATCAAGGGCACTAGAGGTAAACATTTTCATATGTTGTGGCAATATTTGAGTTTGAGCTAATATTGAGTGCCTGATATAAACTAATAAACTCCATCTCCGTTTGATCTACCGGCATCGATCATAAGTGGATTTTCCGACAGGCATCTCGACGGCTGCGCTTTCAACTTGGATGTTTCTGGGTAATCTGTCTTAATTTCATCTCAAGCTCTATCTGTGGGGTTGTACAGACATGGGTGTATACATAGGGGGGGGCTTAGGGGGTCCCCCCCCTTTAGCATACGCAGAATAATAAATATTTTCGTAATATTAACATTTTGTATCCGTTACGGATTATCCGTGTCATAAAAAAATGGTTACATTAATTTGTGCAGCTCTATTCATACTGAAGACTCGGTTATTACTCATTATTCAGATTTGAAGGCAATCGCTGTGAAACTATCGTTGAAAAAAATTATCTTAAAATTCAGGTGAACGTTTTATTACGCAACGTGTACCTTTCCGTTACACGTTGTATATCAGTATTTATTGTGTGGTAGTCATATGACATACCATATAATATGAATCTCGTTTTAGCTCCGTAGTTTACATAGATATACGAGTATCACGTTTTTTTCTGATACTTACGATATAACTTCAATAATTTTCGGAACATCGATCGCCAAAAATAAATAAGTATACTGCGAGAATTCGTCAAAAAAGAATGAAAAAAGAAATGAAAAAATAAGGCTTAAGTTCAAATGGTTCGAATAAGTGTTCTAGGGTGTCTAGGTGGTTTTATATAAAACACCGTTTAGCAGTGGCGTGCATAGGATTTTAAAGTAGGGTAGGCACAAAACTGTAAATTTTTAATATTATGTTTCATTTTACATACGAAAAACAAGATAGGTAAAAAGTCCGAACTGTCCGATTTGATATGGTTGCTTCGAACAGGCGTTGCGTATTTTAATGAGAATGTGTGCGTGCTTAGCGCGAGCCGCTGACGTCATGGGAGTATACTTACAGATGCACACATAGAAAATTGGCATCAAATTTAGTTATGTGTGTTGGCATGGTCGTGAGCAGCTGCGGTAGGTATTTCAAAGAACGGGTGAACCTTTCCTGAATATAATACTGAAATAGTTGTGTGTCCCTTCCTATATTTAAGTAGTCTAGTTAGTCAAGCCAATCCCAGGGTAGGCATTGCGTTTTTGCCTATATGAGATGCACGCGTAAGGTGTTGGTATAAGTATAGGCATATTCTTTACCATGTCTTCTCTTTGGTCTTTCGCCAGCTGGTCATTATTATCCATCACACACATCGTACTAAATAATATCTAAAAAAGAATTCCAGGATGGCGATTCTCGCAAAATTTTTCACACGTTTTGCTTTTCATTACGCCTCTGTTTATCGCGTCATAAATGCCGTGTCATGATCATTCTATTAACTATAACTCCTCAAGACACTAAAGCACGTTATAAATACGGACAACAGGTTTATATTTTAAAAGTTTAGTACGTTTCTTTATAAGGAGCTTGTAAAAATCACCCGCCTTTTGCCTTCGCAAATTGTCGCATGGGTCGGAATCGCCGCCCAGGAAACATTCTAATGGCGGTGGTCTGACCAATTTAGCCTGACCACTGTTTCAGGGACAAATTTAATCTTAAAGACATTCTAGTCCCGCCAGTGTTGCCAGATGTACGATTTAATTCGTATTCATAAGATTATTTGTTTGTATGTACGATCGTTTTTTTTTTCAATTAATATTGTTTTGAATGCCCTCGAAAGCATTTCATTTTTTATTTATGGATATAATATATACGAGTATAAATAAAGAAGTATTAAATTATTTCGATAAACATTTGGGCCAACTAGTGGTCGTCGTCAGTCGAGTAAAGAATTTTTTCATAATTTGCATTAATTAAAATTATTTTAGCCTCCAATTTAGAACATTTACGATCAAATTCCCTGAGTTGTGCAGATTTTTTGTGTTTCTACGACTTTTTTTTGCCTTTTACAGTGTAATTCTGTTTGATTTACATCTAGCAACCCTGAGCCTCGCCTTTGTTCGCCTCGTGATTAATACAATGGTCTATTGAGAAATTGATTTTGGACCTTCTTGCGTTGTAATAAGATTCAAGAATAGATTTCGGTCGGTTTCTGAAAACAAAGCAATGCTCATTTATATTAATAGTTGAGTTATTTGTGTCACAATAGATGTAGTTTATTGTTACTAGCAATAATGATAGTTGAAACCTGAGAAACTAGCCCTTTGACTGCATTTGAATGTTGATTGCTGGTTAGATTGTATCTGTAACTGTATTCTTATCCATCACCATCCATCAGCTTGTGCTCATCCACTGTTGGACATAGGCCTTTTTAAAATATCGCCACTCTTGGCGGATGGAGTTATTGACGGAGGTATTATTGAATTATTATTATTATTATTTTATATAAATAAAATAAATATATTACTATTCATTTGATTATTTACAAAACAAAGCACGTCACGACATGAATTCCCAATAGGTGTCAGATTCCCAAGTCCATCCATCAGCCTGTTTCGTCCACTGCTGGACCTAGGCTTTTCCAGCATTTCGCCATTCTTGGGGGTCCTCCTGGAAGAAATGCCCAGACTCACACACGCTGGGCAGGCGGGTTGGTGAGCGCGGTGCCGAAACCCTTGCACCAGTGACGCCGCTGCCCGTCACCAGTCTGATTTATATAAGGCCCGGCAATTGGAGATGGATATACCGCCATCCATCGGTCCCAGGCAATGGTGGGCCGCCTGGTTTTGCCTGAGAGCTGTTCTCTTACTCTCCCCCGAATAACTTCGGGAGGATTTCCGAGTAAGATGGTGGTACCTCCACAGTCGAGCCCGGCATTAGCTCTACCACCTAATTAACAACTAATAAACAACTGCAATGACCCAATTTAAATTAAAAATATTAAAAAATTGCCTATTTAGAGCTATTTTATTAAATCTAGATCTGACCTTGTGAGCGCTACAAAATGCGCCACACACACACAAAAGCGCTTTTCTGTACACATCACCACTACAACCATAGCCAAACGGACTACGTGAGACTGAATATCTGCAATAGCAACTCAACACGAACAGATGTTTGTGTCGAGGAAACATTTCAAAGTATGCACATAAGATGCGGGTAGTTCACAAACTGCTAGAACACTGCATTGTTAACACATCAGCTTGTACAATACTTGTCCTAATTGTTATTTGTTAATGACGAGCGGTCAGTGTAGGACATGGGGGATATTAATTAATAAATAGTGCTAATCTAACAAGGAGCCCTTGCCAAATTGATAACCTGACTGCACTAAAATAACACCAAAAAAGTCATCTTGTACGAATTCCACTATATTATACTTTACTTAGTCTTATAGTACCTACCTATTAGGTTCTGAGGCGAGGAAACAGGAAATTGTTGTTGTAAAGAGGAAAATTCCTCGCAAATTATCCAATTTTTCAACAACTAGAGAACGTATTCTTTGATGAAACTTTAGTTCCTTAGTCGGGCATCTTAAGAGTTTGCTTAGAAGCTATCACGGAATTAAAATGAAAGCGGAACAAACACAAGAATGAACCTACATAAGTCATAACTTTTTTAGGAACTCCAAAAAACCTAATTTGCACTTTGTTAGGAACCCCAAAAAGACTAACGTCCACTTTTTTGGGACTCCAAAAAGACTAGCGTCCACTTTTTTAAGAACTCCAAAAAGACTAACGTCCACTTTGTTAGGAACCCTAAAAAGACGAACGTCTACTTTTTTGGGACTCCAAAAAGACTAGCGTCCACTTTTTTAAGAACTCCAAAAAGACTAACGTCCACTTTTCCCCCACAGACATGCAGTCCCGGTACCAAGTGTCCGACATGGGCACGGCGGCCGGACTTGGAGCCAACGGGGCCGTACTCAGGATAGAGCCAGTAAGGGTACAACGGGACGACGCCACGTACGAGTGTGTAGCTGAGAATGGGGTAGGGGACGCTGTCACTGCGGTGGCCACCCTGACTGTGTTTGAAGGTAAGTGGTCAATTTATGAACTTAGTGATAAGAATAACAATTTCAAGAAGATAAACAAATTGCAGAATATGGTATCAGGGACAAGAGCACAAATATAGGAGGTAGAAATCCTGGCCCGAGGAATGTTTTCAAATTCTTGTCTTTACATTTGTTTCTAATTTATCTTTTCTAGTTTGTAATGTACTCTAATAATAATATTTAGAACTTGAGATAAAACCAAAAGAAGGTAAATTTTGAATACTCTGTGATCGAGACATTCTTTGTATCAACCGCCTTGTTTGTCTTGTGCTTTGTGTCTATATGTTTGCCATGGTGCGGGCTGGCAACCACTGTGGATATATTTGTGTTTATTAATCTTTGGAAAAAAAACTCGAGTTTAATCCTTATTTAAAAGGGAAAACATTTCAGTTGCATTAAGTTCGCCCCTGCATTTTTGTGCAATAAAGTATGGCCGAGTCAATCTTTTTATTTAAAACATAAAAGATTTTTAATATTGATATGGTCACTATAAGATGTTGTTAGGTTAGCTAATTATGTAATAACTTAAGACAGAAGGTCCCTTAAGTAGGGACTGAATAAATTAATCGACTTGGATTTACATGGATCTTACAACTTTTTAAGGTAGAAAACTAAGTTGCGAGACTTGGTTTTCTTACAAGTTTTGTTTGTAATGGCATTATTATTTAACTTACCAACATTGACCTCTCATAATAATATGAGAGGTGAATGCTTACCAACAAAAAAGTTAAAAAGTTGACGATGTGCCAAGCAGAAGATGGTAGTTGGGCATTCACTTTTATTTTAAAAGAGACGATTTATGGTAACAGAACACCAGCCAGCTTATTGGCTGGAATATATTACACTCGTAAGTCTCTTACGAAGAGAGTAACGAGTCAAGTTCAGATTCAAAATTCAAATAAATTAATTCGTTAAATAGGTACGTAACATACACATTTTACAAGTCAATTTTAATCTTTAAAATTGAAGAAAACAAACGACTTTTTTGACCTCCTTTACCCTTGATTCCCTCTACACTAGACAACTGTACCTATCATACATCTATATAATATACAATATATAATTTTACTTACACAAACTAGCTTTAGTATGACAATACTATTGTATTCAAAGTCTAGATCTGAAACATGTAAACGAGTAAACAATCTACGTGAGCTTTTAAAAGTCCCAAAGGATTCGATGTTCGAAACTCTCACACCACCCATTTACAATAACATATCTTTTACTAGAACACATATTCGCTTCCTATGAAACAAATACCCGCACGTTCACTGAATTTGTAAAGAAATACTTTAAAACTGTCACTGGAGAGAAATTTTAAAGTGTTCGAACGCACGAACTTCTCTTTCCACCCGTCTCGAACTATTTCCATTCCTAAAGCGGTGAAATAAGGTTGAGTGTAGATCGGAGTGTGGGAATGTATAAAGTTGTAATAAAAATGCGGCGCAGTGCCAAGTCCGCGAGGTCGCTCCAGGCAATATGGCCGCCACTCAGAAGCGTACTGAAAGTTGATCGCTGACAATAGAGGAGGAAGTAATTCTTTTATGACTCTTTCTACAACGTCCCTACTTTTATTTTGGCGATGGGTCACGCAAAATTAAGAATTCTATTATGATTTCGAAACATTTTAAGACCTATTTCTGACGATTATTATTGTTAATCAAATTAATGCGTATGCCCTTTTAACGCCAAAAAAAGCTTTTTTACACATATTTTTTATTCAGGCTATGTACTTTGCTACTACAACTTATCTAGTTACTATCGCCATAAAGTAGTCGTAAAAAGTGAGTATCATCTGTTATTTGAGTCTGCAGGAGATTACTTTTGAGTCCCTACACTTGTCCCCAGGGTAGTTATAAAAACCATAGAGGCCTGCTTGCTGTACCTGTTTGTGTCCGTAAAACCCTGGTTATAAAAAAAAATCACTTCGCACCACGTCAACGCGGATGGAATCTATAAAACAACTTCACAGGTTAGGTCAAAGCGGATGTAATCTGTAAAATAATTTTGGGTTAGGTCGATGCGGGTGTAATGTGTCAAAAATACTTCACCCAAAATTACACATTATTTTCAAATTTTTTCGTAGGGTTTGTCCGGTTTTGATGTTTTTTGATTGAAGCTTTTCGTTAAGATTGTTGCGACGAGTCTCGATTCCAAACGCATAACTTATATATATATATCGTCATGAAATGAATCCCCAAAGGGGTGTCAGAGGTGTTTCGGGTGTGAACTGTGAAAGTCACAGTCCACACTCGCTCGGCACATCACGGGCACAAATACACGCTTTTTTAGGACATGCAGGTTTCCTCGCGATGTTTTCCTTCACCGTTCAGCAAATGGTAAGTATTACATACGCACAATTTATGGTTGTTATTCTTAGTTTTGAAGAAAAAGTTCTAAATAAATGTGTTTTCTGGCTCTTCGCAACCATACTTTAATGTCGTTTAGGCTTTTCCAGCAAGGTGAGAGCTTTTATAATTTTTGCATCACTATGTAAATAATTCTACAACTTTAAACACGCTTTAATGTTTTTGCGCAGAATTTTTACAACGTAATTCATAAAATAACACAAATGCTAGAAAAAACCTCATATACAATAAACTTTTATCGCGTAATGCCATGAACCATATTTATTTAATATTGTTTATAAAAAAAATAAGAATGAGTGATTGTTTCGTAAGTTATGCGTTTGCAAACGAGACCCATCGTAACCATCCTTAAGGTGGTGACAAAGGATCTCGATGCAAAATGCACATCTTAATTTTGTTTTCCTTACTTTTGAATAAAAAGTAGACAATAAATGCGTTTTATAGCAATTCGCGTAAGCTGCTCGTTAATAGTTGGGTGATCACATGAAAATTATTCCATTTTATACGTTACATTTTGACTGCATTACATTACAACTGTAAACAAGCTTAAAAGTTAGTTAATGTAATGCAAACTAAATGTAATGCAAACTAAATGTTATGCATTAAATTACATAATTCTTTTGTGAAGACTTTATTTTTAATAAACAATTTCCGCAAATTGCTTTAAAACGCATTATTTATTGCACACTTTTTATTCAGAAGTAAGTAAAACAATATTATGATGTGCATTTTGTACCGAGATAAAAAGTCCCTTAAGGGGTTCCCGTATGACAAAAACACTGTAAGCAAATTTTCACAATGATAAATAAATCACAGCACTGACTCTAGCTCTTGAAATATTACGGTATAATTAAATAAAATCACATGCCGCGGTACATCCTCGGTTTTATATTATTTCAGCGGCAACTTTCCGCCATATTTTACAATTAAGAGCGTTTCTAATCCCGCAACTTTAGAAGAAGGTGCTTTCCGAATTCCTTGTGAAATATGGCACAATTTTCGAGATTTAAATGTCAATTGTTACTGAGAAAGTGTTTTTAATGGCGGCGTCGCAGGAAATTTCGGAAGGGTGAAAAAGTGTCGAGTAATAATGACCTAATGAGATTAATTACACTTTAAAAGTTTAAATTCTTTAGATGTTCGTATTATAATGCTTGTGTCGCCTATGGATAAGTAGATTTTATTATTTTCTGACATTGGTAGCGAAAACATTGGTACCAAGTCGCCTTAAAGTATCCCAACATTCTTTCCACTTAAGACAGGTGCAAAAGAATCTTCTCAAGCACCTCACGAGCGCTCGTACCTAAAAATAAAGCCACTCCCCCTGTATATCACAATGACCACTGCTCAGGCTCAAGCCGAGACCACATAAAGTACCTCCTACCGACGCTGAATCCTGGTATCGCATAATTCTCGAAGACGTAACCTTTTCAATAAATAAGCATTAAGGGAAAGGCTTCTTGATAACGAGTCTCTAAATTGCGACAAATGGCAACTGTCCGCAGAATAATACTGGGACAGCTCGCTTTCTAAATTAGAGTGTGAGGACGTGGCCTTAAGGAGGAATTTGATTTGAAAAGCAAAGGAATTAAAAAAATATATAGAAGTCATTGTTTAAATAATCTGGTACGCTTATCGCTAGTATAGTATCCGAGATGCATTTTTTCACCAAAAAAACACTTAAACACAAACGTTTTTTTTTTTAATGAAAGTTTTTCTTTAAATCTGCAATAATATCGCTTTTTTCAAAATCTATCACATTTTTATCATCTTCTAAAAAGGTCTAGTTACGGCTTGATACAACTTAAAAGTATTATCTTTGTTTCAATAACAGTTAATAAATCGAACAGTTGCAAGTTCCACCAGTAAGTGATGAAAAAACGCAGCCAAGCGAAAAATGTCTAGAGTATTAAATAACTTGATATACGTAGCGCTTTCGTAAACGTCGACGAGATTCTACGCCGTAGCACTGCTACGCCCATTGAACGACTACGAGTTTGTTTCGTAGAAGATTTTGCTCTGTATCGTTTTTCATTTGTTCTTATTTATTCTGAAAATAAAATAAACAAAGAAAAATTATGTTGTAATTTTAATATACATAAAAGATTATATGGTAATTAAAAATTTGGTTAATTAAAATGAATAATACCCTTTCGATGCTTGTCGTAATTCGTAGCTATTACATTACATGTATTTTAATTACTAATTAGCGTACACATGATGTAATTGTATTACAATGTTGGATCGCAGTTCAAGTATTAATTACCCGGACTATCTGAATCTGTGCTAGTGGTTCTCAAACAAGCAAAGGTAATTGACTGCATTATTCTTGGTTTTAATTTAGATTTAAAGTCTGTCTTTTCTGTCTTGTCTATGCCCCTACGCACTGTTCGGTAGGCAGCCACTCCCTGCTCCACTCGCACTACTCATAGCAATCCTCTGTATTCGGCTTTTCCCTTTCGGCAATGGATGTCAATATTGTGGCAGCAGCGTTCTATGCCTTTATAGCATAGCAAGTTACATAAGTATTGTAAAAGAAAACAATAAAATAAAACGTCATCGCCGTCCTTGCCGAAGGTGGTGGATGACATCGATATGTCGCAAAAATGTTGATATTTTTTTCATTTGACCATTCATAGGCTGGCGGCATGACGGCTAATCTAAAAACTGACACGTGCTTTATATATAATAAGGCTTGTGTACATTAGAACGAGTTTAGTAGCGAGTTAACTGGCGTACCTAGCGAGTTTAGCTACTGGCCCCGTTTGGACAGCGAAAAACAAGTTTAGTAGTAAGTTACCAAGTAAGCTGCGCGAATAGAATCGTTTTCTATTTTTTGGACAGTTAAGTATGGAGAAATTCCTCCCGCGCATCGCGTCCTCGGCAACTTAACTCGCGCTGTGTTTCCGTGCATCAAACAGACGAGTTTATGTTTATTACAGTTCATTTGTTGTCAAAGCAAAGACGTGCGCATTGTATTTGAGGATTTAAGGTTATCTTTTGTGGATATTTAAAATAAAGTGGTCGAAATCTACCACATACTCATTTGTTACTACTCATACTGTGCTGCGAGCACAGATAGGTACTATTTCCTTTATGATTTCACGAAATTTGTTACTAATTTCTTATTCCATCTTTCACAGGCATAGTGATAACGGACAACCATAACTTGATAGCAAATGTAACTTGGAAGTAAATCTATCTTGTGATTGTTTGGACGGTACTTACTACTTGACCAAAGAACGAGTTAACCTGCCTTCTGTCTTCTGTCCTTAACTCCTCCAAATGTAAACAACCCTAGCGCTCGATGTGGACTGTATTAGCGAGAGTGTTACTGGCTATTTGTTCTCATATTGCCGGTCCTTTGATCCGTGTACAAAAAACCCGATAAAAAATGAGCGTTGGGCTTGACTAGCGGCATGACAAGTATTACGTACTACCGTCCAAATCATCACTGCAGTTAGTCCAAAATTTTGTTTTAAGAAAATCTTAAATTTTTTAATTTAAAGTAGTTTTAATTAATACAACATTTTTAAATCCCTGCACTAATAATTATTAATTTTAACGGCAGCGTAGCCACACTAGAGATGGGATTTAACAGCATAATTCTATTAACAGGTAACTTGTTACTAGGCTTTGCATTTACCTGCTATTTTAAACAGAGAAATTTCCTTGTTATGGTAACAGATTTAATAACATCTTTAATAAAACAAAGCAATTTTGTACCTTTTGCAAAGCATGAAAAACACTTTCGAAAATCTTTGTACTAAGTAACTAGAGAATGAGCCAACCAATAATGACTTCTATTATCTTTCGGAATAAAGATCTAATTTCAAAGAGTATAAAAATGCTAATTCGTTCTCTTTTTTAGCTTTCATTTATTATCGCCAGCCAATAGGCACCCCAGCCGCTTGCCAGATGTTAAAACCGATATCCCAAATTTCCAATCCCAAGTAACAAGTAAACCGACAAATTCCGAATAATTTGCCATGCTAAAGAGTGAAATGGTAACAGGGAACTATGAATTCAGTTCCTAGGTTACCTGTTAAGCTGCAGTTACTAGGTATTTGTTAACAGGTAAGTAATTCCTAGCCCATCTCTACTTGCCGAGCGTGTGGCTTAGGTATAATGAAAATCTGTAGTCGTATTAGAGAACTACGTCTTCATCGGACAAGAATGGCTTAAATATTCATACTTTCAGAATACACGTTGAGATTGAGAACCGGTGGTTCTATCTATCTATGATCATCATCTTAATATATAACATGGTATCAGATTTCGTGGAGATAGGTCTCCGTGTTAGCTTCACGTCGTGGTATAAATTATAACTCCTCGTTGATTTAGCAATATCTTCAACACTCCGGGTGTAATCGATTAATGATAAATCAGTTTATTGGCTGCCTAATTTAATTATATTGTCAGAGATTTATTCGTTTCCATAAATTACAGGTAGTTATGTACGCTGAGTTCTAAACCTCGAGTAAATGTACGTAACTTATTTGAAAGGAGTTTTACAATGTGTGGGTTTAAAAAATATACATTTATTTATTTTATTTTATTTATTTATTTATTAAGGAACTTACATAGTTTCTCTTATTTATTTGCCACTAAGACATCATTATTTTTTGCCAAATCAATTACGTGGGATTTTTAAGGTGTGGTATTTTTACTACTACCTTGTTTTTTCCAGAAAATAACAGTCATACGAACTCGCAAATAATTTTTTTTAATTTATATTGCATATTATTTTTTTATAAATTAGTATAAATATCCCAAACTAAAAATAAAGTTACGTAAAGTTTAAATTTATAATTTTGTAAATATTAAAGGCCTGTTCCATCACTTGCTGTTAAGGTCTCTTATACTTAATGTGCCACATAATGCATTTGCGAAATACGAAAAAAATATGTTTGTATAGGTCACCTTAATATAGTTCCTATATAAACGATAGTCACCATATATAAACCCGAGACTACTTATTTAACTCTTAAATTCTCCAAGTTCGGTTTAACACCAATCAACAAAACGAATACAAAATGAAAATTGGACATTGTCCGTTATCAACACCAAACCCAGCTATCGAAATGATGACGAGTGTAGTAAATCAATCTGTGTCTGTCTGACAAACAAAACGGTGTGGTTATAGCACTGATAAAATGTTACCGAAATCGGCTCCTTAAATAAGAATCGAAATTAATTTGTAACGGTGATTTTAGTAAATAAATTAAAGGATGATATTCAAATTTTGATGCCACACAAAAAGATTTCTCATTTCATTTTGACGCTAAAGCATATGATTTATTTAAAATAAAAATTACTTTATCTATCGCCCAACCTATACTTCCTATTTATAATCAACATGTTTAAATAATTCAACAAAGTGCTAAAAAATTTTGCCGCTTAAGCTTCAAAACCAAAGAGAATCCCACTAATATTATAAATGCGAAAGTTTGGATGTATGGATGGATGGATGGATGTTTATTACTCTTTTACGCCGTAACTACTGAACTGATTGGGCTGAAATTTTACATGAATGTAGTTCTAGACCTGGAATAGGACATAGGCTACTTTTTATCCCATAAATCAGTTCCCATGGGATGAAAATGAGCTTTCAAATTTCTATAGGGGTATAAAAGCGATGTGTCACCTTTTCACGCCATGCTTACGAAACCGATTAGGCTGAAATTTTGCATAAATGTAGTTTTAGACTTTGAATGGCACAAAAACTACTTTTTCCCTTTGTTCCCATGGAAAAACTATAAAAGAGACACACACAACGGGAAACAGTGGCGAATAACACACACATTTCACCAGCTGTGTTTTCTGTAGGTAACAGTCCGAATAATATTGACTGATTTTATAGGAGTACACAAAAACTAATTCAACGTGGGTGAAACCGCGGGCAAAAGCTAGTATAATATACTACGTAAGATTCAAAACGTTCCATTTTTACATAGATAAGTACTTCTTTATATTCGCAAACATATTGTCCCCGTTGTAGTGACCCTATGGGATTTGAACTCACGACGTCCGTTTGTCCGTTGATGACAATAAAATATTTCCCAAATTCACCAACGCAATTGAAGAATGCACGAATAATTGTGCGGAATCCATGCAAATACCATTTGTAACACAAAAGTTAGGAACGTTCCAAAACTTCTGGGAAAAATATGGCATAAGCCTGACCAGCATTACCCCGGCTCGCTGGATAAGGCTTTGTTCTGGCTGTCACATTTATTCGGCTATGTCCTAGTCCTTTTTAATTATAGCCGTTCCCAACCCGGGGTAATCTGGAACATTCGTAGTTCTGATATTGGGGAGCTCAGAATTGGGGCCTGAAGGATGACGGTCTTTATTTTAATACTTGTGTAAGTGTACTCAAAGAAACGTTTTCTTTCGTGTTAATCATAGCTAAAATTTAGTGAGATTATCTTGTTCTTTATCGTAGTTGAGAACTGTAATTTTGGAACATTTTTACTTGGAATTTCAGTTCCTCTAAAATTTCTATAGAATATTGACGCCGCTATTTCTCTTGACACTCTTTTCCTATGCAACTATCGTTCTTCTTTAACTCGGGCCTCTTTAATTTTAACAATAAATACGCAATGAAAATATATCTTATATTTTTAGGATTCTGTACTAAAACTACAAACTACTATAAAGTAGGTTCTAATAGGTACATCAGGTTTATCATCAAACCTGTGGCTTCTATCACATAACTTAGTTAAAGCCAGCTTATGATTAGCATACGGTGGTCGTCCGTCCTCGTTATAACTTAGTTCATAATCCGGATCCAATTGACATGGCCAATCCTGAGTCGATAATTGTGATTTAGGATGTCCCTAGAGCGAGAACCTTTATACATTATATATATTTTTTCGTTTGAATAAAACATGAGCGTGCGCTGAAATATACAGGTTGATAATGAAACCCCTCCTCTAGCTTTATCAATGAATCAGAATCACAAATAGAACACAAACTCGAAAAAAAAAATTTTTTTTATTGGTGCTCAAATTTCGAATGAATGGCCAATGACAATGTGACTGACAATAGACCGTACATATTCCCGGCGGTAAATAATGCACATAAGGCTATGTAGCTTCACTGTCACTGGAGTACTAGTGCTTGTTTTGATGATCGATATCTTTTTTAAAATTATGAATCATCACAAAATTAACAAAACTAGTATTTTAATTTCGAACATAGAACAGTTTCCTTCGTTATAGCTAGGGGGTTCATTTTCATAAATTTATTTTATTAATTCTACCATCAATAACTATCCTAAATAAACATGGACAACGTTTGTTTTTACACTATGAGCTTACGCTTGGCCATTACCGCGAATTATGGAAAACGTTGATAACTAGTCTTTCTAGAAAATTCCGCGTAATCGACATGACTAGTTTGATCCAACTGCCTCCAACCTCTTTCGATACGACCTCACATGACGTCAGTTGAGTCGCTTGGCGGCATGATTTCGTCATGAAAGTGGTGACAGCCGAAGCCTGAAATTAAAACGTTACTAATTTTTATGGATCGGTTAAAATGGCTAATGTCAAAAAAGGTTAGGAGTAAATTTCATTGGGCCCCTGAGATATGTTTCTTTTTTTGAGTCGTCTAACAGCCACTGAATGTTTATAAATAAAGTTTTCACTGTAGTTTATCTCTCTTGGTGTTACATGGAGTATGTCCGTGAACTAACAAAATGTCCTAGCAACAAAAATCTCTATTATCAAATTTTTTACAAGTAAAACAATTTCCATTTTAGGGTTTCGTAGTCCGACAAGGAACCCTTATAGTTTCGCCATGTCCGTCTGTCCGCGGCTTAGCTCAGAAACTATTAGTACTCGAACGATGTAATTTAGCATGAATATAAATATTAATCAGGCCGACAAAATGGTAAAAAAAAATTCTAGTGTACCTCTCATACATGTAAACTGGGGACGAATTTTTTTTCTCGTCTATCCCATAGTGTGGGGTATTTTTGGATAGGTCGTTTAAAAACATTGTGAAAACGTGCGTGTGAAAACCATTTTTCGATTTAGGGATCCGTTGGCGAAATATGAAGCTTTAAAGTGCTAATTTTTGGAAAATGTACCGGGCAACTACGGAACCCTACACTGCGCGTGGCCCGACACGCACTTGGCCGGTTTTTTTGAGATTAGCGCGAACATACAGGCAGACGCGGCGGAGGACTTTTATTTATAAAATGTAGTGATGATTCAAACTAACGCGTCTTTTCGATAGACCTGTGGGATGTCCACTCTTTTCAAATTTCAATTTTAAATTGTGAAATTACTTTGAAACGATCTATAGATAAAATAAAAGATATTGAATTGCATCTTCTGCAAGATTTGATTTTAAAGTTTTAGAAAACGTAAGAACGATAAAAAAACGTATATTTTAGTCCAAGAGACCGTAACTTTATGAATGCATAGGCAGGTACACAAAGTTAATTTCCGTGGTCGGAATCGTGTTGTAAATATAAGAATTACCCTTTGTTAATGCAACCCAAAAAATTAACCGTTTCGCAGAATGCAAAACTGCGACCGCGGTCCGATTTATTGCAACAAACATGCAACGCTCTCAACCGTCCCCGATCCCGCGCTCGCTTGAACAAAGTTAGCGAAGTTCACTCGAGCTTCGAATAGGAGCTCAAGTACAAGTTTCAGCTCTTAGCATATTTTGTGACATGCTCCCTTGAACGAGTTGTCGTGTGGACGCGCAATGTACCTCGTTGTCGCTCCGAGAGCTCTCGCTAGGCTTCTGAATTGTGCGGTGCGTAGCTTGCGGTGGCGTGCGGGAGGCGGTTGCTAAGTACCAAATAAAAAAAACAAATTATTTATTTTCAAAACACAAACACACATACATACTTCGATTGATTGCGTAGTAAGTAATTGGGTATTTTAGCACTTCACATTCCAGAATTCTTGTGGCCCCAGACTAAGCAAGCTTGACTTACTGACGGTACTGATTTCATTTCCATCCATCAGCCTCTTTCGTCCACTGCTGGACATAGGCCTTTCCAGGAATTTGCCACTCTCGGCGGTCCTCCTGGAAGAAATGCCCATACTCACACACGCTGGGCAGGCGGGTTCGTGAGCGCGGTGCCGAAACCCTTGCACCAGTGACGCCGCTGCCCGTCACCAGTCTGTTTTATGTAAGCTCCGGTAATTGGGGATGGATATACCGCCATCCATCAGTCCCAGGCAATGGTGAGCCGCTTGGTTTTGCCTGAGAGCTGTTTTCTTACTCTCCCGAATAACTTCGGGAGGATTTGCGAGTAAGATGGTGGTACCTCCACAGTCGAGCCCGGCATTAGCTCTACCACCTAACACTTTTACATTGCGGCCGTGGCATTAAAAAGAAGCATCTTGAAGAAAACACTCTTAGATTATTTCACAATAGAATTTTTACTTTATTAACACTTTACACCCAATCGCATGATGTAAAATGAAAGCTTTATTGTGTAGTTTAATTAAATTTACACTTCTATCGGTTTTTACAAACACAAATGAAATGATGGCAGATATTTATGAGTGACGTTTGCAAACTGTTCTGGTTAGCTGTTCAGATTCCTATGAAAAGGTTAAAAATATTATCCCGTAGCCACCATGGAACTTATTTAATCATCATTGACGTACAAGTTATATTTATAACTATTAAGTAATCCTGTTTTGTAACGAATAAATAAACCGTTGCTCGTAAAAGCTATCATTAGCGAGTCCATCGGTTTATATAAAATTATTTCTTAGTATGAACCGCAGAATCCCAGCTAGCTCGGGAACTTGAAATATGGTTTCAAGGATTAAATAGGGTTTGGAACGTGAATCGAAAGAAATTGAATTTCAAAACCCACTCCGATACAGCTTTTAACTTGTGCTTGAAGTTAGTTTTAATAAATTCATTATTCGCTGCACTCAATACTTTTTTATAAGCCGAATTGACAACATTGTCATTGTAAATATTTGTAACATACGAGTTTATGTTCAAACAAACAAGCCAATTATTTTTCGATTGCATACAAATTTCCTTGTTAAAAAAATTATGAAAGTATTGTTTGTAAAAATATTTTGGCCATTTCCGAGCTTGATGAAAAGGATCGATAAGCGGAGCGGATAACAGGAGAGTCAAAGCAGATGAGGTGATAATCAGTCTGTTCAGAGATGGACATGCGTATGGTTTCGTCATTAGGATGGTGACTATTCACGGCTGAAACCTACCACTAGTAAAAAGGTACATACGTTGTCTCTGCGGACAGGGCCAAGATCCGATGACCATAAGACCCTGAATACTACATAGACCTACATCCCTAAGTCGCCTTTTACGACATCTGCGAAAATACAAAGAGTAACAATATTCTTTTTTAGGATTCCGTACTCGAGGGTGCCAAACGGCACCCTATTACTAAGGCTCCGCTGTCTGTCTGTCTGGCTGTCTGTCTATCCGTCCGTCTGTTAGCCGTAATAGGTAGACAAATCCCGATCGCTACGTGTCTACTTAGTTTAGGTTATAGTGGGCCGCCAATATCAACTCAAGGTTATGAAAGGAGGTCCTCTGTAACTTCAACTCAAACTTAATTCAAGAGATCACATTCCCACTTAAGGGCAATGGATCTCACCGCTGATGTTATCGACCATTGTCAACTAACAACAGTACCTGTGATCATCACGTTCTACCGCAACAGGCACAGGTCACCCGACATCACGCCCTCCTCATCCGACGCTTTGCCTACCTGTGTAAGTAACGATGACGCCTTAATCAAGGGTCAAGACAGGATAGCCCCGAATGGAACCAAGCGCTGCTCATCCGCCGTCAAACAATTTACGACATGATTGACTCAACTATGTGTTGTTCAACTGGCCAGAGAAGCTGGCTCCCTCATTATCCAAGGAGGTACTCGGAGCTGCACGCACGCTCACCTCGCGGAATAAAAATGCACGAATAATTACGCCAAACCCTTGTTCCACACGCTATCTTGACCTTGCAGCTTTCGATAACTCCTACGCGGACGGGTGACCCGGATAAACACCGTATATAATAGGTAGACAGTTGAAATTTCCACAAAATACGTGTTAGCCTCTATAACGACAAATAATAAAAGTCCAAAAAAATTAATTAACCCAAAGGGCGTCCCTGAACAATAAACATCATGTTAACCATAGCGCCACCTGAGATGACTTGTTTGACTGCTTGTCAACATAGCATGGCGCTAAGAGTAGCTTGTCAACATTTTTGTAGCATAAAGTTTTTAGGGTTCCGTACCCGTAACATGTGGTGGTACGGAACCCTTTGTACGCGAGTCCGACTCGCACTTGTCCAAATTATTTACGTTACGTTACCCCACGCCGGAACGTGTTATTTTGAAAACGGTGAAAATATTAATCTAGAATATTCTTGTAAAAAATACAAAAATAAAATTCCACATTTGACTTCTCCACATTCAAGTGCAATATTATATTCAAGAGGCATGTCAATGACCCCTCTAGGAGTTACGGAATCAGACGAACTTATTCTTTATTCGGTTTCAAGTAGGTTACATTGGGACCAAGATGTCAGGTCATTGCAAACCTTATTTTGAAGAGGATAAGGTTCAAAGTCATAAGCTTGTTACTTTCGAAGGCAAGGCGTGTTTTTGAGGCGATATTCAATGCTTGGTGAAGTCTTTGAATTCAGTTTGGCTTAGCTTAGCGCTTAATTGGCTCAATCTTTCTCGAGAAAAAAATTACAACCATTTCAACTTGCCTGCCCAGATTTCGATATCTACAGAGTTTGAAAACTTAAAAATAACTTCTTTCATTTGAAATTATAAAAAGATTACTCTGTTCCTTAAAAACGCATCTTTGAAAGTCTGAATGCATAAAAAATATTATTCATATGAGTTTCGCACATTTGAATGTTTTTAAAAATATATTTAATAATATTGAGTTTTACTCAAAATATAAGTACTGGATCAGTTAGGTTCAGTAGTTTTCGTTTTCCATTTGCACGCTCCCTTTTTATGTTTTTTTTTCTTATTTTCTGTTTCACCCAAATAAATGTACATGAAGTCTAATAAATAAAAAATTAAAAAATAATAATTCTGTTTTAGTTATGTATTCAAATATATATATGTTTTATTAAAAATATTGAGAATTTTTCGCAGAGAAGCTTGTTTGACTAGATTACAGATAAAGAGGCGAAAAAAGAGTGTCAGGATCGTAACAAATGAAAATCTCTGGCTCTGTTTACTTCTCTGTATGTACGTCACTTCTCAAAAAATGTTGTAAAAATTACGTCATGTTTCGACAACATCACTTGTTTTATCTACATATTGGTATGTCATGTGTGGTTGTTTAATGGAGTGCTGTTTTAACCAAGTTAGATCTCCGTTTATCGAACATATCGTCATTTTGTATTTTTGTGTTAAAATATAAATATTGTACATGTACCGGTAACCTCGATTACCTCGGTTGATATTTTAGCCCAGCGGAAATACAAATAAAATCAATAAAATAATAATTTAATTTCCGAGTCGAGTTTTTTTTTTATTCTATTGATTCTTTTATATGGATATTTGCTTCTTGAACACTTTTCTAACTGAACTTGGTCAAGTACTTGAAACTGACGTGAATAACTGAAAGGAAAAAAAAGACGAATCACTTTTGCAAAAGTTTATAGGTTCACGGACAGGCCAGCATGCTTTATCCATCCATCCATCCATCCATTAGCCTGTTCCGTCCACTGCTCTTGGCGGTCCTCCTGGAAGAAATGCCCATACTCACACACGCTGGGCAGGCGGGTTGGTGAGCGCGGTGCCGAAACCTTTGCACTAGTGACGCCGCTGCCCGCCACTAGTCTGTTTTATATAAGACCCGGCAATTGGGGATGGATATACCGCCATCCATCGGTCCCAGGCAATGGTGGGCCGCCTGGTTTTGCCTGAGAGCTGTTCTCTTACTCTCCCCCGAATAACTTCTAGAGGATTTTCGAGTAAGCATGCTTTATGATTTTATAATAATTTCAACAACGTATCAAAATTTAAACCACTTTTTACAAAAACAAAAATGAAATTTCCGTATTTTAATCAAATTTATTTACAGTGTTAAAGTTGTTATAAAATGATAAAGCATGCTTTTTTACCATATTTGAATAAATAACCGTTTGCAAAAGAGATTCCCTTTTTCCCTTTGAACTATTTACAGCGTTCACAAAATACCTACCCAAGACCTGTTAGAAAACATTAAGGTCCTAATCAACGTGACTTACTCTTACTATTAAAACCGACATAAGCGACTCGTGAATTAAAGGTTGTTGCAAACCCATTTCTATCGGACTATTTATAAACCGAGAATTCGTCAAAAAAGTACCACAATCGCGCTTCACTGGCACAGTTTCAAATAGAGAATATTTGTATTGCAAACAAGAAAACATGAAACAGTACGGAACCCTCCAACATTCACAACTATTACCGTGTCACAAACGAAAACTGAGATAGCACTTTTATTCCCGTTCGTAAAGGTTTTGACGCTTACGGTCCTCGGAGCCTCACCCTTTTATCATATTTGATGTGACTTTTCCTATGAAACATTTTACATACCGGTGTAAATGGAAAACTAACTTTGATCATTGACAACAACCTACTCGTCCAAGGAAGTTTTTTTAATCAAAATATTGGCTGTGGCTTGGACTTTTCAGGGCAAGTTCGTTTTATTTTTCAGTTGTCTGATTTTGTTGCTTGGGAAAGTTGTTTAATTTGATTGCTTAGTTTCTACTATTACATATATTTTGTAGTACATATGTTCTCTTATGTGCTTATATAAATGTTACCTATCTGTTTACACCCGATTATACTGGTCAACAAAATTGTAGAAATTTTCTGCCACAGAAACGATTTATTGAAATTATTATAGAAATTTGTATGCTGAATCCGAATATAAACTCAGGTTTTCTCTATCACGTCGTAATATTTGTCCAAGACAGACTAAATTTTGAAAAATCACGTGTTTTTACTACTTCTGGTGGGGCTTTACGCTTAGCACAATTAGTTTTTCGGCTTTAATTTTCAATAATACTTCTTCTTAGTGGTTCTTTTTAATAATATGATAAAAAGATTCACGTAACCAAGCCTAGTTTTCGATTAAATGTCTCAAAACAATCACACCCAATCTTTCATAGTAAAAACTTGGTATGAAATGTATGGACCGAACAAGCTCTCACAAAATATTATTTATTTTGAAAAATAAGGTTCAATCGCGAATTATGTTATTTTCACCTTAATAAGTATTGATTAAGGACTTGTAATTATGAAAAATAAATATATAAAATACATTTGTAATAAGTAAAAAAAATGTTCAGAGGCATTAAAGAAACGGTAAATTTCAATACCTTGAAGTTGATTTCACAAAACTGAGACCTGATAGAAAAAATCTGAGTTCAGATTTGGATTCAGCACACAGTTTTCTGCAAGAATTTCAAAATATCGTTTCTGTGCAGAAAACTTGTTGACCAGTGTATTTTTTTGTGTTCATTGTACAGTGGAGACCTCGTCAAGTTAGACAGTTTGGACTCGGTACCTATCTTATATCTATTACTGTAGAGGCTTATTCGTACTGTAAGTGTATAGCTTGATGTGATCTCCACTGTACAACATAAACATTTAAATTGTCTTAGGCTTTTTTCTCGGCAATTCCCGGGTTTCTTCGTATAACCGTACCGGTAACGATACTGGAGTGCAAGGAATCGAATATCAATATTCACAATATTGATTATCAATAATTCTAGTGGATATTGACCTCTATATTATTATTGATATTCCTTAACTATATCTGTTTGGGTCGAATACAACGGTCCTACGAGTTCAGAACCATGACGCTTCGTGCACGCTTTTCACAAGTAACATTAAACAAGTTACAGTACAGAAGTAGCAAATAGAAAATGAAGCTCGTCATTTCGCAGCCAAAAGAGCTATTTTGTGCACAATGCAATATCATCTTTCTTTAATAGAACTTTTTTTTGGCCAATAATATTAAAAATGTTATTTGATTCGACATCGTTGCGCGAAGCTACGTAATGTTTCAATTTAGGATGGTGGACGTAGTCATTTGCTACGAGATGCTACGTCGTAGCATATTGTTCTAGAAAGTACAATAAAAATTCCCGAGCTTTTATTAGAATACTCATAAAAAAGAACTGGAAATAAAATATCTATTGTGTAACGGAAGCTGTTCTATATGGCAACAACACTTTATTTCGTAGGATCCTTGGCGTAAACATATTTTTATTAAGATGTATTCTTAGATCTATCAAGACTAACGAAGGAAGTGAACAACTAAGTGACACATCTCTTTATATCAAGACGCTACAACAGCATTCTAAAACTAGCAGTCTGTTGAATTTCAGGATGTATTTCCACTTATAACGCGAAAACCACCGAAAATACTTTAATGCGGTTAACCTAAGAGATATTTTGGAAAGGTATAAAGGTATGTTTCATTACCTTGTAACTATAAAAAGCTCGGCTGTGAGAACTTTAATAAAACAAAGTCGGATGAAAAGCGGCTAAAGGATGGAAATCTTTAATTGCTGATTACGACTAAATTGATGAAACCGGAGAGTTTGTTCGAGAAACAAGTTCCAAATAACAAAAGGAATATCAAATTATTTTACTTTTTACGTTGTCTGCAAATCCGCCTGTCCAATGGGAGTTCTTATTACAATATCATAATCAATAAAAATAATTTAGTAAAAATTTCATGTGATATTTCATAGTAATTAATTACATAAAAAAATACTAAAAACTATAAATAACATAACTTTTTATTAATATAAAACTGCAATAAATTATATCTTAGCTACTTATATAAAAAAAATAATACATAAATATTAAAATAGTTTGACAATAGGTTTCTTCAAATTCAGGCGATGAACGCTTATGACATCAGATATGAGTATAATGAATCGACCCCGGTTGGCTTGTATATGTCGTGACCAGATCATATAATTGAACATGGTCACATTTAATGAAATATTACATTGTTTGTTGACCATTTCATGATATGGATTGACCAAATCAATGACTAAAGATCGTTTGATGATATAATCAATTACATTTGTATTTCATGATCTGATCGACAGTAAATATCATTAAGTATGAAATAATAAATTTGCTTTAGTCCAACAAAAAGCCAAAAATAGGTGCGATGACGAGCGAAGCGAGGAAGAGCGTGTTAGGTTGCTTGTGATCATAAATTCGGGGAGCGGAGCGAAGTTTTTACAGATTTCCCGATATTTGAGCAGATCATGATATGGTCAAACTTCCTTGACCAAATCGTCAAACGTTGAACATTTAATGATCTGATTAGTGACGGTTGACTATTTCATGAAATGTGATCATTTTATGAAATTGTCGACTATTTCATGAAATTTTCAATTCTATGACCTGGTCATGACATACCTACATATTTACTAAACGTTATTCAGCAGATACACACACATACAGAGTACAATGTACGTACATACTACACATTGACAGTTTGGTGTGTTATACAAGCAGGCTGATGATGACCTCAATTTTCTCGAGTTTTACTCCTAAATGCAACTTAGCAGGAAGCAGAGAGAACTAGGAAAAAAATTCAGACTTCAATGTAGCTGAAACTAGCAACCTTCGCAGCTTAACTACTGGCTATTACCAAGTGCAACCTCATTTCTGTATAATTATAATAATGGTATCACAAATACCCATTTGAATCTTTTTACTTATTGCCTATAACAGAAAAGTAATATGTTTAACGTAGCACGAATAACTATTCGACCTCCTGTAGCACCTGCAAGTGGTATTACCATCTTCATATTACGACGTATCACTGAGGAGGTGTCAGAGTTGTTATTTTGAATGTGGACTATCACTTAAACAGTTTTTCAAGAACAGACTATTACTTAAACACTTTTTCGAGTGTGGACTATCACTTAAACAATTTTTGGAATATGGACTATCACTTAGATGGTTTTTCGAGTGTGGACTGTCACTCAAACAGTTTTTCCGACGATTTTTACGTCTCGACATGACAAGTAAGCCTATCACCGTTTTTCTGGTTCAAAAATGTATCCTGCTGAGGAAGTGCGGATTTCATCAGTGTTTTCCTCTATCGTACAGCAAATGTGAAGTATAGAAATACCACAGTTTAAAAATCCATACGGTTGTCCAACGAAGGCGGACGGAGCGGTTGTGCGGGGCTTGCGGGTCGAGACTCGTATATATAATTGTATGAAGCTCAGTAGCTTATCTCCCGCGTCTCGCCCCGCACAATTACTCTGTCTGAGTGCTTTCGTTGAACAGCTGTGTGGATTTTTAAACTGTGGGAATACTAAGCACATGAATTTCTGCAAAACTCAGTGGTGCATGCTGAACTGGAAGGAATCGACAACGGGTCCTAAGAATGGTAAGTTTCCGGCTTCTCACCGGCGACGGATCTACGAAAATCTTAATCGAAAGCTACGAACAGCTAAACACTCGAGAAGCAGAAAATTTTGTTTAGCGACAACATTATTGCCGGTCTGGGAACATGCAATCAGTGTTGCCAGAAGCACTTGAACGAATACCTCGGCATCTTTAGCTTCAAGTCGAAATTTGTTTGGTTAGAAGAGTGGGCGATAGCGGTTTCTATCCACAGACTACATCGGATACCTAATCAAGGCCAATTTGTTTCGAAAACATTCTTCACGTCACACTCGACACGTTAGTACTCGATTATTAAAAATACTCGATTATTGCCATCGCCATTTATTCGTCACATCTCAGCTTAATCGGTACAGCAAAGTTCCTGTTACGCCGCATTCAGACTGTAACCAAGGATTCGGTATTATGATTTTTGCTTCTTAGAAAAAGCTTAAAGAATCGAGTTGTGATAAAATCCGCTATATCCTGCAACTTAGGACCTCGCCGTACAATATTGCGAATCGCAGTAATTTTCCTTGCTTTGAAAATGTTACTTTTGATTACGACGCGGTTTCACTACGGGCCCTCCTCAATGAGGTGTAATTTTGCTTCCTATCACAATTGTTTTACCCTCTTTGTGCCAACAAGTTACCGCTTGTCTAAATTAATGTTTTCGCGTTAAATATCTTGGGTTTTAATCAGATTTTAACAGTTAAAGATAAAGAAAATATATTGTGAAACTTTGTTATTATTATCTGGATAAAAGGAATTTATTAAAGGTATAATTAAGAATATATATTTTTTTTAAATATCCTCTTCTACTTCAGTATTATTTATTTTTATGTTTAACATAATATCAGTAATTTATTATACATTTTGAACTAAAAACAGAGAATAGGTAAGTAAGGTTTACTTAAATAAGTAACCTTAAAGTAAGGGTCCCAAACAATATTCTATTGTATGTAGACAATTTGACACCATCTTCCATTAAAACTACATTAAGGGCCCATAATACCTCAATTCGCAGTCCTACTCTAACGCTTCTCCTTTTTAACTGTCTATCCTACTCTAATAAGATGCCGCGCACGCAAAACATCAGTTATTTTGAAATCGCGGCTACACTGATGGTTTTTTCATTTTTATGGAACAGTCTGCAGCTGCTTTATAGTAATATCAGTTATATTATGCAAAGTTTGAGATCTAATTTCAAGTATTCATTGAATGCTATCGGTTTATTGTACGGTTTGGAGGTAACTTTATAATTTTTTTCTATCGAAAAAATTTAATGGAATCCAGTTTGCACCATTTTGTTGACACAGCATTAGTCCTCAACTTTATCATATATTAATTTCAGAGTGATTGTTGCAGTATTTGTTGGTATAAAGCAGGATCATGCGAAGCGAAGTGAAGTGTTATACACTGTTAAAAATACTGGTGAATTGCAAGTAGGACTCGTGCCCTGTGGGTTTCGTACATACCGTTTAAAATACAAACTTATTTACAAGCGGGTATGATAATCCAATATAACTTGACACTTACTATCTATTAAACTCTATGTATACAAAGGTTCGGTCCATTATTTCTTTTTGAATAATTAAATATAGGAAGTTGATTGTTGAGATTATCGGCACTTGATGGAATTGATAAAACATTGTTGTGATGAAAACACTTGTACTTTTCACCGATATTATTTAATACTACACTACCCAACCGGTTTCACTATTTAAGCATCATCAGGGGCTTTTAAATTAATAATAATTAAATTTAGGTAGTTTTCAGTTTTTTCCCTAAACGTATGCCTTAAAACTTAATATTGTGAACGGAATTTTAAGTTTCTAAGTAAACAACAACACGGTGAGCCAATTTGTATGAAATTGATTACGTAAAGGTCAATAACTTTTTTCCGCGTCGAATTAGAACCCTGATCTTCTAATAGCACTTGGGCTATAAATTTCTGTAGAAGGTATTCGTTTCAACTTGATATCTCGAGAGAAAAGGTCTTGACAGAGGGACAGACACACGGATACAAAGTGAACCTATAAGAATTCCGTTTTTTTGATTTTGAGGTACGGAACCCTTAGAAACGTATGACTTAAATTATACAGTTAAGCCTATTATGATACCATGCGTCATACAAAAGGCTCGAGTTCGAAAACTGAAGGAATTAGCAATATAAAAACCTCAATTGAGATAGCTATACCGAAAAGAAATTTGCTCCTAAATAAACGACGACAATATAAAAAAAATCGTGGCATTACAAATTAAAATTTCATTAATCATGCAAAAAAATACTGTGAGACTCACCCAAATAAAACGTACTTCACCAAAAGCCTTTGGGATTTTGGATTGGTACCTTTGGCAAGAATAAACGGCTATAGAAACCCCATTTCACCTTCATTTTCGGCTCAAGAACCCAATAGATAAATAAATAATACATGACAGAGAAGCCGAATACAACATTCATACCAATCTGGTTTCACCCTTGACCTAAATACACATGACGAAAATGAAAGGAAGCTTTATACATAACTTATTTTCTGGGACGAAGTGCGTAATAGCAGGCGACATGTGATAGACTAGCTGACCGATTTAGAACCTTATTGCGTAGCGGTAACGTCTGAAAGTGGTTAAATATGTCTCAGAATGATAATAAGAACGCGATGAAAATATCTGTGGGCCTCTTTAAGAACGTGGTTGTATATTTTAATATGTATGCAAGTATATAAATTTGTAATATTAATTGATGATATTATATAGACAAAAAAAAATATAAATATCGATATATATTTTTTGTTTGTTTCCATGTATATTATCCATATAACTAGCTATATTTAAAGGCTCAAGAAGTCACAAAAATAGAATTTATTTAATATTATTTGAAATTTTTGTATAATCCGCAACTTACACTATACCGGGTGTAAAAGAACACTTAATAAACTGATCATACTTAACAACTTTTCTAAAGAAACATTTTTACGTACTAAATGACATAGCACTTTATGCTACAAGTGCGGTAATAAAGGAGGTAATAGCTTACGAGGACGATTTGAAACACGAGCGATAAGCGAATCTTTTAAACGTTACGAGTAAGTTATTGCCCTTGTAAGCGATGACCGGTTATGGTCACATCACTAGTGACGTCTGTCTTGTGAGTGTCTATGGTTATTGTCTATGGGACTGAACTGAATATAGTACCTGTCATGGAGAGTGAGCAGCCGTATTATTTTCTGACTAACGCATTATCCTATCCCATGTATTCCTGACAGCCCTTAACTACGTGTATCATACTAAGTTTTTCAATACATAGTGTGAGTAAATTAATAGAACTTAAAAAAGAAACAAACAAACAATAATACTCTAAATGAACTGTAGGCGGGCATTCCTTTATTTTGTTTTGCAAGCAAGTTGCCAACTTGACGGAAATAAACTGATTTCAGTTTGATGCGTTTGTAGGCTGCGTTTAGTCAACTCACATGCCTTGATACTGTCCTGCTGTCAGTGGAAGGCGGGTGCCGTCTGACGATCAAACTGAACGCAGCCTACTAACGCATCGAACTGAAAGCAGTTCATTTCTGTCAAGTCTATCTATGGTACAGTGGAGACCGCATCAAGTTAGACACTTTGGACTTTGTACCTATCTTATATTCTTCGCTGTAGGGGCTAATGTCGTACTGCAAGTGTATGGCCTGATGTGGTCTCCATTGTACACAAAAAAGACCTCTTAATAAAAAAAAAGCACTTGTGTGGAAAAACAGATTTTTTGCATTGACATAATTATTACTTGCCCGTACAAAATTTGCAGTAGGCATTTAAAGTTGTTATGGAGAGGAGATACTCGTAGTTTATATTGATTTACGCAGTTAATAACTCTTTGGGAAAGTTATTCACTATGGTCAGTTACGCATGTGATTTAATTAAAGAAAGATATTATTTTTTGATTTAACGAAAAAATTCGAAGTGCCAAACAAGCTCTCAAAACGACAGGTTTTAAAAACTAAATTTAATTTATCTTGTGGGTCCCTACTTGGCTTATATGAGCGGCCATCTTGGAAATGTCTGCTTTTAACACCCTGACACTGGACTTATACTGATCTACTCAAATTTTCTTGACAATATTTATTTTTTCGACATTTTGTTAATTGTCCCTCAGACAATGTGTTAAGGTGGTCGAACCAAATCTCTCGGTGCAAAATGCACATCTTAACATTGTTTTCCTTACTTTTTTATAAAAAGTATGTAAAAATTGCGTTTTGAAGCAATTGGCGGAAATTGATTACTAATAATAGGGTTTCCGCTTTATAATTATGTTATTTTATGCGTTACATTTTGATTACATTCGATTACATCGATAAATACGCCTTTAAGTTTGTTAACCGAATTCAATCAAAATTTAAATCATAAAATAATAAAATTTAAATGTGAAAACTTAATTATCACCAACTAATTTCCTCCAATTGCTTTAAAACTAAATTTTTGCTTACTTTTTATTCAAAAGTAAGGAAAACAATATTACGATGTGCATTTTGCACTGAACGTATGACGCGCATATTTAATATGTATTTTTTTACTATTTGGACCTTTTTGAGCTCAATCAAGGCTTCTTCGCCTTAATTGTTTTCCTGAGCAACTACACAGTTTAGGTTTTAATTCTTACGGAACCCAAAAAAACAAGTTCTCACGGAATTCTACAAATCCAATTAGCACTATCTCAAAGTCGCAGGTCTCTACGTACTGTCGTGGACACAGCTTTGTGCATTTCACCGAACTTTGAACTCGTGCTCGCCCGAATCGCGCTTGACCGATTTGGCTCATGTTCGAACTTAAAAATTCTATTTGCCTTATTTACCCGCTTGCCAAATTTGAATATTCATATTTACATACATACATACAAACACCGGATTGTTCCAGTAGACTCGGAGAACACGCTCGCTTCCTTGCTCGTTCAATAAGTGCACATTCTGACTTTATTCTTCTTAATATTGATTTTTTATGTGATCTTTCAGCCGTAATTATTCCATTTATCTTTATGAGATCGAAAATCAGGAGCAATATCATCACCAAAACTTCCGGAAAATCATACAAAAATGTTAAAACCGGTCTCAAAGGGTTCATAGCTCCATGGAAACCCACAACTGGTAATGCCCACTGACGAGCTGATCTGCCAACATTAATTAATTAGTGGTCACATTCGGTCACCATTTACCGGCTTACTGCTGTGGAACCCGACCTCTGAAACTGGATATACTGAAGTGTAATACATAAGCAAATGTGTGGGCTTGTACATAGGTAACACTAAAAGTTTCCGGAACTGGCCACTTACATAAACAATATTTAAAAATTTATTGCAACATTTGAAAATAGAACTCTTTGGCTGTAGAATGCAGTTTGTTTCATCTGACTGTCTTTTGTTTTTACCTTGTGGCGCCATTTAAAAAATTGTGTGTCTGCATCAACATGGATTTAACTCGGGAAAATTTTCGTAGTATGATTTTCTACGATTTTAAGTGTAATTTGACAGCTCAACAGAGCATCGCTCGGCTTGAAACGGCTTTTGGCAATGAAGCACCATGCAAGACGACTGTTTATAGCTGGTTTGCAGAATTCAAGCGTGGTCGTATCAATCTCAGTGACGAATCTCGCGATGGTCGGCCGTCCACCGCTGTGACCAACAAAAACATCGATGCTGTGCGCCGTATGATTGAAACAGACAGGCATGTGACCTACCATGAAATTCGCGCATCCTTAAAAATAGGCATGAGTCAAATACAATCAATCCTACACAAACACTTGGGTGTGAGAAACCTGTGCTCGCGGTGGATCCCACACAACTTGACCGAGGCTCAAAAAACGGACCGCGTCACTTGGTGCAGTGCCATGCTTACCAGATTCAACGAAGGTGCGTCAAATTTGGTGTGGGACATAGTAACAGGTGACGAAACATGGATTTATTGCTACGATCCCAAAACAAAGCAGCAATCCAGCGTATGGGTCTTTTAAGATGAGCCGAAACCAACCAAAGTGGCGCGCGTGAAAAGTGCATCTAAGCGGATGATTGCTTCTTTTTTTAATAAAACTGGACACGTGGCTACTGTTGCTTTAGAGAATCGTCGTACCGTGAATAGTGACTGGTACACGACCATTTGTTTGCCGGAAGTTATTGACGAACTCCGTAAAAATAACCGTAAACGCCGTATCATCCTGCACCACGACAATGCTAGTTCTCACACGGCCAGACAGACAAACGACTTTTTGAAGACGAAAAATGTAGAACTCATGAGTCATCCTGCATACAGTCCCGACCTGGCACCTTGTGACTTTTTTCTGTTCCCAAAAATTAAGAACCAATTACGCGGTCAACGATTTTCATCACCAGAAGAGGCTGTCGAGGAGTATGAAAAACACGTTTCAGAGGTCACCACAGGGGAGTGGCACAAAAGTTTTCAAAACTGGTTTGATCGAATGAAAAAGTGCATAGACGCCAAGGGAGATTATTTTGAGAAACAATAAATTAATTTTGTACCTTTAATAGTATTTTTTCATATTCATTCCGGAAACTTATAGTGCGTCCCACGTATTAATCAATTAGACTTAGTAGTATTATTATAGAATAGAAGTTCTAAAATTAGACTCTTGGCGAATTTCCATTGTTAAGTGTTATTAATATTAGGCATGTTTTTAAAAGGTCCTTTTAATTTTACGAATATAGCATTGCATGCTAAAAGGCGAAATTGTAGTTTTTTATAATCATTGATATTTTATTCTGAGCTATAAAATACGTCGGAACAGTCTACATTTTACCCTGTTTTATGTATCATGAATTTATTTTAAAAACAAGATTTATAACTAGCCTTGCCCGCGGCTCCGTTTATCCTATCGCTGCCCTGTTTTCGGTTTGGGCGTTATTTTATAGCCTATAAGTTGACCAGGATCACTACGATGATAATAAAAAACCGCATCCAAATCCGTTAAGTGGATCTCGAGTTAAAACGGAACATACATATAGACAGACAGACAAAAATTCATGAACATTTTGGTTTTGGCCTCAGTATCATACTATTAATCATTTTAAATTTCGCGAAAACATTCAACTTTTTTAGACACGACTTTTTTACTGCTTTATTATTGATATACTTGCATATATTTTTCATGAATATTGTAACTTTTATTTTTCTTTCTTTTATATTTTATCGCCTTATTTCACCTTTTGTCACAATTTATACCGTCTTTAAGGGTCCATGCCACCTAAACGTGCCCCACTGTATTGCTGATTCATGACAGAAAATATTTGTTTAATGAGAAATAAATAATCACACAAGTTGTCGAAGAGTTGTATTACAACCTAATTAATTTGATTTTTGCATAGAATTCATAGCAAGCTAGAAAAAAAATCTAAAGTTGCTGAAAATCACGAAAAACTGCTCTTCGCGTATTTCTCATTGGCGATTTCTCAGATAATTTTGGAAACTGAAATTCAGGCTCCCGTAAGTTAAAAGTGCACAGAATGGTGAGATTAATTTATTTTTGCCAAACAAAAATTGTTACTTGGTGTATTTATCCATTTAAAATCACCAACTTTTGCGTGCGATTTCCCCATACAAATTACTATGGAGGGCGGCATCGAAACGTGATTCTTTAGAGCGCGCGATGTTTCGGTTGTCGTAACCAGTCGTAACAGGCACGGCTCATAGTGCGCTATTTTAAACAATAATGAAACGTCATAGAGTTCAGTTCTGCCTGACGCAACATGAGGTGCTCAATGTCAGGGAGAACGGGTCCTTAAAACCATTTGGTAAAAATTTTCCTTCAGGTCTTAGACTAAACAAGATATTTGTTTAGTAACGCAGGCAACTCTAAAAACAGAAATTATCTCGTTACACACTCCTGTCTCAAAGGTGCAAGTTAAGCACTTGTGTGCTCGACGGTACACAACTGAGCGCTCGTCTTGGGTGCAATGAAAGAAAACCACTCTTTAAACGGGAAACCTTGTGCTACCTTCCACGTTTAGGTTCCGTAAGAACTGAAACCCCCTTAAGCGTAATGTACACATGGTATTTAATAAATTTATATGCTCAATGAGCATAAAAGATTTTAAAGTTTTTCAGTACTTGGTCACATTTAAAAAGCTAAATATCTTCGTTGGCAGTTCGTCTTTGCCCACTGCTGAGTACAATCCTTTTTTGTACTTCGACAACATAAAGACCTGGGACTGTGAGATAACAGAACGTAATTCAATTATCTTCTCTCGATCTGTATCGAAAAATAAGCTAAAAAACTATTATTTTGTTTTGTTATGATACTTTCTCGAGATAAAGGAATATTCTATACAGAAATTGAGTTTTACGAGTTTTACCAGTTTACTCTTTAATTATTATAACGAGTCTACTGCGATATTTAGTATAATTTTAAAATTAGTGTTAGTTGACGTCATAAATATTTAGAAAACGGATTGGACTCACTTTTTAATTATTTGTGATGTCAACTCACACTAATTTTAAAAAGTGAGTCCAACCACTTAAAAGGTGAACCCAATCCGTTTTTTAAATATTCATGATGTCAACTTACACTAATTTTAAAATGTATGGTTACATTTCACTATTTATTGCTTCATACGTACGAAATGCTAGAGTATACAGTTTTTCTACTAGGCCTTTCAAACACTCATGAATCCAACTTGTAAAATCAAGCAGATTTTACTTACAAACTTTACCAATACCATCTATGTAGTTAAAAACTATTAATGTCTTGATAAATAGCTATGTCGTCGTGGGATAGCAAAAACTCCATTTTTCAAAAAACCGAATAATGGCGAAAACACAGTGCCATTACGCGATCATATGAAAATATTTTTTGTTAAAACTAAGGCGATCGCCTCGCTCCGGTCCGCTCGGTTCCCCAAATTTATTTACATGTAAGCCAAACACGCTCCTCTTCGCTTCGCTCGTCGTCGCACCTTGTTTTTCTTTTTACTGAAAGACTTTCATATTTGTTTTAATCTCGCTTTTTCGTGAAATATCAGTTTTTTCGCCAGACACAAATTAAATTGTAATACCTGAGCGACTGAGCCTCAGCTCCTCTCGATCGAAATACTTTAGATAAAAACAGGGACGTAACAAAGAAAAACGATCAAATCTTCGTGGACCATTCATAGAGATAAGACCTAGCCAGATCGATTTTACGCCCCCGAAAACCCCTATACTGTAAATTTTATCGAAATCCTTAGAGCCGTTTTTTAGAAACCTATTACACAAATATAATATTATACAATATTGCTAGTTTAATAGTATTGGATACAACTTAACGGTTTTTTTACAGACGGTTTTATAACATGATTGCAGATAGAATCACATCGGCGATGGTAAATTATAATCAGCGCCGGATTAAGGGGAGGGCAACCGGGGCTGAAGCCCAGGGGCCTCCACAAGTTTTTAATGTTGTACACTAATTGTTTTTGCGAATTAAAAAACTCGCCGTCTACATATTTTTAACTAACCATACATAATAATACAGTAAGTACAAATTGCATATAGATGTTAGGCCTCAGGATGTTTTTTTTCATCCGGTTTTTCGTATATTGGAACTATATTTTTCGTTTTATCTTCCTTTTTTAAGAAATGTAACTATACTAATTCAAAGAGTAATGTTAAAACACAAAATTGTTTCCAAACACTAAGTACAAACTAACTTCGTTCTTGCCCAGGGGCCTCCGTACCTTATACGGCCCTGATTATAATAATAATAATAACAAACTATTGATTTACAAAGTATAACGTAATGAAAATTTTCATTTTTTTCGGGGATTTCAGTTTCATTTAACAATCCTTGTAGATTCGTTTCCGTTGAAAAAAGAATATACAATAAACTGTAAGTAGTTTCAATTTCAACGGGACGGAACCCTACCAAAAAACGTTTTGTTGAATGAAGTCCTTGTTTGTAGCTCAAACACTTCTCCCGGCACCTTTGGGTGTGATAGAACGTAGTGCGCACTTGAAAGTGGAAAGCTTGTGTTACCTTAGCAAGTGTTCAAGAAATTACAGCGTTTTAAACGAATATAGGTATTCTTTTTGAGTCCCATCAAAAACGTAAACCTTTTTAATAAAAGCATGTACATGAGTATTCATAAAAGATACATTATGATGACTAAGAAAGAGTCGATCTTGTAGATTTGTAGCCATTCCAGGTGTGAACTGTGAAATTCAACACAACGGTACACCCGCTTTTAACCGACGCTTATTGCGTCCCAAACGTGATGGTTTGTGGTTTGTGAGCCCTTTCGCCTTACTTCGGAACAAATGGACCAACAGCTGCTTTCCGAATCACGTACGCCAAACATAAATAAATGTGCAGGGCGGGGATTGAACCCACGACCTCTGCGTTGGCAGGCGAGTGCTCTCAAAAATCGTAAGAAATAACAATTATGTTAAAAAATAACTTCCCGCTAAAAACAATCCATCGGCCTGATTCGTCCATTGCTGGACATAGGCCTTTCCAAGATTTCCTTCCTCTTGAAAGAAATGCTCATACTCACACACGCTTGACGCTGGGCCGGTGGGTTGGTGAGCACGGTGTCGAAAACCTCGCGCCATAGACGCCGCTGTCCGGCAATTGGAGATGGATATACCGCCATCAATCGGTCCTAGGCCTGGTGAGCCGCCTGTTGTGCCTGTTTAAGAGCTGTCCTTTTAATCTCCCCCGAATAACAGTTTTGTATATAATGTTTTCTAGTGAGGTAGTTTGTGACCCGGGCTAAAACATTCGGTACTTTTTATTCCGTAAAATCGTGGTAAAATAATTTATTCCTGTAGAGTCTACAGAAAAACTAAATCTTTTGGTAAAAAACCGACCAAGTGCGTCTCGGGCCATGCGTAGTGTAGGGTTCCGTAGTTGCTCAGTACATTTTATAACTTGGTCTACTAATACAGATCGCACCAAACTTCTAGCCCCTTAAATTTAGAAGAACGGCCCATACATTGTTGTGTTTAGAGGGGACTAAAAGTTTGGCGCGACCTGTACTCGTAAACCTGTAAAGCCTACTTAGCTGTGATAGTTTTCCTTTTAAATTCATTATTAAACTACCTCTGTGAATTTTTCTTACATATTCTAAACAACCGTTTAGCCGGCAAGGACAACACTTGACTCTACCAGAAATTAGCACTTTAAATCTTAATATTTCGCTAACGGATCCCTAAATCGAAAAATGGTTTTAACGCACCCATAATGTTTTAGAACGACCTATCCAACGATACTCCACACTATGGTATAGACAAGAAAAAAAAATCATCCCCAATTTAGGTATCCCCCTCAAAAAATTAATTTTTCGAGATTTTTTTACCTTTTGGTCGGCGTGGTTAATATGTATAATATACCCATACCAAATTACAGCTTTCTATATAGTACTAATAGTCTCCGAGCTAGACAGACGGACATGCCGAAACTATAAGGGTTCCTTGTCGGACTACGGAACCCTAAAAAGTAAAGACTACAAATAGAGTATTTTATTGTATTTTTCGTTTAAGTTGAATGTTTAATTTGCGTAACTTATTGTAATGAAAGCCACTTTTTACTTTGTTTTGTCTGTGCCTTGGGGATTTTCTAAGAACTGTTGTTCTGAAATTTCTTTGCCTTATTTTCTAAGATAACTTTTGTTCTGAAAATTCTTAGGCTTATTTTTTTTTAAGCTATTTAGTATGGCATATGAACGTGTATGTAAAGCAGAGGCTGTCGTGAGGGAGTCAAATGTACTTTTACTAATAAATTGTGAGAGGTACTCGACTTTAATGCTAGTTTTTACAGTAAAATGTTTTTTATACTACACCTGCTTGGAAAGTTCCTTCTTACTTTTTCGAAAACGATGGAGAATATGCGTCATTGCTGTCATACCAATATGCGGGCGCAAAAAATGTATGAGAATCCATTGTTAACGTGCTGAGCGGGCAGAAAAAGTATATGAAAATCCATTGTTAACGTGCTGTTTTTTTTATTTGTTGACAACATCCGTAGGATAAGCATAAATGTTACATTAAAAAGGGTATAAACTTCTTGGTACATAACCTAGCTTGATAAATAATGCCAAAAGACAAAAGTTTTTATGTCTTTTTATGTTTGCAAAATAATACTGGCCACTTGCTATTTATGATCATTAAAAAGTGAAAGTCAAAAAGTTTTTATCTCTAAATTTGCAAAATAATACTGGCCATTTGTTATTTGTGTACATAATTATAAAAAGATATTAAAATTGCAAATCGAACGCGAGTCATCAATCTGTTTCTTTGGTTGTATCTTTATTAAAAGTAACTCAAAATGTCGTCTAGTAGTGATATAGAAGAATGGGTGACGCCGCCAGAATTAAAAGAAACTGCCCAAGCAGTTATTATATGGAAAAAGTATAACACTGAGTTTCAACAACTGTAATAATTTTAATATAAACTTTAATTAAAGATTTTGTCTTTTATTTTCCTCGCAGGTGTAGTATAAAGCACTATGTATCACTCGGGAGAAAGTGCGATTCTTTCTCCACTCGGTGAACAATGTACTATTTTTAACGCACTGGTTCGAGCTAATCTAAAAAAACCCTTTTCCATTGCATTTATCGATAGAGACATACAAAGTTTCCAAAATATCTTCCTACCTTTAGAATAAAGTAAACAAAGTACGTATCCAGCAGAATTCAAAGAACAAAACAGAATTTCATTATATTTGACAAAAACGGAGCGGTCAAATATTGAGTCTGTCCATCTATTTACGGTTAATTTCAGTCAATAAACAACTCCGCTCCGTATTCCTTTAACCCTGCTGCGCTCGTCCCTCACCTCACCCCCTCACACACTCGTGTCTCCGCAGTGGTTTCGAGTGACTCCGAAATAATTTCAGCTTTGTAATCCCGCGCTCTTATACTGTAATCAAATATAAACAAGGCGGCCTTTCACGACATCTGCGTGCTTATTATTTCGTTCGGGTGACGCCACGCCGCTCGTGTTATTTCGTCTCCGCGTTCGGGTTCTTTGCCTTCGCTTCGGTATTCGTGAATCGTGACGTCTGTAATATATTTTGAGAGCTAAGTGCAAGTAGCCAATCGAATAACTTACTACCTCGTGAATCGAGTTAAGCTGGGTATCCAGCGCGTGTTTCGTCCTACACGTCAAACAAAAACGTCTACAGAAAATATTGTTTCGTTACACATTTTTATTGATAAGCTGGGTCTCCTGCATGCCTTTCAGCAAAAATGTGTAGTGAAACTATGTATTGTGTAGAAGTTTTTGTTTAATGTGTAGCACGAAACACGCGCTGGAGACCCAGATTAACTCGCGATTCACGCGTTAGTAAGTTATTCGATTGGCAACTCACCCGAAAAATAATTAGTGGGGCACTGTACCGTTTTGTTTGGTGACAGCAAAATAGTACTACACTTGGCCGCAAAGAAAGCGGGGGTCGGTATTAAAAACCTCAATAACTTCCAAAGTAATGGAATTAGCTTTATAAAATAAAGACTGTATTATAGACAATTCTATATTGCCTAAATAAAATTCAAAGAAGTTCCAGTTTATGAACTTTATTTTAAATAAAAGTAGGCTAGGTAAAACATATAAAAAAATTTTTTTTTAAAAATAGTACATTTATCGGTATCAATTATGCAATTTTCACACATTTTTGTATTTTGTATTGCCACCACGAGCTGTTAATACAGCTGTTATTCGGTTTGGTATGCTTTCCACTAGATTTCTGAGCCAATGCTAAGGAATATTCTCCCATTCCCCTCTCAGTGCTTCTTTTAGTTAACGAAGTGTGATTGGAGGGAAATATTTGCTGGCGTACACGTCGTCCCAGTTCGTCCCAGGTATGCTCGATGGGGTTCAAGTCTGGGCTGCGTGCTGGCCACTCCATGCCTGTAATAGCAACATCTTCAAAGTAGTCAAACACTATCCGAGCTGTATGGGGACGAGCGTTATCTTGCATAAAGATGCCGTCGTCGCCCATATTTACTAAAAATGGGCCAACGTACTCATTTAAGATTTCATTCACGTATCTTTTTGCAGTAAAAGTTCAATTTTCTATCACCACTAGCTCGGTGCTGCTTTCGGAAGAAATTGCAGCCCACACGTGTATGGAGCCTCTGCCGTATGGCACTTTCTCTTCAATGCAAGCTTAGTTATAGCGCTCTCCTGGTCTTCTGTAGACTCTTTGCCTTACATCGTGCGTGTTAGTATGAACCTCGACTCGTCCGAAAACATTCCTCTTGACCAGTCATCCAGAGTCCAATTTATGTATTTTCTTGCGTGCCTTGAATGTCGATGCTACCTTTCGAGTTTTGGACCATTTGTGGGTCTAAATGGCTTCAAATTTGCTTCAGCAAGACGCCGTCGCACTGTAAACGTGCTAGGATTGCTTTCTCCAGCACGTAGAAGGTGATTTTTGAGTTCAGCAGCCGTTTGAAATCGATTCCTCAACATTGTTGACATCATATAGCGATCCTCCCGCGCTGTTGTGCACCTTGTTCGGCTGTTCCTGGTCTACGAATATTGGATCCAGTCTCTTCAAATCGCTGGAGCACTCTTTGAACGGTTGTTAGCGACACACCTACAGTTCTCGCTGTATAATGCTGACTGCGCCCGACTTCAAGCATTGTCAGAATTCTGGTACACTCTTCAGGGGTTAGTGGCATGTTTTTAACTGAATTTAATTTATAAAGTTAATAATTAATTTGAGATTATTAAATTGTTAAGTTTTTAAATCTTTCTTTATATGATATATACATTTTTTTAAATTGAATATTTATTTAACCAAAAAAAGACTTCGTTAGTGAATGCGCTGCCATCACTGACTATTATTATGATATCTATGGGTGTCATTGATTCCTCATTCTATGATTGAGTAAAGAGGTGGCATAAGAAGTATCCACTTGAATCATTTACAGTCGTATTTCTGGCACAAGTTGACACAACCCACTGCTTTTAGGATTTTTATAACGAGTTTAGCAGTGAATGCCTCAAAAATGGTTAATGCATGAGTATGAAAAATCTATTGAAGCTACATAGGTAACACTAAAAGTTTCCGGAACTGGCCACTTACATAAACAATATTTAAAAATTTATTGCAACATTTGAAAATAGAACTCTTTGGCTGTAGAATGCAGTTTGTTTCATCTGACTGTCTTTTGTTTTTACCTTGTGGCGCCATTTAAAAAATTGTGTGTCTGCATCAACATGGATTTAACTCGGGAAAATTTTCGTAGTATGATTTTCTACGATTTTAAGTGTACTTTGACAGCTCAACAGAGCATCGCTCGGCTTGAAACAGCTTTTGGCAATGAAGCACCATGCAAGACGACTGTTTATAGCTGGTTTGCAGAATTCAAGCGTGGTCGTATCAATCTCAGTGACGAATCTCGCGATGGTCGGCCGTCCACCGCTGTGACCAGCAAAAACATCGATGCTGTGCGCCGTATGATTGAAACAGACAGGCATGTGACCTACCATGAAATTCGCGCATCCTTAGAAATAGGCATGAGTCAAATACAATCAATCCTACACAAACATTTGGGTGTGAGAAAGCTGTGCTCGCGGTGGATCCCACACAACTTGACCGAGGCTCAAAAAACGGACCGCGTCACTTGGTGCAGTGCCATGCTTACCAGATTCAACGAAGGTGCGTCAAATTTGGTGTGGGACATAGTAACAGGTGACGAAACATGGATTTATTGCTACGATCCCAAAACAAAGCAGCAATCGAGCGTATGGGTCTTTCAAGATGAGCCGAAACCAACCAAAGTGGCGCGCGTGAAAAGTGCATCTAAGCGGATGATTGCTTCTTTTTTTAATAAAACTGGACACGTGGCTACTGTTGCTTTAGAGAATCGTCGTACCGTGAATAGTGACTGGTACACGACCATTTGTTTGCCGGAAGTTATTGACGAACTCCGTAAAAATAACCGTAAACGCCGTATCATCCTGCACCACGACAATGCTAGTTCTCACACGGCCAGACAGACAAACGACTTTTTGAAGACGAAAAATGTAGAACTCATGAGTCATCCTGCATACAGTCCCGACCTGGCACCTTGTGACTTTTTTCTGTTCCAAAAAATTAAGAACCAATTACGCGGTCAACGATTTTCATCACCAGAAGAGGCTGTCGAGGAGTATGAAAAACACGTTTCAGAGGTCACCACAGGGGAGTGGCACAAAAGTTTTCAAAACTGGTTTGATCGAATGAAAAAGTGCATAGACGCCAAGGGAGATTATTTTGAAAAACAATAAATTAATTTTGTACCTTTAATAGTATTTTTTCATATTCATTCCGGAAACTTATAGTGCGTCCCACTATTAAATCGTAGAAAATCTATTTTTACGTTATTTGTACGCTTTCGTATCTGCTGGAAGCTACTTTTTTAGCTAAACGCTTTAGCTTATATATAACACTAGCTTTTGCCCGCGGCTCCGACCGCGCTGAAGAGATTTTCGTGGAAATAAGTAAAACAAAAGAATATGATTTTTGAACGACTATGTGCAACGGTCACCATGTTTTACCAAAGCGCTAATAAACACCAATCAAATAAGCCCAAACTTGAAGGGTCTCCTATTGTCCGTTACGGAGATCTCGTACCATTATTCTAGTCCTATCATCAGACTCTGGTCACTATGTTTCACCAAAGTGCCAATAAAGACTAATCAAATAAGCCCAAACTCAAAGTGTTTGCTGTTGTCCGTTGAGGAGATCCCGTACCATAACTTCTAATTACTAAGTACCAGTAGAAAAGTAAATTCCAAAAATCTTTAAATGACGATAACTTTTTATTCCGAGATCCGATTTTAATGAAATAAAGCCTATATTCTATTCCAAATTAAACTCTGTACAGCTGTGGAAACTACATGAAAATCCGTTCAGTAATTTTCGAGATGTGCGTGAACAAACAGACAGAAAAGAATTCTAAAATCATTGATTTTTGTTCTATTACTTTTCTTTAGTCACTCTCTTTCTATTTCTACTACTTTTCTTCAATGTACAGACACAGCGGTTTCTACTGTTTTATTATAAGTATTGATTGATTGATTAATGTGAATTGGTATAAAAAACTGAAGAATCAATCCATAATAGTAATTTTACATTTTGGTTTTTTATTTCTATGAATTTACAGAAAGTATTAAGGTATAACAAGTTTGTAAATTAAGAAATAGTGTACCTGAATATTAAGTTTTGCACCTAAATCACTAAATTGCTCTCTAAGCTGTACAAAGTCAACTTGGACCTAAATACATAGGTACTTTTGTTACTTAGCTCTGGCTTTGTTACATGTATGTAAACACTTTGGCATTTTATAAGAACATTATTATAAAACGAACGTAATGAGTTTCTTGAAAATTTCGTTTTATATCCAAATTCATACTGGAGACTCGGTATGTGGTCTGAACCAAGGTTCAATGACCGTTTCTTTGAAATAGGCAAAATGAAATTTGGGCTTCCTTATACTAATTGAGTCGAGGTTGTTCTTGAACAAGTATAAAGGCAAAAAAAAATATCGTATTTCGCAAACAGGATCATTGACCCTTTTTCCTGAGTACTTACTGAGTCTCCAGTATTAATTTGGCTATATAAACGAAAGTAACCTTATATCAAAGGAGAAAAAAAAATCGCAAGAAGCTTGGGCCAATCAATACTGACTACTACTCGCGGCACGCACACATAGTAATCTAATTCCATAGTAAATGCACTCACACACTTGTACATCGCCGCCATTGCTATGCTTAAGTTTTTGCTACATCTTATATCTTCTCAATAGAGAAACATATATTGAGCAAATTTCTCCATTTTTTCGTATTTATTATTTACCTGTCTATATAAGGCATAGACGAACAAAAAAGGGGACGGAAAGAGCATATATATTATTTATGGTGGTAGAGCTAATGCCTGGGCTCGACTGTTGAGGTACCACCATCTTACTCGCAAATCCTCCCGAAGTTATTCCGGGGAGGGTAAGAAAACAGCTCTCAGGCAAAACCAGGCGGCCCACCATTGCTGGGACCGATGGATGGCGGTATATCCATCCCCAATTGCCGGGCCTTCTATAAAACAGACTGGTGACGGGCAGCGGCGTCACTGGTGCAAGGGTTTCGGTACCGCGCTCACCAACCTGCCTGCCCAGCGTGTGTGAGTATGGGTATTTCTTCCAGGAGGACCGCCAAGAGTGGCGAAATCCTGGAAAGGCCTATGTTCAGCAGTGGATGAAACAGGCTGATGGATGAATGGATAATTTATAGACTTAATAATACGTTATCATTTATTTCCGGAAAAACTCCGGTTGGAATAGTGCCCATATAAAAGTTTTAAAAAATAATGCTCAATCCGCCTCATCAACTTTTTCTCATTTTATATTTACCTTGTGATATTAAGATCTATCATGGCATTACGTGATAGGTATTGTCTGTGTAGCATATCGAGAGAAAAATTAGTTTTGGATAGCCAGTACAGTTTATTTTAGAATCTGAGTATTCAAATCAGCAAAAGAAACATATTCCCCGACTCGAGAAAATCTTCTAGGAATAGACTAGACTCATTCTCATTCCCTTCCGTATGTGTTGTTAGTCTAGCACTAGATACAAACACACACTCGCTCACTATGTATGTAAATTTGACTTTATTATGCTTTTTTGCCAACGTTGGCGTGAAATAAGCTGTTTATGATTGGTGAGTCGTAATCTAGATGTGTTTAAATGATATTGTTATATATGGCTGAAAACAATTTTTGGGGTACAAAGCGTAATTATGCCGTTTAACAGCTCCTATGTACGTTAGGATGGGCCGAATATGTCTTTTTTAGGGTTCCGTAGAAAGTTTCGCCATGTCCGTCCGTCCGCGGCTTAGCTCAGAGACTATCAGTACTAGAAAGCTGTATTTTGCATTAGTATACATATTAATCACGCCGACAAAACGGTAAAATAAAATCATTAAGAAAATTTTTGTTAAGGGTACCTCCCATGCCCGTAAATGGGGGATAATTTTTTTTCCCATCTATCCCATAGTGTTGGGTATCGTTAGATAGGTCGTCCAAAAACATTGTGGGTGTGTGAAAACCATTTTTCGATTTAGGAATCCGTTGCCGATATATTAAGCTTTAAAGTGCAATTTTTTGTTAGAGTGGAGTGTCCCCCTCCTCCTGCAGGCTAAACGGTTGTTTATGGATATGTGAAAAAATTCACAGAAGTAGTATATATAATGAGTTTAACAGGAATACTATCACAGCAAAGTAGGTTTTAGAGGTTTACGAATACAGGTCGCGCCAAACTTTTAATCCCCTCTAAACACGACAATGTATGGGCCGTTCTTCTAAATGTATGGAAATAGAAGTCTGGCGCGATCTGTATTAGTAGACCAACTTAGAATATGTACCGGGCAACTACGGAACCCTACATTGCGCGTGGGCTGGTTTTTTAAAATATTTAGTAATGTCTGACCACTCAATGGTGAAAATGCCCGTCCGGTGTATTGCAATATTCCACCAGTGTGTTTTTTTCCGGAATCACAGTCTAATATGTTTTCATAATTAAGTTGGCCTAGTTGTAGTTAACCTGCAGACTTAGAACATACAGCGAAACTACTATAGTATCTAGTTTTTGTAACGTCGAGCATATTTATGCACTCTTTTTCTTTTTAAGTATGTGTCATCCAACATTGTATTAAATTTCAACTGGCCCTGTCTTTGACATTATTCCAAACTACATAGACCCTACATCAATGTTGCCATTATCTGACGAAACAAGAAGAATAAGTTCTTTAAATTATACGGATGTCATCCAGTACTGATATGTCACGTCTGAAATCCGAGCTTAATACTCAGCGGAGATATGAAATATGTCGGTAAGGAAGCAGTAAGGAGTGGAGGATACGAGTGGAACCCGACACATCCTGCACATTTGACATCGCACCTGAAGCCGCGTTCTAGTCGCAAGACTGGCGAGTGGACTTGCTGCTCAGCTACAAAGAGGAATTTTAATTTACGTTTGCACGTACGTACTCTCCCAATGGCAGTCTTAAGAGGATATGTCACGCTTGCAAAGGTCACTGTTACTCCATGCGGAACGCCCCGCAGTGCGAGAGGGACGGATTCCAGAAAAAATAGCAAAATGTCGGTTTAAAATTAATATAAAATGAACTAAAATAGCTATCAAAATCTCCAACTGAGGAAATTTAGATATTGTTAAAATCTATCTAATTAATTATCGTTCAGGTCTGTATGACATTCCTGTTTGTCATACTATGAAAAAAAGTGTAGAAGAAGACCTCATTGCAATAATTATTTCTATCGAGCGAAAGCGCGTTTCTGTACTGAACAAAACTAAAAAAAAGGTTCCGAAATTTATATACTTGTTTAGGGATACTAGTGCAAAAACTATACAAAGGATGGACTGATAAAGCAGATTTTTTTGCAATTGGGGGCAGAACATGAATATGTCATGTTGAATGAATGAAAATAAAGCTTCTTTCTTTTCTAGCGGTATGTTATGGTTTGCACTAAAGGCGCGTCCCCCAGCAAAATGCTGTGCGAAGCATTTCGAATATTTTCAATAATTAACGCATGATAGACTTCTTGTTACCTCTAGTACTTATAACATTGCGATGTATGCACCTAATATTGTGGTAAAATAAAAATTGTTTAGTGTAGTAAAAAATATGGTTTAAGTTTCGCAATACGTTACACCTTGTGTAGCAAAAAAATCATGTAAATTGTAAACATTTTCTAAAATAAGTATATGAAAACCGATTTGGATAAATATATATTTTCCAGCACACTTGCCAAAACAGAACGCAGCACTATTTTATGACGCCAGGTCATTTTCTACAATGGCGCGCCCGCTTGAGACTGTTGAATCTCGACAATAACTGGGAATTCTCGACAATAACCAGGACTCGAGACCAATTTGCCCGACACTCGTCATGTCGCAGGAATGTGTAAAGCCCACACGTCACCAACATCAAGATTGTAGATCATGGTGCGGCTTTAAATGGATTTATGCTGCTTTTGTCGGGCAAAAGGAGATTTTGGGTACTTTTTGTGGATATGGAATGAAAAGTGAGCTGCACGTATAGATATACGAAGGATTTCGAAAACCCTATGTTTTTTAGTGTTCCGTTGTCCGACAAGGAACCCTTGTAGTTTCGCCATGTCCGTCTGTCCGTTCGTCCGTCCGCGGCTTAGCTCAGAGACTATTAGTACTAGAAAGTTGTAATTTGGTATGGGTATACATATTAATCACGCCGACAAAACGGTTTTTTAAGGGTATCTCCCGTATACATACATACGTAAATTTGGGATGAATTATTTTTTCTCCTCAATGGGTGAGTTTCGATTTAGGGATCCGTTGTAAAAATATTAAGCTATAAAGTGCTAATTTTTGTTAGAGTCAAGGGTCCCCCTCTGCCGGCTAAACGGTTGTTTATGAATATGTGAGAAAAATCACAGAAGTAGTATAATATATAATGAATTTAAAAGGAAAACTATCACAGCTAAGAAGGCTTTACAGGTTTACGAGTACAGTTCGCGCCAAACTTTTAGACCCCTCTAAACACGACAATGTATGGTCCGTTTTTCGGGAGAGCAACTTCCGAGCGGACTAAAAGTTTGGCGCGATCTTTATTAGTAGACCAACTTATAAACTGTATTGGGCAACTACGGATCTCTACACTGCGCGTGGCCCAACACGCACTTAGCCGGGTTTTTAAATGTTAACGTAGCTTTTTTGTTATTTCCGTATGCTCTCGTTCCATATAGTAGGTTACCATCAATCTTACGTAAAAAGATGCTGCATTTGACAAAGCTTAAATTGAAAAAAAAAATTGGATGGTTGCTCTAACTAGTTTCAGAAAAAACAATCCATTAATTCGATATACAGGCGCACAAGCATACGAGTACATATTGATTCGCCAAATCACTTTTTTGTTGACCTTTTTCGTGTACCGTACATCTAGTTCGATCCAATTTCTCAGAATCCTAACATTGACAGGTGCACTAAGATAATGTCTGCTTTATGTGAAACGTGAGACGCGAGTAGATCCCCAGAGATGGCGCTGCACTATAGTACATCCATTTCTGCTAGAGGATGTGACATAAATGGAAAAATAAGATATTTTGTGATTTCCGCTAAGAAACGGAAGCTATAGAGCTTCTGTATAAAGCATAAACTACAAAATACGGGTTAAAAAGGCAATGCCAAAAATAGCCTGCATCTACTTTCCTTAAATCGTTTAGGTTAACACAATGTCAGGCAAATTTATTTGACGTAAACAATAGGTTAACGACACATGTATTTGCAATGCTTAATTGTTTATTTTATATACCTATACAAACAACAATAGGTCTAATCTTCAATGTAACCGAATTTTTGTAAAGTATGTAATTTCACAATGCACTAAGCCTAGAAGGCTGTATCTTAGAGCTCATTCTCTTCGTTCATTGCTCTTCCTTTGTCTATGGGACAAGATTACACGGATATCTTGAAAACTATTTATGTTAATGTTAAATAACGACACAATAAAAAAACAACTTGTATTTCTTTATTTTAAGGTAAGTTCTTGAAATCTGGACAAGTAAATATATAGGTATCAAAGAAAAAAAAAAGTGATAGTTGTACCTTTGATGCTGGCAAAGGTGGACCCACAAATTAACAAATAAACATAAAAAGATTTTTAAGTAATTAAAATTATTTCTACAATACTTCATGTTCATTATTTTTATTCTTTTTTATATATGTATTCATATCAAATAGTGTGAAAAACGTCCATACTATACTTTACTGTTATATATAAACCTTGCATATATGTATCTATATAAATATTTATACATAAATTTAATATAATGAGATTGTTATAGATTAGTCCTGTTAATTTCATAGTTTAATAATGATGTGATTAAATAATTTTACTAGAGCGCCCGCTGTAAATTTTAAAGTTCTAAATTTATTTTATTATGATAAAGTATTTAGGGGCTCGCTGGAAATCAGCGCTGTAGGGATCCTTAAAAAATCTCCGACAGCAAATGCTGAGCGTGCCACCTTTTGTCGAACGAAATTTGTATTTAAGTTAGTCTAATTCCTTTTCATTGTTTTAATTTTGTTTCATGTGTTTTGTTTGGCAATAAATTCCATTTTCTTTCTTTCTTTCTTTCTTTCTAAATACAGCAAAACTTTTATAATCAGCTGTCAATTATCATACCTAAAATTGAATACCCCGGTCAAGAAAAAGATCTCCTTTTCAAACTTTGATAGTTTTAAGCAATTTTGATTTTATCCTCAGTTTTATTTTCCTCCATTGTGTAGGCAAATAAATTCTTATTTTGATTAGATTAGAGACAGCTTATTAGATACAGTAAATACAGATTATTAGATACAGCTTCTCTGACTCAGCAAGATGTCACAACATAACTATGACTCCGTCGTCCGTGAGAGGCCGCAAAATAATATCTATTTTAGAGAATCAGACGGAAAAAGTAAAAAAAATGAACAATCCGGTACGCCATCAACGCATGAAAGCAACACAGTCACACACACACACACACACACACACAATTAAAACCTGTCTGTATCTCGCATGGTTCAAGGGAGGTTTTCTGATCTCGATCGAAATGATAAAAATTCTAGAAAAAATGGCTCAGTATGAAATATTCAAGTTGCAGTTAAAGCTCTAAAATTTTACGATATGTGTCATTGTCATTGTTATACGTAGCTAGTTGAAATTTTCATGGAATACCCTCTAACATGAGGTTTTTCGAGTTTTTTAACGTGATTTGTTTCAGCTCTATCTTAAAGACGGTACTACATACAAATTTCAAATTTGGTTAGATTGTTGTAATTTCTCTAAAGTAAAACAACAGTTGATTGTAAACTTTTTTTTATTTAGTTTATAAAATTACCGGAATAATAAAATATTAATAATAAGTGTTAAAAACAGTTAACGTAAAAAAATATATATGATTGGGGTGGGTGGTTTGTCACGGTCGTTTTTCTTAACTCACAACTTATATTATTGTTTTTGTAATTTTTTCATAAAAAGCATAAAATGAATTTGATTTATGGCATTTACCAACCATAGTTTAATGACATATTTTTCTAACAAAGTTGTGTTATTTTATGCATTACGTTGTGAATAAATGTGCACAACAACTTTAAAGCGTGTCTATTGTTATTGTGCACATTATTTTACAACGTAATGGAAAAGTTCGACATATTATGCGCCTCAGTGGCGCAGTCGGTATAGCGCTTGTCTTGATAACAAGCGGTAACGGGTTCGAATCCTGGCCCAAGGAATTTTTCAAATTCTTGTCTTTAAATTTGTTTCTAATTAATATTTTATAGTTGGTAGTGCACTCTAATAATAATACATTTCTAATTAATAAACAGGGAAGATCATCTCTTTAATAAAAAAACTAACTCTTATTCTCCTTTCCTATCTCGTCCATCATCTTTTACACTCTCAGTAAAACTGAAAACATAACACGAAACAAACACGATGGATTTTCTATCAGACAGCATTGTGTATTTAAAATACAAATACCTGCTTTCTATTTTCAATAATCTACTTACGCCGCTTCAGGTTCCGAACTTACACTGAAAAAAGAGATTTCTCCCGATAAGCCGGTCGTTTCAGATGTCCCGAGTAACTGGATGCTCGGTAATCTCCGTCGCTTGTTATGGCGTCTCGCTTTATTATAAACGCAATTTGAACAAGATTAATTGGTCGGTGAAACTTGTTGTGATCGTCTCTAATAAAATATTACTTGACTTACTTCCGACTGTTTGTACTCGAGCGAGATAAGTATATCTATACACTCTTTATGTATTATGTCACCGGCCAAACCTGATTTTAGGACAAACTAGTTCTACCTATATGCGATAGGATAAATCGGTATAGCCTAGACTAAACCAGTCTGGCCTTAGCTCGATAGGAGAAACCAGATTATCCTAGGCTAAACTGGTCTGGCCAGAAATTGATAGGGAGAAACCAGGGGCCTTATTGTCTAACTTTAATTGCAATCGCCATACATTCAAGGGTATCGTGACTACAACCGTGATTACGACTATAAATTGGAATCGTCTAAGTTTTAAAGTCACAATCGCTTTGAATCGCTGAACGAAATGAATGACCAACCAACTAAATAAAAAATTAAAGTGACTACTAAACCGCTAGCGGCTTCCTTAGTTTTAATCACAGACATACAGACTAAACCTAAGGATTAAATAGCGTTGGCAAGTTTCCATACAAAAACCAAACGACATTTAAGCTACATGGTACGAAGAAACTTATAAAAATAGGTTGTTTTGGCTGGCATATGCTTGAAACATATTTGTTAATACCTAAACTAATCTCTCGTATATATTTTGTTTGGAAACAAGCAATATTTATATCTAAAAAAGCCCGTAACTCACTGAGCTAAAATTTCTTCAAGTCAACTCTATGCGTTTATTATTAATGTTTAGGAGGAGCGGTTAGGTTGACATGTAAGCACATATTAGGGAGCCGAGCAAAGCGAAGCGGAGTGAGGCAACCCGCGTAGTTTTAAAATAATTCACGATAAGCAGAAAAAAAGTACCGAGCCTTTTCGATGACTTACGGTTCAATTTATAAAATTCAAGGACCGCTTCCCTTTCCGAACTGTACATTGCAAATTTAACTTTATTAGTTCAAGCTAAGGAAGATATTCCACCAACTAAAATATGACATGGTCGGTGAACGAATAAAACATGGAAGCAGTCCCTTACTAGCCACCGTTGTTTATCAACGCCGGAAAAGATATACGTGAAGTAATGAAACATTAAACTTTTGTTGCATAACAATTAATGTTATAGTTAATAAGTCAAGGTTGCTACTAGCGAGCGGCTGAGTTTATGAGCCACACCCACCACGGTCGAGTTTTCGTTGCGCTATAATGGAACGGTAGTAATAATGCTTCCATGTTTTATTCGTTCACCGCTTACGGTTCAATATTTTAAAAATCAAGGGACCGCTAGCGGTACCGTAGTAACTTCCAATAAAAAATCCTAGACTTAGGGATGTGGTACCGAAACAAAAGTATCGAGTTTATTCAAGTATCGAGTATACTCAAGTATACTGTACTAAAGTGCACTATTTCGTTTAAGTGACCAAAGAAAGTTATAAATAAAAGCACGAAACGAAACGCTAAAACGAAATTTCAAAAAGTTGCTGTCTGCAGGGATATCTATTCTCTCCAAAATAGATCGATTTCGAATCGTGGTGAATTCACAAATTCAAATTCACAAAAATCGGAACAGAAATTCACACAATTAGCGATAATTAATTTTTTCATGTTGGTAATCTAGGTAAAACTCATAAGCGTCAATTTTTCCTGAGTTTATTGTAAGTAAAGTTATGTAGCTGTTTTCTCATAAATAAAACATTAAAGAAATATTTTTTAAAGTTTTATTGCCAAAGTTACTTAAAATGCACATACAGAACATTATTATTTTGATAATATCATGTAACAATATTTCTGTATGATGAGTTTCATACACTAGTAAAGCTGGGGTGCTAAAGCTAGGGGTATCTGTTAAGGAATGGTGACTCCGAAGAGAGCTAAAAACCAAATCCAACAAGTGATGATCGAACACTGCTTTATTGGTATTGTTTTCACTAAATAATTGCTAAATACAAAGTGCAAGCAGCCAAAATGTAATTAATTACCTAGGTAAAACCTAATTCACTAAAATGTACAAGTGTGCGTTAGCTCGTACAATTTATAAGTCTCAATTACCTACCCCAACTTCCTATCTTCAAATGTAAGGCTCTTCATAAATAATAATCTTGAATTCAAATACTTGCCGGAAACGTAATTAAATGTGGGTACTCTTTTTATTTGTATGTTATTTATTCGCAAAATATTCCGAGAAACCGCAAAAAATCGTGTCCACGATTCTGCGGTTGTATGGATCGATTCTAAGATCGAATCGCTTCAAAAAATCGATCCAAAATCGATTTTCTTCTTCAAATAAATCTATTTAAAAGCGACATCCCTAGCTGTTTGTTTTCTTCGCAAGAAAGTTTGTTTTGCAAGAAGTAAAAACTAAAAACTGAACAAGAAAATGTTTTTAAACTAGGACTGAAATTCATGAGGTATGTAAAATGGTATGATTAATTGATTAGTTACCTAGGGTACTTGTCCTACGCTTGTAGTCACCTTAATATTTTGGCGGTCGTATATGAAACAGTGGTGTCGATTCGGTGTAACACGACTTATTTTACAGGACTAAACTTAATTTAAGCATTCTGTCTTTGTCTTTCTGCATCGAAAAAGGACAGGGCGCTTAAAATAAGGTTAGTTCTGTCAAACAAGTTAAGTCGTGCTGCACCGAATCAACACCATTACCTATCTAATTTCTCTTAATAACAAAATATTATATCATTTTGCTTACAGAATGCCTGCTCAGACAATATTGTTAGAGAGAGAATAAACAAAATGTTAACAATCGGTGGGACCAACTAGCTGAAAGGCTTAATCATTTTGGCAATGGCGCTACAAAATCACCTAGAGAATGAAGAGTTGTATATGTGTATACACAGAAACCTTTAAAGAGTGGAGCATTATGAATATTCTGGGGAGAGACAGCATATTTGGAGAAATATCGGTGTGCATTCCATTTCCAGTAAGTGTTATGTTTCATCAATAGCTCATTTCTGCCCTTTGCAAGGTATGCCTCCTTTTTTTACACCACCAATATGTACCTATCCTGGGCCAATATCATCCATATTCTACCAGCTAGCGTCTAAATGTCATCGGCCCACCTAGCTGACGGTGTGCTGAATCCTCTTCAGCATTATGTTTGCTGGGTATTAAAGCTAATAATGTTTAATTTTTGAAACCTTTTACAGAAAATCTTTTCTTGTTATTGACATGTAAATACATATTTAAGTTTAAGTATGTCAAATGCTTTTATTTTTTAATTAAGTTGGAAATAAAATTTATAAGCAAATATTAAATTTGATGTATATAAATTTTCAGGAACCTGCAAGTTATTCTCTGAAAGATTCCAGCGAACATCCTAGATTTGCAGGTTAATAAGTTTTAATATATCTAGTCTTTAGTGGGGAATGAAAGTTGAGTTTATTTTTTGTTACATTACTGAGTTCCTTTAGTCTTAAATGTGTAGCCTTATAAGGGTGACATTGTTGCTGTGCGACAAAACCTTTTTCTAATAAAGATTATAAAAAAATACATTCTTTCTGTGTTATTGCTACTTATCCAATTTTTTATTGAATATTTTTATCGTTATTTTGTTTGTAGAGTCCAGTTGTTTGAAGCACAACATGCAGGCTGCTGCGCCTCTAGTGGCAAGCCCCCAGGCCTCTCTACTGTCTCCTTTGCCCAGTGCGCAAACCCAACTCTCACTGATTAATGAAAACACCGCCTCTAATCTACCAGTCATGTCTATGCCTGCAAGACAAGCACCACAACAACAGTGGATGGCTTTCTTTTTGCAACATTCTCCTTTCTAGCCACTATCTATGGGTCAGCCTTTACTCCTCCACCAGCGCCATCAAAATTGTTCTTGTCATACTAAAATGTAACTCATACATAAAATAAACTGTATTTCTTATATCTGTATTTCTGATCAACCAATCATGTCTATGCCTGCAAGACAAGCACCACAATCCTATACAATACAATCCTTTGTTTTTGCGGCAACAACAGTGGATGGCTATCTTTTTGCAACATTCTCTTTTTTAGCCGCTATCTATGGGTCAGCCTTCCCTTCTCCACCGGCACCATCAAAATTGTTCTTGCCATGCTAAAATGCAACTCATACATAAAATTAACTGTATTTCTTATAACTCTCCAACAATCTGTATAAATAAATAACAGCTCCATGACTGCTGACTGACTGACTGAGAGACAAGGTACAGCCAAGAATGCTGAAGGCGAAAATACATAGGTAGTAACATAAAATTGAAGATCCTTGCTATTGAAGTTCATTATTACATCTAGGCCTAGCTAGAAGCATTGATAGGTCAATGTCTAGAAGTGCACTAAGAAAGCATTTATCGAAATTCACCCCTCATTGGTGTGGAACTGGGTGAAAACTTGTGTATTGAACATGCCTTCCGAACATGGTACAATGGGCAGTTTTAAACCCAAAACCTCATGGACGAAGTCGTGGGCATGCTCTAGTTACATGAAAAGTACAAAAAGTGCATAATAGATGAGTAATTATTACAAATTTGCCTAAAAACCGTTGAAGGAGGCAGCCTATTTGTGAAATCCTTCATTTGACATTTCCGATAGCTTTCAAAGATTTGATTTGGATACGCGATAACATTTTATGTCAAATTTGTGATATCTTTCACTCAAAATTGCGATCACAATCACAACGACTCGAAATGACAGCTCATGTCCAATAATTGCGGTGTGAAGTTCGTCGATAGCATCCTTCAAATGTCAAATTCATGGGTATGGCGATTGCTGTTAAAAGTTAGACAATACGGCCGCGATACCAATTGTATGTCAAACTAGTGATATCGTTCACTCAAAATTGCGATCACAATCACCATGACTAGAAATGACAGCTCATGTTGAATAATTGCGGTGTGAAGTTCGTCAATATCCTTCAGATGTCAAATTCATGGGTATGGCGATTGCAATTAAAGTTAGACAATAAGGCCCCAGGTTAGCCTAGGCTGAACTAGTTTGTCCTGAAATGGTTCAATGTCTCACTGTTAAAAATAGGTGCGACGACGAGCGGAGCGAGGAGGAGCGTGTTAGGTTACTTGTGATTATAAATTTGGAAAGCCGAGCAAAGCGGAGTGGAGCGAGGCGACCCCCTTGTTTTAATACAAATACAGTACATTTTCATATCAGGACAAATCTAGTTCAGCGTAGGCTATACCGGTTTATCCTATCGCATGTAGGTAGAACTAGTTTGGCCTAGGCAAAACTAGTGGGTCCTGAAAATCGGGTTTAGCCGGTAACATATATAAGTAGAATAAAAATATTTCTTGGGGTTCCGCAAACCGTCATAGACGGGGAGAAATGATGATACGAGATGGGTAGTGAAAGTTAAAAACCATTGAAAAAGGGAAACTGGAAAAGAGGGAAGATACTAGGACACTTGATTAGAACTGACAGTTTCTTGAAAAATATCATAGAAAGAAAGGTCGAGGGGAAAAGAGGAAGAGGAACCTAGACGCACCTACTTAACTCAAGTGAAGGAAAAATTTAATGTTATGTCGTATCAAGAAGTCAAATCATTAGCAGAAGAAAGAGAAGAATGGCGGGCAGCTCTTAAGGCCGTACCCCTGGTGCACGATAATCTTACTGAGCAATTTTGAACTTCAGTATGTTTTCAGAAAGTCTACATTAGTACGCTCGCTTCGCGCGCTGCCTACACGCAAAATCATTGAGTTTTCGGGGTTTTTCTGGATTTTACGAAAAAGTATTTGATGTAGGAGTTTTTTCACCTGACATCGGAAAATAAACCATGTACTCTTATTATAGCAATAATTTCAGACATAAAACTCAAGCCGTTTAGACATAAAACGAATTATTAACTTAAAAATGCATAATTTTCAAAAATAAAATCTATACTAAACAATTGTATCAAATATGTAACAACTAAACGCAGCTTTTGTTCGTCTACCTCCAAATGGGGAAAACCGAATTGTCATTCTTGTTGAAAATGATGTAAATACATCAAATTAAATAAATGTTTCTTTAATTTGCCGGGAGATGTTTTTAAGCGAAAAAATCGCTAACAGAGGAAAAATAAACACTGTGGAACTAGTATACACATTGAGTATAAGCTGACCTCTCATTGTACGGGGAGACTATACAATGAGAGGTCAGCTTATACTGAAAGTGTTTAGCTTGATGTGGGCTCCACTGTACAAGTAAGACTTTTCATTGCTATAATGGAGTTCCCTCAAGAACCATCAATGAAATCTATTAATTATTTGAAAAATGTTCAATCAGGTAACCGACCTGGCAACGGGAAGACAAAGGTCTGAAAAAACATGTGTCTAAGTTTTACATTGATCAAATAAGTAGTTGACTCAGCGTATTAAAGCAAAAACCGTTGAAAGACCCAATACAAGCCCATAAGTCGTAGATAGATAGTGCATTTATACCTAGTACATAAGGTGACTTTAATTTATGCAGCCAAACTCATACTGGAGGCGTGGTAATTGATCACTAACACGGATCGATAACACTTTTTGCTGATTACGCAAAATAAAATCTTGACGTCCCGTAGTAATTGACTCGGGGCTGGGCTTGTGTTTGTAAGGAACATGAAAAGAATAATTTATGAATTTCACAAAAAGGGTCGTCGAACCTTGTTACTAAGCACTCACTGAGTTTTCAACGAGAATTTAGCTGTATAAGTTAAAGTCACCTTATCTAAGTAAAAATTGGATCAGCCCAGTATTTTCCAATAGTATCTATTAAAGGAGAAGAAAGAAAAAAAACTTAATTTCATTAAATATATAAAAGAACTTGTTCCTCTTTACTGTGAACAACCTTCGAAAAAATAGATTAATCACTCATTCAAATAAAAAACGAAATGTAATGACTGTAAAATGGTACTGAAAGGACCAATAACAAATTAATAACGTTCGAGCAAATTAAACACTAATCAAAGTACACTTTATTTACAAAATAGAACTGGAATTGATTGAAAACAGAAAATTGGAACGTTTTCTCCATCGTCAGTCGGTAATAAAGGGTATTGATAACAATACAACTTCCCAGGCCGAGGCTAGCTCCGAAAAGGCTTTACAAAATTTTAATTAGAGGAAATCGGAGCAAAAAGGTTGAAAGCCTGGCAGCACAGACGCAACCTTTGCCTCTTATTGTACTAAAATTATAGGACGTTAAAAAGGTCTAGTTGGCGAGAATTGGTGATTTTTGAAGATATTTTCATTATTTTGTTGTTTGCGTTTTTTATTTCTTTAATATTTCGTTCTTTTATCCGGTTGTCCTTATATTTCTCGCCACTCGCAGCATTACTTGTCCATAGAACCAAGTTTTCTCAATTTTAGACTTAAGTTGGATTTTACTTGTGGTAAAGATTTGTATTAAGTAATCGGTTGTCCTTATATTTGACGCAACTTGCAGCATTATTGCATTCACATTGCATGTCTTACTTGTCCACAGAACCAAGCTTATCAATTTTAGATTTAAGTTTTATTTTACTTTTGATATCAATTTACGAGTATATAGGTAAAGTTTCATTCAATATTTTACTAAAATAAGTACAAATTAAATGATCTCTAACTGTTTTTAAATTATGAAGGTTGTTGGAACTAAATATTTTTTTTTACTTTTACTGTATTTTTATTTCCTAATACTTTTCTCGTGTTTTAGTTATATAAATTCTGTAGTCCGAATAGCCTCAGTTTTGGATGTAGGTACCTGTTGAGCCTAGTTCTTGCACTAGCAGTTTACTAGGATAATTATAAGTAAAACGTCCAGATACAGCTTGATCTTATATTGATCTGTTCAACAAGTACAGTAGTCATGTCGCAAGGTCGCAGACGCAAAAGAGAGAGCGCGTCCACCGCGCCGGTGGTTTTATCCACCCTGTCGCCCCCCTCCGTGCTCCCCGCTCCCCCCTCGGTCGTCCAGCAGCCGCCACGATGAATATTGAACATGCTCCCGGGCCGTCACTGGTTCTCAGGAAATGGTAGGGGACAAATGTTGTTGAAGGCTCGTCGTATCATGCCTCCCCTGGTCTTGATATCCGCTACCCGGATTATCCCATCCCTTCCTGGATATACTTGGGTAATTCTGCCGAGCAACCACATCAGTGGAGGTAATCTGTTGTCCTTGACGAGTACTAGGGTGTTTGGCTTGAGCTGACCTTGATTCGCGAACCATTTTGTTTTCTGTTGAAGTAGAGAAATATATTCTAAATAAAATCGTTTCCAAAAATGTTGCTTCAGGAACTCTATTCTCTGAAATCGTCGTAGTCTGCAGATGTTGGCTTCAGGGTCCACCTGCGGATGAGGCAAATACGTTAATGGCCGTCCGATTAGGAAATGGGCAGGTGTCAAAGGGTAAAGGTCATCTGGACTATCTGACAAAGGTGTAAGAGGACGGGAATTGAGGATCCCTTCTATTTGAATTAGACAAGTATTCATTTCTTCGTAAGTTAAATTAGCAAGGCTAAGGGTTCGTTTCAAATGATGTTTTATGGATTTGACCGCCGATTCACTAAGTGAATTAAAATGTGGGGAATAAACTGGGGAAAATCTAAACTGGATGCCTAGATCCTGAAAATCTGTAGTGTTTTGTGATGACTGTACCCATCGGGCAATTTCATTGCACCCGCCAACAAAGGATGTTCCATTGTCACAATGGATAGTCCTGCTCTTTCCACGACGAGCAGTAAAGCGGTTTAAGGCTGCAATAAAACATTCTTTAGTTAAATCTGTAACGAGTTCTAAATGAATCGCCTTTGTTGCCATACGTACAAAGACGCATATATAGGATTTGATTAAAGATGCTCCTCTACCTTTGCGGTTGACTATCATGACAGGTCCTGCGTAGTCGACCGCAAAGGTAGAGGAGCATCTTTAATCAAATCCTATATATGCGTCTTTGTATGTATGGCAACAAAGGCGATTCATTTAGAACTCGTTACAGATTTAACTAAAGAATGTTTTATTGCAGCCTTAAACCGCTTTACTGCTCGTCGTGGAAAGAGCAGGACTATCCATTGTGACAATGGAACATCCTTTGTTGGCGGGTGCAATGAAATTGCCCGATGGGTACAGTCATCACAAAACACTACAGATTTTCTCCACTGATGTGGTTGCTCGGCAGAATTACCCAAGTATATCCAGGAAGGGATGGGATAATCCGGGTAGCGGATATCAAGACCAGGGGAGGCATGATACGACGAGCCTTCAACAACATTTGTCCCCTACCATTTCCTGAGAACCAGTGACGGCCCGGGAGCATGTTCAATATTCATCGTGGCGGCTGCTGGACGACCGAGGGGGGAGCGGGGAGCACGGAGGGGGGCGACAGGGTGGATAAAACCACCGGCGCGGTGGACGCGCTCTCTCTTTTGCGTCTGCGACCTTGCGACATGACTACTGTACTTGTTGAACAGATCAATATAAGATCAAGCTGTATCTGGACGTTTTACTTATAATTATCCTAGTAAACTGCTAGTGCAAGAACTAGGCTAGGCTAGGGGGGAGCGGGGAGCACGGAGGGGGGCGACAGGGTGGATAAAACCATCCGGCTCGAAGGACCACTTGTTGAGCCTAGTTCTTGCACTAGCAGTTTACTAGGATAATTATAAGTAAAACGTCCAGATACAGCTTGATCTTATATTGATCTGTTCAACAAGTACAGTAGTCATGTCGCAAGGTCGCAGACGCAAAAGAGAGAGCGCGTCCACCGCGCCGGTGGTTTTATCCACCCTGTCGCCCCCCTCCGTGCTCCCCGCTCCCCCCTCGGTCGTCCAGCAGCCGCCACGATGAATATTGAACATACCCTTCACCCATCTGAAAATTTGTAAAACGAACTAAATTCAAGTCGATGTTGCTTCCTTGTGGGACCCACCTGATACCCCCTATTTGAATCATTAAGTAGGTATTCAGTAGGTAATATAAAATACTGAATAAGCCCAATAACTAATTAATATATGCCCTAAAGGAAAGCAACAGCGCAAACTTGCTAAATTCACAACTCACGAATAGTTTAACTTGCGAAACTCTAAAAGTTGGTTCCGTAGACGTCTGAAACGTTAAATTTGAATGAAAATGTCTGGGTAATGTAACTAAACGTTTTCTCGGTTGGGAGCATGTCTTTAACTTTGCGGTTTACGTTGTACGATCTCCAACTCGTGCCGGCTTACAGTGGCGGTTCCGACTATAAAATACCGACCAAGAGCGAGTTGGGCTCGCATAATTAGGGTTCCGTACCAATACCCAAGTGAGTGAGAATCATTTTTTTTTTGGATCTATTGCATTGTTGCAAAAGCCTGGTAATCTATAACTCAATATCTACTAACTTTAGAAACTTAAGAGAACAGGTGAGGAATAGCTTTTTGGCAAATTTTGAGCTATGTTATTAAGACCACCGAACAAAAATGATTCAAAACATATTTTCAGTGTCGTTAGAGGAAGTTCTTTTTTCTTTTAATCCAAAATATTTATTTTTATCTTTGTCTGACGATTTTATATGTTTTAAAACTTAAGTTAAGAGAAATATGATTTTGGACGTTTTCAAACACAATTTTGGTTGATATTAATATAAATAACAATTTTGATGCGCAACTAGTATATTTTTTTTATTTTGTCTAAAACAATAGAAACAGATTGGGCTACATTTTTTGGTAAAAAACCGTAAATTTTACCTTTTTAGGGGTTTTTGCAAATAAATGCAAATATAAAAACGTGATACACACTTATTTATTGTTAACAAAATCTGATAAGGTGTGTATAGCTTATTAAAACAGTACCCTATGATATACTTTTAGGTAGTTATTATTTTTTTAATTTATTTATTTGTGAATAAATGATTATTTTGGAATGCATTTCAATAGTAATCTTATTATCGAGTGATATTAGTGGAGAGTGTTGTGCAGTTTTAGGTTTATGTTGACGTGTTTAATATGGTTAAATTAAATTATTATTATTGGGTACTATAAATACGACAAAACCGTAATTAGTAATGAAGTATATGATTAAAATTTTGCTTACAGGATCACTTTGTTGTCCGTCTGTCTGTCCGTTTGTCTGTCTGTCAAGACCTTTTATCTCGAGATATCGAGTTGAAATAAAAACCATATAGTAAAGTCTATAGTCCCTTGAAAAAAATCAAACTTCTAAGTTAACATAAAAAAGATACGGCAGTTTATGCCGCAAAAAAAACGTATATTTCGGCACTCTCAATGGAATCAAAATGTATAGGGTACTATGAAATTTGGCAAGTAGATACCGTGTTATACTGTAAAAAATCTGAAACTATACATTTTTAAATAACTTATAAAAAATATAGTCTTTAACGGAACCCTCAGTGGGTGAGTCCGACTCGCATTTGTCCGGTTTTTTAGTTCTAATTCGACATAGATCTAAGTAATTTCAATGGACTCAGCCTAAAATATTATAAAAACATCCCATAGACACCTCACAACTTATGTGTCACAACTTTGTTTTTGCGTTTGTATGGAGGTTTGCGCGTGATGTCTCTTGTTAAGCTACAGCGACTGTATATATTTCATCTCTAGAACCATTGGTAATACTGAACAGCTAACGACCATAACGAGGTAGAAGTAACTCCTGAAACTTGATTTCGGATCAAAGCGACATCTGTATCAAAGACTCTGAGGGTGGATAAGTTAATTCCCTCCCGTGGTTTGTTCCTCTTGTGGCCTATTTTCGTCAGCTTTCTTTAGAAATCGGGTGAAATTGGCTGATATTTATAAGTTTAACCCCCAGATTAACCAAACCAAAGTATGTTTTATATGTTTAGATTTTTATTTTACTTCGTAACTTACATATATGTACAACTGGTCTTTTCCCGTGGCTCCGGCTCCTTTTATTTAATGTTTCGCTCCGTCTTCGCCTTGGGCGTTATTTTATTAACACTCCTTAAAGCCTATATGTTCACCAAAGTTTCAACAATGATAATAAAGAAAACCCCATCCAAATACGTTGATTGGTTCTAAAGTTAAAATGGAACATACATACATACAGACAGACAAAAATTCTAAAAATGGTGATATCGGCTTCGGTACAATACTACAGTTAAAATTTTGAAATATATTCAATGTACAGACACGACCTTTTTACTACTTTATTATTAGTATACCTAGATGAAAAATTTATAATCTTATGGTTCTCGTTTTTGTAGGAATCCTGTAGGAAATTTGTAGGAATTTTGTAGGAAGAGGCATGTAGGGAGCAAACCGATCCATTAAGAATTAGCCTAATAAAAGCCTTGACCAGCTCGGCAAAGCCTACTTCGAAGGGATTATCGAATTTGATTCATATTATATCTTTATATGCTAGTTGGGTTACCATTATTTATTTAATATTACCGTTCGCTGTCTCAAAAAGATAAATTCGAAACTAATGTATAAATATGAATTTAGCAAATTTACCGGTTTAACTTACGTATAGGTATATCTGCTAAGGTTTCTTATGAAGCTAGTGCGGGCTGTCAAATTTAGTTCAAAACTCAGTTGAAAAGCCTGTGCTTGCTGTTAAGGTGAAATGGGTGTTGGGAAATCCAACATGATGTAAATATATAACTAAAAAAAAATGTTTTCGAAGATAAGATAATCTTTTGATCTTGAAAACATTATTTCAAACTTTCATATAATGAAAAAACAATGCTAAAGAGACCTCTGAAAATTTGTTTTATCTCGTTTTGCTGTAATATGGATCGTATCATACAAAACATGATACGAATATTTTTTGGACAATGGTGTAACTTTTGACTACAAGATTTATTCCGGTATAAAAAACAGTTTCAGTCAGATTATCGCGCACGTTAAATTTTATAAGGCTCATATACCATGTTTGTCCTGCTCACTCGTGCTTGACCCAAGATAATTTCGTCCTGCACTCTCACAGCACGTTTCCTACTGTCCATTTCACCATAAAGAAATTTCTAATAATGTGGTAGAGCTGATGCCGGACTCGACTGTGGAGGTACCACCATCTTACTTGCAAATCCTCCTGAAGTTATTCGGGGGAGAGTAAGAGAACAGCTCTTAGGCAAAACCAGGCGGCCCACCATTGCCTGGGACCGATGGATGGCGGTATAACCATCCCCAATTACCGGGCCTTATATAAAACAGACTGTTGACGGGCAGCGGCGTCACAGGTGCAAGGGTTTCGGCACCGCGCTCACCAAACCGCCTGCCCAGCGTATGGGCATTTCTCCAGGAGGACCGCCAAGAGTGGCGAAATCCTGGAAAGGCCTATGTCCAGGAGCTGGATGAAACAGGCTGATGGATGGATGAAATTTCGAATTAAGAAAATCTCGTTAGCCGATACTTAATCGTCGAATCAGGCAATCACAGGGCTTATTTTAGTTAAATATAGTTTGTTCACCATCGCTAAATATACGTAATATTAAATAGTCTTGATCGCGGCTTGGATCCAACTTACACATAAAGTACCCCTTACTTGAAATTCTATAATGAAACATCGAGGAAATAATAAACTTCAAACTTTCGCAATTTTATGAACATTGTATTAAGGGCACTTATTCGCCCCAACTCCCATACTAGCGCAGTTCGCTGATAATATCCTTATTTATAGGTACTTGCTTATTATTTCATCTTTTTCAACATATCTCAGACAAATTCCATGACTTGAACCTAAAACATTTATCAAAATCAAATACATACAAAAGTTACAAGCGTATAAAAGTCCTGAATTTTACACATATTTTGATGGATGTTTATGTACCGTAATGTCCTAGAAGCGATACAACAAATCAAATAATTTTAGGTTCACAGCATAGTATATATTTTAAAATATTTTTGTTTCATTTTGAATTTTGGGATATTTCTCTTGAAATCATAGGAAGACCCAAAACCATTCTCGAGTTTTTTCAAGACATGAATTTTGTCTCGCGTTAGCTTAGTCTTCGGTTAGTTCCGTACAAGCTCGGGAAATGAACGTTCGGGCCAACCAATAACAGTCAGCCAGTGCTCTATAATCCGATAATGTAGAATGAAATAGCAAGCATAGCGACCACGTGCGCGTCTGACTTCAAGCCACTGGCTACACTTATGGTATGGTTATTATTCAGCACCTATTAAGACCCTAATACAATTTTCGTAAGAAAATCTTTTAAAAATTTGAAATCACGACCATTTTCCTTAAATTTTATTCCCAAACCAACTCAAAAGAGTTTTATAGAACTATCTTTATTCTACCTCTATAATACGACCTTAATTCCTCAGTCAAACATCTATCAAACATCTATATTTAAACGTAATTTGATTAGTAGCTATTACATTTAAGAAGGGATTCGGATGGTCTTTTTTATTTTCTGGTATTGTTTATGTCAAAGTAATTAATTTACTTTACTTTACTTTACCTTCCTACGATTACAAAAGTTGGTAATTAATAATCACTAGAACAACTGTTTCGAGTTTTGTAGCACGTCCCTGATACACCTTGTTTAAAAGTTCTATGAGTTTATTAAAATCAATTAACAAGGATAACAGTACATATATTGTAATAAATGTGTACTAATTTATAGAATTCGAGGAAGTGCTTTAATTATAAACTTGAGAATTCAAATTGTTTCAAATAAGTTTTGAAATTCATGACACCTAAAGCAAGCCCTGTCACGATACTTCATTAATTTAATTCTCTTTTATTGCCTTAGAGCTTGAATATGAAAAATAATACTTAAGTATGAAACTAAAAATATAGTTTATACTTGCGATTGTCGGCACTTGGTGAAAGTCTCACTATTTTTATTTTAAACTTAAGAAGGTATAAAATAAAAGAACATCCGAAATCGGTTGAATAACGTATGGATAAGAATCCAACCGGTTTCGGATGTTACACCATTTTCAAGGGATTTGTAGGTATTTATAAGGGATAAATACCGGATTTAATGTACTGGACATTGACGACGTACATAATTAACAATAAAATTGGGTGGATAAATCTAAATGGTGGTACCGCATGCCAGGACCAACCTGCTGGCCGAGGCGCCAATCACGCGAGCGCGCGCACCCTCAACAGCGTAGCGGAACAAGTAGACCTATTCTTCTGTGCTCTGAGTGAATTCACAAGAGTAGCATTGTATGTTATATGCTACTAATTATATGTGTATTTCTTTTTTGTGCACACATTTTTTTTTTCTTATTATTATTCAATACTTTGAATAGTTATAAATTTTTGTTATGCTGCACTATCGCATTAGGTTGTTAAGCCTGTAATGATAGTCGTAAGTTTTTAAATAAATAAATAAATGAAAAAAATCCCGTGAAATGGGGAGTTTTCTTAATCCCTTAAAATGGTGTAATATCCGAAACCGGTTGGGAAAGCGTAAAATAAAAATATGTAATACAATTGTTTTGGATTCAAAAAAAATATATATTGCTATATGCCTACATATTTATTAAGTATTTTAGATGTGAGATAAAATGTTAAAAATTCCTTTTCATTGTTAAATTTAACTACTTGTATTTGCTTTGCCTAGTTAAAGGCAACTAAGTTATAAGTTCTTTATATTTTTTTCCTTTTCCTCATAACTGTACATTTAACATTTCATTTCGAGTTTAAAACCAAGTTCTCCAAACTCATTAATGTTAAGAACATTGTCTCATTTTTATTAGCCTACGAAAATAAATTTAAACACAATATTCTTGCTGTAGCCAACACTCTCATTAATAAAAGTGTATAAATCTTTTTCGTACTAAACTTTTTCTGAAGGGCGCCTCGAAATCTTCATTAAAAATATTACAGCAGACAAAAAGTTTTAAACTGTACTTGAGGGCCATATTTTGTGATATTAAAAAGCGAGTTTTTTTTTCTATGTATGTTTTTTTTGCATTTATGTTCTAAAATTTTGACTTCGTTTTCTGAAATCCTCGAAATGGATCCCAAAATTACCTTCAAAAACTTTTGTTTCACTCATATAAGTAAAGTCGAAAGGAATTTCGCCAATTTAAAACTGTAGCACCTCATAGTAAGCCTAGTGGCGTGTACGCACGAGCCCGGCACGCACACATTCACATCATAGTAAACCTAATTCCATAGTAAATCCACTCACACACTTGTAAACCGTCGCCATTGCTTTTGAGTTGTTGCTCCATCCTCTTTTTTATTCGTCCATGGTTTCACTATTTAAACTATTAATATAATGAACAGTACCTATGTATAAATGTATCAGTAGCAAGTATGTGAAGAAGAAGAGAAGAAGAACAATTAATGTTGTAAACAGAACGGAAACCAAATAACTGTCTCGGTTTTTGTCCCTCCAAAAAAACCAAGGCATGGCACGTCCTGAACAACCCCTTTACCATTTCCAGTCGACACAATATATTACAATTTGTGGGGAGTCCGAGAGCGGGGAGTAATTAATATCAAGTTTGCGGTAAATTTATGAGTGTACGCCACCCGGAATATATTTGTTACCCAAAGTTAAACTCTAATGCGTAATGATAGAGTTCATTCTTGAACGAGCCACGAATTGCATTTAGGGAAACCGAGATGCGGAGGTGCGATTTTTCAATTTCACGGTAGTGTGTGAGGTAGCGTGATTTCTTTTAAATTTACCGAGTTCATGATACGGAATGCAAAATGATTCGTATGATCGTACGCATACGTACCATTTTCAAATGAATAGTGGCTATTATACAGCGTGCAAAATGCACGACTTGCATTTTTCAACGTGTTGAAACGTCTTGTTGGCGGTGTTGCTATTTTATCATGTTATTAGAATAGAAAGACGAACGTACCGCGGAGTATTTTCTCTATTTTGTAGAGTTATAAAAAGACGGTCCTCCTTTGCTGTCCGTATTTTACTCTCGCATGTCGTGTTGCTTACATTTTCCCTCATTTATCCCGACATTTCTTTAAGCATGTTTTTTTTAATAACGTTCTAGAAGAATAAGAGAGTTTTGTTTCTCTTTGGGTCTATCTTCGTTTCTTTGTTTTGTACCTAATTAACTCTTGAAAATTGGTTAAAGATAAGGTATCATTGAAGCAAGCGCATTACATTCGGCGCTTTTCTCCGATGGTACGTCCCTAATATCTCATATTGAGCACTTTTTGATTAATGAGTTACGAAACATTTGACTTTTCATTAAAACTGCATAATTTCTGAACTGATAGAGCTAACGTTGATCATTAAACACATCGTCATGACATTAATCGTCGTAGTAATTTTTAGTTTGGACTTTGAAGTGCAAGTCGCAGTCCACATTCGTACACCCACGTTTCACCGAACATTATTACCAGCTTAATAGGTGATGAGCCCTTTAGGACACAAATATGGACTCAGAGCTCAACGTCCCTTCTGAGCACGCAAACTGAGCACAGATGCTACGGGATTTGAATCAGAGATTTTAAGATTTGTGATCTTGACGTTTCAATCTCTAGCTAGACTGTGGAGGCAATAATTAATTAACCAGTAACTGAAGCAGTACAACCCGTACTGACACAATACCCGCCAAATAACTTTGCAGTGTATTGTAGATTTTCTACAACATAGGGTGTTGATTTTGTTCGCTAATTCCGTCACAGGGTACACACAATACTTATTACAGAAAACAGTTTCAAAATAAAACAAATAATTTGAAATGACAATGTGAGGCGCGAAGCGCTAGTAATTGTGACGGCGCATCGTCCTTCCACCCGCGCTACCAGGCCTACCAGCTCGCACCCTAGTTGTACAGTGGCGTGCATTGAACTTTTTGCTGGAAAAGCAATGAGAAGGTCAAGTTTGACGATAAAAATAAAAATAAAAAAAATAAAAATCAATTTGAAAAAAAAAATGGTATGTAATCATATACTCTAGGGTAAGCAGTGCCTACCTTGGCATTTTAATTTTTTCTTATCTTTTTTGTTGACAACCTTGACCTTCTCATTGCTCTTCCAGCAAAAAAGTTCTATGCACGCGACTGAGTTGTAGGTTGACTGTGCCAAAGCCGAACGTCCTGTCTTGACCCTTGATTAAGGCGTCATTGTTGCTCACACAGGTAGGCAGTGTGCGGATGAGGTGGGTGCGATGTCGGGCGACTTGTGCCTGTTGCGGTAAAACATGACACTCGCAAGTACTGTTGTTAGTTGACGTTTGTAATAACTGCAGCGGTGCTGTGGGAAAGTTATTATTCGAACTCCATTTATTCGAATTCGAGGTTGGGTTACAGAGAAACTCCTTTCAATAACCTAGAATTGGTATTGGCGGTCCACTATAACCTAAATGATGTAGTTGCGTAGCGTGTGTAAAATCGTGCGTGTGACAATAAAGGAAAACAATCTCATTTCTTTTCTTAAAAATAAAAGTAAAATAAATTTAAATGACATTCCGCCGTATTTGTTTTTATAAATTTTATTGCTTCTGATTTTATTATAGAAATACTACTGCTAACATAAAAACTAACAAAAAATATTCCCTTACACAAACAAACAAATCTATTCACTAATTATAGAATAACAAAAATAAAAAAAGCAAAATCATGGTAACTATAAGTAACAGTACTTTATACTTAAAAACTAGTACATTGTAGGAAAATAAACAAAAAAATGGATGTGCTAAAATATTGAGCTCTGGTCCATAAAATAACTATAACAACCTGTTCTATAAGGACCAGCCCCTGTTATTGCGGCATAATTAGATAAATAAATAAACGAAACAATTTTATTGATTCTAGTAACGGAGCAAGTTTAACTTTAATTTTGGTAACGTGATATAAATAAATATAATATATTAGTATAAATAAAGATATAATTGCTATATTTAGCCTTTTATTTACTTTAAATATTGGTCATAAAACATAAATAAAATAAATATATATCTGTCATTAGTTAATAGACTATGATAAACATGTACATATGCACAAATAAATAAAGATGAATATTCGTGTAAATGTTCATTGCAGTATGTATTTTGTTACGTACAGATGAACGGAAGAAATAATTAAACCAAAATTTTCTAATGCTTTTATCAATATTAATAATATTTTCAAAGTGTGACATTTTACAAACTTTTGTCAATGAATATTTTTTGTTTGTATTATCTATAGATTTAAAAAAAAAAGAAGACGCTATTTAAAAAAATTCGTACTGTAGGGCCAGGCTCCATACTAAAATCTTTAAGCCGTTTTCCTTTTTCGTATTTTATTGGCATTGGTACCATGTGTATTTACACTCCTGTGACAGAAGATGCGGATTAAAACAACACCTGATATCTAACCAGCTATATAAATAATATTGAATGGATTTGATTGATGGTTCTTGGTGGAGTATCATCTTCAATAAATTTACACAAATTCTTGTACTTTTTGTTCCACCTACAGTGATACCTCTGTATACTTTATATTTGCTTGCTAGAGATGTTTTCTTTCAATATCTTAAATCGTTATTAACATTTATAATTTGTTGGCCCGATGATACAATAAAAATAAATATTTGTGTAATAAAAAGTAAAAGAATTTTTCCATAATTAATATAAATAATATCACCTTATACCATTTTAAGATTTATAATCTAAAATATGGGTTTATATGTTCGTTCGCTTGCATGTCACTTACTCGTACTTAACATCACGTAAGTTCTTATAGCTGCTATAGGATACGTCTGATAAAAATAGGTTTGTGGATGTCTGTACCTTAATAATCTTATTAGAAGAGTAGTTGATGATTTCATAAAAAAACAAAGCATTTGATCTCGGAATATGGCAGCTCATATTCACAGCTTATTAAATTCTTGCAAAAAAGTCAAGTGTGCGTCATCTAAAATATTCGGGTTCCGTTTTAAGGATAAAATAGTTCGTTTTCCATTTACGCAATGCGTCAGTGTTACATTTTTGTACTTGGAGAAATACTAGCTTTTGCCCGCGGAGAGAATAAGCGTAAGACGATAGATTAAAAAAAAATCACTTGCTAGTCTCTGTTTCTAAAAACCTGGCTCTGCTTTCCTCCCAGAAAAAAAAGATGTACTTGAAATAAATTCAAAAGAGACCACTTTTTATGTGCAACAAAGAACAATATTCTCTTACAAAGTATGAGTAAGAATATCCTAGTTTTATCGAGAAAAACCTTATTATCTAAGATGGTTTCCGAGCCACCCTCGGGATTGTAAAATTTTACAACACCGTTGTAACTCTATGTTATTAGTGGTTCTTCCTTGTTTATGATTTTAGGATTCTATTAAGCAATGGCAACCCTTATTTTCTGAGAGCACCATCGGCCCAGCCGTTTTAAGGGTTCTGTACCTAAAGGGTGCCAAACGGTACCCCATTATTAAGCCTCCGCTGTCTGCCTGTTTGTCTGTCTGTCACAGAGGTGACTTAACCGTAATAGAGAGACAGTTGATAGTTACACAAAATATGTGTAACTATGGCCTCTATCGCAACGAATAATAAAATATTCTAGAAATAGAAATTTCGAAAAAAAAAAATATTTTAACGTTTTTTGTTTCAGCTCTACCGTTTTAACGGTAATGTGTACACGTTTCAAATTTAATCAGATTGTAGAAAATACTCAAAAAAAAATTTTGAACAACAGATAATAAAAAATAAGGCTCTGCATTCAGAGGATACCAAATTGTTTGTCAGGAGCTACCATTTAAGCGCCTGGCTTTTTGTCGCCTCGATTTTGCTATGGAATTATAATGTTGTCATTACCACAATGTTTTTGGCGTTCGGTATTTATATTATGTGGTGGTATGGAAGCCTGTGTGCTAGTTCAACTCGCAAACTAAAAATCAAACGCTTCAAACATTTTTTTACTTACTACATTAAAACTTACAGTAGGTTGATAAAGCATAGAAAGGTTTTGTCGTTGTTTATTTTATATTCGTGTGTTTCTTTGAAGAAGTTGTTCTATATGTGATCATATAGAACATCTTCTCCAGTTGTATAGCATGTAGTAAAACTAAATATTATCAGTTTATTTCATTTATACCCAGTGGAACATAAACGAGGGTATACTGTAACTGATGTTGACTATTTAGCATATCGTGAGAAAGATAGTACTGGGTGACCAGTACAGTTTATTTTTGTTATGTTACAAACGAGACTTCCCTAAAAGGTTTGCCTTTTTATAACAGAACCTTGAAAAAATAATAACAAAAACTATATCTTTTTATAACTCAATAAAAGCAGATGGGCAAGTGATAATATGATTGGACATAGTTTGTGTCTTTCGTTCATTAAGTTAAGAAACTTGGTTCAAAAATTTCTCTGTTGTGCTCATAAAAGAAGCTTCTTTATTCAATTGTCAAGTTTTGTTTGTTTGGTATTACTGAAGTTTTTTTTTTAATCGAAACAAATATAAATTTAGATTATAATAAGTACATATTTTTTTCGCGTTTGATAGTGTATGTGATCTGATCACTTCTAGATGGAACACTTTTACAATATTTTTTAATCAAAATGTGTAGTATAACTCTACTTCCATCTTATGAAATAATGCAAATATTTTTTTAGTTTTTCTTAAAATATGTAATTAATGCATAGCACACACAGATATAATATACAGGGTGTAAATGCAAAGTCAAGAATCCCTTAGGGTATGAAAGTATACACGATTCTGATGTCATAACGAGAAAAAAATATATACCTTGAATTTTCACCAAAAATTCTATCTTTTTTCCAAGCTATGGCTACGCAGCTCACCGGCCTGCCCACACACCTAATTGCACCCCGAGTGGCCAGCGACCGTGAAGGTGTCTACGCGATTAGTGTATTTTGAGTAAAGAAAATCGTCTTATTATGAGGTACTGGTACTTTATTTAGAGATCCCAGTATTTAAAATAATATCTTTACCGATCATACTAACACACGCTTAAAGGATTCTTGACTTTGCTTTTACACCCGGTATAATCGAATTAATAGTTAGTAAAACAGTTTTAGTTTTGTAACAGGTAACTGAAACTCATATATTTACCAACGAAATGGCAAAACACCGCCGCCAAATTTATTTTTGCAATAAAAAACAATATTTTCATCTCGGATATAATTAACATTGTGAAACCCAAAACATTTTGTGAAGTACCGAAAGATGGTTGAAAATTAATAATGAGTAAGGAGCGGCTGTACCGGAGTCAATGGAGATCTACCCACACTAAATTAAATTATAAGCTAAGTACTATACGCACAAGAATGAAAAAGTTATTATAGTATCTTTCAGCTAACAAGTCCCGGCTGACACATCTACAGAAAGTAAAGGTGTATGTTCATTGTAAATTACCGACATGCATGATACAATTACGAGTATGGTTTTTCAGTTCCAAATAATACTTTTTAAGTCTTAATCCAATACACAACATTTCAAAATTGTTTTATTATTACAATCAAATTACAACCAATTTATTGCGTTCACTAATCCTTAGGTTTTTAAATAACATATTGATACATCATTTTATTTCACCGTTATGCACTAGGCCTATTTTTTCATAGTGACGAGACGAAGAATCGGTAAGTAGCTGATCAATCGATATGGCGAGTAAACGTTTATGACAAAACGACGCATAAGTAACGAGACTCATTTCAGCCATTTCATTTATAGGGTTCCGTACCCAAACGGAGCCGATGATACCCTTTTACTAAGCCGACGTTGACTGTCTTTATCCTTCCGTCTATCACTAAAATTAGCACATTACATTAGCACACCCGGAACATAATATTCAGATGACTCTGTTAAGCAAAGCAAATAAAGTGTGTCAGGATCACAGCAGATGGATATTTGTAGTCTCTGCCTCTCTGGAAGACAGGCAGCAGGCGTGGTTAAGTGTGTACGAAATAACATTAAAGCCGATTCTCAAGGCTTTAGTTTTTGTTTTAGTGCTGTCAAAACTAATTTTTTTGTATTCCAAAATAGTTCATTAGTGTTACCAACAGAAGCTATATTACTTTGGAAGAATTCAAGTTTTGACAGCACTAAAACTAAAATTAAAGACATCAAATCGACATTACCGTCTTTTTCTTGCATTTCTGTATTTCTAACCGTAACTACGTGTACCTAGTTGAAGTGAAAGAAGTTACGAATTCCCAGGAAATAATATCAGTCTTGTAACTTAATCAAATTTCGTTCAGTTTCAGTAAAGACGAAGGAAAATTTCATTTAGGTGGCGAATTAACTTTTCGCGATGTACATTTTACGGTATTTTAAGATTTCCGAGATATTTTCGCTTAATTTTGCGAAACCCAAATTATAAGGAAGAATAACTTGAAAACTTTACCTAGAATTGTAATGTAAGTTGTTTTTATATTTTACTATAAACTAAAGTTTTACTTTAAATGTTTGTTAGGGTGTAGTTTAATTATTTCAACTATTTTAGCACTATTTTATGTAAGTATCCAAAGTGATGGATTTCGCTATACTTAAACCATAATTTTATAGGTATCGTATGAGTTTTGCTACTAACCTCAGCAATTTCCCCATTGCCAAAGGTTAACTGTTACAAAATACTTATTGTTATTAGTGTTAAGCTCGCCTTTGAAGAATAAAATTTTATTTTGGTGCGGTAATAGTACATTATTGCAAAGGCAGCGAAATAGGCAATTGCCATTTCGGCCGAGGCATATATAGTGCATTTCTTAAAAAAATGCAAGGAAATAAAAAAGGGCCTTTTACATAATAAATTTAATTAATATTAAAGGTGATATTGCTCATGTTAGGACAATTATTGAACGAAAATGTTATTGTTTTTCCAGGCACATTTATGTTCGTTTGTTGTATTTCTGACGTTTGCGGCTGGGAATTTGATACTTGGTCAGTGGTAGGTGGCTGAAACTTAATTGCTGTTTAGAAGTGGATGGCTGTGGACTTGATAATTGGCAAGAGGTGAGTGGGTAAGATGCTGTTTCCGAATCATTAACAGGTCGCAATTTGATGTTTTGGTTAATTTTATTGGTTATCTCAGTTTTATTTTCAACAGGGTCTTCGATGTAGCCTTCAGCCACTTTATCGGACTTCCAACCTCCGCGTCTTTTTAGAGTAGTTAAATTCGCTCCCGAATCAGCAAGAAGAGTGGCTGAAGATCTGCGGAAACAATGTCCAGTCAATGTTCAGGATTTGTCAAGTTTAAATAAGTTGCTATTTCTTTAGGCATTTTAGCTATTTTGTGTCTTCCGATGATTTGCTTCGTACACTTCCCTTTCTGAAAGTTCAAAAAAAATCTATCCGATTTTGTGTCCACTGGAGGAAGTTTTTGATATTTTTTTTAAATGATAAGGAGCTCTCCTCGGACGACAAACATCCGGTCAATCTTTGTTTTAGTGTCGCGCAAGGTTATTATTGCTGTGTCATCATGACATTCTATGTCTTTGTGGTAATATTATAGAGTTCGACACTTCGGCATGCTCCGTTAACGCCCAAAATCAGAGCAACCTGTAACAAACAAGAATAATTATCAATACGGCTTTCACAAACAATATAATATTAAGAACGACACATAAATTATAGTCTACCTCTGTACCAACACTCAACCAACTCGACCAAATGAGTTCAGCCGTTTTGGCGCACGTAATTGTGTCTCAAACAAACATTTTCACTAACTTCCACATTCTTAACATTAGTAAGTATAATAGAATTACATTTACCTTTGTCGCTAAATATATATTATCTGGGGCTTCAAGTAGAAACTGCTTTATGTTTTCAGCAGTCAAAATCTTCGACTTTTTGCTCTTAAACCCAGACGATTGTCGTTTTAGAAAAGTTGTTAAATTTCCGTAGTTCTTCAAGTCAATGCTGTTTTTAATATGAACTGTATATTTCAGAATAGAATAAATCGCCCATAATGTAGATGGCTTTTTAGTTTTAGTAATTTCATTGAAATACGCCAAAAACACTGTTTCGGAGAACAATTTTGCATTTTTCTCGTTTTTCCAGAACATGGAATTTTCATTTACTTTCATATATTTTTCTTTTGATTTCGCTGGAAGCAGGTTTTCCATCGCTAATTTAGCTTCCGATCTTAAATCTGGTGGAGTGCAGTCAATGTCCATTTCATTTTAATTTTCAGAATCATCGGAACTCATTTTAATTTATTATTAACCAAATAACAACGAACTCCGCTTTACCGCCAATTTTTTTATTTTATTTTACAGTTTGTGCCGAAAGGTAAACGCATCTGTGGCTATACAGCCACGAGAACGCAATGTGTAAGATAGAAAGAGTTAAATTCAAACAGCACACCGTTTCATACAACATTGCCGGTGCGCTCTTCGTTCCAAATTCAAAGAATGCGCCGGGAAGTGATTTTGGTTTTTCAGTCTACGTAAATATGATACTTCGCGTGTTCTTTATTCAAAAGTAATGATAATATTTCCGCGTATGCTTAAGAAATAGTACATTACTGCTAAATCCAGGAAGTAAGCAATCCTGGGCGAGTAAGTTAAAAGTCCGAGCCCGTAGGACGAGGACTTTTCTATACGAGGCCAGGATTGCTAATTAATGGTCGAAGCAAGTATAGTGCTTTTCTCAAAAATAAAATGAGACATTTTCATGTTTTTCATGATAATGAGTTATATCAAATAAAATAAACTTACTAGGTAATATTAAACGTTACTTGCTCATGTTTGGGCAATTAGTCATGTTTATTGTTATTGATTTCTTCAGCAAAGCATTATTGGAGTACAATCTATATCAGAGCCCACTTCTGAACTCATTTTGTAATTTATTTGCACAAAACACTTTCAACTAAAATATAAAGCAACATAAATTCCCGCTTTTACGCAACTTTTTAGGGTTCCGTAGTCTGACAAAGTACTCTTATAGTTTCGCCATGTCCGTCTGTCCGTCTGTCCGCGGCTTAGCTCAGAGAATATTAGTACTAGAAAGCTGTTATTTGGTATGGGTATATATGTAATGGATTTTCATTCAGATTTCCTGGACACTTTCAAATAGCTCGCCAGGATGAAGTATTCTCTGATAGGTCTTTACTTGCAGTATGTAATGGTAATATTACAATGTATTTTTGAGAAATGAATGTTGTTAACCAGAAAGACCAATCAATTACATTTTTTTTAATTATGTACAATGAATGCAAGTGGCCAGTATCACTTTGCGAAGTCGCACATTTTTCTTTTTGTCTTTTGGCATTATAATCAACGACGTAAAGTTCCAAAAAGACAAAAAGTTCTTATTCATATTACGATTAAATGAGGTCGCCTACCAAGAAGGTAATTTGAACTAGATTCCTGTATCCTTCTTTTTACCTTTATATTATCAAAAAGTAAAAATCAGGGGCGTATTGGTTGATTAAGTTACATCAGAATTTTCAATTTGTAAACTTACTACCTACTTAAAATGACGCCGCCGGAATTAAAAGAAGGAGAAAGTGCGAAATTTACACATACTTATTTGAAATTTTTTTTTTTTTTAAGTAAAAACTTTATGTTTTTCTTTCTTATTACTGTACATCTAACTATAATTAACTAACTAATATATAATCAAAGAAAAAAAACACTACAATTTCCCATGTCCCTCTGTTATAAAAAGTAATGTCCGAGAATTTTTTTTAATAAATATAGTTGATAAAGTATCGTATCACTGTCTTTTTAAGGACAAAAAAAAATACGAAACAAAAGGTATGTCTGTCATTCGATGTTTTGTAAGAATACAAAAATTATCGCAGTTTTTTGCAAATATTCATGAATTTGAAGGGTATTTTAATGTTTTGCATTGATGCACAAGATAAAAAAGCTGATGTGATGATATGTATTGTGTATGCTATTTAGTGCGTTTTTAATTAGAAACCCGCAGATATTGCGACGAAATCTCAGACAAGTTCATTGTTATTGTTTTTGGTTAGGCTGGCGGAATAGACTATACGTCGTCGTCCGACGATCAAACTGAACGCAGCCTACGAACGCATCAAACTGAAACCAGCTCATTTCTGTCAAGCTTTGAATATTTAGTACTGTCAAGTCTATCTATGGTACACAAGATAACACTGCCAACTTTTTTAGATAAAAAATAAAAATAAAATATACCTCAGACATGGCTGTGTGGGCTAAGTTCATTTGCCTTCCCACTATGTGGGTGAATAAAACAAAAAAAAAAACACTTTTAGTGTGGTAAAGTTCACTTTGACAACAGCTAAGACGCTTAGAAAATAGGACTTTACGAGCACTTGCCTTGAAAAATAACAAAACGGTGCCTATCTAGCCTTGAGGTCCTGGAAAGCCGGGTAATCCGGTTATTATAGCAAGATGTTGTTGTTTAAATGTGTGTGTATATTGATGACTGTTGTTTAATGTTGACTGTTGTTGCTGTTTGCGTCCAGGTTTCTGGATACTAAAATCTTTTCAAGCTGCCTCTTTAGAGTCTCATAAAGAGAAGGTGTAATTATAACTTATCTATATTTCAATGTTATTAAACTAACATGAGCTTCCTCTCTTGTTACAGCTGACAAGGTCCCACCAGGGTTTCCCTCCATTGCCCCCCCTTCCACTACAATGGTCGTAGAGGTTGGTCACACTGCGACCCTGCCCTGCGCGGCAAATGGCAGCCCAACACCCAAGATCAAATGGTTGTACAACGCTCTGCCGCTAGATGTCGCTGCCAACCCGAGATACGCGCTGCTCAATGACAAGATGCATGGTGAGTTTTTAGAGTACCTATCATTTCAATTTAGCCTTTTCTTTTAAAGCCCATAAGATTTGTCCTTGATGGTATTTGTTGTTTGAGAAGTAGGTATAATGGTATAAAATAAAGTCGTTTGCAATAGAATCCAACAATCATGTAAACAAACCAAATTGTCACGATTACTCCGTAATCACATACATTTGACGATCAATTATGAACATAGTCTGATTTCAACGAACGCACCATTGTTTTCACATTATCTTCAACACGATTTAACTTGTATTTATAAGTTAAATTTGTTAAAACATTTGCAACGTAAAAATTTCGAAGTATTTGACAAGCTGTCATCTTAGTTTTTTACTCATCGAACTCTATAAGTCATTGAAAAGTTAGTGTTGTTCGTAATCTGAAGTTATCTTTTATTTTTAATTTAATAAATTATTTTAATTTAATATTATTTGAATACAATAAAAATTTTTTTTCAAGAGCTTAATATAATTAACCAAAACGGATTGTATCCTAAGCCATAAAAATAATGGTTAGTTTTTAAAAATTGACAGGTGGCCATTTTGTTAGAATTGTCATTCACAGTCATTCACTGTTCTGTGGGTTCGCTGTGCATTAGTGTTTTCTGTTTCCGTTTTCTGTTTCCGATTTCTACGACTTTGCATTCTCATTTTGGACTTTTGTTTTGCTTTACGATTTGGCTGGATATATTTTTCTTGGAACGACGACCTTTGCACGGTTGGCGAGAATCGGAGCCGAACAATGGTTGAAATGCGTAAGTCACGTCCTAAAGGAAGAGGAAGAAATGAAAAAGCTCGACGGCATTTTAGACACGGCAAGCGATGACACAGTGGTTCCATTTATAATTACGGTCACCGGCGACACTTCTGATAGTGATGATGACGAAGACGAAGATTTAAATTTGTTTTAATAAACACTTTTTTTATATATAATCAGTTTTATTTTATAGTCTATGGCTTATATATTTAATCTATTTAGTCAGTTTTATTTTAGTACCTATCCTACTATGGGCCATAGTCTATGACTTAAAATTAAAATAATTAGAAAAATAAATTTAATTAAAATTAAATTAGAACACTATGACATCACTATGGGCATAAACAATACGCTGTCAATCCGCCATATTTGTTTACATGATTGTTGGATTCTATTGCAAACGACTTTACAGAGAGATTCTAATTCCTGGCTAATTTAGTTTTTTTATAGACCCTGTAACAAAAATGGTCTAAACTGACAACTATGATTGCTTCCCATAAATAAGTTTATATTTTACTTAATGAGATCAAGAATATTACACTCTACATGCCAGGATGTGAAAAACCTTTTTTTTACTTTCTTTTTTATGATTGTCCATCGCCTCCCCCCCCCCTCCGGAAAATATTATATAATTCAATTTCTCATTCAATTTTGGATCAACTTTCTACACAAAATATCCAAATTTCAGGTCTGTAACTCAAAAAAAGATAAAGATAAAGATAGTTTTATTTGCTTCAAATATGGTACTTAAAGATATATTATATTAAAAATGTCCAACATATTTCACCTTAAGAAGGCATGCAAATATTTACAAATGGTATGTAGAAGTTAAATTCACCAAACACACAAAAAACATTAAGAGAAAGCTATTAAAAGTTTCACACAAAGAAAGAAAAAAAAAAAAAAAAGAATATATACACATTCCTCTCAAAAACTAACATGTCAAGAAGGAAATAAATTAGAACAGAATTAAAATTACAATGTCACAGAAATTTGCATACGAAATTTTTATTTTACAATTTAAATTACCATTTCTTATATGTCACAATACACATTAACTATATTTTATTTCTATACGTCAAGAATTGAGTTACACTATAAAAACATTTCTCAACGAGCCAGTTGTATAGTCTCCTATTAAATAATTGAGGGGCTACATCTTTAATTTCACTTGGTAGGCTATTGTAAATTCTAATGGCCATTGGAAAGCAGCTGTCTGAATAGAGAGCACTTTTTTTCATTGGAATAGTCAATTTATTTGGATTTCTTAACCTATATACACCAAAAGCTGCTTCTTGCTTCGTCTTGAAAAAAGTTGGATACTTTTTGACGAAAATACAAATTTCAAAAATATACAAACATGGTAAAGTAAGCAGTTTGAGTTTAGAAAATAATGGCTTACAGGAGTCTAGGGGTTTTGCGCCACATAAAGCACGGACACATTTCTTTTGGGCGATAAATGCTCTGTTTACTTCCGTAGATTTTCCCCAGAGAATAAGACCGTACCGAAGAACTGACAAAACATACCCATGATATGCACTGAGAGCAACTTGTTCATTCGCTAATGACCTTAATCTATACAGGGCAAAAACAAACTTATTAATTTTTTTGCAGACTTTGTCAACGTGGGCTTTCCAATTCATATTTCTGTCAAGAGTGATCCCTAAGAAATTAACTGTGTTGGATTCTTCAATGTTGTTGTTGTCATACTTTATTTCTAGTTTTAAGGGTACATTTTTATAATTTTGAAACTGTACAAATGTCGTTTTTGATAGATTTACCTCCAAGTCATTGTTTTTAAGCCACTTTATGATAGATTGAATACTTTCGTTTGTTTCTTTTTCGATGCATTCTCTTTTACATTCTATAATCAAAGATATGTCATCAGCAAACAAGACAGTTTGATGCTTTGTACAGTCCGGAATGTCATTAATATATAATATAAACAAGAGTGGGCCAAGTATACTGCCCTGAGGCACTCCCGTTTTATTAGTTCTTAAGGCAGACCTGTACACAGTGGTATTGGAATTCCTATCTAGGTTAGTTATTTCTACACTTTGTTGTCTGTTTCTAAGATAACTTTTAAACCAGTCGTAAGCAGGACCTCGTATACCATATTTTTCCATTTTATGAAGTAAAGTTCTATGATTTACAAAATCAAATGCCTTGGTCATGTCAAAAAATACTACTAATGCTGGTTCTTTTTTATCTATTTTCTCACATATACTTTTTACTAAATGAAAAACTGCAAGACTCGTGGATTTGTTGGTTTGGAACCCATTTTGTTCTGTTTTTATTATGTTAAATTTTGTCAGAAATTTGGACAACCTTACATGCATAGCTTTTTCAAAAATTTTTGATAATATTGATATCAATGTAATCGGTCTATATCTTTGTATATCGGTTTTTGGACCATTTTTATGCAAAGGTTTTACAATTGAAATCTTAAGTGCCTCAGGAAATATACCATGGACAAAGGATTCATTTATCAAATGGCTTAGAATTGGAGCAAGCAGAATGGTACAAATCTTTATTATTTTTGTTGAGATTCCATCATAGCCGACTGAATTAGTGTTATTTAATGAATGGATAATTTTTTCTATTTCACATACAGAAATAGGCGTAAGAAATATAGAGGAATTATTCATTTCAATTTTATCAGATTCATTATTATTAAAATTATTACGTGTTAAGATATCATTTTTACATATGTCAACAAAATAATTATTAAAAATATTTGCAATGTCATTAGGATTAAAAATAACCTGGTTGTCAAATTCAATTTTGTCAATTACATTGTGTTTAATGTCTTTACCCTTAGTGTTTGCATTTATTATATCCCATGAAGCCTTACATTTATTTTTCGACAAGTCCATGTAAGCCTTATTACATGTTTTGTGTGATCTTTCAATACACTTTTTTAACATTTTTGCATACTTTTTATAAGTAATTTTGTTGCATAAGGTTTTTTGTTGGTAGTATTTTTGTCGTAAATGTCTTTTTGTTAAACATGATCTTCGGAGTCCTTTTGTGATCCACTTAGGCTTTCCTTTTTTAGAAGACACCTTGATTTTGTAAATTGGAAAGCACAAATTGTAAAACAAAGTTATAGTTTCATGGAACATATCAAAGGCTTGATTGAAATCTTCGATTTCGTCATATATTTCAGACCAGGTAAGGCTTTGAAGACACTCGTAGAATTTACTTATGTTGTCATGACAATAATCTCTTTTGTACACGTACCAATAGTCTATTGGTCGCGTTTTGTTAGATGTAAGGAAGCCCAATGTTTGTCCAGTTTCATGATCTGATATACCTAGAAGATGTACTTTTCCTATAGCTTCAGGGATGTTGCTTATGAAATTATCAAGACAAGAGTTTTGTCTCGTTGGTTCGGTTATGTGGAGTTCCAGTTTAAACCTTGACAATATATCCCTAAGCTTTACCGAATTGTTTTCTGACTTAAGTGTATCTATATTTAAATCACCGGTTATTACCACTTTTTTTTTTGAGGAAGCTACAAATTTGTGCAATAAAATTTGAAGTTTCTCAAAAAATGTTTGTTCATTAGTTTTGGATAGTTTTGGTACTCTATATAGGCAAATAATAATTGTTTTTGTTTTTGGAATTTCGATTCCGCAACACTCAAATATATTGTCACATGCTATTTCATCAAGATCAAGCGGTAGAGATTCAATGTTCTTTTTGGTAAAAATACAAACACCACCTCGACGCTCGTTTATTCTTTTACGATTTGGTTTTGGTTTCTTACTAATATTCTTTCTGCAATAACATGTGGCTAGTTTATAATCATGTAAATATAACAAAGATTCCTCCCCTGGCTTAACAAAAGTTTCTGATAAACATATTACATCAAAAGAATCTTGTGTACGTTCGAATTCATCGATGCAAATTTCTAATTGGTCCCTTTTACTAATAAAACCTTCCACATTTTGGTGAAATATATTGAATTTGTTTGTATCTATCTTATTTTTATCTTTAGTGACGAAAAAATTCCGTTTGAGTTTTTAATTGCTGGGACGATTTCGTATTTGTTTCATGAAGTCTTTCTGACACGTTAAAGTAGTACGGTATAGTTCCCTTGCGATAGATCGTTGTTGAGGTAGTAACAGAACCTTTATCACCCTTAACTGATTTCTTAAAGTAGTAGGGTATAGTGCCCTTTTTAATTAATCCTGTTTTAGAAGCTTTGGTGTTCACAGCATATGATTTTGGCAGATTATTATTACCATTACTAAATGTCAGATACTTTTCGTTATAATCTGCAGAATCAATTACATTATTGATTTGATTACACATGTCCTCTTGGAACTCATTTATGTTGTTGACTTTGGTTTTACACTCAAGGAACGAACAATTTTTAAATTTACTACCTATTAATTTTACTTGGTAATTTAATTGTATTTCATTAACGTGCTCATTATAAAATATTGGTAAAATGAGAATTTTGGGAGCATCGTGTAATAATTTTATAGCAGAATAAAGTTCCGAGGTAACCATCATAGGGTCACTGTCACTTTCTCCGACGCATAGCACAATTTTGTCTCTTTTGTCTATTTGTGTATGTTGACATTGTTTAAGAATAACGGGTGTTGGTGCACCTGGGAATGTAGATGATAGAACAGTGTATTTATCATAATTTCTCTTTGATCTTGCCGTCAGTAGTTTAGATGCTAATCCAATGATTTGTTTTCCCCCGAAAATCAAAATTTTTCTTTCTGTGTTGGTTTTTATATTCAGTGTACTCATTCAGTGTAGTACCCATGACATACGGATGGACAGACATAAGAGTGACTTTAAGAGGGCTCAGTTTTGGCTTTTTGCTACGGAATGCTAAAAAAGACATGACTATTTTATAATATAGTTTATTAGCACTCATTAAGTTAATTCCCGATTATTTTTGTACAGTGGTTATAAAATTTTACACAAAACAATTAAAAAATATTATTTTTTTGTTATTTTCTTTGTAGCATTTTTTTGTATGGAAATAGTAAATATTCTGAATTATTTTACTGGCAATACCGCAAGCAAGAATTTCCGAGTGGCGTTAGTGTACCGCGTCTCCGCCTTTTTGTTTGTTCCCGTGGTTCCCGTTTTCTTCAGAAAACATCACCGCAAAAGAAAAAAGTCAGTTTGTGATCCACTTTGTGACAACCGTAAACCAAGTAAAATGTAAGAATTGAGAAACTTATTAATCCACGCGTCAACTGAATTTCAGTCTGATTACGTTGTAATTAGTCAAATTTTCGTAAATCTTTATCTGTCGTGTGTAAATTATTTTGAGGTCATGATCGTGCGTATTTTTGTTGTTCTTTGTCACGTTTTTTCTTTGTAACGTAACAAAAAGGATGTTTAAGGGTGCGTTCAGAATAATATGAATGCGATGACGTCACATGGTAAAATACTAAAACAGATTATTTTGGGGTTTGGATCGAACTGAATATTTTTTCGGTAAAACTCCGGAATGGTTGACGACCCGTAATTTGACTCTAGGGAATAGAATATTCTCCCCTGAAAAATCAGTAATAAGGCCTGGAGTTATTTATTTTTATCAAAAATTGGTATTTAGTTTAGGAGTTTCAAGGACTGATTATGGTTGTTGTCGACTATTTTTCAGTTGTTTGCTAAATCACGGAAATTCCAGTGCTGTTGATAAATAATGTAATTTAAATCAAAATTATTATTATAATGTAAGTAATTAAATTACGAAAATTATAAATGTACTAAAATTTACTTAAATAAATAAAATTAAAAAGTATTACAAGAACACAACTAAACGGATTTCATTTTTGCCTTTAAAGTTTTTTTGGAAAGATTTTAATGTGTCTGTTAATTGCACTGAGACTGCAATCACTTTGTTGAAACAAGTTTGAGCAGAAGTAGTTGGAAGTAGAGATTGTATTCAGTGTGAGCAAAGCTGCTGTTAAAGACTAGTCTCACGATAATAATAAGACTGCGGGTGATATTTAAATTATTAATTAAATGTCGCAATCTAAAATAGGTACTTGGTTTTATAGCTGGGATTTTAATTACTATGTAAATGTACCACCACGTGCCCGTGTTTCGCCCATAGAATTTGGCATTTTCAAGGCGAGTGTCTATCTGAGGACAGTTATTGTTATTTTCTTTAGATGGCATGTGGTCAGCAGCTACAGATAAGTAAAAAAAAATAAAAAATAGACGTAATACTTACCCTTTTTAAAAATATTTTAGTATGTACCTACTATACAGAAGACCTCTTATTAATTAAACTAGTTTCCGAACGTGACAAACACCACAGCTTGACTCTTGCTGCGTTCATTTATTTACAAGTATTCACACATGAATATACGTTCCTCTACCTTCTACCTATAAAACACTATGTTTTATCTAATATAAAAAAAAAACCTTTCCATGGAGCAGCCATTACTTTTTGTCCGTATTTTTAATATTGTTCTTTACCAAATTTAGTCAGTTTCATTACGGGTATTTTACCTTTTTTATTATTTCTCCCCGACTGCCACCTTGGTAAATAATATATTCTGTTGGTTTTGAAGGGCCACATTAAAATATTAATTTCCCCGCCATTTGTCCTCTTCCAACGACATCATTGTTTAACTAATTTCAGGCGTGAAAGTACTTCACAGAGCCATGTGAAGGCATGACATTGTATGTACCTATAATTTTTTTATCAGAGTATTCTCTTCATAAATACAAAAAGTTTAAAAAAAATATCAAAATAGCGCTAAAGAACCATGGCAACTTTTATATGGTCTAGGCACCAAATTCGCAAAGCTTTGAACAGTGATGTAACGCATGTCATATGAAAGCTCTTGAGTTGTGCTTGATTACATTATATGGCAACTTAGTTCAAATCAAGCGCGAAACTTGTGTTTTGTGACGTTTTGAAAAAATGTTTTTATATTAACAGAAAGTTCGTCCATACCAACCCATACCACCGTTCACCATTGCGCATGATTATAACTTAGCTGCCATAGAGTTAAATGAAGTACAACCTTAGAACTTTCATATGACATGGGTTTCATCACTGTTAAAGTTATGGTTATGTTAAACACACAGACTTATTAATTATATGTCTGTGGTTATACATGACTCTATGACTATTTCACTTCTTATAAATATTTTTTAAAACGTACCAATACACCATGTGACATGGGTTTCATCACTGTTGAAGGTGCAAAATGTCTCATGATCCTTTGGCCACCAAAGAGTTTTGTTGGTTGCCGTAACAACTAAGGCTAAGAGCGTGTGGTTGCTTTATAATTCTCTGGTGTGGTCGTGGACTCAAATACACCGCCAGCATGAAATTCAGTTTTGTTTGACGTGAAATAAGGTTCTCATTTTGGCATTATTTCTATTTGTCGACTTAAGTTGAGGAGAGAAGGCAGAAAAGAGATTATAAAGCCAAGGGTCAATATTTTTAAACAACTTTGTTATATTTCGAATTTCAAGAACCTTTTGTAACAGTTAAATGTTTTAAACTTCTAATGTAATTGGACCTTTGATATTTGTTAAACGTTGTATGATGATCTATTTTTTTAGTAAATTTTCAAATTTTACATCTATTGCAAAAAGCTTTTGTAGTTAAGTATCCGTGTCATAGCATGAGTTTTTTGACCGGATATTTCTTTTACAATGATCGATAAAGCCGCTTTAAAAATCTTGAAACCAGTAACATTGCAGAAAAAGGCGTTATCAGGTCAAAAATACTTTGAACAGAAAAAGAGATTATCCGCATAAATATACTTTTAACTATTAACATTGCAAAAAAAGACATTATCAGCTTAATAATACTTTGGACCAGTAGCATTGTAGAAAAAAAGTTATCAGGTTCCTACACACTCGAAGGGGTTTTAAGTCACCTGAATGAAAATATACTCGAAATTCGTTGCGCAGATAATACTGCGAAGCGTGAAAGATCAAGAGCAAGTCAAACACAAGATTTGATGTCGTGAGAGCTCAACCATTGAGTGGATAAACACCAATTAGACAGACGCACCTATTACCTCACTAATACGCAAAGGCCTATTTCCATAATGTAAATAGAGTGGGAACTTGAGGCAATCACATACTCTAATAATCTCCTGAACAACTTTTACGAACAAGCAAACTGTCGCAAATCGACCTACATAAATAAATTTAACACAAATTTTACATAAAATGAGGTAGAGACCGAAAAAAAATTTGTTGTTGTTTTCTTTTGCGCCTTGTTTGTAAACTATGGGTGTTTGCGTAATCTTGTATGGAGGGTGGCGTGTTTTTTTGTTTTCTTAGACGCCAATGAGAGTAATTTAACATTGATTATGTTTCTATTGAGAAATCCATCGCTTTGGAATAATACTATTATTCATCAAATCCAATTTTGCTGTTTAATACTTTCATACATTTTTTAAACAGCAAAATTTGAGGGTAAAGACGTTTTTTTTGTGAAAAAACTGTTTATTCGCGGTTACAGAATTGATGGAACATGTAGAAAAAAGGAACACAACGAAATTATAATGCTTTTGTCGTGGTTGTTAGTTCCGACAAGTTTGTATGGAGAGCGGCTTTAGACCATCCCCCGTATATGTAGTTTTACGTGGTTAGTTTTTTGATGCTAAAGAATTATTTTTAAATATGTCCATTAAAAGGCGCAACCAGATGGCGAATGGTAGTTTGTCTTATAGTAAAAATATTGTTTTAAATACATACATACGTAGATTTTATATAACCCTCATGAAATAAAATTAATGAGCATTGGTTTTATAAACCTATAAGGAACAGTATAAACCGTCTTTTCTCAGTTAAAACCCCAGAGACAAGATTTTTAAATGAAGCAAGACCTTTTCATACTACCTCAAGTATTAAGACGGACCCACCGATGCGGAAATAATCAACCAGAATACATTAAGGTTAATAAGATTAAAGCACCCGCGCCAAGTCCCGCCTTAACTGAATATAAATTACTTTTCACCTCTTATGTAGTGCATAATGGTATTAAAATTGAAATTATTAACATTTTAGATGAACTTAAAATAAGGGAAGATATGCCTCAACGGTTTTTTCAACGGGGCTTATTTTTGGACGTTGACTAAATGACTTTACATAAAGTTGTAACATTCTTCTGAGGGACTGTAATTTGGTCGTTTATTTTTGCGAGCTCCCTAAACTTTTTCCTAAGTTACATTAAAGATACTTTGGAATAGAATAAAAATTTAAACTATTACTTCTTTTTTTACACGACTGACCCTAAAAAAGGAGTGTATTGTTTTCAGAGTTCATGTGGGTATTTTTCTTAATTCCACCATAACTTCACGAGAATTCGAAGCGTGTCGTAACGTTAAAATCCTTATAGCATCCTGAATGGAATAGGCTATAAATATAAACAAAAAAGTAATAATAAAAATAAGGGAGTGCCTCCGCTGCCGGCGCCGGCACCCGATAAAAACGCCTTTGGGAACCGGCAGTACATTACTGCCGGCAGCTGAGATCAAAAACATTTGCTGCCGGTACCGCCGGCTCCCATAATGGATACCGGCGGCGGGGCGCTGACGATAGTATTTTTTTACTTTATTATTTAAGGACGTTAAATTTCAAAGTGTGAGATTGTGTATGTATTATGTTAGTTTTTTTGGAAATCGTTGAAATCGGTGACTTGAAAATACAAATTTGAGTTACTGCTCCGCTCCGCTTCGCTGGGCTCCTTATTTTATCTTACATGTCAACCTAACACGCTCCTCCTCTCTTCGCTCGTCGTCGCACCTATTTTTTTCTTCTGGTGAAAGTTTTTTTTTTTTACTATGAACATAAAGAACCAAAATTACTTCCTATCCTATCCTTCCTAGCCCTTACTTGATATGCTAGCCCCATTTCCCGTTTATTTTTCTAAAGTCAGTGCCGGCAGCCAATTCTACAACCGGCGCTGGCAGCTAATTTACCAACCGGTGCCGTCAGCTGAGGCACTTCCTAAAAGTAAATATTAAAAAACACGACTGCCGGAATAGAGATTTACTTCGGATTTTAGTGCAGTCGGGGGACATACAAAGCAACACGTATCCAATGTATGTAATAAATAAATGAAAGTGTTTCACCCACGTTTGGTTTTGATGACAATGATCCATCCATCCATAAGCCTGTGTTTGTCCACTAATGGATATAAGCATTGCCTAGATTTCGCCACTCTTGGAGGTCCTTCATCCTCCTCATCCAGCCGCCACCCGCATCGTTCTTCAGATCGTCGGTCCAGCGGGCACTAGGTCGACCTATGCTAAGCTTTGCTGTACGTCTACATTCAAACGCTTTTCAGCCCCAACGACCACCATTTCGGTGACAAATATGGCCTGCCTACTGTCATTTGAACTTACTGATTCTGCAGGCTATATCGATCACTTTCAATCTCCGACGGATCTCTTCGTTTCGGATTCTATCCATCAGAGACACCCCAAACATAACCCGCTCCATAGCTCGTTTAGCGACCTTAAATCGATGGATCAAGCCTTTGGTCCACGACTACGACTCAGCGCCATACGTCATCACAGTAAGGACGCACTGGTTGTACATCTTAGCCTTTAATCACTGCGGTATTGACGACGTATGTGTGAGGCAAGTTCCCGAATGCTGCCCAACCCAAGCATATTCTTCTGTCGGACTCGGCGTGGAAGTTGTTTTTACAAAGCTGTATAACTTGACATATTTTGGTGAGCGCAGTGCCGAAACCCTCGCACCAGTAGTGATGCCGGCCGCTTCCCGTCACATGTCTGTTTCACCTATATAATAAGGGCCGACAATTGGGCATGGATATACCGTCGTCATCAATCAGTCCGAGGCATGGTGGGCCACCTGGTTGGCCTCTTTATAGCTGTCCTCTCACTAAAATACTTGTACCTTCACAGTCGAGCCCGGAATCAGCTCTACCACCTACAAATAATTTGAGAAAAAATATTAAATCAGTTTCAGCGATGAAGATGGTAAATACGTTTGTTTTTATTTATTATCGAATTAGTTGGTGCCACAGTATTTATCTTATATCCAATATAATTTATTGTTACTGTTTGTGACAGAAACAGCTTAATCACAAAAATATTTGTGTACTCATTTTGTTAAATCTTGTAGGGTCCCTTTACGAAATACCCATATTTAAAATGAATCAGATAACATATTACAAGGGTTAACTCCGTTCTTTAAAGAATATCCGTTAATTACTGGACCGTCGGTTATTTAGGATGGGTTTAATAACAAAAAGATAAAGACCTTAAATCGAATACTATACCTCGTTATATTATGTTGAAAATCTGAAATTTATACAAAATTCAAAGATGCATATTTAGTATCTATATTAATAATTATAAATAGATATTGTAGCTGAGTTTAAAGGCTTTAATTTTAATTTTAGTTTTAGTAATGAAATTTCTTAATGTAATTTCTTGTTGCAAATTATGTAAACACACCAAATTAAATACATAAATGTTTCTTTAATTTGCCTGAAGATGTTTTAAAACAGAACCGGTCGAAATAAACACTGGAACTAGTACAAGTAAGACTTTTCATTGCTATAATGGAGTTCCATCAAGAACCATCAATCAAATCTATTAATTATTTAGTTTTAGTGCTATCTAAACTAAAATTTTTGCAAGGTAATTTAGCTTTTATGAAGTCCGTTTAAGTACTTAAAGATATTGGTAGTTGGAGGAGCGCTTCCAAGTAGTCCCAAAGATGTATATTTGTCACGGTATTCAACAGTTGAAGAGGGCTAAGCTAACACTTCATATGAAAGGTTCAGTAGACACTATTTTTGTCTTTAAAGACTAAAGCTTGATTTTAATTTATGCTCAAGGGTAGATAAATGCCAATATGAATTATTCACTTTCGACCCGATATGATATCTAATGAATATAAAAGCAGCGCAGCTGAAAGTGAAACATATAGTACGTCTAACCTCAGACCAAAACACCGCACTTAGGAACAGAGAGTTACCGATTCGATTGAAAATGCGGACACTTATAATATTTATGTACACTTATTAGCATTGCAGTGTGTATGTATAATAACAATTGTTGCAGCTAAAGTAGATATGGATGTGGATCAAAATACGTTAACCAAAGATGAACTGAAAAAATGAAATTTCGTAGCATGCAATTTAAACTCTAATTCGTGTTATATATACAAAGTGACATATATTTATGTAGCCAAACTCATACTGAAGGCTTGACAAGTGATCTGTAACAAGGATCATTAACATTTTTTGTGTAATTTGAAAAATTATTATTATTGCGTTTGTGGGGGACAGGCAAAATATTTTTTAAATATTCCAAAACCTGCTACCGATTACTTACCGAGCCTTCAGTATGAATTTGGCTGCATAAATAAATGTCACCTTAAATAAATAACAAAATTTAATTTAAACGTGTTAGGTGAGTACGAGTAGTTGCTAATTAAATGCATAAAGGTATAAAGTTCAGTGATTTTTGTTTAGAAATAGTCTTTAGGTGGCGGTATAATCGCCTTTTTCTCGAATTAATATGACTCGTAATAGATAAGTTAGCTAAGACATGTCAAAAATAACAATATTCCCTTTTATCTGCTTAATTTTTCACTCATGTTGTACTGCACGCCTTCGGGTTTTTTAAATAATAAGATATGATATTATCTCATCGAAAAGAATCTCCATCACAAGTCAATAAGAGCTTAAGCGTGCCGTACAAACTTCTGTTTTGCACCTGTAAAGTGAGTAAAGCCTACAAAATGCTTGTCACGGACAGAATTTCGAACAGATCCCCGAAATCCCCGACAACTGTACACGAGATACATCCTCTGATCAGTTTACGGTGCCTAGTCCAGGGGTATTGTGTTTTCCGTGGCAAAGTTAATGAACAGAATGTACCAGTGGTACCATTCAATCAATAAAAACATGTAGTTTTATGATTTCCATGGTGACTCTTTCGGGAGAGTTGCGTGTGTATGGCTGTGATGACGTCATAATATTTTTGTGTGGACATTCCTAAAAAACTGCATCCTATCGTGTGTGGTATCAAATGGAAGAGCTTCATGAACTGATTGTAAAAATATTATGTAAACTACACCATGACATTTTAGAGAACATGCATGTCGTTTAAATAAGTAATATATAGCGTTTTTTGTAATCTATTTACTTAATAGCATTTAATGATGACCATTGGAAACTATTTTATTTTATAGTTTTGTAATTATCTCCATTTAAAAATTATAACATTTTGATGAAATGAAACGCAAACGCAAAACGCGTCACCATTGGCCAACTGCCTTTTGTGACAAAGTGAGTACATTTCATCATAAAATATTAAGTTCAAAATTAATAAATATAAAATAAAACCCTCAAATATTTTGTAATAGGTTGTTTTATCACTTGATGCGCGCTAAAATGGCAGCCGTTTCAATTGTAGAAGATTATTATGAACATTATTTTGATTTTATAACTATGAAATATGGATAATTTAGTTGTAAATTCTTATTCATAGCCCTAAATCATATCATATATTAACGATTAGTGCATTAAAAAATTTACATGCATATTCTTTGATCACTAAGATTGGGCTCTTCCCGTCGGTCGTCTGGAGAAATTTTCCTGAAACATACGTCAAATTGTCTAGTGTCATGAGAATAAAAAAAGTAGTATGTAGTGCTACCACTGGCACATTCGCTTCGTAAACTTTGCTACGGGAAGGTAAATATGTACCTGAATGCTCCTCCACTATTCAGTTTGAAGCCTGGACCGACTATTCTAGCAATAATACGCATTCGAATCAACGATATGGGCGTTTACAAAGAGGAGTTTCAATTGGTTCAAAATTTTAGTATGTAGTTGAAAGGCCTTTATAATTTAAATAAATCAAATCAAAATCAAAAATCAAAATATTTATTTTGTAAAATAGATACATAAAATATACTTTCTACAAGTCAAAGTTAATCTTTACAATAAATATCTTTAAAATAAAAAAAATATAAAAAATATAAAAAAATAATATGTATATACTAATAAGGGAAATACATACAAAAAATATTTAGGTTGGGCTACAAAAATTTAATTATACACCTACATAAAATAGAGAAATCTAGGAATAAAAATATTACATATAAATGATGCAACGAACACACAAGCTGATAAATAAATACGGGAAATACATCCAAAAAATAATAAGGTTGGGCTACTAAAATGTAATAAAGTTATATACCTGCATAAAATAAAGAAATACAGGAATAAAAATATTATATATACATAATGCCTAACCATCCGCACCATTCGATTAGTATTGCTAAGAAGAAGGGCAAGAAACTTAGCAAAAGCATCTTTTGAACTTTTTAGGATCTCCCTTGTGGCTACCGTGACTTTATTAGGTCTCGATACTCGTAAGATATTTTGTATTAGAAATTCTGGTTCCTATCGTAGGCCGCTAAGGACGCTGCAGTTTCTTATATCAATATTTTACACAGTCGCTACCAAGTATCGAGGCCCAAACTCATGGTAGGCCTACTGGAGCTGCTGAAATACCAAGTTTAAATGCAAGTACATATAGGAAAGCTACTTAAGTAGGTGTGTATATTTGCCAGTGCTCAAGGGAATCTTGTTCATGGCGTTATAAAAACTATGATGAGTCAAGTGACATAAATAAACTCTTTAATAGTAGTTTATGGAACTGGTATATAAAGAAACACGAGTGTGAGTTTAAAAAAAGAGCAGTAGGCGAGTTTTTTTATAGTTTCTCACGAATGTTTTAATACCTAGGTAACATGTGCAGTTTCATACATACTTTATCTAAACTAATGCAATAGGTGCAATAATTTCAATAAAATTATATAGCTTCCATTGCCTCTTTTTCAAAGGAAGTTTGGATTGTGGTTAAAAGAATTACCTTGCCACAGTTAAAAAATACTTAGATACAAAATTATATTTATAAATGATTGATTTATTCACAAGCATGCCCAAGGATTATGACATAAATTATTTAATCACGAGTATTTCATTGTTATTTAACTAATAATTATTATAGACAATAATAATTGCATTTTAATTTTAAATGGTTTAATTTTTGCATGCCAATGTTTTTGGTGAAATATGAATCTGTTCTTTTTATTTTATATTAACACGCTTTATGTACCAAATTAACTGCAAAAAAACAAAATCTGAATAACCTTCCTTTTGTCATACTCTTGGTAAAAAATAATTTAATCATTGTCATAAATTATGGCAATGAAATGTAGACATTCCTTGTTCAATCGAGGAAAAATACATAAATAGATTAGAGGCGCTGTTCATTTATTCTATTACGTAAGACGATTTGGGGAGGGAAGGAGTCCGAACAAGTCCAATTTTTTTATACATGGGGGTTGGAGGGGGTCTTAATTGTTCTTACGTAGGATAACAAAAGTAAGCAAAAAATATATTTTCAAAACGCGCTTATAACATAAACCAACGCTGTTTTTATATTTTTGCTATTTTCATTGTAATTTTAGATAATTATCTTACGTTAGATTGAAAGGGAGGAGGGGGTTCATCCTAGTCTTGTTTTTTTTTACGTAGGGGGGTCAGAAAGTGTTTAAAATTGTCTTACGTAATAAATGAATAGCCCCTTGACAGCCCCTAGTACATTGTGAAATATGTCAAAAGCGATAAATTTCAAAAGTGATAGATGTCAAAATTGTCAAATGTCAAATGCGACATATGACAAAAGTGACAGATGTCAAAACTGACAGATATCAAAAGTGAGAGATCTAAAAAGTGAAAGATCTCAAGTTATGAATGGCAGCTTCAGCTTTTAATCATTTTATATGTAATTAGAAACAGATTTTAACAAGTTTCACTAACTTGTCCCGAAGTTAAACTTGACTTGACATCGGCAATTAATCGGCATCACCGTCTGCGCAAGATCTGGAAACGGTGAAATTCTTTAAAACTCATCCTTCTAATATGATCAATCCGGGACTACGCAAAAACAAAAACCAAGCGATATCGCAGCTAATGTAAACCTGTGTGTTATTATTTTGAGGATTGTGATTTACAAAGGCCTAAAAAGCTTGTCTTGAGTACCAAGTCAGCTGTAAAAACCGTACTGTATCTGATGTTTCAGTTACTCAATTACTTTATTGGTATTTTCGCTTCAATGGTTATTCAACATCTAAAACTTTCTATTTACAAAATTATTTGCTACAAAATTTTTACTTTGACTCTCGAATCACTTGCTTTACGCACTTTACTGCTGTTTATAAAATAATTTTCACTTGATTAATTTTTTTAAAGTAGCCTTATTTGTAAACTATTTAGATAAATAAACGTTTTCTAGAAAATGTATACATAGCTTTGACGAAACATGAAGAAAACACGCGAAAATAATAATAATATTTTGGACCTATAAATACCAATAATAAATATCTGGGTCCCAGAAAAATATATTATATGAATTTCCAGAAAATTAAGGTTAATTTTGCCGAGATATTCAGCCACTACGCAGCTACGAAGTCGTAGCACTTGCTACGCGGCCATCTCTTCGTAGCCAATGTCAAAGCACAACTGGTCAAAACTTCAGAACTCTATGAAACTAATTATATTTTTTATCCTTGATTTATTTACTGTAGGCTCAATTGCGAGATGAAAATATTGATAATACTTAATAATAATTTATTCTTCCTTGTTTGAAGAATCTAGCAATATTTGAAAAAAAAAATGACTTTTGTCAAGAATATAATGCACACTCTTATCGAAACAGAATCTTCAGACGTCATTCCAACATTGAATCATAAAAAATCAAAGATGACTCAAAAAAAAGTTTTCATGTCGAGTTTCAAGATTATTTGAGCAAAATCATATTTTATTATTTATGAATTAAAATCTGTATAAACTTTATTAAACTCGTATCCGAACAGATATTTGATACTAACTTTAGTTTTTTTTTAAATAATAAAATTCGTGATAAAATTCATTTTCATAATTTTACAGAATTCGTCCCTCTCGCACTGCGGGCCTTTCCGCATGGAGTAACAGCGATCAATGCAATCGAAACCTATTCTCTTAAACTTACAAAGATTTCGTTTTGAGATAAGAAAAACTAGCATTTCAGACCGCAGCTCCGCCCGTGTTTATTCAATCTCTACCCCGTTTTCGGCTTGGGCGTTATTTTCTCAACACACTTTATATCCTATATGTTGACCAGGGACACTACGCTGATAATAAAAAAAATCGCATCCAAATCCATTGTGTGGTTCTTGAATTAAAACAGAAAATACATACAGACCGAAAAAAAATGGTAGTTTTAGCTTCAGTACAATACTAATTCCATTTAAAATGTTGAAAAAATATTTAATGTAAAGAAACGACTATTTTACGACTATATTATTAATATGTACATAGATGTGTCGGTTTACAGACACTTAAATAAATTATTACTGTAAAATTAATGTACGCAAGGTTATCCAAGGATATATACCAAAAAAATACCTCATCTCTTGCATCAACTAACAAATATATACAACTTGAATTCTATAACAAGTCTTGTGTGTACTTAAGGCGAGGTTTACCGAATAACAGTATTTTTTGTGTTTTATTTGTAAATAACAAGAATTTTAAATTTGAATAATATATGTCATATTTCACTCTTTGATCTTGATATTTCAGCCGTTAAATACACGATTACTTGCATTTTCCTGCATTCAACAAAATCGCAAAGATAAACCTAAACTAATTTAAATATCATTAAATTTTTGTTATAATAAATGAACGGCGTAAAAAATTTAACATAAAACGGTCGTCATATTAAAAACCTATCCCGCTAATTATAAAATAATCAATAAAAGCAAATCAGAATAGCCGCTTCCACTGAGCAGAATAGATAAATGTAAAATGAAAGCGTTGGAGCAGGACAGAGTTCTCTGAATACCCTCAGGGCAAAGATAACTTGTCACACAAGGAACGACCCCTTTACTTGCGCGTTAAGGAGGTACATGGAGTCATTTTAATCTTTCTATGAACGTCAGATAGAATGTTCAAGATAGAAATTATTTACGACTCACTAAATAAAAACACTCTCTACTTGCTCAAGACAACCTTCTCACAGTTGATAATTTTGGAAGTATCTATTGATTGGAATTTGTATTATATTTTTACTGCTATGATTTTTCCCCAGGGTATTTCAATTTGCAATTTCATACGGATAAACGATCATCAAACTGCAAATTGAATATATATTGGCGGTAACTATATACAAACAAATATTGTACCTCTTTATAATATTAGTGTTGGCTACGTTTTTATATGACAAGAATAGCCTTAAAATAAATACAAGAAAATAAAATAAATGTAATAATTTTAAGCCTCCAGACAGATGAAATCTTGCTCGCAAACAGATTTGAATGAATTCTTTTACGCATTTTATTTGAGAATCAGGAGAGTAACATCTTTGAGCAAAAATATAAAGAAAATAAACCTTGAAAACATGAATGAAACCAAACCAAAGATAAGCTAAGTTGAGATAAGCCATTTTTGTAAAAAAAATGAACGAAAACGTACATATCGAAATAAGAACAATGTTTAGCCGCCTGCATTTTAAGCTACCTATTTTAATACGACTGCGTCATATCACAATTTAAGATGGTAACGGAGGATCTCGGTGCAAAATGCACATCATAATATTGTTTTCCTTACATTTGAATAAAAAGTTTGCAATAAATGCGTTTTATAGCAATTCGCACAACCCGTTTGATCAATGAGGTGATCACATGAAAATTATTCAATTTTATGCGTAACATTTTAGCTGCATTACATTACAACTGTAAACACCCTTTTAAGTTTGTTAATGTAATGCAAACAAAATGTAATACATTAAAGTATGTGATTTTTTTGTGACGACTTTATTCTTAATAAACTATTTCCACAAGTTGCTTTAAAACACATTTATTGCATACTTTTCATTCAAAACTAAGGAAAACAATATTATGATGTGCATTTTGTACAGAGGTAAAAAGTAACCCCCTTAAAAATCCATACAGTTGTATTACAAAGGCATTTGGACGCAGCGATCGTGCTGGGCTTGCGGGACGAGACTACGAACTGATTGTTTGAAAATTGTATGTAGCTCGGTGGCTTACACCCCGCGTCTCACCCCGCAAGTCTCGCATCTGAGCGGTTTCATTGGACAACTGTATAGATTTTTAAACTGTATTCACATCTTAATATTATTATTAAAGTTCATTACAATGTAGAAAATATAAATTAGAAACAACCATAAAGACGAGAATTGGTAACAAGAGGTCGCAGGTTTGAATCATGGCACGGGGATTTTTTTCAAATTCTTGTCTTCACATTTTTTTCTAATTTATCTTTTCTAGTTTGTAATGCACTCTAATAATAATATTTATAGAGTATTCCAAAGCGATGGATTTCGCAATAAAAACATAATCTCTGACGATTTGAAACACGAGCGATAAGCGAGTGTTTTAAACGTTACAAGTAAGTTATTGCCCTTACCCACGTGTATCATAGTATGTTTTTCAATGAATAGTGTGAGTAAATAAAAGAAACGTACTTAAAGAAACAAACAAACAAAAAATACTCCAAATGAGCTTAAGCCGGGCATTCTTTTTCTTTGCACGACAGTTGCCAACTGACGGAAATAAGCAGCTTTCAGTTTGATGCGTTCGAAGGCTGCTTTCAGTTATACGTAACATACCTGTTCAGCATAGCTAGCCTCATTGACATGAATAGAAAAATGTTGTTTCTCGAAGAAACTTTTATCCAATAGACACGCAGGACCAGTCGTTTTGTCGAGGCGATTATCACGTGATAAAGCTTACCTGCGTTTCTATTGGTGGAACGTTTCTTCGAGAGACATAATTTATCGATTCTTGTCATGTCATATATGCTAGCTATGCTGCTCTCAGTGATAGGCGAGTGTCGTCCGACGATCAAACTGAACGCAGTCCACGAACGCATCAAACTGAAAGTAGCTCATTTCTGTCAAGTTTATCTTAGTGTGGTAAAGTAGACATGGGCAACAGTTTTCATGCGTATCAAATAGCCCTTTACGAGCACTTGCATTGAAACATATTACTCACATGGTACGTAATTGTTATTCTGCACTTATGTAATTACAAGGCTCGGTAAACGTTGGACGAAACAGGTAATTTTTTGCAATTTTTCGGTGCATACCTAAATAATTTGGCCAAGTGCGTGTCAGACCTTCGTACAAAGGGTTCTTTACCACCCCACAATACGGGTACGAAACCCTAAAAACATTACGGTAAATAAACAGAATCAGAACAGAAACAGTACAGAAACAAAATCAGAACAGAAACACGATTATAACAGAAACATAAACAGAACAGAAACAAAATCAGAACAGAACAGAATATAAGCAGAAACCAACACAAGCGGAACAGAAACATAATCAGAACAGAAACCGTATCAGAACTGGAACAGATTAAGAACAAACACATAATCAGAACAGATACAGGATCAGAACAGTCACAATAATAGTAGAATCAAAACAATCGCTTCAGGGGAGAATCAGCATAGAAACAGAATCAGAACGGAACATAATCCAATACTATAAATATATATATATATATATATATAATACTAATAACTCCATATTGCCAAAGCAACATCGAGGCTACAAAAGCAAGCAGCTAAAATACTAGCGCCTGACAAAAAATCTGGCACCGTCTGCGTAAGGAACCCTAATTTTATTGTTTTTGTTTTACTTTAAAGTATATACTACAATCTGACTAGGTTTAAAACTTAATGTATTACTGTATTTAAATAAAACCAAAAAAAACAACGTTATAATAATGCAACTTTTTCGAGGTTTCTTATATGGGACTCTCCTTGAATTTTTTATATATTTTATTATTTACCGTGATAGAGGCTATAGTAACAACGTAGCAACATAGTATTTGAGAATTTCAACTTTCTATCTTTTGAAGCTTTAGACCCCTGTGACAGACGGACAGACAGACAATTTGAACTCTCCACATAACCAAAGGTTAACTGGCAGAGAATGCTAATCAGCATTAAATTCGCCTTTGTGTAGTGTATATTTTTGTGCAATAAAGAATTTAAATACATACATACAGCGGAGGCTTAGTAATAGGGTCCCGTTTCGGGTACGGAACCCCAACAATATAAAACACACTCACTGCTGTCTTAGGATGACAGCAAAAAACGCTTTAGGACATTTTTATTTTCTATATACTAAATATAAAAAGAGAAAGATTTGTGTAAAGAAACACAAATCGGATATTAAAACGATGATATTACCCAAACATGAGCAAGAAAAGTAAACAATGAATGTTCCGATGCCATTTAAAACTTTCCTTTCACCAAAGATTAGATCTGTCACCCAAGCTTTGCAAACAGACGCGACAAAATGAACGAACTGTGCCTTTGTCAATTATTTAAGAGAGAGTCCCGGTCAAAATTAACTTTTTTCCCTCCCTTTTCTCCGCGACGACAGAGATGGCGTAATTAAAAGAAATATAAGCCCGATTCATAAATGTCAGCTAGCAGCGTCGCGGCATTATTATCTTACCATCGTATTGTGACCTGTTTTGTACACACATGAGCTTGAAAATGGTGACAGACTCGAAGGTCTTGAGTCGCTGGTTCCGGAGGGTTTATCATAGTGCCACGTTTAATCTAGCTCTTAGAAAACGTTTGTTTTACGCCCGCGTGGTTGATTTACCGATGTAGGACGTTTATTGCCAGGGGAAGACGCCATTTTTGTTTTGATTAAACGGAAAAAGGCTGTATAACGGTTTATGAGCAATAAATTATATCATGATGTAATTCAATGAGATAGTAAGCGGTAATGTCTGTTTTTTTAATGGTATTTTGTTAGTTCAATTTTCATAGGTAACTTTATTGATGAAAGTATTAGAAGTGCTCGAATATTTTTCCGTTGATAGTTATAACACGGAAAAAAACTCAGATTTATATAAACATACAAAAAATAAAAAGATTTCAATTTCAGAAATACGGTCCTTACACAACTGTGTGCGAAAATAACCTTTAGGTGCATATAAAAAAAAAATATCACGCTGTGGTAACAATGAGATTGACCAAAGACAATTATCATATACCACTGACCTAGAGGTTAGTGACTTATACTGAGTAATAACAGTTTCGTTTTTTAATATGCGGGCTCTGGAAATTTTCGTATGCGGCTGTAAAAGGCCCGTATTTCCGTAATTTAAATGTTTTTTTTTTTAGTAGTTAACGCCACAAATTAATCTGCGTTTTCTTCCTATTTACGGAGAAGGATATTCCTATCAGCAGATAAATATTCGAACACTTTAAATAATTTCATCCATTGTCCATTCAGTCATCAAGTTTTATAGTTAGCGACAAATCGGCTTATGAATGTCGAGGCGTCTGTATGAATTTCTTTCGATAATGTTCTAATTGTTCTGCAAATTATTGTAGCATTGGTTGACACCAATTAAGACGTTAATTGAAAAAAACATCGTCACGATATGACTCCTCGAAGTGGTATCAGATTTGGACTGTGAAGTGCAAATCACATTCCACCGAAGTTTCACCAACGATTATTGGATGCCAGCGGGATAGGTGGTCGCTTACTTTAGACAGAAATATGATATATTGATAGAAACTTTTTAATTACTATTATCATTATTAATTTTTATTATTATATTATTATCTAAACAAACATTTAAAACACTTTCAACTAAAATATAAAGTTCCAACAATAAACTAACTATAAATTATAATATAGCGTCGCTGTCATTTCAAAAAGTCGTATGTAAAAATAACAAGTTTTCAGGAGACATAAAAAACTCATTTTCTCTAAAATGTTATTTTATTTGCCACATATTCCAACATAATAGGTTTATATGGTATACATTCATACACACAAGAAGAAGAATCACGCTCAAAAATACGCATACAGCGAATTAAAAAATATATGAAATTTTAAACATACGACTTTTTGAAATGACAGCGACGATAGATCTTAAAATAACAGAAATTAAATAATCCAAAAAAAAACACAAACCAGCATACACACAATAATCATAAAAAAAGATTGACTCCAGATCACTGCCCTGGAGAGGGCCCAAAATACTGGCCGCGTTACCTCTATGTATGGCAATACTTATACGCTAGCTTAGATAAGAGCCAGCCCGCCGCGCCGCCGGCGCCGGTCGCCGCTGCTATCTAGTCTTGCCATACAGAGAGGTAACTCGGCCAGTATTTTGGGCCCTCTACAGGGCAGTGATCTGGAGTCAATCTTTTTTTATGATTATTGTGTCTATGTATCTGTGTTTTTTTTGGGATTATTTGATTTCTGTTATTTTAAGATCTACATTATAATTTATAGTTAGTTTGTTGTTAGAACTACTAACTTTGTATTTGATATTTATTATTAACTTGGTAGTCAAAGTGTGATTCAAGTCACAGTCTGTCTCGTGTTAAATGTGTCCGAGCAAGTTATACTATAGTGCGTTTCATGAAATAATTCCTCTACCGTAATGTTGGCTCCCCTTTACCACGCCCCCAGCCCCTGATTCTGTATCATAAAATCAGTTGCCAACCGAGTGCCTATCGTCGAAAACATACATATACTATCGAATTCCGCTTATCTAAGGATACGTTCGCACTTGAAATGACGTCACAATTCGTAAATAGTTCAACACCCATTAAAGGTTATTTTGGAAGTTCATTTTTGATCTGTTTTTGGTGAACAGCAACCATAGTTGGCAACGGATTCTAAGATACCTAATAGGCCCGCTGGTCTACACTTGGATATGCATTGGTGTCTGTAGGCCGATGAAACGTGAGGCTCCAGAGGGGCTAGTGTAAATCCTTGAGTTAATTCGTTAATCGGTGCATTTCTTTCATTAGTTTATATGTATAAACCATAAACCACATTCAAAAACAATAATAAGTTGTGTATTTGGGAACGAAACCCGTCGCAACCACCGTAACTAGATTGCATTCCTACCAACATTACGTACGGCAGAGCAACTATTTGTTAAAACGCACGAATAGGCGAATGAGGGCTATATTTGCCATTTCTGCCGTCGGCGGCGCTAGTGGAACTGGAAAACTGTTAAAGCCATAGAAATATTACAAAGAAGGTCGCAAAAACTCTCATAATATCCTGGACCTATGATAAATATGATATGCCCATACATTCTCGGAGCACATCAACGCTTTCTTTTGTAATGACAGAAGTTACTCCACAAACATTTTGTTGAAAAGTCAATACTAATTTTTAATCAACGGTTCATAAATATTTCTTGGAGGCCAAGTAAAATTATTATCAGGAGACTGTCTTAACAGTTTACAAAGTATGCAAATATTATTTAACGTATTCAGCATTATTATTAAAATGGCCGACCGCAGAACCGAGTTTGAACAACTTTTAACAATAAAGTCTGAACTGCATAGTATTTCGGAAACAAACTACGAACTTCGGACCCAAAACTGCTCTGTTGAACTGAATTGAGTCGTTTACTTAGTTTGGTGGCCCTAGGTAGCTTCTTTTCTAGACCAGGAGGCAAGGAAAATTTAATGTTCCGCTGAAACAATATAAATCCTCACTTACTTTACTTTACGCGTACTTTTGTCCGCCTTGTCAGGATCAAGGATTTCCAACTAGAATAAAATAAAAAAATGTATTTTTGCCTTATGTATGTGTATGTTTATATAACGTGTGTTTTATCAAAAGAAACATTTTCTTAAATAAATGCTACATTTAAACAGTTTTTTTTTTCAATAAAACGAGTTCCAGAGCTTTCGGTTTACAATAGCCTCCAAAAAGTCTAAGTCTGTTTGTATGTACACAACACATCCATCCACACAACACAAGGTGACATTAATTGGTACATTCAAGTTTATACTTGAGCTTTTGCAAATGATTATAAATAATGCTTTATGACAAAATTTTCCCATACTGACTGTACCTGGTTGGGCTTGACTATTAAATGTAACTTTTCCCATACAAAATACACGAATTTCTAAAACTAGATAATAGGCTGCTGTTTCTTATCATTTAGTAACCAATGTTTTAGCCCCGTTTGACAACTTGTCAATTTCCAGAATTCGTTTTGGCCTCTCGGTCTATAAATATATATATTTGCTCAAGGTTGTTTTTGTAACGAACACTGAAAATATTTGGTACCTATATTAACTTTAAAATATTTGGAAAATTAGGCAAGTGGAGACACGCCGCGCCGCCGCAACCCAAAAATAAAACCGGGTGAAATCGTTAAGTGTGACCAGCCGATTATTCCGTAACTATAACAGATATCAAAACTTTTAAACTGATATCGAAAGTACATTACCTAATCAGTAAAATGAAATCAATAACTTTTTGAAAATCAAACGAGAAGTATTCAAAATGTTGACTTTAAACACTCCCATACATTTAATTTAGTATGAGATTAACAAGGACGTCACTTCGAACATCTGCTTTGAATACAAAATTTTGCACTTACTAAGAAATAAATATTATTCAAGATAGTTTTATTACTTTGTTTGGTTAATAAAGAGTTTCCTTTAATATCAGTACTAAGCTAAAATAACCTGTTAAAATAAGGAAACTAAAACCGTTCTACTAATCTCACACTAAATGTATGGGAGTGTTTAATGTCAAAATTTTGAGTACTTTTCGTTTGATTTTCAAAAAGTTATCGATGTCATTTTACTGATTAGGTAACGTACTTTCGATATCAGTTTAATTTTTTTGTTATCTGTAATAGTTACGTAATAATAGCCAGTTCACACTTAACGATTACACCTGTATAGTATAATCTTTTGATCATTGTTAAATAAGACACTTGTACTTGTCCACAGAATTATTATTATATTTCAATACACCCGACCGGTTTCGCTTATAAGTATTTTCTAGGGATTTATAAAATAAAATAAAAATAACTTAAATAATCACACAACAATGTTTACATGTTGCATGCGTGCGATAAATGTCAAATAATTTCGAGGGTATTTTTAATATTACAATGACAGAAAGCAAGAAACGATGGATTTAAATGCATCCTTGTTTGTTATTAGTATGGAAAGCTTAATTTTAATTTGAATAATCAAAACAGAGTTTAGTAGTGGAGTTGGTGAAAAAAGTGATGTCACATTGCAAATTTGATTTTCTGATTTGATTGTTGAGATAAAAATGAAGCTTTCCATACTAATAACAAACAACTTTGCATATAAATTCATCGTTACTTACTTTCTGTCATTATAATATTAAAAATGCCCTCGAATCTTTCATTTTATTTTATAAATCCCTAGAAAATGCTTATAAGTGAAACCGGTTGGGTGTTATAAAATATAATAATAATTCTGTGGGCAAGTACACCTATCTTATTTAAAAAAGATGTATAAGTTCCACCAGGTGCCGACAATCACAACCATCAACATTATCTTTTGACTTTATGAAAATATTGCGTCTAGGTTTTCCTCACCAATAATAACGTGGTTTCTAGTGACTTCAAAGTTTTCTTACAACACTTTAGAATTAAGAATAATACAATATTGTAGCAGAATCCTCCATCACCGAGTTGAAAAACACCACAATGAGGCCAAACTCCACGTTCGCCACAGAGCAAAAAAAGTCGTGGACAAGACACATACATAACGCAGTTCCGAACTTGTCACTAGCAGTCCGCAGTCTCACCAACAGAGGGCGTTAATCCGAACCCGGCACGCCCACTCCACTGTTATTATTGTTAGAATTAAACCCAGCTTTTTGCTGAAACAACAGCTGCCTTCCCATTCAAACTTGGGGCCCCGCATTTGTATGTAAATGAAACGTAATCTCAGTCTGTAGGTCGCAATCAGGGCCGTGTATCTGCGCCCTATGGGCCCCTAGTACATGTGAGAAGCAGACGCGTTATTCCGTCGTCAAGCCAAGTTTTGGCTGTTAATCTTTGCCCTCTGAGGGCTTAAGCCGCCCTAAACCTTTGTTTGGAACATTAATTTACACGGAGTCTTATGATGATTAACTATAAAAACGTTGTAAGGAGCCCCTTGTTTAATAAAGAGAGGATATTAACAATGGCGGCGGGAGGTGAGGTCGGGAACTAAACATGATTAAAAATATCAGCTAATTAGAACTTACCTGTAAGGCATAAAAAGTTACAAGGCTTTCTTTTACTAAGGTCTAAATGTAAGGGTATTAATTATTTTTTCGTTTCGACAGTAAAAGTCTATAGTACCTCAGAATGCTTCGCATTATTCTCTGTTATCTCAACAATACTGCAACAGTCACTATGAAATATATATAATATGGTAAAGTTGAGGACTAAAACTATGCCCAGAATGTGGCGAAAACTTGATTTCACTAAATTTTCTCTTTTGGATGATGCGATTTTTGAGAACACGTGATACTTCGATTGTTGTAACAGCCACGGCTCAGAGCGCGCTATTTTATACAATAATGAAACGTCATAGAGTTCAGTTCACTTGATGCAAAATGAAGTGCTCAATGTCAGGTAACTCTTAAGGTGAATACATAATCAAATTGCAAAATAAGACCTGTTTTAGAAGACCTCAAAGGCCTACTACCCCGGTCTACTCCTCTCATAAGGGGTATAAAAAATGTTTTTTTTTCTAGTTTTCATGAAATTGTAAGTTGAAAATAATATACATAGTGAATAATGTCACGCGAAGATGATTTGTTGGTTGTTGTGTAGACAAAGTATTGTGTGTAAATGATAAGACATCGAGGCAGCCTATTCGAAACAAACGAAATAACTCTCATTGTGCCACAGTTGCATAATACTATATTTTCATTAAATTAACTTTTTGAAGATGTTCTGTTGAAGCATTTGAGGCTGCATGGTAGAGATACCTTTGCGTAGCCCAAAGCAAATTAAGAAATTAAGCGGTATTATAATAAATACCGCGCATACAGCGCAGAATCGCGGTGTTATAGTATATATAACTGCCCTACGGCTCCGCCCGCGTTTATTCAATCTCTGCCCCGTTTTTGGATTGGCTGTTATTTCATGATCACCCCTTATAGCCTATACCTATATTCACGGGTTCACTATGATGGTAATAAAAATCCGCATCCCAATGTGTTGGGTGGTTTTAGAGTTAAAACGGAAAATACGTACAGACAGAACAGTACCTCAGTACAATACTCATTTCAAATATTCGAATATCGCGAAAATATTCAATGTACAGACACAACTTATTTACTACTTTATTATTAGTAAAGATAGATAACATCGGTTTTTAACATTTATCAACAACGTTTAAAACAATTTTTGATTCTGTTATTACCTAATTGTAGTATGAGAGTATATATAATATTATTACGAAACCGAAAAATATGTCATGCAAAAAGGGACCTGAAGGAATTGGGCAAATTAGAGTTTTCACTGACAAGTTTTAGAATTCGTTTTCATTCGGATAATGTTATCTCTTCAGGTCTCATTACGCATGACCACTCACATATTAAGAAATATTTTAATGAAGAAAAATAAAATAAAAATATATGCATACATCAGCTTTGTCTTTTTATAATTAACACAGAATATTTCAGGTATCTTTCACTATTCTTTATTCCTAGAAAAAAAAAACGACAGGCAATGAATTTGATTTTGAAAGCCAGATAACATTAAGAAACTCGAGTAAAAAATATTTGTACTACTTTAACAAATAAGGGAATCGCCTTCTCAATTCGTTATTATTTCATACAATGTAACGTATTCATAAATATTTTCTTAAAAAACCATAACAAAATTATGTTTATGGCGGTCAAATCAGCCCTCGTATTGTCTAACTCCAATATCTATCATTATAGCCATCGAAGGTGTCGTGATTGGCTAAAACTGATCTGTGATGTAATTTCTAGCCAATCATGGTGCATCTGAAGGCGATTGCGATGGATGTCGAAGTTAGACAATAACGCCCCTGCACTTTTTCCCTTAAAAGGTTATGTTGACGGAACGTGAAAATTGTTTTCTTACTTTCAACACACTTTTCGGGTAGAAAGTGTGCCCAATTTTGCCAGTTATACCTAAAGTGTTCGCGTCCTTTTTTGCTACGGCGTAGCAAGTGCTACGATTCCATTGTTTTACCGTTCTGTAGATTCGCTACGCCGTAGTACGAACGCAAATACCCTATAGGGGCAACGTATGTATTAAGGCGGACAATTGTGTGTTTAATGAAAGCAGTATTAGAATTTTTTTAATTCTTTCGCTGACATTGTAATTGAGTTTTAAGTGTTTTTAAGTATTCTGTTACAGAAAAAACACAGCCAAGAGCAAGTCGGTCTCGCACAATTGTGGTTCCGTACCAGTAAGCAGTAGACCAAATTAAATACCTATTTTTATTGAAAATTTTATATTTTTCGGCAACTATTTATTTAACACACACATGAGATGCATTACAGACACAAGTCCAATGCGTATAACATGGAAAACAAATTAAAAAAAAATCGTTAAAAATGTACATTAAAACCTAAATAAACTTAAATGCAAACGATCACTGCTCTAAGTATTTCACCACACGTGTGTGGATGTGGACTTGGTATTGCCTCTGGTTGATCTCTAGCCATACCATTAAGTAAGCGGAACATTGTTGAGTAACCTACATTTTAAATAACCTGCAAACCCAATAAATAGAAAATAAGCTTTAGAAACCTAAGAAATCAGGGGGTAAATGGTTATCATTAAGACAAACGACAAATAAAAATTATAATCCTTTTAGGTACCTTTTTTAAGTCTGGCGACCTGAGCATATCCAACGCGAGTGCCGAAATTATCCTATCTCTTACAGTGACGATTTACTGTATACTGCCCATCTTAATGTGCCATCCTGTAGACATTTTTTTTGCATTATTCAAATTATACGTTAATTTGAAAGCTTATACTAAAAAGCTGCTTAGAATAGATCTCATCTTTATTTTAGCCAAAATTACCATTTAAAAAACGAGTGAAATGTTTAATTTAATGACAAATTAAAAGCCCCAAGTCACTCAAAAAGCTATTCAAAGACAAAATAAATGGGTATTTTTTGACGCAAATGAGATGTCGTCTGGAGCTTAACCTTCAACCACCATTTAATTTACAAGCTAGATTTATTTGTGATGGCACAAAATCCGCCAGACAAAGAAATAACGAGAAGAAAGTCTTAAAAATTTGGACAACTGATCTTGAAACTATTTTACATTAAAGAAGTTTACAACTTCTACGAAGTAGGCTCAAAGAGGAATAAAGAAATGAAAACTGTCGCACGTTGTCAAAAAGCTCGACTTTGAAATGTGTTTACTATTTCATTATTCTATTTCGTAGCTGCTTGTCTATGCCAAAATTAACATACACTTTAAGGACATGTCCTGTATGGCGCTACCCGAGTGAAGTTCGCCTATTGGATAACACAATTAAGAATATCCTAGAGGAAATTTTAAATGTTAGTATCGACGAAAATCAGTGGCGCCAGGCGGCCCTGCCGATACGGCACGGTGGTCTTGGTATTCGCTGCGTAGAGGACACTGGTCTAGTAGCCTTCTTAGCCTCTGCACATGGGATCGTGGAACTTGTTACTCGCATACTTAGTAACAATGGTAACAGTTCACGGCTACCATTTGTAGATGAGGCTTTGAAGGAATGGTCTACTGTTTGCCCTGGACAAGTTCAACCAGACCATCCGGAGGTGCAAAGAGGCTGGGACGATATCTGAGCCAATTTCATAATAGAAGAGCTCAAACAAAAAAATTCAGGGGCAGAATTGCAAGACCAAAAGCCGTAACTAAACCTGAGTCCGGTGCCTGGCTTCACGCCCTTCCATCTCCACAGCTTGGTACTTTACTTGATAACGACCCCCTTCGTATTGCTGTGGCCCTGAGACTTGGTTGCCATGTTCGCGAGGAACATGCCTGCATCTGCAACTCTACAATCGACACAAAAGGTCACCACGGCCTGAGCTGTTTAAGATGTACAGGTAGATTCCCACGGCACCATGCCTTAAATGAAATCATCCGCCGGGCACTCGTCTCAGCCAACATCCCTTGCACCCTGGAGCCCCCTGGCCTTAGCCGGACAGACGGCAAGCGCCCAGATGGTCTCACCCTCGTTCCCTGGGAGAGAGGTAGATGTCTGCTGTGGGATGCAACTTGCGTCAGCACTTATGCTAGCTGTCATTTAACCTCCACAATCAGAACTGCAGGGTCTGCCGCTGAGAGTGCCGCTAGGCAAAAGCACATCAAATACAATGATCTGAAACAAAATTACATTTTTATTCCCACCGCATTTGAAACGACCGGCGTATGGAGTTCTGAGGCCAGGGCATTTCTAAAGGCACTCGGAAGAAAAATAAAAGACAGGTGCTAAGACCACCGCTCCATGTCGTACTTGGCGCAAAGGATTTCCCTAGCCATCCAACGCGGGAACGCGGCTAGCGTAATGGGGACCTTTGCGCCGGGTACGATGAGGGGCGGACTTTTTGATAGTTAGGGTTTTATTTCTAAGTTAATTTTATTTTTATAGCATAGGTTCTTCTTTTTCTTTTAGGATTTTTAGTTTATTATCTTCTGTTTAATTGTAAATAATAAATTAAGTAAATTTTTATCTAAAATTACAGTAAAAATTCAACAATACCTATTACATTCTTATATTAACGTATTGAACGACCCAATTGCGTTATTTTTGTTATTGAACAAATAATTTGTGTTTCAGATATTGAAAAAACATGTTTAAAACTTCTTTTAAATCAACGATATTCCATTTCGGACTCCTTATTACTTCAACGACCTTTTCTTTACACTAAAAAATAAAATAAACAATAAATTAAAAATATAATTAGCTAGATTTTTCCGTAAGTAATGCAGAAAATACTTTATATAAAGATCCTACAACATTATACGAGTATAAACAGTTTCAGAACTATCTGAAATAAGATGGCAGGCAGGCGGCGCATTATTCAGGCGTGCGAGTAAATATATAAAGATTTATTATCTAATAACATACGAAGTTAGGAAAGTGGAAGCCATTAGGGCAGTTCCCCACTGCGGGCCGTCGGCGAAGAGACGACGGGAGCTGAAATAGTGCTTTCATATTCAATATTCCGATGTTTTCGAAACAGGGGGTATGAAAGCCATTTTAAAATTGGCTTTTAGATAATAAACACTCTACGGGTGTGCCATACTGTAGCTGATTATAAAGGCTTTAGTTTTAGGTATAATGCTGTCAAAACTAAAAATTATTCATTGCAATATAGTACTTAACTGAACTTAATAATAGCTGAATTACATTGCGAAAAATTTACAGTACACTTAAAAGAAAGCCTATTAAATCAGTTACATTGTTGACTCATATATTTCTCTACCTACCTGCCATACGACCAGCCTTTTTTTCTAATGCTATCAAGAAACTTTTGCCAAGGATACAGAGAAGTACAAAGGCTTTTCCCCGAAAACAATCATAATGTTCAAAACTAGAGCTGTTTTGTGCTACATGAAAATTGTACGACTACCATGAAAAAGAAAGGTAAGCATAAAGTGTTATCGCCGCTTCTCATAACACAAAGCTCATATCATAACACAAGGGGTATCACCCGAAAATCTGTCAGAAAAAAATATGGCGTCCAAACTCTGACACTCGCTCTTACCGTTCATCCGTTCCATGGCACAAAGAAAATGTAATTACGTTGAAACACGGCTTGAGGACTAGACGCTTCGCCATAGTTTTTTAATAATAAAAAAAGCATCGCATCGCCACACAAGAGTACAAAATATAAAGCACAGACTTCACCCGCCGCGCCGCACAATTTATGACTATCAATTTTTGCGGCACGGTAGTGTGACAAATTGAAAAATAACGGACGAATTAAGTCGCCATTTGTGTTCCTGGGGACTGTGTTTTTAGTAAATTACGATCGGTTTAGTAGAATTGTTCGCACCGTGTCGGGCGCCAACTAAACTTTATAAGCGGAACGTATGAGCCGTAAAATTGTATGCTTGGCTACAAAACTTGGTTAGTGGGACAGTTACGGGAAAATGTGTTTATTTTTAGAGTTTTTAGGGTTCTGGTTAATGGAAAATCCGACATTTTTAGGATTTTTTGTCAGTACCTACTACAACTTCTGCCCCAATTAAACTGACATGATTTACATTTTTGATACAGCAAATATAGGGCCAATGGACCTGTTTTGTGTAGCTTGTTTCGCTCGCGCCACTGTCGAAGCTTGTCACTCTATGTCGTTCAGTGGCGCTTGTTAAAAAAAGAGGTCCATTTTGCAGTTGACGATAAAAGAGCGTACCGTATCCTACTTTGTTATATCAATGGATATAAATAGACGTTACTTGCTCGTATCTGTATTGACAGAACCCGTATGTACTGTACATTGTTTTAACTTCACCTTTGGACCTCTTAACGAAATTTGTTAGCTCAACGAGCCAAAATTCAAGCACGGTGCTATCATGGGACAGCCATGACGTTAGCAATCAAATAAAACTATATGTCACCTACGTGGGCCCGCCAGGGACCGTTCGGTCACCACCAGGCCTCATTGTGACGAAGGTGCATGCCATCCTGAATCCTGAGCAGGATCTTTGTTCACGTGACCTGTGTATTGATAGGGATTGAGGATATCGTGGGAGATGAATTATTGTGTCGCGCGTTGTCCTCGTTTATATTCATATGACAGATGTAAGTAAACAGGTTAAATTAAATGAAATTATAGGCTCCAAATCGTCTATTTCTTACACCCGGTATCTTAATATGGAGATAAATAGGTCAGCCCAATTTTCCTCAATAGTAACGAGTAATAGGTTTGTCTGCGTGGATTGAGGAGTTTGGTAGACATTCCCTAGGGCTTCTTTCTCCTAAATTAAATGAAGAGAACATTAACCGCTCGTCTGTTTAGTCTAGGATCTAAACAATATGATTCCATTATCATATTTTTCACGAACGCTGCCCAACTAAACAAGAAAAATACAGATTTTATCGTAAATGTTTGTAGTAATAGACTACTTCAAGAGTAGGGGTAGTTTATTTAGTAGGACTCCGGAATCTTAATCTTATGAGCAGAAACGGGCTAATTTTCTTATCCGAATTGCCGTTTGACAGTTGAAATCGTACGTTTTAAGCTGTCAAATGAATACGATTGTCATACACAATTATTGACCCTGAGCTTTTGAAGTTTTTGGGTGGACTGGAAGAATTAAGAGGATTTATTTTTAATATGACGGCCGTTTTACATCACATCTCTTACGGCGTTTGCTTTAGTATAATTTTCGTAATAAAATGGTATTTATATCATAGTTTAGTCCTATCTTTGCGATTTTATTGGAAGCAGTAAAATGCAAGCAATCTTATATCGAACGGCCGAATTATTAAGTTCAAATAGTGACATATAACATGTATTTTTTTCAAATGTAATTATAAAAATTCCGCGGTTTAAAATTAATTTGCAAAGAGACATTATCGTGATACCCCCTTAAATATTGACTTCTGCCGAGCCAAGTGGAAAGTGTAAGAAGTTATGCCAGTATGAGCAGTGCACAAAATCTCAAAAAATTATGAATGTCATTGTCTGACGAAACAACACTCAGGAATTCTTTCACATTCATAACAACTCTTTTTTACTCAGAACTTAGGAAGCATTTGAGAAATCAGACGTTTTAAATGTGTTTGTTTACAGTTGATTATTTTATTATACCCGCAAAATGTTATTATTGTTTAATTTATTAGTGGTACATACTCGTAAAATGTTTATGAGAAGAAGTTCAGGAGAGTATTTTGTTAGAAAGAATATTAGGTATAATATAGCAGAATATTTTTATTAAAACTAGTTTCGTAATAAAATTCAAATGCCGCTGAAAATAAAATATTTACATACAGGCTAGACAAAAGCCTGTGGTTGAACGGAAAGTACTCTAAATGTTAATGATAGCATATATTACTGAAAGAAAAAAAAGTACAAGTGTTTTTCAGTCAAAAAATAAACTGAAAGAAAACATACATATAGGAACTTGTCGCGACGAAACTTGATATTTAAGTTCACCAATCATGTGCACCTAATCATGTTATAGTCTCTAAACAAAATCTTATACATACGAAAACACTCCCTTGGACGAAGGTCTAGACAGCTCGAAACACTATAAAGAAAAAGGGGTTGCCTGCATACAAAAAATCTTTTTCAGCGAAAGTGGAGCCACGGACGTTAGAATAAACTGAATAAATAAATGATGATGTTTGTTTTTACGTAAATAATTTTAACAAACGGAGTTCCAATTTGAACAAACATTACACGGCCCATTATAATTTATACACCTAACTTAGTTTGAAATGGGTTGTGTCAAGTATCTAAACATCAAAATAGAAGGGAAAAAAGACGTGAACGACGGCAGAAACGGAACAACTTTAAAACCCTACATATTATGTTTTAATTAATAATGTCTCATGTAAAAATACAAACTAATCCTGGGGAAACGAAAAATAAAATCAGTAAAAAAAAGAGTCGCGTTTCTTTTATGGATACTTTTGTATTGATGTTTACAAAGTGTACACTTTTCTAACGGATCTTGATCAACGATATTTGTAACCTTGTAACTAAGGGGAATAACTTTAACAGAGAAAAGACAAGTCACTTTTGCAAACTTCAATATGTGCTTTATAATTAGATAACAATTTCAACAATGTTAGGATGGATGAAACACGTTGTGCTGAAAATATACATACTCGTGTCCATCCATCCATCCATCAGCCTGTTTCGTCCACTGCTGGACATAGGCCTTTCCAGGATTTCGCCACTCTCAAAATCAAATCAAAATCAAAATATTTATTTTGTAAAATAGAAACATAAAGTATACTTTCTACGAGTCAAAGTTAATCTTTACAATAAATATCTTTACAATAAAAAAATATAAAAAATAATATGTATATACTAATAAGGGAAATACATACAAAAATATTTAGGTTGGGCTACAAAAATTTAATTATACACCTACATAAAATAGAGAAATCTAGGAATAAAACTCTTGGCGGTCCTCCTGGAAGAAATGCCCATACTCACACACGCTGGGCAGGGGGGTTGGTGAGCGCGGTGCCGAAACCCTTGCACCAGTGACGCCGCTGCCCGTCACCAGTCTGTTTAGTATAAGGCCCGGCAATTGGGGATGGATATACCGCCATTCATCGGTCCCAGGCAATGCTGGGCCGCCTGCTTTTGCCTGAGAGCTGTTCTCTTACTCTCCCCCGAATAACTTCGGGAGGATTTGCGAGTAAGATGGTGGTACCTCCACAGTCGATCCCAGCATCAGGTGTATCACCTATACTCGTATATTACATTTGAATTATATATATAGGTATAGATATAAGCTTCTTGGTCCGGATACTTGCACACGCCAAAGGTATCTGCAGCTATGTATCTATTAGACACAGAAACTAGAATAGTGCAGAGACATTGATTGTAGAAGTTCGCAGGTCGTTCTGAAACTGTGTTAAGACTTGAGTAAGTTTATGTTGAACGCCCAAAACCGAGCTGTGATTCGAGCAACTTTTGGTAAACGACTAAAACTGAGTTGTTAAACGCTACGCAATCACAACCCGGCTGAAATAATAGTTCCGTATAATGGCTTCCTGTTTGAATTGTATAATTTTGAAGTCAAAATAGTGAGGTTTTTGTTTCAAGCATATCCATTTGCTTTTTAATTTAAAGATTAAAATTTCTTGACATAAACGAAAGCTCCTATATTATGTTTACATAACTGCGAATGGATAATATTTTCATTTCTATTTAAACTAAGAATCATTTTTGATCAAAGGCTATTGTTATTAAATTGTTCTTTTGTGCTATCTTATGAAGCACTCACCGCTCTGGAAACATTTAATATATTTCGTGAACACATAGCCTAAGATTTATTATTACGATGAACAAATAAATGTTGTTAAAAGTATTTTTGTTTTTTTTTTTAAACAAGTGCTACCTTTTCCATATTTTATTTCCTTTTTTTATTTACTACTAGCCTTTGCCCGCAGCTTCGACCGCGTTTATTCAATGTTTGCCCCGTTTTCGGCTTAGACGTTATTTTACTAACATCCCTTCTAGTCAACAGACCAGGGTCACTACAATGATAATAAAAAAAACTGGATCGAAATCTGTTGAGTAGTTCTCGAGTTAAAAGCGTATATTAAATCTTTGTTGTTATTTATCATCCAAGATATAAAAGTATAAAAAATATACTAGATACAAGTAGTGTGTACAAAAATTCATGACCTTTGATTAGAATAAATCGAGGGAAAATACATAACAGGTATCATAAAGCCGTGCTCAGAATTGATACTGATTATACTGAACCACTTCCATGGGAAAATGGTTGTAATTACGCCAAAAAAATCACTTGTCCATAGATAGGACGTGACGAGTCATTGTTACAAACACCGTGTAAAAGTCCCCCCCCCCCTCACCTCCATATTTTGATCTCTGTTTCTCACGTATATGAATCTTCTCCCAGGTACGCTGCAGATCGTGAAGAGTGAGGAAGAAGACCAGGGCAAGTTCGAGTGTGTGGCGGAAAACGCCATCGGCACCGAGTTCTCGAAGCCGACTTCTCTCTACGTGAAACGTGAGTACTTTATACTGCAACGTGCGACTACTTGATGGAACTGAAATCCATAACGAAGGCGTTGGATGGAGCGGTTGTGCGGGACTTGTGGGGCAATACTCCGAACTGCTTGCTCGAAAATTGTATGTACCTCCCGCGTCTCGCCCCGCAGGCCCCGCACAATTGCTCTGTCTGAGCGCTTTCGTTGGATGACTGTATGGATTTTTAAATTGTGCTATTAATTGTATTAGTTCCACAGTGGAACTTCCACTATATTTATTATACTACTAGCTTTTTCTCGCGGCTCCACCCACGTGTTATTCGGTTTAACGACATGCTTTTTCCCGGGATAAAAAGTAGCCTATGTGTTAAGTTAGGGTATAAGCTATGTCCATTCTAAATTTCATCCAAATCCGTTCAGCCGTTTCAGCGTGAAAGAGTAACAAACAAACACACACACACACAACACACACAAACTTTCGCATTTATAATATTAGTAGGAAGTAGGATTTGTGACTGGTTTCGTCAATTTTATGACATCGTTGGACTGAATGAAAAATTTATTTTTGAATAAAAATTGGCTTTTATAAAATCGCTAGATATCTGGTTAGATCAAATTGTTACAAAAATATTGAAAAATTCAATGGTCTAGGACAAGTACCTCGGTGGCAATTAGTAGCTTGCTTGACTTGATAACAAGACTGCGACAGGTACGAATCCTGGCCCAAGAATTTTTTCAAATTCATATCTTTAAAAATGCTTCTAATTGATCTTTTCTGATTTTCTGCACTCTAATAATAATATTTATCGCTAGATAAAATTCAAATCAGTTTTAAAGAAAAAAAACAACTTAATCCCAAATCGAAGCTCGAGAGAATATCAATAAGAAGTTTAAAACAGAAAAAGTATAAGACAGTTTAAATAGAGGGTTACAAAAGAATTTGTTTACCTACAGCAAATAAATGAATAAATTGCCGCAGTTTGTTCAAAGGTACCTCATAAACATTAAAAGAACAAAGTTGTATATTTTAATAACTGTGGATATCCTGATTATTGGAACAAAATCATTTAAGGTCTGTCATTTTATTTATATTTGCATCATCTTCCCCCTTAACGAAATAAACGCTTTAATACACTTTTACCCACTAGCTAGCGGATGATATTTATAGGTGAAGATATTTTTTATTCCATGTTTCTAGATGTACAGATAGCTATTAGGTATTAGGGATAGTATTGATATACTTTACAAACAATGAAAAATTAATCCTCCATCTTTATATTTTGAAAAAGTTAAGTCTGGGTCGCCAGTAAAGTTTATTTAGTCGGACTCAGTAAATTGATACAGTAAAGTTTCTTCTCCTTTTCTCTCTCTACGAGAACTGATTCAGTAATCAAGTTGAGACTGGATCGCTCCTAAAATAGAATGAGACGTCCGGCTCAATAGAATAACAATTGATTTTGTGGCTTCACCGTAACATGGGGCTCCATTTCCTATGTTTGTTGCTTTAAAATGTTATATCTCACATGATTTCGCCAGCAAACTTAATTTAAACATGAAACGTTTTGCTCAACTTCACTCAATTTATATGTTTATGTTTTTATTGCGAAATCCATCGCTTTGGAATACTCTAAATATTATTATTACGGTGCATTACAAACCAGAAAAGATAAATTAGAAACAAAGGTAAAGACAAGAATTTGAAAAGATCAAATAGTTACAAAAATATTCGGTGGACAAGAATGGTGGAAAAATTCAAGTACCTCGGTGGCGCAGTCGGTAGCGCGCTTGTCTTGATAATAAGAGGTCGCAGGTTCGAATCCTGGCCCGAGGAATTTTTTCAAATTCTTGTCTTTACATTTGTTTCTAATTTATCTTTTCCAGTTTGTAATGCACCCTGATAATAACAATTTATATGTGTATATAAAGCCGAATCAAGCGTAAAATGTATACAAATTAACCAATGCGTTTATATAAAAAGCCACGCTCAAAATTGTTTTAAAATGTGGCTGCATCAATCAGTTTTAGTACAGATATTCTATATCACGAAGTCCGTTTGTTCGGTTGTATAGTACCTGTACAGCTAGGCGCGTTTCATGTTTGTGGCGTATTTATCAAAGTGCGTGCGCATACACTACTACGATCATAGCCAAACGGATTTCGTAATATAAAAAATCGGTATTTTTTCTGAAATTTCCGCGCGACAGTTAACCTACACCACAGACAATTGATCATGAGTAATCCTCCATAAACTCGGATTCTTTTCTTTGACTTTTGGGTTGTGAACCTGTTAGGCTTTCGAGGAAAAATAAGCAAGGTTTCTTACTTTTAACCAGTTACCCGGAGACGCTTGCAGCCTGAGTAAGGGTTTTCTCCTTTGGTTGGAAAAAACAACTACCCATATACTCGTTATTAACTATCTCCTACGATATTTTCGAAGCACAAAGACGGGACAAAACCGAACCTTAGCAGGATTCAAGGCTCAAGTTGTGCGCGGTGCCAAAACCCTCGAACTAGTGACGCCGCTACCCGTCACCAGTCTGTTTATATAAACCGCTATGCAATGGTTAGATTGGTTAGGCCTCCTGGTTGTGCCTGTTTGGGAGCTGTCCTCTTACTCCCGCCCGAATGTCTTCGGGGAGGTTTGAGAATGAAGATGGTTGTACCTCCACAATCGAGCCCGGCACCAGCTCTTCCACCTGAATCTCAGCAGTCGCTATAAATAACAAACAACTGTAAACCGCTAGTTTTTATATTGCCCCTGCTCAAACTGAAGATGACACGCTCTGCAGAGTATAATAATCATGCGTAGGTCGAACCCCATTTGTTACTCACCGGGATTTGTACCCACGACCTTCGACTTAGTAGTCTGTAAGTCGACCGAAAGGCTCACCACAGACCACAACAAAGCTTCACTTCAGGGAGACCTCAAGTGGGTTAAATTTTGAACCAGAGGGTCTACCCGATACCTGGAAACTTCTTGTTCTTTGATGGAAGTTCGTTTATGGGACGATTTTGATTTATTCAACCAAATCGATACTAGGGATTTCTTTACAAAGCGTAATGATTTTAACGCTAAAATCGCGAAATACAATTTTGGTCTGGACATACTGTCTTTCTTGTCGTCTCAAGCTTGCCAAGTATAACATTTAAAAATAAATTAATATTGTCTTAATTTTCTCGTGTATAATTACGACTATATAAATCAAAGTCACATAAATAGGTATTGAAAATGGGCAGTTTTTCAGTTAAAAACGTGAACCTTTTAGCGAAGCTTCTGCCCGCCCGCTGAATAGCTCAAGAATACCTAAGTCGACCTTATACCTGTAACAATGAGCATACGAAAAAAAACCCTCGCTTTTTGAATATACATACGTCTGTGGTCTAGTGGTTCCAATGTCTGATCGTCTCTAAGTGTAGTAGTTCGAACGTCGTGACCACTTATCTGGAGTACGCTAGTTTAAATCCTGTAAAACCTTATCTACATTATAAAGGGAACATATGTGCAAAATTTCAGCTTTCTAGATCTAAGGGTTTGGGCTAGGCGTTGATGAGTCAGACAGGACTTCCCTAAATATAACTAGTATATACGATAATCTAAAACATAACAAAACGTTTTAATTTTGTAAATTGTTATTTTTTTCATATCACACTATTGTGGGTAGATACTTTATTTATTTTAATGAACTTGAATAAAAGTATATACATATACATCTTACAATAAAAACTTAAATAAACCAATTACCTACAAATAAATAATGATCTTAAATATAACTGAATAAATCTAAAAGCTATAGATAAAAAACTGGGTCCAGGTCGCTGCCCCTCGATAGGGTGTCCAGAATGCTGGCTACATTACCTCTGGATGGCCAGACTAATTGTTTATTAAATTGTAATTAAATTTCATTCATAAAAAACAGAATTATCCAATCTCTTCTTGACTCACCGCTCTACTTGGACACGCAATTTTTCAGATTAGTTTGTTTCTTTCGTTACATATGCTTGGCATAAATTGGCCCAATGCGCCTTGACTGTGAACGCAGTAGTAATATTCAAAAACATATTTGCAAAGCTTAGCGAAAAAAAATTATGAGCTGGCTAGTAGGCATGACATGTAGTAGCCTGAATGTGGATGACGTCATAATCTTGGCTCGTTCGTATTAATATTCAGAAACATATTTGCTAAGATAACGTCAGCAAGTAGCGCCATATTGCTTCGAAACACGTAGACAACTTGTTTGCTCTATGTTACCTACGCTGTATGTAACATTACGACAGCCTTGTTTAGGATTCCGCCAAAAGAAAACCGTTTTAGCGAGAAAATAAAATGGCTAGTTGGCACGTAGTGGTGTAAATGTGGATGACGTCATAATATTCTTGGGTCTTCCGTACAAAACCTGTAAGTGCACGCCATTCATGATCTTCGGTTCTGTAAACGACGACACATGCACACAAATTCCTCCTTTTTCTATATGTCATCATCAAAGTTGTTCCGCATGGCCTCCACGTTCTTGAGTTATGACGAAGATAGACAGACACCGAATAGTTATAAGGGTTTCTTTTCTTATGAGCCCGGTAGTCGGCGGCTTGAAGTCAGTCGCGCACGGGGTCACTATGCTTGCTATTTCATTCTACATTCAACTTTGGATTATAGAGCACTGACTGACTGTTATTGGTTGGCTCGAACGTTCATTTCCCGAGTTCGGTACTAACCGAACACGCTGTGAGAGGCAAGCTAATACGAGACAAAATTAATGTCATTTAAAAAATATACTATGCTGTGAACCTAAAATTATTTGATTTGTTGTATCGCTTCTAGGACATTACGGTACATAAACATTCATCAAAGTATGTGTAAAATCCAGGACTTTTATACGCTTGTAACTTTTGTATGTATTTGATTTTGACAAATGTTTTAGGTTCAAGTCATGGACATTGTATGGGACATGTTGAAAAAGAAAAAATAATAAGCAAGTACCTATACATAAGGATATTATCAGCAAACTGCGCTAGTATGGGAGTTCAGGCGAATAGAGTGCCCTTAAGGTGAATGTATACTCAGCACCCTGAAATTTAGACCTATCTTGAAAAGTCTACTTACTCCTCCTGCACAGGTGGTCCAAACACTTGAAAATAAAATAACTAAAATAAAATTACATATTTAATATAAAAATAAACTTTTCTTTTGGCAAAAACAAATCAAAAGTTCCCTATGATTTACGCAAGAATTTTCTTACTCCTTCCGAATGCTTGAAGCGATTTTAATGATATACTAAAGACAATTTATAGATCTACAAAACTATTGTTCAACATTTTTTTTTTTTTCAGTTCATCGCGTAAATGTGAAAAGTATTATTTTCTCCTATTTTGCGGAGACGCATCGATCGTCGTAACAGCCACTTTGCAATACGCTCTGGTATGAATGTTATATCAATGTCGTTTCCGTCGATTTTTGTAGTGACACAAATCAAATCAAATAATTTATTCTGCAAAATAAATACAATAAAGTATACTTTTTACAAAAAAACAATAGAACATGTAAAAAAAATTGTTTAGGATGACTCTTGTCTTCACCAAATCGAGTTGCTAATTTAGCGTAGGTATGCTCCTTAAGGCGACGCCACGGAATTTTGGCGACATGGATCTCCATTTTTCTCAGCAATAAAAAAACATATGTCATTACCAATTTATATACTAAATTAAGCATTTCATTGACATCATTTTGCCCGAAGATTTAGTTGATTGATTAATTTTCATAGCAGAGAAAAAAATATTTAGAAAATCTCTTTTAAAACAGAGATTTCTATTTCACTGACAAACGGGAGCGAATGAAAACTCCAATTTTTTTATTCAAATTAGTCTACAAATACACTTCAATATCGCCGATTGGATTTATTAAATTACTTATATTTGTGATTTTAAATGAAAAATACTGTTTTGCCGCATACGACCTTACGGCATAAGCTAGTTCGTGAGCGCATATATGTATGGAGTAAGTCCCCCTCACTTCACTCCCCTAAGGCGCCGATTTGAAATTGAAAGTTTATCAATGCCTCGCCTTAACTGACCTAAAAAAATATTGTAGGTATTCGTCAAAACCGAAAACCCTTGTAGCAAGCAATGGGTCCTAATCAGTGTGTCATCATTCCGACCATCGATTGCAATAAAACTGTAAAAAATGTTAAATCAGCTCAGTGCTAAATTATAAAAGGTGTGCCTCAAGGTAGCATTTTGGGCCCAACCCTTTTTCTCTTGTATGTGAACCATCTACCCTACTTAATTCAAAGCAAGGTTATTATGTTCGCAGATGATGTGTCTGTTTTCTTTCAAATTTTTGCGTTCTGATGATAACAGTAGTCTGTCAAACGTAATAACTTCATGTATAGGTACAATTGTAGAGTGGTTCCGTACAAATGTTACAAAGACCCAGATGTTATATTTCCATAATTATAATACTCAAAATCTAGAGCTTAGCGTGAATATAAATAATAACATAATAGAATCAGTTCCATTTGCAAAGTTTTTGGGAATCTGCACAGACGAAAATCTCAATTGGAAGAAGCACATTGATGTTCTTGCAAACAAGCTAAGTAGTTTTTGTTATGCTTTTAAGTCCTTGGAAAAAATAAGCACACAGAAGACTGTTCTGCAGGCATATTTTGCATATTTCCAGTCAAGAGTTTTATATGGTCTTTCAATATGGGGAGGTTGCGCTGATATTGAAAGGATATTTAAACTGCAAAAGAGGTGCATCCGTATTATATGCGGACTCAAATTTAGCATGGATTCGTGTAAGCCTCATTTCATTTAATTAAAATTACATACCCTAACAGCTCTGTAGGTAATGGAACTGTGTAAGCTTGTTAAGCGCTATCCCAACAAAATTCCCCCCCGGCCTCCAGGCCCGAGTGTGAGACTCCAGGAGCGCTTTGAGTATGACCTCGAGGTGTCCACTTGTAAAACGTCTACATATTCTTAGACTTCAAAACTCGCTGCTATTAAGGTTTTCAATAGTTTACCTATCGCCATTAAAGGCCTTTCTGGGAATAATTTTTTTATTGCTCTCAAAAGATACCTCGCTACATGTTGCCCTTAATATTTGAAAGAATTGTATAAATTTAATAAAGACTGCAAAGATAAATTACTGCCAGAATTATATTAATGTTTTTAATTACTTATTTTGTTGACATTTCTCGTGCCTTATTTTTATCTCTCGACGAAAACTTAAACTGACATTTAAATAAATATACCTACTTGACATTTTTAGATTGTATAATTTTTTTGTAAATATGAACATGTGATTTTTTTTCTACTTTATTTTTGTTGTACGTTACTTAAATAAAATTGCTGCACCTTATTATGGGTAAAGTCATATTGTTTCTACATGACATTTATTGTAAATATATTAAGACCTACTATGACATGTGATTTATTGCAATAAACTGAATTGAATTGAATTGAAGCCTACATATTGTACGTGCGTGGTCTAACTGCGGCATAACTTACTCATCAAGTGAAAAACTTTTCAAAATCTCTCGGCTTAAACTCTTAATTTTATTTCAATACGAAAAATTTGTGTTAATTTCAAAACAACCTACAACCGCTTGCTAAGGTTTGCTTTACATAAGTAAATGCATTGAAATAAATATTTATCAAAGTTTCAGTACCCTAATATAACTCAGTATACAACTTTGTACCCAAAAATAACTTCTTAAACCAAAACCGTAGGTAATTAAATTTGCTTACAGCCTACGAGATGTCGGTCTCTAAGGCTAAAACTCTTCATCCGATGGTCTTCTCTTGAATATAATATTAGAAACAAGTTATGAGGAATAAACTGAAGATAATCTGTGGCCTCAGGGGGGCACGCTCTTAGGTTGTCTGTGATCCTTAAGGCAAGCACTGGTTTATGTATTAGACATTAACACACTTTTGGTCATGTGCGCACAGCAGCGATAAGTTGCTGCGATTCTTATAATAATATGAAATTAAAAATTATTAGAGATTTTGAAGTTATCAACTGTTTTAAGAATTTGAAGAAACCTGGTTGTCAGGAATAAATCGTTTCAAGTGACAAGGCTGCCAATTGTAACTCTTTTAACTTATTGGTATAGTTATTTGCAAATTATTTACTTGTTCAAAATAAAATAAAAAAAAATTAAATAACATAATTAGCTATATAAAATAAATAACTAAACTATCTTAATACAAACAATAAATAATACACTCAGAAAAAATAATAGTTATTTTGTGTTTTGGTGCATAACAAATAATATTTATGTTTATGAATGAAAAAGAACTAAGCCTACAAATTTATTTTCTATCGACACCATTCCGAGCAACGAAAAAGTACAAAAAGCCATCAAAGTAAAATAGGTCACATTTTTTACAAACGTGACACGAAACTTATTGCACGTCCCAGAACCGTATGACAAGGTCATTAAGGTTATTTTCGGTCGTACATAATAGCTTGACATAGCGGCCACGGAGTCAGACGGTGGAGAATGACATGGAGTCACGCCACAACCGTCATTTCAGCGACTACCTGTAGACACATAAACATTACCCTGTTGTTACCAGGTGTACTGTTGGGAATTTTCTGTTCTATTGTTGAGGTTCTGTCCAGTTAAGGAAACCGCGTATAGCCATTAAAAACGGACGACAAAGGGAAGCATAGAAAATATCGTAGTTGCTTATGAAATTTAGACAACTGTTTAAAGTTGCAATAAAACTGTCGATATCTCGACCCGTCAACTGTTATAATTGTAATGATTATTTGTAGTTATGATGGTAACTAATGAAGAAACGTGTCGAAAAAACTTTTGAAGTATTTCTTATTCACACCCTCACCAATTGCCGGTGACGAGAACAGACTGAACTGAACTGAACAGAACAGACTGGTGACGGGCAGCGGCGTCACTGGTGCAAGGGTTTCGGCACCGCGCTTACCAACCCGACTGCCCAGCGTGTGTGAGAATGGGCATTTCTTCCAGGAGGACCGCCAAGAGTGGTGAAATCCTGGAAAGGCCTTTGTCCAACAGTGGACGAAACAGGCTGATGGATGGATGGACACCCTGACTACCCGAAATATATGATTATTAAACATTTTTCTAAGATGGAAAGGAAACGAAGGCCTATTTATAACATTCTGACATTCTATTCCAAAAAGAGGTTTACTTTAAGACAAGTTCAGGTCAAAGTTGTTCAGTGGTAATCTTCAAGTTTCATCAATTTCTAGAAGGGGATTCAATCAAAGCAAAATACTGTCGATCATGTAGCAAAACCTTAAAGAGCTCGAAAAAAATCTTGATGGAAAAATTATTTGAAACCACTAAGAAGCCATAACCGCTCAGTAAATTGCGTTTCATTAAAAGTTTAACCTACAGTTTCTGAAGCTCAGAAATTCACTCACACTGTTTATTCAACGGCCAAAAAATATTTTACGTGAAATACTGTGATGCAGTGGCGTGCATATGACTTTTTGCTGGAAATGTAATGAGAAAGTCAAGTTTGACAATAAAAAAAATACGAAAACATTTCAATGTCACTTTGAAAAACATTATTTGTATGACGCCAGGATAGGCACTGCCTACCCCAGAGTAAATGATTTCATACAAAAAAAAATATTCAAATTTGTTTTTATTATTTTTCACCTTTTTATCGTCAAACTTGACCTTCTCATTGCTTTTCCAGCAAAAAGTTCTATGCACGCCACTGTATGATGGATAATGAGTTATATGTCAGTTTGACGAATTATATTTTCTGTTCTTCGGATCAGGTTTATCTGTAAATGCCGATCGTTGTATTAATATGTTTACCAAAATAATTAAATTAAATAAATTTATATCGACTTGCAAAAGCTTTGTTTTCTATTACTGTACAAGTAAAAATACACTCTATAAGTAGGGCCCGAATATATCTTAATTTTCTTATAAAGTGTATTTTTACTTGTATATACCGGGGGTTAATAGACTGGAAATAAAATGGTATATAAAGGAAAAGAAAACGAAGCTTTTACCAGAAGTAAGTAATTTATTAAAGAACTAACGCCTAAACGCTAATAGTAAAGTGTTTTGGCCAAATTTGGCTTCCATTCATTAGTCCAGAATTAACATTGATCTAAATACAGGAACTAGGGATCCCATACGATCCGAAGACGGAAAATCCACCGAACGTACGTCGATTGAGCCTCGAACGGTTGTGCTTTGAACCAGTTTTCTACTGACCCGAGAAAGTGATCGATACTCACGATCACTTAGAGTCAGTGCAGGAATATCATTCACCAAGTCTAAAGTACCAAAATAGTAGTTTATCTAACCTCATATCGTAAAATCCTCATTACGAACTCAAAACTACTGGCATAATGAAAAATATTTTTCATGGACGTCTCTAAAAAATTAAATAATTAAATTATAGTATAGGTCTCCGAACAACATAATGCTATAAAAAAACTTTTTCTGAGATTACAGTACATGTGATACTAACTAGGAAGGCAAAGGGAAATTAGCCCATGCAGCCATGTCTGAGGTTTAATATCAAATACCAATGAGGTTTTTACATACAAAATAGTAACGAGGTTACAGTTCAAATTTATTTTCGGCCAGGTATTGTCTATGGCTTACGGCGCGTTGGACTCGGTCTGTCAATGGATGAACTGTTTGTTGCGCCATAGTTTTCGAGGAAATGTATTTACTTACGGTGGTTTTATGGGTCAAAATAATTATTTTGCCTTAAAATTACTGAAAGCGGGGATGGTGATGAATGATATTGACTCCACCTGACATTCTGGAAATAACGACGGAAATTACGAACACTTTCAGAACAAGCTTTTACAAGAATAATCAAAAATGGCTGACGACAAATTTGCAAAAATTATGAGAACAGGTTACCTAGTAGTCATGAGTTTAGATAAAGTAATGTATGAAACTATTCACAACTAGGTATTAAAACACACGTGTTCTATTAAAAAACTCGCCTTCGGCTCGTTTTTTAAACTGCCACTCATGTTTTTAATAACCTTTTTATGTACCAGTTTCATAAACTACTATTATGAAACTGGTACATAAAGAGGTTATTAAAATACGAGTGCGAGTTTAAAAAACGAAACGCAGGCGAAAATGTTTGCACTATTTTTGAGTTCATAATGGGGATTTTACGATATGAGGTAATGTATTTTGTGCAACTGTAACATAATAACACGAGCACGAGTGGAGTAACCATAGAGATTTTCTCTAAGGGAGTGACCCAATGGCTATTTATACTTTATCCACGAAAATTAAATGCCTACTGCTGCAGGGTCGTCAATTTATTTTGCCACGATGCGGCTAACGGCGCGCGGCCACAAAATACCTACCTATCTATTTTGTAGCGCGGTGTACGCAAGCGCGACTGCGGAGCGCAGCTGACCCTAGTCACACCGCCAGAAACCGCCTGAGATATTGTCGTTGTACATGTCTGTGAAAATAGCTCTAGTTTGTTTTTACTATGTCAAAAGTTTCATCTTCGCGTGTCATTATTTATAATCTATCCAACGAACAACTTCATGAAAAATAATAAAAACAAATCGAGGGTTTTTTTTTCATTTGATTCTTTATAGGCAAGGATCTTTGTTCAGCCTAATTGTCAGCAATTTAGTTATTGAAGTTCTGTGGAAGCATTCTAAGATGTGTGGCAGATATACCTTTACCTTGCCTAAGCTAAAGCAAAAGGAGGAATATTGGTCGCTGATTGATAACAAACATTGATTTTTAACATCGGACAAACAATGTATTGTAATTTATTGTAGTATTGAAATAGATAAATTGTATTAAAACGTAACGTTAGTTACGGCAGTGCGTAACAAAATCGTTCTGGAACCAGAAGTCAACAACTTTTAATCATGTTTCTTCCAAGTTTCTAAGCAAACCTAGCGGATTTACCTCGGTGTTGGTTTAAGCCTTGGTTTATTTACTTGGACATAATTTGAACTGATAAATTCTGCTTATTAATCGGTTTTCTCGGAACAGTTTAAATGTTGAAAACTGATTGGGTAAAGTTAGAAGAAACTTAGATACCCCTACAACCATCAACCTTTTTTTAATCAATAGATAATTTAATCTCAAGTATCTACAAAATTTATTGAGTACAGCCCGAAGAAATTAATTTAGGACCTAGCATGGTTTCCTTTAGTCTGCCGGGGTACACCGTCTCTCTCTCTCCCTCTCTTAGATTGAGACCAACCCTAAATTTGTCTGCTTGTATGTATGTCAGTCTGTCTGTCTGTTCCATTTTAACTCATCGTATAGAATTTTACCAAGTTACAGACCTGGGCAAATCTATACTAAATGATACCAAAGTAGCAAAATAATCGTGTCTGTACATTTATTATTTTTGCGAAATTTTAAATAAAATTAGGCGTTAACCACAATTTTAGAAATTTTGTCTGTTTGTTTGTGTGTATGTTGCCTTTTAACTCGGTAATCCTCGAGACTATCAAGAGTTCAAATTACTAAGAGCTCGAGTTAAAAAGCTAGAAAAAGAAAACTATAAATCCTATATTAATTTTGCTGAAGAAAACATTAAGAAACCTCCAAATTATTTTTGGTCGTTTATAAAGTCTAAATCTTTCCATAATGCCATTCCGGATAAAGTAATTTATGAACATAAAAGCTCCGACAGTGGCCAGAGTATCTGTGGTTTATTTAATGAATATTTTCAATCGGTTTTTGTGAATTCTGACAATTTTAGGGATGTTTTTGATAATAACCCTAGTGGTGGTGTTGATGTATCTAGCATTAATATTAACCAGAACCTTATATTAAAACATTTAGAGGACATTGATATTACTAAGAGTGCTGGTTATGATAACGTACATCCTTATCTAATAGTAAAATGTGCTAAGGCGCTCAGTCTCCCGCTGTCTATTATTTTCCATAAATCCATTAAAGAAGGTTGTTTTCCCGACATTTGAAAAATGGCCCTTGTAACACCTATTTTTAAAGGGGGTAATAAATCATCTGTGACACATTACAGACCCATTTCTAAACTATCAATTTTTGGTAAAGTCCTAGAAAAAATAGTTACACGGAAGATCGCAGCCAGTGTCCATCAGCAGATCCTACCTCAGCAGCATGGCTTTATGAAAGGCAGAAGTGTAGAGACTAACCTATTGAGTTTTACAGACTTTGTTATTAAGGCTCTTGAGGATGGTCACCAAGTTGATGCCGTGTATACCGATTTTTCTAAAGCTTTCGATAAAATTAATCATAAAATTCTTATGTCTAATCTATTAAACATTGGTATACACGGTGATCTCCTAAGGTGGATAAAGTCCTATATTGAAAAGCGTTCCCAAGTTTCATTTGTTGTGACAAATAAATAATACATTTCGTATGTATTATTAAAGATTGTTTATGAATGAGCTACTGTATGATTGTTTCTTTTTTATGGTTCTTTAGGTTTGTTTGTGTTTTTATTGATTTACTTTATCTGTGTTGTAACTGTTTGTCAACCTGAATAAATAAATAACTCGAGAACCACTCAACGGATTTGAAGGTGGTTTTTTTATTATCATCGTAGGTACACCAGGGTGGTCAACATATGGGCTATGGGGCAGAGAGCGGCGGACGAAAGGCTAGAAAACCGAAAAAAAAGCGGCGGAGGGGAGGAAGCGCATAGTGGCGAAATTAGTATAAATTACGAATAGTATGCCAATATCGATAAACTCGTAGCAGCATAAAATAAAGTAAACCTCGACACACATTTATAACTTGTTTATTCTTTGTATCTTTAAGATAGAGCTGAAACTAAAAACGTTAAAAAATGCCAATCTTTATCTACGTTTTTTGTAAGATAAACCTAAACTTTGATTTTTTTTTTTATTATTTTCCCTGATAGAGGTTAGAGTAACACGTATTCTGTAAAAATGTCAACTGGCTACCTATTATGGTTAAAGCTGTAGGCCCCTGTGACAGACAGACAGTGGGGGCTTACTGGTCCCGTTTGGCATCATTTGGGTATAAACAACACTAAAAATCGGGCGAGAGCAATGATTCGATACCGCACAAGGGCAAAATACTACTGTTATTACACTAATATTATCAATGCGAAAGTTTGTGTGTGTGTGTGTGTGTGTGTGTGTGTGTGTGTGTGTGTGTGTGTGTATGTTTCTTTGTTATTCTTTCACGCTAAAACGGCTGGACGGATTCGGATTAAATTTAGAATGGATATAGCTTATACCCTAACTTAACACATAGGCTACTTTTTATCCCGGAAAAAAGCATGTCGTAAAACCGAATAACACGCGGGCGGAGATGCGGGCAAAGGCTAGTACAAAATAAAGATGAAACTGAGTAAATTTTCTAATACTCGTAAAAAAAACTATGAATTATTTACTGTCTTACCTTTTTTATTTTATTTACCTTTGAAAGAAGACAAAGACATCACAGGACTACACAGCGACAGTGCCTCTGATAGTTCTTTGCGCTAGTATCACAATGAGGCCATTCTGCACGAGATGCCGCTTTATTGTTATTGCGGGTCCCGCGAACCTCGATCAATGTCGACGCACTCGACAGTTCCTTTACGAAGAGATTTCACCATGTTACTTATTTTGTGCGGTTCCCTTTTGGATACAGACATTAAATTATAAATATTATTGATAACAATTCATTTCATTGCTAGCCTTTCTCCGCTCGCGTGTATTCAATCTTTGTTTTATGCTTCGGCGTTATTTCATGAACACCCCTTATAGTCTTTGTGTTGACCGGGTCACTACGATGATAATAAAAAAAACGCATCCAAATCCGTTAAGTGGTTCTCGAGTTAAAAGCATTTGTTAGATTTTTGCCCCGTTTTCGGCTTGAGCGTTATTTGAACAGCCCTTATCTTAAAGCCTATGTGTTGGCCAGGGTCACTATAGTGATAATGAAAAAAAACCGCCTCCAAATCCTTTGAGTGGTTTTTTTATGACTTTATTGTTGTTAGCCTTTTGGCCTTTACGGCTTTGCCTTAAGGGTGAGGGGTAACAGAGCGTACCCAGCCTCAAAAGGAGTACCTAGCCTCAAAAGGGGTACCCAGCCTCAAAGGGTGGTTCTTGAGTTAAAACATACATATATAACGTGAAACTTAAGTCATTTTGTTAACGAAAACTGGTGATAGTACTTGTCCATATGAACAACATTTATTATGGAGCCAACCCTGAAATCGTGAAAAAAATATCAGCTGTTTTATAGAAAAGTTAAATACCTACTCGACCCAAATGTATGAAACAGCTGATATTTTTTTCACGATTTCAGTAGTAAAAGTTGTTCATATGGACGAGTACTATCACCAGTTTTCGTTAGCAAAATGACTTAAATTTCACGTTATATAAGGTGACTTTAATTTATACAGCCAAACTCATCCTTGAGGCTTGGTAACTGATCAGTTACACGGATCGATAACACTTTTTGCAGATTTCGCAAAATAAAATCTTGACATTCCATAGTAATTAATTCGGAGCTGGGCTTGCGTTTGTAAGGAACACGAAGAGAATAATTATGAACTTCACAAAAAGGGTCATTGCACCTTGTTACTGAGCACTTACTGAGTTTTCAGTAAGAATTTGGCTGCATAAATTAAAGTCACCTTATATACAGACAGACAAAACTCTAAAAATTGTTCAAGAATTGTTGTTTCGGCCTCAGTACAACACCAATAAAATCCATTTCATTAATTATCTTGCGAAAATACTTTTATTGCTACTTTATTATTAGTATAGATGTGTGTTAATCGATAAATTGCTTAGACAACTGTGATGGAGAATTTTAACCATCTTCTTTTGTACTAAATTAAAAAAGAAAATTGCTCTTTTTTGCTACAAATTAACACACAGGAATCGGTTAATATTCCTTGTGTACCTTCCGCAATAACTTTTCCTTCAACAAAATTAAACTCGACTATTTTAGTTAAAAAAACAAATCTAATTTATGAAAAGGCTTAATAAAAAGTAATAACCGTCCGCTTCAAAATAAAAATAACAGTTTTATTCGCGGCCTAAAGACTTACCTTCGTGAATGGTACAGCTACCACCTTAGCGCTCTTTCCGCTAAATCGAGCTAGTATTTTACCTTTGTACGAGCGAATAATTATACTATTATATAATTATTATATTTGATAATTACTTCATTGTGACTCTGTGTAACTATCTTTCTATCGAAACTTTCATTTACCCGTCTTTTGAAATTTGCTAAAACATTCGAAGAACAAAGACAATGCAGCGCGTTCGTGCCCTATTGAAGTAGATGGGTTGATATGATTTAGTTATGTAGTTTTAGTAAATTATGACATTCTATTCATAATCTTTATACAAAATATATAAAAATTACATCGTCACGACATGAATCCCCGATGGGGTGTCAGATGTGTTAACAAGTGTGGACTGCGACGATCATTACGTCCCGCTTGATGGCTAGTGAGTCCTATTGTCGTACTTCGGGCACAAAAATAGAAGCATGCAGTCCGAACACTAAAGAATTTGAACCTGTGACTACCCTCCAGCTTAGTAGTCGAACCACTACACCACAGAGGCGGTATCTTTAAACATGTTGCAGTATTTTAGTTCAGCCCTTGCCTGTAGCGCTTTTCACTTAGCGCTTCTAATCTGAAGTGGATGCCCTGTTGGATGAGATTTTTATTCCCGCTCGAAACTCCAATCCGTTTGTTCAGCGTCCCGTCCACTCTTTGTCTTGAAAGGGGATTATTATTCGTTTCAAACCATCTAATAAAATGTACTCATTATACTATACTTACGTATAATTTTCTTGAAATAATTGTTCATTCCATTTTATCGAAATGCTTTAGTTTTATTTTGTCATCTTTTTAGGGTTCGTTACCTCAAAAAGAAAAAAATGGAACCCTTATAGGATCACTTTGTTGTCCGTCTGTCTGTCTATCTATCCGTCCATCTGTCTGTCAAGACCCTTTATCTCGGGAACGCGTGGCGGTATCGAGATGAAATTAAAACCATATACTCAGGTCTACGGGCCCTTAAAGCTGTGAAAAAATCAAACGTCTAAGTTAAGAGGATATGTCACGCTTGCAAAGGTCACTGTTACTCCATGCGGAACGCCCCGCAGTGCGAGAGAGCGGATTCCGGAAAAAATAGCAAAGCATCGATTTTAAATATTATATTTAAATTTAAATAGGCTATACACTTAAACTATAAAAATAAAAACTAAATAATCCTAATACCTACTTAAATATAAAATAAAACTAAACATATACCTATACAAATAAATAAAAATACCTACATAAAATGAACTAAAACAGCTATCAAAATTTCCATCTAAGAAAATTTAGATATCATTAAAATATATCTAATAAAATATCGTTCAGGTCTGTATGTCATTCCTATTTGTCATACTATGAAAAAAAGTGTAGAAGAAGACCTCATTTCAATAATTATTTCTATCGAGCGAAAGTTACGCAATCGCATTTCTGTACTGAAGAAAACTAGAAAAAGGTTCCGAGATTTATACACTGATTTATCAAATTAGTGGCTTCATCTGAAAAGCAGGTAAACCACTTCAAAAAGTACCATTTTTATCGAAAGAGATACGGCCGTTTTTACCGAAAAAAAACGTAAATTTCGACATTCTCAAGGGAATCAAAATTTATAGGATATTTTCCGTTGACTTAGAACTATGAAAATTGGTAAGTAATACCCTCTTACTACAAGTAGATATGAGGAGAAATCTGAAAACTATAAATTTGTAATTAAATAATGAAAAATATAGTCTTTAACGGAACCCTCGATGGGCGAGTCCGACTCGCACTATGAGAAATCTGAAAACTATACATTTGTAATGAAATAATAAAAAATATAGTCTTTATCGGAACCCTCGATGGGCGAGTCCGACTCGCACTTGTCCGGTTTTTTTCTCTCTAAGCCCTTCCTATTATGTACAGTGCAGCCCGCATCAAGCTATACACATTGAGTATAAGCTGACCTCTCATTGTACGGGAAGCCTATACGATGAGAGGTCAGCTTATACTGAAAGTGTTTAGCTTGATGTGGGCTCCACTGTACATAATCATAAAAAACATTTAAAATTACTATTTGTTTCAAAATACAAAAATGCTTCGCAGGCGAAGCAGGAATAAAGATTTATTACCTTCAGCATGTCACATCGAATCGTCGCAGAATCACCCTAGACTGACTCCCGGCTCATACCATTACTAAAATGAAATCATAATATATTTCATTGGTAGAATAACAGATATTGCCACTGCTGCCCCAGCACCATGTAACTTAGTTCGCTAACGGAACTTGTTTTGCGAACTGCAACACCAGTACCAAAAACATTTTGGTAAAATTAATCACTTTTCTGCTTTTAAACAGTACACACTACATGCAGTAATCGTTCCTAGAAGTTTACTAAACTTTGTTAAGACATTTGACAAAATATATCCATCAGCAAGTTACAAGTTACTCTATGATTAGATTAGCCAAACTGAACTTTCTTTTTAAATCTTAATATTATTTATAGACATATTATTATAGCATTTTTTAGGGTTCCGTACCCGAAGGGTGCCAAACGGGACCCTATCACTAAGACCTTGTCCACATACCACGTTTTGCACGCGCGAGCGCGCGTAAGCACTCGCGCGTAGTCGAAGTACTATAGGCTCCAATACATTGCGTCCACATGCTACGCGCGAACCAACGCGCGAGTTACCAACGTAGCACGTGGAGGTAGTACTTCGATTACGCGCGAGTGCTTACGCGCGAGGCCTCGCGTGTGTATCTGAACAAGGCCTTAGCCTCCTCAACCGTAATAGGTAGAAAGTAAAAATTTTCACAAAATACATGTTTTTTATGGCCTCAACAATGACAAATATGAATAGTTCATGCTACAAGTGCGTAAAGGAGGCAATAGTTTACGAGGAACGATTGAAACACGAACGACAAGCGAGTTTTAAACGTTACGAGTTTTTCAATGCATAGTGTGAGTAAATAAATTAAACGTAATTAAAGAAAGAAACAAACAAGAAATACTCCAAATGAACTTTAGGCGGGGATTCTTTTTCTTTTTCTTTGCACGCAAGTTTCCAACTTGACGGAAATAAGCTGATTTTCAGTTTGATGCGTTCGAAGGTTGCTTTCAGTCATACATAACATAAATTCTGCCCACCAGCTTATTCTAATAATGTAAACAACAATGATTGCCCGAAATTTAGACCGATCGATAACATTGTATTTTTCTTAAATATTGTACAGATATTGCAAGTGGCCAGTATCATTTTGCGAACTCGCACATGAAAACTTTTTGTATTTTGGCATATGAGAATCAAAAACTTCTGATTCTTATTACGGTTAAATGAGGTTACCTACCAAGAAGTTTATTTTAACCAGATTTCAGTATCCTTCTTATACATATATATTATCAAAAGAATTTAAAAAGTAAAAATCAGGCGCAAATCGGTTGATTAAGTTTCATAAGAATTTTCAATTAAGTTACTACCTACTCAAAATGTCATCTAAACAGTTTTCATTTCATTTCATCAAATTTAACGCAGCCTACGAACGCATCAAACTGAAACCAGCTCATTTCTGTCAAGTATACCTATGGTACAAAAGATAAGACTGGCAACTGTTTTCGATACATTAAAAAAATAAAACATACCTCAGATATGGCTGATGAGCTAAGTTCCATTTGCCTTCCCACTACGGAAAGGAACAAAACTAAAAAAATAAATTTAAAAAACTGAAAAAATAAAACACTCATGCGGTAAAGTTGACTTTGACAATAGATTAGACGCATACAAAACAGAACTTTACGAGCACTTGCATGGAAAAATATTAAAAAACAATTTAGGGTGGTCCGTCCCCGTACAAGAAACCTCGAAAAGGTTGCATTATTTGAACGTTATTGGTTTTGACACTCTTACTTAAAGACGGTAAAACATAAAAGTTGTACATTTTCTAAAGTAAAATAAAAAATAACGAAAAAATAGGGTTCCGTACGCAGACGGTGCCAATTTTTTTGTCAGGTGCTACCACCATTTTAGCGCCTTGTTTTTATTAGCCTTGATGTTGCTTTGGCATGTATTTTTTTTTTGTATTATTTATTTTTTAAGCCATACATCTTATGATTAAGCCGGCTTCTATTTTGTTGGTATTTACCACAAAGTATTTTGGTTCCGCACGCGTATTGTGAAGTGGTACAGAAACCTTTGTGCGCGAGTCCGACTCGCACTTGGCCAAGTTATTGAACGACTGCGATTGCAACGGGAATTTAAAACTTTGTTTACATTTGTGATTTGACGGATTTTAAATCCCGTTAATTGTCCGTTTACTTCGTACACCGTGTTTCATTTGTCCTATAATGTTAATGGAGTATGGCCACAGTTCGAAGTTGTGACTGTGACAGCTCATAGTTTTCTACCCTTACAGTGCCACCAACTTATCTGTTCAGTTGGATTATCCACCCATCTCTTTCTAGTGCGGTAGAAAAGAGTATAATTAGAAAGAGACGGCGAATGATTTTACTGAACAGTTAAATTGGTGGCACTATACTGCGACAAAAATAATTTTTACCAAATAAAAAAAAAATACAAAACCATTTTTTTTTTACTATAACGTCAATTCTCGTTTGTGCGCAAAAATTGCTAAAGCAGATTGGGGGTGGTTTTAAAAGAGATGTTTTACGTATGTGTATTTTTTTTATCGAAACCATGTAATGAACAATCCTTACATTCCAAAGATTTTATTTAATGAGATTTTGTCACTCCACTTTACATCGCATGGCATTTATCATAACATAAACAAACGTCGAACGACTGATATTGCGAATGAGAAATAATGCCAGATATAGCAGTCCAGGGCGGCTATTCCGGCATTATTTCTCACTCGTAATATCAATCATTAGATATTTGTTTAAAGTTAGATAAATGCCATGCGATGAAAGTTAGAGTGACTAAACCACATCAAATAAAAACTAATACAAAAAATCAACACATATCCTTACAATATCCTTTTTAAGATCACCCGCAATCTGCTTTAGATATTTTTGCGCACATGCCAGAATTGAGGGCCAGACCCACAATTCTGGCAAGTGCAAAAATATTTGCTGCGACAAATATGGGGTGACATTACAAGGGATTTTCTACATAAACGATTGATTTTATTACTTTCGTAATTTTTGCGCACGCGCCAGAATCGCCCGCTAGAACTGATGTCAGGGTCTTTCGTAATAGAAAAATTCAACTTAAAAGTACCGTCGTACTTGAATCATAAATAAGTAAATTTAGATTATCAGCCCTTTTACCTATTACCCCTCCTGTCTTACTCCGAGGCAATACGCTAGTAATTAGTCATTTGATGTGATGTAAGGACCCTCGCGGTTAATAAGTAAAGGCCTTGAGGAACCCTAAACGTTTAATTTTCCTTACAAAGGAGCACGTACCGTGTGGAAAAAGGCTTCGTTTTAATAAAGGGGAAAATACATTGAATACGCCGCTAGGTATCTATATGTTGTTCTTTTGGAGCTCCTTGGAATTACTTTTTATTGAAGAAATACTTGTTTGTTATTACTTTTAGGTGGATATTATTTTTTTTTAACCATATGGCTTCTGGAAGTTGGATGAACCATCACGCACTATTTTCATTCCTGGTTAAAGTGAAAAGACTTTATAGTTTAAGGTGGAAACAGAGGATCTCGGTGCAAAATGCACATCATAATATTGTTTATAGCACACCGTGCGTAAAATGACCACTTTACACAAGCTGCGCTTGCGTAAAGTCGGCATTTTCCGCACTTTTGCTATAAAATATTATACGATACTCGTGCGAGAAACTTTTTCTCGACTCGTGTGATTGCAGCACTCACCTTCGGCTCGTACCGCAAACTCACACTCGTCAGAAAACGTTTCATCGCTCTAATAATGTACTATTTCCTTACACGGACAAAAGAACCTCCTAATTTCCGTAAGTTAAGGCAAATTGCATTAAACCAAGAATATGGTTCACTCATATATACTGAAACTAATATTTTCTTGGAAGTAGCTTAGATATTTTCTTGTGTCTCCATTTTAAGAAAATTAACTATTTCAAAGAAGAAAAAAGTCTCCCGTCAAGACAAATCATTTTCATTGATGTAAGTTTAAGTTTTCTCAAACGAAAACTGTTTTAATTTATTGTTTTAAAAGTAAATTTTCTTTAGCGAAAACTGTTTAGATTTATTATTTCAATGTATTTTTGAGTTAAACAATTGTTTTTTTTTTTCTGTATATTTCCTTCTTTAATGTCGAAAATCTCAAATCAATATTACTTCTATTTTTTAAATATAGTTTACTTTCTTATGTTAGAGAAACATTTCCTTGCTTAAAAATTTAATTAATATTGATTTAAAAGAAATAACTATACCTCAACCTAATAAATTCAAAGTCTTCGTTCAATGTCTCTAAAAGGAATATATTTTTTTCATCAAATGACTCTTTATTTATTATGATTCAGTAATACTGGGTCTTTTCAAATGAATGTTAAAAACCTTTCGAGGACTTAGATATTTAGGTTGTTTGCGAAAACTTTTGTAACATTTGCATTTAACCTAAAGAATGAAGCCCTCGGATGGTTTTTAACATGAATTTCAAAAGACCAGTATTACTGAACTGTAGTAAAAAAATCTTTTTTTGTGTCTATCTGCGTCTTTGACTTTGAAAACGTCATGTTATCCAAGGTGTTCCACATTTTCCCGGAATCCCCATGTAGTTAATGCATCTGCTCAACCGTCCTTATATTACAGCTATGGTCAAACAGACGGATAAAAAGATGAAACCTTGTAAATAAATATTTATAAATATTTTTATAATTTGCCGTGTGGTATGGGGAGGTTATCTTTTTACTGACTGTTATTCCATTCCAACTTACATACATATGTCGCCGTACTTTGAGCACAAATATTTTTATATTTTTTTTGGGCATACGGATTAACCTCACGGTATTTTCTTAAACCGTTTGACATATAACTCGATCGGGACAAAACCTATTTATTGACTTCGATTGTTATTAGAATTTAAACAGTATCATTTTGTGTAGTACTCTCTATAACGAATATATATTTTGGAGATAGGTTGACAATCAGTGTACGTCTGCTTCGCGTTTTTGCTCATGGGTTAGTAACTATCATAATTTTGGAAAACTGTTTCAAATCACTTGTTTTTACAACATGCTCGTGTTTTGTGTTTTGTACATTACCTGTCAACCTCTAGGGCAGGGTTTCTTAAACTGTGGTCCATGGACCCCTTGGGGGTCCGTGACATCAGTGCCAGGGGTCCACAGCCACACAGTTCACTCTTAACATATATATTACTAGCTTTTGCCCGTGGCTCCGCCCGCATGTTATTCTGTTTAACGACATCCTTTTTTCCGGACTAAAAAGTAGCCTTTATGTTAAGTTAGGGTATAAGCTATATCCATTCTTAATTTCATCCAAATCCGTCCGGCCGTTTTAGCGTGAAATAGTAACAAACATGCACACACACACAAACTTTCTCAATTATAATATTAGTGTGATGTGATTAACTCAGTATCACGAATCGAAACAACAGTATCTTTTCCATGAACTTAAATTTAATGAAGTCAGCGCTCTATTTACGTTTCCTAAAATTTTCTTCGACAGGGGTTCGTGGTATATTTGAAATTATGAAAGTGGTCCGTGGCTACTAAAAGTTTAAGAACCACTGCTCTAGGGTATTGTTCAGTCAATGTAGATAGCTATGCTATGTCTCTTATTTGTATTCACACTAATATTATAAATGCGAATGTTTGTGCGCGCGTGTGTGTGTGTGTGTGTGTGTGTGTATATGTTTGTTGCTCTTTCACGCTGAAACGGCTGAACCGATTTGGATGAAATTTAGAATGGATGTAGCTTATACCCTAACTTAACACATAGGCTACTTTTTATCCCGGAAAAAAGCATGTCGTTAAACCGAATAAAACGCGGGCGGAGCCGAGGGCAAAAGCTAGTTAATTATATAAGCCTAAAATGTATCTTCACTCAAATGTACATATTAGTTAATACTCATTTATAATTGTAAGAAACACAAACTCATGCTTAAATCACATTACCTTTTACATAGGTAACACTAAAAGTTTCCGGAACTGGCCACTTACATAAACAATATTTAAAAATTTATTGCAACATTTGAAAAAAGAACTCTTTGGCTGTAGAATGCAGTTTGTTTCATCTGACTGTCTTTTGTTTTTACCTTGTGGCGCCATTTAAAAAATTGTGTGTCTGTATCAACATGGATTTAACTCGGGAAAAATTTCGTAGTATGATTTTCTACGATTTTAAGTGTAATTTGACAGCTCAACAGAGCATCGCTCGGCTTGAAACAGCTTTTGGCAATGAAGCACCATGCAAGACGACTGTTTATAGCTGGTTTGCAGAATTCAAGCGTGGTCGTATCAATCTCAGTGACGAATCTCGCGATGGTCGGCCGTCCACCGCTGTGACCAACAAAAACATCGATGCTGTGCGCCGTATGATTGAAACAGACAGGCATGTGACCTACCATGAAATTCGCGCATCCTTAGAAATAGGCATGAGTCAAATACAATCAATCCTACACAAACATTTGGGTGTGAGAAAGCTGTGCTCGCGGTGGATCCCACACAACTTGACCGAGGCTCAAAAAACGTACCGCGTCACTTGGTGCAGTGCCATGCTTACCAGATTCAACGAAGGTGCGTCAAATTTGGTGTGGGACATAGTAACAGGTGACGAAACATGGATTTATTGCTACGATCCCAAAACAAAGCAGCAATCGAGCGTATGGGTCTTTCAAGATGAGCCGAAACCAACCAAAGTGGCGCGCGTGAAAAGTGCATCTAAGCGGATGATTGCTTCTTTTTTTAATAAAACTGGACACGTGGCTACTGTTGCTTTAGAGAATCGTCGTACCGTGAATAGTGACTGGTACACGACCATTTGTTTGCCGGAAGTTATTGACGAACTCCGTAAAAATAACCGTAAACGCCGTATCATCCTGCACCACGACAATGCTAGTTCTCACACGGCCAGACAGACAAACGACTTTTTGAAGACGAAAAATGTAGAACTCATGAGTCATCCTGCATACAGTCCCGACCTGGCACCTTGTGACTTTTTTCTGTTCCAAAAAATCAAGAACCAATTACGCGGTCAACGATTTTCATCACCAGAAGAGGCTGTCGGGGAGTATGAAAAACACGTTTCAGAGGTCCCCACAGTGGAGTGGCACAAAAGTTTTCAAAACTGGTTTGATCGAATGAAAAAGTGCATAGACGCCAAGGGAGATTATTTTGAAAAACAATAAATTAATTTTGTACCTTTAATAGTATTTTTTCATATTCATTCCGGAAACTTATAGTGCGTCCCACGTATGTAACAAATTTCAAGAGGTGCTTTGAGCCTGTGAAATGTTAAGTACTTTTGTGTTTATGCGTTCTTGACCGTGTCTTAAAACTGTATTCCGTATATCCTTTCTGTTAAATAAAGACTTTTGAAAATGAAATGAATGAAAAAGAAGAGAAATATGTATAGTACGCTAGAGGTCTTTGCCACTTTTCACCTACAATATTTTGATCTCAACAGTAAATTGTTACCGGCACAAAACATGTGCCATTTTCCATTAAGTTAACATTGTCATTTCAAACGTACACATTTGTAGCCCGACAAACCCCGGGAGGTTACAACAGAAGTACCTCAGCGATTACACACACATTCTGCAAGGCCTACAACTACGACAAATAAAACAGCATAGTAAGGGAGTGGCGGCAGTCTTTCTTCATCATGTCCATGAGAATGTTTATTATATTAGGTACAGAAAAGAGAACGGAATTATTGTGACCTTGGTAAAAAGAGCCGCTTAGAGCTACCTATACCGAAATAAAGAAAACTGTGATGGGTCCGACAAAGCTGCAGCATTTTACGAATTTCAAAAATATTAAAGAATAATAATCGTTTATTGACTCATAATTTAGCCTAGTTGCACTTCTTATAATATAGTAAAACTAAAAACAATTTAAAAACAAGGCTATAAAGAGTTCAGGATAGTGATCTCTGCTCTCCGTGCTAGTTGAAACTGTTCTACGGCAGAGCAGCGCCCATTACCCTCCACTGTTTATATGTACCCATAATAAAAAACTAGGTTTTCAGCTCTGTGGTAAATAGTATAGTACATTTTCATCTAAATTACATTTATTGACATAATTAAATGATAATTTTTTTATTAAAATGAGAAAAAAAATGTTTTATATTCTTGCATGCAACATTAACAAAATTGATATATATATATATATAAATCTATGAGGTTGAAGGTAGCTTTATTTTATAAATAAATTGTACATATCATAATAATATTATGTTAATAATAACAAGCTTGTTAATTATAATATATTTTTTTTTATTCCGTAGTATTTGTATAATGTAACCGACATTGTTTTTTTTTTTTAATGCTCAGAATAATTTATTGTGAAGCAAAAAGTAAATATGTAGTTGAAGCCAAAAGTACAGACATATGTAGTTAAATGTAAACCCATACAAGAAATAAAAAACCCATCACCAAGAAATAAGAAAGAAGGTATTTTCCATTGGTATAGCTGATTGAAAATATTATTAAGTGATGATTGCATTTGTAATTAAATTGTATTTTCAAAAATGATCTAATTACCTATCAAGTTTAAATTTAACAAAAATCAAGATAAGAATTGCATTTTTTAAAGAAAAATTAGTGTGGATAAACAATTTGATTGCCCTCTTATTTTTAAGGTTTTTTTTTTGTTAAAACTTAGATTTACTATGGCTGAGCTGGATCTCTTTTGGTGCATTTACAATACTGGAAAAATTGGGAGTGTTGTGTTGGCATAACAAAAGTTATCTTTCTCGCTAAATGTACTTATATTTTTCTAAGGTATTAGAATAACGATCCTCTCGTTTTTTTTTAGGTACAGTTTTGTACCATTTATGTGTCTTTGTATTATTAAAACTAAAGGTTAAGAACAATAAATTCAAGTAAGACTCAAAGCGTGAATTAGTGGTTTTGACAGTGGTTATTCTTCCAACTTCACTAACTGCTGACTGAAACTATTAACACATCGACCCTACCATACTGTTAAATGTACCTCCAAACATCCTTTCATTCTTTCAATCTAACCTAACAAATGGATATCCCTAATCTCTCACTCATCCTAGCATAATCATAGAAAAAATTACTCATCCAAACAGTATTTATCAACCATCCCATCCAAACATAACCGTATGAACTTTAGCATCTTCATCAATCAGTCTTTCAAATCCAAACCGTAATCCGAATTCCATGGAGACAAAACCAAACTCACTAACAAAGCTTACTTCACCACTCTATTAGTGGATAAGTACGCATATATATGTATATGTACTGTGTATATGATATAACTCTAAATCTATGGAAGATAACTAACTATTAAAACTAAATCCTTGACACCAGGGTATAAACCACACATACTGTAATGTAATGTCTTATGGATAGTTCAATGAATAAATAGAAAACTGTATCCTAATTTCTTACATGAGAATGCTCAAACATGAAACAGAAAGAAAAAAAATATATTCATATTTTATTTTGAGGTAATACGCTTTAAAATGCGTAAAAACAACTTTAAGGAAGTGCCCTTGTAAGTTGTTAATATTATTCAGAAAAAGAAACCGAAAAAGTAAAGTTGGAAAAAAAAACAACAGTATTGAAAACTTATTTTCAATTTTTTCCCTGTGAAAATGAGCTTAAAAAATGCAAAATTTCCATTAATGAATAGGTTTGCCAACCCATTAAGATAATTTATTTGTAGAAACTCAAAATTTTAAAGTTAAAAAAAATGAAATTGTCGGACATTTCTTCATCAAGGAAAAAACTTATTTTCAATTATTTCCAGAGAAGTATATATCCTACTGAGTGTCGGTAACATTATACAAATACTACGGAATAAAAAATTATATAATAATATTATAATTAACAAGCTTGGTAGTCGCGAATGCGATAATATATAACTAAAATTAAAAATACGTAAGAATTATGCATACACATATATTGTTTTTAAATTATTTACTAAATTGATTTGTTTTATTATATTATATTGTAGATGAGCATGTCTATCTGTCAATGAAAACTTCATTATTATTTTTTCATGATATTATTTTGATATGTATTATAATCTTCAATTAACTTCTTACATTTAAAAATTGTCTTATCATTTAACTTGATTTTTTTGCTTATTTTATTATACAAGTAAGGTCCACGGAAGTGTAAAAACTTCTGTGAAACTTTGGTTCTGCACAAAGGAACCTTGTAAATTATATTTTGTCTTCTTTTTGAAACATCACACTGGCCTAAGATTTTATGTTGACTCAATATTATATTTTTGATATAAAGTTGTCGAATTGTGAGGACTGAGAATTCTTTATATAAAGCTGTTGTTGAATTTCGGAATTTCTTAAATAAGGTTACTTTAATAATCGCTCGTTGTGATCTCTTCAGGTTGATAAGTTTAGTCTTATCTGCCCCGCCCCATGCTGTAATAGCATAGGTTGATATCGACTGGCAAAGAGAAAAATAAATGGTCTTTATTAGGGCCGAATCACCTAAGTGCCTAAGCTTTTTAAAAATAAATATTAATTTTCTCATTTTAAAGGTCAATGAACGTATGTGTTCCTTCCAATTTAAATCGTTATCTATTATTACACCCAGATATTTAATATTTGGAGCAGCTGTTAAAGTAGGACAGTTACAGTCTAGTGAATCAGTGCAAGAATGTGCTCTAATGTTAAAGTTATAATGTGGTTGTCCGTTCCTTCTCATACTAAAAGTGATATATTTTGTTTTTGTTATATTAAGGGTAAGAATATTGTTATTCAGCCATTTTGTTACTTCAGCAAATCCTTTCTCAGCTGTTTGTCTACCCTTACGCCAAGAATTATCACTAAAAAGCAAAACAGTGTCATCTGCAAACGTGATTCTTAAAACAAAACATCACGTTTTTTTACGATCCAGCTTTGACACTTTTTTTATTTAAATTATCTGTTTATAGAATTAACGATATACGAACTTTTCGCCATTGAAAATTCTGTATTAAAATGTAGACAAATTGAAACCCATCCATCCATCACCCTGTGTTCGTCCACTGCTGGACATAGGCTTTTGCAATGTTCCGCCAATCTTGGCGGTCCTCCGTCCTTCTCATCCAGTACCCGCAACGTCCTTACGTAGTACGTAATTATTGAAATCTATTAAATTGGATGAAACGGATTTGCTTCGTTTATAGTTTATAATGAATTATTTTTGTTATTTACAAATTTATTAATTATTTTTATACTTATTATTAAGTCAATTCTGAAGCCTAAAATTTTAATTTTAGAGCTGTCGAAATTTTTTTTTAAGTTATATTTAATAGTTTCTGTTGTTGTCACAAAAAAACTTTATAAATAAAGAAAATGTTGTTTTGACAGCACTAAAACTAAAATCAAAGCCCTCAGAATCGGCTTTTATGTTTCCATTATCTTGTCATATTTTAATTGAATGCATTTTTTTTAATTATTTAATTAAGATTCTGTTTGTATTATAATTAGCTGTTTATTTATAATTAAACAAATGCAAGCTTGATTTAATATCTAAATTGGGTTTAAAATTGTGTCTCCAAGACGCAACATATAAAGCTCATTTATGTAACAATATCTCGTTTAGAAAATATGGTTTGATTTGTAATTTTTTAAAACAAACACTATGAGAATTTGCTTAAAAACTACCTACTGTTTTAAAATTCCTGAAATTTTCAGAATGCTTGTATAATCTTAATGACCTAATTCTACAAAAGGTGATCATGAATAATATAATTATGTTAGTTTTCTCTACGTTCCTGGCACTGCCAAAAGCTTCCTAAATATGATGTTTGTAAAAGCACCCCGACTCCCGTTGGCAGTAATAAAATGAGCAAATAAAGTCACGTCCCACTTCAAGATGGCCACTGTCTTTTTTGTAAACGCCACAAAGTAAAGGTACAAAGAATAAAAAGAGAATCCAACTTGACTTTCTATTATGCTAATTAATGTTGGCAAAGTCATTGTTTCATCTCCGACATGACTTTGCCTCTTTTATTTACTCCTGCGGTGCGTAGCACTTGTTGAATATTAACTGTATACATAACCATCTGTCTATGTCTATATCTGTACTAATAATAATAAAGTTGCAAAAAATTCGTATGTGGACATTGAAAATTTTAGGAAAATTTAAAATGAAATTGGTTATTATTGTACTGAGGATGAACCATTTTTTTTAAACTTTGTCTTTCTCTCTGTATGTTCCATTTTAACTTTTTGGATAAGGTTTTCTTTATTATCATCGTAGTGACCCTGGTCAACATATAGGCTATAAGGGTCTTTATAAAATAACCACCAAGCCGAAATCAGTTGATACTACTCAGAGGCGTGCTAACTTTTACTGGAAACGCAAGAAGATCAAGATTGACTATAAAAACAACGAGATAAAAATGAAAAAAACGATTTGAAAAAAAAGATTTTTTGTGTAATCATCTATACCTAGGCATACCCTGGCGTCGTACAAATAATGATTTTTCAAAGTGACATTTAAATTTTATAATATTTTTGTTATTGTCAAACTTGACCTTCTCATTGCATTTCCAGCAAAAAGTTCCATGCACGCCACTGATACTACTCAATGATTGAAAGACACTTCTGCGAGCGAAGCCAACGCTCAGGCATATTAAATTTGACAAATCATTTGAAAAATATCCTCGTGTTAGGATTTGAACCTGTGACCTTTTGCTAACACGAAAAAAGCTACTGACTGCGCCACCGAGAATTTTTGTAACTACTTTGCATTACTATGCACATACTGACCCCTCACGAGGGCGTCATGTGATTTCTTCACTCTAATGATCAACCTTGTATTAATAAGTTTTCCTATGCTTAATGACTATTTTCCTTTGCAGTAAGACGAGTAGCGCCCCAGTTCTCCATACCCCCGCCACCACACACGGAAGTGATGCTGGGCGGGAATCTCACCCTTAAGTGCGTCGCTTTTGGATCACCCATGCCAACTGTCAAATGGCGGAAAGGTAAGTTAATACATTTTATAAGGTATAATGAACAGGAAATCACTTGTACTATCCCACAAAATTATGTGATTCCCGACCGGTTTCGCCTTGGTATTTTCAAAGGTATTGGTTATAATTAGCTCTATTATTGAATGAAGTATTTTTAAGTATTATTTATGTTAAGTTTCTTCTATTATATTTTGAAAAAGTAGTAGTTGCCGTAATAAAGTACCATTACCTCTTATTATAATAACATATTGTTTACATCTGCTTAGTCAATATCAATTTCAATAGGATTTCAATACGAAATATCCAATTTTATGCATCTTAATTTAAAAAAATGTTACTGTTGAAATACAAGAAAATGGTAGAAATGTGGTTTTAATAATGTGATGCGATGTCAAGACTGAATAATCTAAGTAAAAAACTGAACAAAATAGATTTCCTGATGTAATTTATTGTAGTTTTAGATAATCAAAATACCTCGTCACGACGGAGTGTCACAGGTGTTTCCGTGTGGGGACTGTGAATTGCAAGTCAAATTCCACACTGATACACCTGGTCGGGACATTTAAACACAGAGGTGGTCTCGAACAAAATAGCTTTCTTTTTTGTTTTCATGCAATGTGTTCCGCTTGGTCACATTACCGTGCCCGGCTAGAAGCGTCAATAATACTGGAATAAAAACTGGGAGAGTGACAGCAGGCGAGACGTTAATCAGTCTTTCCAGGGACTTTCGCAAAAATCTACGGAAGTCGGTAACGGACGAATGACTGATACTACATTGTGTTTATTTAACTCTTGTACTTATCAACAAATATTTCATTATATATTACACCCAACCGGTTTCGCTATTTAGCATTCTCAAGGGCTTTATTATATAGGTACACGTTTGAATAGCATTTTGTGGTTTTATAAATAAATATGTGCAATAAACTAACAGTAACAGTGGAGTGAATGGGGAAAATCCAACTTTACTATGCTACTGCTTGTAACTACTCTCCCGGTACGGCTACTCATGGAATCATCTCAGAACATTACGAGTCGCTTGGCGGTATAGTTTCGTCATAAGCGAAGCATCCATCCATCATCAGTCGTTCACGGCTGGACATAATAAGCCTTTCCCAGGTTTCTCCACCATTGGCGGTCCTCCGTCCTCCTCATAAAGCCGCCATCCGCAACCTGCTTCGGATCGTCAATCTACGCTACGCTTTGCTTTACCTGGTCTCCATTCTAACGCCTTCAGCATACCAGCCGAAGGATACCCCCAGTAAAATGGTGAAAATAGGTTTTCATAATATAATTTTAGTTCTAGATACCTCACTTCAACCCTTTTTCAGGTCTAACCCAATGGATAACCCCTGAAGACAACCCTCCCCTCGGTATCAACTTGCTCAAGCTGCAAGACATCAGAGAGTCAGCCAACTACACGTGTGAGGCCGCCAGCGTGCTGGGGATGATCGAGAAGACAGCCGTCGTCAAAGTGCAGTGTGAGTTAATCGGCAATTTTCAGGGGTAACCCAATGGACAATTCAAGGGTAACCCAATGAACAACCCAAGGGCATACCAATGGAGAACCCAAGCGTAAACTGAAGTATCAACTAAACGCTGCACGACAATTACCCGTGTGATTAGTGGCGGATTTACCCATCTTCCATATAAAGGCTGTCAAATTTTTGCTGCCCCTACCTCTAGGATTGCCAGTCCGAAGTTTATTTTTGCAGTTCAGTTGAAAATACACAAAAATAGTTTTTGGGTGTGTTTCTGAAGTCAATAGTAAATGTCCGACTATAGGATAGGGTAAAATTATGCTGCTTACACAATAATATAGGTTTAGTAAACGTAATGAAATGACGTTTGGGGACCGTATCTTTGTTTGAGAGTAATAAATAATATTTCATTACGTTTACTAAACCTATAATTGAGAAGACAGCCGTCGTCAAAGTAGAAATGTATGAATGGGCATTTTCCAATTCCAGGCGTAACTTAGGGATAACCCCTGTAGATAACCATGCCTTGATGTGAAAGTTAAGGAAATGTATATACTTGTTCTTAATAAAAATATTTCTCTCAGGCACACATAACAATCGAGCAATATTCCTTTTACGTATAAAAAAGTCTGTAAAAATCGCTACTGTAAATGCTTATACTCGAAACAACTTCACATATGAAACGTAGCAATCAACTCATCGTTAAAACTTTAACACTTTTTTGGACTACTTTCTATTACAGCAATTAAAATTTCATATCGATTAGAGAAGTGTAAAAACTCAAGTTAATAAAAACAAATAATAGCCGTCCGTAGCCCTGTTAATATCTTTTTAATGACACCTTTCCAGTGTTTCGATTTTGTCGCATACTAGTAGAAATGTACACATGGAAGTGACGTACTCGTACATATTTGTTACTTTATTTATTTTATTTTATTATTATTATGTAACTTAAACTACACAGGTAGGTAGATCACAGTAAGTTGAGTCACTTTGTATTGACGTTGTTCAATTCTACCACGTAATTTATGTGTCTGCACATTTCTTAAGGCAGGCCCGCGCAGAAATGAGCAGGTTCCGTACCGTTATTTTTTAATAATTAGTTATTTAATAACTTAGCAACAAAAACTGCAAAATCGTCAAAGTTTTGGAATTTGGAATAAGGGGAGTTATAAAAGTATAATATAATTTAATATACATACGTATAAGTAGAAAAAATATACTATACATAAACAGGAAATATTAAAGTATACCTACATGTATATATATATGTATAAACAAATATCTAAATAGGATATATTTATAAGTTACGTAAATTTGTGCATGACTAAGTCTAAAAATATAAATTATGTTTGTGTTAAATGTCAAATTAAATTAAATATAAATTATGTTTATTCACATTGAAATCAGTTTCATTATGTAATAATGAGCTTAAGCAAGTTTTCGGACTCTTCCAGCCCAAGACTGTTAATCCACTTTTTGAGTGTGTTTTTATTCTTTTGTAAGTTATCCTTGATATTGTCAGGGATCTTATTAAAAAGTCTAGGACCCAGCCAATAGTGAAACCTCTGACCAAAGGAAGTATTTGTAGTATCTACCGTCAAGTAACCTCGTTGAGCTGTTCGTGTAATATTATGTGTTTTGATCTTATGCAAATCTGTATGTGTCCGATAGTAGCTAACTAATCTGTACATATATTGCTGCCGAATATTCAAGATGCACGTGTCCTTAAAAAGGTCTTCATTGTGATATCGAGGTGGTTTTCTGGCAATGACGCGAAGTATTGCATTTTGTGCTGGTTGTGCATGATTCAATGTAGTTTTACAAGAACCTCCGTAAGCAAGGATAGCATAATCAATGACGGAATGTGCTAGGGCATGATAAACACACCAGAGAAGGTTGACATCACAAATGTTTCGGAGTTGCCAGAAAAAGTGGATAAGTGATCGTAGTTTCTTAGTAATAGCAATTATGTGTGGCTTCCAGTTCAGATTTTGATCAATTATAACACCTAAATATCGTATTTCTGACACTTTGTTTAGATTTGGACATGAACAGCCAGTATAAGAGTTAGCATGTTGACAAGTAGATATAGTGAGATCATCAGTTGGTTGAGAATTATTATAAATAGAATAACACATATATTTAGTTTTATTTTTGTTTAAAGTTAATAATTTAGAGTCCAGCCAGTTCATTACCTCGGTGAATCCTTTTTGAGCCAATTCGAATGTAACATCCCATTTCTTACCGGTAAAGAGAATAAGCGTGTCATCAGCAAATGATATGACTTTACCCCCATCTAATTTTAGGTCACATAGCTTGTTTAAATAGATAAGGAAAAGCACAGGCCCCAAGACACTACCCTGCGGGACACCGTAGCTTACACTACACTCATCTGATAACTCTTTTATAAAGACTTGTTGCTTTCTATCTAAGAGATAGGTTCTAAACCATTGGAGAGGTAGTCCACGGACGCCTATTGATTCTAGTTCTTTGAGAAGTATCGGAAAAGCCACGGTATCAAATGCCTTTTTTAAGTCTAGGAATATTCCTATGACTTTTCCCCCGCCATCAAGACATTTGCTTATTTGAGTGGTAGCATCCAATATAGCATCCTCTGTGCTTTTGCCCGCCTGGAAACCAAATTGATATTACGTACGTAATATCACGGAAACACATAATTTGGCCATGGTTCTTTCATTATGAAGAGCGCCTTACAAAAAATTTGCATTAAACGGATTGTTCTTGAAAGAATTCGCTTATTGTTTGCCCGTTTTATTTTACTTTGTAGGACAAATCAAAACCCTACTTACAATTTCGTTACAACTACTTATAATAGATAAGTTCAGATTACTTCTTCGGAGCTTCGGAGCCCATTTTAATTAAATAACGTAAATATTGCAAGAATATCGACCCACGTTGGTGAGAAATTTTACATTTCAATTTACAAAATCACTGAAGCAATAAACATATTGTATGACGTATTGTTACCTGATATTTTCTCGTTTCGTGGTTGAGTGACCAAAAACATTTATTTACTGTTGCAACAAACAGTAGAGCGAAATTACTTATCTTTATTATTAATATTCGAATTCCACTTGGTGTTGCGTCCCGCGAGCCATATTTTAAACACTGAAATTTCACTCCGAAACAATATTCGTGGGTGGTAATTTCACAACTCCCTAGGATAATTTATCAGAAACCTTGGCATCTAATATTTGGCCTCCACTTCGGTATTCATATTATCTAATTTCTTGGTACATCGTCTTTAATTTATGTTACTTAAGACGAATTTCCCCATCAATTTTGCCAGGCTTTTAAGTGGTTGTCCTCTTGTTACCGAAGAAAATTGATAATCTCATTAGTAATTTACTGCTACGCAAAAGCTACGAGGAAACCATACTTTTCCCACAACGGTAACTAGCCACTGATACGACGTAGATAGACTGTATCAAAAATCCCTGCTCTAAACATAAAACACTATACACATATAATGAGTTTTATTCTAGGTCCTAGAATCTAGGACATGCAGACTGTTTTTAGTAATTTATTACATTAACTTTCAAACAAGGTTACGTTATTGGGAACTCGAAAATAAGACTGCTTTCTTATTTATTTAACGCCGTAACTAAATAGAGCTGAGCATTGTCAAACAGTGAAACTGTTTATGACTCAAAAAATTTATTTAACAAATATTTATGTACTTTTCGTTGTTACTTAGAGTGTCCTTGGAAAAGGTTAAGGGTTTGCGCACTTGTGCCACAATTAAAAGGAGCTCAGTATGAACAATTTTAGTGAAACCAGCTGGAAAAAAGCGACCAGGGCAGAGATTCTATTCTTGCAAGACAAGCCACGGGGAAAACACTAATAATTGTTAAACTAAAATCTTTGTTGACTGCTGTAACTACAAAATAATTACATTATCTCTCTGTTAATAATTTAGAGTCAGTTACAGATAACCCTACAAATTAATTTCAAATTCAGGAGACGCCCTTAATAATAATTATTAATACAACGGTGGTGAGCATCATAAATACTGAACAACTTCATTATGATTCTGAAGACTAAAGAAAAGGTTGGCCTCTTCTGCTTCGTTGCTACTTGATATTAGCTTCTGCCCGCGACTCAGTACGCGGAGACTAAATGTTTAATGTTGTGATGAACTGTCATACATAACTTGACTGTTGCTCTATCATTGGCTCAAGTAATGATAATTGAGAGTGTTAATATCAAAAATACAGGAACTATGCGACAAGGCTCTTTTGGCATGCGTATTAGTCGTGGCCAAAATCAGAATTCTTTAGGCTTATATTTGTATATTAGTAGGGTTGATAGATTTTGAGTCGTAGATTACCGGAAAACTGATTTTTTGTACAGTGCAAACAGTACACACAGTGCAAAAGTAGCTGAAAAATAGTTTTTTTTTTAAGTTTATTGGGTTTACTGACTGCTCTCTCACTATAGTATTGGTACGCAACCCTAATTGTACGAGCCGGACTCGCTCTTGGCCAGTTTTTATACCATAAAGCCCGAAAGCAGCTGAATAAATCAAATTAAAATCATAATTTGAGATGGAAATAACTTTTATAAGCAGAACTGCGGATTTAGAAAATCAATTTGATAAATTGCCGCGGGGCAGACATTGATTACAAGTTACAGTTATAATTCACAATTGAAAGGGTTCCAGTGGTCCTCGGAGACTCACTGGTGTCGGCTTGATTAATGATTAATTATTGTTCTAAGCCTCTGTTGTTCGCCCATTTGGGCCTTAATTTTGTAAAGAATTAAGCTCATCGGTTTTGTTTCGGATTTTCGTTGGTACACCTGCTTTTGGGTCGTTTTGTTTTATTTATCTTTGCCTTTTGGGATTTGGTCGATCTTGTGATTATGTAAAAATGTCTTTGCTACTCGTTGCCAATGTGCGGTCAACAAAAGAAATAGGTTACCAGGCCCAGCGCAAACATTAAGACTCACTGACGACTGATTGACTAGATGAAGAATACGTAATCAATATGCATGGTGTTTGTATTTACCGAGTATTCCTCTCATTTATTACTTTGATATTGGGGTCAAAATGTTTGCGCTTTTGTTGACGGTTTGCTGCCCATTAATTCTACTCCAAGGCAGTTCTTATCACGCTATCATAATTTAACTGAGGCAACGATTTCAACTTATCACATTACATATTTTATGTTTGATGTCCTGCCTAGTTTGTGTACTATATCTAAAAGTTTATCCTAAGAACAGTTTTAGGAGCTTAGTAAGTTTATCCAGTAACAGATATACATCAGATAGCGCGCGAGTTGAATGCAGAGCTAAGGAATACGTTATATACACACACAGCCGTTTTCTCTACGCACACAGCATTATACAGCAGGCGTGCGAGAAAGGTGTGCAGAAAGCGGGGTGACGTGCTCCCGCCCTTCGCCTCAGCCCTCGACTGCAGTCAACTCGCGCGGTACCTGGATCACGTCGGACTCTAAATTTCAAGGTCAAGGAATTAATGAACGGGTCACCTCCACAGCGTTACCAGGGCCGCCTTCAGAGGTCCGAGCGTCAGAGATCACTGCCACCACCGTGCGACTGGCGTGGACCTACTCCGGCCCTGAGGAGCCCCAGTACTACGTCATACAGTACAAGCCGAAATACGCTAACCAGGTGAGGAATTACTCAATTATAGCTTTTATGACATTTTTTTTTATATTTAATACTTTACGCATTAATACAAATTAATATTAAGAGACAGACAAAAGAATCAATAAAACATGGCGTACAAAGGCGGCACTTGACAGTTGACACACACACACAGTTGATGTTGACGATATTTCGTAACGAAGGTGTAAATGCTAATCGAAAAATATGAATAAAATCACAATAAAACATAAACTTACGTATAAAATACATGAACACACTTAAATAAATTAAATGAATACCTTTAAAATGTATATACCGGGTGTAAATAGTCTGCTATAGCATTAAATGAAACCACATATTCTACCGACCCTACTGAACCACTTTTCCCAAGAATCATACCCGCGGACACCATTAGTTTGGTAAACTTAACTGTTTCTCTAAACTCGCCCGTATCTCGGTGCGTTAGGGTTCGCGCATTTTTGTTTGGAACTCAATTATTTCCCAAACTAAGGGTGTCCGCGGGTATGACTCTCGGGAAAAGTGGTTCAGTAGGGTCGGTAGAATATGTGGTTTCATTTAATGCTAGCAGTCTATTTACACCCGGTATACATACCTATGTGTACTAGATAAACGTAAAAAAATACAATACTGTGGTGAGTTTCATAAACCTTGTGGACTGTATTTTGTATTGTGAACTTTTGCCAAATATAAGTGTTTGAGTTTTGGTATTAGAAGCTTTTATACGAGTAAGTTCAATGTCACATTTTCCGAAACATTATCTTTGATTAAGCACCAATACTTTTTTTCTCATCGCATTTTGCACTGATGGTACATGCGTAACTCTATAGCCAAATGTTGCCGCAAATATTCTTATACCATCATTTCGTATTTTTTACTTGGACACAGAATAGTGTTAGACAAAACGTAGCATCATTTGGAATAGAAGAATTTGAAGAAAAAAATATGTGCATATGTTTCATCCATCAGCTCGTGTTCGTCCACTGCTGGACATAAGCCTTTCCCAGATTTCGCCACTCATGTCGGTTCAGCCGCCACCCGCAACGTCCTTCGGGGTTGTTCTACCCATCAATATGAAAAACTTATACTATGGGGACAAACATGAAATCGCGAAAAAAAACAGCTATTTCCTACATTTACAGTTACTTCGAGTAGGCATTGAACATTTCTATGGATCAGCTGATTTTGTTTTTGCGATTTCATGGTTGGCCCTATAGTAAAAGTTGTTCATATTGATGGGTAGAACATCCCGTTTTAAGGAAAAAGGTTATCATCTTAACAACCTGTATATGTTTATTTACTCTTTTTTTTTTTTATGTAATAGACTACCTAATTTTAACTAAACCCCTTATTTCTTAGATTTCCTTACATGCTACTCCTTGACCAGCTTTACAGATACGTGTACATTAATCTGACAGGCTTGTAAGCGATGGTGGAATCATCCGAACATGAGCGACTTCTCATTGTATTCTATTATTTTCCCAGTCCTCGGTTTTTCAATCATTCAATAGGAATATTCAGCTGGATGCTTTTATCGTTATTGTCTACTGGTGCGCTTAAAATATCAGAGTTTTATTTCCAATAATAGTTTTTATTCCTGAAAAAAATTCAAATACGCGAAAATTTCAAGTGCTTATACTAATTTATCACAAAAATATTTGTTTTTCGTTCACAGGCGTTCAGTGAAATCTCGGGTGTGATCACACAATATTACTCTGTGACCAACCTGTCGCCGTACACAGAGTATGAAATGTATGTCATCGCAGTGAACAACATTGGAAGGGGTCCGCCTTCCGCGCCCGCTGTCATTACCACCGGCGAAACCGGTAAGTTGCCCCTTCTGTCTTATTTTAATGTTTCTTTTTTGTTCTCATATTGTTCTTATTTCAAAATAACATAACTTAACTCGAGTTGCTTAGTTTTTAATTTAAATATCATTGTTTATTGAAAATTGTAATTGCATACTTTCATAAATTACTCGTTAATTACCCGATATAACGCAAAATGAAAAAAAAATTGTGGATTCTCAGGAGTTGTGTTTCGTTTTTTTTTTATTACAGTATGCTTTTTTTTGTTGAATTACTAGGACAACAACAATCTGATTGTATCACTTATAATTGGTAAACGTATTTTAGAACTCGAGATCAGACTTATTTATTAATTATGTTAATTATTTAGATTAATTATCTAGACTTCACCGACAAGACCACAATGAAAGAATTATTTTATATTTATGGTCAACGGGTATGTTTGCAATAGTTACTTACATTAAACATTCATATTTTAGTGTTTTGACATGATTATTGTGCTCGCAAAGCATTTTAAAAATTTAATTCCTTTTTCGAGAGCTTTAAAAAAGAGCATTTCTAGGCAATCCAGCGGCCTGTCTCTAAAACAGGCTTCGGAGACAAAGACTCATCTTCCTTTATATTGCCGCTTGCCTAAACTATGACCATACAAATGTTGTTAATTGAAATACAAATACAATTGTACTGAAGAAGTTCTCAAAGTTTGTAGCTTAATGGCTAATCAGAATTCCTGAAAGGGTGTTCAATCAACGGAATTACAAAATTTAGTTCCAAGCTAGACAAATGAGCAACTTTGGGGCCCGCAAAATCTCGTAAATACAACTTCAAACGATTCCTTCGGTTGGAATTTCAGTACTTACATTAAGGAATTGTTTTCGACGGCTGTACATTAATTTCCAATGTTTCTAAATTATGATTCTGTGTAGAATTTATCTGCGTTCGTTCATCGCTTCTTTACTAAGTTTTACGTATTTCTTCGTCATGTCTGGCTTTCTTCTATTCTAAATTCACTTTAATTGCTTTTGACTTTAGTACTGTTTTAGAAGTTTATTTTTACGCTGCTACGTCTCAGTTTTAAGGTATTTTCTTTGGTAATATTTCATGCGTGCCTTACACACGACGTTCCCACTACCGCCGTGCTCGCTTCATGTAAGTTTAAGCTGAGAATGAGTTTCCTTTTTCGTATTTTTCTTTCTTTTCTTTGCACCATTTTTATAATGAGTGTTAGTCGTAGTGCGTGTCTTTTTTTGTTTTTATTCATGCACCCATTTTTTGTTTTCTTTATCCCGCTAGGCGAGGCGACTCTTAATTAAAAATGTAAATGTTTTACAATTTCACCAAATTTTTCCCGGTTTACAAAGCACTCTGTGTGATATTTGTGATTTATTTTAGGAACTAATTTTCCGTTTTCTTAAATACTAATGTATCTGTGTTTTTCTATGCTCACTTGCAGTGGATTCCATGTATGGAGGTGCCAGTAAGTAAATCTTTTAGCAGACAATCATGAATTCATTTGGTGTCTTTTTGGGTTCTTCAGCTTTTAGACAGGTCTCTAAAACACTAAAACGCATGTTTTTTTTTTCGTTTTAAAGAAGGTAGTTTCACACAAAATAATACTAACACCACGTTCTTACATATTACTACCTTAATATAATAACATGCATATAACGCTAAGAATTTACCTATAGTAATGGTGTCTAATTTAATAGTATCGGGATCTATAGTAACTCTGGATTTATCTTGTCTATCCTTCATGTCATGCCTCTTCCGAGCAGGTAAAGCTTAGATATCAAATATGTTTATATTAAACTTGTCGAATGCTCTTAGCGTTTCAAATTTCACGACGAGAGCAATGGAGTAGATCGAGACACAATATCTAACAAGCAATGTTCCGACTGGGCTTCTCAGATGAGGCCTTCCTTCGACACACACGGCTTTGCTATTATAACCCGGAGACTGATTTCAAGGTGGTAACGGAGGATCTCGGTGCAAAATGCACATCATAATATTGTTTTCCTTACTTTTAAATAAAAAGTTTGCAATAAATGCGTTTTATAGCAATTCGCACAAACTGCTTGTTAATAGTTAGGTGATCACATGAAAATTATTCAATTTTATGCGTTACATTTTAGCTGCATTACGTTACAACTGTAAACACGCTTTTAAGTTTGTTAATGTAATGCAAACAAAATGTAATACATTATTTTTTTTGTGAAGACTTTACTTTTAATAAACTATTTCCGCAAGTTGCTTTAAAACACATTTATTGCATATTTTTTATTCAAAAGTAAGGAAAACAATATTATGATGCATTTTGTACCCAGGTAAAAAGTTACATCCTTAAGGCGCCTAGGCATGCCACCGTTTTAGTACAAAATTTAATAATCCGTTTCTCAGTTGTTTTTCGTAATAGACCAAACTAAATGACCTCCATCATCTGGTGCTGGTATTTTGAAAGGCACCATTTTGCCAAAATTTTGAATATTAATTTTGTTTTAAAGATATTAAGCTGGACAGATTTACATAAAAAGTTGTTTTCTTGCCTCAGATTGTACCTATATCAAAATTTAACATTTCAGCTAAATAGCGACTTTGTAAATGCCTGTATTAAACTATAGAGGTCTATACTTTGGTCTATAACGAAAAACAACAGAGAAACGGGTTATCAAATTTTGTACTAAAACGGTGGCGTGCCTATGCGCCTTAACAAATTTGAAAATTGCGTGCGCCGAATTTATTCGGAATGAGTCTAATTTAAAAATTAAAATTACAATATTTAATTCAAGCATTTTTTCTTTTTTAGAAGCGATAATAAACAATATTCTCGTATTTGATCGTAAAATATGAAATATACAGATCAAGTGAATTAAAAGCAAGTTAAAAAAGACACTCAAAAATGGTTATTTTCGAAAAAAAGGTGAAAGTTTTGTCAAACTAGGTATTACGTTATTTACATTTAACGCTAAAGTTATGAAGACACATTATAGGTATATAATAATATAAGTTTCACATTGATTGGATATGTGGAAGACTCAGTATGATCATTCAAAAACTCTTGAAAAGGAAGGACATTGATGGGACGATTCCTCATTTTTTTTCCAAAAACATCAGAGATAGGTATAGCCTAAAAACAGCTTACAGATAAAACATCTATAAATAATGCAGTAAACGCAAAAACATTTTGTTATGATATTATAGTAGCTTTAAAATAATTAGATTTTAAATAGTAGTGATTCCTAAAAAAATTCTAACTTGAAAACAACTTCCAGCCAAAAACAATGTACATAAATTAATATACTGCAAATATTATTTTATTGGTTTCGCCATTGATGTTGTTTTAAATTCAAATTCCATTTAATAATCCAAAATTAATAACTTCAGTATATCCAATTGCTTAAAGCTACCACAATATTTTATAATCGTATCTGCTTCATTTTTGCAAGCTACTTTAAATATCCAGTGAATATTATTTACCACATAAAATTGAGTATTTTTCTCTATATGACGAAGGTCCAACATAAGCAGGCAAAATGGAAAATGTCCGCCTCACGACGAAACTCATAATGGAATGTAACTTTGATGAGATGATAATAAAAAGCGAACCTACAGAAAATTGCTCGCAGGTTTTCTTGTATTTTGTTAACATTTGTAATAAAGGGAAGTTGCCGGACGGACCGAGACCTGCCCTTTGAGGACCTCTTCGTAAGGGATCCAGATCCGAACTGATCATTAGTGATGGGAGTAGCTGAAGTAGTATAATTATAAATATTTTTTTTATATAGCCAAATTCATAATGGAGACTCGGTAACTGGTCAGAACCAAGGTTTAATAACCCTTTCTGTGAAATACGCAAACTACAATTTAGACTTCTTATACTAATTGAACCGAGGTTGTTCCTGAACAAAAATACCTGCACAAAAAAATATTTTTCGTATTTTGCAAATAGGGTCATTGAACGTTGGTCCTGTCCCTTTACCGAATCTCCAATATGGATTTGGTCATATAAACAAAAGTCACCATATACCGGGTGTAAATAGACTGCTACCATTAAATGAAACCACATATTCTACCGTCCCCGCTGAACCACTTCTCCCAAGTATCATACCCGCGGACAGCCTTAGTTTGGGAAATAATTGAGTTCCAAACAAAAATGCGTGAACCCTAACGCACCAACATACGGGCGAGTTTAGAGAGAGCGTCATCCGTGAACCGCTGATGCGGTGCAGCGTTCTAAAATAGACCTTCCTCCGACGAGATAAAGTCTTTGAGTTACAGTTGAATATCTTCTTCTCTGAAGATTTGCGCGGGTTTTTATTTTTGAATAGTTGTTCGGTATGACCAGTAGAGTATTTGGTTTTATTTAATGGTCGCACTCTATTTACATCCTGTATGTTGTCGGGCAAAATATGCAGACCACTTTTTAACCTCTAATATTGATAATATTGGAAAAGAGGAAGATGCAGACCAAGGATCAAATTCAGTGACCAAAGGAAGGAGAACTAAAGAATTTGGCTTTGTGAAAACTATGGAAGAAGCTAGGCTCAGTAGTTCAACGGAACTTTTGTGCTCATATGGATACTTTCTACGAAAATCATGCATTCTCGGAATGAATGAGAATATTTTTATAATCGCATGAAAAATTAAATATGATAATCATAATTAATCAAATAATTATCTGAAATGTAGGAAGTGATCATACGCTGTATAAACATCCAGAATCAAGTTACCCGTTCGGAAACTGCGTCAAATGCATGTATCGTATTTTTTATCAGCAACGGAACGAGGCGCGATTTGCCCAAAGAGATAATGGCGTTTTAATATTGCACTGAGAGATGAAAACTTTTCTGTTTCGTCTTTTACGAGCGTTTAATATTATAAACAGAGATTTTCATTTAGACGCGTTTTGTATTTATGTTAGCGTCGATTGCAAATTCTGATTAAGGACAAGATTGCGCAAAATAATCTAACGGTTTTTTTTGGAGCGCTCTGCTTCGTTACTTTAATTAAAAACATGCCTTTAAAGAACTAAAAATCAAGAACCACTATCCGAAATGTGTTTAGATTATTTTGTAAAACATCTGGAAGAATAAAAAAAATGTGATACAATTTTTGCCATCAAATTGTGCTCTGAATTATTTGTAATGATAAAATTTATATATTTTTTTTTTACTTTTCATAAGTTATACAGTTTAACTAAATAAAAGAAACGAAATAATCCTAATACCTACTTAAATATAAAAGAAAACAAAATACATATACCTATACAAATAAATAAAAATACCTACAAATAAAAAACCTCATCCAAATCGCTGCTCCGCGGCAAGGTGAATGATTGTAATGATCTATCTGTACACCCAATTCAGTAAACAATTTTATTATTTGAAATTATAATTATCTTAATTTAACTAAAATAATTATTTTAAAATTACGACTGTATTCCCTCTTTTAATTTTGGACATATCTTTCGTTTAAATAACAGGAGATAATTACTTTATTAAGAAATTAATTAATTTGACGGTGTGAGTTGAAAATGTATGGAATGAAAAACAATAACGATATTTTAAAAATAAAATATAAATTATAATAAGCCACCTTGTTTCTAGATTGAATGTGGCTGCAAAAAAATAGTTGTATTGTGTTTGTTAGTGGTTTATGGTTTAATTACATTATTTTGATTTACTAAAATCCGAATGGTATTCTTTTGCCCAAAACTTTATCTTATAACAATAAAAGGTTACCCTTTTCGGTGAATGTCACCCTTAATACATTTCTCGTGTCGTCCCGCTCTTCCATTGTCAGTTTTATTTTCATTTTCTACATAATTGAGACGAGTTCTTTCTCCCGTCGCGACTGGCGCCTTAATTTGATTTTGCGTTGTTTCGAATTAATTTTAAATGCGCGTTTCGTTTATCCCTTGGCATTAATGGGAATGTCAAATTGTTTGTTAACTCAAACGAATTGTCTCGTAACTTTAAACATTACACGTTTAAGTATATTTTTATTGCTCTTTTAAATCAACTGTTTTCTGTTTTCGAATGGAACCCACAGGGAGTGTTCCTGTTAATAATGTATTTTACAATAATAATAATTGTCATCGTTGTATCCTGAGGCTTGTAGATGATTATTAATATATTCGAGAGCTACGCCGTAGCGAATAATATCTGGGAAGCGTCTACGAATTAATAATCGTGTGCATATTTACTCAATATTTGGATGAGGTTGTGAGATGCAACATAACTAATTAGCCGAAGCTACACCTCAGTAAATATTTGCGCTACGACTTCGTAGCCAACTTTCATATCACGAATTCTATCTAGCTATCGCTTAACTAAACGCTCTACGCCGCAATATTTTTGCTACGTTAGCAGCGTAGCCAATATTATTCAATTACGTTTCTTACGTCATATTGTAGACAATCTTTATACAACTTGTAGAATTATTGATTTTCGATAATAATTGATTTACAATAGTTTACACTTTACGGATTAAGAGTGCTGTGCTACGCCGTAGATATTCTTCATGCTACAGTTACTTGTCGTAACCTAACCATCAAAAACATAAATGTGAAATGAGAGCCAAGTTCATGCCTTGGTTGTTGACTTCAACGACAAAAAAATTGAGATTTAAATGGAAGCCAAGTTCAATGGTCAGTCCTGAAATTTATTTATAGCAACATAAAATATTTTATAACAACTTAAAATATCATTTCTTCTTATAACTTAGGATAATATATTGAAGCCTTAAGGTCTGACTTGGCACGAGCATCAGTGTTAATGTTCCATTTGTTTGTCCATATTGGAGTGGCCCATCTATTCCAAACAGAACTGTTTTTCAATGGAAAAACTGAACAAAATTTTGTGTTTATAATATTTTTTGGACGATTTTTAGTATTAACTATATATATGGCAGTTGCCAATAGATAAAAAAAAACTACAACAAAATCTGATTAAATGTTATTTTTTTGTATATAATAAATATGCACTTAAGTCTTTACTAAAAACCGCCAATAACAATTTAAACCCAAATTTAAAGCTTTTTATAACAGCAGAAACGTTGTTGTTTCAAACCAAATACGAGAATATTAAAAAATATATGTGTCCTTTTTGTCCGAGTGGTAGAGCGCTCGCCTGCTAACCAAGAGCTCGAGGGTTCGATCCCCGTGAAAGGTACAAAGGCTGTTTGTTTATTTCTGCCCAAAGTACGGCGATAGAGCTTACGTAATAATCATCGGTGAAATGCGGGTGCTTGGTTGACTATGACTTTCATTTCACAGTTCACGCTTGGGAACGCCTTTGACACCCCCACGGGGGCTCATACCGTGAGGATAAGTGTATAAAAAAACTGTTAAATTATATTTGATTTGGTTAGCGAATGGCCTAAATACACTGAGAAAAATGTCTTTTTGGCTTCATTATAAAATAGCATTACATAAGTTTTAAATACGGTGAATTGTTTTTAAATTAGGTGATAAATGGAAAATATTTGAGATAATTGGGAAATGTTTGAGGAAATAATCGAGGTTTTAAGATAAGTAATGCAATATTATGATGACAGATCAACGTACAATTGGTCACAGAAAATAAGATTATCATTTTCGTATTACATCATGCCTTCCCCATAGGAGGGTCCGTCACACTACGGTATGCTCACTGTCACCATAAAAGCTGTGACGGAGCGCATAATTCTATCTGCTTCCTACAAAGTCATAGTGACAGTGCGTCATATTATAACGCTAGCAGCAGCAACAGTAGTTTCATTGTACTTTTTTGAAATGTCAGTATGCTCCCTACTTTACGTGAATCATCATAATTTTAGCTGAATTCGCTTCGTTTTATGATGAACAGTTTTCTCAGTGTATAGGTAAACAAATATACATCACTCTCCATTTAACAGGTTACTAAAGACCGTTTAAAACAAATCGATGCTTGCATAAAACATTGCGTAAATCTGATACTAAATAATGCTCATTCCTCATTTAAATCAGTACGCAAACATTGGGTAACCCTACCAACTAAATATTGACTTTGGGACTACCTTCTGAATTAACTCCAGTCAACATTGGTTCAATGCGAATCTCTTGTTAATACAATAATAGGCAATTTAATCCTGACAAAAGGTATTTGACTCGTCGAACTAAATAATAATTAAAATAGCTGAAGATTGTATCCTTAGACAGGAAGATTTTTTTTTTCCCAAAGAGTCTTTGAAAAATCTAAACCGACTTCAAAAATGCGAGGGACCTAATATTAGGAAATAACTTTTCCGATTTCAAACTTTCTTTTATTGTATAAGAAGTCGGCACCTGCTTTCTTAACATATGAATAATCATTACTCTATATTACGCCTACTTTTTGAGATCATAAGTCAAGAGAAAGAAAGATTGTTTTCCGAAAAAGAGTTTGAAAAATCTAAACCGGCTCTTCAAAATGTGAGAAAATAACTAAATATTCAGGAATAACTTTTCCAATTTCTTCTTTTCTTTTCCTGTATAGGAAGTCAGCACCTGCTATCTTAATGTATGAATTATCACTCTACATTACGTTGACTTCTTGGGATTATAAGACAAAAGAACAAAAAGAAATCGATTAAAAAGCAAACTTAAAGACACACACATAAGTTCGTGTCGATTTATGAACCTACTTTTCTGCATCGGTTAAAATGCCTGCCATTTTTCGTTCCATATTTTCATAGAAATGCTTTAAACATATTCTTCACGCATTTTATGTTTTAAAAGCTTCAGACTATGGGGTAGCAGTTTATTTATGTAGATTCCAAATATGCTGAACTATATACTAATATAATGCTGAGACTGCATACCTCAAAAATTTTCACCAAATTCTCACGAAAATACATGGTAGCAATGAAAAAGTCTTACTTAGTTGTTATAGTTATAGTATATCGGTTTCGTTTAATACATCTTCAGGCACTAGGTCTTGGGGTTTATATAATAGTACAAGTAAGACTTTCCATGCTATAACCATCAAAAACTATCAATCATGGTGTAATAACATAAATTGTTTTATGCGACTCCTCTTGCGAATTCGAATTCTAGGGCAGCTATTAAAGTTAGTTATTGAAGAACAGAAAAACATGTGTTTTTAATCTACTAGGTGAAATTAAATCAACCGACCAAATTCATACTGGAGACTCGGTTAGTCATCAGGAACAAGGTTTAATGACCCTCTAGGTGAAATTCGAAAAAAAAAATTTTTTTACCCGTAGAACCTGCACTAAGAATTGTACTTAAACTAGTCCAACCAGTACGGGAGCAAAAAAAATATTTTTCGAAATTGGCCAAAAGGATTACTGAACCTAGTTCTTGATCACTAACCGAGTCTCTAGTATGAATTTGGTCGGTTGATTAAATTTCACCCTATATACCTATAACTTGAAGAAATTTTCTATGAATACTTTTTTTACAATTTATATTATTTCACGTGGTTTACTCACACATTTCATCAATAATATAATATAAGGTGACTTCGATTGATGTAGCCAAATTCATACTGGAGACTGTAAGTGATAATTTCTGAGAAATACGCAAATTAAAATTTAATTTAGGCTTCCTATACTAATAGTCGGAATTGTTCTTATATAATTTTTGTATAAAATATTTTTCGTATTTCCCAAAACAAACCATTGAAAACTGGCCATTTACTGAGTCTCCAGTTTGGATCTAGCTATATCAAAGTCACCTTATACTTATATCACCTGTAAGGTCCTACAATTCAAAGTGAAAAAAAATTAACAGATCATAGAGTATCCCTAATAGACTACACTCCACTAAAAACAAAAATTTTTGCGCGAACTATTTTTTTGCCTTTCCATAGAAATTTAGTCAGCTCATTCAACCACTTTGTACTGTTATGGTAAGTGAAAAAAAATTTTAGCAAAATTTTAGCAACATTTTTTTTCCTTCTGCAACTTGTTCAGTTAACGACACACGATCTACCCTATAATTGTTTTCACTTATTATTGTAGGACCTTATATATGTTGGATAAATGGAACGGGTTACTAATATCAATCAGAGACTCTCAATGCCTCCCATCCTTATACACACACAAAAGTAATTTTTATTTATTTATTTTTATTTGGGAATCAAACTGTTACACTTTACATAAAACAATACAAAAAAAGTACATATCAACAAAGTTTCCACACAACGTAGGCATTTCTTGCAAGTTCTAAGCGGCGGTGCCTCATTCGGTATGACGCCAGACTCTCAATCTTGCGATCCAGGTTCCAATCTTGTTGGTCTGGATATGTTTTTCTGAATTTGTATGATCTGAACGGCAAAGGAAGACGCTGATGCGATTAAATGCATGTATTTGGTAAATAAAAGCAATGGCTCCATTCAAGTTGGAGCCAAACAATCGTCGCGTCGGTGTAATAATATCCAATAGCAACCCTAATGTCGGGAAACTCTCAACCTTGATGCTTCATACTGACCAAGTTATTTAATGTACAGAACCCGGGTCAGCTCCTCGCAACGTGCAGGTCAGACCGCTGAGCTCCAGCACCATGGTCATTCAATGGGACGAGCCGGAGACACCTAACGGACAAGTTACGGTGAGAGCCGAATGAAATTACTGAACATTTTCATTAAAAAAAATTACACGTATGCAAAAATAGGACTTAATGACTCAGTACGATAAGCGATCCTAAATAAATTCGCCAAATATTGATCTGCATTGTCTGGTAAGGCACTCTACTCAAACATTTACGGACATTACCGAGTAATTCATTATATCAGTCAAACATTTATCGATATTATCAGGTAAGGCACTCTATCAAACATTTACCGATATTATTGGATAAGGTAGGTATTCAAATATTTACCGATATTATCGAGTAAAGTACTCTATCAATCAGTTACCGATATTATCAGGTAAGGTACTCTTTTTAAACATTTACCGATATTATCGAGTAATTCATTATACCAGTCAAACATTTATCGAAATTACCAGGTAAGGCACTCTATCAAACATTTACCGATATTATTGGATAAGGTAGGTATTCAAATATTTACCGATATTATCGAGTAAAGTACTCTATCAATCAGTTACCGATATTATCAGGTAAGGTACTCTTTTTAAACATTTACCGATATTATCGAGTAAGGCACTTTACTCAACAGAATGCATAATTCTTATTTTCTGTTACAGGGTTACAAAATCTACTACACCACAGATCCTTCGCAATCCTTACAATCATGGCACTCCCAAATGGTGAGTTTAATCTGGTCTTCTTTGGGTACTTATACTTATTGGCAACCAGCCTGGCATATTGATATCTGATCTTGTAGGACGCCAATCAGGTCAAGGCACTCAGAACTCATTAGTTGATGCTTCGTAGCTCTACCTCGTTAAAGATAAAGATGACGATCATGATAATGATGATTACAATGATGATCTTGATGATACTATGATTTTGCTCCAAACAGATGGACAACAGCCACCTGACCACCATCAGCGAGTTGACTCCTCACACGGTATACACCATCAGGGTGCAAGCATTTACTTCCGTCGGCCCTGGACCCCTCTCTGCGCCTGTCCAAGTGAAGACTCAGCAAGGTATAGATGTCTCCGAGCCAATATTGACCTTTGACCTTTATAACTTAGGGAAGAATTTACACTTGCCTTTTTTAAAGAGTTTACGTACGAACGATGTAGCCATGACAAATTTAAAACAAATTGAGAAACGGGTGCGCTTGATTGATATTTTATGATCGAAATGTGAAACGGGTTAAGTTTTTAATAACCATATTATGCGCATTTTAACACAGCTGTTCGTTTCGTGCCATTATTAGGGGTGCAAAACATACAGTAAATAAACAATTGTAAGTTCATATAAGTACTGAGAGCTGACGACCTCAAAGGTCAGATTATTTTATCGTCAATGAAACTCAGGATAATATATTACTTACCTGAGGCTACCTTTTGCCAAAATCGGCCAATTCAGGAGTTAGCTACATGACCTTTGGGGTCATCAGCTCTCAGAATATCATTCATAACTAAGGCGGGGTTTTTTTACATATATTTCAAGCCATAACCTTAGTTCTAGTAACCGCAGTAACCGCACCCTTTAAAGCCTGAATTTATTCAGGGACAACAGTTCAGTGAAAATTCCATTGAAATTCGTTCATTAATTTTTACGTTTTATACTCTTTGTTATATTTCTATATGTCGGAAGCATTGCGTCCTAAGTCCATTTTGAAATTTAAATATCTTTGTGTCGGAAGCATTATGTCCCCAAGTCCATTTTGAATTTTATTATTTCAATATTATTTTAACTTCAAAATGGACTTAGGACGCAATGCTTCCGACAAATAGATATTTAAACTTCAAAAATGGACTTAGGACACAATGCTTCCGACATAGATTTAAAACAATAAATATAACAAAGAGTATAGAAACGTTCAATTTATTAAAATTATTATTGCAAAGGTATTTTGGATTTGTCGTTTCGTAAATGTTTCCAATATAAACCCTTTGAGTATAAAAAACTAAGGTTCTAAATTGATAATCCCGCTCAGGTGTCCCGTCCCAACCTTCGAACCTGGTCGCAGTGGAAGCAGGAGAAACCTCCGTGACTCTCTCATGGCGCAGACCTGCGCACGCCGGCGATAACATTGTCTCGTACGAACTGTACTGGAACGACACATACGCTAAGGAACATCATAGAAAGTGAGTTTTGTGTAACACACACATGCTCATTATTAGCATTCTTAGAGGGAGAGGGCGCTATAGGAAGGAAAGAAAAGTATAGAACTTTAAACTCTCGCGTTTCTTAAACAAAATGTAATAAAATCCATCGCGGTAGACCCGTCTAAATAAATATTAAAATGAAAGAGAAGTAGTCGATTCTTTCTTTCCTTCTTATAGGGCGCTCTCCTTGTGAGCATGCTACTAATGAGCGTGTGTGTCTGAGCCTATAAAGTATTTTATTGTGCTTTAAAGAGCAAGCTGGTTTCTCAGACCAAACACTGATGGAACTTGTGAATACTGGTTTAGTAAGGCGAGACTCCACCACTTAGCCACAGAGGACTAAAATTGTGTTTTAGACCTCTGTGAAATACAGAGCAAATAAAATGCACTTAATCTTAATGATACACGAGAGAAAGAGGAATTAATTCAGAAAAACGAATTTCATTAAAGTAATCAATCGGCAGAAAGAGGCTTCGGCGACCTTTTCACCAACATGAAAATAGAAATTCGAATGAATTCAGCTTTCTTAAAGATTTTGGGTTTTCGTGTTGTATTATTCTGACTCTGTAGATACATAGGTACTACTCGCGCAAGGAGCCTAAAAAATGTTTCCCGGGTTTTTTTATAAATCAATATTGAGTTTTCGGAGCAATAAAAATCAACATACACGTTATATTTTGACTATAAATATCTATGTAACTAGGCAAAAAGGGAGGCAATACTTTTCTGAGACAATGTTATCTTTGTACTTCAAATTATTAAGACATTTACTTTACGTGTATAATTTATATTTCACAGACGCATCCCAATAACGGAAACGTACACTCTGAACGGTTTATACCCAAACACACTTTACTACATTTGGCTGGCGGCTCGTTCACAACGCGGCGAAGGCGCGACGACGCCACCTATCGCAGTCCGCACGAAACAGTATGGTACGTAAGAGTGGGACAGGTATATTTCTCTTGCTCTGTTTGTGAACAGAGAAAGAGTGTGTGAGTGAAGTTGACGTCTTGTGAGTGTGTGACGTCGAGTTTGTGAGTTTTGTCGGGGGAGGGGCCTTCAACTTACAATTTTTTATGTTTACATCAACTAATTTAATCAAACTTTTTCCTATTTCTTTTTGTTTATTTAAAGTTCAGGCCCCTCCCTAGTTAATTGTAAAAGACAAGAATTAAAGCAAGCCTTTACGGTTTTTCAGGTAAATTCCAATGTAATATTTCACCTTAACAGCACCTGCCCGCACGCGGCTAGTATAACAGCACAAGCACCAAATTTTTATATATCACGATATATTCTGTGTTTTGTATGTAAAATTGTCGAAACGGTTACATGTGTGGAGGAAAATTTACATATTTAAATTACCTATGTTTAATCATATTTTCTGCTAAAATAGCAAAATACAATCCTGATTTTCAATGCACACATGTAGACCTTAGTAGTAGCTTTAATGTCGTTTCGTAGGTTTGAGTTACCGTCACATCAGGCTAGAAACCTTATGTGAACCTTATTTATATATTTTTATAAAGACACAAATAACGATGTACTTAAAACAACTGCTTCTATATTTTTATACGAGTTCAAATAACAGAAAACAAAGCGTTATTCGTGTCGTAATCCAAATGAAAACACGTTTCTACCCAACAGGAGAAAGAGTGAAAAGAATGATGAAAACTGAGACGTATGGGCGAGCGGATCTCACTCTAACACACACAGTAAAATTATCTGCATGCTCGATTGATTTTTGAAGATTCACACGATATTATTTTTGAGCACAATTTTTGTTTTCAATCGCATTCAGTGATTGCTGCTGTTAGGGTTAATGCGCGGAGCGCTATTCTGAGTTGCAGAGTCATGGAACCGTTCCATTGGAATAGTTCTCGACACGGATTCTCACGTTTTGAGATGTTTAGTGCCAGGAGCTCCGCCGATGAACGTCACCGCTTTGGCCATATCCCCGACTTCCATCCGAGTGTCGTGGCAGCCCCCGCCAGCCGAAACTGCCAACGGAAGAATCGCATACTACAAACTGCTTTGCGTGGAGTCCGGGAGGGGGGACTCGGAAGCCACCGTCGTGAAACTTAACCAAACTTCTTTCGACTTGGACGAGCTGCGTCGCTGGACGGAATACCGTATCTGGGTCCTCGCGGGAACGTCCGTCGGCGATGGCCCGCCGTCCTACCCGGTCTCCGTGCGCACCTACGAAGACGGTACGTGTCGACTTCATTTGTGACTGTGATTTCGGAATAACCTACTTTTGCAGACTCAATTTTGTGAAGATATCCTTTGTTTTATAGCGAAGGTGTGAAACAAAGGCTAATTATAAAGTAAAATTAAATTAACTTTTACTGTACTCGTTAAACATAAACTTAGTTATGACAACGACATAAATTACTCAAAAGAACATTTCGTTACAACTTTTGAGAGAAGAAGTACTTAATTCAGTCTAGTGTGAAAAATCAAGTAGATAAAATTTATTATGTCACAAAATTGAATCTGTAACCAATGAAGGAAATGAATAACATTAACTTTACTTTTTGACTTCTGACTTAAATTACGGCGCTACATGAAAAATATCAGATTCCTTATGTACACTTCTAGAACCTACGAGCAATGATAATACTTCATTGCCTACGGGTAATAAAACACATTAAACAAACGCGGTTTGTCATAAAGTAATGGGAGACGTTCAAAAGAAAACATATTCGTTTTCTGTGTGTATTGTAGTGCTAGACTTAATTATCCAATAATAAAGTCTGCTGTAAAAAATCAAGTTTATACTTTAAAGCAATAAATAATATGACCTTGTAAAGCGTATCTTCATATTAAACAAAACTTTGCTGCGGGTCGACTATACCGGTGCATGGTAAATGTGGGAATGTGGGAATGTCATGTAATTCCGCGCACACTCTTCAAAATATAGTCTGTAAAAAACCAACAGGCGAGCAATTTTTCGACGGTGTTCTAGGCCAGTTAGCACTCATTACCGAGTCATCGCCAGCGAGACCAACTGTAGGGCGCTGTAAGGCTGCAGCTAGCTGATACTAAGCAGGGTTGTCCCAAAGGTGCCTGCTGTCGAAGTACGCACATATATATAATCTTTGTGTTATAGAAACAAGCGAAGGAATAAATCCGATAAAATCAATCATTTTTAATTCTAAGTATGTGGAAAAATACTTGACTGACTAAATTGTTTCGTCCATTTTGTGGTTACCGACAAGTTTGTGATTTTTATTCAAATTATTGAAGTATAGCTATTAAACTTTTGAATGGTACGGAACCTCCTTGCACTTAACCGGGTTTTTTTTTTACTTGGAATTTTTTTATTGGAGGTTGACTACGTTGTCATTGGTTAGTAGTTTGACAGCTAAACCATACATGGACAAAGCCACAGTGTGAGGCTTTTGAAGCCACCTTTTTTAAGTAAGTCGCTCATTTGACTTGAAAGTGCTTTTTAAATACATTATTTATCTATATCCAGATATACCCAGATATCCAGATATACCAATCTCATAATTAATTACTTACTTGGCTACAACAAAACATAAAATCTGGTGATAAAAGTGTCAGATAGTTGATTAGCTTAGAACAAAACAGTGAATCATATAGGATTTGTACCGAACGATTAGATGGATTCTGTTTTCATGTATCGCCTTAACATTACAAACAAGTAAATATTAGAACTTCTCAATGCTTATGCAATGTCAAAAATAACAATGATATTCATCATACTATAAACTTCACTTTTTGAAAGGCGGCTAATTTTTTTCTATATTTTTTCAGACATTGCATAAGTATATTACATTAAATTTCTACAAAAGTTAAGAAAATGTAATTAATAAATTTAAGTTACGTCTTCATGACAATTATATAAAATACCGATTCAATTACTAAGGGTTTTGGTACTTCTGATGAAACTATTCTAACTCATTTTGGGCTTAAGCATTACGATTCAACATTATTGTTCATTCGATTTAAACATATGTTTCAATAATTTCATCAATATACACTTTCACAGTTGAAATGAAAAACAAACTAATTATGTAAAATGGACAACGCTTCACATACTATGTACAAATATTGAACAAAACAGATTCTGCTGTTAACGTGTTTATTGAATTGATTTTCATTCTAACGGTGAATTGAATTTGAATTTCTAATGATATGATTTTAATGAATTGTTTTAATGGTGGTGGGTTCTAGTGGAAATAATCAACAACTTCATTCATAACAATCATCTCACAAATAACTTTTCGATAGCAATACTACTGTCTACAATACTAATTGCATTTTTTCTTTTGTCCTTTTTTATGAGCATATAGCAGGAATCTAATAGAGGAGGTTAATTATCGTAACGTTACTGTATGCTTGCGATAAAATGGTCATGTATATCGATATTATATCATGTCACTTTTCTTTTCACAATTTCGTCGCCTAAAAGCGACAGTATGGTACTCCACTCACTGTCACATGTAATGATTTTAATGATTTCTTGATGACGTCATCATGACTTGTCATTCAAAGATGGCTATCACTGAAATGCAGTTTATTATTGCACCTGGTTAACTATCGACGGCACAGTTTATATATTATTGATTTTGGCGCACAGTTATTGTTGAGTATTTAGAGATGAACACAATTTTGCATGCTTTCTTTACCCACACAGCACCGTTTTTCGTTCAGTTATTGATTTCACTGGGCACCAGTTAGGTTTATTTGTTTTACGCAATTTAGGAATAAATTTCCAAAAAAATTGCGTAGATCAAACCCTGCACTTTTAGGAAGCACTCTGCACCACTAGCGACGACACGAGGTGAGAGAGCGAGTGCGTGACAACACCATTGCGTATAACTTATGGAACCGATCGCTGCAAAAATCATCATTACTTCTCTCAACTTCGGTTTGAGAGAAATCATGATCAAAACCAGCAGTGGATCGAGTCTTTGCAGTTATATCGCTCAACACGTTCGCCAGCGCCGCATTTGAATACCAATACGGGCCCAACACCACACGCGCGCATGCTAAATACTACTCACAATTACTTCTCTACCTATATACTCACTATACTCTGACTACTATTACTATTAGCGGGAAGGCTGCGGATCGAAGCAAAGACAACTCCTTAGGATCTTTACTAAATTTTATTAAAATTACAATTGGTACCAATACTAGATCCGAAGGACAAGATCCGCGCAACGCTCTTTGCCTGTATGCCCGACTGCTGAGCTCAGTGACTAGACACTTCGCGCTACTTCACTCTCTCTCTCTCTCTATCTATCTACCTATCTCTCTCTGTCTATTTCTGTCTCACTCGCTCTGAAGCTACAACGTCTTGCCGTAGCCATTTCTCTCTCGCCTTTCTACTTTCTTCTGTATACTCTCAAAACCTCGTCGTGCATGCACACTAGATATTGTGACATATACAATAATACTTTTGGCTAACATTCGCTATTGCCGTTAACACAAACGAGCGAGAACAAGAACGCAGACATATCGGCAAAGTTCACAGTACATTATCGAGTACTCATCCCGGAAACAACCAAGCGACAACACAGATCAGACACAGTCACAAACATCACAGAAGACCAGCAAACACAGGTACGCCGCAGCACACATGGACACTGGACCAACTGAAGCGGATGTACAGACAAGCACACACACATCGACTGGCGCCTTCGCGATAATCAATACATGTGCGTGTGAGTGACTTCAGACGAACCACGGACGCAACTGTCTTTGACGGCTCAACGTGTGTCTTGTCTTTACGAAAACACCGACCCCTAATAAGGAAAACTATTCCATTCCCCTTTTCCTCCTATTCGCAGTCCAAATTTTCGTTTCTATTACTTCATTTAAGTTCCCCGGGGAACTGAAAAGGCAATGCACATGCGAGCTGTCTTCGACCGTTCCGTCCCAAGCGGCTTACAGCCGAAGTGGCTTTCGAAAGAGTTCAGAATACACGAGGAAATAAACGAAACTAAAGAGTAGCCCCCATTTGCCGAGAAGCGTTCACCTCGTTATCTCTCACTCAGTAGTTCCGTTCGCCCTGCAATGTCGCACAATTTGTCTTAAATGTATTTGAATGCGTTTTTCTCTTTTTTTCTCTCGTCACTGACTTTGTATGGGCCGCTGGGTAACACCCGTACAGCCGTGAGGAGTAAGTACACAATACTATAGTGCTTGTATCAATGTGCGATTGTGCTTGTGCCTTAACGCTTTTTGTAGTTAGAATCTTCCTAGCATCTTAAGATCTAACGGAAACTCTTTGAACAGACTGCAAACGGTAACCTTAGCATGTTTCCATGAACATTTTTGTCGGGTTCTGAGACTTGGTGTGACCCTTATATATTGTTTTCTTGAAAACTTTTGATACACCAGCATGCTCCCCTTGCAGTATGTCACAAAACCGAAATACCTAGTATGTAGAACTTTAACGCTGCTTTTGACCAAACTAGAGGAATACTTACTAAATGTTATCTCTTTGTAAACGCTTAACAGTTTTAGTTAAACGATGTATTGGATGGATTGAAAGGTAATGACTTTATTTGGTTTTGGTGATGTAAGGAGGGCGTTACTTATCAGTGTGTGTTGGTATTCAAATGCCCGATTGAGGAAGATGCTGGAGGGGCTTGTGGACAATCGCCGAAGACCGAAATCCCCTATCAGTATCATCGAGGCAGCTACCGACCGCACGGAAACTTACCAGACCAAATATTCGGTTAAGCTTTGCAAGCTAGCAAAGACCTAAAGGTTCAAGGTCGATCGGCGACTGCTTTTACAGTATCAGTAGATTACGTATTTTATAGCACGTTCCCGTAGATGCTGATAGGGCATTTAGGTCGAGTTTGTCTTTGAGCCGGGTCACATGTCTAACATATTGTCGATGTGTTTACAGTGCCTGGTGAGCCTCAAGACGTCAAGGTGACGGCCATCAACTCCACTTCCATACACGTGACGTGGAAACCTCCACAGGAGAAGGAGAAGAATGGCATCATCAGGGGCTATCACATTCATGTTCAGGAGGTCAGAGAAGAGGTGAGACAAGGATTTAATATTACAAATAACCAATATTTTTAAATATTAATAATTACATTTTGTAATAATATACATACTACGCACTCAACCGATTTCACTCATATCCAGTTTTAAAGAAACTAAATAAAGATATCTTAGTATTACTTAAACAATTGTGTAAAAAGAAACATGTGTCAAATTAGATGATTTATACTATATTATAAACTTTATAGAAACCGGTTAACCGGTGACATGCAATAAATAAATGAATATTAACAAATGAATAAAATATGAATAAGTTTAAGTTACCTAAATAAAGCCATCAGTGTGTTATTTATTATGTTTTTAATCTTAGGTTGAAACATTTTTAAGTTTTTTTTTTTCGTTTCTAGTAATATTGACGTGTATTCTCACGTCACTCGAAAAATATATTTTCTAAATCTGTATTCTAACAACAATCTTTTTTTAGGGCAAGGGTCTGCTTAACGACCCAATGAGGTTTGATGTCATGGACGATACCACCTTGGAGCTAAACATTTCTGGTTTGCAACCGGATACGAGGTACAATGTGCAAGTGGCAGCTCTCACGAGAAAGGGTGACGGGGACCGAAGTACGCCGGTGTCTGTGAAGACCCCCGGCGGTGTGCCAAATAGGCCTACTGTCAACCTGAAGTAAGCATTCTGCTCCTTAACGTTCGTAACCCTGGTTTATAAGATTGCTTTTTCAGTGCCAACCGTGAACCAAAACTTTGTGTCATAATTTAAGCTCTTGTAACAAAGTTGTAAGATGCACTAACCTACATTAAATTCCAACTAGAGTTCGAATCGCTATTAGTTAAACAATGGGTGATATAAATCTTGTCTTTTGTTTTAGGGTGCTGGAGCGAGACCCTATAGTATCTATTGAACTAGAATGGGCTAAGCCAACGCAGACTTACGGAGATTTGTTGGGATATCGACTGAGATTCGGAATTAAAGATCAGCCGTTAGAAGAAGAAAACTTTTCTGGAACTAAAGTCAATTCGCATAGAATAAATGATTTAGAGAGAGGTGTACAATATGAATTTAGGGTTGCTGGAAGAAATCATATCGGTATCGGGCAGGAAACTATCAAGTATTGGTTGACGCCTGAAGGTCCACCGAAAGGACCCCCCGCGAATGTCACATATCACTTCCAAACTCCTGATGTTATAAGTATCAGATGGGATCCACCAACGAGGGCTGATCGTAGTGGTCAAATAAGGAAATATGATGTTCAGTTTTATAAGAAGGGTGATCAGGCATCAGTTATAGATAAGACTACTAATTTTACAAAGGCTGTGTTCACTGGTTTAGAAGAAGATGCACATTATATCTTTAGAGTAAGAGCGTATACCGATCAAGGTGCTGGACCTTACAGCAAAGACTTAACAGCTCATACGGAGAGAGACATAGGTCGGGCCCCAATGGGAGTCAAAGCTGTTGCGACTTCGGAGTCAGGAGTAGAAGTATGGTGGGAACCAGTACCTTCAAGAAAGAAGATTATTGGGTACGTCATTTTCTACACCATGACCCCTGTTGAAGACTTGGACGAATGGCAGCAGAAGACGGTACATGTGACGCATTCAGCGGACTTAGAGAATTTGGAGAAGTTTGCTGAGTACGCTATCGCCGTAGCTGCCAAAATGGCAGATAGCTTGGGAAGGTTATCAGAAAAGGTCACAGTGAAAGTACGACCGGAAGAAGTGCCTTTACACCTTCGTGCTCAAGATGTGTCCACCCATTCCATGACACTGTCATGGTCGCCTCCATTACGCTTAAACCCCGTAAGTTATAAAATTTCCTACAACGCCATAAAAGAATTCGTTGATTCTCTTGGTATGACCCAAATGCAGGAGATTCCTCGAAGGGAAATTATCATCAAGCATGACAGGACGTCTTTCTCAATCAACGACCTTTCGCCGTTTACTACATACAATGTTAATGTAAGCGCTATACCAAACGACGAATCCTACAGGCCACCTACCAAGATAACTGTCACTACGCAAATGGCAGCTCCCAAACCAATGGTGAAGCCAGACTTCTATGGCGTTGTTGAAAATGAAATACTCGTTATACTACCTCAAGCTTCTGAAGAATACGGGCCTATTTCACATTATTACTTAGTTGTAGTTCCAGATGATAAATTGCATAATCATAAGAACCCTGATCAGTTCTTAACAGAGGATCTGATAAAGAACAATGCCAGAACGGACGATGAAAACGCACCGTACATTGCCGCCAAATTTTTACAGAGAAACATTTTGTACACTTTTCATCTTGGCAATGATGAAATGTACGAAGGCTTCTTGAATAGGAAATTAAATCCTACAAAACGATATAGAGTTTTTGTAAGGGCTGTAGTTGATACCCCTCAAAAGCATCTCTACACATCGAGTCCATTTTCGGAATACTTATCACTTGACATGCGTGAGGCACCACCTGGTGAAGAACCTAGTAGGCCTAATCCAAAAGATGCGAATGGAGACATTGATATCAGAATAAAAGAAAACAGGCAGGAGGCTGGAATGGTTTGGGTAATTGGTCCTAGTATAGCAGCATTGTTCCTATCTTTATTATTAGTTCTGTTGTTTATTGTGAAAAGACGTAGACATCCTTGCAAAACACCAGATCAAGCCGCTGTTACTCGTCCATTAATGGCAGCTGATGTTGGTTTCGGAGCTCCCTCTGACCCAGTTGAAATGAGACGCCTTAACTTCCAAACACCTGCCATGATCTCACATCCGCCTATCCCCATTTCGGAACTTGCGGAACACATCGAAAGACTGAAATCGAATGATAATTTGAAATTCTCTCAAGAATATGAAAGTATTGAGCCAGGGCAACAATTTACTTGGGATCACTCGAACATGGAAGTCAACAAACCTAAAAATCGTTACGCCAACGTTATCGCCTACGATCACAGTCGAGTCATTCTCCAACCAATCGATGGTATTCTAGGAAGCGATTACATTAACGCCAACTACTGCGATGGTTATCGTAAACATAATGCCTACGTTGCTACTCAAGGCCCCTTACAAGAAACGTTTGCCGATTTCTGGCGAATGTGCTGGGAACTGCGAACGGGCACTATTGTTATGATGACTAAACTTGAAGAACGAACTAGAATCAAGTGCGACCAATATTGGCCGAGTCGTGGCAGTGAAACATATGGCATGATGACGGTGACTATCGCTGAAGTTCAAGAACTGGCGACTTATTGCATCCGAACCTTCCAAGTCACAAGGAACGGGGGAGCTGAGCGTCGAGAAATTAAACAACTTCAGTTTACTGCCTGGCCTGACCATGGAGTTCCAGATCACCCTGCACCGTTTCTACAATTCCTTCGTCGTGTTCGCGCTTTGAATCCGCCTGACGCAGGACCTTTAGTCGTCCATTGCTCTGCTGGTGTCGGCCGTACAGGATGCTTTATCGTCATCGACTCAATGCTTGAAAGAGCTAGACACGAACGCACAGTCGATATTTACGGTCACGTGACTTGCCTACGAGCCCAGCGCAACTATATGGTTCAAACTGAAGACCAATACATATTTATTCATGACGCTTTAGTTGAGGCAGTCGTTTGTGGTGACACTGAAGTTCCTGCTCGTAACCTCCATGCTCACATTCAGAAGCTGATGCGCATTGATGCCATCGAAAACATCACTGGGATGGAACTGGAGTTCAAGAAGTTAGCTAATATGAAAGCCGACTCAAGCCGCTTCGTTTCCGCAAGCTTGCCATGCAACAAGCATAAAAACCGATTGGTTCACATCTTGCCATTCGAATCTAGCCGAGTCTGCTTGACTCCTCGTGATGGCTCAGACTACATAAATGCTTCGTTCGTGGATGGTTACAGATACAGGGCAGCTTATATTGCAACTCAAGGACCATTGCCTGATACTACTGATGACTTCTGGCGAATGTTGTGGGAGCATAATTCAACTATTATCGTGATGCTCACTAAGCTTAAAGAAATGGGACGGGTAAGTGCTACGTACATACTGACAAACTTAATATTTTTTGTACCTAATGAAGTTGGTTAACCTAATCTCAAACATTTTATTTTAGGAGAAGTGCCACCAATACTGGCCATCAGATCGCTCAGTTCGCTACCAATGTTTCGTTGTGGATCCCATCGCCGAATACAATATGCCTCAGTACATCTTGAGAGAATTCAAGGTATAGACTGCAATATAATCATTAAATACCTATGTTAATTGAGGCGATGAGAACCATAGTGGCCTATCTTTTCCAGACACAATTAATAATCAATTGTGTCTGGAAAAGATAGACCACTCTGGCTCTCATCGCCTCAATTGAATACTATGGATGCTGACCTAAAACTTTTTTTTATCTTTAGGTGACCGATGCTCGCGATGGGGCCTCCAGAACGGTCCGTCAGTTCCAGTTTACTGATTGGCCAGAACAAGGCGTGCCCAAGAGTGGTGAAGGCTTCATTGATTTTCTGGGACAAGTACATAAGACCAAGGAGCAGTTTGGACAGGACGGTCCTATCACTGTGCATTGCAGGTAAGGGAAATAAGCCTACTTGGTTTCATATTTAGTTTACTCCCTACTTGGCTTCTGTGATTTCGTGGTTCGAACGTCTTGACAACTTATCCAGATGTCGCGACTTGAAGTCCCGTAAGGGCGCATTTTGTGGTTCGAACGTCTTGACAACTTATCCAGATGTCGCGACTTGAAGTCCCGTAAGGGCACATTTGTGTTCGATGCGCGTGCTTCGAAAGGCACTTTACGCTGTGGGTCCAGTCCGTATTTGAGTCCGAAGTACGGCGATAGGGCTCACCATCCATCGCGTTGAGACGTCATTAATAATCTTCGGTGAAACGGGGGTGTCCTAATGTGGCCATTTCACAGCTGATACCTCGGAAACGACTTATGTATTATGCTCTCCTCAAAAAGGAGGGTATCCTGTTTTATTTTCGTTTTTGACTGGGCTTCTTGGTCAACAGTGCTGGCGTGGGTCGCACAGGTGTGTTCATCACTCTCTCGACCGTGTTGGAGCGCATGCAATACGAGGGTGTAGTCGACGTGTTCCAGACTGTGCGCACGCTCCGCACGCAACGTCCGGCCATGGTTCAGACCGAGGTAAAGCATTATTATATAACAGGTGACGGTAGGGCAATAAGTCTCGTCTTGAATACACTAGCGCCCTCTAGACGCCAAGAGGCTTACTACTAAGTGAGCATCTATACAATATCGTTCCGGTATGGAAAGCACATGGGTAAATTCGCAGGTTGTTTTGAGAACTGGATAGCTCAGTGGAAGAGCAACCGCCCGGTAAGCGAGAGGTACCGGGTTTGAGTCCCGGTTCAGAGCTCCTCGCGTCTAGATTTACTTTTCTGATTTTCTGTACCGCAATGATATAACATTTAATTCATTAATAAATACATTAGGGTATGGTTGAAATATACCAACTATGCCAGCATGACAGGTTAAATATTGCTAGTTCTTAATACAGTAGCATAGCGGCTAAAATCGTTTAAAAATAGGGAGTTTTAACTGCAGGTTACTGTAGTTTTTTTTATAAATAACCTAGTGGGATGTTGATTTGATACGTTACTTTCATTGCAAGGGAGCTGATACACAGCAATCATGCAAAAAAGTATTGTTATTTTTTTACAAATACCCTGGAATTAATTTTAAAAGTCGCAAAATTTCGGTCAAAATGTATATGCGACTGCTAGTATTTGTGATAATCTTTATACACCGCCAAATATCGAACTCAGTACTTGGGAAAACTTGTTGCCGCCTAATTAGTCGAGAATGTCTTTCTAGCTGTATATTTCAGAGAAAAACAATCCACAATTTGCCACGCGATACTTTTTATTTTTAAATAAAGAGTAATGGTAAAATTGGTCATTGCTTAACAGCCTAACCTGAAACATCGTTAAATTTAATTGTACTTAGGTATTAACAATTATTCTTTCATTTACTATTTTTGTATTTTTTTTCACATACCATTTTTTTTTGTAGTCGTGACACCAAATGCTCACTTGGTGCTCTCAACACTAATGAAGAATATTTTTTTTCAGGACCAGTACGAGTTTTGCTATCGCGCGGCGCTGGAATATCTCGGCTCGTTCGACCACTACGCTAACTGACGCTGAGACCGACTCGTCTAAAATCTCGTCTGACGGAACTCTGCCTTCATGCTTATAACTACAATATGTACTTAACCCTATGTATATCTATCTAGTTGACGCAGAGTATCCGGACGCTATTAGGTGTTTCAAAGTTGACTGATCATAACCTTTGTTCACTTCGTTGTAACATAATATGAGGCTATACATGTATGAGAGTGCCTAGGAACGCTACTTATGATATATTTACGATAAAGACCACTATAAAATCATGATTGTGAGTCGGAAGGGTAATAACTATTATATGTACTTATAATATTATCCAATATCTACTGATAATGTTATCTTTCAGCTGTTCGCGCTATTTTTGTCTTAAAATAGAACAGTTTGTTGAAGTCCATTATAAGCAGTTGAAAAAATAGATGCATTTAAAATTTAACCTACAGATTCTCAAATAAATAATATAAATGTCAACGTGTAATTTAATAATGCCATGAAATTATAATTTGCTAACGAATACCTATTTAAAATTAGATGATGAAATCACGCTTGGAGGATGCGATATATTACGATATTCAATTCTGATCGTCACATATATTAAACATACATGATATTGTAAATGTATAAATAGTTATTGCAGCTGTAATATTAGAAGTTTATTTTTCATATCGGGTGTTAAATATGTTAAGTAGTGTATGTAAATGGCGGTAACACGTTTCATTATGCAATATAAACGATATTTCTTAGACGAATCGGCTGTGTCGTGTGAAAATTTATTTGTCAGTTCTGTGCGTAGGTGATATTTTGTAAATAGCTGTTTTGTATTTACAGTGTAATTTACATCTCTTTTCATAAACTCATTTCAGTTTACGTAATTTCTGTAAATTAAACTGTTACTGTTAACCAGTGCCACTTGAATAAAACGGTGTTGCCAGTTATCGCTCCATTTTTTATCGGAAGCAATTTTACAGTCACGTTTAAGAACGTAACAGACAATATACCTTAAAATTCGAGTTTTTGTTTCTACACAATTTTAGTGTAAGTTTTTTTGTAGGTAGGATATAAGTTTTTTATAATCACCGCTTGCTTTTAGATGATCGTGATTCGATGACATATCTCGATGTAGGTAGATAATGTGTTTTGTCGGTGTGCTCTGTTTGAAAGTGTAAAAGGGTAGGTAAATGATAATGGATTTATATTCGAATCGTGTACTTGCGAATTTTTATTCGTAAGATATTTTCGATTGGAAGGATCAATTTGAAATTGTCAATGTTAAAACATGGTAAGACGTAATGGGCGTTTTGTAATTTGACCTATTGGAATATTAGAGATGCTAATATTACATTTCTAGCTAAAATATTTAACTGAATTAGTGTGTTCGCTCTTGGAAGATGGTCGGATAAGCATTGCATTATAAAAGAATCTACTTCCTTGGGATTTTATGTAATCCTAATAAATGAACGAAAGCTCCCGTAAGATCCTTAAGAATCTATCTCTCTATCGCCTACGTTCTAAGCTATGTTTAAGTGTAGTACGTTGTTTAACCTATGACAGTAACCCCTTGCCTAGTATCGAATAAGGTTTTAGGTTTTTCACTCGTTTTATACAATATACATACCTACTACTTAACGACCTACGTATAAGTTAAAGTTGAGCTTCTAACTTAAGGTACATTGAGAAGTCAGCGCGTTCACTCGAACTTATTGAAGACGCCATCTTTGAAGGTGGGAATATCATTTTGAATAATAATGACGACATTTATCAATCAACATTGATGCGACGGTTACTTTAAAATTGGTTGATCGTACGCAGATTTTTACTGCCAATCTATTACTTAGGCGTAATGGGATAAAACAAACAATAATACGAAACATACGTAGACTTAATGAAAATATTGTTAAATTGAGAATATAGTAAAATTTTAATACTCGTTGAGGATTCACGTTTCGGGCAAAGAATCAGAACATTGATGGAATGGGGAGCTTAAATTTCGTTAAGTGAGAGCGAACGCTTCGCCAATAGATTCTACAAATCCATGTTTCTTGAAGTCTTTTTTACGATTTTTTTAAGCTTCTACGTTTATGTATTTGCAGATTTCCTCGGCAGCTCTTTTCGGCGGCATTCTTATTTTCATTTTCTTGCCAGCTGTTAACTTTTTCTTTCGTTATATTGGTATTATACCATACGTAGACAATTTTCAGAACAATACTTTATAGTTTTTAAGTTTATTATGTGTAAATTCTTAATAGAATAGCTTAAGTAAATATTCAACCTTTTTATATGTTATAAAAATTATAAAGATGTCGATTCCAATTAACAGTTATTCCCAGTGCAATAAGTCAATATTATACTTTTACTAGGTGCTTTAGTGGACAGTTTTGATGAGTAAAATTATTAATTTAAAATAATTCATTTATCAGTATCATTTCATTGTAATTTAACATTTACAATCTATGTTCTACATTCGTAAATTGTTTAAAATGGAAAAGACTGATTTTACTTATTTGGATTCCTTGTGTTCGTACTTTTAATTATAAACTTACTATTACTTTTTAAATAAAAAAAAAAAAAAAAATTATGTACCTACGTATTCTTTCCATTCTGATATTGTACCATGTTATAATTTACACTTTGTTCCTTTACTAATTTAGACTATCTAAATAATCTTTTATGAATGTTTTCTGTATATTTATACCATCTGATTATCTCGAATCAAATATTGTGAAAATTATTTTGTATAAATTGTGCATTTACTTTAGAAGTACAAAACTTTGGTGAATCTTGTGACCCACTCGCCATTCTGTCATAATGAAAGTTGCATTAGCCGTCGCTGTATACCACAAAAGGGGTATGGATGGATATTCCATTTTCCTAGCTTTAATAAAGTAATAGAGGTACATTATTTTCGTGCAATTAAAATGGCGGACGTAACGTGTAATGGCAGGCAACAAGGCGTGCGGTGTAAATGAATTGTAGACGTTGTAGAAAACATTTTTTGTAAATTCCCGCGCTGCGTCCCGGGACACAGTGGATTCGCAAATTATACATATGTATATGAACAAATAAAATTATGTGAGACCATAAAAATCTTGTTTGCTTTGCACCCTTAAAATCCTTTTTTATTCAGTTGTAGGCTCAAATGGGAAAAGCCTTTGCCCAAAGTAGGAAAAACCAGTGGCCTGATTTTAAAATATGGACAAGTGTAAGTAAGATCTATGCCCTAATGATTCTGTACCTACTATTGCTGTTATTAGTAGCAGAGCCATTGTTGGTACCTAAACCTGATCTCAGTTCTCTTCGACTTACGGGTTCGTCCATCTATGTAGTTCTACTATTTGTTCTACCGTAGAAAAGAATCAAGCACGTATCCAGGGGGGATAGGTAGGATTAATCCCCCCGCCCCCGAAATTTGACGTGACATACACGGGACCAGGAATGTTTATTCATAACCACTGTAAATAACGCTAGAGTACGTTTTAATGCAAAAAGAAGTACGGTACTTTTAATCCCATCCATCCATCCATCAGCCCGTGTTCGTCCACTGCTGGACATAGGCCTTTCCCAAATTTCGCCACTCATGTCGGTCCTCCGTCCTCCTCATCCAGCCGCCCCCCGCAACGTCCTTCAGGTCCAGTGCCCACTGCCACTTCAACTTACTGATTCTGCAGGCTATGTCGGTTACTTTAGATCTCCGACGGATCTCCTCATTTCGGATTCTATCCATCAGAGATACCCCAAGCATAGCCCGCTCCATAGCTCGCTGAGCGACCATTAAACCGGTGGATCAGACCCTTTGTAAGAGACCACGTCTCAGCGCCATACGTCATCACAGGAAGGACGCACTGGTTGAACACCTTAGCCTTTAAGCACTGCGGTATTGACGACGTAAATATGTGACGCAACTTTCCGAATGCTGCCCAACCCAAGCATATTCTTCTGTCAGCCTCGGCGTCGAAGTTGTTTTTATCCAGCTGCATGACTTGACCCAGATAAACATATTTTTGAACAACTTCGATGCTGACATTGTCGACGGTTATTGGCCCTTGGATGACGTAACAGTTGGACATGACCTTAGTCTTATCCAAATTCATCCGCAGGCCCACTCGTCTCGAAGAATCGCCAAGGCCGCGCATCATTTCCTCTAGTTCCTGCAGCGATTCCGCCATTATGACGATGTCATCGGCAAAGCGAAGATGTGAAATGTACTCTCCGTTTACGTTTATGCCTCGTCCATTCCAGTCTAGTGTTTTAAAGACGTCCTCCAGCGCGGCGGTAAACAGTTTTGGAGAAATAACATCTCCCTGTCTCACGCCGCGCTGAAGATGTATCGGTCTTGTTTGTACACCCTGTACTTGGACGGACATCGTAGCGGAGTCATACAGACACTTCAACAACTCCACGTAACGCCAGTCAACTTGGCAACGCTGCAAGGACTGCAGAACAGACCAAGTTTCGATGGAGTCGAAGGCTTTCTCGTAGTCCACAAACGCTAGACATAAGGGCTGATTATACTCTTGAGTTTTCTGTATAACCTGCCTTAGCGTGTGAATGTGGTCCACGGTGCTGTAGCCTTTTCGAAACCCAGCCTGCTCTGGAGGTTGGAAGTCGTCGAATCGTTGGGCGAGACGATTCGTGATAACTCTTGAGAACAGCTTGTAGGTGTGGCTCAGGAGCGCAATTGGTCTATAGTTCTTAAGTAGGATTTTGTCCCCTTTTCTGGAGAACAAAATGACCAGACTCCTGCTCCACTCCTTTGGCGTAGTACCTGTGCGAATGACGGCATTGAAGAGGTCCTGTAGCTGTCCGAGTATAGAGTAACCTCCAGCTTTCAGGAGTCAGTTGTGATGCCGTCCTCGCCCGGCGCCTTGTTGTTTTTCAGCTGTTCAAGAGCTATCCTAATCTCACCCATTTCGACATCCGGGAGTTCATCGGTGTAGTGGCGGACTACTTTTAATACTTAATATTATAGTACAGTGAATCACTGTACTGTCAGTATTGATTACTGATTTAATTACAGAGGATTCTTTCACAATTCACAATGTTGTTTTGATGAAAACCCTCCGGCTCCGCATGCAAAACAACTTGTCTTGGAACTTGCATGTGACTGGGTTGGTTTTATTCCGCTAAGGTTACACTAGTCAACTCACTTTTGCTCCACATAAAGTACGCAGATGCATGTTGCTACCTTGACCTCACGGAATAATTGCTTGACAAACTATAAATTGTATCCCCAATATTTGCATACGTAACATCTTCTGATTCCGAAAATACGACTATGTCACATTGTTGATCGGAATAAAGCTCATGTTGCAACGCTCCTTTACAACATTAATGAACCCCTTTCTCCCCCTTATCTAAAACAAAGATTTACTAACCTTCCCTCGCTTGATCACCTTCCGCGCTTATAGAAAAGCTCTACGCCATCGAACTCCTATACACAAGACAGATATGTACGCCTATTCCTTCATTGCATTTGAATCATCCGAATCTCAAAGTTTTTAAAACATTTAGCAAATAAAAAACCGGCCAAGTGCGAGTCGGACTCGCGCATGAAGGGTTCCGTACCATAATCTATAAAAACGGCAAAAAAACATGTCTGTTGTATGGGAGTGCGCAGGTCCGACTCGCACTTGGCCGGTTTTAGTATTTGTTGGTATATCGGCAACAGAACTACATCATCTGTGAAAATTTCAACTGTCTAACTATCACGGTTCATGAGATACAGCCTGGGGACATACGGACAGCGAAGTCTTAGTAATAGGGTCCCGTTGGTTACCCCTTGAGTACGGAACCCTAAAAAATTGTAACCGACTTCAAGTATAACAGCAGAGATGTATTAAAAAGTTCATAATAATTATTTACCTACTGACCGATGGTATCGAAATAATAATTCTTTCTTCCTGAAACAAATGTTCTCCAGAAGTCATAAGAAGGCGCTCTAATATTTGTTTTTCTGGTATTATACTCGTATCATAGGGAATGCGTCGATTTCTAGATAACATTTGCGTCAGAAAGAAAGTATTCGGAAAAAGTGTTATTTCGATACGATCGGATAGTATATAATCATTTTAATCATTTTTGTGAAGGGCTGCTTTTATTTATGAATTCGGTTTTTTTTCTTTTGTGAAAAACGGATATACGTAACTTGATATATAACGAAGCTCAAGTGGGTATTATGATAATGTTTTAAGTAGCAACCTGCAATCAGCACCTTCGACACAAAGCAACTGTCGCAATCGCAGTTGGTGCGCTTGCATTCATTGAGAAGTTTCTGGGTCGAAGGCAGGCCCGGACTTAGAGATACAGGGCCCCTAGCACTTTATGTCGGCGGCCCTTATGGCGCATACATACCCTAAATTAGCAACTCGACATATGTCAGTACGAATCGGAAATCAACGGATACGACATTGAAATTAATAATGTTCATATCAGCGCGTATTGTAAGGTGGCTAAAGATAGCTACATCTCCGTATAGCAGAAAATAGGATAAAATAAATAAATAGTACTTTTCACATGCACGTAATGAAGGAAAAAAAAGTTTTTAACAATATAAATTCTATTTTGTCTTCATATTGGCGAAAGAATCATTTAAATCGATACAGGCATTTGGAGAGTATTAGAGAATTCTTGTGTAAATCACAGGAAACTTTACATTTGTTTTTGCCAAAACTAAAGACACGAAAATAATTAAATTAATTTTCGACTACAACTATCATGTTTTTTTTTTTAATTATTTGGACAATTTAAATAGGAGACGTACGCCTTCAAAGACAGACTAATATTGAAGTTTGAATGTGCAAAAATTTCCGTTTTCGCTCTGGCCGGGGGCCCCTTGGCGGCTGGGTTCTTAGGCCGGGGCCTTGTGGGCCTAGATGTAAATTCGGCCCTGGTCGAAGGACAAGTGGGCATAACGACAATTTTCAAGTAGATAATCAGCACCCTTACACAAACTGACTGCCGCAATCTCGAGTTATGTGATGTCATCCGTTAAGGAGTTCTATGATGATGGGGTTAGGATAGAAGGTCAGGTAGGTATATGGATAATTTCAAGTAAAATTTTAAATCAACATCCTGGTACAAAGTGGTTGTCTCAATATTAATGATGCTGTCATTCATTGAGGAGTTCCAAAAGACCTTCATCAGACCATTATCAAACTTAAACTGAACCTAAATGAAGGCAAACTCTTACAAAAAATAATAATTCAAATCGGTTATGAATTACCACCTGATTTATCCCAAAAAAATATATATAAATAATACAGTAAATTTGAGAACCGGTTTTTCGAAATCGTTTAAAAAGGAAAGTCTTCTTTCACTCTCTCTCTATATATACAAAACTGTTATGTTACTAGCACTGTTTTGTCGTTTTCAAAGACATTTTCAGAATAACGTGCAATATTTATTTATTAATTTTATTATCTAATATACCTAGGATTACATAATAAAATTAATAAATAAGTATTTGGATCTTTTATTTATGTTTATTTTGTATAAATCCCCCATGAACTTTTTTAGTAAATTTTAAAATCACTTGATTTTTGAAGCCGTATATTTTTATTGAGTTATTTAGAATAATACTATCAAGATACCTATGCTCAAAGCCCATTCTTTTACTATTTGAAAATAATCATTGCAAAGCTGAGTTTCCACTCCAGAAAAAAAATTGTATTGGCGGTCAGACAGAGCAACGAAAAATTACCCCGTTTTTCGTTTTTTTAACCTGATCAGAAAATAAAATATATTATATGTATACAAAATGTGCAAAGTTTAATGATAATGAATACACTGTCAATACATGTACAATCTCATACCACTTTGCTTATAATGTCGTACTATCTCTTGATAGTGCTATTCAAGCCTGGCCGTATACGGACTCTAACTTTGAATGCTGTGACTGGGTGTTCAATAAGGCGCAGATCTACAAAGGAGGGGGGGGAGGGCGCAGGGGACAACTTCCCCATCCCAAGCGATCCTAATAAATAAATGAAATATATAAAAACTAAAGGGGTCGCATCGCTTCGCTCGTCGGTCGTCGCACCTATTTTTGACTCTTTGTATTTTTTACTTTTGTTATTTTTGTATGGTATTTTTTTTATTTCATACTTTACGATATAAACAATCGGTCATGGATCGTATAAGGTAAATTCGAATTGTGTAAAACTGTCCATTCTATGAAGACCGAAAAGTGACCGATGGTTTAAAAACGTATCGAGAAATTGCGAAATGATCAATTCTATGATATGGCCACTACATATATACCTAACGCAAATTATATAGTGTATAGTAGATTGACGAACAAAACAAAACAAAACGAAGGACGTACGGGGTCGTTTGGTCCACGTTTATGTGGGGTGTTGAATAAAACAAAAGACTCCCATTTTATAACTTTTATTTGCATAAAATGCATAAATTATTGTACAGAAAAACACTGTTAGCATTAGCAGCAAAAAGAGATTCTCTATTGACAGTTTTTTTTCTCTCTCTGGTTGCGTTCCGAAAACGTGTTGGGCGAATCGCCACAGACGTATACTTACCAAATTGGCGACACACTGAAGAAGGCCAATTTCAAAATACAGACTATATTGATGGATGTGGAAGATGCGAAAGAGGTGTGTCAGGATCGTAGCAGATGGAAATCTGTAGTCTCTGCCTACCCTGGGTGGATTTGGGAGACAGGCGTGAGTATATGTATGAATGTAATGTAGCAAATACATTACATTATAACATGGGCTATAGAAACGCAGAAGAAAAGGAAAAATCTGAATAATGTGATGACAATGTAAGGAAGTCTGACTGAACTGAGTTCGGGATCCGGGACCTCCTGATTTACTTTTCTTCTACGTTTTCATATCGCAAGTACAAGTCAGGTTGTTATACAAGTTTAAGTATCTATATAATTGGTATACATGTCACCGGAACATAAGAAGAATCGCAAATTGTTAAATTTTGGAGGTAGTTTATAAACTAACGAAAAATCATAAACGTCATTTGAGATTTATTATTTAACGCAATAAATTCTAGCTAATTAATCAACTTGCGCTGCCTAGCGATAAGTTTATAAACTAACGATTTTGTCACACGTCAAATCATAGACGAATGGAACAATCACTGCTCAGTGTACAATTTTACGCTAAACTGACACTCGACGACTGACGCTCCGCTCCGCTTCGCTCGGCTCCCCAAATTTATGTTCACAAGGAACCTAACACGCTTTGCTCGTCGTAGCACCTATTTTTAACAGTGAGACACTCAACCAATCAGCGTATTATGTACACCTCGCGTTCGTCAGATAATTTTGCCGCGAGACACCGTAAATTGATCAGCTACCAGAAATGTATACGTTAAATAATACATTCCGTTTATGATTTTCCGATAGTTGACTCGAAAATTTATGAACTTACGATTCTTGTTATTTTCTGGTGACATATAACTAGTTATAATCATACATAGGTAACACTAAAAGTTTCCGGAACTGGCCACTTACATAAACAATATTTAAAAATTTATTGCAACATTTGAAAATAGAACTCTTTGGCTGTAGAATGCAGTTTGTTTCATCTGACTGTCTTTTGTTTTTACCTTGTGGCGCCATTTAAAAAATTGTGTGTCTGCATCAACATGGATTTAACTCGGGAAAATTTTCGTAGTATGATTTTCTACGATTTTAAGTGTAATTTGACAGCTCAACAGAGCATCGCTCGGCTTGAAACAGCTTTTGGCAATGAAGCACCATGCAAGACGACTGTTTATAGCTGGTTTGCAGAATTCAAGCGTGGTCGTATCAATCTCAGTGACGAATCTCGCGATGGTCGGCCGTCCACCGCTGTGACCAACAAAAACATCGATGCTGTGCGCCGTATGATTGAAACAGACAGGCATGTGACCTACCATGAAATTCGCGCATCCTTAGAAATAGGCATGAGTCAAATACAATCAATCCTACACAAACATTTGGGTGTGAGAAAGCTGTGCTCGCGGTGGATCCCACACAACTTGACCGAGGCTCAAAAAACGGACCGCGTCACTTGGTGCAGTGCCATGCTTACCAGATTCAACGAAGGTGCGTCAAATTTGGTGTGGGACATAGTAACAGGTGACGAAACATGGATTTATTGCTACGATCCCAAAACAAAGCAGCAATCGAGCGTATGGGTCTTTCAAGATGAGCCGAAACCAACCAAAGTGGCGCGCGTGAAAAGTGCATCTAAGCGGATGATTGCTTCTTTTTTTAATAAAACTGGACACGTGGCTACTGTTGCTTTAGAGAATCGTCGTACCGTGAATAGTGACTGGTACACGACCATTTGTTTGCCGGAAGTTATTGACGAACTCCGTAAAAATAACCGTAAACGCCGTATCATCCTGCACCACGACAATGCTAGTTCTCACACGGCCAGACAGACAAACGACTTTTTGAAGACGAAAAATGTAGAACTCATGAGTCATCCTGCATACAGTCCCGACCTGGCACCTTGTGACTTTTTTCTGTTCCCAAAAATTAAGAACCAATTACGCGGTCAACGATTTTCATCACCAGAAGAGGCTGTCGAGGAGTATGAAAAACACGTTTCAGAGGTCACAACAGGGGAGTGGCACAAAAGTTTTCAAAACTGGTTTGATCGAATGAAAAAGTGCATAGACGCCAAGGGAGATTATTTTGAAAAACAATAAATTAATTTTGTACCTTTAATAGTATTTTTTCATATTCATTCCGGAAACTTATAGTGCGTCCCACGTATCATGATAAAATCATGTTTGAACCGGCATTCCTTTGTGTCGCTAGTTAGTCTAGCATAGCAAACCATATAGCGCTTGATACAGTGCTCTGTCTCACTCTGTTGATCTATCTAAAGAGGGACAGACAGTGTATATCAAGCTGTCAAAGCTCGATATGGTCTACTATGCTAAGTACCCAGCTGTATTTCGACCACCCTCCCAAAACCAAGACCTAGATCCGGCCTTGGACTCGATCTGCATGGCTTAAGGCTTAAGTCAGATCCATCCAGGCGTGAATATGAATTGATCTTTGTCGAGTCGTGGTCTTCAGACGTATATCGAATATGCCAGTCTTAGCTTAAATCAAGCCTGCTTTGAATTTGATTGGGGCTTTGAACAGCTTTGATGGTACAACGTCTAACATTGGGGGGGTTTAAGGGGCTTCAGTCGAAGAATGAGCATTTTGTTTCTTTTGGTTTGTCAATTCTTGGCCACATTTAAATTATTACGCGTAGTACAAATACCTACACATAAATTTATTTTAGCAGGGATACACTGGCTTGCAATGACAAACAATTGTGACGATAAGATATCACGTTGGCAACTGTTTTGGCAACACCAGAAACTTTATTACTTTACTAGCTTTTGCCCGCGGCTCCGCCCGCGTGTTATTCGGTTTAATAACATGCTTTTTTCCAGGATAAAAAGTAGCCTATGTGTTAAGTTAGGGTATTACCTATATCCATTCTAAATTTCAACCAAATCCGTTCAGCCGTTTCAGCGTGAAAGAGTAACAAACATACACACACACACACACACACACACCCTTTCGCATTTATAATATTCGTATGAATAGTGTGGTACCTTAGCAAACTATCTCTGGAAACGTAATACGTAATTAATCTCTTTATGTGTATTAAGAATTATGTGGATACAGCAATTATTGTCTAAGGGAATTAAAAGTCTCAAAAAGTCCGGCCCGCAACACATGAGGCATTATTGTTTATAATAATAATTGAAAGTGAAAAATATTTAAGAAATGATGGAGCATCCCTAATAGACCACATTCCACCGATTTTTTTTAAAGTGAGTATTATTATTAAAATATTATTAAATATTAATAGAATATTATTAGTATTTTTTTTGTACTGTAGAATTTCTCATGAAGACTCTAAAAAACATAATACTCGTAGATAGGTACTTTATCAAAATTTGCACAAGTAAGCGGAGATAGATAAAATTACTTTAAAAAGATATTTTTCTTCTTTTTGCACGAGTGTCATTTTAAAAGCCTTTTCTACGTTTCTGTCAAAGTCTTAATTACTTCGTACTTATTTAACGGGGGGAGTAAAATAGATGTTGTCCTTTGTTTATGTTAAGCTTCCTTCTATAATTTTCAAGAAGAAAAAGGCGTTCCTTAAAATATTATTCTTTACGTTTTGTAGGCTTCCACCAAAATGATTGGGGAATAATAAAAATATAAGGGAATAGGTTCCGATTGCATTGATCGCTGTTACTCCATGCGGAAAGACCCGCAGTGCGAGAGGGACGAATTCTGGAAAAAAATCAAAATGACGACTTTTATTACGAATTTTATTATTAAAAAAGAAAACTAAAGTTTGTATCAAATATCTGTTCGTTGAAATTATACAGAATTTATATTCATAAATAATATAATATGATTTTGCTTAAATAATGTTAAAATTCGATATGAAAACTTGTTTTGGAGTCTTCTTTGGTTTTTATGATTCAATGTTGGAATGACGTCTGAACATTTTGGTTCGATAAAAGTGTGCATTATTTTCTTGACAAAAGTCCAAATTTTTTTCAAATATCTAATATTGCTAGATTCTTCAAACAAGGAAGAATAAATTATGGTTTTTCGGAACCTATCCTCTTATGGCGCAATAAATTCCTCGTATTTTGAAAGATATTAATATACGAGGAGGGATAAAAAAGTAGTAAGAATGAGATAGAATAAAATTACTATTGACAACTTAATAATATATTTTTCTACATAGTCTCCGAGTCTCTCTACACACCGATTCCAGCGCTTTTCCAAGGCTCTTACCCCTTTCAAAAAAAAAGTTTTGTCTTGGTCTCGCAAAAAGCTCTCCACGGCATTCATCGCCTGGTTATCGTCTTCGTATCTGTTTCCCTTCAAGTATTCTTTCAATTTGGGGAACAGATGAATATCGCTAGGCGTCAGATCTGGCGAAAAGGGGGGGTGGTCAACCAATTTGAAGCCAGCTTGCTGAATAGCCGCCTTTGCAACCGCCGAGCTGTACGCGGGTGCGTTGTCGTGATGAAACAGCACGCCCCTTCGAAGTTTCCCTCTCCTTTTCTCTTTGATGGCATTCCTCAAGTTGGGAATTAAAGCTGCATAATATTGGCCAGTAATAGTAGTTCCACGCTCCAGGTAATCAATCAACAATATCCCTTCTGAGCCCCAAAATATTGAGGCCATAACCTTGCCAGCTGATGCCACGGCACGAAACTTCTTCGGGGTCGGTGATGATGGCCGTTTCCATTGCGAAAATTGTTGTTTTGTCTCGGGATCAAAATGATGGACCCATGTTTCGTCCATTGTTACGAAACGAGACAAAAAGTTTTCAGATTCATCTTGAAACTTGTCCAACAATATCATCGAAATTTTAAGTCGATTTTGTTTCTGACTGTCGGTTAACATTCTCAGCACCCATCTTGCGGAGACTTTTCTCATATTCAAAGATTATTTCAATGTGGATTAAATGCTTCCATATGAAATGCCCGTTTCTTGAATTAACTAACGGATGATACCTCTTTCATCGCTCAATACAATTTTCTTGACTTTCACAACATTTTCTTGGGTGACTGACGTCGATGGACGGCCGCAACGATGTTCGTCTTCCGTGCTCGTTCTCCCTTCTCGAAATTGAGAAGCCCACCTTGCGACAGTGGAATACGGCGGAGCAGACTCTCCTAATGTTGCCTCCAAATCGCAGTGAATCTCTTGCATCGTTAACTTTTTTAAACATAGGTATTTATTAACGGCTCGCACTTCGTTTTTCTCCACTTTCGAGAATACGTTCCGACACGAAGCAAACAATTCAGAAAAAAACAAAAGAGAATCGAAGATATTTTTCTTTATTAATATTCAAATATCTGAGCTATGCCTGCCAGTATTTTTTTTTTCTTACCAAGGAGTATATAGTCGGAGTCGTCCTGACTACTTTTTGATCCCCCCTAGTATTTATCTACTAGCCTTTGCCTGCGGCTCCACCCGCGTTTATTCAATCTTTGCCCCGTTTTCGGCTCGGGCGTTATTTAATGAACAACGCCTTATAGCCTTTGTGTTGACCAGGGTCACTGCGGCGATACAGACAGACAGACAGACAAAATTCAAAAAAATGTGGTTCTGGCCTCAGAAAATACCAATAACCAATTTCATTTAAAATTTCGCAAAAATATTCAATGTACTAGACACGACTTTTAAGTATTTTATTATTAGTACCTATAGATGGTCAAATGGTCATTCTACGATTCAGGCTCTCAATAAAATCGTAGATAGAGATGACCACGATCTGACTGCTGCGTAGTAAACAAGAAATACGCTAGCGGTACTTTTTTAGGGTTCCGTACCCGAAGGGTGCCAAACGAGACCCTAAGCCTCCGCTGTCTGTCTGTCTGTCCGTCCGTCTGCCTACAGGGGTACAGCTTCAGTCGTAATAGGTAGCCAATTGAAATTTCCAGAAAATACGCATTACTATGGCCTCTACCACGACAAATTATTAAAATTTGTAAAACAAAGGAGACCACAAAAACCATTTTTTTCAAGGGTATTTGTTTCAGCTCTTTCTTCTGACTGACAGTAGTTAATTATAAGCGTAGGTATTTTCGTTTTACAAGGGAGTGTTGTATCTGTTACGCAATAACTATTGTAATAATCTGTGACTGACCTATCTATATTATTAAATAATTCGCCCTTTACCCGCGGCTTCGCCCCGGTAGGAAGGCGCTGGAGGCCATAACCCAGGTTTTCGCTTACCTTGGTCTCCAACGTAACTCATTTTACACAAATTTATACTTCTTATAAGTTACTAGGTTAAGTGTGTAAAATGTTACATTTATAAGAGAATAAAAACGTTTTTTTTATCAGTCTCTGCGCGGCTTGGGCGTTATTTTATCAAAACTACATACTCGTATAGCCTATGTGTTAACCGGAGCCACTACAATGATAATAAAGAAAGCCGCATCCAAATTCGTTCAGTTCTCCCGAGTTTAAACGGGACATACAGAACAGACAGAAAAAAATCTAAAAATAAAAAAAACATTTAAATTTTTTTGAAAATGTTCAATGTGCAGACTCTACTTTTGTACTACTTTATTAATAGTAGTAATAGTATATACATAGTATATACATAAAGAGCAGGTGGGCCTCGCGCCTGAGGGATCCTTACCATTCAAATAAGTTAAAAGACTTCAATAAAAATTATAAACTTATCATTATACAAAATGTATGAAACAAAACTGCACTATTACTTGTTAACTTGTAAGGCCCACTTGACTTTATTGACTCTATTATGTCATATAAGTATTGAAATTAGCACTTTAAAGCTTAAGGGGGAACGTTTCGAGCTCAGTGCAAAATGCATAACTTATGATTGTTTATCTCATTTTTAAATAAAATGTATGAAATAATATACTTTCATCTTTGTTTGCGACTATTGTTAGGTGGTAGAGCTAATGCCGGGCTCGACTGTGGAGGTACCACCATCTTACTCGCAAATCCTCCCGAAGTTATTCGGGGGAGAGTAAGAGGACAGCTCTCAGGCAAAAAAACCAGGCGGCCCACCATTACCTGGGACCGATGGATGGCGGTATATCCATCCCCAATTGCCAGGCCTTATATAAATCAGACTGGTGACGGGCAGCGGCGTCACTGGTGCAATGGTTTCGGCACCGCGCTCACCAACCCGCCTGCCCAGCGTGTGTGAGTATGGGAATTTCTTCCAGGAGGATCGCCAAGAGTGGCGAAATCCTGGAAAGGCCTATGTCCAGCAGTGGACGAAATAGGCTGATGGATTGTTTAATAATTATCAGGGCTTTGTAGCAGAATTACGTCATTTTATGGATTATAATTAGCGTGAAACAAACTTAAAAGCGTGTTTTAAGTTGGTGTGGACATTCATTTACAACGCAATGCATAAAATTACAAATTTTTGGTAGAAAAGCCTAATTGACATTAAACGATGGTCGCGAAATGCCATAAATCACATTTATTTAGTACTTTTTATTCAATAATAAGAAAAACAATCATAAGTTGTTCATTTTGCACCGAGCTCGAAACATTCCGCCTTAATATCTCGCAAACGGGTCCCTAAATCGAAAAATGGTTTTCACGTACCCACAATATTTTTGAACGACCTATATTCAACGACAACCCACACCATGAAGAAGACGCGAAAAAATATCATCCCCACTTTACCTGCAGGGGAGGAACCAAAAAATATATTTTGTCTGGTAGAAGAATTTGAAAAACAAATTGAATGAAGTGCCCAATTTGGGAAATTATACTGACCATAACGCCTTAAACATTCTAGGGTATGAAGGTTTATCTTTAATTTTGAACATAAACAAAGAAAAGTTTGCGAATACTAAGAATACGTAGAAAAAACATTGATTTGAGCATGCTACCACGGTGGTGGTGAAAATCAAACCCGCACCTGAAAATTTTTAGGTTACTCTAATAATAAAAACATTGACATTATAAATAAATTATATATATATAAATATCATTTATTAAATTATACATAAATATGCCTAATAAACAGTAATCAACAGACAATTTAAAAAATCAAGGTCCCTGAATAATCTCAATGGTGGGAAAGAAAAAAAAATACTTTAAATAATTTGCTAACAGCTTATTCTTGGGTGTCTAGACAAATAAAGCTTACTTTCAAACAGATTGAAACTACGCTGACGGAACCCGCACATTGCCAATGACGTATACTTTACAGAAATTTTAAAGTTATTAAAAATTAAACAGGCACTGTAAAGGGTCTCTACAATAATAAGCTTTTAAAAGAAGAGGGAAAACGTGTACCTCTAATAATTAAGTATATTTTTCTTTGAGCTTTTAATCAAAATTAATTTTTGCGAGCATTTTTACCTCGGTTCAAAAAAGAGCCTAACGTTTCGCTACGAATTTCATAGAAGGTTGTATTGTTTTGGAAAAAAAAAACTGTTCATCGTTTTATTATTCACCTGGGCGACCGAACTCCGCTCGATTAAAATAATTTAGGTACAAAATGCACAAAAAAACCGGACAGGTGCGAGTCGGACCCGCCCACCGAGGGACTTAAGGCCTATATTTTTTATGATTTAATTACACATATATTGCTTTTAATGCTTATTTATAATATAAATAAATTATTACACGTGTATAGTTTTCAGATTTTTCCCTATACTCGTACTTGTAGTATAAAACGGTATTACTTGCCTTTCATAATTCTAGGTCAACGGAAAATACCCTATAAAGTTTGATTCCCTTAAGAGTATCCAAATTAAAAATATACGTTTTTGCGGCATAAACGGCCGTATCTTTTTTTTACGTAAACTTGGAAGTTTGATTTTTTCACAGCTTCAAGGGACGGTAACCTTGAGTATATGGTTTTAATTTCAACTCCATACTTCTACGCGTTCCCGATATAAAGGGTCTTGACCGACAGCAGACAGACAACAAAGCAAATCTTCGGAGACATAAATAAGAAACAAACAAAAAACCGACGTGATCCGAACCGGGAACAGAAGCGCTAGCTAGCTGCCTACCTGCTACAAACGAGCTACTTATGGGTGTTGTGATTTACTCTTGAAATAAAAACTACTTTTCACAGAAACGTGTCTTAACTAGATCGATTTTTCGACCCTGAAAACCTTATATCGAAATCCTTATAAAGAGCAGGCAATGTATATTATACAAATACTGTAGGTAAGTAAGCAAGCAATTTATTTTAAGCCAACACACGTGATAATACACAAATCTTAAACAGTGATAAAACAGATACATAAAAAATTGCACTATAATAGTATTAGTAGTTGGATTTTAATCAAATAAAAGGCATTTAAGGAAAAACAAATCAAGACGTAACCCCTCTTGCGGAGCTTCTCGCAGAGCATCAAAATATTAGCTTTTTATTTACCTACTTTTGATATTATTTTGCACTTATAAGCATTTGTTGTACGGCTTCATTCTTTATGGTATACAACTCCGAAATAAATAGATATTTATTATGGTGAAAATAATAGAATTTGTAATTGAAGCATAATTTTTAAGTACAAAATATTTCTGTCCATACTTTTCATGCCAAGTCTTTTCTATAAAAACAAGTTTTCAGTTTACGCTTTGTCTCATAAATATTTTTAACTTACTATCCAAGAGAGATTTATTAAAGATTATGGCGAGAAAAGTATTTGAGTAGTAAAAAATCTTAAATTTGAAATAAAAGACAAGTATTAAACGTTTACGTAAAAGTATTAAAAACAATTCAGCGCACAAAAATCAACAAGAAAAAACATATATACCTATATTGGAGCACAAAAAGATGTGTTTTTGTTGGCCTGTGTTATGAATAACTACGCCATAACAAATATATATATTTACTCAAATAAATGAACCCCCGCTTGAGCTCTACTTAACTTTAATAAACGGTGGATAATTACTTCGGGAAAATTAAGTTTTATTCTCCGTGACATTAACTTTTTGTGTTTAAGAATGAAATAAACGCTGGAGTGTCATTTATTTTGCCGACAAATAGCACTTTAAAGGAGAAATTAAACGTAAAACACTTTTTAAGAGGTCTACTCTTTATTAAGCTTTTAGTAAATTAAAAGTTTTAAATTGAAATGTAAAGGTGAATGCTACAAAAAACCCAGAGCGAACAGATACAGGATGTAGCTCGAAATTTTAGTGACATTTAATTATATCATTCTGAAATTATTTTACTATAAGATTCGATGGCTAAATGTGTCAAATCGCTATTTGTTCAGCGATATGCTGCAAACCGAGACAAACAGAACCAAACCTGCAGGGCCGAGATTTTTCATCTCGAGAATATCTCCTATTTTACAGTGGTCGACATACGTCCTTCTAGGTGAATTATTAATGAAATTTTATTCTTGGTAATAATTATTTTATTACATCATTGTTTTTTTTTACCTCCATCTACCTTTGTCTACTATCATTATCATGCAATAACAAAACGCGATATTGTGTCGCATTCGTATTAAATATATCTCAAAAAATTTACGTATTTTCTTTCCATTTATGTTTTTAATTTATCAGCCAAAATTACCCAAAATTACCCCGAAAAAAAGGGGTTTCTTTCTTGTTTTTTTCTTTTTGTCCCATGCCGGCGCAGTTCTTTTGTGATAGAACCTTACTACACCAATGCTAATCAGGCTTTAGTTGCCAGCAATTTGCAACTTGTAAGAAATTAGAACCTTTGTCGTGGCGAACTGAGAGCTACTCCTGGGAAATCAGGACGTGTTTATAATTCCTGCTCCTTCCCACCCACGCCACCAACCTACTAGTTCTACTGCCACATTAGATGTAGTAGCGTTAACAACGGCAGCTCATGCGCTCAAACGGCTACTCTAAATATTAGGTGCTTACATATGAAATTAGCGTTTTGTACGGGAGGAATATAAAGTCTTTTTTTTTTGTAAAATATATTTAATTAATCAAAGTATGCACCGTTGTTATCTGTGCACTTTTGCCATCTCATAGGTAGGTAGTTCATTGATCCCTTTACTAAAAAACCATGAGGGCGAGAATCAATAAACTCTTTGAAGGCGGTTTGGACTGCCGCATCGGAGTTGAATTTTTTTCCTTGTGAGAAGTTGTCCAAATTCCGGAAAAATTGGTAATCTGTTGGAGCAAGGTCCGGGAAGTACGGTGGATGTCGCAGACATTCCAATTGTAGCTCATCTAACTTAGTGGTTGTTTGTTGTGCAGTGTGTGGTCTTGCGTTGTCGTGAAGCAGCAGTGGCCTAGAGCGATTGACCAATCTATATATGCCGTAATCGTTTGGCCAGATTTTAGAAATTTGTAGTGAACGACACCGGCGCTAGTCCACCAAACACTCACAAGTAACTTTTTCTGAGTCAATTTTCGTTTAGGGCAGGATTTGGCTGGGTCTCCAGGATTCAGCCATTGCGACGAGCGCATCCGATTATCGTACAGTATCCACTTTTCATCACAAGTAATGATTCGATTTAAAATCCCTTCATTATTGTGTCGGTTGAGCAACGAACACAGCAGTCGACGCGTGTTTACATGTTCGATACACTCAATTCATGAGGTACCCATCGTTAATTTTTTTTTACTTTCCCGATTTGCTTCAAGTGGATTAATACAGTTTTACCATTTACCCCGAAGCCTGCAGCTATCTCTGAAGTGCCTTGTGATGGATCCGCTTCCACAATAGCCTTTAATTCTTCATTTTCCACTTTGGTCTCCGGCCGTCCACGGGGTTGGTTCTGAAGGTCGAAATTTCCAGAACGAAAACGTTGATACCAAAACCGTACCGTGCTTTCTTTTGCGACATCAGCGCCGTACACATCATTAATCCCTCGAGCTGTTTCTGCAGCACTGGTGCCACGTTAGAACTCGTACTCGTAAATATACCGATATTTCATGTTTTCCATTGTGCGGTAATAAGCGACGCTAAAGAAAAAAATAATGAGGAAAAAACAAATGAATGAATGTTTTCAAAACTCAAATGTACCAGCTAAATGAATTTATAAATTTGAATTTGGAATTCTTAACCAAAGAGGAGATATTTCAGATCAAAGTGGTCAGTAGGACAAAACGCTAATTTGATATGTAAGTACCTAATATATTTCTACATAAATTACACCCATATTTCTGGGGGGGGGGTCAGACTGTACTCTGGCTGGGTAGTCACGAGAAGACATGGAGTGACAATATTATTTTTAAATGACCTTTTCAAACACACGTAAGTAAGTAATTTAAGAATGTTTGTTTTTCTGTTGAGTGTGTGCGAAAAGGGTTAAAATCTTATATCGTGACAGCATCAAAGGGGGTTGTGAAGAGGAGGGGAAAGTGCGGGGGGCTTGCACCCCCCCCCCTTAATCACACTCCCAACTTTAGGAAATGAGAAGTTTTTAGATATGATTTTTTTTTCAACAATTATAACCTCACTTTTTGTGTTTTATTTGATATCTAGCACCTTAGTAAGGGAGTGTTAGGAAGATAGGGGGAGATAAGTCCCTCCACTTACCCCCTTGTCCAGGAAATATAGTTTTTACGTCTTTTTTTTCGTAAATTCATAACCTTGCCCTTGTGTAACAAAGTGCAGGCATCTGTGTGAGCCGTAGCGGCTGAGCTGGTCGCCGAAGGAGGGGTGGGGGGGATGCCCTTCCTCCGTGCCTCGGGCTTTATAAATACACTCTAGGGGTAGTAGCCACATGATTGTCTAGATTCGGGGATAGTCGGGGAGCGCTGATTCGGTTTTAGAGCTTCTAGTAACCTACCAGTACAGAGTCGCTCTTTCCCCTAGATAAGTTTTCTGGGTCATTAATTTCTTTAATTTGAATAAAAACGAAGTTTTTTCATAAATATTGTTTCGTTTCACCCATTATTACCTATTCTCACAGATGTTACTTGACCAAAAGTGACCAAAACCAAATAAAATATCGATATCACGTTTCGTTTCATGTCATTTTACGTAATTTAATATTTTCAAAAGAAAAAAAACAGCATTTCCTAGAAAAAAAAATTGTACAGGTGGTTGAGCTGGACCCCAAGAAACCCCCCACATTCATATATAAGGTGGAATCGAAATACCTGCCACGGATGAAATAGGAGATACTATTATGTTTATAGATTACATTAGTGAAGAAATTTCGTACCCCGGAATAGTTAAATAAATTTGAGAAGGTAAAGTAATTAAATAAACATTTTCTTCATTCTGCATAACGTGGTTCACAAATTACGCTTGACGAGTCGTTTAGTCAATGATAACAATTGCTATCTCTTTCTAACCGTTCAATGAATGAAATTCATTTAATTGTATGAAACCGTTAGGTAGTAGTCGCAAAACTTCAATGAAGTTGTCAAAGGACGCCGCTCTATCCGAGCGAGCCGCTCGTCAAATAGTCAAAGGGCAGACCGCCTGCCGCCACCCCGTCCCCCACTACCCCTTTCGTCGCACGCGCTTGTTTTTGTTTGTTGTTGTGCCCCCACCCCAGTTCGCTGTTTTCGCTGGTCGCAGAGGTGCGTATCTCGCGCGCATTCTTTAAAAATGCCTCCTAGACCACGATATTCAAATCAAGAATATCTTGAGATGGTATCGTGCTACCGCGAGTGTAACAACGTAACCGCGCATGCAGTAAACCTATACGAGCAGAGATTTGGTGTACGAGTGAGCCATCATACCATTCTGGACGCCGTATACAGATTTCGAGAGCATGGTCGCTTTGACCCGCCTCCGGTTGACGCAGGCAGGCCTCGATACTCAGCCGAATTTGAAGAGGAAGTGTTAGACTTTTTCCGGCGTCACCCTCTTGCTAGCACCAGGGACGCTGCTAGAGTGTTTGATGTAAGCCATTTCTACGTGCGGCAACTTCTTAATCGGGAAGGGCTCCATCCTTACCACTTCTTAAGAGTGCAAGAATTGCAGCCACAAGACTACGCGGCTCGACTCGCATTTTGTCATTGGATTAGAGAAGAACGTCGCAACATTATGTGGACCGACGAGTCCACTTTCACACGGGTTGGAATGTTCAATATCCACAATGCGCATTTTTGGACCGAGACGAATCCTCGTGTTGTTCGGCCTGACCACTTCCAGATACGATTTAGTGTTAACGCGTGGGCGGGCATACTCGGCAATAGAGTTCTTGGACCAGTTTTTTTGGACAGACTGAACGAGGAAACATATCTTCGCTTACTGCGAACCCGTGTAAGCAGAATGTTGGAACGTATTCCTCTTGAAGAAATAAGTGGACTGCACTTCCAACATGATGGAGCACCAGCTCATTTCGCTGTGAACGTACGTGACTATTTGAATGGTGTGTTATTTGAAGGCGGTGGCGAGAGGTGGATCGGCCGAGGAGGGCCAGTGCCGTGGCCTCCTCGCTCGCCTGATTTAACCCCATTAGACTTTTTTTTATGGGGTCGTGTAAAGGACCCTGTGTACGGCCAAACCGGACATGATATTAGAACTGTGCGAGAACTAAAAAGGCGCATCAAGCGCGCTTTTCAGCAAGTAAAAAGTGAAACTGACACCTTAAATAAAGTGCAAAGACATGTACGCAAGCGTGCCTACATTTTTGTGCAACGCGAAGGCGGACTTATGCAACAGTTTTGTAGATAAATAATACTGTTGTAAATTATGCAAATAACTGTAGCTAAGGTGTAATTGGTGTAAATAAGGTACAATTGGTGTAAAAATGCAAAGACAGAACATAATGTTTTTGTGTAATGTGTACCTACGGCAAAACATAATCAGGAGACCCGGCTTTAAGTGTGATGAGAAGTTTACCATCTTATTACATCAGTTTTTATCTGCGGAATGAATTAGAGGAATGCAATAACTGGTAAGTGCACTTTTAAACTTTTGCCTGCGTATTATTGGGTACTGGTTGGCCAACAGATCTAGCCGTTTGGAAATTTAACAGTACCCTAATTAGTTAATTTACCGGTGTCTTAATGACCAATGACGAAGAGTAATTTGCAATGTATTTCGTATTTACATCTACTTTGCGTGTGAGCGTAAGCATATTGGAGAGGCATGCAATGGCACCTATTCTCGTGTAGCACTTTTAAATTTCGAGCTAAAAAAACCCAAGAATTTTCATAGCAAAATAGACCTTAACGCGGAGGGATGACAGTTAAATGAGCTTGTATTATTTTGGGTTTTCACAACTCTACATTTAAGTTTGTGCTACACAGAATAGGTACAAATATCTCTACCTGGTAGAGACGAACTGAGCAGCTGATTTCATTCATTGAACGGTTAGAAAGAGATAGCAATTGTTATCATTGACTAAACGACTCGTCAAGCGTAATTTGTGAACCACGTTATGCAGAATGAAGAAAATGTTTATTTAATTACTTTACCTTCTCAAATTTATTTAACTATTCCGGGGTACGAAATTTCTTCACTAATGTAATCTATAAACATAATAGTATCTCCTATTTCATCCGTGGCAGGTATTTCGATTCCACCTTATATATATCAAAATCTGCTATCACGTTATAAGATCCAACCCTACGCTGCTGGTTCCAAGAAATGACGAAAGGGAAAATCGAACGGGTTTGGACAGAGAGATAAATCCTGCGTCTCCTATCTTGGCTTCCGCTCCTGAAGACACGACGTGCACAACAAACTATCCACTTTCAAGGAAAATGTTCACACAAACTATTTCTTGAAACACGGTTTTTAATAAATGCTATAGAGCGAGTAAATTGCGCGACAGAGTTTGTGCGCCGAGCGGCGAACGACAGGCCATATACTCTTATCTATTTATTTATTTATTTAATTTAACATTTATACAGCATTGCAGATGGGATCTAATACACTGTAGGTACAATTAAGTTACCACAGTAATAATATTAATAATAATAAAAGGTACAAATTAACACATTACTAAGAAATCAAATTAGTCAATAATTTTAATGTAGGAACATAGTAATAGAATCTTTACTCTCACAAAATCTTAAGCACTCTCTTGTTACATCTATCAGTCTGTCAGAAAAGAGATCACACTCTGGCACTGAGCTCAGGAGAGAGTTAAGCTCCATGATTCCGCGCAATAATAGGGACCTTAGGCGTGCCACAGTATTGGAGGTAGTCGGTGCGATCGTGCTTGGGTGTAATTATTTGGAGCAAACAGCCTGCAAACCTGCTCCACCAGCGCAGGGCAGTCGGTGACACCGCGTAGTATGCGGCATGTATTTACCATTACTTCACATGTGTACGCCTTACTTCAAGGGAATTGAATCCTAACATTCCTAGCAGGAACATTGTAGGATACATAAGAGGATAGTATCCATGCTTTTTCTTATAGAGGTACCTTAGGAATGCTTTCTGAGTCTTTTCCAATATATGATGGAACTAGTTTCTATTTTGCTCCTTACGAGAGCAGTAAAGAGCAGCTGAATGACTTTTGTGTCGTGAAAGTCTCCCGCATTTCGGATAACGAAGCCCAATCTTCGGTAACACTCCACAGCTAGACTCTTCAAATGCTCATGAAATGTGAGTTTTGTATCGAAGATGACACCAAGATCCCTAACAGAATTCACCCGGGCAACTGTATCCAAACCTAGCCTATAAACTGCGTGAACGGGTTCTTTGGCTCGTGTAAAAGACAAAATGTTCCATTTTTTTGTAGTAAAGTGAAGCCTATTTTCAGTGCTCCACTTAAACACAGCATCAAGGTCATCTTGGAGCAGTCGACAGTCAGACACATTTTTAATAAGGATAAACACTTTTAGATCATCTGCATATAGAAGGCACTTAGCATGTTTTAGGACACAATTTAGGTCATCAATCATTATAACAAAAAGCAAGGGGTCGTGAATGGAACCCTGGCTCACACCGGAGCGAGTATGGAATGGTTCTGATATGTAGAATCCGTGCTGTACATACTGCTGTTGGTCCCTAAGGTAATCAGCTAAAAGACGCAATAAACGTGGAGCAAACCCAATCGAACACAACTTATTCAAAAGAACGTCGTTATCTACACGATCGAACGCCTTTTGGAAATCTAGAAAGGCTACATCTACCTGTACTCTTTTATCCATTTCTATTGATACATAGTCAACCAAAGTTAATAAATTAGTGTTAGCTGATCATTTATTTCTAAAGCCATGTTGTGAGTTGCTTAAGAATGGCTGAATTTGGACCGATATTTGTTTCTGTAAAATAGATTCAAAGACCTTGGCAGGTGAGTTCAGAACTGCAATGGGTCTATGGAATTCCACCTTGGATCTATCACTTGTCTTGGGTATTGGACTAACCCGAGAAAGCTTCCACTTTGAGGGGTACCTGCAAGTAATAAGACAGAGGTTCAAAATATAACATAACGGCTCTATGCGACTGGCGGTGGCGCGCATACAAAAAACTTTCACGCAAGGAGGGTATCTGCAATCAATCCATCTACCCTCCACCGTTACATTATTAGGAATGAAAAATAAAAACTATCAAACTGGATTACGAAATGCCGCTCACCGTTAAAATGCAATTTTAACAAGGAATTTAAATAATGAGAAAACAAAACAATTGAAACAGGGACCGTCAGCAGTTTTGAAGGTAACTGCTCGAACATGCAATCTTTTAGAAAGATGAAGCTCCTTTACGCGACCAAGCTTCCATTGCAAGGGGGACTCGGGTCTTGTATTAAAACTAAGAGTCCTAGCTTAATATTTTCTTAACGTTTTGTCCATTTACCGCGCAGCAGTAATATGTGCAGATATTCATAGTGCCACCAATTCCAAAATGTGTGCACCAACTCGGAAAGTCAGTTTACATATAATTCCGTTAAATCTGACTCCATAGTGCTTGCAATGAGGATTCTGACAAACGGGCATCTTTAATCCGCCATTACACCAATCATCTCCTAGATCCCGAAATCGGTGAGATTAGGGTTTTAAGGATTAAATTATTAACCGATTTAAGATCCCTCAGCGAGCTATGGAGCGGACTATGCTTGGGATATCTGTGATGGATAGAATCCGAAACGAGGTTGAAGGTGACCGACATAGCCTGTCGATTCAGTAAATTGAAGTGGCAGTGGGCAGGCCATATTTGTCGCTGACAAGATGACCGTTGGGACCGAAAGGCGTTAGAATGGAGACCACGCGCAGCAAAGCGTAGCGTAGGTCGACTTCGTGCCCGCTGGAGCGACGACCTGAAGGAGGTTGCGGGTGGCGGCTGGATGAGGTAGACGGAGGATCGCCAAGAGTGGCGAATTTTGGGAAAGGCATGGCAGTGGACGAACACAGGCTTGGATGGGATAGATGGATGACATAATTTGCGCATTTTTTCAAGTAACGACCCCTTAGAGAGCGAATACCCACAGAGCATCCAAACTCTTCTTCGTTTCGTCTCAGGAGGACGACATGCCGGTTTTTAGAGTTCTGTCTATAAGACGGAAACCATTGTAGTGAATCTCTGTGTCCGTGTGTCTGCGGCCCCGCGCGCCCTTTGAACTGCGTACACCTCTACCTCTAAGTCGAATAGTTTATCTTTTAATATTTGTAGGGTTCCGTGCCCGAAGGGTGACAAACGGGACCGTAGTACTAAGCCTCCGCTATCTGTCTGTCTGTCATTTTTTAACGTCATTTGTATTCGCTCTATCTGAACGACGGTAACACAAAAAAGTTTCAGATTTGGTCACATTGTTGTACATACTGTAAAGTAAAACAACAAATAATAAAGTTAGGGTTCGGAATTGTTTGACAGGCGCTACCATTACATTTTAGCGTCTTGTTTTTGTCACCTTAATGTTGCTATAGCATCTATATTATTGATTTGTATATTTTTAGGGATCTGTACCCGTATTGTGTGATGGTACGGAACCCTTTGTGCGCGAATCCGACTCGCACTCGGCAAAATTATTTAATCAATCAAAATCCAAAGATGTAAGACACCTGAATTGTTCGTGCTTAGCAATGACGGAACCTTAACAGACTTTTTTATTTTTATATAATAATACTTACAATTTATGTAGTTTCTAACTTCGGGAAGTTTCCCCTAATTTCCGAAAAAAATCCTATCCGTCATTTAATTTATGGTCCCTACACAAAGCTTTTATTCTCTTTGTGAAGGTTTTAATGGATTTTTCACTTTCACACTTTTCTTGTCAAAGTTTTACTTAAGAATTTGGGTTTTTATAAATAATAAATCATAATCATGATTTTTTTAGATATACCTTACTGTGTGTGTGTGTGTGGATATTTCAGTAATACTGCTTACATATATTATTTTTTATAATAATTATTTATTTTTAGTTATTTTGTTTGTTTAAGTTTTTAGTATTTTATAGGATTAAGTTTTAATTTTGTGAAACTTAAATTAGAAAATGTTGTCATAATAAATTAGACAATCATGATTGAGATTGAAAAAAAATTACACAAAATTATTATAAGTGCCTACTAAAAATAATTCAAATGTGTTATCTTATAAAGTGTTAAACCATAATTGGCTTGAAGTTAATGTCATTAATTAGTTTAGTAGTTACAATAATTTATACCTCAGGGTATAGTTTTGTAAAAAAAATATAAGTGGTTTAACAAAAGCATGGCATTGCCGTTATGTACTGAAAAATTAAATCAGTTTTTGTAGGGTAAAATATATTTACTCAGTCAAAGTGTTTACCCTCATTGTCTATATATTTCTGCCATCTCATGAGAAGGTCATTTATGTACATGCATTTTGTACTAGTTTTGGGAAGGTTTTTTTTTCCTAGTAAAAAATCAGGTCCAGGCCAGGTTCGGTGAGTTCTGGGGATGACGAATAGTTTCAACTGTAGATGTTCTGTAGTGTTAAAACTCGGTTTCTCGAGCAGTATGAGGTCTTGCTGCGAGTTTCGCCATCGTTGTTCGAAGTTCTGTAGAGTAGACATCTGCTGTTATTGCTTAACCGGATCTGAGGAAGCTGTAGGTAATGAATTACACCACGAAGTGACCATCACTTTTTATATGGGTAAGCTTCGCTTTAGGGCATTATTGCGGCGTTTGACCTGGAGTTAGCCATTGCGTTGTTCTTTAGCGATCATCGTAAAGAATCCACTTTTCGTACCGCGTATCACATTCGTCTCAATATCCCTTCATTTCTGTACTGGTTCAACAAGGTAAGGCGATAAGTAAATAATTGGTAGTAGTTTATGCTACAAGTGTGTAAAGGAGGCAATAACTTATACGAGGAACGATTTGAAACACAAGCGATAAGCGAGTGTTTTAAGGTGGTAATGGAGGATCTCGGTGCAAAATGCACATCCTAATAATGTTTTCCTTACTTTTAAATAAAAAGTTTGCAATACATAAATGCGTTTTATAGCAATTCGCGCAAACTGCATGTTAATAGTTAGGTGATCACATAAAAATTATTCAATTTTATGCGTTACATTACAACTGTAAACACGCTTTTAAGTTTTTTAATGTAATGCAAACAAAATGTAATACATTAAAGTACGTATTTTTTGTGAATACTTTTTTATTAATAAACTATTTCCGCAAGTAAATGTGTTTGAAGTAATTTTTTTCACGGTGGCTGCTCAAAGTAGAAACTATTATTTTTATGTGAGAATAAAATTGAGATTGACTATCAACTGTCGTTATTTCACATTACTTATCGACTAAGTATTGTTTGTTTCATAATAAGTAACTATTGTTGAAGGAGTAAACATAAAAAAATGTAAAATAAAGTGCATTTTGAAAAATCTCTGATGCAAAATGGTGATTTTTTAAAAATGACTATAACTGGTCATAACTCAAAACCCACGAAACTTTTCTACGGGCATGTTAGGCTTGTTCAATGCGTCTTGGGTCCATCTACCTCCGGTGTCAGTCTGACGTGCTAATTTTGGGACATCCCGTATATGTATTCTTTTTATATATTGTATACAAGTATAGCTTCAGTCCATTAGACCATTGTTGCGATGGACTGACGAGCTGAAGAAAATCGACCCATTATGGTGGAGGTATGCCCCAAACAGAGCGTTGTGGAACAGGATGTCGAAAGACTTCATTACTCAAAATGTGTGAACGAAAAAGATCGAAAATAGTCATGCCAGCTGGAACAAGTCACCCAGTCAAGCCTGGTCAGCTAGGGTGATCTAGACTAAACCTTGCTGAAACCTCAGTGAGAGGCCTACCATAACCTACAATAAGGACTCAGTAATATAATTTGACATGATAAATTTAATAAATAATTTCATATGGCTAGTGAATTTAGTTTACTTTAAAGAATTGATTTTTTTATTAGATCTATATACCAAGCAAATATTATTTTTTGTATGAAAATTATTACCACATAATTTAATTAATGTCATGTCAGTATTTCAATTTGAATTTTATTATTGTATAGTAGGAATTATAATTTTTGTATTGTGTTAGGTTAATATTAGGTTAGTTAGGTGGTAGAGCTGATGCCGAGCTCGACTGTGGAGGTACCACCATCTTACTTGCAAATCCCCCCGAAGTTATTCGGGGGAGAGTAAGAGAACAGCTCTTAGGCAAAACCAGGCGGCCTACCATGGCCTGGGACCGATGGATGGCGGTATATCCATCCCCAATTGCCGGGCCTTATTTAAGCAGACTGCGCAGCGGCGTCACTGGTACAGGGGTTCCGGCACCGCGCTCACCAACCCGCCTGCCCAGCGTGTGTGAGTATGGGTATTTCTACCAGGAGGACCGCCAAGAGTGGCGAAATCCTGGAAAGGCCTATGTCCAGCAGTGGACGAAACAGGCTGATGGATGGATGGATTATTATTATTATTATTATTTCGACTATGTCTTTTTTTTTCTCGACCGGCGTCGGTTTTTTTAGGACTAGGTACGGGCTTATGGCAAGTATCCTAGTTCCGTTGTGTCAGTGTATGTGTGTACTATTGCATTTCCTGTGTGTTTGGCGGCATGCTATGTCTTGTGTTTATGTGAGGCGTTGTATGATTGGTGAGCAGTGGGAGTGAAGTTGGGTTAAGAAAGCGGCGGACTATAGAGCAGGTGTCGATCACTATTGATTTTTGCATGGGTATGAAGGTTTTTATAGGTAGATCCAATAATTCTAGGGCTTTCTTTAGAGTTTTAGGGACGATACCGGTTGAAGAGATGATAATCGGGACAATTTTGACGGTTTCTTGTTTCCACATTTGTTTCATTTCATCTGCTAGGGGAATATATTTTTGAATTTTTTCTGTATGTTTTTGTTTTAAGTTATGTGTGTTGGGGACGGAGATGTTGATTAGGTACGTAGTCTTTGTGGATTTCAAGGTAAGGGTGATATCCGGTCTATTGCTAAGGATAGTACGATCTGTTATAATGTCTCGGTCCCAGTATAGTTTTGCAGAACTATTTTCTATTACTTTTTTAGGTTTGTATTGGTAGTAGGGGGTGTAGCTTTGTAGTTGATGAATGTGTTTGGCGACATTATCATGTCGGTGGGTGTATTCTTTGTTGGCAAGTGTGCTGCAGGCTCCAGTAATGTGGTCTATTGTTTCTGAGGCAAGATTACATAACCTACATTTATCTGTTTCAATTGTTTCTTTCAGGATGTACCTGGAGTAGTTTCTGGTTTTGATAATCTGATCTTGTATTGCTATAAGAAAGCCTTCTGTCTCGCCAAATATGTTATTTTTCGTAAGCCAGGTACAGGATGCGGTTCGGTCTATGTGCTCTTGGTCTAGCTGGTGTGGAAATCTGCCATGTAATGCTTTCTTTTTCCAGTTCTCTAGTTTTTGTTCGTCTGTAGTTATTTTATGTTTCGGTTCGAACTGGCTATTGTTCAGTTGTAAGGGTGTTCCAGGTTGGGGTAAATTTACTATTGCTTTGTGTATGGCGCTTTCGTTGGCTTTTGTATGGAAGTAGGATCGCAAATTAATTATTTGAGTGTAGTGGGAGGTTTTTAATGTCTATAAATCCTCGGCCTCCGAGTTTTCTCTTGAGTGTGAATCGTTGTATCGCCGAATGTATGTGGTGAATGTTATGTTTGTTGCATGTTGTTCTGGTTGTAGTGTTCAGGGCTTCCAATTCTGTGTCTGACCATTTTACGATTCCAAATGAATATGTGAGAATAGGGATAGCGTAAGTGTTAATGGCTTTTGTTTTATTTCTGGCCGAGAGTTGCGTTTTAAGTAACTCAGTCTCTGTTTGTATTTGGTTTTTAGTGCTTTTTTTATTTCTGTGTGGTCAATGGACGTGCTTTGTTGGTATCCTAAATACTTGTAGGTCTCTTTGGGTTCCATGCTGTCTATTGTTCCTGTTTGTTGTTCTAAAATGTATGGATCTGTTTCTTTATGCTGGCCTTTGATCATACTGTTGATTTTGCATTTATCAGTTCCAAATGTCATCTTTATGTCTCTACTGAATTCTTCGGTTAGTCTGATTAGGTGATCTATTTGTTGTCTGTTAGCTGCAAAGAGTTTTATATCATCCATACAAAGCAAGTGTGTAAGTTTAATGTCCTGTTCTTCTATCTTCGCCCATGATGAATGTGAATTGTGTTGTAATAGATTTGACCATAAGTTCTCCCAGTAATGTTTTACCTCGTCTATATTAGGTGGTTCTGTAATTTCGATTTGATCTGAGTTTAAGTTTCGGTAAAATAGTTTTTGGTTGGTATTGAATAGGTTATTGTCTGATTTTCTCTGGTTACTTATTTTGTATCTTCTTAGTCTTTTAGAGTATGCTTGTAGTTTTTGCTTATAATTATCTAGTTCATTTACTATTTCATCTCTGCTTTTATTATTTGGGTTTAGTTTCTGTTGTTTCTTCTGTGTAAGGTTTCCATTCAGATATTGGGTTAATCGTCCTATTTCTTTTCGGAGGATTGCAATTTTATTTTCTGGTCGTTTTTGCCATTGTGGAGTCTTTTTTTGTTTCCCTGGTTTATGTTAGTATTAGTTTTGTTGTGTTCTTTTTTCTTTCCTTTATTTGTAGAATTTGTATATGTTGTGACAGTTAACGCGGCGCAATATATAATTTCATGTATCTCTACTATTGTAACATCTTCTTTATTTTGTAGGTGTTTGTTGATTATTTCATTTACGGCTTTTATTGTTTTAATGACTTTTCGTGTTGTTTGTATTTTGGGGATGATGGGTCTTTGAGTTGGGTCTGTACCTGTGTATTTAATAAGGATTTCAGTAAAGGTGTCTTCAATTTTTTGGTAGTTTATTGATTCTTCTGATGTAATATCTATTTCAGGCCCTTGTGATTGGGTATGTTCATAAGTTTCTTGAAATGCTACAGATGCAGATTCCGTGGTGATTTCTTTGTCTGATAGTGTCATAATGATGGGTTGAGGTGTCGATGCTATAGTCTGCTGTGTATTATCCGTTTGTTCCAGGGTGTGTGAATTTTGGAATTGGTTGTATATGACGTCATTGTTGTTTGTGTTTACTTGAGTTTCAAAGTTATTAGTGTTGGGATTATCTAGGGTTGTGATTGTTTGTAATACAGCTTGCTTTATACTTTCTCGTTCTGATGCTGGTATTCTGTTATTTCTGTATATGACTCTAATTTGATCTGCAAGCCTTTGTTCTGTTAGATGACTCAGTTCGGGGAAAGTTTCAGTAAACTTTTGGTGTAGTAACGGTCGGTAGGCTGTGAGGTTCTCTTCACAGTTTGTGACCATGTAGTAGCAACGGAGAAGTTCATGGTTAATTTGATTAGTCCATCTCATTCGTTGTCTACTTTTGCCAGCTAGGGTGGTTGCAGGGAGCATGTCCTGCAAAACACTTCTTGCTGGTGTGTTAGTGTCAGTAGTGTGTCGTTCTGTGTTAGTGTCTACGCGATTTGAGTGTGAGTTTGTTTCAGATGTACGCGTAGGGTTCATGATGCCAGTAATGGGTGCAGGACAAATTTCGAGCGCTTCCTGCACAACATCGCATGACATGGGTGATATCGTGGTAGATCGAGATGTTGATGTTAATTGAAAATCATATGGTGATGAACTGGGTGATTGGAAGAGACTATGTGTTGATGATATAGGTGATGATGCATATGAGAGCATGTCGGGTGATGGTGTGTTATTTTCTTGTCCTGCAACAGTGCTTGACTGGGCAGGATGTAGCGAAACGTTGCCCTCCCCAGAGTACGTAGGGCTGCCCGAGCTTGTTGGCTCGGGGCGGGATTTTCCATTACTAGTACCCGCCCGGGGTAATATATTCCTACTTCTTAAACGCATCGCTACTTCGGGTTTACTAGTGCTCCGTTGGTCATTGGTAAGTATTTAGCTAAATGCTGCCAATGTCCGCCCCTCACGTGGCATAAGATGGTCAAGCCGGACGTGGAGTTAGATTTGTGAGAGGCTTATTATTATTATTATTATTATAGCTTCAGTAAATAATGAATGTTCAAATTCGTGTCGCTTCTGCATAATAAATTTCTTAGGTCTACCGGTTAGTAATGTCATCTTGGCAGGTGCTATACATTGCGTTTATAATACTTCAAATTGAATGCTACCTAAAAGAAATCCCGGTAATGTATTTCGTGTCATTTCCGTCTCGGGATTTAGGCGATGATATCCGAGAAAAGCCGAATCGTTAACTGATTTTAATCGTATAAAGTTTCACTCTCGAATCTCACACCATGAAGGTTTAATTTTAATTCAAAGTAGCCAGTACGTTAAAACGGCAATTTCATAAATAAACCCCTGTAATTAAAAAAAAATTGATGGGTTGGCAGGATTAAGATATATACCTACTTCTTTTTAAATCTCCAAGCGCAAAAAAAATTCTAGTTGTTATAAGTCACTAATAATTTTATTTATTGAAGTGGAGCAAAGCCATCCAACCCAAAAAGCTGTTTATAAGCTAGCTTCTTTAGAAAATAACCATTTTTGTTTATTTATTTAAATGTATTTGAACGCAATTGCGTCCGTCTACGGAACGGAATAACATCATTTACATATTACATTAAATCATGGAGAAAATTAAATTAGCACGCTCGTTTTCAACCGTTTGGAGTAGGTTTGTAACAGAATTGCGAAATATTGTTTTATTTTAAATGGAAACGATAGCTTCTATACATCGTCACCACACGAATCCCCGAGTGTCAGGTGTTTTGAAGTATGGACTGTGAAATGCAATGTATCCATACGTATTTCCACGTTTCACCGACGATAATTACGTCCCAGCGTGATAGGCGGTGACTACTGGTGACGATACTCACGGCACCTATCGCCGTACTTCAGACATAAATATGAACCGTGACTTATCGTTACTTCCTAAGCATGCAAACCAAAAAATGTGCCCCTACGGGACTTGAACCCTTGAATTTATTCGTGCATTCGTGGTCAAGTACTAGTCGTCATAATATGCTTCAATTTACGTACAGGCGCGGATATTTTTTCATTCTTTTTATTTTTGGTCTTTGTTCTTTAATTAATTTTGAAATTTTTACATAAATTACATTCAATACAGCGAAAAATAAAAATTCTATAAATTGAAACCAAAAACAAGACACATCGCCTTTATTTTTCTTTTTTTTGTTCCTGTATTATCTTAAGGGGGAACGTTTCGAGCTCACTGCAAAATGCATAACTTATAATTGTTTGTCTCATTTTTAAATAAAATATATGAAATAAAATAGTTTCATCTTATTTCGAGACTATTGTTTAATAATTATAAGGGGTTTTTAGCAGAATTGCGTCATTTTATGGATTACAGTTAGCGTGAATGTCCATACAAACTTAAAAGCGTGTTTTAAGTTGGTGTGGACATTCATTTACATAAAATTTCAAAATTTTGGTATAAAGCCTAATTGACATTAAACTATGGTCGCGAAATGCCATAAATCACATTTATTTAGTACTTTTTATTTAACAATAAGAAAAACAATCATAAGTAGTGCATTTTGCACAGAGCTCGAAACGTTCCGCCTTAAAGGGACAATCACTGCTGGTGACCCCGGGTGCGTGCTTCTCACTTACTCGCACGACTCTCCGTATTGATCTCTCCGTCGTCGTCGTTCGACGGAGAATCAAGTTGCGAACGCGCTAAAATATACCTAAATAATTAATTACAATTTTATCATAACTCAAATTCTTCAAAAATAATCAAGGGTAATCATTTGTTGTTATAATATCTTCAATTTGATACACCTACTTATATCGACACGACATGAATCCCCGAGGGGGTGTCACAGGTGTTCCGGGTGTGAACTGTGAAATGCAAGTCACAGTCTACACTCAGCACACCCGCGTTTCACCGACGATTATTACGTCCCAACGTGATGGGTGGCGGTGAGCCCAATCGCCTTTTTTCGGGAACAAATACGCGCTTTTAAGGCTTGCAGGTTTCCTCGCGGTGTTTTCCTTCACCGATCAGCAAGTGGTAAGTATTTGACTAAGTTTCAATTTATTTCTTTGCATACCATTAAACCAGATATTCGTTTCAAAATAGACCTAGGTTTGGTATTTATTTAATTAATAAAATAATGTTCTTATATATAATTATTATAATATATAATATATAATTTAATATATAATTTTTTGATAAAAATTTAATGTTCTAATCATGGCACATCATTCCCGACATTCTGTTGTTTATCGTATATTTTTTTATTCTTTGATAACGTCTGATTAAAACCAGCTACCAATTCCGATTTTCAAGGTCACCCGTATGTATTGCCCCCTTGAAAATGGTTATCCATATAGTTTAATTAAATTAAATTATACACAAATTCTTGTACTTTTGAGGGTTCCGTACCCAAAGGGTAACCAACGAGACCCTATTACTAAGGCTCCGCTGTCCGTCTGTCTGTCTGTCATCAGGCTGTATCTCATGAACCGTGATAGTTAGACAGTTGAAATTTTCACAGATGATGTATTTCTGTTGCGGCGATAACAACAAATACTAAAACCGGCCAAATGCGAGCCGGACCTGCGAGCTCCCATACAACAGACGTGATTTTTTCGCCATTTTTATTGATAATGGTACGGAACCCTTCGTGCACGAGTCCAACTCGCACTTGTCTATCACTAGACCACTGGGGCGGACGTAGTGTATCGCCCGTTAAATAATTTTGTTTAAACTAAGTTTAGCTAATAACATCATTCGATTGATACTGGCCCCAAAGATGGCTGAAGTATATCTCCAAAATTAATGTATTGAACCAATAAATAATTTCTGAGTATGTGTATAAATAAAAAACTGAATACGAGAATACAATTTCTTTTTTATTTGCCGATACTTCTCTGTGGCAAAGATCACTGAAAACACGATCAACAGATATGACGCCATACGACGCCTTAATTACAACAAGAAATATAACGTCACTTATCACAAATAATTTCGTTTCATATTTATTATTATCACAATAAAATATCAATAACATCACAAAATCTTTACAAAATGATATCACACCTTGTCGCGTCACATTGAAACTTACTATAGTTTACTTGTGTTTGGAAAATCTGGATATTATTTTACTATTATTAAATTAGACATGTGTCTGAAAGAAAGTAATTGCAATATTATGAGGTAGACATTTGAGAACGCGTCCAAAAAATGTGTAACATACACCAAAAATGTAAAAATTTAACGAAATAGCGAAAATATCTCCAAAATAAAACAATTATCATTGTCATACCTAGTGGATACAAAACATACGTACACGTACAAATGCAAGTTCTTGAAATGCAAATGTTATCTTCACACAAAATGCTAAACTTTGTTGTACTTATAATAAAATTAAAATAGAAATAATCATAATCAACAATAAAAAAAACGCAACTTTAAATGTCTTGAAACAAAAAATTATACACTAATACTATTTTAAATGATGGCAGCACATTTTACTTCTTCATAACGGGCCTGCAAAAAAAGAAAAAATGTTTTGAATATGCGAATAATCTTGAATAGAAAACAAAGTAAAATAATATTTTATCGTACACTAGCTTTTACCCGCAGCTACAGTGGCGTGGAACTTTATTTGCGCTTTATATAAAAACGATTTTAGTTCTCAGCTTGCCGGTTATTTTATGAACATCCCTTACAGCCTATATGACGTTGATCAGGGTCACTACGATGATAATAAAGAAAACCGCTTCCAAATCCGTTGAGTGGTTCTCGAATGAAAACGGAAGCAAGACAAACAAAAAATTCAAAAAAATTTATCTTTGGCCTCAGTACAATACAAAATAATGTTCTAATGAGGCGATGGAATTTTATTATTTAAAGCAGCATTTTATGTCATATATTTGTTTGTCTTAGAGATTACCTTCACCGTCAGCAAGAATAAAGTAAACCAATATTGAATATTTAAAACCGGATAGTACTGTCAGTACTCGACTGACCGCCGTGCACGAAAGTACTCTCGAGGAGTCCTGATGATGATGAGTCATAATCTCCCTGAAAGCTTGACCTGTGCCTGCTTTTACAGTATAAAAAGTGAGTCCTATCCGTTTTTAATTATTCCTAACGTCAACTCACTCTAATTTTAATAAACCAATACTATGCATATTATAGATAATAAGAAACCCCAACCTTTTCTGAAAGCCAAACTTGCTAAGTAACGTTGGTTGATTGCTGGGAAGAGGCTTTTTCAGGCCAGGAACTTTGCAGGTCGGTTTCTTTGGAGCGACCTTCTTGGTCGGTTGACTAGCGACTGTCTCAGTGTAGTGAGGTATGTCACAAAACATGTCGGGTAAGTCAGGCTCGCAAGTGATGTCCTCTTTGCATTTCCAGGCATCAGTCGTGGGGATTAGTTCGGGGACATAGGAGTCTGTGTCGGCGAAGGATTCCTGGGAAACGAGATAAATTGTTATTATTACAGTGCATTACAAACTAAAAAAGATAAATTAGACACAAATGTAAAGACAACAATTTGAAAAAATCCTCAGGCCAGGATTAGATTCGATAATATTTAGAGTATTCCAAAGCGATGGATACCGCAATGAAAATATAATGTGAGATAAAATGTCTGTAAATACTGTCTGTCTCTGTTTTTTTAACTCAAAATGCGCACCTTCTCTCTCACTCCCTCTTCTAAAGACACACCCATTATATTCCTACATTCTTAAATGACTTACAGAAGTGTTCGTATTTTTAGGAGAAGTGGACTATAGTCTGTCAAAAAAGTGTTGAAATGAATATTGAAGAAACTATTTTTCTTTCGGCTGATTACACCAAACAAATAAGTACAAAATCTGTTAAATCGAGCGTTGTTATTTCACCTAAATTATACTACTTGAACGTTTAAAGTTCATTAAAGTTTAATTTTCATTTCAACACTTTTTTGACAGACTATAGATACCTCTGTAATTTTTTAGCGCTTGAAAATTTTTCAGCTCGCTTTTGCGGTCTGACACTGACACTCTATCCATCCATCCATCAGCCTGTTTCGTCCACTGCTGAACATAGGCCTTTCCAAGATTTGGCCACTCTTAGCAGTCCTCCTGGAAAAAATTCCTATACTCACACACGCTGGGCAGGCGGGTTGGTGAGCGCGGTGACGAAACCCTTGCACCAGTGACGCTGCTGCCCGTCACCAGTCTGTTTTATATTATAAGGCCCAGCAATGAGATGGATATACCGCCATCAATCGGTCCCAGGCAATGGTGGGCCACCTGGTTGTGCGTATTTGAGAGCTGTTCTCTTACTCTCCCCCGAATAACTTCGGGAGGATTTGCGAGTACGATGCTGGTACCTCCACAGTCAAGCCCAACACCAGCTCTACCACCTATGCCGTCTTAAAATTCGACCAAGCCGCCCTAAAAGGACGTAATGCCGACCACATTAGCAAAATGCTGCATAAGGACCAAGTCTAACGCACCCTGAATAGAAGAGCTTGTACGCATATATTTATAGAGATGGAAGAGGCGAAAGAGGTGTGTTAGGATCGTAGCAGATGGAAATCTGTAGACTCTGTCCACCCCTCAGGAAGACGGGCGTAGGTATGTGTATAAGTTTAACTATACCAACCTGAGAATCAACGGGCGTCACCAAATTCTCCATAGGATACGTATTTTCTATCACAGAATCTTGACTTAAACTCACATCTCCACATCCCACCAACTCAGCCAACGGACGAATTTTAAACGGATTCCTGCTTCTAGGACTTGGCTCTAATACTGGACTCTTATTACTCTTCACACTAGGGCTAATATTCAACGAATTCTCCTTTTGAGAACTCGAAAACCCACTATCGGGCTGAGAGTCGGGTATTTCGTAACATTGTGTATCGATAACTAAAGGCTTTTTCGTGTCTACGTTGAAAATTTCTTCTTCTTTGTCACTATTTTTTTCCATATTACTATTACTTGAAGGCGGACTGAAGAATTTGCTTTCGACAACGTTATCATCTAAAACGGTTCTAGGGAATTTGCTCAGTCTCTTTAAGGCAGTGTTTGAGGTTTTCAGGCATTTTGCGAATGATCTTTTTTTGTTTTCGAGTATAGGAGATCTTTCTTTGAGTTTAGGTTTGGTTTCGTCTAAATTTGAGTCTTCTATCATGCCTTTGTCTAGTGGGCTTATTTCTTCCTGGGAATCAGCGCTTTGTAGGTTGTGCGTGTCGTTTATTTTCTGTTTTTTTGAGGCTGGCTCCAGGCAATACATGTTGCTTAGAGTTTCTATGGAGAGGCTGAAAATTGGAAATAAAATAACTATTTATTTTTATTTAGAGAATAAAGTCGATTCCTAAGGCTTTTATTTTATTTTCAGTGCTTTTAAAACTTACATTTTTCCAAAGTTATATAACTTCTATTGTAAACATTAAAAAACTTAAAATTATGGAATGAAAAAAAAAGTTTTGACAGTACTAAAACAAAAAGCCTTCAGAATCGGCTATAATCTGTCAGAAACGACTAACAATAAGATTTCTTCGACATCCATCGCAATCTCCCTCAAACGCGCCGTGATTGGCTAGAAATGACATCACATATCATTTTTGGCCAATCACGACGCCTTTGAAGGCTATACGTGGGACGCACTATAAGTTTCCGGAATGAATATGAAAAAATACTATTAAAGGTACAAAATTAATTTGTTGTTTTTCAAAATAATCTCCCTTGGCGTCTATGCACTTTTTCATTCGATCAAACCAGTTTTGAAAACTTTTGTGCCACTCCCCTGTGGTGACCTCTGAAACGTGTTTTTCATACTCATCGACAGCCTCTTCTGGTGATGAAAATCGTTGACCGCGTAATTGATTCTTAATTTTTGGGAACAGAAAAAAGTCACAAGGTGCCAGGTCGGGACTGTATGCAGGATGACTCATGAGTTCTACATTTTTCGTCTTCAAAAAGTCGTTTGTCTGTCTGGCCGTGTGAGAACTAGCATTGTCGTGGTGCAGGATGATACGGCGTTTACGGTTATTTTTACGGAGTTCGTCAATAACTTCCGGCAAACAAATGGTCGTGTACCAGTCACTATTCACGGTACGACGATTCTCTAAAGCAACAGTAGCCACGTGTCCAGTTTTATTAAAAAAAGAAGCAATCATCCGCTTAGATGCACTTTTCACGCGCGCCACTTTGGTTAGTTTCGGCTCATCTTGAAAGACCCATACGCTCGATTGCTGCTTTGTTTTGGGATCGTAGCAATAAATCCATGTTTCGTCACCTGTTACTATGTCCCACACCAAATTTGACGCACCTTCGTTGAATCTGGTAAGCATGGCACTGCACCAAGTGACGCGGTCCGTTTTTTGAGCCTCGGTCAAGTTGTGTGGGATCCACCGCGAGCACAGCTTTCTCACACCCAAATGTTTGTGTAGGATTGATTGTATTTGACTCATGCCTATTTCTAAGGAATTTCATGGTAGGTCACATGCCTGTCTGTTTCAATCATACGGCGCACAGCATCGATGTTTTTGTTGGTCACAGCGGTGGACGGCCGACCATCGCGAGATTCGTCACTGAGATTGATACGACCACGCTTGAATTCTGCAAACCAGCTATAAACAGTCGTCTTGCATGGTGCTTCATTGCCAAAAGCTGTTTCAAGCCGAGCGATGCTCTGTTGAGCTGTCAAATTACACTTAAAATCGTAGAAAATCATACTACGAAAATTTTCCCGAGTTAAATCCATGTTGATGCAGACACACATTTTTTTAAATGGCGCCACAAGGTAAAAACAAAAGACAGTCAGATGAAACAAACTGCATTCTACAGCCAAAGAGTTCTATTTTCAAATGTTGCAATAAATTTTTAAATATTGTTTATGTAAGTGGCCAGTTCCGGAAACTTTTAGTGTTACCTATGTAGCGATTAATATTGAAGTTAGACAATAAGAGGGCAGCTTCGCCAAACCAACGAAATATTTTCACGACCTGAATTTAAGAGGGGTGTCAGAGGTGTTCCCAAGTGTGATCTGAGAAATGTAAGTCAGGCAGAGTCCACACTTGGTACGCCCGCTTCTCGCCGACGACTATTACGTCCCAAACGAGCAGAAATGGACCTTCCGAAGCAAGCACACTGAACACAAATTAATATAATGTGCACTGCAGGAATTAAATCTACGACCCGTGGGTTAGCAGGCGAGCCACTCGGCCAAAAAGGCGGTCTCAAGACAAGAAATAGTACAAAATATCTTGTGATCTAATAGTTCGACCGTCTCACTCACAAACCTGTGCAACCCCTCGAGGATTCATGTCGTGGCGATGTACCATCACCAAGGCCTATCCAGTTTCAAAACCTTAAGCAGCATGTGGCCATCTCACTCAGATGGCTCCGTCTTTTAGTTTATTTACCAATTTTTTTATGCACAAATCGTTAATACATGATCAAATTAGGGCTATGAATAAGAATTTACAACTAAATTATCAATATTTCATACTTATAAAATCAAAATAAGTTTCATAATAATCTCCTACAATTCAAACGGCTGCCATTTTAGCGCGCATCAAGTGACGTCACATGATACTGCTCTTGCTTGCGGTGTATGGCGAGTGGCCGGTTTTTTCATTATTTTTGATTAAAACAACCTATTACAAAATATTTGAGGGTTTTATTTTGCATTTATTAATTTTGAACTTAATATTTTATGATGAAATGTACTCACTTTGTCACAAAAGGCAGTTAGCCAATGGTGACGCGTTTTGCATTTGCGTTTCATTTCATCAAAATGTTGTATTTTTTTAAATGGAATAATTATAAAACTATAAAATAAAATAGTTTCCTATGGTCATCATTAAATTCTACTAAGTAAATAGAATACAAAAAACGCAATATATTACTTATTTAAACGACACGCATATTCTCTATTAGAGTTTATGAGAGACACTTTTCATGGCGTTTTTGGGTCCATCAGAGTCCATCGGTCACTTTAGTCAGACTATTGGTTAAACTATTGGTAGATAAACACTAGCAAGGTGGGGTCTAGCGGAAGTTGCCGCGAACCAGGCGGGAACCTTGCTGACTGTACGTATAGAGAAAAGAAGAGAAGATCACCTCTCATCCTGTGTCTCGGGCACGTATTTGCTGACAAGGTTCACCACCTTCTTCCTGACCCTCGTCGCGGGGATCGCTATTATCGGCTCCGGCTTCTTTATCTAAAACGATAATGCAATGCATTATAAACATCAATACATATTTTATAGCTAAATACATCGTTTTGGATACTCTAAATATTATTAGGGTGATTTTACTACTAAAAGATTCGTGGATTCATACTGATTATTGAAACGGCTACTGACGATTTTATAGTGTACTATTTGATATTTTTTTGTAATGTAAATATTTTTGTATGGGTTTTTTGTCTGAAATAAATGACTTTATTATTATTTATTATTATTATTATTATTATAGTCAGATTTCGCCCGACTGTACGAATACAGTGAAACTAGTCAAGCGAAATCTGACTATAAAATCGTTTCAATATCAGTATTATTAGGGTGCAATACTAACTAGAAAACATCAATAAGAAATAAAAGTAAGAATTAATTAACATATTGTCGGCGAGTATACCCATACCAAATTACAGCTTTCATTTCAAATTTTTAATGAAAATACTAAAGATTATAGGCGCTTTTCTACACGGTAATAAAGTTGAATTTGTAATGAATTCGAGCCGTCATCGTTACATGTTATTAAGTACGTTTTACCATTCTCACTACATGGACGGAATATATACTCTATTTCTAGTGCAGCTGGAAAATCGGTCATTGACCTTTGCGCATTTTGTACTGGACCCCGTACCACGAAACGCAGTAATTTGCGTTAAGCGATAAAGATTGTATGGCGAGATGGAGAGCGACACGTATCGTTTTCTTCTAACGCGTGCAGTTTTTCCATCTGCCCTAGCAACAGACGTTAAAATATAAAAGTTACCCATGTATTCGTTACAGTACAAAAATTTACTTCAGCACATCACAACTTCATTGCTTGCACTCTGCTACATAGACGGAACCTGTCGGTAATATACTCGTAAGTATAAAATTGAAATACTGTTATTTTTAAACAAATACAGAAAATTAACGTTATATACCGCTTTGATATCAGTAGTATATCGTTTTGATACATCATGACGTTATTATTAACGAAATTAATCAATAAAAACGCTATGAAACACACTAAAGCCGATTTTGAAGGCTTTAGTTTTAGTTTGACATACATAAAATTAAACTTAAGTATCGTTAAAACGAAGAGCCAGTTTCAAGTCACCATTTTATAAACGTCAAACTAAAATTTTAGTTTGACAGCAATAATTTACTCAACTTATTTTAACTTGTTTTGGTAATTTCAAGGCACATTTTAGAGCTGTCGTTTGATTAAAAATAAAAAAATTAGTTTGATTTAAGAGCATTAAAAGACTTGCTAATTTTAGTTTGCGTGCCCTTCAGAATAGCAAAATATAGTGCTGTCGATTAAAATTACGTTTTTGAGTAAGTTTATTAGCTTCAAAATAGGCTTTATTACACGGGTATTTTTTATAAGCTGCTTGTAAGTTTATAAGTTATGCAGGGTGCTTAGCATAGTAGACCATATCGAGCTGACTCGATATACCACTGTCTGTCCCTCTTTAGATAGAGCACTGTATCGAGCTCGATATGGTCCTAGATGTTAGAAACGCTAACATATGGTGTTTCTCTCCTAAGCATCCAATCATTAAGCTCATTGCAAAATGTTACTGTCAACGCCTACATAGTGCAGAAGGTGAGACTGTAGAATTGCGATTGTGTCCGTGCGGACCATTGACATTGTGGAAAACAACTCTTATAGCAGTACAGGCAAGGTCTGTTTTCAAAAAATTATGGTTTGACTTTTTTATTCTTCTTTTGTTACGGTGTATACTTTGTTTCCATGATTTTTCAAAAATATACCTTGCCTGCACTGCTATAAGAGTTGTTTTACACAATGTCAATGGTGTGCACGCACACAATCGCAATTCTCCAGTCTCACCTTCTGCGTTGTACCACCCAAATAGGCAAATTATACTAACATGTGGATAGCTCCGTTGGTAGAGCAACTACCCGGTAAACGAGAGGTTCAAGATTTGAGTCCCGGTATACTCACATCCAGATTTACTTTTTTTCTGCGTATCATTACCGCAATGATACACTGACTGCTATTTTTTTAAATTTACGGCAAGTATTGTAAGTTAGTATAGAGGTAAATAATTTATTTTTGAATGCAAGTGCTCGTAAGGACCTATTTTATATGCTTCGAAACTGTTGTCAAACACAACTTTACCATACTAGTATTTTATTTTTATTATTTTTTTATTTATTGAAAAAGTGTTGCCATTATTTACTTGTGTACCATAGACAGACTTCACAGAAATGAGCTACAAACACATCAAACTGAAAGCAGCTTATTTCCGTCAAGTTGGCCACTTGCGTGCAAAGAAAAAGAATGCCGCCTACAGTTCATTTGGAGTAAGTATTTATTGACTGTGTTTCTTTACTTACTTTTCATTTATTTACTCACACTATGGATTGAGAAACGTACTATGCTACACGTGGGTAAGGGCAATAATTTACTCGTATTGTTTAAAACACTTGCTTATCGCTCGTGTTTCAAATCTCCTTCGTAAGCTATTGCCTCCTTACCGCAATTATAGCATAAAGTACTATTACTTGCGCAGTAACGTTTCTTTGGGATAGTTGTTCAGTATGATCTGTAGAGTACGTGATCTCATTAAAAGATTGCAGTATATACATATGTAAAGACTATACCAAAATACCCTATATCACAGTACCCGAAACTATAAACAAATACCATACCTTCTTCATCCAAGGTTGCTCCTCTTGTAAATGCACTTTAAAATCCTCAGTCCACATACTGGGATGAGGCGCCACACCACTGTCCTTCCAGCTGTCCGACTTTATAATGTTATTCTGAAAGTTCATAAAAAAAAATATTTAGCGTTTGAGTTAAGGCGAGGAATTGATAAACTTTTAATTTCAAATCGGCGCCTTAGCGGAGTGGAGTGGGGGGGGACTTACTCCATACAAATATGCGCTCACGAACTAGCTTATGCCGTAAGGTCGTATGCGGCAAAACAGTATTTTTATTTAAAATTACAACTACAAATAATTTAATAAATCCAATCGGCCATGTTGAAGTGTATTTGTAGACTAATTTAAATAAAAAACTTAGAGGCTTCATTCGCTCCCGTTTGTCAGTAAAACAGAAATCTCTTTCTTTTAAGAGGCTTTCTAAAAAAATTTATCTGCTATTAAAATTAATCAATCAACTAAATCTTCGGGCAAAATGATGTCAATGAAATATTTAATCTAGTATATAAATTGGTAATTACATATGTTGTTTTATTGCTGACAAAAATGGAGATCCATGTCGCCAAAATTCCCAATGCGTCGCCTTAAAGTGACTATACCCTCATGATCTATCCCTTTTGTTATAGCGGAATGTGTGCATGTATGTTCCGTTTTAACTCGAGAACCACTGAAACATACCTCCTCTACGTCTAAAAACCTACCACACTAACCTCACCTACCTACCAACTTTTCTGCTAACTACACTTTCCATCTCACTGCCTACCCACTCTACCTTCTCACATGTAGCTTGAACTAGTTATAAATACAAACAAGGTTTGGAGGGTGTTAGTCCAGTATTAGGCCAAATGATCGTCTAGCAGCTGTGATAGGACCCCTCGTTGTGAACCGTATTTAAGTAACCCTAGTTCTTTTAGTGATAATAAGAATGAATCCGAACTCAACATTTCCTAATAAGTCTAGTTAAATTACCTAAAGTATCCGAAAAGTAAATAGTTCCTCTGACCATAGTAAATAGAATAACATCTGCGCCTAGCTAAGTTATTATATGATGTCAATACTGAATTGAAACTATCCAAGAGAATATCACCTATTGACTAGACTTATGTAAGAGAGTGAGAGGAGTAACTGAAACTAAATATAATTCATCTAGAAGATACCGCAATTTTATGTTTTTTGTTTAATAGCCCCTACCGGTCAATTTGGGTTCGGTAAAAGCAAAAGCTTCTATGGTTCTGCTTAAGTAAAGTAATAGATGAGAAGATTATACTCCTAGATAATAAGAGTATAAGTCGAACATAAAAGCCCTTACCTTTCGGATGGGGAATAACCCGTGAATTTTTTTGAACAAAGGTTTTATTTAGTTTTATTTGAAAATGGGATTTAATACTTTATATTATTATAGACTTTAATTTTGCATTTACTTTGATGATACATTATTTGCACCGAGCTACAGGGCACTAAGTACTTAGATATTGTAATTTGATAAGGCAGTTTTATTATACTGAATATTTATAAGATTTGTTACTTTGTAATAGTAAATCGTTCATGTTGGCAAGTCTTTAATTTCTACCAAACACTAATATAGTCTCATTATAAAATCTTTAAGTAGTCTTTCAATGATAAAACTTTAGTTTGTTTTTATTGTACATTATTTATTTTAAGAAAACCTAAGAACAGTGATTCCCTGTCTACACACCTTGGAGGAAGAATCACTAAGAAACCTCAAGGCGTACCTACTCGTAATTAAATATCTTGACCTTACTGTGAAATATTAATTACTTCAGTAAAAGCTGCATACTTCTCCTTATCACATGTCCAATCTCTGAACCTACTGATTTCTACATGAGAACAGCTCTAAGGTAGTTTATTCTAACAGAAATTTATTAGCAGTCAATACTGGATTAATTCAGTCATACAGATAACTAATTCGGTTCTACTAGTCTGACTAATTTCAATTCTTCTGAATTCCAGTTAGTAAGTAGCCGTTCTGATGTCTCAGAATCAAAGCTATAATTATATGAAAGATGTCTCACTCAGATAGATATAATTTCAGCTAGCTGGTTTCCTTGTTAGATCCAGAATAGTTTCAGCAGTATTTAAGGCTATCTCTCGGCCACATTGTACTTGAGAATATTAATTCAAGGAGAGATATATCTATTCACACTTGACGAACTAAGATTTCTGTTCCGTTTGGTATACAGAAGATTCTTATTAGCACGGCATTGCTTGGCTAAAAGGGTGGGATTTTCCCTTAGTATGAACAAATGCATCTACTCATTACCTTTATTTTTCAGGCAATATTATTCACAAATAGAAATCATTCCTTTTCTATGGAAACCAAGCTACTTACTTTGGTAAATTTATTTATATTGAAATCTTCCTTTTTTATAAGCAAATCATGATTCCAAAATTATTTACTGTAATTAAGACTTAGAACTGGACTTTGCTCCAAACTCTGAACTGATGGTTCTCACACCAAAACAGTTTATCTCAATAAAAGGGTATCTTGAAAAACTAGACACTCATGTAAGTAGAAGTGTTTCTGAGCTTGAGGTCGAACTTTCTCTATCTAATCAGAGAACGATGATCATAAGTTTAATCCATGTGATAGCAGAATTGAGAGCAAAACATTACTTATCTTTACTTCACAACAAAATAACTTTCAGTCATTTAAAGGGCTTTCTCGACCAGACAATCAGGGAGGCTTTCCACTGAATGCTTTCAACACGTCGTTACAAGATTGATCTAAACAAATTCTGCCATTATTAACTTCTGAAATTCGCCTATTCTTTTCAAACTAAAATCTGGAGCCTAAACCGATATCCGCCTACCTATTTGACCTAAATTTCACCAATCCGTGGTTCTACAAGATTTACCCCTTTGAAAACCTTCAAAGCCTACGGATCCTAACCTGAACGTGCCTACGTGTAACACCAAGACATAATTGACTAAAACATACACTACCAGGAGCCTACAACCTTCAGAACCTTACTTTCTCTGAGCACAATTCTAACGTCCTACATTTTTCTATAATACCTGACTGTGTTCTAATCAATTTATTGTCCCTTCTTGCGACCCTACGTGAAATTCTAACGTCCTAAAATTCCTTGTAACGTCTTAGCATTCCCGCAAGTTCCTTGACTGATCTGGCTACCCGGGAATAGCCAAGAGAATTCTCAGCCTATTTTGGTGTAAAACAAAACTAGAGATAAAATCTCACATTTACTTTTAATTGTGTGAGTGTGTAATGCATCCTAACAAATATCTTAACACTAAATTGACTATTCAAACTTTACCTGCCTAACACTTGTACCTAGAATGAGAATTCATAGTCTGCCAAATGTGTAAAACCCAAAACTAGAGATAAAATCTCACATTTACATTTAATTGTGTTTGTGTGGTGATTCCCAAAGAGTCACAGCGGAAATCACATCCCTCAACTAGTCTAAAATAAAGAAGCGAGGCGAGTTTTCTCCTCTACGTGTACCTACTGCCTATAAACTCTCCGTGCCAGTCAGCGGGTGATTCAAGGTAAGGGCCTCACCCAACTGACCGGAAATTCCCTATATGGTTGTGTGATAAATATATTAATATATACATAAAGACCAAGACTGCGCCACGGATGATAACCTGGAGGGGCAATGTCCGGTTCACACTTCTCTCGTGATCGCCCAGGCAACATCACATGGTAACGTCAGAAATGGGAGATATTATACGGTATAACTAAACCGCTGCAGCGTCATCTCAAAACGACTGCCCCTCCGGAGAGGTTGAAGGATAAGATACGAGTTGTCGACTCCGTTAGGTTACCCTCGTATCAAATCCCCAAAGAGACTTCTCTTTGTTTAGCATCACATATTTTCCCTACCTATTAGCCGTCAAGCCTACTAAAAATACCCCTAAACTAAACCCAGAGACTCCCACCTTTGTCACGCTCGAAACACCGAGTAGCTCCCGCGCTAATATCCCCTCACTATTACAAAACCGCAGTACACTACAAAACCCCACGCCCAGGCCTGATATCCGCGTCCCTAGAACTGGTCTGAACGATATAACGCAATTAACCGCGATTCTTAATGAGGCTTTTTCCATCCTTCCCCCGGCCAGCCGAGCCCTAGAGCTCAAAGCCTTTCACAGCCGCAACATCCAGCTTTACCTTATATTATTTAAAATATAAAGCAGACCCCAGAATTCTTAGGAAATCATTTGAAACAAGCCTCAAAAGGAATACCCTATAACCGATCTACATCTTCGTCCTTTTACGGAAAACGCCTCGAACAAACACTCGCGGATCTCTAAATTTAAACTGCACTTTCTCGAAAAGTATTCCACACTCTAAATAATTCCGACAGAACTTTGAAGAAAATAACCCCGAGCAAATAGATATGACTATAAAACAAACGCCCTGATAAAATTAAAACCCATGAAAATAAATTCGCGACTAATTACTGCACTTGTACCTCGCTTGACGGACCTCGAAGACTGAACTCCGAAGACTGACCTCCAAAGACTGGGGGCCGTTCCCGCCCTACAACCACTTTTATCGACTCACTCCCGGCGCTTCGCCACGCCGCTTTTTCCATACCCCGCTCACTTCTTGTCACTCCCCGTATCCACGGCCCACGCATTCCCTCCAAGAATTTCCGTATTACCTTATATGGTCATGAAATCTCAACGCCGACATCCGGACTACCGCAATCATAATGTTTTCCTTTTTAGCTTGAAACAGTATTTTCGTGATTCTAATTTTCCTTACCACCAATTATTAAGATAATGAAAATATCTAAAATTCATTTGAGCAGGTTTTACTTTATTTTGAATTAAAATACGAAAATGGGATCTGTATCCTTTACTGCTTTGCTAAATACGCCACCTAGCTGAAACAAGTGGCACTTTTGACATACCCTTAAAACCAATTCACCTAATCTGTACTATGCCAAGGTTCATGAGTTTATTGCAAGATGCGCAGTGTCGCCCCCATTTCTCCCAATACTAAATTCTAGCGGGCTCTGGCAAGTTAACAATAACAGCGCCATTATGACGGAAAGACAGCAAATTATGACGGAACTTCTTGAATCGAAGTTTACCCAATTTCCCGCTACTGCGCCCCCATAGCCCGCCTTCTGCATTCCTTACTTTTGTAAAGCCCCCCAAATCTCTCTCCTCAAAAGACATTTCCTACTTCTTTTCACTTAGTGGACCCATTTCGCTTAGGAACCTTAGACACCCGGCAATCTCTAATTCCATACTATTACATATCCATGAAATACCCGTTTTCGGCGCGAATTTAATGTTCACGTAATTTATTATAGAAACAACATCTTTACTTGATTTACATAATTTTCACTCTTTCCCTGCTACCAAACATTAAGAATAAAACATACGGAATTTATTTGAACATTACTTCTTCATTTCCTGAGTAAAATAAGGAAATAAGGTCTGTCTTATTTTCTAATCCCGGAAGTAATGCCATCTGACCTAAACAACTGATACTTTTACGTTTGGTTTGACATCCTTTTCAATCAACCTAACCTACCTCCAAACTCAAGCGTTTCCCACATATTAAGCAGATGTCGCTTCCACCCTCAGCTAATATCTAGACATCAATAGTAATCCGAAGGTAGTGGCACCACCTTATCACAAAATGTTAGCGAGTGCTAACAAAACGCCTCGATCCGAGGTTTGTTCTGGTACAGCTCGACCCTCAAAATTTACGTAGCATACATTAGTTCAGCCGAAGGAAATTTTCTCTTCAGACTCGCTAACATGCAGAGACCACTGATTACAAAACAAATTATTATGGCTTTTTCCAGAATGTAGTTGGGTGTGTGCGTTTTTAAACCAATCCACTAACAGAATCCCGCAAGTATCCGGACTCCAACCTCGCAATAACTTAATTATGGATAACTATTACTTCGATTGCGAGAAATCTGACGAAACGAGAGTACCGGGTTGTGAATCCAGTATGCCCTAGTGGCAATAAGATGGCCTTCTAACCCAATCCAATTTTTCGATTAACACTAGATTTGCCATGGACTATCTCTAATTCCACCAGATACCAAGCGATGAACCGCCTCATAAAGGTTATCCTTTAATTTAACTATCTCAGCTAGAGCCCTTCCCCTTGCAAGCCCCATAAGTTTCCTGGTGAGTGTGCAGTTGCCGAAAAGGGAGTAAGAGCTTCTGTATAGTGCGGGTTTATCATGTACTTCTTTTCGTAATTTAACCTAACTCCAATTTTCTATAATAAACCGTTTGCTAGGTATAGTGCCTCTGGTCCAAGCTACAATAACTTCATCTATACTGTCAAAACTGTTGCCTCCCTAGAGCCCTCTTTTACAACCTGCATTCTCTTTAATAAATATTATAGTATAATTTTATATTATTATACTACAATACCATTAAAATCCTCTTTCCCCTTTTTCTTCATACTTCCCAAATGTACCACGCGTGGATTTCTCTTTCTCGCCACTCTAAGGATCCACCAGCTCATTCAATACAGACTTTCCTGTTTGACCAGGTTAAAAATGAATCGTCACAATGGCTCTGTAGCATGTAGCGTGTAAGCCGTTCTCAACCCTTAACCCTAAATCACATCAAACAATTTGGCTCAAACCAACATTTCCTACAATTAAATCTTTCCCTAGGTCTCCTAATCTAAATAACCAAAGAGGTCCCTACAGTTTTTTATATACCTAATTGTTCACGTTCCGTAGCTTCGCTGCTTACGTTGACATGATCGCAATTAATTTAGCTAAATTTAATCTTGATTTTAACCTTTATATTGAGAGATTTCCCCCGCTATCAACCTGAACAACTTGCCTAATTCACGAGCCGTTAGAAATAACCCAACGACTTAATTTCTCTATATTCCTGGCCCTCACTCTCTTTTGTAATATTCCTAAATATTTGATCATTCTATTACATGGGTTTAAACCTTAAGGGGTAAGACGTATAAGAGCATTCTGGCACTAACTGTGACCTGGGGCCTAATCATAAAACCAGACTCCATGATGAGGAACCATTTACTTGAGCTAACGGTATACTTTTGTGTCTAATGTGTCAGGATTTAAATAGATAGATACAACCATAAAATTGAAGTATCAGATTATCTTGTAGATAGAATTAACGATGAAACAGAACCAAAACTCATACTAGTAAGAGTCACGTTGCACCCGACTAATTGCGAAGATACTCGATAAGAATATTTCGGTCCCTAAATTATCCTATTCCCGCTCATATACATGTTGTTATAAAATTCTCAAGCAATAAACTAAATTCAGGCACTAGCTTACAAAAGTATCTAGGCCCTCGTCAAAATTTAAAGACTTACAGTCTACTATTTGGTCAAATACTTCATCTAATCTTTAAAAGGTTAATGACGACGATCCTAGCCTCTGTAACCAATAACGTACCAGTAAACAAATTGTCTCATACTCAAGTTATTCCGCCCCTCACATAATTTCTCCTGACTCTAGAACCGTCTACTTGCATATTGCATGTCCCAACAACTCAACCCGAAACTGAGAGAATTATAGTGGTGTAATGTCTACAACATCATAGAGGTAAGTACGGCGGTAGACAATGAAGAAAGATACAAAAAAAGAATTCGTCAAGAAAAGGGAGAACGTACCGAGCATTCTCCTCCAGAATAAGTGTAAGCTTGCCTAATTGTGAATGCGCCCATGTCTTTAGATCCGTCCCTTACTCGTAGTTTAAGCTTTCCTAATTGTGAATCCGTCCCTTACTCGTAATTTCCGCTACAAATCACGATGTTTTCCCTTTTGAATTAACGTCTATGAAATATTGCGTCACTGCATATAAAGCTGTTCGCTGTAATTAAGGTCCTGCAACCAAAGTGCAGAATGAAACCTTCACGGTAGAATTCCTCTGTCTATCACAGTATGGTCACAACTCATCCTCTAAACTACTAGATTTAACACTCTGTAAAACAGCTTAATTCACCTATACTGCATGGGGCAATCAATCCCTATAATCCAAAATGGTTCAAAACCATATTTTTAATTTAAATGTTACCTAGGCGAACATGTGATTTTAATAAGACGCTGCACGTTCATACTACAGGGTATGTAAAGTTTGTTCACCCGTAGACTACGATTTGAATATAACATATACCGTATAGTGAATACCGTTATCAAAAATATTCAGTTGTAGCAACATAAAAGTGAAAAGAATAAAATTCACCTAGGCCATCTAAACCTCTCAACTAAACCCGACCCCCCTGGTTTTCGACTGAAGACGTCTTCATGGTCATTAGCCACTACGAATGTCTCGACATGTATATTATGTTAATTTTTTTACACCAATATATGGAACCCGTTTATTCGCTCGAAACGTTTCTCCTCTCTATCATAATACCCACTTGTTTCTAACATTCTATTAAACCGTCAAACGCTATCTCTGTCATCAAATATTACCCGAAACTCATATGTATATAATATTTGTACTAGAGTTCCGTACCTCAGAGTAACAATAAGATCACACTAACTAATGAATATTTGTCCGCTCTCCCGTCACAAAACTGTTATGGCCCTATCTCTACTGTTTGTAGCCTTCGCGCCAATAAGGTAGTACATTGTTGACTAATTTCGTAACAAACATAGTACATACAAGTACATACATATATACTCATATCCGTCTCTCAAAGAGGTAGGTAGAGACCATATACTTCCGATTGCCACGACCCTAACACACACATTTTTCGTCTCCTCCACATCCATTATTCTAATCACGCAATTTCTTATTTTATAAACAAAAGTTTATTCTTGATTTTCACAAATTCTATATAATTAAGTGATATTCCGCAAGTACCCTACTATATTTAAGCAACTATCGTATTCGAGGATTAGAAAATAGACACCGTTCAAACATCAGACGAACATACTATTTCACGCCTATCTCCTGAAGGGATAAACATATACTGTCAACTTTCATCCACTATGATTCCGACACACCTCTTTCGCCTCTTCCACTCCTATCTACGAGGTCATACTAGTTCTTCGATTTCGTATATCACAGCGCCAACACAGAACCCTGCGTTTTAAATTCACTCACCCTAACTTGACTCCTATTTGACACATTCTGAAGTACATTCGAGTTCTCATTTTATCCATAAATCTCCCAGACTACCATCCTTTTAAAACTCCGACCCTCCAGCTTGTAAACCTGACTTCACCTTGTCAGATATTTCCATTCATTCTATCGGACAAATTCTCACAGTTAAATATAGTAAGCCACCAACTCCGTGAAACTCTTATAAATTGTGCTAGGTTACACACTCATCATTCGTAAGTCATTTATTTATTTTAATTAGTTTCAGAATAATATAGGTATGTAAAATGTGGTTACACAACTCTATACACACGGCTCTCAGATTTTACAAAATACCGAATATCTAACGCTGAAACTCTAACGTATACTTTTCTCGCTTAAGTTTACCTTCTTACGACCATCAAGTTATACGGTTTATCCTGTTACATCTATTTTAATACCATGTGGGTATTTTTCTTCAATTACTTGAAATTTTACTAACTTATCTAAGTCCACGTACTAATCCTTCCGGACTAACCCATGCTTATTTGACCTAAATTTCGCTCTGAGTTCCACCCTATTAAATGTAGGTATTTATACTAAAAAGTGCCCTTCCGTCGCTACCCAAAAATACTATCTCTCTCATTCTTAAGAACACATCCAAAGTGAATACTATGAGTACACAAGGGCCTACCTATTTTCAAAACCCGAATCTAATATTGTTTATCTTTTACTACTAATGCAAAAGTTTTCTAAGGGGATCTCATTTAACTGAAACGAAAATCCCGATACATACATACGAGTAAATACGATTCGTTGATAACCTACCCAGGTGTCCCCTTTTATCAATTCCTAATAATTTCTCTCTTATAATTGCTCAGTACCCGACGATAACCGCAAGCTTCCAATTTACTGAACTACAAATCCTCTCAACACCAGTTTAAACCTCAGCATAGAAGTAGATAAACAAAATTATTATTTACCTAACCACTATCTCAAGAATTTTATTTCCCCTTTCATTTACTTATAATTTCATTCAAATCATATCTCACTTAACTCCCTTTTCCTCAATAAATTTGAAACATACTTATTTTCCACACTTCTAAACTTGCCACAAAACTATTATTTCCTTTATGAACTACTAGCTTCCTCCCACGGCTCCGCCCGCGCGTTACTCGGTTCAACGACATGATTTTTTTTTCGGGACAAAAGCAGCTTATGTGTCAAGTTGGTGTATAAGCCATATTCATTCCAAACCGCCCCAGCGTGAAAGAGCAACAACCACACACACACACCCTCACACACACACACACACACAAATTTTCGCATTTATAATATTAGTGTGATGCCCTTCATCCCTTAGTAAGTAACAAGCTCTTGCATATTCCCTCAATTGACTCACCGCACCTACGCTATAACATTACCAATGAAGTTAGTCTCTTGTAACTTATCGTCATAGCCCATCATCACGTTTCATTTACCGCACCTACGCTATAACGCTACCAAAGAAATTGTTTTCTCATAAATTATCATTACCCATTCTTTATCAATCACACTACAAGGATCGAACACTCGAACCCCTTTTCACTTCTCTTATCGATGCAAGATTTTATTTTATTTTGTAAAAACCTTTGTTTCCCCGCATTGCAAAACATAACCAAAAGTTATAACGACATCGCAAAGCGTCACCGCAAAATTAAAATAGTTTTCCCTAAGTCTCGCTAATATTACCGATTCGGACTACCACGTCATCACTGAACAAATAAATGAACGTCATCTAACATAAAAACATTTAACAACGATCACCTTCATAAACCTCCTTTTTCTATTAGTGCATCTACCATCCGTCCGCAAAGAACTCTTACGCAACCTTACCGAGCGACCCTCATTCTTTCAAACTTTTCATCGATAGGAGTGCGGAACAAGACTCACATTCATCCACCCATTCATTACTAGGATATTATTATTGCTAAACGATTGTGGGCAATACAAAACCGTTCTACCTGATAAATAAAACCCGTAACAGTCCGATTACTTTGCAATATTGTTAATATTTCTTGACTAAAAGTGAGCAGATGATTTCCACGGGACAAACTGAAGCTAGTATAATTTTAATATAGGCGACGACAGTCATCGAAGTACATTCGTCATATCAATAACACATTATACAAATAAATCATACGACGGCATTCACCCGTCCATGCCGTTGTCTAACTAGTGTTATTCTTTTACCGGTTTGTGATAATGCCAGTAACTACTAAGAGTAGTCAAAAGGAACCACTTCTTATAAAAATTTCAAATTAGTTTGATTATTTTTGTTTACCACGCATTGTGATGTAAGCCATTTCTAACCGTTCTGGACCTGTCGTTTGTGTTTGAGATTAAAATGTGATCAAACCAATAAATAGCGAATAATCAAAAAGTGAAAGAAGGAAAAATTGAACAGAAAAGCTTTGTTGTCACCCTACACATCTACTCACATATCCTTCATACATATGACTAACCACGGAAAACATCATGTAGATGATAGATTCCTTTGATCGTAATAATCATAAGAGCGGCCCTAAAGCTTGGATTTGGATAAAATTGATCGTTTCATACTGAAATTAAGAACAAGAACGCAGCTTAAACTCGTTCAGAAAAACTCAAATCTCGACCGAACAACCTATCTTGCATTTAGAAAATTGCATAATCATGCAATGTAACATTAAACACAAATGAAATAATAAGTCTATTTTCCTTTTGTTGGATAACACAAGTTGGTCAAACTCATCACTAACATTGCCACAGCCCAAAATGTGTACGTACATTCGCAAGCCAGGTATCTAGGTGTCGCCGACATGATGGCCGTTGGGGCCGAAAGGCTTTAGAATGGAGACAACGTACAGCAAAGCGCAGTGCAGGCCGACCACATGCCTGCCGGACCGACAACCTGAGGACATCGTGGACGGCGCGGCGGCGACATGAATGGCGAAATTTGGGAAAGGCCCATGCTCAGCACTGGACGAACACGGGCAGATGGATGGATGGATGACTACCATATCTGAACCGTAAAACTTCCTATAATATTCCCACATCCCTGCCTGATTAAATATTATTGAGCAAACTAATATGATCATAAATAATCCTTATATAGAATTTCATGTTGTTAGTTACCGAAATTATGATTTACATAGACATCATAGTGATATTTTTCAGAAATATTTCGTTCTAAAATGGGACAACGAATTTTAATATTAACTCTACGGCTCAGTCTAACATCAGTAAATATTCCCGATATTTCTAAACATTTATTCATCCTCTTCCTACTACATATTATTATGTGTTCGTAATAAGATTATAAAATAAAACACATAATATCTCATTTCTACTCGTGTCGCAATGTATACCACGTTTACTAACCGACCCGCAATGTAAACTCATGCGATTGTTTCCGAAGTGTGACGTCATCCCTAGTCGACTTCAGATTTGCAGGTTTATACCTAAGTATTTGTGCACATAACTCACTACTAAATAAGTGAGAGCAAAACACAATCGATTCCTCACGTCCTATTTAAATACGTGAACCCTAGTCCGTACATACGAGTGTACATCTTTTTAGCCCGACGTACATAACCAACCGCGTCTTTACTTTATTCTAGTAAAACAATTTAATAATTTCGAAAAGCACTAAAATAATATCACAGTGCTGCCAAGCAATCCCCCATAATTGAAACAAAGTATTTACTACACGAAGATGAAAAACATTTTCTAAAGCAATTAGACTTGTCCACTAACACTGCTTTTGTTTTTGAACGCACGCGTCGCTTTCGTTTCATGAGACTAAGAACGTTTCCACACTATCCAACCCGACACCGGTGCCGGACGACGACAGCCAACATCCGATAGCCGACACCATGTGCTGTTTTCGCATTACCCGACAAAATCGCTCCGATATGGCCATTTGCTCGATAGCTTTAGTGCGGACAGGTCATTACGGAAGACTAAGACAATTTTGGATACATCCCATTGCGGAAGCTAAACATTCAGAGAGAGCATTTTATACTCTTTTTAGCGAGCTACAAAACGCACTGAGAAAGTTCTTTAATTACTTTCCTACAAGTGAATCCACGATATGATTATTTGCCAATTTATCTGACAACCAATATCAAGAAACAAGACACACATATTCGAATGGCTTTGGGGCCTACGGAAATGCAAGCGCACACAGAGACAATTTAGATATACGTATATCAACATACAAACATTATCGTCCGACGACTCACGGGCGTCCGATAGTGCCGCCAACATATCGGTGTCGGTTCTGATATCCGATACTGGATCGGACAATGTGAAAGACTACTCATTCCATACATTTTACTTGCCCCGATATCGCACCGGCGGCGTCCGACCCCGACACCGGACCGGACAATGCAAAAACCCCCAAATATGGACAAATGGACTTTGAGTCCAGAGCCGTTAAAAATACTAAAAAAGAAACCAATGCGATTAATGACAGTCAAAACAAACAAACCACTTTTGAATAGTTCAAAACCATCACAAATGAGATATCTCTGATATCTCTGATATCTCTATAAATAATAAATTAACTAACTTGTGCGTGCGTTGAGATGAAGATGGAATGCACCTTCAGCTCGGGACAACATTATTATGAACTTAGCGCATTCTCAAAGGTGCAAAATTGGACATGGCGTTGATGATATCAATGAAACCTACAACTACAGATTACCAAGGATAACCCAATTAACCGAGCCGAACTCATCTCATATAATGGTACGTATATTCATTCTAACCTGTTTTACAATTGCCTAATCATCAAGAACGCATTAAAACTACGTTTTCCTACACCGGTCATTCATATTGGTTATTAGTACTGCTATCTTGAGCAAACATCTATAGTATTGCAATCCAAAAGTGGCCTAAATTACCTATTCTACTTTAATAAACAATGCTCATTAGTCCAACAACATCAAACACAACCCTTTATATTAAAGTGAATTTATGCTATAGTTTCTTAATGATAAAATAGGTATAACTATTCACAACATTACAGACATTCTCCATACATTCGCCCGAAATTAATTATCTTTTTCTACTTTCCAGATACAGCCTACGATGGTTGAGTTCTAAAAGCCCTATATACATATTATGTATGACCCATCTCGCCTGAGAAGCTACGCAGGTGTATGCAATGTGGATAATCCAGCCTACTTCCTAACCAAGAACTTCGCTTCGCCTAATCGCACTAAGGAAAGGATAATAATGTGCATCTGTGTTACCGCTGAATGAATTTACTACATAGAAACTAAATATCACTCTTAAAACACCTCCGTCTCACGTGCAACAATTGAACTAGACTAACACACTCCAACCAAATAAATACTAGAAATCGCAATACAATATCCCAGCTATTAAAACATGATCACAGTGCTTTAATGAAACAAAAACACTAAAATGAATTCAAAATACAACGTTACAACCATGATATTGTTAAAACTTTATTCCGACATATGTCCTAGTAGTTAATTTTAATATTATAATCGCAAAAACTGCAATATTCTGGTCACGGCTTCTAATTGAAACATACCTCCTCTACGTCTAAAAACCTACCACACTAACCTCACCTACCTACCAACTTTTCTGCTAACTACACTTTCCATCTCACTGCCTACCCACTCTACCTTCTCACATGTAGCTTGAACTAGTTATAAATACAAACAAGGTTTGGAGGGTGTTAGTCCAGTATTAGGCCAAATGATCGTCTAGCAGCTGTGATAGGACCCCTCGTTGTGAACCGTATTTAAGTAACCCTAGTTCTTTTAGTGATAATAAGAATGAATCCGAACTCAACATTTCCTAATAAGTCTAGTTAAATTACCTAAAGTATCCGAAAAGTAAATAGTTCCTCTGACCATAGTAAATAGAATAACATCTGCGCCTAGCTAAGTTATTATATGATGTCAATACTGAATTGAAACTATCCAAGAGAATATCACCTATTGACTAGACTTATGTAAGAGAGTGAGAGGAGTAACTGAAACTAAATATAATTCATCTAGAAGATACCGCAATTTTATGTTTTTTGTTTAATAGCCCCTACCGGTCAATTTGGGTTCGGTAAAAGCAAAAGCTTCTATGGTTCTGCTTAAGTAAAGTAATAGATGAGAAGATTATACTCCTAGATAATAAGAGTATAAGTCGAACATAAAAGCCCTTACCTTTCGGATGGGGAATAACCCGTGAATTTTTTTGAACAAAGGTTTTATTTAGTTTTATTTGAAAATGGGATTTAATACTTTATATTATTATAGACTTTAATTTTGCATTTACTTTGATGATACATTATTTGCACCGAGCTACAGGGCACTAAGTACTTAGATATTGTAATTTGATAAGGCAGTTTTATTATACTGAATATTTATAAGATTTGTTACTTTGTAATAGTAAATCGTTCATGTTGGCAAGTCTTTAATTTCTACCAAACACTAATATAGTCTCATTATAAAATCTTTAAGTAGTCTTTCAATGATAAAACTTTAGTTTGTTTTTATTGTACATTATTTATTTTAAGAAAACCTAAGAACAGTGATTCCCTGTCTACACACCTTGGAGGAAGAATCACTAAGAAACCTCAAGGCGTACCTACTCGTAATTAAATATCTTGACCTTACTGTGAAATATTAATTACTTCAGTAAAAGCTGCATACTTCTCCTTATCACATGTCCAATCTCTGAACCTACTGATTTCTACATGAGAACAGCTCTAAGGTAGTTTATTCTAACAGAAATTTATTAGCAGTCAATACTGGATTAATTCAGTCATACAGATAACTAATTCGGTTCTACTAGTCTGACTAATTTCAATTCTTCTGAATTCCAGTTAGTAAGTAGCCGTTCTGATGTCTCAGAATCAAAGCTATAATTATATGAAAGATGTCTCACTCAGATAGATATAATTTCAGCTAGCTGGTTTCCTTGTTAGATCCAGAATAGTTTCAGCAGTATTTAAGGCTATCTCTCGGCCACATTGTACTTGAGAATATTAATTCAAGGAGAGATATATCTATTCACACTTGACGAACTAAGATTTCTGTTCCGTTTGGTATACAGAAGATTCTTATTAGCACGGCATTGCTTGGCTAAAAGGGTGGGATTTTCCCTTAGTATGAACAAATGCATCTACTCATTACCTTTATTTTTCAGGCAATATTATTCACAAATAGAAATCATTCCTTTTCTATGGAAACCAAGCTACTTACTTTGGTAAATTTATTTATATTGAAATCTTCCTTTTTTATAAGCAAATCATGATTCCAAAATTATTTACTGTAATTAAGACTTAGAACTGGACTTTGCTCCAAACTCTGAACTGATGGTTCTCACACCAAAACAGTTTATCTCAATAAAAGGGTATCTTGAAAAACTAGACACTCATGTAAGTAGAAGTGTTTCTGAGCTTGAGGTCGAACTTTCTCTATCTAATCAGAGAACGATGATCATAAGTTTAATCCATGTGATAGCAGAATTGAGAGCAAAACATTACTTATCTTTACTTCACAACAAAATAACTTTCAGTCATTTAAAGGGCTTTCTCGACCAGACAATCAGGGAGGCTTTCCACTGAATGCTTTCAACACGTCGTTACAAGATTGATCTAAACAAATTCTGCCATTATTAACTTCTGAAATTCGCCTATTCTTTTCAAACTAAAATCTGGAGCCTAAACCGATATCCGCCTACCTATTTGACCTAAATTTCACCAATCCGTGGTTCTACAAGATTTACCCCTTTGAAAACCTTCAAAGCCTACGGATCCTAACCTGAACGTGCCTACGTGTAACACCAAGACATAATTGACTAAAACATACACTACCAGGAGCCTACAACCTTCAGAACCTTACTTTCTCTGAGCACAATTCTAACGTCCTACATTTTTCTATAATACCTGACTGTGTTCTAATCAATTTATTGTCCCTTCTTGCGACCCTACGTGAAATTCTAACGTCCTAAAATTCCTTGTAACGTCTTAGCATTCCCGCAAGTTCCTTGACTGATCTGGCTACCCGGGAATAGCCAAGAGAATTCTCAGCCTATTTTGGTGTAAAACAAAACTAGAGATAAAATCTCACATTTACTTTTAATTGTGTGAGTGTGTAATGCATCCTAACAAATATCTTAACACTAAATTGACTATTCAAACTTTACCTGCCTAACACTTGTACCTAGAATGAGAATTCATAGTCTGCCAAATGTGTAAAACCCAAAACTAGAGATAAAATCTCACATTTACATTTAATTGTGTTTGTGTGGTGATTCCCAAAGAGTCACAGCGGAAATCACATCCCTCAACTAGTCTAAAATAAAGAAGCGAGGCGAGTTTTCTCCTCTACGTGTACCTACTGCCTATAAACTCTCCGTGCCAGTCAGCGGGTGATTCAAGGTAAGGGCCTCACCCAACTGACCGGAAATTCCCTATATGGTTGTGTGATAAATATATTAATATATACATAAAGACCAAGACTGCGCCACGGATGATAACCTGGAGGGGCAATGTCCGGTTCACACTTCTCTCGTGATCGCCCAGGCAACATCACATGGTAACGTCAGAAATGGGAGATATTATACGGTATAACTAAACCGCTGCAGCGTCATCTCAAAACGACTGCCCCTCCGGAGAGGTTGAAGGATAAGATACGAGTTGTCGACTCCGTTAGGTTACCCTCGTATCAAATCCCCAAAGAGACTTCTCTTTGTTTAGCATCACATATTTTCCCTACCTATTAGCCGTCAAGCCTACTAAAAATACCCCTAAACTAAACCCAGAGACTCCCACCTTTGTCACGCTCGAAACACCGAGTAGCTCCCGCGCTAATATCCCCTCACTATTACAAAACCGCAGTACACTACAAAACCCCACGCCCAGGCCTGATATCCGCGTCCCTAGAACTGGTCTGAACGATATAACGCAATTAACCGCGATTCTTAATGAGGCTTTTTCCATCCTTCCCCCGGCCAGCCGAGCCCTAGAGCTCAAAGCCTTTCACAGCCGCAACATCCAGCTTTACCTTATATTATTTAAAATATAAAGCAGACCCCAGAATTCTTAGGAAATCATTTGAAACAAGCCTCAAAAGGAATACCCTATAACCGATCTACATCTTCGTCCTTTTACGGAAAACGCCTCGAACAAACACTCGCGGATCTCTAAATTTAAACTGCACTTTCTCGAAAAGTATTCCACACTCTAAATAATTCCGACAGAACTTTGAAGAAAATAACCCCGAGCAAATAGATATGACTATAAAACAAACGCCCTGATAAAATTAAAACCCATGAAAATAAATTCGCGACTAATTACTGCACTTGTACCTCGCTTGACGGACCTCGAAGACTGAACTCCGAAGACTGACCTCCAAAGACTGGGGGCCGTTCCCGCCCTACAACCACTTTTATCGACTCACTCCCGGCGCTTCGCCACGCCGCTTTTTCCATACCCCGCTCACTTCTTGTCACTCCCCGTATCCACGGCCCACGCATTCCCTCCAAGAATTTCCGTATTACCTTATATGGTCATGAAATCTCAACGCCGACATCCGGACTACCGCAATCATAATGTTTTCCTTTTTAGCTTGAAACAGTATTTTCGTGATTCTAATTTTCCTTACCACCAATTATTAAGATAATGAAAATATCTAAAATTCATTTGAGCAGGTTTTACTTTATTTTGAATTAAAATACGAAAATGGGATCTGTATCCTTTACTGCTTTGCTAAATACGCCACCTAGCTGAAACAAGTGGCACTTTTGACATACCCTTAAAACCAATTCACCTAATCTGTACTATGCCAAGGTTCATGAGTTTATTGCAAGATGCGCAGTGTCGCCCCCATTTCTCCCAATACTAAATTCTAGCGGGCTCTGGCAAGTTAACAATAACAGCGCCATTATGACGGAAAGACAGCAAATTATGACGGAACTTCTTGAATCGAAGTTTACCCAATTTCCCGCTACTGCGCCCCCATAGCCCGCCTTCTGCATTCCTTACTTTTGTAAAGCCCCCCAAATCTCTCTCCTCAAAAGACATTTCCTACTTCTTTTCACTTAGTGGACCCATTTCGCTTAGGAACCTTAGACACCCGGCAATCTCTAATTCCATACTATTACATATCCATGAAATACCCGTTTTCGGCGCGAATTTAATGTTCACGTAATTTATTATAGAAACAACATCTTTACTTGATTTACATAATTTTCACTCTTTCCCTGCTACCAAACATTAAGAATAAAACATACGGAATTTATTTGAACATTACTTCTTCATTTCCTGAGTAAAATAAGGAAATAAGGTCTGTCTTATTTTCTAATCCCGGAAGTAATGCCATCTGACCTAAACAACTGATACTTTTACGTTTGGTTTGACATCCTTTTCAATCAACCTAACCTACCTCCAAACTCAAGCGTTTCCCACATATTAAGCAGATGTCGCTTCCACCCTCAGCTAATATCTAGACATCAATAGTAATCCGAAGGTAGTGGCACCACCTTATCACAAAATGTTAGCGAGTGCTAACAAAACGCCTCGATCCGAGGTTTGTTCTGGTACAGCTCGACCCTCAAAATTTACGTAGCATACATTAGTTCAGCCGAAGGAAATTTTCTCTTCAGACTCGCTAACATGCAGAGACCACTGATTACAAAACAAATTATTATGGCTTTTTCCAGAATGTAGTTGGGTGTGTGCGTTTTTAAACCAATCCACTAACAGAATCCCGCAAGTATCCGGACTCCAACCTCGCAATAACTTAATTATGGATAACTATTACTTCGATTGCGAGAAATCTGACGAAACGAGAGTACCGGGTTGTGAATCCAGTATGCCCTAGTGGCAATAAGATGGCCTTCTCACCCAATCCAATTTTTCGATTAACACTAGATTTGCCATGGACTATCTCTAATTCCACCAGATACCAAGCGATGAACCGCCTCATAAAGGTTATCCTTTAATTTAACTATCTCAGCTAGAGCCCTTCCCCTTGCAAGCCCCATAAGTTTCCTGGTGAGTGTGCAGTTGCCGAAAAGGGAGTAAGAGCTTCTGTATAGTGCGGGTTTATCATGTACTTCTTTTCGTAATTTAACCTAACTCCAATTTTCTATAATAAACCGTTTGCTAGGTATAGTGCCTCTGGTCCAAGCTACAATAACTTCATCTATACTGTCAAAACTGTTGCCTCCCTAGAGCCCTCTTTTACAACCTGCATTCTCTTTAATAAATATTATAGTATAATTTTATATTATTATACTACAATACCATTAAAATCCTCTTTCCCCTTTTTCTTCATACTTCCCAAATGTACCACGCGTGGATTTCTCTTTCTCGCCACTCTAAGGATCCACCAGCTCATTCAATACAGACTTTCCTGTTTGACCAGGTTAAAAATGAATCGTCACAATGGCTCTGTAGCATGTAGCGTGTAAGCCGTTCTCAACCCTTAACCCTAAATCACATCAAACAATTTGGCTCAAACCAACATTTCCTACAATTAAATCTTTCCCTAGGTCTCCTAATCTAAATAACCAAAGAGGTCCCTACAGTTTTTTATATACCTAATTGTTCACGTTCCGTAGCTTCGCTGCTTACGTTGACATGATCGCAATTAATTTAGCTAAATTTAATCTTGATTTTAACCTTTATATTGAGAGATTTCCCCCGCTATCAACCTGAACAACTTGCCTAATTCACGAGCCGTTAGAAATAACCCAACGACTTAATTTCTCTATATTCCTGGCCCTCACTCTCTTTTGTAATATTCCTAAATATTTGATCATTCTATTACATGGGTTTAAACCTTAAGGGGTAAGACGTATAAGAGCATTCTGGCACTAACTGTGACCTGGGGCCTAATCATAAAACCAGACTCCATGATGAGGAACCATTTACTTGAGCTAACGGTATACTTTTGTGTCTAATGTGTCAGGATTTAAATAGATAGATACAACCATAAAATTGAAGTATCAGATTATCTTGTAGATAGAATTAACGATGAAACAGAACCAAAACTCATACTAGTAAGAGTCACGTTGCACCCGACTAATTGCGAAGATACTCGATAAGAATATTTCGGTCCCTAAATTATCCTATTCCCGCTCATATACATGTTGTTATAAAATTCTCAAGCAATAAACTAAATTCAGGCACTAGCTTACAAAAGTATCTAGGCCCTCGTCAAAATTTAAAGACTTACAGTCTACTATTTGGTCAAATACTTCATCTAATCTTTAAAAGGTTAATGACGACGATCCTAGCCTCTGTAACCAATAACGTACCAGTAAACAAATTGTCTCATACTCAAGTTATTCCGCCCCTCACATAATTTCTCCTGACTCTAGAACCGTCTACTTGCATATTGCATGTCCCAACAACTCAACCCGAAACTGAGAGAATTATAGTGGTGTAATGTCTACAACATCATAGAGGTAAGTACGGCGGTAGACAATGAAGAAAGATACAAAAAAAGAATTCGTCAAGAAAAGGGAGAACGTACCGAGCATTCTCCTCCAGAATAAGTGTAAGCTTGCCTAATTGTGAATGCGCCCATGTCTTTAGATCCGTCCCTTACTCGTAGTTTAAGCTTTCCTAATTGTGAATCCGTCCCTTACTCGTAATTTCCGCTACAAATCACGATGTTTTCCCTTTTGAATTAACGTCTATGAAATATTGCGTCACTGCATATAAAGCTGTTCGCTGTAATTAAGGTCCTGCAACCAAAGTGCAGAATGAAACCTTCACGGTAGAATTCCTCTGTCTATCACAGTATGGTCACAACTCATCCTCTAAACTACTAGATTTAACACTCTGTAAAACAGCTTAATTCACCTATACTGCATGGGGCAATCAATCCCTATAATCCAAAATGGTTCAAAACCATATTTTTAATTTAAATGTTACCTAGGCGAACATGTGATTTTAATAAGACGCTGCACGTTCATACTACAGGGTATGTAAAGTTTGTTCACCCGTAGACTACGATTTGAATATAACATATACCGTATAGTGAATACCGTTATCAAAAATATTCAGTTGTAGCAACATAAAAGTGAAAAGAATAAAATTCACCTAGGCCATCTAAACCTCTCAACTAAACCCGACCCCCCTGGTTTTCGACTGAAGACGTCTTCATGGTCATTAGCCACTACGAATGTCTCGACATGTATATTATGTTAATTTTTTTACACCAATATATGGAACCCGTTTATTCGCTCGAAACGTTTCTCCTCTCTATCATAATACCCACTTGTTTCTAACATTCTATTAAACCGTCAAACGCTATCTCTGTCATCAAATATTACCCGAAACTCATATGTATATAATATTTGTACTAGAGTTCCGTACCTCAGAGTAACAATAAGATCACACTAACTAATGAATATTTGTCCGCTCTCCCGTCACAAAACTGTTATGGCCCTATCTCTACTGTTTGTAGCCTTCGCGCCAATAAGGTAGTACATTGTTGACTAATTTCGTAACAAACATAGTACATACAAGTACATACATATATACTCATATCCGTCTCTCAAAGAGGTAGGTAGAGACCATATACTTCCGATTGCCACGACCCTAACACACACATTTTTCGTCTCCTCCACATCCATTATTCTAATCACGCAATTTCTTATTTTATAAACAAAAGTTTATTCTTGATTTTCACAAATTCTATATAATTAAGTGATATTCCGCAAGTACCCTACTATATTTAAGCAACTATCGTATTCGAGGATTAGAAAATAGACACCGTTCAAACATCAGACGAACATACTATTTCACGCCTATCTCCTGAAGGGATAAACATATACTGTCAACTTTCATCCACTATGATTCCGACACACCTCTTTCGCCTCTTCCACTCCTATCTACGAGGTCATACTAGTTCTTCGATTTCGTATATCACAGCGCCAACACAGAACCCTGCGTTTTAAATTCACTCACCCTAACTTGACTCCTATTTGACACATTCTGAAGTACATTCGAGTTCTCATTTTATCCATAAATCTCCCAGACTACCATCCTTTTAAAACTCCGACCCTCCAGCTTGTAAACCTGACTTCACCTTGTCAGATATTTCCATTCATTCTATCGGACAAATTCTCACAGTTAAATATAGTAAGCCACCAACTCCGTGAAACTCTTATAAATTGTGCTAGGTTACACACTCATCATTCGTAAGTCATTTATTTATTTTAATTAGTTTCAGAATAATATAGGTATGTAAAATGTGGTTACACAACTCTATACACACGGCTCTCAGATTTTACAAAATACCGAATATCTAACGCTGAAACTCTAACGTATACTTTTCTCGCTTAAGTTTACCTTCTTACGACCATCAAGTTATACGGTTTATCCTGTTACATCTATTTTAATACCATGTGGGTATTTTTCTTCAATTACTTGAAATTTTACTAACTTATCTAAGTCCACGTACTAATCCTTCCGGACTAACCCATGCTTATTTGACCTAAATTTCGCTCTGAGTTCCACCCTATTAAATGTAGGTATTTATACTAAAAAGTGCCCTTCCGTCGCTACCCAAAAATACTATCTCTCTCATTCTTAAGAACACATCCAAAGTGAATACTATGAGTACACAAGGGCCTACCTATTTTCAAAACCCGAATCTAATATTGTTTATCTTTTACTACTAATGCAAAAGTTTTCTAAGGGGATCTCATTTAACTGAAACGAAAATCCCGATACATACATACGAGTAAATACGATTCGTTGATAACCTACCCAGGTGTCCCCTTTTATCAATTCCTAATAATTTCTCTCTTATAATTGCTCAGTACCCGACGATAACCGCAAGCTTCCAATTTACTGAACTACAAATCCTCTCAACACCAGTTTAAACCTCAGCATAGAAGTAGATAAACAAAATTATTATTTACCTAACCACTATCTCAAGAATTTTATTTCCCCTTTCATTTACTTATAATTTCATTCAAATCATATCTCACTTAACTCCCTTTTCCTCAATAAATTTGAAACATACTTATTTTCCACACTTCTAAACTTGCCACAAAACTATTATTTCCTTTATGAACTACTAGCTTCCTCCCACGGCTCCGCCCGCGCGTTACTCGGTTCAACGACATGATTTTTTTTTCGGGACAAAAGCAGCTTATGTGTCAAGTTGGTGTATAAGCCATATTCATTCCAAACCGCCCCAGCGTGAAAGAGCAACAACCACACACACACACCCTCACACACACACACACACACAAATTTTCGCATTTATAATATTAGTGTGATGCCCTTCATCCCTTAGTAAGTAACAAGCTCTTGCATATTCCCTCAATTGACTCACCGCACCTACGCTATAACATTACCAATGAAGTTAGTCTCTTGTAACTTATCGTCATAGCCCATCATCACGTTTCATTTACCGCACCTACGCTATAACGCTACCAAAGAAATTGTTTTCTCATAAATTATCATTACCCATTCTTTATCAATCACACTACAAGGATCGAACACTCGAACCCCTTTTCACTTCTCTTATCGATGCAAGATTTTATTTTATTTTGTAAAAACCTTTGTTTCCCCGCATTGCAAAACATAACCAAAAGTTATAACGACATCGCAAAGCGTCACCGCAAAATTAAAATAGTTTTCCCTAAGTCTCGCTAATATTACCGATTCGGACTACCACGTCATCACTGAACAAATAAATGAACGTCATCTAACATAAAAACATTTAACAACGATCACCTTCATAAACCTCCTTTTTCTATTAGTGCATCTACCATCCGTCCGCAAAGAACTCTTACGCAACCTTACCGAGCGACCCTCATTCTTTCAAACTTTTCATCGATAGGAGTGCGGAACAAGACTCACATTCATCCACCCATTCATTACTAGGATATTATTATTGCTAAACGATTGTGGGCAATACAAAACCGTTCTACCTGATAAATAAAACCCGTAACAGTCCGATTACTTTGCAATATTGTTAATATTTCTTGACTAAAAGTGAGCAGATGATTTCCACGGGACAAACTGAAGCTAGTATAATTTTAATATAGGCGACGACAGTCATCGAAGTACATTCGTCATATCAATAACACATTATACAAATAAATCATACGACGGCATTCACCCGTCCATGCCGTTGTCTAACTAGTGTTATTCTTTTACCGGTTTGTGATAATGCCAGTAACTACTAAGAGTAGTCAAAAGGAACCACTTCTTATAAAAATTTCAAATTAGTTTGATTATTTTTGTTTACCACGCATTGTGATGTAAGCCATTTCTAACCGTTCTGGACCTGTCGTTTGTGTTTGAGATTAAAATGTGATCAAACCAATAAATAGCGAATAATCAAAAAGTGAAAGAAGGAAAAATTGAACAGAAAAGCTTTGTTGTCACCCTACACATCTACTCACATATCCTTCATACATATGACTAACCACGGAAAACATCATGTAGATGATAGATTCCTTTGATCGTAATAATCATAAGAGCGGCCCTAAAGCTTGGATTTGGATAAAATTGATCGTTTCATACTGAAATTAAGAACAAGAACGCAGCTTAAACTCGTTCAGAAAAACTCAAATCTCGACCGAACAACCTATCTTGCATTTAGAAAATTGCATAATCATGCAATGTAACATTAAACACAAATGAAATAATAAGTCTATTTTCCTTTTGTTGGATAACACAAGTTGGTCAAACTCATCACTAACATTGCCACAGCCCAAAATGTGTACGTACATTCGCAAGCCAGGTATCTAGGTGTCGCCGACATGATGGCCGTTGGGGCCGAAAGGCTTTAGAATGGAGACAACGTACAGCAAAGCGCAGTGCAGGCCGACCACATGCCTGCCGGACCGACAACCTGAGGACATCGTGGACGGCGCGGCGGCGACATGAATGGCGAAATTTGGGAAAGGCCCATGCTCAGCACTGGACGAACACGGGCAGATGGATGGATGGATGACTACCATATCTGAACCGTAAAACTTCCTATAATATTCCCACATCCCTGCCTGATTAAATATTATTGAGCAAACTAATATGATCATAAATAATCCTTATATAGAATTTCATGTTGTTAGTTACCGAAATTATGATTTACATAGACATCATAGTGATATTTTTCAGAAATATTTCGTTCTAAAATGGGACAACGAATTTTAATATTAACTCTACGGCTCAGTCTAACATCAGTAAATATTCCCGATATTTCTAAACATTTATTCATCCTCTTCCTACTACATATTATTATGTGTTCGTAATAAGATTATAAAATAAAACACATAATATCTCATTTCTACTCGTGTCGCAATGTATACCACGTTTACTAACCGACCCGCAATGTAAACTCATGCGATTGTTTCCGAAGTGTGACGTCATCCCTAGTCGACTTCAGATTTGCAGGTTTATACCTAAGTATTTGTGCACATAACTCACTACTAAATAAGTGAGAGCAAAACACAATCGATTCCTCACGTCCTATTTAAATACGTGAACCCTAGTCCGTACATACGAGTGTACATCTTTTTAGCCCGACGTACATAACCAACCGCGTCTTTACTTTATTCTAGTAAAACAATTTAATAATTTCGAAAAGCACTAAAATAATATCACAGTGCTGCCAAGCAATCCCCCATAATTGAAACAAAGTATTTACTACACGAAGATGAAAAACATTTTCTAAAGCAATTAGACTTGTCCACTAACACTGCTTTTGTTTTTGAACGCACGCGTCGCTTTCGTTTCATGAGACTAAGAACGTTTCCACACTATCCAACCCGACACCGGTGCCGGACGACGACAGCCAACATCCGATAGCCGACACCATGTGCTGTTTTCGCATTACCCGACAAAATCGCTCCGATATGGCCATTTGCTCGATAGCTTTAGTGCGGACAGGTCATTACGGAAGACTAAGACAATTTTGGATACATCCCATTGCGGAAGCTAAACATTCAGAGAGAGCATTTTATACTCTTTTTAGCGAGCTACAAAACGCACTGAGAAAGTTCTTTAATTACTTTCCTACAAGTGAATCCACGATATGATTATTTGCCAATTTATCTGACAACCAATATCAAGAAACAAGACACACATATTCGAATGGCTTTGGGGCCTACGGAAATGCAAGCGCACACAGAGACAATTTAGATATACGTATATCAACATACAAACATTATCGTCCGACGACTCACGGGCGTCCGATAGTGCCGCCAACATATCGGTGTCGGTTCTGATATCCGATACTGGATCGGACAATGTGAAAGACTACTCATTCCATACATTTTACTTGCCCCGATATCGCACCGGCGGCGTCCGACCCCGACACCGGACCGGACAATGCAAAAACCCCCAAATATGGACAAATGGACTTTGAGTCCAGAGCCGTTAAAAATACTAAAAAAGAAACCAATGCGATTAATGACAGTCAAAACAAACAAACCACTTTTGAATAGTTCAAAACCATCACAAATGAGATATCTCTGATATCTCTGATATCTCTATAAATAATAAATTAACTAACTTGTGCGTGCGTTGAGATGAAGATGGAATGCACCTTCAGCTCGGGACAACATTATTATGAACTTAGCGCATTCTCAAAGGTGCAAAATTGGACATGGCGTTGATGATATCAATGAAACCTACAACTACAGATTACCAAGGATAACCCAATTAACCGAGCCGAACTCATCTCATATAATGGTACGTATATTCATTCTAACCTGTTTTACAATTGCCTAATCATCAAGAACGCATTAAAACTACGTTTTCCTACACCGGTCATTCATATTGGTTATTAGTACTGCTATCTTGAGCAAACATCTATAGTATTGCAATCCAAAAGTGGCCTAAATTACCTATTCTACTTTAATAAACAATGCTCATTAGTCCAACAACATCAAACACAACCCTTTATATTAAAGTGAATTTATGCTATAGTTTCTTAATGATAAAATAGGTATAACTATTCACAACATTACAGACATTCTCCATACATTCGCCCGAAATTAATTATCTTTTTCTACTTTCCAGATACAGCCTACGATGGTTGAGTTCTAAAAGCCCTATATACATATTATGTATGACCCATCTCGCCTGAGAAGCTACGCAGGTGTATGCAATGTGGATAATCCAGCCTACTTCCTAACCAAGAACTTCGCTTCGCCTAATCGCACTAAGGAAAGGATAATAATGTGCATCTGTGTTACCGCTGAATGAATTTACTACATAGAAACTAAATATCACTCTTAAAACACCTCCGTCTCACGTGCAACAATTGAACTAGACTAACACACTCCAACCAAATAAATACTAGAAATCGCAATACAATATCCCAGCTATTAAAACATGATCACAGTGCTTTAATGAAACAAAAACACTAAAATGAATTCAAAATACAACGTTACAACCATGATATTGTTAAAACTTTATTCCGACATATGTCCTAGTAGTTAATTTTAATATTATAATCGCAAAAACTGCAATATTCTGGTCACGGCTTCTAATTGAAACATACCTCCTCTACGTCTAAAAACCTACCACACTAACCTCACCTACCTACCAACTTTTCTGCTAACTACACTTTCCATCTCACTGCCTACCCACTCTACCTTCTCACATGTAGCTTGAACTAGTTATAAATACAAACAAGGTTTGGAGGGTGTTAGTCCAGTATTAGGCCAAATGATCGTCTAGCAGCTGTGATAGGACCCCTCGTTGTGAACCGTATTTAAGTAACCCTAGTTCTTTTAGTGATAATAAGAATGAATCCGAACTCAACATTTCCTAATAAGTCTAGTTAAATTACCTAAAGTATCCGAAAAGTAAATAGTTCCTCTGACCATAGTAAATAGAATAACATCTGCGCCTAGCTAAGTTATTATATGATGTCAATACTGAATTGAAACTATCCAAGAGAATATCACCTATTGACTAGACTTATGTAAGAGAGTGAGAGGAGTAACTGAAACTAAATATAATTCATCTAGAAGATACCGCAATTTTATGTTTTTTGTTTAATAGCCCCTACCGGTCAATTTGGGTTCGGTAAAAGCAAAAGCTTCTATGGTTCTGCTTAAGTAAAGTAATAGATGAGAAGATTATACTCCTAGATAATAAGAGTATAAGTCGAACATAAAAGCCCTTACCTTTCGGATGGGGAATAACCCGTGAATTTTTTTGAACAAAGGTTTTATTTAGTTTTATTTGAAAATGGGATTTAATACTTTATATTATTATAGACTTTAATTTTGCATTTACTTTGATGATACATTATTTGCACCGAGCTACAGGGCACTAAGTACTTAGATATTGTAATTTGATAAGGCAGTTTTATTATACTGAATATTTATAAGATTTGTTACTTTGTAATAGTAAATCGTTCATGTTGGCAAGTCTTTAATTTCTACCAAACACTAATATAGTCTCATTATAAAATCTTTAAGTAGTCTTTCAATGATAAAACTTTAGTTTGTTTTTATTGTACATTATTTATTTTAAGAAAACCTAAGAACAGTGATTCCCTGTCTACACACCTTGGAGGAAGAATCACTAAGAAACCTCAAGGCGTACCTACTCGTAATTAAATATCTTGACCTTACTGTGAAATATTAATTACTTCAGTAAAAGCTGCATACTTCTCCTTATCACATGTCCAATCTCTGAACCTACTGATTTCTACATGAGAACAGCTCTAAGGTAGTTTATTCTAACAGAAATTTATTAGCAGTCAATACTGGATTAATTCAGTCATACAGATAACTAATTCGGTTCTACTAGTCTGACTAATTTCAATTCTTCTGAATTCCAGTTAGTAAGTAGCCGTTCTGATGTCTCAGAATCAAAGCTATAATTATATGAAAGATGTCTCACTCAGATAGATATAATTTCAGCTAGCTGGTTTCCTTGTTAGATCCAGAATAGTTTCAGCAGTATTTAAGGCTATCTCTCGGCCACATTGTACTTGAGAATATTAATTCAAGGAGAGATATATCTATTCACACTTGACGAACTAAGATTTCTGTTCCGTTTGGTATACAGAAGATTCTTATTAGCACGGCATTGCTTGGCTAAAAGGGTGGGATTTTCCCTTAGTATGAACAAATGCATCTACTCATTACCTTTATTTTTCAGGCAATATTATTCACAAATAGAAATCATTCCTTTTCTATGGAAACCAAGCTACTTACTTTGGTAAATTTATTTATATTGAAATCTTCCTTTTTTATAAGCAAATCATGATTCCAAAATTATTTACTGTAATTAAGACTTAGAACTGGACTTTGCTCCAAACTCTGAACTGATGGTTCTCACACCAAAACAGTTTATCTCAATAAAAGGGTATCTTGAAAAACTAGACACTCATGTAAGTAGAAGTGTTTCTGAGCTTGAGGTCGAACTTTCTCTATCTAATCAGAGAACGATGATCATAAGTTTAATCCATGTGATAGCAGAATTGAGAGCAAAACATTACTTATCTTTACTTCACAACAAAATAACTTTCAGTCATTTAAAGGGCTTTCTCGACCAGACAATCAGGGAGGCTTTCCACTGAATGCTTTCAACACGTCGTTACAAGATTGATCTAAACAAATTCTGCCATTATTAACTTCTGAAATTCGCCTATTCTTTTCAAACTAAAATCTGGAGCCTAAACCGATATCCGCCTACCTATTTGACCTAAATTTCACCAATCCGTGGTTCTACAAGATTTACCCCTTTGAAAACCTTCAAAGCCTACGGATCCTAACCTGAACGTGCCTACGTGTAACACCAAGACATAATTGACTAAAACATACACTACCAGGAGCCTACAACCTTCAGAACCTTACTTTCTCTGAGCACAATTCTAACGTCCTACATTTTTCTATAATACCTGACTGTGTTCTAATCAATTTATTGTCCCTTCTTGCGACCCTACGTGAAATTCTAACGTCCTAAAATTCCTTGTAACGTCTTAGCATTCCCGCAAGTTCCTTGACTGATCTGGCTACCCGGGAATAGCCAAGAGAATTCTCAGCCTATTTTGGTGTAAAACAAAACTAGAGATAAAATCTCACATTTACTTTTAATTGTGTGAGTGTGTAATGCATCCTAACAAATATCTTAACACTAAATTGACTATTCAAACTTTACCTGCCTAACACTTGTACCTAGAATGAGAATTCATAGTCTGCCAAATGTGTAAAACCCAAAACTAGAGATAAAATCTCACATTTACATTTAATTGTGTTTGTGTGGTGATTCCCAAAGAGTCACAGCGGAAATCACATCCCTCAACTAGTCTAAAATAAAGAAGCGAGGCGAGTTTTCTCCTCTACGTGTACCTACTGCCTATAAACTCTCCGTGCCAGTCAGCGGGTGATTCAAGGTAAGGGCCTCACCCAACTGACCGGAAATTCCCTATATGGTTGTGTGATAAATATATTAATATATACATAAAGACCAAGACTGCGCCACGGATGATAACCTGGAGGGGCAATGTCCGGTTCACACTTCTCTCGTGATCGCCCAGGCAACATCACATGGTAACGTCAGAAATGGGAGATATTATACGGTATAACTAAACCGCTGCAGCGTCATCTCAAAACGACTGCCCCTCCGGAGAGGTTGAAGGATAAGATACGAGTTGTCGACTCCGTTAGGTTACCCTCGTATCAAATCCCCAAAGAGACTTCTCTTTGTTTAGCATCACATATTTTCCCTACCTATTAGCCGTCAAGCCTACTAAAAATACCCCTAAACTAAACCCAGAGACTCCCACCTTTGTCACGCTCGAAACACCGAGTAGCTCCCGCGCTAATATCCCCTCACTATTACAAAACCGCAGTACACTACAAAACCCCACGCCCAGGCCTGATATCCGCGTCCCTAGAACTGGTCTGAACGATATAACGCAATTAACCGCGATTCTTAATGAGGCTTTTTCCATCCTTCCCCCGGCCAGCCGAGCCCTAGAGCTCAAAGCCTTTCACAGCCGCAACATCCAGCTTTACCTTATATTATTTAAAATATAAAGCAGACCCCAGAATTCTTAGGAAATCATTTGAAACAAGCCTCAAAAGGAATACCCTATAACCGATCTACATCTTCGTCCTTTTACGGAAAACGCCTCGAACAAACACTCGCGGATCTCTAAATTTAAACTGCACTTTCTCGAAAAGTATTCCACACTCTAAATAATTCCGACAGAACTTTGAAGAAAATAACCCCGAGCAAATAGATATGACTATAAAACAAACGCCCTGATAAAATTAAAACCCATGAAAATAAATTCGCGACTAATTACTGCACTTGTACCTCGCTTGACGGACCTCGAAGACTGAACTCCGAAGACTGACCTCCAAAGACTGGGGGCCGTTCCCGCCCTACAACCACTTTTATCGACTCACTCCCGGCGCTTCGCCACGCCGCTTTTTCCATACCCCGCTCACTTCTTGTCACTCCCCGTATCCACGGCCCACGCATTCCCTCCAAGAATTTCCGTATTACCTTATATGGTCATGAAATCTCAACGCCGACATCCGGACTACCGCAATCATAATGTTTTCCTTTTTAGCTTGAAACAGTATTTTCGTGATTCTAATTTTCCTTACCACCAATTATTAAGATAATGAAAATATCTAAAATTCATTTGAGCAGGTTTTACTTTATTTTGAATTAAAATACGAAAATGGGATCTGTATCCTTTACTGCTTTGCTAAATACGCCACCTAGCTGAAACAAGTGGCACTTTTGACATACCCTTAAAACCAATTCACCTAATCTGTACTATGCCAAGGTTCATGAGTTTATTGCAAGATGCGCAGTGTCGCCCCCATTTCTCCCAATACTAAATTCTAGCGGGCTCTGGCAAGTTAACAATAACAGCGCCATTATGACGGAAAGACAGCAAATTATGACGGAACTTCTTGAATCGAAGTTTACCCAATTTCCCGCTACTGCGCCCCCATAGCCCGCCTTCTGCATTCCTTACTTTTGTAAAGCCCCCCAAATCTCTCTCCTCAAAAGACATTTCCTACTTCTTTTCACTTAGTGGACCCATTTCGCTTAGGAACCTTAGACACCCGGCAATCTCTAATTCCATACTATTACATATCCATGAAATACCCGTTTTCGGCGCGAATTTAATGTTCACGTAATTTATTATAGAAACAACATCTTTACTTGATTTACATAATTTTCACTCTTTCCCTGCTACCAAACATTAAGAATAAAACATACGGAATTTATTTGAACATTACTTCTTCATTTCCTGAGTAAAATAAGGAAATAAGGTCTGTCTTATTTTCTAATCCCGGAAGTAATGCCATCTGACCTAAACAACTGATACTTTTACGTTTGGTTTGACATCCTTTTCAATCAACCTAACCTACCTCCAAACTCAAGCGTTTCCCACATATTAAGCAGATGTCGCTTCCACCCTCAGCTAATATCTAGACATCAATAGTAATCCGAAGGTAGTGGCACCACCTTATCACAAAATGTTAGCGAGTGCTAACAAAACGCCTCGATCCGAGGTTTGTTCTGGTACAGCTCGACCCTCAAAATTTACGTAGCATACATTAGTTCAGCCGAAGGAAATTTTCTCTTCAGACTCGCTAACATGCAGAGACCACTGATTACAAAACAAATTATTATGGCTTTTTCCAGAATGTAGTTGGGTGTGTGCGTTTTTAAACCAATCCACTAACAGAATCCCGCAAGTATCCGGACTCCAACCTCGCAATAACTTAATTATGGATAACTATTACTTCGATTGCGAGAAATCTGACGAAACGAGAGTACCGGGTTGTGAATCCAGTATGCCCTAGTGGCAATAAGATGGCCTTCTAACCCAATCCAATTTTTCGATTAACACTAGATTTGCCATGGACTATCTCTAATTCCACCAGATACCAAGCGATGAACCGCCTCATAAAGGTTATCCTTTAATTTAACTATCTCAGCTAGAGCCCTTCCCCTTGCAAGCCCCATAAGTTTCCTGGTGAGTGTGCAGTTGCCGAAAAGGGAGTAAGAGCTTCTGTATAGTGCGGGTTTATCATGTACTTCTTTTCGTAATTTAACCTAACTCCAATTTTCTATAATAAACCGTTTGCTAGGTATAGTGCCTCTGGTCCAAGCTACAATAACTTCATCTATACTGTCAAAACTGTTGCCTCCCTAGAGCCCTCTTTTACAACCTGCATTCTCTTTAATAAATATTATAGTATAATTTTATATTATTATACTACAATACCATTAAAATCCTCTTTCCCCTTTTTCTTCATACTTCCCAAATGTACCACGCGTGGATTTCTCTTTCTCGCCACTCTAAGGATCCACCAGCTCATTCAATACAGACTTTCCTGTTTGACCAGGTTAAAAATGAATCGTCACAATGGCTCTGTAGCATGTAGCGTGTAAGCCGTTCTCAACCCTTAACCCTAAATCACATCAAACAATTTGGCTCAAACCAACATTTCCTACAATTAAATCTTTCCCTAGGTCTCCTAATCTAAATAACCAAAGAGGTCCCTACAGTTTTTTATATACCTAATTGTTCACGTTCCGTAGCTTCGCTGCTTACGTTGACATGATCGCAATTAATTTAGCTAAATTTAATCTTGATTTTAACCTTTATATTGAGAGATTTCCCCCGCTATCAACCTGAACAACTTGCCTAATTCACGAGCCGTTAGAAATAACCCAACGACTTAATTTCTCTATATTCCTGGCCCTCACTCTCTTTTGTAATATTCCTAAATATTTGATCATTCTATTACATGGGTTTAAACCTTAAGGGGTAAGACGTATAAGAGCATTCTGGCACTAACTGTGACCTGGGGCCTAATCATAAAACCAGACTCCATGATGAGGAACCATTTACTTGAGCTAACGGTATACTTTTGTGTCTAATGTGTCAGGATTTAAATAGATAGATACAACCATAAAATTGAAGTATCAGATTATCTTGTAGATAGAATTAACGATGAAACAGAACCAAAACTCATACTAGTAAGAGTCACGTTGCACCCGACTAATTGCGAAGATACTCGATAAGAATATTTCGGTCCCTAAATTATCCTATTCCCGCTCATATACATGTTGTTATAAAATTCTCAAGCAATAAACTAAATTCAGGCACTAGCTTACAAAAGTATCTAGGCCCTCGTCAAAATTTAAAGACTTACAGTCTACTATTTGGTCAAATACTTCATCTAATCTTTAAAAGGTTAATGACGACGATCCTAGCCTCTGTAACCAATAACGTACCAGTAAACAAATTGTCTCATACTCAAGTTATTCCGCCCCTCACATAATTTCTCCTGACTCTAGAACCGTCTACTTGCATATTGCATGTCCCAACAACTCAACCCGAAACTGAGAGAATTATAGTGGTGTAATGTCTACAACATCATAGAGGTAAGTACGGCGGTAGACAATGAAGAAAGATACAAAAAAAGAATTCGTCAAGAAAAGGGAGAACGTACCGAGCATTCTCCTCCAGAATAAGTGTAAGCTTGCCTAATTGTGAATGCGCCCATGTCTTTAGATCCGTCCCTTACTCGTAGTTTAAGCTTTCCTAATTGTGAATCCGTCCCTTACTCGTAATTTCCGCTACAAATCACGATGTTTTCCCTTTTGAATTAACGTCTATGAAATATTGCGTCACTGCATATAAAGCTGTTCGCTGTAATTAAGGTCCTGCAACCAAAGTGCAGAATGAAACCTTCACGGTAGAATTCCTCTGTCTATCACAGTATGGTCACAACTCATCCTCTAAACTACTAGATTTAACACTCTGTAAAACAGCTTAATTCACCTATACTGCATGGGGCAATCAATCCCTATAATCCAAAATGGTTCAAAACCATATTTTTAATTTAAATGTTACCTAGGCGAACATGTGATTTTAATAAGACGCTGCACGTTCATACTACAGGGTATGTAAAGTTTGTTCACCCGTAGACTACGATTTGAATATAACATATACCGTATAGTGAATACCGTTATCAAAAATATTCAGTTGTAGCAACATAAAAGTGAAAAGAATAAAATTCACCTAGGCCATCTAAACCTCTCAACTAAACCCGACCCCCCTGGTTTTCGACTGAAGACGTCTTCATGGTCATTAGCCACTACGAATGTCTCGACATGTATATTATGTTAATTTTTTTACACCAATATATGGAACCCGTTTATTCGCTCGAAACGTTTCTCCTCTCTATCATAATACCCACTTGTTTCTAACATTCTATTAAACCGTCAAACGCTATCTCTGTCATCAAATATTACCCGAAACTCATATGTATATAATATTTGTACTAGAGTTCCGTACCTCAGAGTAACAATAAGATCACACTAACTAATGAATATTTGTCCGCTCTCCCGTCACAAAACTGTTATGGCCCTATCTCTACTGTTTGTAGCCTTCGCGCCAATAAGGTAGTACATTGTTGACTAATTTCGTAACAAACATAGTACATACAAGTACATACATATATACTCATATCCGTCTCTCAAAGAGGTAGGTAGAGACCATATACTTCCGATTGCCACGACCCTAACACACACATTTTTCGTCTCCTCCACATCCATTATTCTAATCACGCAATTTCTTATTTTATAAACAAAAGTTTATTCTTGATTTTCACAAATTCTATATAATTAAGTGATATTCCGCAAGTACCCTACTATATTTAAGCAACTATCGTATTCGAGGATTAGAAAATAGACACCGTTCAAACATCAGACGAACATACTATTTCACGCCTATCTCCTGAAGGGATAAACATATACTGTCAACTTTCATCCACTATGATTCCGACACACCTCTTTCGCCTCTTCCACTCCTATCTACGAGGTCATACTAGTTCTTCGATTTCGTATATCACAGCGCCAACACAGAACCCTGCGTTTTAAATTCACTCACCCTAACTTGACTCCTATTTGACACATTCTGAAGTACATTCGAGTTCTCATTTTATCCATAAATCTCCCAGACTACCATCCTTTTAAAACTCCGACCCTCCAGCTTGTAAACCTGACTTCACCTTGTCAGATATTTCCATTCATTCTATCGGACAAATTCTCACAGTTAAATATAGTAAGCCACCAACTCCGTGAAACTCTTATAAATTGTGCTAGGTTACACACTCATCATTCGTAAGTCATTTATTTATTTTAATTAGTTTCAGAATAATATAGGTATGTAAAATGTGGTTACACAACTCTATACACACGGCTCTCAGATTTTACAAAATACCGAATATCTAACGCTGAAACTCTAACGTATACTTTTCTCGCTTAAGTTTACCTTCTTACGACCATCAAGTTATACGGTTTATCCTGTTACATCTATTTTAATACCATGTGGGTATTTTTCTTCAATTACTTGAAATTTTACTAACTTATCTAAGTCCACGTACTAATCCTTCCGGACTAACCCATGCTTATTTGACCTAAATTTCGCTCTGAGTTCCACCCTATTAAATGTAGGTATTTATACTAAAAAGTGCCCTTCCGTCGCTACCCAAAAATACTATCTCTCTCATTCTTAAGAACACATCCAAAGTGAATACTATGAGTACACAAGGGCCTACCTATTTTCAAAACCCGAATCTAATATTGTTTATCTTTTACTACTAATGCAAAAGTTTTCTAAGGGGATCGCATTTAACTGAAACGAAAATCCCGATACATACATACGAGTAAATACGATTCGTTGATAACCTACCCAGGTGTCCCCTTTTATCAATTCCTAATAATTTCTCTCTTATAATTGCTCAGTACCCGACGATAACCGCAAGCTTCCAATTTACTGAACTACAAATCCTCTCAACACCAGTTTAAACCTCAGCATAGAAGTAGATAAACAAAATTATTATTTACCTAACCACTATCTCAAGAATTTTATTTCCCCTTTCATTTACTTATAATTTCATTCAAATCATATCTCACTTAACTCCCTTTTCCTCAATAAATTTGAAACATACTTATTTTCCACACTTCTAAACTTGCCACAAAACTATTATTTCCTTTATGAACTACTAGCTTCCTCCCACGGCTCCGCCCGCGCGTTACTCGGTTCAACGACATGATTTTTTTTTCGGGACAAAAGCAGCTTATGTGTCAAGTTGGTGTATAAGCCATATTCATTCCAAACCGCCCCAGCGTGAAAGAGCAACAACCACACACACACACCCTCACACACACACACACACACAAATTTTCGCATTTATAATATTAGTGTGATGCCCTTCATCCCTTAGTAAGTAACAAGCTCTTGCATATTCCCTCAATTGACTCACCGCACCTACGCTATAACATTACCAATGAAGTTAGTCTCTTGTAACTTATCGTCATAGCCCATCATCACGTTTCATTTACCGCACCTACGCTATAACGCTACCAAAGAAATTGTTTTCTCATAAATTATCATTACCCATTCTTTATCAATCACACTACAAGGATCGAACACTCGAACCCCTTTTCACTTCTCTTATCGATGCAAGATTTTATTTTATTTTGTAAAAACCTTTGTTTCCCCGCATTGCAAAACATAACCAAAAGTTATAACGACATCGCAAAGCGTCACCGCAAAATTAAAATAGTTTTCCCTAAGTCTCGCTAATATTACCGATTCGGACTACCACGTCATCACTGAACAAATAAATGAACGTCATCTAACATAAAAACATTTAACAACGATCACCTTCATAAACCTCCTTTTTCTATTAGTGCATCTACCATCCGTCCGCAAAGAACTCTTACGCAACCTTACCGAGCGACCCTCATTCTTTCAAACTTTTCATCGATAGGAGTGCGGAACAAGACTCACATTCATCCACCCATTCATTACTAGGATATTATTATTGCTAAACGATTGTGGGCAATACAAAACCGTTCTACCTGATAAATAAAACCCGTAACAGTCCGATTACTTTGCAATATTGTTAATATTTCTTGACTAAAAGTGAGCAGATGATTTCCACGGGACAAACTGAAGCTAGTATAATTTTAATATAGGCGACGACAGTCATCGAAGTACATTCGTCATATCAATAACACATTATACAAATAAATCATACGACGGCATTCACCCGTCCATGCCGTTGTCTAACTAGTGTTATTCTTTTACCGGTTTGTGATAATGCCAGTAACTACTAAGAGTAGTCAAAAGGAACCACTTCTTATAAAAATTTCAAATTAGTTTGATTATTTTTGTTTACCACGCATTGTGATGTAAGCCATTTCTAACCGTTCTGGACCTGTCGTTTGTGTTTGAGATTAAAATGTGATCAAACCAATAAATAGCGAATAATCAAAAAGTGAAAGAAGGAAAAATTGAACAGAAAAGCTTTGTTGTCACCCTACACATCTACTCACATATCCTTCATACATATGACTAACCACGGAAAACATCATGTAGATGATAGATTCCTTTGATCGTAATAATCATAAGAGCGGCCCTAAAGCTTGGATTTGGATAAAATTGATCGTTTCATACTGAAATTAAGAACAAGAACGCAGCTTAAACTCGTTCAGAAAAACTCAAATCTCGACCGAACAACCTATCTTGCATTTAGAAAATTGCATAATCATGCAATGTAACATTAAACACAAATGAAATAATAAGTCTATTTTCCTTTTGTTGGATAACACAAGTTGGTCAAACTCATCACTAACATTGCCACAGCCCAAAATGTGTACGTACATTCGCAAGCCAGGTATCTAGGTGTCGCCGACATGATGGCCGTTGGGGCCGAAAGGCTTTAGAATGGAGACAACGTACAGCAAAGCGCAGTGCAGGCCGACCACATGCCTGCCGGACCGACAACCTGAGGACATCGTGGACGGCGCGGCGGCGACATGAATGGCGAAATTTGGGAAAGGCCCATGCTCAGCACTGGACGAACACGGGCAGATGGATGGATGGATGACTACCATATCTGAACCGTAAAACTTCCTATAATATTCCCACATCCCTGCCTGATTAAATATTATTGAGCAAACTAATATGATCATAAATAATCCTTATATAGAATTTCATGTTGTTAGTTACCGAAATTATGATTTACATAGACATCATAGTGATATTTTTCAGAAATATTTCGTTCTAAAATGGGACAACGAATTTTAATATTAACTCTACGGCTCAGTCTAACATCAGTAAATATTCCCGATATTTCTAAACATTTATTCATCCTCTTCCTACTACATATTATTATGTGTTCGTAATAAGATTATAAAATAAAACACATAATATCTCATTTCTACTCGTGTCGCAATGTATACCACGTTTACTAACCGACCCGCAATGTAAACTCATGCGATTGTTTCCGAAGTGTGACGTCATCCCTAGTCGACTTCAGATTTGCAGGTTTATACCTAAGTATTTGTGCACATAACTCACTACTAAATAAGTGAGAGCAAAACACAATCGATTCCTCACGTCCTATTTAAATACGTGAACCCTAGTCCGTACATACGAGTGTACATCTTTTTAGCCCGACGTACATAACCAACCGCGTCTTTACTTTATTCTAGTAAAACAATTTAATAATTTCGAAAAGCACTAAAATAATATCACAGTGCTGCCAAGCAATCCCCCATAATTGAAACAAAGTATTTACTACACGAAGATGAAAAACATTTTCTAAAGCAATTAGACTTGTCCACTAACACTGCTTTTGTTTTTGAACGCACGCGTCGCTTTCGTTTCATGAGACTAAGAACGTTTCCACACTATCCAACCCGACACCGGTGCCGGACGACGACAGCCAACATCCGATAGCCGACACCATGTGCTGTTTTCGCATTACCCGACAAAATCGCTCCGATATGGCCATTTGCTCGATAGCTTTAGTGCGGACAGGTCATTACGGAAGACTAAGACAATTTTGGATACATCCCATTGCGGAAGCTAAACATTCAGAGAGAGCATTTTATACTCTTTTTAGCGAGCTACAAAACGCACTGAGAAAGTTCTTTAATTACTTTCCTACAAGTGAATCCACGATATGATTATTTGCCAATTTATCTGACAACCAATATCAAGAAACAAGACACACATATTCGAATGGCTTTGGGGCCTACGGAAATGCAAGCGCACACAGAGACAATTTAGATATACGTATATCAACATACAAACATTATCGTCCGACGACTCACGGGCGTCCGATAGTGCCGCCAACATATCGGTGTCGGTTCTGATATCCGATACTGGATCGGACAATGTGAAAGACTACTCATTCCATACATTTTACTTGCCCCGATATCGCACCGGCGGCGTCCGACCCCGACACCGGACCGGACAATGCAAAAACCCCCAAATATGGACAAATGGACTTTGAGTCCAGAGCCGTTAAAAATACTAAAAAAGAAACCAATGCGATTAATGACAGTCAAAACAAACAAACCACTTTTGAATAGTTCAAAACCATCACAAATGAGATATCTCTGATATCTCTGATATCTCTATAAATAATAAATTAACTAACTTGTGCGTGCGTTGAGATGAAGATGGAATGCACCTTCAGCTCGGGACAACATTATTATGAACTTAGCGCATTCTCAAAGGTGCAAAATTGGACATGGCGTTGATGATATCAATGAAACCTACAACTACAGATTACCAAGGATAACCCAATTAACCGAGCCGAACTCATCTCATATAATGGTACGTATATTCATTCTAACCTGTTTTACAATTGCCTAATCATCAAGAACGCATTAAAACTACGTTTTCCTACACCGGTCATTCATATTGGTTATTAGTACTGCTATCTTGAGCAAACATCTATAGTATTGCAATCCAAAAGTGGCCTAAATTACCTATTCTACTTTAATAAACAATGCTCATTAGTCCAACAACATCAAACACAACCCTTTATATTAAAGTGAATTTATGCTATAGTTTCTTAATGATAAAATAGGTATAACTATTCACAACATTACAGACATTCTCCATACATTCGCCCGAAATTAATTATCTTTTTCTACTTTCCAGATACAGCCTACGATGGTTGAGTTCTAAAAGCCCTATATACATATTATGTATGACCCATCTCGCCTGAGAAGCTACGCAGGTGTATGCAATGTGGATAATCCAGCCTACTTCCTAACCAAGAACTTCGCTTCGCCTAATCGCACTAAGGAAAGGATAATAATGTGCATCTGTGTTACCGCTGAATGAATTTACTACATAGAAACTAAATATCACTCTTAAAACACCTCCGTCTCACGTGCAACAATTGAACTAGACTAACACACTCCAACCAAATAAATACTAGAAATCGCAATACAATATCCCAGCTATTAAAACATGATCACAGTGCTTTAATGAAACAAAAACACTAAAATGAATTCAAAATACAACGTTACAACCATGATATTGTTAAAACTTTATTCCGACATATGTCCTAGTAGTTAATTTTAATATTATAATCGCAAAAACTGCAATATTCTGGTCACGGCTTCTAATTGAAACATACCTCCTCTACGTCTAAAAACCTACCACACTAACCTCACCTACCTACCAACTTTTCTGCTAACTACACTTTCCATCTCACTGCCTACCCACTCTACCTTCTCACATGTAGCTTGAACTAGTTATAAATACAAACAAGGTTTGGAGGGTGTTAGTCCAGTATTAGGCCAAATGATCGTCTAGCAGCTGTGATAGGACCCCTCGTTGTGAACCGTATTTAAGTAACCCTAGTTCTTTTAGTGATAATAAGAATGAATCCGAACTCAACATTTCCTAATAAGTCTAGTTAAATTACCTAAAGTATCCGAAAAGTAAATAGTTCCTCTGACCATAGTAAATAGAATAACATCTGCGCCTAGCTAAGTTATTATATGATGTCAATACTGAATTGAAACTATCCAAGAGAATATCACCTATTGACTAGACTTATGTAAGAGAGTGAGAGGAGTAACTGAAACTAAATATAATTCATCTAGAAGATACCGCAATTTTATGTTTTTTGTTTAATAGCCCCTACCGGTCAATTTGGGTTCGGTAAAAGCAAAAGCTTCTATGGTTCTGCTTAAGTAAAGTAATAGATGAGAAGATTATACTCCTAGATAATAAGAGTATAAGTCGAACATAAAAGCCCTTACCTTTCGGATGGGGAATAACCCGTGAATTTTTTTGAACAAAGGTTTTATTTAGTTTTATTTGAAAATGGGATTTAATACTTTATATTATTATAGACTTTAATTTTGCATTTACTTTGATGATACATTATTTGCACCGAGCTACAGGGCACTAAGTACTTAGATATTGTAATTTGATAAGGCAGTTTTATTATACTGAATATTTATAAGATTTGTTACTTTGTAATAGTAAATCGTTCATGTTGGCAAGTCTTTAATTTCTACCAAACACTAATATAGTCTCATTATAAAATCTTTAAGTAGTCTTTCAATGATAAAACTTTAGTTTGTTTTTATTGTACATTATTTATTTTAAGAAAACCTAAGAACAGTGATTCCCTGTCTACACACCTTGGAGGAAGAATCACTAAGAAACCTCAAGGCGTACCTACTCGTAATTAAATATCTTGACCTTACTGTGAAATATTAATTACTTCAGTAAAAGCTGCATACTTCTCCTTATCACATGTCCAATCTCTGAACCTACTGATTTCTACATGAGAACAGCTCTAAGGTAGTTTATTCTAACAGAAATTTATTAGCAGTCAATACTGGATTAATTCAGTCATACAGATAACTAATTCGGTTCTACTAGTCTGACTAATTTCAATTCTTCTGAATTCCAGTTAGTAAGTAGCCGTTCTGATGTCTCAGAATCAAAGCTATAATTATATGAAAGATGTCTCACTCAGATAGATATAATTTCAGCTAGCTGGTTTCCTTGTTAGATCCAGAATAGTTTCAGCAGTATTTAAGGCTATCTCTCGGCCACATTGTACTTGAGAATATTAATTCAAGGAGAGATATATCTATTCACACTTGACGAACTAAGATTTCTGTTCCGTTTGGTATACAGAAGATTCTTATTAGCACGGCATTGCTTGGCTAAAAGGGTGGGATTTTCCCTTAGTATGAACAAATGCATCTACTCATTACCTTTATTTTTCAGGCAATATTATTCACAAATAGAAATCATTCCTTTTCTATGGAAACCAAGCTACTTACTTTGGTAAATTTATTTATATTGAAATCTTCCTTTTTTATAAGCAAATCATGATTCCAAAATTATTTACTGTAATTAAGACTTAGAACTGGACTTTGCTCCAAACTCTGAACTGATGGTTCTCACACCAAAACAGTTTATCTCAATAAAAGGGTATCTTGAAAAACTAGACACTCATGTAAGTAGAAGTGTTTCTGAGCTTGAGGTCGAACTTTCTCTATCTAATCAGAGAACGATGATCATAAGTTTAATCCATGTGATAGCAGAATTGAGAGCAAAACATTACTTATCTTTACTTCACAACAAAATAACTTTCAGTCATTTAAAGGGCTTTCTCGACCAGACAATCAGGGAGGCTTTCCACTGAATGCTTTCAACACGTCGTTACAAGATTGATCTAAACAAATTCTGCCATTATTAACTTCTGAAATTCGCCTATTCTTTTCAAACTAAAATCTGGAGCCTAAACCGATATCCGCCTACCTATTTGACCTAAATTTCACCAATCCGTGGTTCTACAAGATTTACCCCTTTGAAAACCTTCAAAGCCTACGGATCCTAACCTGAACGTGCCTACGTGTAACACCAAGACATAATTGACTAAAACATACACTACCAGGAGCCTACAACCTTCAGAACCTTACTTTCTCTGAGCACAATTCTAACGTCCTACATTTTTCTATAATACCTGACTGTGTTCTAATCAATTTATTGTCCCTTCTTGCGACCCTACGTGAAATTCTAACGTCCTAAAATTCCTTGTAACGTCTTAGCATTCCCGCAAGTTCCTTGACTGATCTGGCTACCCGGGAATAGCCAAGAGAATTCTCAGCCTATTTTGGTGTAAAACAAAACTAGAGATAAAATCTCACATTTACTTTTAATTGTGTGAGTGTGTAATGCATCCTAACAAATATCTTAACACTAAATTGACTATTCAAACTTTACCTGCCTAACACTTGTACCTAGAATGAGAATTCATAGTCTGCCAAATGTGTAAAACCCAAAACTAGAGATAAAATCTCACATTTACATTTAATTGTGTTTGTGTGGTGATTCCCAAAGAGTCACAGCGGAAATCACATCCCTCAACTAGTCTAAAATAAAGAAGCGAGGCGAGTTTTCTCCTCTACGTGTACCTACTGCCTATAAACTCTCCGTGCCAGTCAGCGGGTGATTCAAGGTAAGGGCCTCACCCAACTGACCGGAAATTCCCTATATGGTTGTGTGATAAATATATTAATATATACATAAAGACCAAGACTGCGCCACGGATGATAACCTGGAGGGGCAATGTCCGGTTCACACTTCTCTCGTGATCGCCCAGGCAACATCACATGGTAACGTCAGAAATGGGAGATATTATACGGTATAACTAAACCGCTGCAGCGTCATCTCAAAACGACTGCCCCTCCGGAGAGGTTGAAGGATAAGATACGAGTTGTCGACTCCGTTAGGTTACCCTCGTATCAAATCCCCAAAGAGACTTCTCTTTGTTTAGCATCACATATTTTCCCTACCTATTAGCCGTCAAGCCTACTAAAAATACCCCTAAACTAAACCCAGAGACTCCCACCTTTGTCACGCTCGAAACACCGAGTAGCTCCCGCGCTAATATCCCCTCACTATTACAAAACCGCAGTACACTACAAAACCCCACGCCCAGGCCTGATATCCGCGTCCCTAGAACTGGTCTGAACGATATAACGCAATTAACCGCGATTCTTAATGAGGCTTTTTCCATCCTTCCCCCGGCCAGCCGAGCCCTAGAGCTCAAAGCCTTTCACAGCCGCAACATCCAGCTTTACCTTATATTATTTAAAATATAAAGCAGACCCCAGAATTCTTAGGAAATCATTTGAAACAAGCCTCAAAAGGAATACCCTATAACCGATCTACATCTTCGTCCTTTTACGGAAAACGCCTCGAACAAACACTCGCGGATCTCTAAATTTAAACTGCACTTTCTCGAAAAGTATTCCACACTCTAAATAATTCCGACAGAACTTTGAAGAAAATAACCCCGAGCAAATAGATATGACTATAAAACAAACGCCCTGATAAAATTAAAACCCATGAAAATAAATTCGCGACTAATTACTGCACTTGTACCTCGCTTGACGGACCTCGAAGACTGAACTCCGAAGACTGACCTCCAAAGACTGGGGGCCGTTCCCGCCCTACAACCACTTTTATCGACTCACTCCCGGCGCTTCGCCACGCCGCTTTTTCCATACCCCGCTCACTTCTTGTCACTCCCCGTATCCACGGCCCACGCATTCCCTCCAAGAATTTCCGTATTACCTTATATGGTCATGAAATCTCAACGCCGACATCCGGACTACCGCAATCATAATGTTTTCCTTTTTAGCTTGAAACAGTATTTTCGTGATTCTAATTTTCCTTACCACCAATTATTAAGATAATGAAAATATCTAAAATTCATTTGAGCAGGTTTTACTTTATTTTGAATTAAAATACGAAAATGGGATCTGTATCCTTTACTGCTTTGCTAAATACGCCACCTAGCTGAAACAAGTGGCACTTTTGACATACCCTTAAAACCAATTCACCTAATCTGTACTATGCCAAGGTTCATGAGTTTATTGCAAGATGCGCAGTGTCGCCCCCATTTCTCCCAATACTAAATTCTAGCGGGCTCTGGCAAGTTAACAATAACAGCGCCATTATGACGGAAAGACAGCAAATTATGACGGAACTTCTTGAATCGAAGTTTACCCAATTTCCCGCTACTGCGCCCCCATAGCCCGCCTTCTGCATTCCTTACTTTTGTAAAGCCCCCCAAATCTCTCTCCTCAAAAGACATTTCCTACTTCTTTTCACTTAGTGGACCCATTTCGCTTAGGAACCTTAGACACCCGGCAATCTCTAATTCCATACTATTACATATCCATGAAATACCCGTTTTCGGCGCGAATTTAATGTTCACGTAATTTATTATAGAAACAACATCTTTACTTGATTTACATAATTTTCACTCTTTCCCTGCTACCAAACATTAAGAATAAAACATACGGAATTTATTTGAACATTACTTCTTCATTTCCTGAGTAAAATAAGGAAATAAGGTCTGTCTTATTTTCTAATCCCGGAAGTAATGCCATCTGACCTAAACAACTGATACTTTTACGTTTGGTTTGACATCCTTTTCAATCAACCTAACCTACCTCCAAACTCAAGCGTTTCCCACATATTAAGCAGATGTCGCTTCCACCCTCAGCTAATATCTAGACATCAATAGTAATCCGAAGGTAGTGGCACCACCTTATCACAAAATGTTAGCGAGTGCTAACAAAACGCCTCGATCCGAGGTTTGTTCTGGTACAGCTCGACCCTCAAAATTTACGTAGCATACATTAGTTCAGCCGAAGGAAATTTTCTCTTCAGACTCGCTAACATGCAGAGACCACTGATTACAAAACAAATTATTATGGCTTTTTCCAGAATGTAGTTGGGTGTGTGCGTTTTTAAACCAATCCACTAACAGAATCCCGCAAGTATCCGGACTCCAACCTCGCAATAACTTAATTATGGATAACTATTACTTCGATTGCGAGAAATCTGACGAAACGAGAGTACCGGGTTGTGAATCCAGTATGCCCTAGTGGCAATAAGATGGCCTTCTCACCCAATCCAATTTTTCGATTAACACTAGATTTGCCATGGACTATCTCTAATTCCACCAGATACCAAGCGATGAACCGCCTCATAAAGGTTATCCTTTAATTTAACTATCTCAGCTAGAGCCCTTCCCCTTGCAAGCCCCATAAGTTTCCTGGTGAGTGTGCAGTTGCCGAAAAGGGAGTAAGAGCTTCTGTATAGTGCGGGTTTATCATGTACTTCTTTTCGTAATTTAACCTAACTCCAATTTTCTATAATAAACCGTTTGCTAGGTATAGTGCCTCTGGTCCAAGCTACAATAACTTCATCTATACTGTCAAAACTGTTGCCTCCCTAGAGCCCTCTTTTACAACCTGCATTCTCTTTAATAAATATTATAGTATAATTTTATATTATTATACTACAATACCATTAAAATCCTCTTTCCCCTTTTTCTTCATACTTCCCAAATGTACCACGCGTGGATTTCTCTTTCTCGCCACTCTAAGGATCCACCAGCTCATTCAATACAGACTTTCCTGTTTGACCAGGTTAAAAATGAATCGTCACAATGGCTCTGTAGCATGTAGCGTGTAAGCCGTTCTCAACCCTTAACCCTAAATCACATCAAACAATTTGGCTCAAACCAACATTTCCTACAATTAAATCTTTCCCTAGGTCTCCTAATCTAAATAACCAAAGAGGTCCCTACAGTTTTTTATATACCTAATTGTTCACGTTCCGTAGCTTCGCTGCTTACGTTGACATGATCGCAATTAATTTAGCTAAATTTAATCTTGATTTTAACCTTTATATTGAGAGATTTCCCCCGCTATCAACCTGAACAACTTGCCTAATTCACGAGCCGTTAGAAATAACCCAACGACTTAATTTCTCTATATTCCTGGCCCTCACTCTCTTTTGTAATATTCCTAAATATTTGATCATTCTATTACATGGGTTTAAACCTTAAGGGGTAAGACGTATAAGAGCATTCTGGCACTAACTGTGACCTGGGGCCTAATCATAAAACCAGACTCCATGATGAGGAACCATTTACTTGAGCTAACGGTATACTTTTGTGTCTAATGTGTCAGGATTTAAATAGATAGATACAACCATAAAATTGAAGTATCAGATTATCTTGTAGATAGAATTAACGATGAAACAGAACCAAAACTCATACTAGTAAGAGTCACGTTGCACCCGACTAATTGCGAAGATACTCGATAAGAATATTTCGGTCCCTAAATTATCCTATTCCCGCTCATATACATGTTGTTATAAAATTCTCAAGCAATAAACTAAATTCAGGCACTAGCTTACAAAAGTATCTAGGCCCTCGTCAAAATTTAAAGACTTACAGTCTACTATTTGGTCAAATACTTCATCTAATCTTTAAAAGGTTAATGACGACGATCCTAGCCTCTGTAACCAATAACGTACCAGTAAACAAATTGTCTCATACTCAAGTTATTCCGCCCCTCACATAATTTCTCCTGACTCTAGAACCGTCTACTTGCATATTGCATGTCCCAACAACTCAACCCGAAACTGAGAGAATTATAGTGGTGTAATGTCTACAACATCATAGAGGTAAGTACGGCGGTAGACAATGAAGAAAGATACAAAAAAAGAATTCGTCAAGAAAAGGGAGAACGTACCGAGCATTCTCCTCCAGAATAAGTGTAAGCTTGCCTAATTGTGAATGCGCCCATGTCTTTAGATCCGTCCCTTACTCGTAGTTTAAGCTTTCCTAATTGTGAATCCGTCCCTTACTCGTAATTTCCGCTACAAATCACGATGTTTTCCCTTTTGAATTAACGTCTATGAAATATTGCGTCACTGCATATAAAGCTGTTCGCTGTAATTAAGGTCCTGCAACCAAAGTGCAGAATGAAACCTTCACGGTAGAATTCCTCTGTCTATCACAGTATGGTCACAACTCATCCTCTAAACTACTAGATTTAACACTCTGTAAAACAGCTTAATTCACCTATACTGCATGGGGCAATCAATCCCTATAATCCAAAATGGTTCAAAACCATATTTTTAATTTAAATGTTACCTAGGCGAACATGTGATTTTAATAAGACGCTGCACGTTCATACTACAGGGTATGTAAAGTTTGTTCACCCGTAGACTACGATTTGAATATAACATATACCGTATAGTGAATACCGTTATCAAAAATATTCAGTTGTAGCAACATAAAAGTGAAAAGAATAAAATTCACCTAGGCCATCTAAACCTCTCAACTAAACCCGACCCCCCTGGTTTTCGACTGAAGACGTCTTCATGGTCATTAGCCACTACGAATGTCTCGACATGTATATTATGTTAATTTTTTTACACCAATATATGGAACCCGTTTATTCGCTCGAAACGTTTCTCCTCTCTATCATAATACCCACTTGTTTCTAACATTCTATTAAACCGTCAAACGCTATCTCTGTCATCAAATATTACCCGAAACTCATATGTATATAATATTTGTACTAGAGTTCCGTACCTCAGAGTAACAATAAGATCACACTAACTAATGAATATTTGTCCGCTCTCCCGTCACAAAACTGTTATGGCCCTATCTCTACTGTTTGTAGCCTTCGCGCCAATAAGGTAGTACATTGTTGACTAATTTCGTAACAAACATAGTACATACAAGTACATACATATATACTCATATCCGTCTCTCAAAGAGGTAGGTAGAGACCATATACTTCCGATTGCCACGACCCTAACACACACATTTTTCGTCTCCTCCACATCCATTATTCTAATCACGCAATTTCTTATTTTATAAACAAAAGTTTATTCTTGATTTTCACAAATTCTATATAATTAAGTGATATTCCGCAAGTACCCTACTATATTTAAGCAACTATCGTATTCGAGGATTAGAAAATAGACACCGTTCAAACATCAGACGAACATACTATTTCACGCCTATCTCCTGAAGGGATAAACATATACTGTCAACTTTCATCCACTATGATTCCGACACACCTCTTTCGCCTCTTCCACTCCTATCTACGAGGTCATACTAGTTCTTCGATTTCGTATATCACAGCGCCAACACAGAACCCTGCGTTTTAAATTCACTCACCCTAACTTGACTCCTATTTGACACATTCTGAAGTACATTCGAGTTCTCATTTTATCCATAAATCTCCCAGACTACCATCCTTTTAAAACTCCGACCCTCCAGCTTGTAAACCTGACTTCACCTTGTCAGATATTTCCATTCATTCTATCGGACAAATTCTCACAGTTAAATATAGTAAGCCACCAACTCCGTGAAACTCTTATAAATTGTGCTAGGTTACACACTCATCATTCGTAAGTCATTTATTTATTTTAATTAGTTTCAGAATAATATAGGTATGTAAAATGTGGTTACACAACTCTATACACACGGCTCTCAGATTTTACAAAATACCGAATATCTAACGCTGAAACTCTAACGTATACTTTTCTCGCTTAAGTTTACCTTCTTACGACCATCAAGTTATACGGTTTATCCTGTTACATCTATTTTAATACCATGTGGGTATTTTTCTTCAATTACTTGAAATTTTACTAACTTATCTAAGTCCACGTACTAATCCTTCCGGACTAACCCATGCTTATTTGACCTAAATTTCGCTCTGAGTTCCACCCTATTAAATGTAGGTATTTATACTAAAAAGTGCCCTTCCGTCGCTACCCAAAAATACTATCTCTCTCATTCTTAAGAACACATCCAAAGTGAATACTATGAGTACACAAGGGCCTACCTATTTTCAAAACCCGAATCTAATATTGTTTATCTTTTACTACTAATGCAAAAGTTTTCTAAGGGGATCTCATTTAACTGAAACGAAAATCCCGATACATACATACGAGTAAATACGATTCGTTGATAACCTACCCAGGTGTCCCCTTTTATCAATTCCTAATAATTTCTCTCTTATAATTGCTCAGTACCCGACGATAACCGCAAGCTTCCAATTTACTGAACTACAAATCCTCTCAACACCAGTTTAAACCTCAGCATAGAAGTAGATAAACAAAATTATTATTTACCTAACCACTATCTCAAGAATTTTATTTCCCCTTTCATTTACTTATAATTTCATTCAAATCATATCTCACTTAACTCCCTTTTCCTCAATAAATTTGAAACATACTTATTTTCCACACTTCTAAACTTGCCACAAAACTATTATTTCCTTTATGAACTACTAGCTTCCTCCCACGGCTCCGCCCGCGCGTTACTCGGTTCAACGACATGATTTTTTTTTCGGGACAAAAGCAGCTTATGTGTCAAGTTGGTGTATAAGCCATATTCATTCCAAACCGCCCCAGCGTGAAAGAGCAACAACCACACACACACACCCTCACACACACACACACACACAAATTTTCGCATTTATAATATTAGTGTGATGCCCTTCATCCCTTAGTAAGTAACAAGCTCTTGCATATTCCCTCAATTGACTCACCGCACCTACGCTATAACATTACCAATGAAGTTAGTCTCTTGTAACTTATCGTCATAGCCCATCATCACGTTTCATTTACCGCACCTACGCTATAACGCTACCAAAGAAATTGTTTTCTCATAAATTATCATTACCCATTCTTTATCAATCACACTACAAGGATCGAACACTCGAACCCCTTTTCACTTCTCTTATCGGTGCAAGATTTTATTTTATTTTGTAAAAACCTTTGTTTCCCCGCATTGCAAAACATAACCAAAAGTTATAACGACATCGCAAAGCGTCACCGCAAAATTAAAATAGTTTTCCCTAAGTCTCGCTAATATTACCGATTCGGACTACCACGTCATCACTGAACAAATAAATGAACGTCATCTAACATAAAAACATTTAACAACGATCACCTTCATAAACCTCCTTTTTCTATTAGTGCATCTACCATCCGTCCGCAAAGAACTCTTACGCAACCTTACCGAGCGACCCTCATTCTTTCAAACTTTTCATCGATAGGAGTGCGGAACAAGACTCACATTCATCCACCCATTCATTACTAGGATATTATTATTGCTAAACGATTGTGGGCAATACAAAACCGTTCTACCTGATAAATAAAACCCGTAACAGTCCGATTACTTTGCAATATTGTTAATATTTCTTGACTAAAAGTGAGCAGATGATTTCCACGGGACAAACTGAAGCTAGTATAATTTTAATATAGGCGACGACAGTCATCGAAGTACATTCGTCATATCAATAACACATTATACAAATAAATCATACGACGGCATTCACCCGTCCATGCCGTTGTCTAACTAGTGTTATTCTTTTACCGGTTTGTGATAATGCCAGTAACTACTAAGAGTAGTCAAAAGGAACCACTTCTTATAAAAATTTCAAATTAGTTTGATTATTTTTGTTTACCACGCATTGTGATGTAAGCCATTTCTAACCGTTCTGGACCTGTCGTTTGTGTTTGAGATTAAAATGTGATCAAACCAATAAATAGCGAATAATCAAAAAGTGAAAGAAGGAAAAATTGAACAGAAAAGCTTTGTTGTCACCCTACACATCTACTCACATATCCTTCATACATATGACTAACCACGGAAAACATCATGTAGATGATAGATTCCTTTGATCGTAATAATCATAAGAGCGGCCCTAAAGCTTGGATTTGGATAAAATTGATCGTTTCATACTGAAATTAAGAACAAGAACGCAGCTTAAACTCGTTCAGAAAAACTCAAATCTCGACCGAACAACCTATCTTGCATTTAGAAAATTGCATAATCATGCAATGTAACATTAAACACAAATGAAATAATAAGTCTATTTTCCTTTTGTTGGATAACACAAGTTGGTCAAACTCATCACTAACATTGCCACAGCCCAAAATGTGTACGTACATTCGCAAGCCAGGTATCTAGGTGTCGCCGACATGATGGCCGTTGGGGCCGAAAGGCTTTAGAATGGAGACAACGTACAGCAAAGCGCAGTGCAGGCCGACCACATGCCTGCCGGACCGACAACCTGAGGACATCGTGGACGGCGCGGCGGCGACATGAATGGCGAAATTTGGGAAAGGCCCATGCTCAGCACTGGACGAACACGGGCAGATGGATGGATGGATGACTACCATATCTGAACCGTAAAACTTCCTATAATATTCCCACATCCCTGCCTGATTAAATATTATTGAGCAAACTAATATGATCATAAATAATCCTTATATAGAATTTCATGTTGTTAGTTACCGAAATTATGATTTACATAGACATCATAGTGATATTTTTCAGAAATATTTCGTTCTAAAATGGGACAACGAATTTTAATATTAACTCTACGGCTCAGTCTAACATCAGTAAATATTCCCGATATTTCTAAACATTTATTCATCCTCTTCCTACTACATATTATTATGTGTTCGTAATAAGATTATAAAATAAAACACATAATATCTCATTTCTACTCGTGTCGCAATGTATACCACGTTTACTAACCGACCCGCAATGTAAACTCATGCGATTGTTTCCGAAGTGTGACGTCATCCCTAGTCGACTTCAGATTTGCAGGTTTATACCTAAGTATTTGTGCACATAACTCACTACTAAATAAGTGAGAGCAAAACACAATCGATTCCTCACGTCCTATTTAAATACGTGAACCCTAGTCCGTACATACGAGTGTACATCTTTTTAGCCCGACGTACATAACCAACCGCGTCTTTACTTTATTCTAGTAAAACAATTTAATAATTTCGAAAAGCACTAAAATAATATCACAGTGCTGCCAAGCAATCCCCCATAATTGAAACAAAGTATTTACTACACGAAGATGAAAAACATTTTCTAAAGCAATTAGACTTGTCCACTAACACTGCTTTTGTTTTTGAACGCACGCGTCGCTTTCGTTTCATGAGACTAAGAACGTTTCCACACTATCCAACCCGACACCGGTGCCGGACGACGACAGCCAACATCCGATAGCCGACACCATGTGCTGTTTTCGCATTACCCGACAAAATCGCTCCGATATGGCCATTTGCTCGATAGCTTTAGTGCGGACAGGTCATTACGGAAGACTAAGACAATTTTGGATACATCCCATTGCGGAAGCTAAACATTCAGAGAGAGCATTTTATACTCTTTTTAGCGAGCTACAAAACGCACTGAGAAAGTTCTTTAATTACTTTCCTACAAGTGAATCCACGATATGATTATTTGCCAATTTATCTGACAACCAATATCAAGAAACAAGACACACATATTCGAATGGCTTTGGGGCCTACGGAAATGCAAGCGCACACAGAGACAATTTAGATATACGTATATCAACATACAAACATTATCGTCCGACGACTCACGGGCGTCCGATAGTGCCGCCAACATATCGGTGTCGGTTCTGATATCCGATACTGGATCGGACAATGTGAAAGACTACTCATTCCATACATTTTACTTGCCCCGATATCGCACCGGCGGCGTCCGACCCCGACACCGGACCGGACAATGCAAAAACCCCCAAATATGGACAAATGGACTTTGAGTCCAGAGCCGTTAAAAATACTAAAAAAGAAACCAATGCGATTAATGACAGTCAAAACAAACAAACCACTTTTGAATAGTTCAAAACCATCACAAATGAGATATCTCTGATATCTCTGATATCTCTATAAATAATAAATTAACTAACTTGTGCGTGCGTTGAGATGAAGATGGAATGCACCTTCAGCTCGGGACAACATTATTATGAACTTAGCGCATTCTCAAAGGTGCAAAATTGGACATGGCGTTGATGATATCAATGAAACCTACAACTACAGATTACCAAGGATAACCCAATTAACCGAGCCGAACTCATCTCATATAATGGTACGTATATTCATTCTAACCTGTTTTACAATTGCCTAATCATCAAGAACGCATTAAAACTACGTTTTCCTACACCGGTCATTCATATTGGTTATTAGTACTGCTATCTTGAGCAAACATCTATAGTATTGCAATCCAAAAGTGGCCTAAATTACCTATTCTACTTTAACCTTTTCAATGTCCGCCTACAAGCCATTCTCGGTAGGCCAGAATGTCCAGCTAGAAATCGAAGGAATTCTTCCTGCCGACCGGGTTTAGAAATCCATGTATTTTGTGTTAGGTTATATTTTAAGCATTGTGTTATATATCAGAAGACGCGCAATTAAATAACTAAAAAGAATATGTATACCAATTACCTCAAAAATAAAGATGAATAGACATTTTCGTTGATTGCACTTCACATTCACAAAAATTTTCACATTTTCACTACATCACCACACAATTTGATTCATATTCACTGATTCTCATATTTCACAAACAATGAAATATCACTAGAACACTCCCTTATATATTACGCGGTTACTACATGAATTATTTTTATGTAAATATCACTATTACCTTCAAAAACAACAAATAATTACACTGAACGAACACACTCTTCACTTCGCAGCAGAAACAAAAATGGCCGACCACCGCTGATTTTGTCGACAATTTCTTTAATTTCGACTTCACACCATAGATTTCGACCAATCACATTACACCAACTGATTGCCAACAGTATAACGAAACGTTTTGTTTTTGTAGTACAACTATGCGCTTAATTTCGTAGAACAAAACTTGGCTGTGAAAACCGGAACGTCATACGCGCGCAGTCTAAGCTTTGGACACTACCGGACTGCAAAATCAAAAGCGCAGACTGCGCGCGTTTGACGCTAAAAAGGTTAATAAACAATGCTCATTAGTCCAACAACATCAAACACAACCCTTTATATTAAAGTGAATTTATGCTATAGTTTCTTAATGATAAAATAGGTATAACTATTCACAACATTACAGACATTCTCCATACATTCGCCCGAAATTAATTATCTTTTTCTACTTTCCAGATACAGCCTACGATGGTTGAGTTCTAAAAGCCCTATATACATATTATGTATGACCCATCTCGCCTGAGAAGCTACGCAGGTGTATGCAATGTGGATAATCCAGCCTACTTCCTAACCAAGAACTTCGCTTCGCCTAATCGCACTAAGGAAAGGATAATAATGTGCATCTGTGTTACCGCTGAATGAATTTACTACATAGAAACTAAATATCACTCTTAAAACACCTCCGTCTCACGTGCAACAATTGAACTAGACTAACACACTCCAACCAAATAAATACTAGAAATCGCAATACAATATCCCAGCTATTAAAACATGATCACAGTGCTTTAATGAAACAAAAACACTAAAATGAATTCAAAATACAACGTTACAACCATGATATTGTTAAAACTTTATTCCGACATATGTCCTAGTAGTTAATTTTAATATTATAATCGCAAAAACTGCAATATTCTGGTCACGGCTTCTAATTGAAACATACCTCCTCTACGTCTAAAAACCTACCACACTAACCTCACCTACCTACCAACTTTTCTGCTAACTACACTTTCCATCTCACTGCCTACCCACTCTACCTTCTCACATGTAGCTTGAACTAGTTATAAATACAAACAAGGTTTGGAGGGTGTTAGTCCAGTATTAGGCCAAATGATCGTCTAGCAGCTGTGATAGGACCCCTCGTTGTGAACCGTATTTAAGTAACCCTAGTTCTTTTAGTGATAATAAGAATGAATCCGAACTCAACATTTCCTAATAAGTCTAGTTAAATTACCTAAAGTATCCGAAAAGTAAATAGTTCCTCTGACCATAGTAAATAGAATAACATCTGCGCCTAGCTAAGTTATTATATGATGTCAATACTGAATTGAAACTATCCAAGAGAATATCACCTATTGACTAGACTTATGTAAGAGAGTGAGAGGAGTAACTGAAACTAAATATAATTCATCTAGAAGATACCGCAATTTTATGTTTTTTGTTTAATAGCCCCTACCGGTCAATTTGGGTTCGGTAAAAGCAAAAGCTTCTATGGTTCTGCTTAAGTAAAGTAATAGATGAGAAGATTATACTCCTAGATAATAAGAGTATAAGTCGAACATAAAAGCCCTTACCTTTCGGATGGGGAATAACCCGTGAATTTTTTTGAACAAAGGTTTTATTTAGTTTTATTTGAAAATGGGATTTAATACTTTATATTATTATAGACTTTAATTTTGCATTTACTTTGATGATACATTATTTGCACCGAGCTACAGGGCACTAAGTACTTAGATATTGTAATTTGATAAGGCAGTTTTATTATACTGAATATTTATAAGATTTGTTACTTTGTAATAGTAAATCGTTCATGTTGGCAAGTCTTTAATTTCTACCAAACACTAATATAGTCTCATTATAAAATCTTTAAGTAGTCTTTCAATGATAAAACTTTAGTTTGTTTTTATTGTACATTATTTATTTTAAGAAAACCTAAGAACAGTGATTCCCTGTCTACACACCTTGGAGGAAGAATCACTAAGAAACCTCAAGGCGTACCTACTCGTAATTAAATATCTTGACCTTACTGTGAAATATTAATTACTTCAGTAAAAGCTGCATACTTCTCCTTATCACATGTCCAATCTCTGAACCTACTGATTTCTACATGAGAACAGCTCTAAGGTAGTTTATTCTAACAGAAATTTATTAGCAGTCAATACTGGATTAATTCAGTCATACAGATAACTAATTCGGTTCTACTAGTCTGACTAATTTCAATTCTTCTGAATTCCAGTTAGTAAGTAGCCGTTCTGATGTCTCAGAATCAAAGCTATAATTATATGAAAGATGTCTCACTCAGATAGATATAATTTCAGCTAGCTGGTTTCCTTGTTAGATCCAGAATAGTTTCAGCAGTATTTAAGGCTATCTCTCGGCCACATTGTACTTGAGAATATTAATTCAAGGAGAGATATATCTATTCACACTTGACGAACTAAGATTTCTGTTCCGTTTGGTATACAGAAGATTCTTATTAGCACGGCATTGCTTGGCTAAAAGGGTGGGATTTTCCCTTAGTATGAACAAATGCATCTACTCATTACCTTTATTTTTCAGGCAATATTATTCACAAATAGAAATCATTCCTTTTCTATGGAAACCAAGCTACTTACTTTGGTAAATTTATTTATATTGAAATCTTCCTTTTTTATAAGCAAATCATGATTCCAAAATTATTTACTGTAATTAAGACTTAGAACTGGACTTTGCTCCAAACTCTGAACTGATGGTTCTCACACCAAAACAGTTTATCTCAATAAAAGGGTATCTTGAAAAACTAGACACTCATGTAAGTAGAAGTGTTTCTGAGCTTGAGGTCGAACTTTCTCTATCTAATCAGAGAACGATGATCATAAGTTTAATCCATGTGATAGCAGAATTGAGAGCAAAACATTACTTATCTTTACTTCACAACAAAATAACTTTCAGTCATTTAAAGGGCTTTCTCGACCAGACAATCAGGGAGGCTTTCCACTGAATGCTTTCAACACGTCGTTACAAGATTGATCTAAACAAATTCTGCCATTATTAACTTCTGAAATTCGCCTATTCTTTTCAAACTAAAATCTGGAGCCTAAACCGATATCCGCCTACCTATTTGACCTAAATTTCACCAATCCGTGGTTCTACAAGATTTACCCCTTTGAAAACCTTCAAAGCCTACGGATCCTAACCTGAACGTGCCTACGTGTAACACCAAGACATAATTGACTAAAACATACACTACCAGGAGCCTACAACCTTCAGAACCTTACTTTCTCTGAGCACAATTCTAACGTCCTACATTTTTCTATAATACCTGACTGTGTTCTAATCAATTTATTGTCCCTTCTTGCGACCCTACGTGAAATTCTAACGTCCTAAAATTCCTTGTAACGTCTTAGCATTCCCGCAAGTTCCTTGACTGATCTGGCTACCCGGGAATAGCCAAGAGAATTCTCAGCCTATTTTGGTGTAAAACAAAACTAGAGATAAAATCTCACATTTACTTTTAATTGTGTGAGTGTGTAATGCATCCTAACAAATATCTTAACACTAAATTGACTATTCAAACTTTACCTGCCTAACACTTGTACCTAGAATGAGAATTCATAGTCTGCCAAATGTGTAAAACCCAAAACTAGAGATAAAATCTCACATTTACATTTAATTGTGTTTGTGTGGTGATTCCCAAAGAGTCACAGCGGAAATCACATCCCTCAACTAGTCTAAAATAAAGAAGCGAGGCGAGTTTTCTCCTCTACGTGTACCTACTGCCTATAAACTCTCCGTGCCAGTCAGCGGGTGATTCAAGGTAAGGGCCTCACCCAACTGACCGGAAATTCCCTATATGGTTGTGTGATAAATATATTAATATATACATAAAGACCAAGACTGCGCCACGGATGATAACCTGGAGGGGCAATGTCCGGTTCACACTTCTCTCGTGATCGCCCAGGCAACATCACATGGTAACGTCAGAAATGGGAGATATTATACGGTATAACTAAACCGCTGCAGCGTCATCTCAAAACGACTGCCCCTCCGGAGAGGTTGAAGGATAAGATACGAGTTGTCGACTCCGTTAGGTTACCCTCGTATCAAATCCCCAAAGAGACTTCTCTTTGTTTAGCATCACATATTTTCCCTACCTATTAGCCGTCAAGCCTACTAAAAATACCCCTAAACTAAACCCAGAGACTCCCACCTTTGTCACGCTCGAAACACCGAGTAGCTCCCGCGCTAATATCCCCTCACTATTACAAAACCGCAGTACACTACAAAACCCCACGCCCAGGCCTGATATCCGCGTCCCTAGAACTGGTCTGAACGATATAACGCAATTAACCGCGATTCTTAATGAGGCTTTTTCCATCCTTCCCCCGGCCAGCCGAGCCCTAGAGCTCAAAGCCTTTCACAGCCGCAACATCCAGCTTTACCTTATATTATTTAAAATATAAAGCAGACCCCAGAATTCTTAGGAAATCATTTGAAACAAGCCTCAAAAGGAATACCCTATAACCGATCTACATCTTCGTCCTTTTACGGAAAACGCCTCGAACAAACACTCGCGGATCTCTAAATTTAAACTGCACTTTCTCGAAAAGTATTCCACACTCTAAATAATTCCGACAGAACTTTGAAGAAAATAACCCCGAGCAAATAGATATGACTATAAAACAAACGCCCTGATAAAATTAAAACCCATGAAAATAAATTCGCGACTAATTACTGCACTTGTACCTCGCTTGACGGACCTCGAAGACTGAACTCCGAAGACTGACCTCCAAAGACTGGGGGCCGTTCCCGCCCTACAACCACTTTTATCGACTCACTCCCGGCGCTTCGCCACGCCGCTTTTTCCATACCCCGCTCACTTCTTGTCACTCCCCGTATCCACGGCCCACGCATTCCCTCCAAGAATTTCCGTATTACCTTATATGGTCATGAAATCTCAACGCCGACATCCGGACTACCGCAATCATAATGTTTTCCTTTTTAGCTTGAAACAGTATTTTCGTGATTCTAATTTTCCTTACCACCAATTATTAAGATAATGAAAATATCTAAAATTCATTTGAGCAGGTTTTACTTTATTTTGAATTAAAATACGAAAATGGGATCTGTATCCTTTACTGCTTTGCTAAATACGCCACCTAGCTGAAACAAGTGGCACTTTTGACATACCCTTAAAACCAATTCACCTAATCTGTACTATGCCAAGGTTCATGAGTTTATTGCAAGATGCGCAGTGTCGCCCCCATTTCTCCCAATACTAAATTCTAGCGGGCTCTGGCAAGTTAACAATAACAGCGCCATTATGACGGAAAGACAGCAAATTATGACGGAACTTCTTGAATCGAAGTTTACCCAATTTCCCGCTACTGCGCCCCCATAGCCCGCCTTCTGCATTCCTTACTTTTGTAAAGCCCCCCAAATCTCTCTCCTCAAAAGACATTTCCTACTTCTTTTCACTTAGTGGACCCATTTCGCTTAGGAACCTTAGACACCCGGCAATCTCTAATTCCATACTATTACATATCCATGAAATACCCGTTTTCGGCGCGAATTTAATGTTCACGTAATTTATTATAGAAACAACATCTTTACTTGATTTACATAATTTTCACTCTTTCCCTGCTACCAAACATTAAGAATAAAACATACGGAATTTATTTGAACATTACTTCTTCATTTCCTGAGTAAAATAAGGAAATAAGGTCTGTCTTATTTTCTAATCCCGGAAGTAATGCCATCTGACCTAAACAACTGATACTTTTACGTTTGGTTTGACATCCTTTTCAATCAACCTAACCTACCTCCAAACTCAAGCGTTTCCCACATATTAAGCAGATGTCGCTTCCACCCTCAGCTAATATCTAGACATCAATAGTAATCCGAAGGTAGTGGCACCACCTTATCACAAAATGTTAGCGAGTGCTAACAGAACGCCTCGATCCGAGGTTTGTTCTGGTACACCACTCAAAGTTTTTTGGATGCGGGTTTTTTACTATTATAATAGGTAGTCCTAGTAAGTAACAGAAATTCTCATTTTTCCAAATATGTTGCACCCAAAACTTTGTTTTTTGACGATTTGGAATATTTAAAGTTTGTAGGTAAAGGAAAAGCAGCCTCATCTTCATCGGACGACGTCATTGTCTCGAGTGACTTTGTATCTCATGATGTATATCGTAATGTCGCTCTGGTGGGTCCAACGCGTGTCATGTCAGAGTCATGCTACATGCGTAAGAATTTTATTGAACAAGTCCTTTTGTATTGAATGAACTTGTATTGTCACTACTTCCCACTTCACTAAAACTCAGTCACCAATTTAGAATGTTATTCTGGTAGTAAAAATCATTATATTTATATTCACCATTATTAAGTAATGACGCCAATCCCCACGTGTTTCAAAACACGTAGTTTTCTATCTTTTTGTTTATTTACGTAATATGACTTACATGCTAGTTAGCATTTTCTGAGCCATCCACGAAAACTCGCAGAGTTTATCTGTGGTGGCGAGGCGTTCAATAGGTTTTTTATATGACGTGTATTTCTAATATAAGTATTCTAGCTTACTTCTAATTAAATGTGGAAGGGATAACGTAGGTAGTATAATTTGAATGTCTTTATTTATAATGTATATAGGTATATGCAGATAGCGCGCGAGTTCATGTCCATCGGGGCCAGAGGCGACGCGCGGGGGCAGCTCGCCCCACCTTCACCCACCTCGCCGCATTAGTCTGCAGTCGAGTGTTGTCCTCGATGGTTGTGACGCGGGTTTATCGATACCGAAAATTAGTTGCTATTGAAAAGACGGACTATTAGAAAATACGATCGACAAATTCGTAATTGAAATCAGCGATGGCGAAGATATTGATTCCGACTCTGCTCTGTCGGTTGTCTTTGCATCTGCATTTTTTTTTCTTTATTAGCAATAAACAAGTAAGTACTTATCATATTTATTTTATTTGATAATTTGCAAAATTACTACACAAGTTACAATAAACCAAATTGACAGCTGTTGACAAAATCGGTAGTAATTATCGACATGACCATAATTGATTAGGTCACAGCACTACCGCATTCCTCAGGATGGACATGAACTCGCGCGCTATCTGCATACGTGGGACGCACTATAAGTTTCCGGAATGAATATGAAAAAATACTATTAAAGGTACAAAATTAATTTATTGTTTTTCAAAATAATCTCCCTTGGCGTCTATGCACTTTTTCATTCGATCAAACCAGTTTTGAAAACTTTTGTGCCACTCCCCTGTGGTGACCTCTGAAACGTGTTTTTCATACTCCTCGACAGCCTCTTCTGGTGATGAAAATCGTTGACCGCGTAATTGGTTCTCAATTTTTGGGAACAGAAAGAAGTCACAAGGTGCCAGGTCGGGACTGTATGCAGGATGACTCATGAGTTCTACATTTTTCGTCTTCAAAAAGTCGTTTGTCTGTCTGGCCGTGTGAGAACTAGCATTGTCGTGGTGCAGGATGATACGGCGTTTACGGTTATTTTTACGGAGTTCGTCAATAACTTCCGGCAAACAAATGGTCGTGTACCAGTCACTATTCACGGTACGACGATTCTCTAAAGCAACAGTAGCCACGTGTCCAGTTTTATTAAAAAAAGAAGCAATCATCCGCTTAGATGCACTTTTCACGCGCGCCACTTTGGTTGGTTTCGGCTCATCTTGAAAGACCCATACGCTCGATTGCTGCTTTGTTTTGGGATCGTAGCAATAAATCCATGTTTCGTCACCTGTTACTATGTCCCACACCAAATTTGACGCACCTTCGTTGAATCTGGTAAGCATGGCACTGCACCAAGTGACGCGGTCCGTTTTTTGAGCCTCGGTCAAGTTGTGTGGGATCCACCGCGAGCACAGCTTTCTCACACCCAAATGTTTGTGTAGGATTGATTGTATTTGACTCATGCCTATTTCTAAGGATGCGCGAATTTCATGGTAGGTCACATGCCTGTCTGTTTCAATCATACGGCGCACAGCATCGATGTTTTTGTTGGTCACAGCGGTGGACGGCCGACCATCGCGAGATTCGTCACTGAGATTGATACGACCACGCTTGAATTCTGCAAACCAGCTATAAACAGTCGTCTTGCATGGTGCTTCATTGCCAAAAGCTGTTTCAAGCCGAGCGATGCTCTGTTGAGCTGTCAAATTACACTTAAAATCGTAGAAAATCATACTACGAATATTTTCCCGAGTTAAATCCATGTTGATGCAGACACACAATTTTTTAAATGGCGCCACAAGGTAAAAACAAAAGACAGTCAGATGAAACAAACTGCATTCTACAGCCAAAGAGTTCTATATTCAAATGTTGCAATAAATTTTTAAATATTGTTTATGTAAGTGGCCAGTTCCGGAAACTTTTAGTGTTACCTATGTAGTAGGTTTGGTTATCAACTTGATTTTGTTTCTAAATTAGTTTACAAATATTATAAAATACTTTCTTTGTCATTAAACCAATGGTCTACTATCGAACGTTATTTACAATTAACAAAGTTGTTTACTTTGTAAAACGCATATTTTTGTATCCGCCATGTGCTCGTAGATTTTGTATAAAAGGGCGAGCATTCTGAGCGGCACGTTCTACTGTTTCGTGCGTTCAATATTTCCACGGAATTGTGAGAAACCGGATCCAAACAATTTCATTTCTTCATATCCATATTGCATTTTTATAAAAAAAAAAAAAATTTTACATTGTATTTTTCTCACTTGTGTTCAACTTTTTTTTAATCGCTACAATTTTCCGGTAATTGGCCAGTTATGGCCTATAGTCGTGATTTTTTTCATTTTTGTCGGTCCACTAGTTCCGGAAATAAGGGGGGGTGGACATGCATTTTTTGTGGTTTTTCAAAGATTTCTCGAAATCGGTGCCAGTAAATATAGTAAAAATATATATTTTTATAATTAAATTTTGAATATCTACAATTTGATACCCATACAGTGGGTTTTTTTTTTGTTTCTCATTTGTATTCAACTTTTTTTTAATCGCTATAATTTTCCTGTAATTGGCCGGTTATGGCCTAAAGTCGTGATTTTTTTTTCATTTTTGTCGGTCCACTAGTTTCGGAACTACATAACGGGGGAACCCACATTGTATTTTTTTTAAATTTATTTTACATTTATTTATATATTTCTCATATGTGTTCATGAATTTTTTAATCGCTATAGTTTTTCTGTAATTGGCCAGTTATGGCCTATAACCGTGATTTTATTTAATTTTTTTCGGTTCGCCAGTTTCGGAAATAAGGGGGGAGACATGCATTTTTTTTTTCTAAAAAGACTTCTTGAAATTGCAATGAAAATGGTGTAAACCTTCCGTTTTAATATTATATTATAGAAGCATACTAAAATAATACTTTACATTAATTTGAACACAATAGAGACTTACAGCTGTGAAGTTCCTTCGATCCGGATGCCAGTCATCCATTTCCTTCAAAGAGAACGGGTCCAAGTTGCCGAGCGCCAGTTGGAACGCTGTATCAGGGTCTAACACATCGCCTGCGTTCACGCAGAGGGCAGATTCTACGTCTGAAATTTGTAAGGTTACTTTCGCCTAAGTCATACTGGAGACTCGGTAAGTGGTCAGGACCAAGGTTAATGACTATTTCTGTGAAACAGGCAAAGTAAAATTTTAGACTTCCTATACCAATTGAGTAGAGGTTGATCTTGAACAAGTATAGGGGCTACTTTTTATCCCATAAATCAGTTCCCATGGGATGAAAATGAGCTTTTAAATTTTTATAGAAAAGTAGTGTGTCACCCTTTCACGCCATGCTTACGAAACCGATTAGGCTGAAATTTTGCATAGATGTTCTAGACTTTGAATAGGACAAAAACTACTTTTTCCCTTTGTTCCCATGGAAAAACTATAAAAGAGACACAAAATGGAAAACAAAGGCGCATAACACACACTTCACCAGCTGTGTTTACTCCGAATAATATTGACTGATTTTATAGGAGTACACAAAAACTAATACACCGCGGGTGAAACCGCGGGCAAAAGCTAGTCATTCATAATTCATAGGTTTTGGGTATCGTTCGGTCACGTGTTGTTGTTGCGTCGGCGCCTATGGCGTTCCTATCACCGTTGAGTCGGCCAATCACTGTGTCTGGCACCGATATCGAATGACAATTTGTTAGAATTTCCTGGTACGGCTTCTCGACGTCATGCTGGAACACGACGAGTCGCTTGGCACAATCAAAACAGCTTACGTAAATTAAATGATTATATGTAGAGATTTATTTTAACGTACCTTCGTCGTCAGGTTCCGTCAGTCTGACCATCCGTCTGTCAATGGGATCATACACGTACTGGTGTTTGAATGTCGCCTCCGCCTTCAGGAAGTTCTCTCTGTACTCGTCCGTCACTGTGAGGTTGGCTTTGTTGAAGAAACTTGGCAGCTTCTTTAGAGCCTGTAAATAAAAATCATTAATAAATGATTAACCCTTTTTATTGTAACGGCCTTACCAATGTAAGAGATGCGCAGATTAAATCTTTTTGTTCAGAAGATTTAAATCACTCTTATAAATCTTTAAATCCGAAACAACTTAGTGATTGAAAACTAAAATCGAGTCATTGCATCAATACATCTCGCTCTTCTTTTAATTGAAGCATAAGATTTGAAGTAAAACGTAGTAACAAGGTGATTGCAAAACAAAGCAGAATAATCAGATTTTTCTTAATAATTTTCATAATTAGTTTGATTTGTATACTTCGGCAAAGAAAAGAAGACAGAAGAAATGGTTCCCTCTGCGGGGAACAATTAATCTAATGTAAATTCAACCGATCATTGCCGTACGCATGCGCCAACTTTTTAATCATTGTGGTCATTGTGCCTCTTTTTGATTCATCTAATACTGCAAAAGTCGTCTCTACCTACATCTTGTGACGCTTCCATAAATCTTAAATGAACCGTAGCGTCTATGATTTAGAGATGTATTTGGAAAACTTATGATTTACTGATTGAATCACTCTTTTTGAAGGATTTACATCTTTTTTACTAATCACTCCTGAGTTACACATGTCTGTTACATTGGACAGCAAAAACTATGAAATATCCCAAAAAATTCTGTTAATTGGGAACATTTGCTATAAACAATAAACGAATTGAAAAAAATATGTTAATATAACTTTTTTTTCATTTCTGGTTCGAGATTGGCTCGAAAACTTACATTAGCAAAATTGGAGTCCTGTGTAGCCGTAACAAACTGCCTAGCTTTAACCAGCCCAATGCCTGGCAAAGAGGCTAGATAGTCACAACCGGACATAATGCACATTTGTCTGAACTTGTCGAAGGTGTACCTCTCTATTGGGCATTTCATTGCGAGAGGGAGTTTAACTGTCTCTACTAGTGTGCCGGTACCGTCCAAGTCCATTTTGAATAGAACCTGGAACCAGATTTAAGATTTACTTACGCAAGGTGTTAAAATTTTTATGTGATACTCTTTTTGGCACTACAGATAGAATTCGAGTTTCTGTAAAAAAAAATGGTAGCAGCAGCAACATGACTCAAAAACTAGAAGATAAATTGAGCTGAAAACATGTGGAATCATGAAATAGGTTTATACGGAAAAGCTTTGGATCCCAGGACAAAATGAAAAATTGTTCATAGAATAACCAATCACTCGATAGTGATTAAAAAATTTGACGTTTTTAGGCCCCTTGCAAGTTGAAGTGCCTACTCATGATACAATTGGCCTATTCTTGTTTTCACCAATATTTACGATTCGAAAACCATTAAAAACCAAGCCAAAAAAAAGCGATGACGTTAATTTGATCTTCAGTGACACATTTCCATTTTCTTTGAACACATCCTAAGACTATTTTTTATATATTATATACCATACACAGTCTGTTGATTCAATTTGACATTCCTTATTAACACACTCGCTCGCCTCGCTCCTCGTCTCGCCCCTCACGCGAATGTGTAAGTGAGAATTATCAAATTAAAACGGAAATTGTGTGTATGGGGTCGTCCATTAATCACGTGATGTTTTTTAGCAACTTTTTAACCCCCCCTCCCTCGTGGTGAGGTGTTAGACACCCCCCCTATCCAAAATCACGTGTATTGTTTATTATTGTCGATTCGGTGTAACACGACTTAAGTTATTTGACAGGACTAACCTTACTTTAAGCGTCCTTAACGAAAAAATAAATACACGTGATATCGCATAACACCTTGTGATATTCCCCCCCCCCCCCCCCCCCCTCCCTCACGTGTAACGGACGAACCCTATAATTGTATAGTGAGTGAAGGAAGTCAGTGATACCTTCGTACACCCAAACAGTATCAAATCGGAGTCTTCAGTAATGACCAGGTGCGCTACATTCCGTATGTTCAAGTAAGCCAGCTGAGCGTCCGCCTCGTACGGCGCGACGATGCAGTCCACGTTCCGCCGCCTGCATTCCTTGATCAAGTCCAGCGCCATCTTGTGCGTGATGTCGACACTGCGACGCATGTACGAGCGCGCTTCCTCTGTCTGGGACACAAAACACCAACTTCGATTACCGTATTTCTAGAACGTGAGGCAGTTGTAGCTGGGGGGGCAGCCCCGGCTCCCGGTATCTGTTCTCGATTGTGTAATTATAATAAGATAAATAGATATAACCCTACATACAACAAAATCGCTATCTATTATAGTTACGCCTATGGACAGAAGCGCGTAAAAGTGATAGTCACGCATGCGAAACTTCATATAACATTATTTTAACCATACAAAGCACTCCCTACGTGCTATTCATAGTGCTAGAATAATTATCTGTTTCTAACTCAAAAGAAATGTATCAGAATAATTGCCCGGATTGATAACATGACCAGCTCTAAACCGTATTTCATAAAATATAACCTTTCAACCCTACCCGCAATATATATCCACGACATATGCACATTCGTATTTACAAACACTTGTAACAAAAATAAACTATATTTACTTCAAGATTAACAATGCTGAACCACAGTCCATATTATATGGCAATAAAAATATTAACAAGTTACCAGAAAATATAAAAAATGAACCTAAGTTGACCAGCTACATTAATAAACTCAAAACATATTTGATACAAAAATGCCCATACTCGATTGATGAATATTTAACTCATTCAAAATAAATAATTATATTTATAAAAATAAAATAATAACATACTATAGATAATATAGATAATATACATGATAACTACATTAAATATTAAACAAAAAATATCGATGCCATATCCTATTATTAAGTGTTTAAGATGTAAGGAAGAATGTTAAAATTTACCTTATTTTAAGTTTTTATATGTATCTACCAGATATTTGCTGTGCCTAGAAAAAGGCAACTAAGTTGTAAGATCCTATTTTTATTTCCATCTTTTTGTACACTTGGTTTGCAATAAACGTTTGACTTTGACTTTGACACAGATCTTATTCACTGGCTGGCTGGTGATCAAGTAGTTATAAACATTCGGTAAAAAATACAATGGTTTGGGATGGGTACCTCACTAAAAATCTATACTCTGCTCATTGTATCGGATAAACTGTGATTTGGGTATAATTAATGATAAATAACTAAGATTTATAGCCCAACCCATTACTTGAATAAATACCATTTTCTTTCTTACTTTTGGATACCCTAAACATAAATTTAGAGTGCATTACAAATTACAAACTAGAAAAGATCAATAAGAAACAAATTTCAAGGCAATTTGAAAACAATTCCTCGGGCCCGGATTTGAACCTGAGACCTCTTGCTGCGACAGCACTGGACTAAATATTTTTCTTCCTTGGTTTCTAATTGATCCTTTCTAGTTTGTAATGCACTGTAATGTTTAAATGATAAATAATTATTTTGATACAATTTTATTGATCCTTTGTTTAATCAAACGTCACCAGAATTAAGACACCTTGATCTTAACATTTGAATGATGAGCAATGTCATAGTTTATGCTACAAAAGTGGTGAAATGAAATGTCGCCTCGTCCCACTAATGTTATAAATAAGAAAATGTTTGAACCAAAAAAAGTACTTTCACGACATGAATCCCAGAGTTGGTGTCATAGGTGTTCCCAAGTGTGAATCTTGAAATACAAGTCACAGTCCACTTTTATTAAGTGCGGTTATTGGAAGAAGTTCTTTATTCATAGGTCAGAAAATATCTAGAGATTTATTATTGGAACCCATTTTCAATAAGAAAAAGAAATAAAACACACCTGTCCAAGACTCAGCAATTCAGCAGCTCTTTTCTTTGATATATTTCTGGATCTGTAAAATATATACAAATTAGGTATGATGATTAAAAACCAAAATTAAGATCGTGTATTATATTTTTTGTAAGGGCTTAAAGGATAGCATGAATTGAAATGTAAGCGATCATAAGTATTTATAGGACTGAACATAAAATCCGAAGATATTCAGGTTGTTAAAATCAAATTAAATAGAATTTACATGACCTGTGGCTAGTGCGAGCCAAAAATATGCTAGAAAGTATGATGGAAAGACACAGTATCGACGCGACGGCGCATGCTAGACTCCCTTTTAGTTATACATCTTTTGTAATTTTTTTATGGGAGAATTTTATATTTTTTGACCCTATATTTAATTTTATTTTTGCGTAACAGTTACGTAACGATGTAGCCGAATCAAGCAAAATCGAATTGAAACACTAAACTCTCTTTTTCCCTTCATCAGCCTGTTTCTTCCACTGCTGGACATAGGCCTTTCCAAGATTATGCCACTCTTGGCGGTCCTCCTGGAAGAAATACCCATACATACTAACATGTTTATAGATTATAAAGCGTTGTAAAGAATGGAAACATTGTTAAACAAAAAACTTTCTTTAAAAAAAACCTATTTCTTGTCTGTAATGAAAGGTCTATTCCAATAGACAATATAAAAAATCTATCTTTATTTCAAACATGGACACGTTTTTTTTTTTTTCCTTTTTTTATCTACGATCAGTCAGGAGCTGACTTTTATTAGATATGTTTACTGTGGGTACACTTGTAGGTACTGTATTCAGCAATACAGCTTCCCTTCATACTAGACTAGGCATTGTACTTTAGTTGTCCACTTTTTACTACTTTGCTATTTGGAGTCCATAAGTGATAGACATTTAAGTCTATGGATATTAGATGTTGTGTTCAGCAATCCAGCAGCAAGCTGATTAGGGTGACTTTGCAACGGTCCCTTGTAGTTGTTTACGTTGTTTAATTTCCTCTTTAATTGTAAGCACACGATTTATTAAAATTAAAATAAATATAATTATAAGTATAAAATTTGAGCCCTTTTTGGTAAGAATAAAAACTCAATGAACGCCCCCTTAGCAAATTTTATGTAACGTTACATAAATGTATCATAAAAGAAGCAAAATCGTTGTGGAAATAACTTCCAAACATCCAAGACGGCATTAAATACTTTCACAGATGTAAGGCATTAAGTAGTTTGATAATAGTATTAAAGAGCTTTGCATACGTGATATATAATAACCAAAAGTAAGAGCACACTAGGGTTTAAATACTGTTAAAAAAATGACCATTTTGAGCACAGACATATTGAGCCACATTATACGTTTTCTGACGAAACAAAAAATGGTTGCCGCTTGATGAACGGTTTACACTGAGTGTTGCTCTTTAGTGTATCCAGTTATAAGTTTAGTGAAATTTACCAATGCGAGTACATATTTATGTTGCATAATAGAATGACCTAAAAGTTTGAAATTGTAGACATTTTCGTGAAGAACATTTAATAACTTGAATTGTTTTCCTATTTATAAAAATACTTTTGCGTTGTCTGTTATACAGTTTTCATACAACACGCAAATTTTGCGGTCCTATTACATTAGGTTGTTAAATAAAGTATGTTTCTTGTTAAAGTGGACAAATAAAATGGGGTAAACAAGAACAAAATTTATCTACAAAAAACTGAAAAAAAAATCATTTAGCATGATTTAAATGGAATATAATAAAGAATGTGATATGATAAGTTTTAATACACTGCATAAATATGTACATGCACAGAAGTTATTTTTTATTTTTCACTTTAAGGTTTATCGACAAAGAAAGATTAAAACACAAAACATAATGCAGTCCATCCATCCATCCATCCATCAGCTCGTGTTCGTCCACTGCTGGACATAGGCCTTTCCCAAATTTCGCCACTCATGTCGGTCCTCCGTCCTCCTCATCCAGCCGCCCCCCGCAACGTCCTTCAGGTCGTCGGTCCAGCGGGCACGAGGTCGGCCTACACTACGCTTTGCTGTACGTGGTCTCCATTCTAGAGCCTTTCGGCCCCAACGGCCACCATCTCGGCGACAAATATGGCCTGCCCACTGCCACTTCAACTTACTGATTCTGCTATGTTGGTTACTTTCGATCTTCGACGGATAATGCAGTATTAAGAATGAAATTTCAAACCACAAGAGATTTAATGTCATTTTACTACATGTATGAGAATATATATAAAATATTGTGTTTCTGTTTTTTTTTTTCAATGTTTTATCTTGTTCAGACATACTGTATTGAACATCCACATACTCGCGTCTCTTTGCTTCAGTCATGGCCTTGGCTGGAAGATGTCGTCCATCAAACACCAGGATTGGTTTGATGTTCCTTGAGAGCAGCATTGTGACATACTTGAGGCAGTACTTTATGTGACTGGAATTGTAAAGAGATATAAATAAGTGCACTTGGTTATTTTGCCAACAAATATTTTTATAATAATTATTTTCATAACATTTTGTTTTTACTGTACTGGATATGGACACTAAATCAGGGTTGACGTAACTATACACTCAGATTAATGCTATTCAGAAGAAGTACTATTTAGATTGTGGCACCAAGCTACACAGTCTTATGTTAGTTAAATCAAAATCAAAATATTTATTTTGCTAAATTAATACATAAAGTATACTTTCTACAAGTCAAAGTTAATTTTAACAATATATATCTTAAGAATATAAAAAATGTATAATAATACGGGAAATAAAATTTACACCTGCATAAAATAGAGGAATCTAGGAATAATAATATTATATATACATAATGCAATGAACAATGTGTTGAACAATGAACTAAATAAACCATAAATAAAAATAATGCCTAACCATCCGTACTATTCGATTAGTATTGCTAAGAAGAAGGGCAAGAAACTTAGAAAACATTCCTTTTTAAAAAAAAACATATGATACAAAATCATATACACACCTACTCAAGTAAAGGCATAAAAAAATACAAGACTGCAGGAATTATGTCACGAGAAAAAATGTATCTTAGTCAACCCGTCTGATATTGTCTATTACCTTTAACAAAGTAAGTTTACATATTAATTAATTTTAAGTCTTTAGAAGAATCATACAGTATTAAAATATGCTAATTATGAATTACAATTTTGAATAAGATTATTATTATTTATTACACCATGCTTCATTATCGTCCAAATAATCATTGATTTTATAATAAGCTGCTTAATATATAGTTCTTATTTTCAGGCAAACTAGGGACCTCCTCTGGAAGCTTATTGTAAAATCTTATACCATGTCCTACAAAAGAGGTACCTACTTTGGCAAGTCTTAATTTTGGAAAAGCTAGTTTATGTTTGTTTCTGGTGCACACCAAGCCTCGGGCAAGTATCAATAATTTTTCTGACATATCTAATAACTTGATAAATAAATTCACATGGGACCGTAAATATATTGATTTCTTTAAACTCTTCTCTTAATGAATCTCGGTACTTCATGTTATAAATAGACCGAATTGCTCTCTTTTGCAAGACAATGACTGCTTCTATATCCGCGGCTCTACCCCACAACATTATGCCATAAGACATAATGCTGTGAAAATAACTGAAATATACTAATCTAGCAGTATCTTCATCAGTAATCTGCCTTATGCGTCTAACAGCGTATGCGGCTGAACTAAGTCTACCACAGAGGGATTCTATATGGGGATCCCACTGAAGACGAGTCTATAGTAATACCTAAAAACTTAGTTTCGTTAACTAACTCCAGCTTGGACCCCTGCAAAAATAAACTGACATCTACTTGAATTACATTTGGTAAAGTAAACTTTATACATTTCGTCTTTTTTGCATTTAGAACTAAATTATTTGCAGTGAACCAATCAAGAATCAGAGAGAGAGTTGAATTCGCGTCATCAAGAATGTCGATTCGATTATGTCGATTCACTTTAAAAATAAGTGAAGTGTCATCTGCGAATAGAACTATCTCATATAAGTCTCTAACAAAGTAAGGAAGGTCATTTATGTATATTAAAAACAATAGGGCCCCCAATATGGAGCCCTGCGGAACACCCATTTGACCAATGCATTACTTTACTCCATTAATGTCTACCTTTTGAATCCGGTCACTAAGGTATTACTTAAATAACGCCAAAGATTTACCCTTAACTCTATAGTGATCTAATTTACATAAAAGTGTTTCATGATCAACGTAATCAAAAGCTTTTGAGAGGTCACAAATTACACCAAACACATCCTCCTTTGCTTCCCAAGCGTCAAAAATGTGCTTGACTAAAGCAACTCCTGCATCAGTGGTTGACCTCCCTTTAGTGAATCCATATTGTTCACTGTGAAACAACTTATTTAAGTTAAAATGAGATAATAATTGATTAAAAACAATTTTTTCCAAAATCTTACTAAATACTGGTAAAACTGAGTTGGAAGGGTCTTCAGTGTCGCCTGATTTAAAAAGAGGGATCAATTTACTCAACTTCATTAAATCATGAAAGACACCATCATCTACACATTTATTAAAGATTAAAGCTAAATATGGAGGTATTAAATCAATAATACAGCTTACAACTTTAACAGATAGGCCCTATAAGTCCTCCTTTTTTTTATGTTAAGAGATGCTTTAATGACAGTTTGTGAATTAATATGCTTAAAAGCAAATACAGAATGGTACTGAGGCATGTGATCACTCAAAATATCCTGTGCAAGTCTTGGACTTGAATTTAAGCCTTTAGTTGTCAAGGAAGGAATGTCAGTAAAGAATTGTTCCAAGGCCTTCACAACTTCTATATCTTTATAACTTCGTTATGACATCATTTATATCACACCAATTTTATACACACTCAACATAAAAACAAACATACTTAAACAAACCAAACTAGTAAAGTAACCAAGTTAGGTAAAAGTTTGTATCAAAAGGGAATGAGCATTCATTTACTAAGGTAGATACTCTTAGGGATGTAGCCCTGCCTGTCAAACTAAGTACGAGCGTCTCGCGGGAGTATTGCACCTTGGCTGTTTTTTTTTTAATAACATTGCTCATGATCGCACATTGTGCATCTCAGAACAATGCATTCCCTCCAAAGTTATTTTCACCAAACAGTCCTATGGACTACGGCAGTAAAATTAAGTAAAATTATCATATTGCTTAGAATAAGTTTACATATTATTAACAATAACGGGATAAAATTTATTGTTTATTAATTAAAAAGAAACTTGAACTAAATAACAAGTCTTTAAAATCTCTTACCATTTAGGTAATACAAAAAGTACTTTTTTAAGTGTCCAAAATGATACTGTTAATTTGAGTTACAATTTAAATCCAGTTAGTGAATGCATTTCACTCACTGCTTATAGCATTATTTAATATTATGAAACAATATTCACGTGCCTATAAGAAAAAAAAAAACAATAAATTATTGTACAATATTTTTTGTTTCATAATAAAAATAAATCAAATCATATCTAATTGTTTATTTTGTAAAATCGGTGATACGTAAAGTATACATTTTACAAGTTATATCAAATCTTTATAAAAACAATATTATATGATGAAACAAATTTGATACGGGAAATATATGAAAACAATCTATATTTAAGTTGGGCTGATAAAATTATACAAAGCGGTGAAGAGAGAGGGCCGAGGAAGCCGAAGTGCTGTACTGGATCGAGACGCTCGTAACTAAGTTTTGCCATGACAGCCAGATTTATTAAGCCAGAGCCCATAGCTTGTTGCCATGTTCCAACCACAGACATATAATTATTATTAAGTAGAATACCAAACATAAGGACTAAATAGCATGGCAAGTTTCCATACAAAAAATAAGCTACATTTAGGCTTCATGGTATGAAGAAACATAAAAATGGTTTGTTTTGGCTGGCTTATGCTTGGAACATATTTGTTAATTCCGAAACTAATCTCTAGCCTATATATTAGCTACATAGGTAACACTAAAAGTTTCCGGAACTGGCCACTTACATTAAGCAATATTTAAAAATTTATTGCAACATTTGAAAATAGAACTCTTTGGCTGTAGAATGCAGTTTGTTTCATCTGACTGTCTTTTGTTTTTACCTTGTGGCGCCATTTAAAAAATTGTGTGTCTGCATCAACATGGATTTAACTCGGGAAAATTTTCGTAGTATGATTTTCTACGATTTTAAGTGTAATTTGACAGCTCAACAGAGCATCGCTCGGCTTGAAACAGCTTTTGGCAATGAAGCACCATGCAAGACGACTGTTTATAGCTGGTTTGCAGAATTCAAGCGTGGTCGTATCAATCTCAGTGACGAATCTCGCGATGGTCGGCCGTCCACCGCTGTGACCAACAAAAACATCGATGCTGTGCGCCGTATGATTGAAACAGACAGGCATGTGACCTACCATGAAATTCCTTAGAAATAGGCATGAGTCAAATACAATCAATCCTACACAAACATTTGGGTGTGAGAAAGCTGTGCTCGCGGTGGATCCCACACAACTTGACCGAGGCTCAAAAAACGGACCGCGTCACTTGGTGCAGTGCCATGCTTACCAGATTCAACGAAGGTGCGTCAAATTTGGTGTGGGACATAGTAACAGGTGACGAAACATGGATTTATTGCTACGATCCCAAAACAAAGCAGCAATCGAGCGTATGGGTCTTTCAAGATGAGCCGAAACCAACCAAAGCGGCGCGCGTAAAAAGTGCATCTAAGCGGATGATTGCTTCTTTTTTTAATTGTTGTGTATAGTTTTGTAGGGTAATCAGTACATTTATTCTGATTAACATATTATGTCAGTCAGTGTAGGGTAGTTAGTATTGGTTGCGATCTCAGACAATAAACGTGTGAATTTCCTAGTTTTGTCTATTATTTGGAGTATATAAGCAAGAACTCAATAGTGGTGACGAATAAATCAAGAAGATGGCTTCAGCAAGTATTGCAAGTATAGTTATGCCCGGAAAATTCGATCCCAACAAAGATAAATGGGAGAATTACAGGGAGCAACTCTTCTTCGCATTGGAAGCTGCTGGGCCATTGGAAAGCGTGCAAAAACGAGCTCTGTTCTTGTCTCAGTGTGGAAAGGAGGCGTTTGCTTTGATAGTTTCACTGTTGTCACCAAGGAAATCGAGTGAAGTGTCGTTTGAGGAGATAGTAGAAATCCTAAACAAGTTCTTTGTTCCGGCGCCGCATCCAATCTTAGAAACTGAAAAGTTCTACAAAAGGAAGCAGAAGCCTAACGAATCGGTGATGAACTTCGTCGCGGCGTTGCGTGATATTAGTTCGCGGTGTCAATTCAATGTAGATCTGGAGCGAAGAATTGTCGAACAACTCATTCTAGGAGCACGGGAAGAAAGTCTACGGAAAGAACTGCTCAAAATTAAAATCAAGGATATGGCATACGACGTTGTGGTGCAGCAAGCGCTTAATTATGAATCCATTCAGCAAAATAATCAGACAGACGGAAATAATTTATTGTTGAGGACCCATTGTGATGTCGCCCCTAGCACGAGTAAAGGCTTGGGCGAGCCGATGGAGGTGAACGCAGTCGATACGAAATCAAGCATGAACGAATCCAAACAATTTGTGAAATGTGTGTATTGTGCCAAAAGTCATGCGAACAAAATATGTCGATTTCGGAACGCAACCTGTTACAAATGTCACAAGAAGGGTCACACGAAAGCCGCTTGTGATTTAAATAAACAAAAATCGCGAGTAAATCGTTGTTGTCACTGTGAGTCGTCAGATGAGGAGGGAGAAAAGGCTGGCGAGGACAATTTTGGTGTTCACGAGGTGTCTGGCGCGGGACGCGTCAAACCGTTCATGGTGGAAGTGACCGTCAACGGTGTCCCGCTCGTGATGGAAGTGGACTCGGGCTCTGCGCGCTCCATCCTGCCGCACAGCGTCTACAGACAACATCAAAGTGTGTTTCGCGACCCGCTGACGCCGTTCAACAACAAGTTAGTTACTTGGACTAATGATGAGCTGAAAACCAGAGGCGAAACCGTGGTTAACGTGACTTATAAGGAAAAGAGCAGCAAGCTGCCCTTAATAGTAAGCTGTGGAAGAGGGCCAGCATTGCTAGGACGTGCTTGGTTTGATGCACTAGGGATTTCAGTGCAAGGCATAAACTCAGTAGCCGAGGGTAGTACTGATTATAGTGAGCGGTTCCCACACCTATTTAATAATGAGTTGGACAAGTACAGTGGGCCATTGGTACAGATTGATTGTAAAGAGGGTGCAACGCCAGTGTTCCTGCGTTCCAGACCTGTACCATTTCCACTTCGTGAAAAGGTCAATGCAGAGCTGAAGAGGATGGTGGCAGATGAGATAATTACTCCTGTGAAACATTCACAATGGGCTACACCCCTTAGAATTGTCCCAAAACCGGACGGATCTCTAAGGTTATGCGGTGATTATCGGAGTACTGTGAATGCAGTATGCTTAGCAGATAGTTATCCTCTGCCTACGGCAAATGAAGGCTTCTTCTCATTGGCTGGAGGTAAAATATTCACTAAGCTTGATTTAAAGCAGGCGTACAATCAACTGAAAGTTACCGAAGACACAGCAGAGCTCCAGACACTTAACACACCCCTCGGATTAATGAAAATGAATCGCCTCGCTTATGGTGTGAATGCAGCCACTGGTATATTTCAACGCCTGATGTGCTCCATACTAGCTGGTATTGATGGAGTAGCCTGCCTACTTGATGATGTTGTAATTAGTGGATGTACAGTAGAACAACATGACAAACGAGTGGAGTTTGTGCTTCAACGTCTAAATGAGGTCGGATTGAAGTTAAACAAATCCAAATGTGTATTTGCTGTTAAAAGAGTTACCTTTTTAGGCTTTGAGATTGATGAAGCAGGAATCCACCCGTCTAAAGAAAAAGTTAAGGAGATTTCAGAGAAACCAGCACCCAAGAATAAAAGAGAATTGAAAGCTTTTCTTGGGTTATACAACTTCTATGAGCGATTCTTAAAGGATAAGACAGTCGTGTTGGAACCACTATACAAGCTTTTGAAAGAGAATGTCAAGTGGCAGTGGAACAGAGTTGAACAGCAAGCTTTTGATAATGCTAAGGCTAAACTCACCTGTGATATGACACTTGAGCACTATAGCTTAGAAAAGGAGCTAATTATGATATGTGATGCTAGTGAGGTTGGTGTTGGAGCTGTGTTAGCGCACAAGATGGAAGATGGCACAGAAAGGCCTGTCATCATGAGCTCAAGGACTCTTCAGCCCCATGAAAGGCGGTATGCCCAAATTGATAAGGAGGCCCTAGCTATTATGTTTGGCTTAAAGAAATTCAGGCAATATCTGCTGGGTCGGAATTTCACGATACTTACTGACCATAAGCCTTTGCTTGGTATATTTGAGCGAAACAAACCGATTCCAGAACTGGTATCACCTAGAATGTTAAGATGGGCGCTAACACTGAATACATTCGATTACAGGTTACAATACCGACCAGGAAAACAGATGGGAGACGCAGATAGCTTGAGCAGATGGCCTACGCCATGCACAGAGGATGATTTTGAAGAGGAAACAGATGTGTTTCTACTGGAACAGACAGATTCGCTGGGAGTTACTTCAAAGAAGATAGCTAAGGAAACAGATAAGGACCAAGTGTTGAAGAAAGTCAAAATGTATTTATTACATGGATGGCCAAATACAGTGGAGTTAGAATTATTACCTTACCAGAGGCGAAAGGACTGTCTTTCACTAAGCAAAGATTGCGTGCTATGGTCTAATAGAGTAGTTATCCCACAAACTTTGCAAGGACACATATTGAAGAGGCTACATGAAGGACACAGTGGTATCGTACAAACAAAAATGATGGCAAGAGCATACCTGTGGTATCCTTCTCTGGACACAGACATTGAGAGAATGGTAGCAGATTGCGAGTTGTGTCAGTTGAACAGGAACAACCCACCAACCACAGAACACAGTTGGCCAGTATCTACAAAACCATGGTCAAGAGTACATGTAGACTTCATGGGCCCATTCATGGGCAAGACATTTTTGGTGTTGGTAGATGCATACAGCAAATGGCCTGTAGTAAAGATCATGGCATCAATGTCAAGCAAGGCTGTGATTGATGCTCTTCGAGAGATATTTGCTGACAATGGCTTACCAGATTCCATTGTTTCAGATAATGGCCTGGCTTTTACCTCCACCGAATTTCAAGAATTTATGGATAGTAACTATATAAAACACATCACTGGAGCGCCGTACCATCCGTCAACTAACGGCCAAGCAGAACGGACAATACAGACAATCAAGTCTAAGCTAAAGAAGCAATCTGACTTGCCTTGGTTAGAGCGAGTAGCGAAAATGCTATTTCATATGCGGACTACACCAAGCACAGTGACTGGAAAGACTCCAGCTGAAATGTTAAACAGTAGGAAGTTCCGAACAGCACTCACAGTACTGCATCCAGAGTTGGATGCAGCAAATACCGGCATAGACTTAGAGAAGAGGGGTGACAGAACGGCTGAGAAGGAAGGAGAAGATGTGAATAAGAAAAGGTTCACAGTAGGCAATCATGTTTTATTCAGACTGTACAACATGAACACTAAGTGGCAGCGTGGACGTGTAACAGCTGAGCTCGCGCCAGCCCTTTATGAGGTTACCACCGACGGAGGCATGAAGCATCGCCGACATGTGGATCAGATGTTGAAGACCAGACCTCCTATCGGTGAGATACAGAGACACCAGGATTTCGGCACTAATGACCAAGAGGAGATTATCATTCCACCACCAGAAGAATGGTCAGATATTATTGGCATTTAGAATGCTAATTCCGGATATTGATTATTGTTAATTATTATTAATAAAGATAATTATATGAGGTGTTAAATTGCGATTAGTTTGCATTAGATAATTATTATTGTTTAAGTTGTAATTAATTGGTTATTAGTAATCATGATTGTTATGTGAGTAACTTAGGGGAAAGGTGTTGTGTATAGTTTTGTAGGGTAATCAGTACATTTATTCTGATTAACATATTATGTCAGTCAGTGTAGGGTAGTTAGTATTGGTTGCGATCTCAGACAATAAACGTGTGAATTTCCTAGTTTTGTCTATTATTTGGAGTATATAAGCAAGAACTCAATATTAATAAAACTGGACACGTGGTTACTGTTGCTTTAGAGAATCGTCGTACCGTGAATAGTGACTGGTACACAACCATTTGTTTGCCGGAAGTTATTGACGAACTCCGTAAAAATAACCGTAAACGCCGTATCATCCTGCACCACGACAATGCTAGTTCTCACACGGCCAGACAGACAAACGACTTTTTGAAGACGAAAAATGTAGAACTCATGAGTCATCCTGCATACAGTCCTGACCTGGCACCTTGTGACTTTTTTCTGTTCCCAAACATTAAGGACCAATTACGCGGTCAACGATTTTCATCACCAGAAGAGGCTGTCGAGGAGTATGAAAAACACGTTTCAGAGGTCACCACAGGGGAGTGGCACAAAAGTTTTCAAAACTGGTTTGATCTAATGAAAAAGTGCATAGACGCCAAGGGAGATTATTTTGAAAAACAATAAATTAATTTTGTACCTTTAATAGTATTTTTTCATATTCATTCCGGAAACTTATAGTGCGTCCCACGTATATATTTTGTTTGAAAACAAGTAATATTTATATTCAAGAGCCCGAAGTTCACTGAACTAAAATTGCCATGTGTCGACTATTATGCGTTTATTATTAAGGTCTGTTACTAAATTAGACGTCTGTGGTTCTAACTTACATCACAATAGCACTGTGAGAATTTACTCATACCCGTATCAGCCAGGCAGTCCTATAAATTGTCTTGAAATAGAAACAAGGTTTTAGATACTGCTGCATTTGTTGTATTTATTTATATCAGCAATCAGTAAAAATGCATGGCCAATCTTCCACTGCAGTATAGATTGACCACCACTGAAGGACATGAAGGATAGGAGAACTTACTAGTAAAAAACGTGATTAACTTACACATCTGTGTCTTCCCCACGTACTAGCCTCTCAGCACAAGCGAAGGCTCCTTTATGAAGCCAACAATATGAATCTATCGCTACGGTGCACCCCCTAAATTCATCAACATTGGCGCGCCTTGAAGCTTTCTCAAGAAAGGGAATCAAGCCTGTAATTCCCATATTGAAGAGGCATTACCATCTAATAAGATAAATTGTTAGTTGAGTTAAGGGAGTCCGATAACAGTTTCAGTCAGTAATAATGAAGAAAACTAGATTTTTTCGATAAAAAGAACATCATGTTCTTGCATTACAAAATACAAATATGTCAAATGTCAAAAAAATATTCGAATTCGCGCCATTTTATAAATAATTGCGGAGATGGTTATAAATAATTCTAATTGTTTACAGCACGAACGTACATATATCTAAACTGGACATCGCAGTTTCTCGATAAAAAACGAGCCGAGTGAGAGGCTCCAAAGTTGTAGTAGTAGTAGTGTTCCCTTTCTAGTAGGGTGTCCACGCTTTATTTATTTTGATAGATTTTGTCACACATGTTTTAATAAAAATATTTTCTTTTAAGTATAGGTATAATGTGACTTACCCCCGATTTCACAATTGAGAATTTCTAGTTAAGTAGTGCTTAACTTACAAATGCAGCGCTGTGATTGGCCAATTCGTGACTTATGTATCCACTTAGCGAGACTTTTTTAATTCAGAACACCATTGTGACTTATTCTCGTGCAGCAAACCTTAAATTTGGAGTTGAAACACCTAAAATAATACGAGCTCATTTAACTTTTATAGACCTGCGTTAAAGCCTATTTTGCAATGAAAAGTTTTAGGTTATGGCAGCTCTAAATCTAATATTTGCTACACGAGAATAGGTGTCAATGCTGATTTTAGGTAATGTGGGGCCCCTGACCCCCGTTCATTAATTAACACTTTCGTCAGGTTCCGACACTGACAGCAGGATAGCGTATACAATTTTCAAAGCGTGCGACAGAGATGATATTAAAACCCGTGTCGAGACCCCTAATTTATGAATGCGGCCCAGATATGACGTTATGTTGGTAGCATTTTTAACACCCAATCCATACACATTACATTTTTTTCTTATCCAATCATATATTTCGACGGTTTAGACTACGCTTAGACCGATACAAAAGAAATGTCTGCAGGGCACTGCTTAAATCGTCTGAAATAGACGAAACGGCCCATGATTATGAGACCGATTCTATACATTGGAAAGGGTTTATCCCAAACCTCTTAGCTAGTGACTCTAGTCATAAAACTGAATAACTTTTGTTATACAACATTGCTGAAATCCCCAAAAATGGCCTTTGGAATATTTTTCTATCAATATTTCGTTAAATCTTAATTTCTATTAATCACACCGACAAACCTGGGCCGAGGTTTATCTTTTAACTAATAATAATAATGGTTATTTTATTTTATTACCCTCCCTACATCAATCCGGACGACACCATGCATTATGGACACCCTACTCTTGCAATAATTACATATTCATGGTTTACGGACAAACATTGTTGTAAGTAACTTGAGAAATTTATTAAATAGCTAATTTATTTGCTATAAACATTTATTCCATCAAAAGCTCAATGCCACCGACTGCCGCGTAAGTCAAAATGTTTAACGTTTCTGTTTTATTAAAAACTAGCTTTTGCCCGCGGCTCCACCCGCGTGTTATTTGGTTTAACATATGTGTTAAGTTAGGATATAAGCTATATCCATTCTAAATTTCATCCAAATCCGTTCAGCCATTTCAGGAACAGGAGGTTAAAGAGATAATCTATTAATTTCGTTTTGTTTTTAATATTATTTAACTCCACTTTTGGCCTGATTACCTGAATTTCTCTTGTCCTGTACCTTCTATCTCTTTACTAAAACATTGTTGTTCCTATAATATGTAAATATTGATGATTGAAAAAAAAAAGACATGATCTTGCTAAGTTTCTTGCCCATTCTTTTTAGCACGACTAATCGAATGGGCGGAGTTAGGCATGTATTTATATACCGGGTGTAAATAGAGTGCGACCATTAAATGAAACCACATATTCTACCGACCCTACTGAAACAAAAATGCGTGAACCCTAACGCACCGACATACGGGTGAGTTCAGAGAGGGCGTCGTCCGTGAAGCGACGTCCGTGAAACGGACGACGCTCTCTCTAAACTCGCCCGTATGTCGGTGCGTTAGGGTTCACGCATTTTTGTTTGGAACTCAATTATTTCCTAAACTAAGGGTGTCCGCGGGTATGATTCTTGGGAAAAGTGGTTCAGTAGGGTCGGTAGAATATGTGGTTTCATTTAATGGTCGCACACTATATACACCCGGTATGTAACGTATTAGTATTTAATATATGGGTAGCTATTATCATATCGTTTAAACATAAGTGTATTGACTTATTAAATATAAGCAAAGCCAAAACCTATTTTAATATATTGTATTTCCTCTTTTAAATTTCATTATTATTATTACCTATTTAATCAATCCTTACGTGCGATAAGTGTATTTATGTACTTACCTATATTGCAGAAATAAAGTATTCATTTCATTTCACTGTGAAAGAATAACAAACATACACAGACACACAAACTTTCGCATTTATAATATAAGCACTACGGATCAGGACTAAATCGTCAACACTGACCCGACTCAATTCTAACGCAATAACACATCACGGCTGCTGGATGGTGCCACTTTCTCAGAAAATTTATAAAAAGATTAGTTCAGTCAATTGTAAATAAACCTCTTTCTTTCTGTAAATATGTTAGTAACATTAAGTAGGTTAGTATTGTAAATAAACCTCTTTCTTTTTGTAAATATTTAAGTGACATTGTATGTATAATTATTTTTCAACTGACGCCGGGCCCAGTAGGGCCCGAAATATATCTTGAATTTATTTTTTCTGTGTTTTTTATATATATCTATATACATCTATTACAAATAAAAACAATAAAAAGCTTGAAAGAGCCAAATATTTATTTAATAAAAAATTTATAATATAAGTGTGATTTAAAAATTAACGGGTTGAGAATTATTAAAACTGAGATACATGGTATAAGAATGCGACGACGGAGAGTTTATCATGGAAAAAAATGTGAGGGAAATTAGGGCTGATATTCAGAGTGCATTTTGAGGCCGAACTCAATCTTAAAAACGTCAAAAAGTGACGTGATCTCATACTAGAGTGATGCTTGTAAGATTGAGTTCCTCTTGAGTTCGGGCTCAAAATGCACTCTGAATCTACGCCTAGGAGTTTTAAAACCTTTGACTTGGAGCTCATAAAGAAGGCACTTAAGGAGCTTCGCAAATGCTTTTAGTTCATGGTTCGTTCGGAAACTTATATTTCGTTCCAATTCACGCCTACAATCACATCAAAATTATTTTATTATCAAATTGTAGAAATGGAACGCAAACGTTTGAGCGGGTATAAATTCTGTGGGCGGGTAGATCTAAAAAAGTTTGATAAAATGTCCTCTTAATTTTATTTCGAAGTATAAAATTACAAGATTGGTCAAAGTGCAGCGCAAATGCAGCTCCCTACGTGTTTGAAATCAATTAACATGAGATTCTCTCCTCGTCTCGTGTCCTCGGCGGCCGTTGTGGCGTTGACTTGTCTTGCTTCTGCTGCTGCTTATTACTACAGAAGCCGTAAAACCGAGGTGAACGAAGTGATGATATTTTGCAAGCTGCAGTACAATGTCTTTAATTATTTTGATAAGCTGATCAGTTTCATTGAAGCCGCAAAGCACAGTGTTCACGTATGCATGCCAAGTATTCATAATCCTGCGATCCAAGGGCGATTAGTGGAACTTATCAAGAGGAAAAATATCAAGATTCGTATAATAATTGATGGATCTGGATACAACGATTCTACCAGTTTCTTTTTGAAGGAGTTGGCTGAAGCTGGTAAGTATAAATTACTGGCATATTATAGGTTTTTTCCACATAATTTTCCCTACCTACTAGAAACTCGTGTGCCTAAGCAAATTCTCTTATTACCGAGATCGATAATCAAATATGCTTACTAACTTAATGCAAAAATAAATATTCTTTAAAATCTCATATTCGTAAATAAAACCTTGTACCTAACACTTTCAAAACCTATTGGTAATTCCAATTGAACTAAAATCTTGAAATAAGGTCTTATAGCCCAACCCCAAAGTTTATTTCTATGTAATAATGGTCCTCGGGTCTGAGTCCTACCTAACTGTCCAGCTTTTTTAAAAAGTATCCCAAATGTAACTGATTCACATGCAACTTTAGTATCATCAGCATCACATCAATTTTTCTCTCAGGTGCAGAAATCAAATGGAAGGTGAGTGAATACAGAATGCAGCACAAATTCTGTCTGGTGGATGATAAAGTCCTTATGACAGGCACTCTCAACTGGGGAAATGACCTTTCCTGGGATAACTGGAATTATGTGCACATAACCAACAAATGCCTGCTTGTAGAACCAGTCAAAAGAGAGTTCTATAAAATGTGGGCTGTTTGTGAGACTACTATACAAGATGTTATGGAGGATAATGGAGCTATCACTGAAAACATACCAGAGACCGCCCAAGACGACGATGTGTCTGATACCTATGAAGTCATTGAACCAGAGTTACCAGAATACACTGAGAAGGGTACTAGAGAAAACACACCTGTGATTGATATCAAAGGGGCAGCCTAATATTACTAATACTTATCAAACAATTTTACCAATTTAAACATAACTTTTAAAATATTTTATTTGAATTTTATAAAAAAGACTGTAGACCAACAGTTAATAATCATAATAAATCCATTTTAATTATTATTTTAGAATGCTAGTTAACAGTAGTTAAGTATATTTTTCTTGGAATCTATTTTCTTTTACCATAATTTTACAGAAACTGCTTTTTATCACAAAAGTATTTCCTACACCTGTCTTGAATTTTGTAAAGCAATGAATGATCTTTTTGTTTTTTATTCTTCTTATCATGCTTTGTCTTATTAACAAACCTAATTTCTGCATTTTTGTTGTACTTCAAACCTTTTAATAAACTAAACTGTAATTTAATTTCTATGTTAAATAAAATGAAAAATTTAAACAACAAACTGAAATATTTTAATGCTTCCTTACATATCAGTACTTATTCTTCGAGAACCTAATATGATGATTTTAGGTATAATCAGAAATTTACTTGATACCATTGATACCAGGTGGGAATCACCCTGATAGCCGTTCATTCCGACACTGACAGCAGGATAGCGTGTACAATTAGCAAAGCGTGCAAAGAACCCGTGTAGCGACCCCTAGTTTATGAACGCAGCCCTGCTTGCTTACATACAGTAGTTGTACCAAGAGTTTAGGCCTCGATACCCTCTAACGACTGTGTAAAAAATGTACAATGCCCTTAACGGTTAACGAAAGGAACCCACCAGAATTTCTAATGCAAAATACTTCATGCAGTCACTATCGAGTATTGAGACCCAAGTACATGGTAGGCCTACTACAGTTCTATTAGCAAGGTCTCAAGTAAACTCCTGCAGGTTGTAGCTAATAATAACTTACTTCTAATTTTATTTACGATGGATAATGATTTTCTACTACAATCAACTATCATCTTATCTTATCAACATTCTTATCCTAGAGTACAAAAGTCTTCCGAACACTATTCCCCGCCCCTAATAGCCTTGTATTTATTAATCTCATTGGGGAAAGTCTTGGAGAGTTCACTGAGGAGGTGGCTCTTGAACCTCTTGTAGGAATCAATCTTTCCTTTGACTTCTTCATTTTTGGCGAGAGCCTTGTCGATGCAATCCTTTGTGTAAAGCTGAGGATTACGGCCTTGATCTATGTAGCTAGAACAAAAATAATACATCAGAAATTGAAGAACAAAACAGAAACGGTTTCGGCACCGCGCTCACCAACCCGCCTGCCCAGCGTGTGTGAGTATGGGCATTTCTTCCAGGAGGACTGCGAAGAGTGGCGAAATACTGGAAAGGCCTATGTCCAGCAGTGGACGAAACAGGCTGATGGATGGATGGATGGATGTACAGATAACATATGAGTTGAATGCAGAGCTAAGGAATGCACTATATACACACACAGCCATTCTCTCTATGCACACAGCACTACAACACAGCAAGCATGCAAGGGAGGTGTGCGGACAGCAGGGAAACAGGCTCCCACCCTTCACCTCAGCCCCTGACTGCATTTAATTCCGCTATCTGTATCTATGAGATCAAAACCTGCCGTAGCATGAAACAAAAATTTGAAATGAATTTTTAAATTTAATTAAAATATAGGAATAAATAATAAGTGTCAGGCACATAATATTATAAGATGTCTATGGTGTCAGGCAATAAATACAACAAAGATGATAAATAAATGATACAATAATATATATTATGTTTAATAAGTAGATATTTATGCCTATTTATGACACTGGCAGAATAGATATTTGACACTGCTTCCTTTGCCATAAAAAAATTGAATTGAATTTAGCAAGATCATGTCATGAAAAAAAAATATCTTTGTCCACTTGTGTCATATAGTCTATCAACTAACATTAAGCCTTTAGTTAGAGGAATCATGAATTAGAAAAATATACCATTACTATTACACCATGCTTCATTATCGTCCCGGAGTCCCATCTTAATAATATAGTTTAGACTTTTTTTCTAGCCAACTAAGGACCTCCTTTGAAACTTTATTGTGAAGTTCACTGGCAGTCTGATTTTTGAAAAGCCAGTTTATGTTTGTTATTAGTTTCAGTAGAGTGGTGCTCACGAAGCCTCGGGAAAGTATCAATATTTTTTTCTGACATATGTAATAACTTGGTAAATAAATTCACATGGAACCCTAGATATAAGAGGTTTATAATATTAGTAGGATAGAGAAAACTCACTCAAAAACCTCAGTAGGAACATGTATATCAGCTACTTGCGACTTCAGTTTATCCACTTCCTGCAGACCAGTGATCAGAGATTGTCTGAAACCAAATAATCAACCCATAGGTGAAACTGTTGATAAGGGGGCACAACCGAAGGATAACAGGGTTACAATAAAACCTGCAAGGAGGCACTACGGGGTAAAAAATACCCAGAGCACCCAGAGCAGATATTTGAAGTGACTAGTGAGTACCCTTTGGATCAGCAAATAGCCATCTTACAACATTATGATCAAGCTAAGAGTAGTATGGTGGTGCAAGACTTCCTTGCAAAAATCTATGGTTTCATGAACCATAGAAAAATTTTGCCAAATTATGAACCCCAGAAGAGACTGCATCAAAGGTCTTACAATAGCATTTCTTCTTCCCCTTATAGAAGAAAAGCAGGATGTAATGAATTCGCCAAAAGAAATCAAGCAACAAATTAATTAAGAAAAAAGTACTATACCACAGACCTAAACTACTATCATTTTCACGTCACCTGGTTTATAAGTAAAGGAAAGGAAAACAAAGACTTTCTATAAATTTTGATTCATTATGATCACTAAATAGTAGATGGTACCCATTTATGACAGTTTTTACCGCAGTTATAAATATATTTTTTTCTATATGCTAAGCCCAGTAATATTGTAATTAAGTACATTTTCTGACAACTTTATGTGCCAACTTAGATTTAATTTTTTTCGTATTTCACTTATTAATAAGCATCAGGTATTTTTTGTCCACTTTTAATTTTAATACAGTTTATCTGCAGTTCCCAAGTACCATAGAGAGCCTTAAATTGAAATTTACAGGATGATTTAGCAATTTTAAGTATTAAGTTTGAATTGATATAAAATATTTAAATAACACATTTATCATTTCATTTATTATTTAATTGTTAGTGACTATACTCTACTTTAAAGAACAATTATAAATAATAATTAAATACCTCTATTTATTTTACTAACAAATTAAGTGGGTATTTTTCACCCTGTAGTGACTCTTGGAGCACGCCTCCATTTAATAACACCATAAAAAAATTATTACATTCCACAACTGAAGGATTTTTAGGTGTCTTTTCTATCATAGTACCCCCCTTATCCTCACCCCACAAACTTATTTAGTGACCAATTTTCACATGATGCAATTGGATTCAGATATAAAAGTTTCTTCTGTCCCCTATTAACCAATTGGACGTAGTTATGTAACAACGGATCAAGCACCAGTCTCAGCAAAATGAGAAAATGAGCCACAAAGTATTTAAACTTTAAGACATTACTGTCAGATGTTGCTTGATTCACCCCTTATTTCTGAGGCAGGAGGATCGATTTTTGTTCGAAAAACCACTTTAATGTATTTTAGTGAAATGCAAGTCACAGTCTACACTCTGCACACCCGCGTTTCACCGACGGTTATTACGTCCCAACGTGATGGGTGGCGGTGAGCCCAATCGCCTTTTTTCGGGAACAAATACGCGCTTTTAAGGCTTGCAGGTTTCCTCACGGTGTTTTCCTTCACCGTTCAGCAAGTGGTAAGTATTTGACTAAGTTTCAATTTATTTCTTTGCATACCATTAAACCAGATATTCGTTTCAAAATAGACCTAGGCTTGGTATTTATTTAATTAAAGATTTTGATAAAAATTTAATGTTCTAATCAGGGCACATCATTCCCGACATTCTGTTGTTTATCGTATATTTTTTATACTTTGATTAAAACCAGCTACCAATTCCGATTTTCAAGGTCACCAGTATGTATTGCCCCCTTAAAAATGGTTATCCATATAGTTTAATTAAATTAAATTATACACAAATTCTTGTACTTTTTAGGGTTCCGTACCCAAAGGGTAACCAACGGGACCCTATTACTAAGGCTCCGCTGTCCGTCTGTCTAAAAAAAAAAAAAAAAAAATAAAAATGCTTTATTTCTTTAACGTGCTTAAACAATTAATACATTAAGTTCGAGTTCTCCAATTGGGTATGAAAATACCTGTAGTAGGAGTCCCCGCTCTCCTATAGCTAAAAATACGAAATTAAGTAAAGAAACAAAACATATACTTTTACTTACAAAAGTGCCTAACAAATTAATATATTTTAATATTTATTACTACTAGGGTGTGTGAGGGTGTGTGTGAATTGTGTATGTAGGGAGTATGCATGAAGATTGTGTAAGGATGTTTTTATTTGTGTATCCTTCCTAGCCTTATGACTTTGTCTTGGGATCGGATGTATAAAAGGACACTAAGAAGGGTGTGTATGTGGATGTGAAATGTGTGTGACTGTGTGTGTGAATACCTAAATTTTCTGCAATACCTAATAATTGAAATCAATATCAGTTTGGTTGAAGATAACCATAGTAATAAGTTACATAATTTTTAAGTATGATGACCGTATGATATTTACGAATGCTACTCAATGACATTTAATAAATTCTCCGTCTCGTTATAATTCAATGTTTTTATCCAAGTAGCTGTCTGTCTGTCATCAGGCTGTATCTCATGAACCGTGATAGTTAGACAGTTTAAATTTTTACAGATGATGTATTTCTGTTGCCGCTATAACAACAAATACTAAAACCGGCCAAATGCGAGCCGGACCTGCGAACTCCCATACAACAGACGTGATTTTTTCTCCGTTTTTATTGATAATGGTACGGAACCCTTCGTGCACAAGTCCGACTCGCACTTGTCTATCACTAGACCACTGAGGCGGACATAGTGTATCGCCCGTTAAATAATTTTGTTTAAACTAAGTTCAGCTAATAACATCATTCGATTGATACTGGCCCCAAAGATGGCTGAAGTATATCTCCAAAATAAATGTATTGAACCAATAAATAATTTCTGAGTATGTGTATAAATAAAAAACTGAATACGAGAAATACCATTTCTTTTTTATTTGCCGATACTTCTCTGTGGCAAAGATCACTGAAAACACGATCAACAGATATGACGCTATACGACGCCTTAATTACAACAAGAAATATAACGTCACTTATCACAAATAATTTCGTTTCATACTTATTATTATCACAATAAAATATCAATAACATCACAAAATCTTTACAAAATGATATCACACCTTGTCGCGTCACATTGAAACTTACTATAGTTTACTTGTGTTTGGAAAATCTGGATATTATTTTACTATTATTAAATTAGACATGTGTCTGAAAGAAAGTAATTGCAATATTATGAGGTAGACATTTGAGAACGCGTCCAAAAAATGTGTAACATACACCAAAAATGTAAAAATTTAACGAAATAGTGAAAATATCTCCAAAATAAAACAATTATCATTGTCATACCTAGTGGATACAAAACATACGTACACGTACAAATGCAAGTTCTTGAAATGCAAATGTTATCTTCACACAAAATGCTAAACTTTGTTGTACTTATAATAAAATTAAAATAGAAATAATCATAATCAACAATAAAAAAAACGCAACTTTAAATGTCTTGAAACAAAAAATTATACACTAATACTATTTTAAATGATGGCAGCGCATTTTACTTCTTCATAACGGGCCTGCAAAAAAAGAAAAAATGTTTTGAATATGCGAATAATCTTGAATAGAAAACAAAGTAAAATAATATTTTATCATACACTAGCTTTTACCCGCGGCTACAGTGGCGTGGAACTTTATTTGCGCTTTATATAAAAACGATTTTAGTTCTCGGCTTGCCGGTTATTTTATGAACATCCCTTACAGCCTATATGACGTTGATCAGGGTCACTACGATGATAATAAAGAAAACCGCTTCCAAATCCGTTGAGTGGTTCTCGAATGAAAACGGAAGCAAGACAAACAAAAAATTCAAAAAAATTTAGCTTTGGCCTCAGTACAATACAAAATAATGTTCTAATGAGGCGATGGAATTTTATTATTTAAAGCAGCATTTTATGTCATATATTTGTTTGTCTTAGAGATTACCTTCACCGTCAGCAAGAATAAAGTAAACCAATATTGAATATTTAAAACCGGATAGTACTGTCAGTACTCGACTGACCGCCGTGCACGAAAGTACTCTCGAGGAGTCCTGATGATGATGAGTCATAATCTCCCTGAAAGCTTGACCTGTGCCTGCTTTTACAGTATAAAAAGTGAGTCCTATCCGTTTTTAATTATTCCTAACGTCAACTCACTCTAATTTTAATAAACCAATACTATGCATATTATAGATAATAAGAAACCCCAACCTTTTCTGAAAGCCAAACTTGCTAAGTAACGTTGGTTGATTGCTGGGAAGAGGCTTTTTCAGGCCAGGAACTTTGCAGGTCGGTTTCTTTGGAGCGACCTTCTTGGTCGGTTGACTAGCGACTGTCTCAGTGTAGTGAGGTATGTCACAAAACATGTCGGGTAAGTCAGGCTCGCAAGTGATGTCCTCTTTGCATTTCCAGGCATCAGTCGTGGGGATTAGTTCGGGGACATAGGAGTCTGTGTCGGCGAAGGATTCCTGGGAAACGAGATAAATTGTTATTATTACAGTGCATTACAAACTAAAAAAGATAAATTAGACACAAATGTAAAGACAACAATTTGAAAAAATCCTCAGGCCAGGATTAGATTCGATAATATTTAGAGTATTCCAAAGCGATGGATACCGCAATGAAAATATAATGTGAGATAAAATGTCTGTAAATACTGTCTGTCTCTGTTTTTTTAACTCAAAATGCGCACCTTCTCTCTCACTCCCTCTTCTAAAGACACACCCATTATATTCCTACATTCTTAAATGACTTACAGAAGTGTTCGTATTTTTAGGAGAAGTGGACTATAGTCTGTCAAAAAAGTGTTGAAATGAATATTGAAGAAACTATTTTTCTTTCGGCTGATTACACCAAACAAATAAGTACAAAATCTGTTAAATCGAGCGTTGTTATTTCACCTAAATTATACTACTTGAACGTTTAAAGTTCATTAAAGTTTAATTTTCATTTCAACACTTTTTTGACAGACTATAGATACCTCTGTAATTTTTTAGCGCTTGAAAATTTTTCAGCTCGCTTTTGCGGTCTGACACTGACACTCTATCCATCCATCCATCAGCCTGTTTCGTCCACTGCTGAACATAGGCCTTTCCAAGATTTGGCCACTCTTAGCAGTCCTCCTGGAAAAAATTCCTATACTCACACACGCTGGGCAGGCGGGTTGGTGAGCGCGGTGACGAAACCCTTGCACCAGTGACGCTGCTGCCCGTCACCAGTCTGTTTTATATTATAAGGCCCAGCAATGAGATGGATATACCGCCATCAATCGGTCCCAGGCAATGGTGGGCCACCTGGTTGTGCGTATTTGAGAGCTGTTCTCTTACTCTCCCCCGAATAACTTCGGGAGGATTTGCGAGTACGATGCTGGTACCTCCACAGTCAAGCCCAACACCAGCTCTACCACCTATGCCGTCTTAAAATTCGACCAAGCCGCCCTAAAAGGACGTAATGCCGACCACATTAGCAAAATGCTGCATAAGGACCAAGTCTAACGCACCCTGAATAGAAGAGCTTGTACGCATATATTTATAGAGATGGAAGAGGCGAAAGAGGTGTGTTAGGATCGTAGCAGATGGAAATCTGTAGACTCTGTCCACCCCTCAGGAAGACGGGCGTAGGTATGTGTATAAGTTTAACTATACCAACCTGAGAATCAACGGGCGTCACCAAATTCTCCATAGGATACGTATTTTCTATCACAGAATCTTGACTTAAACTCACATCTCCACATCCCACCAACTCAGCCAACGGACGAATTTTAAACGGATTCCTGCTTCTAGGACTTGGCTCTAATACTGGACTCTTATTACTCTTCACACTAGGGCTAATATTCAACGAATTCTCCTTTTGAGAACTCGAAAACCCACTATCGGGCTGAGAGTCGGGTATTTCGTAACATTGTGTATCGATAACTAAAGGCTTTTTCGTGTCTACGTTGAAAATTTCTTCTTCTTTGTCACTATTTTTTTCCATATTACTATTACTTGAAGGCGGACTGAAGAATTTGCTTTCGACAACGTTATCATCTAAAACGGTTCTAGGGAATTTGCTCAGTCTCTTAAGGCAGTGTTTGAGGTTTTCAGGCATTTTGCGAATGATCTTTTTTTGTTTTCGAGTATAGGAGATCTTTCTTTGAGTTTAGGTTTGGTTTCGTCTAAATTTGAGTCTTCTATCATGCCTTTGTCTAGTGGGCTTATTTCTTCCTGGGAATCAGCGCTTTGTAGGTTGTGCGTGTCGTTTATTTTCTGTTTTTTTGAGGCTGGCTCCAGGCAATACATGTTGCTTAGAGTTTCTATGGAGAGGCTGAAAATTGGAAATAAAATAACTATTTATTTTTATTTAGAGAATAAAGTCGATTCCTAAGGCTTTTATTTTATTTTCAGTGCTTTTAAAACTTACATTTTTCCAAAGTTATATAACTTCTATTGTTAACATTAAAAAACTTAAAATTATGGAATGAAAAAAAAAGTTTTGACAGCACTAAAACAAAAAGCCTTCAGAATCGGCTATAATCTGTCAGAAACGACTAACAATAAGATTTCTTCGACATCCATCGCAATCTCCCTCAAACGCGCCGTGATTGGCTAGAAATGACATCACATATCATTTTTGGCGAATCACGACGCCTTTGAAGGCTATACGTGGGACGCACTATAAGTTTCCGGAATGAATATGAAAAAATACTATTAAAGGTACAAAATTAATTTGTTGTTTTTCAAAATAATCTCCCTTGGCGTCTATGCACTTTTTCATTCGATCAAACCAGTTTTGAAAACTTTTGTGCCACTCCCCTGTGGTGACCTCTGAAACGTGTTTTTCATACTCCTCGACAGCCTCTTCTGGTGATGAAAATCGTTGACCGCGTAATTGATTCTTAATTTTTGGGAACAGAAAAAAGTCACAAGTGATGAATTTTTATATGGAGCGGGGTCAGGAAGCAAGAACAATATCCTTATTTATTTAGTAACATATTTACTTTATTAAACACTGTCTTCATCTTAATGGTGGACAGGAGCAAGAGAGAGAGAAGTACATACATTTATTTTATATCCGCTTGGCGGCAGCACCGCTCGCGTGTTCATCTCACATGTTGTACAAGGTCGTGTTCATGTGTCTAGCTGTTTATAACTTAACACTCCCTCTCAATTACAAAGATCATGTTTGTTCTATTTAATCATATAAAATTAACAACTTAAATTCAAAACATTATCTTGTAATTGCTACTTAATATTTTACTTGAAATGTTTATAATAGTTTACACTTTAAAAAAATCTTTACTAAGACTACAACATATATATTTTTTAATAATTTTGAATTCAATAAGGTTGTCTCCCTTGTCTCCCCCTCAACATTAATTTACAAATCAAATAAATTCAATGTTGCACATTAAAGAAAAATAATTAAGTTTTTTTTTTAACATCATGCTTTGCTTATGTTTAAATTACAAAATTAATGAACTGAAGTATTATTTATATATTTATGTAGTTATGTTAAAATATCTTAAGTGTATGTAGTTATACAAATGCAGTTCTAGTGTAAGTGTACAGTTAACCAATATTAAGTTTCTTACAAAAATATGTATGCTTGTTCAGACATAGTGATTTAGTTAAGATATCAGCAATATTATTATTAGTTGGTACATATGACAATTTAATCAAGTTATTTTTCACAGAATCCTTAATATAATGGTATTTTATGTCTATATGTTTGGTTCGCTTACTATTTTCATTGTTTTGTATCATGTTTATTGCACTCTGGTTGTCTATGAGAAGGTATGATTCTATGTTAACATTGCAAAATTCCCTTGTTAAACCTTTTATGTAAATTAATTCTGTTACAGATAGAGCTCCTGCAACATATTCTGCTTCTGCAGTTGATAATGCTACGGTTGACTGTTTTTTAGTGAACCATGAAACCAAGTTATTACAGTAAAAAATTGCGCAACCGCTTGTGCTCTTCCTGTCAGTGGTATCACCTGCCCAATCTGCATCTGAATATGCTGTGATGTTCTTTGCTGTATTAGACTTTGTGTATACTAAACCTTTATTAGTAGTGCTCTTGAGATAACGCAAGATCCTCTTACCTGCCTTCCATAATTGACTGGTTGGCTTGTCCAAATATCTGCTCAGGAATGTTACTGCAAATGTGATGTCCGGTCTGCTGATAAGAGAAATGTACAAGAGTGACCCTATAAGTTCTCTGAAAGGAACGTTAATTATTTCTTGTTCTGTATAGCTTGTATTAAAGTTTGCCTCCATAGGTGTAGAAATTGGTCTACAATCTTGCATGTTGAATTTTATTAAAACATTTTTTATCATCTCAGTTTGTTTGATTTCAATAGAATGTGCTTTCCTTGTAATTTGCATTCCCAGATATTCCCTGACTTCTCCAAGATAGTTTGTATTAAATTCCTTCTTCAATAATGATATGATTCCTTGATCCTTTCCCGTTGTCAAAATATCATCCACAAATAATAGTAGCCATGTTTTATCTTTTGTGTATAGGCAACAATCATATCTAGACTGTGTGAATCCTTTCTTTATAATAAATTCGTGAAAACGCTGATTCCAACACTCTCGTAGTCCATATAAAGCTTTTCTCAGTCTAAGTACTTTTCCTTTAGGTATTTCTACTCCTTGTGGACATTTTATATAGACTTCTGTATCCAAGTTTCCATTTAAGAATGCTGTTGGCACATCTAATTGGCTAACATGTAAATCTTCTTGTACTGCATGGCTTAACAGTAACCTTACTGTTGATAGTCTAGCCACTGGTGAATAGCAATTGTATGTATTTTCTTCTTGAAAGCCTTTTGCTACTAGTCTTGCCTTTTTAACATCATTTTGTTTAGTCTTGAATATCCATTTTGTATCAATTGCCTTCTTATCTTTTGGTAAATCTGCCACTTCCCATGTTCCTAATTCTTCATGTGACTTTATTTCCTTTTTGATTGGTTCTTCCCATTCTTCTTTTCTTTTCATTGCATCATTGTAATCTTGTGGATCTCCTGTGTATAAACAGTATGCTGTATAAACTTCATAATCATCTAGCTTCTTTGGCGCATTTACTACCCTTCCTGTTCTTGTCATATTAGGTTGATTAATGTTCTGATTTTCTCTTTCTGTTTCGTCTTCATTGGTTTTATTCTCTTGGATGTTTTCAGTTTCTTGTTCATTCTCCATTTCCTTTTCATAAATTTGTTCTTCTTCTGCTTTCTTTGAGCTTACTTCATTTACTTTAGAATTTTTGATTTCTTCCTCTTCTTCTTCAATGTATTGATAATTATTGTTTCCCTTTGTTGTTCTTGTTTCTTGAAATACATAATCATTCTCATCAAATCTCACATCTCTAGAAGATATCACTTTGTCCTCTTCTGGAACCCATAATCTATATCCTGCTGTAGAATATCCCAACATTCGCGTTTCAATTGCTCTCTTTTCCCATTTATTTCCTTTAGGTAAAACCATTTTCCATGTCTTACTTCCAAATACTCTTAGTTTTGATAGATTCAACTTTCCATGCATAAGTTCTTGCGGTGTTTGAAAATTTATGGATGATGAGGGGCATCTGTTCAGCTGGTATGTAGCGCATGCTACTGCTTCTCCCCATAGATGCTTTGGAAGTTTTGTCTCAATTAATAAAGTCCTTGCTCTGTTGTACAACGTTCGATTCATTCTTTCAGCAACTCCGTTTGACTGCGCTGAGTATGGCTGTGTATACTGGATTAGAATACCTCTGTTCCTACAAAAATTGTCTATTTTATGATTCTTAAACTCTCCACCATTGTCGCATCTGATCTTCTTTACTCTGATTTCCTTCTCTGTTTCCAATTGTCTTATGTAGTCCAATAAATTGTCTGTGGCCTCGCTTTTTTGTTTCAATAGATATACAACGCAGAAGTGTGAAAAATCATCAATTATTACCTGATAATACAACTCACCATTAATTCCGGGTATTGACATTGGTCCTGCCACATCCGTGTGCAAAAGTTCTCCAATCTGATAAGACCTCGGCTTTGGTACTGGGTTAAATGGTAAACGTGTTGACTTACCCATTCGACAGGGACTGCAGGTTCCCTCACTCGCTGGTAGATTCATCATTCTTAAGTAGTTCCCGTTCAGGTGACCTAGACGTCTGTGCCATAAGTCTGAATTACATGCACTATTGCATAAATTATCATTATTAGAGCAAATTTCCATCTCTAAAATAAATAGTTTTCCTGTACTTTTACCTATTAACTTTTTCATGGTTTTGTTATTAAAAATTTCCACATAATTGTTACTGAACCTAACGTTGCAGTTGCTCTCTATAACCTTTTTCACAGATAACAGATTGAATTGCAAATTTTCAACAATTATTGCATCTATAGACACTTCATTACCATTACATCTCAATAATATAGTACCCTTTTTAGTAGCAGTTATACATTCCCCATTGGCCAAGTATATTTTCATTTCCCTATCTAGTTTATTAATACGTGGGACGCACTGTAAGTTTCCGGAATTAATATGAAAAAATACTATTAAAGGTACAAAATTAATTTATTTTTTTTCAAAATAATCTCCCTTGGCGTCTATGCACTTTTTCATTCGATCAAACCAGTTTTGAAAACTTTTGTGCCACTCCCCTGTGGTGACCTCTGAAACGTGTTTTTCATACTCCTCGACAGCCTCTTCTGGTAATGAAAATCGTTGACCGCGTAATTGGTTCTTAATTTTTGGGAACAGAAAAAAGTCACAAGGTGCCAGGTCGGGACTGTATGCAGGATGACTCATGAGTTCTACATTTTTCGTCTTCAAAAAGTCGTTTGTCTGTCTGGCCGTGTGAGAACTAGCATTGTCGTGGTGCAGGATGATACGGCGTTTACGGTTATTTTTACGGAGTTCGTCAATAACTTCCGGCAAACAAATGGTCGTGTACCAGTCACTATTCACGGTACGACGATTCTCTAAAGCAACAGTAGCCACGTGTCCAGTTTTATTAAAAAAAGAAGCAATCATCCGCTTAGATGCACTTTTCACGCGCGCCACTTTGGTTGGTTTCGGCTCATCTTGAAAGACCCATACGCTCGATTGCTGCTTTGTTTTGGGATCGTAGCAATAAATCCATGTTTCGTCACCTGTTACTATGTCCCACACCAAATTTGACGCACCTTCGTTGAATCTGGTAAGCATGGCACTGCACCAAGTGACGCGGTCCGTTTTTTGAGCCTCGGTCAAGTTGTGTGGGATCCACCGCGAGCACAGCTTTCTCACACCCAAATGTTTGTGTAGGATTGATTGTATTTGACTCATGCCTATTTCTAAGGATGCGCGAATTTCATGGTAGGTCACATGCCTGTCTGTTTCAATCATACGGCGCACAGCATCGATGTTTTTGTTGGTCACAGCGGTGGACGGCCGACCATCGCGAGATTCGTCACTGAGATTGATACGACCACGGTTGAATTCTGCAAACCAGCTATAAACAGTCGTCTTGCATGGTGCTTCATTGCCAAAAGCTGTTTCAAGCCGAGCGATGCTCTGTTGAGCTGTCAAATTACACTTAAAATCGTAGAAAATCATACTACGAAAATTTTCCCGAGTTAAATCCATGTTGATGCAGACACACAATTTTTTAAATGGCGCCACAAGGTAAAAACAAAAGACAGTCAGATGAAACAAACTGCATTCTACAGCCAAAGAGTTCTATTTTCAAATGTTGCAATAAATTTTTAAATATTGTTTATGTAAGTGGCCAGTTCCGGAAACTTTTAGTGTTACCTATGTATTACTCATGTATGGTTCAAAACTTTGTTGTATTAAGTGCTCTGTGCAGCCAGAATCAATAACCCATTCTATTATATTTATGTCTATACTATGACAACAATTCTCTTCAATACCTGTTACGAAGCAAAATTTTTCCTCATCATCTTCCTCGACTGCTACTGCTGCTGCTTGATGCCAATTTCCTTGTCCTTGTCCATGACCTCTTCCTCGATATTGTCCTCTGCCTCTATTTCCATACTGACCTCGTACATGTCTATTAAACTGCCCTCGTTCATGAAACTGTCCTTGTGATTGAACTCGTTCTCCCCGTGCTTGTCTAAATATGCTGCGACATTCTCTCGCAAGATGACCTGGTTGTCCACAGTTGAAACAATCTTTATTTTGCAGCGCTGTATAACTGTATGATGTTGTGTGGTTTTGCTCAGTATTCTTGATTTTTAATTCTGCATCTAATAATTTGCTTTTTACATACTCCATTGTTAATATTTCTGTAGATGTCTCCATGGCTGTGATGATGGGTTGATAACATTGGGGCAATGACATAAGGAGATACGTGACTTTGTCAGTTTCTTCCATCTTTGAAATATCTTCAATTTTCCTTACAATTTTATCAAATTCGTAAAAATATTCTTTCAAGTTTTCGTTTTCTTTGCACTTCATCCCAATGAGAGTCTTTCGTAGATAAATGTTTGATAACGTGCTTTTTCTTTCATAAACTTCGCAGAGCTTTTTCATCATATTACTTGCCGTTTCTTCATCTTTTATGTATTCCAGTTGACTGTCCGATACAGATTGAACGATAATATTTCGTGCCTTGGCGTCCATTTTCTTAAATGATTCTTTTTCTTCACAAGTCTTTAAATCAGATTTCGTTAACAATGCTTCGAGGCATTCTTTAAATTCCATATAGCTTTTTATTCGAAACATCCAGCTTAAAAAATTTTCCCCGTCGAAAATGGGCAATGTTCCGTAATTTGCGATATTTGCCGACGACGCCATTTTTGCTTCCTTGTAAAATTTTCCTTGTGATTTTAAGTTTCAATTTTTGGCACTGTTTTACTTTCTAACTTTGATCTGTGCCATCTGGCTTAAACCTGGGCTCATAACCTGATGAATTTTTATATGGAGCGGGGTCAGGAAGCAAGAACAATATCCTTATTTATTTAGTAACATATTTACTTTATTAAACACTGTCTTCATCTTAATGGTGGACAGGAGCAAGAGAGAGAGAAGTACTGATGAAATGACACGATACTTTTGAGATTACAGACCATTTAATAAAGATAAAATAAAAAGTGTACAGAGCTTGCATGTATGGAACACTTCAAAGGAGAAAGAGAGAGATATCGCCTTGAGTAGCTGAGAGCTAAGTTTTACGTCTTTGGTTTTGCTATAGGTATTCAAACAGGCGTATTAACATTTTGCGTCCTAAATATTAATTTCAACACCCTCCTCTGGACGCAAACCCATTGCCTTGGTAAAGTTTTGGAGCTTCGATCGGTGAAGTCCCTTTGTTAGAGCGTCAGCCACCATGTCATGTGTGTTCTTGTAGCGAACGGAGACTTGGTTATTTGAGATCCTCTCCCTCACAAAATGGTAGCGGACATCTATGTGTTTACTTCGAGCGTGATAGATGTCGTTACCTGAAATGCTAATAGCACTCTGATTATCACAGTACATTTTAATTGGTGTACCTGACAGAGAAGGCCAGAAGTCTTCTTCCATTTGCTTAAGCCAGATAGCCTCTTGTATAGCTGTGGCCAATGACATATACTCTGCTTCGGTGCTTGACAAAGCTATTGTAGGCTGCCTTTTAGTACACCAACTAATGGCAGCTTCCTGAAACATAAATATGTATCCAGAACATGATCTTCTGTCTTCAGTGTCTGTTGCCCAATCAGCATCGCAATAACCCTCTATATTGTTACTGTTTTTCTTGAATGTAAGTTTTGTGTTTTGCGTGGCTTTCAAGTACCTCAGTATTCTTTTTGCCGCTGTCCAGTGCTGAGATGTGGGCTTGTTGTTATATCTACTGAGCTGGTTTACAATATAAGCTATATCAGGTCTCGTTCCCTGTGATAAATATAACAGGCAACCTATTAATTCTTGATAGGGAATGTTTTTCATGATTTCTTCATCATGTTCAGCTTTTTTTAATTGCAAGTTTGCTTCGCATGGCGTATACACAGGATTGCAATCGCTCATATTGAAACGTGTTAATATTTTTTTAATATACAATGACTGATCTAGTGAAATTTCATTCTTGGTCGGGTTGTGTATAATTTTAAATCCAATACAACATTTAGCTTCACCCAAATCTTTCATATGAAACTTTTCATTTAATTTCTTCTTTATCATCAAGGCAGTTTCTTCTTTATTAAAATAATATAAAATGTCATCAACATACACTGTTAAAAACAAGATGTCTTTTTCATCAACTATACGGTAGTATATGCATGGGTCTACTTTTGATCGTGACATTCCAATTTCTAGTAGAGTTTTATTTAATTTTTTATTCCATTGCCTGCTTGCCTGTTTCAGGCCGTAAATAGACTTTTTGAGAAGACAAACTTTGTCTCCGTCTTCAAAATATGGTGGTTGTGTCATATAGATACTCTCTTCAACATCACCTTGTAAAAAAGCAGTCACTGCGTCCATCTGGTGAACTTTCAAGTTATATTTCACAGACAAACCAAACATGTATCTAATGGAACTGTAGCGAACCACTGGAGCATAAATTTCATGGTAGTCTATACCTTCTTTTTGTTGATAGCCTTTCACAACAAGTCGAGCCTTATACCTTGTTATATCACCATTTTCATCGGTTTTAGTTTTAAAAACCCATTTACAAGGGATAACATTTATACTTTTCGGTTTCTCAACCAATGTCCAGGTGGTATTTTGTAGCAAGGCTTGATGTTCTTCTTTCATAGCTTCTATCCACTTGTCTGCCTTACTACATTGGAGTGCTTCAGATAGGCTTTGCGGATCTTTGTCTAAGATGCTCATAGCAGACTCACCACTCATACACATGAAAGATACATTGTTATCTTCATCTCGATAATCAGCAAGTGGAGTAGGTTCATAAACCTCATCACGTCTTCTGTGTCGTAAAGACATACAGGATTTTGGAAATTCAGAGCTTTTATCGGATAGGCATGAGTTTTCTGGTATGTAAGTTTCATCATTGGGGTCAGAGTAGCATGATGTTGATGATACTGGCGATGCATCATTTTGTAATATTGAACTCTCCTCTTCTACTCTATAACCATGATCATCACCCATAGCACTGTTTTCTTCTTCACTCTGGACTTCTTTATCCTCATCTTCAAACAAAGGTAAGTTATACATTTTAGACAATGGTAAGAGTCTTTCTTCTCTGTTATAATTTTTTTCTTCAATTTTCCTTCCTTCATGTTTATTTTCTTCCATTTTACTTACATTGACTTGATTTTCTTTCTCTATGTTACTAATTATATTTTGTTTTTCAGGAGCTGAGTTATTACCATCACTGACCAAATTTCTTTTTACGGTGGCCTCGAGGAATACAACATCTCTACTTGTTATAGCTTGTTTATTTTTAGGGTCTATAAATCGGTAGCCCTTCACACAATCACTGTATCCGACAAATATTACCTCATGTGATTTTGCATCTAATTTTCGGCGGCGTTCTTTCGGTATGTGCACCATAGCTCTGCACCCAAAAACCCTTATATGGCTTAAACTCGGTTTCTTGCCAGTCCACACTTGTTCAGGAGTGATGTAGGAGAGGGCTCTCGTCGGCGAGCGGTTGATGATGTGCGCTGCCGTGACCACTGCTTCACCCCAGTAACTGTTCTGTAATTGAGCATTTAAAACCATACATTTGGACCGTTCAATAAGCGTCCTGTTCATACGTTCACTAAGCCCGTTCTGCTCCGGTGTGTACGTATTACTGGTCTGGTGCAATATGCCAAATTTCCTGAGATAACTGTCAAAATTGTTGTTTACATATTCTTTGCCATTGTCAGTCCTCAACTTTTTAATTTTTCTACTTAATTCATTCTCAACTCTATTTTTAAATTCAATGAATTTTTCCAGTACCTCGGCTTTACTTTTAATCGGATAGACAAATACCTTACGTGAAAAATCATCTATGAAAGTGACAAAATACCTGGCACCTCCAAGTGATGCAGCTTGCATCGGTCCACATACATCGGAGTGGATGACTTCTAGCAAATCAGTTGCCCGGGAGCCTTCACTTGGAAATGGCTGTCTAGTCTGCTTTCCTTCAATACAACTAATACAGGTTATATTTTCTTTACACGGAGATAATTTTACACCTGTAGTACAGGTTGGAATTTTGTCCATATCAGCAAAGTTTAAGTGGCCCATTCGTAGGTGCCACAAGTAGGTATCATTTTCAGTAACGGCGGGCATAGCATGGGCTTCATCATGAACCACATTCATCTTGTACATATCATTTATCAGGTTGGCATGCGCTACTTTTTGGCCTTTTTGGTTCAAAATTTTACATCCATTTTCATTAAATTCAACTTTACAGCCCGTTTTAATCATTTTACTCACTGATATTAAGTTTGTTGATAATTCTGGTACATAAATAACATTTCTTACCTGTATTTTACAGATACAGCCCTGTGTGTCCGGTACTCTGATAGTTATGTTGCCACAACTTTCCACACGGAGCACTTTGTTATCAGCGATTCGAATACTTTTTACTGGTGGTGCCATTTCATTCTCGAGCCACTCCTTGTGCATCGTCATATGCATCGATGCACCGGAATCGACGTACCAGTTCAGCGAGTCATTGAGTGTGGTGGCTGAAAAAGCAGCAATAAAACCGTTATCTTTGTTACTTGTTTTATTTTTCTTATGCCAACAATTTTTACTTATATGACCGAATTTATTACAATTAAAGCATCTCGGCCCCTTTGATTTATTTTGCTGTTGAACATTGCTTTTCGGTTGATGTTTATAGTTTGAGTAAAATGCGCTTGTTTCTGGTGACTTTACTTCCTGTAACAATTTAGTCTTAATGGAATCTGCACATATCTTTACTCCGGAACTTTCAATAGCCATGATCATGGGCTTGTATACATCCGGCAAACCCGCCAGCATCAGTGTTCCAAGCCATTCATCGTCCACCTTGAAACCTATGTTTCTTAACCGATGTGCGGACGACATAATTTTGCTTACATAGTCTTCAATGTTTGTACTAGTTTCTAAAGTCGTGTTTATTAAGTCTTTCAGTAGGCCAACTTTACGAGTCAAGCCTGAATCTTCAAAAGCACGCGTCAAGTTGTCCCAAACCTCTTTTGCAGTTTCGGCCTCGTTTATATGCACATAAAGTGTAGGATCAATTAATAAAATTAATTTCGACTTAGCTTTTATGTCCTTTTTTTCATCAGGAACCTCGCCAGGGCTGATATCTATACATTTCCATAGTTCTACCAGCTGCAAATAAGCCTTCATTGCAAACTTCCACGTTGCATAATTTTCTCGACCGCATAACTTTTGAATATGCATGGCTCCATTGCCATTATCAGTCGACATTTCGGTTAATCTTGCCTGAAATATGCTGAAAGGCTGAAATAAAAACCTACTCGGTGCCGAAAATCTGTGCGGTCAAGTCTGGCCGCATGCAATTTTTAGGTTAGAAATTTTCTTTTCACTGCTATTTTTTCAAAAACTGTCTTTTTCTTTGAACTTTCACTTTCCAGGTATGAGACGGCCCATAACCTGATGAAATGACACGATACTTTTGAGATTACAGACCATTTAATAAAGATAAAATAAAAAGTGTACAGAGCTTGCATGTATGGAACACTTCAAAGGAGAAAGAGAGAGATATCGCCTTGAGTAGCTGAGAGCTAAGTTTTACGTCTTTGGTTTTGCTATAGGTATTCAAACAGGCGTATTAACATTTTGCGTCCTAAATATTAATTTCAACAAGTACATACATTTATTTTATATCCGCTTGGCGGCAGCACCGCTCGCGTGTTCATCTCACATGTTGTACAAGGTCGTGTTCATGTGTCTAGCTGTTTATAACTTAACAACAAGGTGCCAGGTCGGGACTGTATGCAGGATGACTCATGAGTTCTACATTTTTCGTCTTCAAAAAGTCGTTTGTCTGTCTGGCCGTGTGAGAACTAGCATTGTCGTGGTGCAGGATGATACGGCGTTTACGGTTATTTTTACGGAGTCCGTCAATAACTTCCGGCAAACAAATGGTCGTGTACCAGTCACTATTCACGGTACGACGATTCTCTAAAGCAACAGTAGCCACGTGTCCAGTTTTATTAAAAAAAGAAGCAATCATCCGCTTAGATGCACTTTTCACGCGCGCCACTTTGGTTAGTTTCGGCTCATCTTGAAAGACCCATATGCTCGATTGCTGCTTTGTTTTGGGATCGTAGCAATAAATCCATGTTTCGTCACCTGTTACTATGTCCCACACCAAATTTGACGCACCTTCGTTGAATCTGGTAAGCATGGCACTGCACCAAGTGACGCGGTCCGTTTTTTGAGCCTCGGTCAAGTTGTGTGGGATCCACCGCGAGCACAGCTTTCTCACACCCAAATGTTTGTGTAGGATTGATTGTATTTGACTCATGCCTATTTCTAAGGATGCGCGAATTTCATGGTAGGTCACATGCCTGTCTGTTTCAATCATACGGCGCACAGCATCGATGTTTTTGTTGGTCACAGCGGTGGACGGCCGACCATCGCGAGATTCGTCACTGAGATTGATACGACCACGCTTGAATTCTGCAAACCAGCTATAAACAGTCGTCTTGCATGGTGCTTCATTGGCAAAAGCTGTTTCAAGCCGAGCGATGCTCTGTTGAGCTGTCAAATTACACTTAAAATCGTAGAAAATCATACTACGAAAATTTTCCCGAGTTAAATCCATGTTGATGCAGACACACATTTTTTTAAATGGCGCCACAAGGTAAAAACAAAAGACAGTCAGATGAAACAAACTGCATTCTACAGCCAAAGAGTTCTATTTTCAAATGTTGCAATAAATTTTTAAATATTGTTTATGTAAGTGGCCAGTTCCGGAAACTTTTAGTGTTACCTATGTAGCGATTAATATTGAAGTTAGACAATAAGAGGGCAGCTTCGCCAAACCAACGAAATATTTTCACGACCTGAATTTAAGAGGGGTGTCAGAGGTGTTCCCAAGTGTGATCTGAGAAATGTAAGTCAGGCAGAGTCCACACTTGGTACGCCCGCTTCTCGCCGACGACTATTACGTCCCAAACGAGCAGAAATGGACCTTCCGAAGCAAGCACACTGAACACAAATTAATATAATGTGCACTGCAGGAATTAAATCCACGACCCGTGGGTTAGCAGGCGAGCCACTCGGCCAAAAAGGCGGTCTCAAGACAAGAAATAGTACAAAATATCTTGTGATCTAATAGTTCGACCGTCTCACTCACAAACCTGTACAACCCCTCGAGGATTCATGTCGTGGCGATGTACCATCACCAAGGCCTATCCAGTTTCAAAACCTTAAGCAGCATGTGGCCATCTCACTCAGATGGCTCCGTCTTTTAGTTTATTTACCAATTTTTTTATGCACAAATCGTTAATACATGATCAAATTAGGAAATGAATAAGAATTTACAACTAAATTATCCATATTACATAGTTATAAAATCAAAATAAGTTTCAGATTAATCTCCTACAATTCAAACGGCTGCCATTTTAGTGCGCATCAAGTGACGTCACATGATACTGCTCTTGCTTGCGGTGTATGGCGAGTGGCCGGTTTATTTGATTATTTTTGATTAAAACAACCTATTACAAAATATTTGAGGGTTTTATTTTATATTTATTAATTTTGAACTTAATATTTTATGATGAAATGTTCTCACTTTGTCACAAAAGGCAGTTAGCCAATGGTGACGCGTTTTGCGTTTGCGTTTCATTTCATCAAAATGTTGTATTTTTTTAAATGGAATAATTATAAAACTATAAAATAAAATAGTTTCCTATGGTCATCATTAAATTCTACTAAGTAAATAGAATACAAAAAACGCAATATATTACTTATTTAAACGACACGCATATTCTCTATTAGAGTTTATGAGAGACACTTTTCATGGCGTTTTTGGGTCCATCAGAGTCCATCGGTCACTTTAGTCAGAAAGTAGATAAACACTAGCAAGGTGGGGTCTCGCGGAAGTTGCCGCGAACCAGGCGGGAACCTTGCTGACTGTACGTATAGAGAAAAGAAGAGAAGATCACCTCTCATCCTGTGTCTCGGGCACGTATTTGCTGACAAGGTTCACCACCTTCTTCCTGGCCCTCGTCGCGGGGATCGCTATTATCGGCTCCGGCTTCTTTATCTAAAACGATAATGCAATGCATTATAAACATCAATACATATTTTATAGCTAAATACATCGTTTTGGATACTCTAAATATTATTAGGGTGATTTTACTACTAAAAGATTCGTGGATTCATACTGATATTGAAACGGCTACTGACGATTTTATAGTGTACTATTTAATATTTTTTTGTAATGTAAATATTTTTGTATGGGTTTTTTGTCTGAAATAAATGACTTTATTATTTATTATTATTATTATTATTATTATTATTATAGTCAGATTTCGCCCGACTGTACGAATACAGTGAAACTAGTCAAGCGAAATCTGACTATAAAATCGTTTCAATATCAGTATTATTAGGGTGCATTACTAACTAGAAAACATCAATTAGAAATAAAAGTAAGAATTAATTAACATATTGTCGGCGCGTATACCCATACCAAATTACAGCTTTCATTTCAAATTTTTAATGAAAATACTAAAGGCGCTTTTCTACACGGTAATAAAGTTGAATTTATAATGAATTCGAGCCGTCATCGTTACATGTTATTAAGTACGTTTGACCATTCTTACTACATGGACGGAATATATACTCTATTTCTAGTGCAGCTGGAAAATCGGTCATTGACCTTTGCGCATTTTGTACTGGACCCCGTACCACGAAACGCAGTAATTTGCGTTAAGCGATAAAGATTGTATGGCGAGATGGAGAGCGATACGTATCGTTTTCTTCTAACGCGTGCAGTTTTTCCATCTGCCCTAGCAACAGACGTTAAAATATAAAAGTTACCCATGTATTCGTTACAGTACAAAAATTTACTTCAGCACATCACAACTTCATTGCTTGCACTCTGCTACATAGACGGAACCTGTCGATAATATACTCGTAAGTAGAACTTGAAATACCGTTATTTTTAAACAAATACAGAAAATTAACGTTATATACCGCTTTGATATCAGTAGTATATCGTTTTGATACATCATGACGTTATTATTAACGAAATTAATCAATAAAAACGCTATGAAACACACTAAAGCCGATTTTGAAGGCGTTAGTTTTAGTTTGACATACATAAAATTAAACTTAAGTATGGTTAAAACGAAGAGCCAGTTTCAAGTCACCATTTTATAAACGTTAAACTAAAATTTTAGTTTGACAGCAATAATTTACTCAACTTAGTGATTTTAACTTGTTTTTGGTAATTTCAAGGCACATTTTAGAGCAGTCGTTTGATTGAATTTAAAAAATTTAGTTTGATTTAGGAGCATTAAAAGACTTGCTAATTTTAGTTTGCGTGCCCTTCAGAATAGCAAAATATAGTGCTGTCGCTTAAAATTACGTTTATAAGTAAGTTTCTTAGCTTAAAATTAAAACCTTCAAAATCGGCTTTATTACACGGGTATTTTTTATAAGCTGCTTGTAAGTTTATAAGTTATGCAGGGTGCCTAGCATAGTAGACCATATCGAGCTGACAGCTCGATATACCACTGTCTGTCCCTCTTAAGAGCACTGTATCGAGCTCGATATGGTCCTAGATGTTAGAAGCGGTAATATATGGTGTTTCTCTCCTAAGCATCCAATCATTAAGCTCATTGCAAAATGTTACTGTCAACGCCTACATAGTGCAGAAGGTGAGACTAGAATTGCGATTGTGTGCGTGCGACCATTGACATTGTGGAAAACAACTCTTATAGCAGTACAGGCAAGGTCTGTTTTCAAAAAATTATGGTTTGACTTTTATCTTATTCTTCTTTTGTTACGGTGTATACTTTGTTTGCATGATTTTTCAAAAATATACCTTGCCTGCACTGCTATAAGAGTTGTTTTACACAATGTCAATGGTGTGCACGCACACAATCGCAATTCTCCAGTCTCACCTTCTGCGTTGTACCTACCAAATAGGCAAGTTATGCTAACATGTGGATAGCTCCGTTGGTAGAGCAACTACCCGGTAAACGAGAGGTTCAAGATTTGAGTCCCGGTATACTCACATCCAGATTTACTTTTTTTCTGCGTATCATTACCGCAATGATACACTGACTGCTATTTTTTAAATATACGGCAAGTATTGTAAGTTAGTATAGAGGTAAACAATTTATTTTTGAATGCAAGTGCTCGTAAGGACCTATTTTATATGCTTCGAAACTATTGTCAAAGTCAACTTCACCATACTAGTATTTTATTTTTATTCTTTTTTTATTTATTGAAAGTGTTGCCATTATTTACTTGTGTACCATAGACAGACTTGACAGAAATGAGCTACAAACACATCAAACTGAAAGCAGCTTATTTCCGTCAAGTTGGCAACTTGCGAGCAAAGAAAAAGAATGCCCGCCTAAAGTTCATTTGGAGTAAGTATTTATTGATTGTGTTTCTTTACTTACTTTTCATTTATTTACTCACACTATGGATTGAGAAACGTACTATGCTACACGTGGGTAAGGGCAATAATTTACTCGTATTGTTTAAAACACTTGCTTATCGCTCGTGTTTCAAATCTCCTTCGTAAGCTATTGCCTCCTTACCGCAATTATAGCATAAAGTACTATTATTTGCGCAGTAACGTTTCTTTGGGACAGTTGTTCAGTATGATCTGTAGAGTACGTGATCTCATTAAAAGATTGCAGTATATACATATGTAAAGACTATACCAAAATACCCTATATCACAGTACCCGAAACTATAAACAAATACCATACCTTCTTCATCCAGTAAATGCACTTTAAAATCCTCACTCCACATACTGGGATGAGGCGCCACACCACTGTCCTTCCAGCTGTCCGACTTTATAATGTTATTCTGAAAGTTCATAAAAAAAAATATTTAGCGTTTGAGTTAAGGCGAGGAATTGATAAACTTTTAATTTCAAATCGGCGCCTTAGGGGAGTGGAGTGGGGGGGGGGACTTACTCCTTACAAATATGCGCTCACGAACTAGCTTATGCCGTAAGGTCGTATGCGGCAAAACAGTATTTTTTATTTAAAATTACAACTACTAATAATTTAATAAATCCAATCGGCCATGTTGAAGTGTATTTGTAGACTAATTTAAATAAAAAACTTAGAGGCTTCATTCGCTCCCGTTTGTCAGTAAAACAGAAATCTCTTTCTTTTAAGAGGCTTTCTAAAAAAAATTATCTGCTATTAAAATTAATCAATCAACTAAATCTTCGGGCAAAATGATGTCAATGAAATATTTAATCTAGTATATAAATTGGTAATTACATATGTTGTTTTATTGCTGACAAAAATGGAGATACATGTCGCCAAAATTCCCAATGCGTCGCCTTAAAGTGACTATGCCCTCATGATCTATCCCTTTTGTTATAGCGGAATGTGTGCATGTATGTTCCGTTTTAACTCGAGAACCACTCAAAGTTTTTTGGATGCGGGTTTTTTACTATTATAATGGGACTAAAGTAACAGAAATTCTCATTTTTCCGAATATGATGCACCCAAAACTTTGTTTTTTGACGATTTGGAATATTTAAAGTTTGTAGGTAAAGGAAAAGCAGCTTCATCTTCGTCGGTCGACGTCATTGTCTCGAGTGACTTTGTATCTCATGATGTATATCGTAATGTCGCTCTGGTGGGTCCAACGCGTGTCATGTCAGAGTCATGCTACATGCGTAAGAATTTTATTGAACAAGTCCTTTTGTATTGAATGAACTTTTATTGTCACTACTTCCCACTTCACTAAAACTCAGTCACCAATTTAGAATGTTATTCTGGTAGTAAGAATCATTATATTTATATTCACCATTATTAAGTAATGACGCCAATCCCCATGTTTCAAAACACGTAGTTTTCTATCTTTTTTTTTATTTACGTAATATGACTTACATGCTAGTTAGCATTTTCTGAGCCATCCACGAAAACTCGCAGAGTTTATCTGTGGTGGCGAGGCGTTCAATAGGTTTTTTATATGACGTGTATTTCTAATATAAGTATTCTATCTTACTTCTAATTAAATGTGGAAGGGATAACGTAGGTAGTATAATTTGAATGTCTTTATTTATAATTAGACATCGGATTATATGCACTAACAAAATGCCAAAATATGCACTAAAAAAGGCCGAAATATGCACTAAAAACGACTAATATGCCTAAAATATGCACAATACAAAATCAAAAACCTTTATTAATTTTATATATTTTAATCAAAGATTATACAAAAACAGCGAAATTCTCTTAAAATTAAGAATAGTTTTTGTGGCAATATACAATTAAGCATTTTTCCAAATTTTCGAGCGCAAATTTGTGACGTTTGTCACCCAGTATCAATTTGTACGCCGAGAACGACCTCTCCACATCAACTGATGTCATTGGACAATATTTAAAATTTGGCGCCATTTCTGGAGTAACCTGTTCAGGCAGGGCACGACCTGTGCCGTTGATGTAGGCATTAATGTTCTTCAGGTCTTGAAGACTTGGGTTTTTGCGCAAAACATCGTTCAACTTTGTGCGAACCTTTTCTGCTATTGAGTTAGGAAGGGAGTTGGCGAGTTCTATCATTGTTTCCAGTATTTCTATTGATTTAAATAGAGGAAGGTTTTTTTTTCCAATTTTTCTATGGCATCTGGTAGCTTGTGGAAATGTTCTTGTTGAGATGAGGGCGATATTCTGTTTAATGGATGCGTTTACACGTCATTGTCACATATGCCTCCCGCTCCCGCTACTTAACGAAATATGCACGATTGGGGAAAAAGGCTAAAATATGCACTAACGCCGTAATTAGAGAGTTTTATGCATCTGCATATGCAAACATGCAAATGCATATAATCCGATGTATATTTATAATATATATATGCAGATAGCGCGCGAGTTCATGTCCATCGGGGCCAGAGGCGACGCGCGGGGGCAGCTCGCCCCACCTTCCCCCACCCCGCCGCATTAGTCTGCAGTCGAGTGTTGTCCTCGATGGTTGTGACGCGGGTTTATCGATACCGAAAATTAGTTGCTATTGAAAAGACGGACTAATAGAAAATACGATCGACAAATTCGTAATTGAAATCAGCGATGGCGAAGATATTGATTCCGACTCTGCTCTGTCGGTTGTCTTTGCATCTGCATTTTTTTTTCTTTATTAGCAATAAACAAGTAAGTACTTATCATATTTATTTTATTTGATCATTTGCAAAATTACAACACAAGTTACAATAAACCAAATTGACAGCTGTTGACAAAATCGGTAGTAATTATCGACATGACCATAATTGATAGGTCACAGCACTATCGCATTCCTCAGGATGGACATGAACTTGCGCGCTATCTGCATAGTAGGTTTGGTTATTTATAAAGTGCAACTTGATTTTGTTTCTAAATTTGTTTACAAATATTATAAAATACTTTCTTTGTCATTAAACCAATGGTCTACTATCGAACGTTATTTATAATTAACAAAGTTGTTTACTTTGTATAACGCATATTTTTGTATCCGCCATGTGCTCGTAGATTTTGTATAAAAGGGCGAGCGGCACGTTCTACTGTTTCGTGCGTTCAATATTTCCACGGAATTGTGAGAAACCCGATGCAAACAATTTCATTTCTTCATATCCACATTGTATTTTTATAAAAAAAAAAATATTTATTTTACATTTTATGTTTCTCATTTGTGTTCAACTTTTTTTTAATCGCTATAATTTTCCGGTAATTGGCCAGTTATAGCCTATAGTCGTGATTTTTTTCATTTTTGTCGGTCCACTAGTTCCGGAAATAACCGGGGGTGGACATGCATTTTTTGTGGTTTTTCAAAGATTTCTCGAAATCGGTGCCAGTAAATATAGTAAAAATATATATTTTTATAATTAAATTTTTAATATCTACAATTTGATACCCATATTGTATTTTTTTTTATTTTACATTTATTTTTGTTTCTCATTTGTGTTCAACTTTTTTTTAATCGCTACAATTTTCCGGTAATTGGCCAGTTATAGCCTATAGTCGTGATTTTTTTCATTTTTGTCGGTCCACTAGTTCCGGAAATAACCGGGGGTGGACATGCATTTTTTGTGGTTTTTCAAAGATTTCTCGAAATCGGTGCCAGTAAATATAGTAAAAATATATATTTTTATAATTAAATTTTTAATATCTACAATTTGATAGCCATATTGTATTTTTTTTTTTATTTTACATTTATTTTTGTTTCCATTTGTATTCAACTTTTTTTTAATCGCTATAATTTTCCTGTAATTGGCCAGTTATGGCCTAAAGTCGTGATTTTTTTTTATTTTTGTCGGTCCACTAGTTTCGGAACTACATAACGGGGGAACCCACATTGTATTTTTTTTTTATTTATTTTACATTTATTTATATATTTCTCATATGTGTTCATGAATTTTTTAATCGCTATAGTTTTTCTGTAATTGGTCAGTTATGGCCTATAACCGTGATTTTTTTAATTTTTTCGGTTCGCCAGTTTCGGAAATAAGGGGGGAGACATGCATTTTTTTGTGGTTTTTCAAAGATTTCTCGAAATTGCAATGAAAATGCTGTAAACCGTCCGTTTTAATATTATATTATAGAAGCATACTAAAATAATACTTTACATTAATTTGAACACAATAGAGACTTACAGCTGTGACGTTCCTTCGATCCGGATGCCAGTCATCCATTTCCTTCAAAGAGAACGGGTCCAAGTTGCCGAGCGCCAGTTGGAACGCTGTATCAGGGTCTAACACATCGCCTGCGTTCACGCAGAGGGCAGTTTCTACGTCTGAAATTTGTAAGGTTACTTTCGTTTATATAGCTTAAGTCATACTGGAGACTCGGTAAGTGGTCAGGACCAAGGTTAATGACTATTTCTGTGAAACACGCAAAGTAAAATTTTAGACTTCCTTGAGTAGAGGTTGATCTTGAACAAGTATAGGGGCACTAACTAGATTTAATTGGGATGAATGTAGGTTATACGGATATGATATCCCATCCCACTAATATTATAAATGCGAAAGTTTGGATGTATGGATGGATGGATGGATGTTTGTTACTCTTTCACGCCGTAACTACTGAACCGATTGGGCTGAAATTTTACATGAATGTAGTTCTAGACTTGGAATAGGACAAAAACTACTTTTTATCCCATAAATCAGTTCCCATGGGATGAAAATGAGCTTTTAAATTTTTATAGAAAAGTGATGTTTCACCCTTTCACGCCATGCTTACGAAACCGATTAGGCTGAAATTTTGCATAAATGTAGTTCTAGACTTTGAATAGGACAAAAACTACTTTTTCCCTTTGTTCCCATGGAAAAACTATAAAAGAGACACAAAATGGGAAACAAAGGCGTATAACACACACATTTCACCAGCTGTGTTTACTGTAGGTAACAGTCCGAATAATATTGACTGATTTTATAGGAGTACACAAAAACTAATACACCGCGGGTGAAACCGCGGGCAAAAGCTAGTCATTCATAATTCATAGGTTTTGGGTATCGTTCGGTCACGTGTTGTTGTTGCGTCGGCGCCTATGGCGTTCCTATCACCGCTGAGTCGGCCAATCACTGTGTCTGGCACCGATATCGAATGACAATTTGTTAGAATTTCCTGGTACGGCTTCTCGACGTCATGCTGGAACACGACGAGTCGCTTGGCACAATCAAAACAGCTTACGTAAATTAAATGATTATATGTAGAGATTTATTTTAACGTACCTTCGTCGTCAGGTTCCGTCAGTCTGACCATCCGTCTGTCAATGGGATCATACACGTACTGGTGTTTGAATGTCGCCTCCGCCTTCAGGAAGTTCTCTCTGTACTCGTCCGTCACTGTGAGGTTGGCTTTGTTGAAGAAACTTGGCAGCTTCTTTAGAGCCTGTAATATTAATGATTAACCCTTTTTATTGTAACGGCCTTACATTGTAGAGATGCGCAGATTAAATCTTTTTGTTCAGAAGATTTTAATCACTCTTATAAATCTTTAAATCCGAAACAACTTAGTGATTGAAAACTAAAATCGAGTCATTGCATCAATACATCTCGCTCTTCTTTTAATTGAAGCATAAGATTTGAAGTAAAACGTAGTAACAAGGTGATTGCAAAACAAAGCAGAATAATCAGATTTTTCTTAATAATTTTCTTAATTAGTTTAATTTGTATACTTCGGCAAAGAAAAGAAGACAGAAGAAATGGTTCCCTCTGCGGGGAACAATTAATCTAATGTAAATTCAACCGATCATTGCCGTACGCATGCGCCAACTTTTTAATCATTGTGGTCATTGTGCCTCTTTTTGATTCATCTAATACTGCAAAAGTCGTCTCTACCTACATCTTGTGACGCTTCCATAAATCTTAAATGAACCGTAGCGTCTATGATTTAGAGATGTATTTGGAAAACTTATGATCTACTGATTGAATCACTCTTTTTGAAGGATTTACATCTTTTTTACTAATCACTCCTGAGTTACACATGTCTGTTACATTGGACAGCAAAAACTATGTAATATCCCAAAAAATACAGTTAATTGGGAACATTTGCTATAAACAATAAACGAATTGAAAAAAATATGTTAATATAACTTTTTTTTCATTTCTGGTTCGAGATTGGCTCGAAAACTTACATTAGCAAAATTGGAGTCCTGTGTAGCCGTAACAAACTGCCTAGCTTTAACCAGCCCAATGCCTGGCAAAGAGGCTAGATAGTCACAACCGGACATAATGCACATTTGTCTGAACTTGTCGAAGGTGTACCTCTCTATTGGGCATTTCATTGCGAGAGGGAGTTTAACTGTCTCTACTAGTGTGCCGGTACCGTCCAAGTCCATTTTGAATAGAACCTGGAACCAGATTTAAGATTTACTTACGCAAGGTGTTAAAATTTTTATGTGATATTCTATTTGGCACTACAGATAGAATTCGAGTTTCTGTAAAAAAAAATGGTAGCAGCAGCAACATGACTCAAAAACTAGAAGATAAATTGAGCTGAAAACATGTGGAATCATGAAATAGGTTTATACGGAAAAGCTTTGGATCCCAGGACAAAATGAAAAATTGTTCATAGCATCACCAATCACTCGATAGTGATTCAAAAATTTGACGTTTTAATTACAATTGGCCTATTCTTGTTTTCACCAATATTTACGATTCAAAAACCATTAAAAACCAAGCCAAAAAAAGCGATGACGTTAACCCTTTACCGCATGGATTTTTTGATTTTGTTCAAATTAATTTAGGTGATTCCAGGGCTTGATAGGTACTCCGGAAAAATATTATTTTATTTTTAGGATTATTGTAATTTGCAATATTCAACTCCAAAGTCAATGTCTCAAATATGATACGTCATGCAGTTAGGTATACATACCATATATGATACTAAATGCAGTAAGGGTATGTGTTTTAAATTATATATCTATTTATATTTTATCCTGATGAAATGAAACAAATTAAAATACAATGAAAGTGTTTAATTCAATTTCATTATAAATGGAAGGTTTGCTCTCATCATCACTATCAAGTGGAATGGAACGCCCGGTAAAGCGTCGACACTGTCGAGTCGCTAAAAAAAAATTACATATATAAACAATATTAGAAATATTATAATCTTAACGCATGTAGTATCGCATTGTACAATTACCATACATGTATAAACTATCATATTTAAAGTAAGAAGATTCAACAAAAAAATATGAAAAAATAAATTAGAGTTACTCTTAATGCATGTAGTATCACATTCGAAAATCACCCTGCCTGCATGTAGTATCATATTTGAATTAAAAAAAAAAAATGAAAAAATAAATTAGAGTTACTCTTAATGCATGTAGTATCACATTCGAAAATCACCCTGCCTGCATGTAGTATCATGTTTGAATTTAGAAAATTACCCTAACTGCATGAAGGATCATATCAGATACAAACTTTGGGATAAGCAATTATAAAGCAGTAACTGATAAAACTTACGCCTTTTTCCGTAGAACTTAGCAGGATCCATAGTTTTTTCACGCAAAACAAAGAAATAATTGTATGCGGAGAAAATATTGTGAAAATCAACGTTTCAAATCTCCAATAAACACTAACTGGCAGAAATGACGGCTTCTAAAGTTTGGTGACAGATATAACAAATCATGGACAAGTAAAAACTCAATTTGTTTTTTTTTGTGTTTGGATATTAGTCAAGTGTACAATTCTACCATATGCACGTCCTATTGACCGCTCATTTTTTGTTAATCTGTATAAAACCTTAGTGTATCATATATGATACGGTATGCGGTAAAGGGTTAATTTGATCTTCAGTGACACATTTCCATTTTTTTTGAACGCATCCTAAGACTATTTTTTATATGTTATATACCATACACACAGTCTGTTGATTCAATTTGACATTCCTTATTAACACACTCGCTCGCCTCGCTCCTCGTCTCGCCCCTCACGCGAATGTGTAAGTGAGCAGTATCAAATTAAAACGGAAATTGTGTGTATGGGGTCGTCCATTAATCACGTGATGTTTTTTAGCAACTTTTTAACCCCCCCTCCCTCGTGGTGAGGTGTTAGACACTCCCCCCTATCCAAAATCACGTGTATTGTTTATTATTGTCGATTCGGTGTAACACGACTTAAGTTATTTGACAGGACTAACCTTATTTTAACCGTCCTTAACGAAAAAATAAATACACGTGATATCTCATAAGACCTTGTGATATTCCCCCCCCCCCCCCCTCCCTCACGTGTAACGGCCGAACCCTATAATTGTATCGTGAGTGAAGGAAGTCAGTGATACCTTCGTACACCCAAACAGTATCAAATCGGAGTCTTCAGTAATGACCAGGTGCGCTACATTCCGTATGTTCAAGTAAGCCAGCTGAGCGTCCGCCTCGTACGGCGCGACGATGCAGTCCACGTTCCGCCGCCTGCATTCCTTGATCAAGTCCAGCGCCATCTTGTGCGTGATGTCGACACTGCGACGCATGTACGAGCGCGCTTCCTCTGTCTGGGACACAAAACACCAACTTCGATTACCGTATTTCTAGAACGTGAGGCAGTTGTAGCTGGGGGGGCAGCCCCGGCTCCCGGTATCTGTTCTCGATTGTGTAATTATAATAAGATAAATAGATATAACCCTACATACAATTAAATCGCTATCTATTATAGTTACGCCTATGGACAGAAGCGCGTAAAAGTGATAGTCACGCATGCGAAACTTCATATAACATTATTTTAACCATACAAAGCACTCCCTACGTGCTGAATTTCATAGTGCTAGAATAATTATCTGTTTCTAACTCAAAAGAAATGTATCAGAATAATTGCCCGGACTGATAACATGACCAGCTGTAAACCGTATTTCATAAAATATAACCTTTTAACCCTACCCGCAATTTATATTCACGACATATGTACATTCGTATTTACAAACCGTGAAATATTTTTACAAATAAAAGATACGCACAATATTAACACTCGTAACAAAAATAAACTATATTTACTTCAAGATTAACAATGCTGAACCACAGTCCATATTATATGGCAATAAAAATATTAACAAGTTACCAGAAAATATAAAAAATGAACCTAAGTTGACCAGCTACATTAATAAACTCAAAACATATTTGATACAAAAATGCCCATACTCAATTGATGAATATTTAACTCATTCAAAATAAATAATTATGTTTATAAAAATAAAATAATAACATACTATAGATAATATAGATAATATACATGATAACTACATTAAATATTAAACAAAAAATATCGATGCTATATCATATTATTAAGTGTTTAAGATGTAAGGAAGAATGTTAAAATTTACCTTATTTTAAGTTTTTATATGTATCTACCAGATATTTGCTGTGCCTAGAAAAAGGCAACTAAGTTGTAAGATCCTATTTTTATTTCCATCTTTTTGTACACTTGGTTTGCAATAAACGTTTGACTTTGACTTTGACACAGATCTTATTCACTGGCTGGCTGGTGATCAAGTAGTTATAAATTACTTGAATAAATACCATTTTTTTTCTTACTTTTGGATACCCTTAACATAGATTTAGAGTGCATTACAAATTACAAACTAGAAAAGATCAATAAGAAACAAATTTCAAGGCAATTTGAAAACAATTCCTCGGGCCCTGATTTGAACCTGCGACCTCTTGCTGCGACAGCACTGGACCAAATATTTTTCTTCCTTGGTTTCTAATTGATCCTTTCTAGTTTGTAATGCACTGTAATGTTTAAATGATAAATAATTATTTTGATACAATTTTATTGATCCTTTGTTTAATCAAACGTCACCAGAATTAAGACACCTTGATCTTAACATTTGAATGATGAGCAATGTCATAGTTTATGCTACAAAAGTAGTGAAATGAAATGTCGCCTCGTCCCACTAAATATAACTAATGTTATAAATATGAAAATGTTTGAACCAAAAAAAGTACTTTCACGACATGAATCCCAGAGTTGGTGTCATAGTAATAATAATAATAATAAAAGCTTTTTATTTGTCTCAAAAAACACAATGAATTTTATACACAATAATTTTATACATGAAAAGAGACAAATCGGTCTAAGACTCGGCTTATGACAGTCTGTTATTTAAACAAAAAGCCGCCGATTTTCAGCCTTAGCCTTTAATTAACAAGAAACACACAAAAAAGAAAGATAATAAATAAACAAATTAAAACACACAGAATTTAGAAAGCAAAAGTACCAAAATTATATAAAGTTAAACAAAGTTAAGACAGTTGTCATTACACAATTTATATTATTAGACACATTACTGAACCATAGGCCTACCACCAGCCAAGGACTGCAAAGAAAGCAGCCATCTGCGACATTTTTTTCTGAAGGTGACTAGTGTGTTAGCCGCGCAAACAGGTGGCGGTAACACGTTCCAGCATTTATATGCTGCTATCTTAAAGCAGCCTCTGGTAGTGACAAGCGTGTGGTTGGGAATAATTAGTTGTGGCCGCCGAGCTCTAGAGGACCATACCAACTTTTCATGCAGGTACCCAGGGGTTTTACTATTTAATAAGTTGAACATTAGACACGCTAGTTTTAATACCCTGAAATTTGCCATGTTTAAAACCCCCCTTGCAATCAAATGAGGCGTAATGTGGTCCCTCCTAGGTATGGCATAGCAAAATCGCATGCACGCATTCTGGACGCGCTGAATAGCCTTAACAGTTTTTTTAAACAAACATGGACCAAATACTATGTCACAGTGACTTAATTGAGAGAGAACAAGGCTGTTACAGAGCTGAAGGCGAACCTTTTGTGCGAGGAATGGCCTCATTTTATAAAGGGACTTGAGTGCACCAAAGCACTTGCCAATTTTCTGTTGAACATGATCTTCAAATCGCAACTGTTCATCCATAGTGAGCCCCAAATTTCGCACTAGATTGCTTATTGGTATCACTGTATCATTTAACTTTATAACTGGATTAAGTGCCTTAATTGTGGTAACTTGATTCTTGGTCCCAAATATAATTGCAACACTTTTCTTGGGATTCAATATCAGATTATGCTTTTGTGACCACTGAAAAATTGCACCTAAGTCATTGTTTAATTTTGAGGTAACTGGGCTTATATCGTCCGGTTTTGCTGGCGCTTGTACATACATATGTCGCATAAAGGTGGTATCGCGAGTTTTGAATTGCTTGGGTAATACTAGACGTATAAATCGCATAAAGGGTCGGCCCCAAAATTGAGCCCTGAATAACACCGCGGGTTATAGGTAGGGGTTTAGATTCTACAATTTGACCCGTATTATTAACACACTGTACTACCTGGCTACGATCTGAAAAATACGCAGAAAACCATTTACATACTGCGTTGGAGAAGCCAATGCATTTCAACTTTGACAGGAGTATTGAGATATTTACGCAGTCAAATGCACGACTAAAATCGAGCAAAACCATAATTGTACCCTGACCATCGTTAGAGGATAATAAAATGTCATCCACTATATGTAGAAGAGCAGACGTGGTGCTATGTCCTTTTCGGAAACCAGATTGAAAGGTCGGTAATATGCTATTTGATTCTAGGTAGGGAACTACTTGATCAGAAACTACTTTTTCTATAATTTTGGACAATGCTGACAAAACGCTAATTGGTCTAAGATCTTCCAGTTCTTCTACCTTCCGTTTCTTAGCTATAGGTTTTATAATGGCACATTTCCAGGCCCTTGAGAATTCACCACTCCGTATTGACTTGTTTACAATGGTAGTTATCGCAGGTAAAGAATGCGGAAGGGTCATGTAAATCATAAACATTGAAATACCATCACTGCCTGTCGACCCCGAAATCGAGCCTTTAATAATGCGACAGACAGAAAGTTCGTCTACGTCAACAAAATTAAATTTTGGACCTAGTTGCTCAGTAGCGGACAAATTGCTATAACTAGAATCTGCTAAGTTATCTGATAATTGTGGTACGCTGCTAATAAAATATTGATTAAGCTTATCAGGGTTTGCTAAGTGTTCAGGTATGGGTTGCTCAGTCCTGGATTTAATTATACGGTTAATATTACGCCACATCGCAGAAGTATTTTTAATGTTCTTGTTGACATATTGAGTAAAATAAGCTTGTTTTTCAGACTTTATAGCTGTATTTACCATGTTGCGCATTTCCCGATAGTGCTGGAACGCAAGGGGACACCTAGTTTTTTTAGCCCTTAGACAGGCCTCATCGCGTAGAGAGCGCATAGACCTTAATGTATCCGTCATCCACGGTGTAGGTAGTTCCTTAAACGTACGCGTGCGAGCCGGAGCGAATGTATCGAAAAGGTCCAAAAGTAGGCAATTAAACAGTTCTACCATGTCTTCCAGGTCCTCACACTGCTGGATTAGGTCCCAAGGCGTATATTGAGCTGCGTTACTGATAGCATCAGCATTATTTGTTAGTGGCCGGTAGGTTACCGTTCGTGCAGATGGTCTTTCAATATGGACAGGGAAACGCAAAATAACAAGACCGTGGTCGCTTAAATCATCATTATGAACTACCTCAATTGATGATGGGATAGAATGAGACCTCGCAAATGCTAAATCAATAAGTGTTTTACTGTTTTCTTTTATCCGAGTAGGTTGGTTTATTAATTGATGTAGATTGTGTCATAGGTGTTCCCAAGTGTGAATCTTGAAATACAAGTCACAGTCCACACTTAGTATACCCTTTTATTAAGTGCGGTTATTGGAAGAAGTTCTTTATTCATAGGTCAGAAAATATCTAGAGATTTATTATTGGAACCCATTGTCAATAAGAAAAAGAAATAAAACACACCTGTCCAAGACTCAGCAATTCAGCAGCTCTTTTCTTTGATATATTTCTGGATCTGTAAAATATATACAAATTAGGTATGATGATTAAAAACCAAAATTAAGATCGTGTATTATATTTTTTGTAAGGGCTTAAAGGATAGCATGAATTGAAATGTAAGCGATCATAAGTATTTATAGGACTGAACATAAAATCCGAAGATATTCAGGTTGTTAAAATCAAATTAAATAGAATTTACATGACCTGTGGCTAGCCAAAAAGTGTGCGAGCCAAAAATATGCTAGAAAGTATGATGGAAAGACACAGTATCGACGCGACGGCGCATGCTAGACTCCCTTTTAGTTATACATCTTTTGTAATTTTTTTATGGGAGAATTTTATATTTTTTGACCCTATATTTAATTTTATTTTTGCGTAACAGTTACGTAATGATGTAGCCGAATCAAGCAAAATCGAATTGAAACACTAAACTCTCTTTTTCCCTTCATCAGCCTGTTTCTTCCACTGCTGGACATAGGCCTTTTCAATGGTGCCACTCTTGGCGGTCCTCCTGGAAGAAATACCCATGCATACTAACATGTTTATAGATTATAAAGCGTTGTAAAGAATGGCAACATTGTTAAACAAAAAACTTTCTTTAAAAAAAACCTATTTCTTGTCTGTAATGAAAGGTCTATTCCAATAAACAATATAAAAAATCTATCTTTATTTCAAACATGGACACGTTTTTTTTTTCCTTTTTTTATCTACGATCAGTCAGGAGCTGACTTTTATTAGATATGTTTACCATCGGTTCACTTGTAGGTACTGTATTCAGCAATACAGCTTCCCTTCATACTAGACTAGGCATTGTACTTTAGTTGTCCACTTTTTACTACTTTGCTATTTGGAGTCCATAAGTGATAGACATTTAAGTCTATGGATATTAGATGTTGTGTTCAGCAATCCAGCAGCAAGCTGATTAGGGTGACTTTGCAACGGTCCCTTGTAGTTGCATTTACGTTGTTTAATTTCCTCTTTAATTGTAAGCACACGATTTATTAAAATAAAAATAAATATAATTATAAGTATAAAATTTGAGCCCTTTTTGGTAAGAATAAAAACTCAATGAAATTAGCAAATTTTATGTAACGTTACATAAATGTATCATAAAAGAAGCAAAATCGTTGTGGAAATAACTTCCAAACATCCAAGACGGCATTAAATACTTTCACAGATGTAAGGCATTAAGTAGTTTGATAATAGTATTAAAGAGCTTTGCATACGTGATAGATAATAACCAAAAGTAAGAGCACACTAGGGTTTAAATACTGTTAAAAAATGACCATTTTGAGCAGACATATTGAGCCACATTATACGTTTTCTGACGAAACAAAAAATGGTTGCCGCTTGATGAGCTCTTAGTGTATCCAGTTATAAGTTTAGTGAAATTTACCAATGCGAGTACATATTTATGTTGCATAATAGAATGACCTAAAAGTTTGAAATTGTAGACATTTTCGTGAAGAACATTTAATAACTTGAATTGTTTTCCTATTTATAAAAATACTTTTGCGTTGTCTGTTATACAGTTTTCATACAACACGCAAATTTTGCGGTCCTATTACATTAGGTTGTTAAATAAAGTATGTTTCTTGTTAAAGTGGACAAATAAAATGGGGTAAACAAGAACAAAATTTATCTACAAAAAACTGAAAAAAAAATCATTTAGCATGATTTAAATGGAATATAATAAAGAATGTGATATGATAAGTTTTAATACACTGCATAAATATGTACATGCACAGAAGTTATTTTTTATTTTTCACTTTAAGGTTTATCGACAAAGAAAGATTAAAACACAAAACATAATGCAGTCCATCCATCCATCCATCCATCAGCTCGTGTTCGTCCACTGCTGGACATAGGCCTTTCCCAAATTTCGCCACTCATGTCGGTCCTCCGTCCTCCTCATCCAGCCGCCCCCCGCAACGTCCTTCAGGTCGTCGGTCCAGCGGGCACGAGGTCGGCCTACACTACGCTTTGCTGTACGTGGTCTCCATTCTAGAGCCTTTCTGCCCCAACGGCCACCATCTCGGCGACAAATATGGCCTGCCCACTGCCACTTCAACTTACTGATTCTGCTATGTTGGTTACTTTCGATCTTCGACGGATAATGCAGTATTAAGAATGAAATTTCAAACCACAAGAGATTTAATGTCATTTTACTACATGTATGAGAATATATATAAAATATTGTGTTTCTGTTTTTTTTTTCAATGTTTTATCTTGTTCAGACATACTGTATTGAACATCCACATACTCGCGTCTCTTTGCTTCAGTCATGGCCTTGGCTGGAAGATGTCGTCCATCAAACACCAGGATTGGTTTGATGTTCCTTGAGAGCAGCATTGTGACATACTTGAGGCAGTACTTTATGTGACTGGAATTGTAAAGAGATATAAATAAGTGCACTTGGTTATTTTGCCAACAAATATTTTTATAATAATTATTTTCATAACAAACGATTTTGTAACATTTTGTTTTTACTGTACTGGATATGGACACTAAATCAGGGTTGACGTAACTATACACTCAGATTAATGCTATTCAGAAGAAGTGCTATTTAGATTGTGGCACCAAGCTACACAGTCTTATGTTAGTTAAATCAAAATCAAAATATTTATTTTGCTAAATTGATACATAAAGTATACTTTCTACAAGTCAAAGTTAATTTTAACAATATATATCTTTAGAATATAAAAAATATATAATAATACGGGAAATAAAATTTACACCTGCATAAAATAGAGGAATCTAGGAATAATAATATTATATATACATAATGCAATGAACAATGTGTTGAACAATGAACTAAATAAACCATAAATAAAAATATTGCCTAACCATCCGCACCATTCGATTAGTATTGCTAAGAAGAAGGGCAAGAAACTTAGAATACATTCCTTTTTAAAAAAAAACATATGATACAAAATCATATACACACCTACTCAAGTAAAGGCATAAAAAAATACAAGACTGCAGGAATTATGTCACGAGAAAAAATGTATCTTGTCTATTACCTTTAACAAAGTAAGTTTACATATTAATTAATTTTAAGTCTTTAGAAGAATCATACAGTATTAAAATATGCTAATTATGAATTACAATTTTGAATAAGATTATTATTATTTATTACACCATGCTTCATTATCGTCCAAATAATCATTGATTTTATAAAAAGCTGCTTAATATATAGTTCTTATTTTCAGGCAAACTAGGGACCTCCTCTGGAAGCTTATTGTAAAATCTTATACCATGTCCTACAAAAGAGGTACCTACTTTGGCAAGTCTTAATTTTGGAAAAGCTAGTTTATGTTTGTTTCTGGTGCACACCAAGCCTCGGGCAATTATCAATATTTTTTCTGACATATCTAATAACTTGATAAATAAATTCACATGGGACCGTAAATATATTGATTTCTTTAAAACTCTTCTCTTAATGAATCTCGGTACTTCATGTTATAAATAGACCGAATTGCTCTCTTTTGCAAGACAATGACTGCTTCTATATCCGCGGCTCTACCCCACAACATTATGCCATAAGACATAATGCTGTGAAAATAACTGAAATATACTAATCTAGCAGTATCTTCATCAGTAATCTGCCTTATGCGTCTAACAGCGTATGCGGCTGAACTAAGTCTACCACAGAGGGCTTCTATATGGGGATCCCACTGAAGACGAGTCTATAGTAATACCTAAAAACTTAGTTTCGTTAACTAACTCCAGCTTGGACCCCTGCAAAAATAAACTGACATCTACTTGAATTACATTTGGTAAAGTAAACTTTATACATTTCATCTTTTTTGCATTTAGAACTAAATTATTTGCAGTGAACCAATCAAGAATCAGAGAGAGAGTTGAATTCGCGTCATCAAGAATATCGATTCGATTATGTCGATTCACTTTAAAAATAAGTGAAGTGTCATCTGCGAATAGAACTATCTCATATAAGTCTCTAACAAAGTAAGGAAGGTCATTTATGTATATTAAAAACAATAGGGCCCCCAATATGGAGCCCTGCGGAACACCCATTTGACCAATGCATTACTTTACTCCATTAATGTCTACCTTTTGAATCCGGTCACTAAGGTATGACTTAAATAACGCCAAAGATTTACCCTTAACTCTATAGTGATCTAATTTACATAAAAGTGTTTCAAGATCAACGTAATCAAAAGCTTTTGAGAGGTCACAAATTACACCAAACACATCCTCCTTTGCTTCCCAAGCGTCAAAAATGTGCTTGACTAAAGCAACTCCTGCATCAGTGGTTGACCTCCCTTTAGTGAATCCATATTGTTCACTGTGAAACAACTTATTTAAGTTAAAATGAGATAATAATTGATTAAAAACAATTTTTTCCAAAATCTTACTAAATACTGGTAAAACTGAGTTGGAAGGGTCTTCAGTGTCGCCTGATTTAAAAAGAGGGATCAATTTACTCAACTTCATTAAATTATGAAAGACACCATCATCTACACATTTATTAAAGATTAAAGCTAAATATGGAGGTATTAAATCAATAATACAGCTTACAACTTTAACAGATAGGCCCTATAAGTCCTCCTTTTTTTTATGTTAAGAGATGCTTTAATGACAGTTTGTGAATTAATATGCTTAAAAGCAAATACAGAATGGTACTGAGGCACGTGATCACTCAAAATATCCTGTGCAAGACTTGAATTTAAGCCTTTAGTTGTCAAGGAAGGAATGTCAGTAAAGAATTGTTCCAAGGCCTTCACAACTTCTATATCTTTATAACTTCGTTATGACATCATTTATATCACACCAATTTTATACACACTCAACAGAAAAACAAACATACTTAAACAAACCAAACTAGTAAAGTAACCAAGTTAAGTAAAAGTTTGTATCAAAAGGGAATGAGCATTCATTTACTAAGGTAGGTACTCTTAGGGATGTAGCCTTGCCTGTCAAAGTAAGTACGAGCGTCTCGCGGGAGTATTGCACCTTGGCTGTTTTTTTTTTAATAACATTGCTCATGATCGCACATTGTGCATCTCAGAACAATGCATTCCCTCCAAAGTTATTTTCACCAAACAGTCCTATGGACTACGGCAGTAAAATTAAGTAAAATTATTTGCTTAGAATAAGTTTACATATTATTAACAATAACGGGATAAAATTTATTGTTTATTAATTAAAAAGAAACTTGAACTAAATAACAAGTCTTTAAAATCTCTTACCATTTAGGTAATACCAAAAGTACTTTTTTAAGTGTCCAAAATGATACTGTTAATTTGAGTTACAATTTAAATCCAGTTAGTGAACGCATTTCACTCACTGCTTATAGCATTATTTAATATTATGAAACAATATTCACGTGCCTATAAGAAAAAAAAAACAATAAATTATTGTACAATATTTTTTGTTTCATAATAAAAATAAATCAAATCATATCTAATTGTTTATTTTGTAAAATTGGTGATACGTAAAGTATACATTTTACAAGTTATATCAAATCTTTATAAAAACAATATTATATGATGAAACAAATTTGATACGGGAAATATATGAAAACAATCTATATTTAAGTTGGGCTGATAAAATTATACAAAGCGGTGAAGAGAGAGGGCCGAGGAAGCCGAAGTGCTGTACTGGATCGAGACGCTCGTAACTGAGTTGCTTGTTGCCATGACAGCCAGATTTATTAAGCCAGAGCCCATAGCTTGTTGCCATGTTCCAACCACAGACATATAATTATTATTAAGTAGAATACCAAACATAAGGACTAAATAGCATGGCAAGTTTCCATACAAAAAATAAGCTACATTTAGGCTTCATGGTATGAAGAAACATATAAAAATGGTTTGTTTTGGCTGGCTTATGCTTGGAACATATTTGTTAATTCCGAAACTAATCTCTAGCCTATATATTTTGTTTGAAAACAAGTAATATTTATATTCAAGAGCCCGAAGTTCACTGAACTAAAATTGCCATGTGTCGACTATTATGCGTTTATTATTAATGTTAGGTCTGTTACTAAATTAGACGTCTGTGGTTCTAACTTACATCACAATAGCACTGTGAGAATTTACTCATACCCGTATCAGCCAGGCAGTCCTATAAATTGTCTTGAAATAGAAACAAGGTTTTAGATACTGCTGCATTTATTGTATTTATTTAAATCAGCAATCAGTAAAAATGCATGGCCAATCTTCCACTGCAGTATAGATTGACCACCACTGAAGGACATGAAGGATAGGAGAACTTGCTAGTAAAAAACGTGATTAACTTACACATCTGTGTCTTCCCCACGTACTAGCCTCTCAGCACAAGCGAAGGCTCCTTTATGAAGCCAACAATATGAATCTATCGCTACGGTGCACCCCCTAAATTCATCAACATTGGCGCGCCTTGAAGCTTTCTCAAGAAAGGGAATCAAGCCTGTAATTCCCATATTGAAGAGGCATTACCATCTAATAAAATAAATTGTTAGTTGAGTTAAGGGAGTCCGATAACAGTTTCAGTCAGTAATAATGAAGAAAACTAGATTTTTTTGATAAAAAGAACATCACGTTCTTGCATTACAAAATACAAATATGTCAAATGTCAAAAAAATATTCGAATTCGCGCCATTTTATAAATAATTGCGGAGATGGTTATAAATAATTCTAATTGTTTACAGCACGAACGTACATATATCTAAACTAGATATCGCAGTTTCTCAATAAAAAACGAGCCAAGTGAGAGGCTCCAAAGTTGTAGTGTATCACTTTCTAGTAGGGTGTCCACGCTTTATTTATTTTGATAGATTTTGTCACACATGTTTTAATAAAAATATTTTCTTTTAAGTATAGGTATAATGTGACTTACCCCCGATTTCACAATTGAGAATTTCTAGTTAAGTAGTGCTTAACTTACAAATGCAGCGCTGTGATTGGCCAATTCGTGACTTATGTATCCACTTAGCGAGACTTTTTTAATTCAGAACACTTGTGACCTATTCTCGTGCAGCAAACCTTAAATTTAGAGTTGAAACACCTAAAATAATACAAGCTCATTTAACTTTTATAGACCTGCGTTAAAGCCTATTTTGCAATGAAAAGTTTTAGGTTATGGCAGCTCTAAATCTAATATTTGCTACACGAGAATAGGTGTCAATGCTGATTTTAGGTAATGTGGGGCCCCTGACCCCCTATCATTAATTAACACTTTCGTCAGGTTCCGACACTGACAGCAGGATAGCGTATACAATTTTCAAAGCGTGCGACAGAGATGATATTAGAACCCGTGTCGAGACCCCTAATTTATGAATGCGGCCCAGATATGACGTTATGTTGGTAGCATTTTTATCACCCAATCCATACACATTACATTTTTTTCTTATCCAATCATATATTTCGACGGTTTAGACTACGCTTAGACCGATACAAAAGAAATGTCTGCAGGGCACTGCTTAAATCGTCTGAAAAGACGAAACGGCCCATGATTATGAGACCGATTCTGTACATTGGAAAGGGTTTATCCCAAACCTCTTGGCTAGTGACTCTAGTCATAAAACTGAATAACTTTTGTTATACAACATTGCTGAAATCCCCAAAAATGGCCTTTGGAATATTTTTCTATCAATAATTCGTTAAATCTTAATTTCTATTAATCACACCGACAAACCTGGGCCGAGGTTTATCTTTTCACTAATAATAATAATGGTTATTTTATTTTATTACCCTCCCTACATCAATCCGGACGACACCATGCATTATGGACACCCTACTCTTGCAATAATTACATATTCATGGTTTACGGACAAACATTGTTGTAAGTAACTTGAGAAATTTATTAAATAGCTAATTTATTTGCTATAAACATTTATTCCATCAAAAGCTCAATGCCACCGACTACCGCGTAAGCCAAAATGTTTAACGTTTCTGTTTTATTAAAAACTAGCTTTTGCCTGCGGCTCCACCCGCGTGTTATTTTGTTTAACGACATGCTTTTTTCCGAGATAAAACGTAGCCTATGTGTTAAGTTAGGGTATAAGCTATATCCATTCTAAATTTCATCCAAATCTGTTCAGCCATTTCAGGAACAGGAGGTTAAAGAGATAATCTATTAATTTCGTTTTGTTTTTAATATTATTTAACTCCACTTTTGGCCTGATTACCTGAATTTCTCTTGTCCTGTACCTTCTATCTCTTTACTAAAACATTGTTGTTCCTATAATATGTAAATATTGATGATTGAAAAAAAAAAGACATGATCTTGCTAAGTTTCTTGCCCATTCTTTTTAGCACGACTAATCGAATGGGCGGAGTTAGGCATGTATTTATATACCGGGTGTAAATAGAGTGCGACCATTAAATGAAACCACATATTCTACCGACCCTACTGAAACAAAAATGCGTGAACCCTAACGCACCGACATACGGGTGAGTTTAGAGAGGGCGTCGTCCGTGAAGCGACGTCCGTGAAACGGACGACACTCTCTCTAAACTCGCCCGTATGTCGGTGCGTTAGGGTTCACGCATTTTTGTTTGGAACTCAATTATTTCCTAAACTAAGGGTGTCCGCGGGTATGACTAGAAAAAATAAAAATGACTTTATTCATGCTAAGGAGACTACTTTCTTAGGTTATATCATAGATTACACTCTGACTCACTCGGCCCACATTAATAAAGTCTGCAAAAAACTAGCAAGCGCAAACTACGCTTTACTAAAATTAAAGTCTCTTGTTAACAGAAAAACCCTCATTGCTGTTTATTATGCCTACATTCAATCTATTATAAATTACGCTATCACAGTATGGGGAAATGGAGCTGATATGAAACGAGTCCTAATTTCTCAAAAAAGGGCAATAAGAATTATAAACGGGCTACACAAACGTACGTCTGTACGAAGTTATTTTAAAAGAGACAAAATTATGACCGTAATTTCATTATTTATTTACAACTCTTTGATCAAAACTTATTTACAAAAAGACAATTTACCTAAAAAAATGGACATTAACAGATATAATACAAGAAATAAAGAGAAATTCATAACACCAAAAACTAGACTAAAAAAGACGCAAAAACAAGGAAAATATATTAAATTAATTATGTTTAATAAAATACCTACAGCTATTTCAAAGTTGCCGCTCTTGGAGTTTAAAACGAGGGTGAAACGTTTTTTGGAAAATAAACCGTTTTACACAATTAATGAGTTCTTGAATTTAAAGCTAAAGACATGTTCATTTTCTGATTATACAGTTAAAATATAAATTTATTTTTAATTATGACATTTTTAATTTATTTTTAATTTAAACCATTATTTTATGTAAATTTTTATAAATTACATTGTGTATGTACATTGTACATATTTTGTATTCCGTGTATTTTGTATTTCTTATGTATTGACAAACCTTTTATAACGGACATTGTTATATGGTGAATAAATATCTTATCTTATGATTCTTGGGAAAAGTGGTTCAGTAGGGTCGGTAGAATATGTGGTTTCATTTAATGGTCGCACTCTATTTACACCCGGTATGTAACGTATTAGTATTTAATATATGGGTAGCTATTATCATATCGTTTAAACATAAGTGTATTGACTTATTAAATATAAGCAAAGCCAAAACCTATTTTAATATATTGTATTTCCTCTTTTAAATTTCATTATTATTATTACCTATTTAATCAATCCTTACGTGCGATAAGTGTATTTATGTACCTATATTGCAGAAATAAAGTATTCATTTCATTTCACCGTGAAAGAATAACAAACATACACAGACACACAAACTTTCGCATTTATAATATAAGTGTGATTTAAAAATTAAAGGGTGGAGAATTATTAAAACTGAGATACACGGTATAAGAATGCGACGACGGAGAGTTTATCATGGAAAAAAATGTGAGGGAAATTAGGGCTGATATTCAGAGTGCATTTTGAGGCCGAACTCAATCTTAAAAACGTCAAAAAGTGACGTGATCTCATACTAGAGTGATGTTTGTAAGATTGAGTTCCTCTTGAGTTCGGGCTCAAAATGCACTCTGAATCTACGACTAGGACTTTTAAAACCTTTGACTTGGAGCTCATAAAGAAGGCACTTAAGGAGCTTCGCAAATGCTTTTAGTTCATGGTTCGTTCGGAAACTTATATTTCGTTCCAATTCACGCCTACAATCACATCAAAATTATTTTATTATCAAATTGTAGAAATGGAACGCAAACGTTTGAGCGGGTATCAATTCTGTGGGCGGGTAGATCTAAAAAAGTTTGATAAAATGTCCTCTTAATTTTATTTCCAAGTATAAAATTACAAGATTGGTCAAAGTGCAGCGCAAATGCAGCTCCCTACGTGTTTGAAATCAATTAACATGAGATTCTCTCCTCGTCTCGTGTCCTCGGCGGCCGTTGTGGCGTTGACTTGTCTTGCTTCTGCTGCTGCTTATTACTACAGAAGCCGTAAAACCGAGGTGAACGAAGTGATGATATTTTGCAAGCTGCAGTACAATGTCTTTAATTATTTTGATAAGCTGATCAGTTTCATTGAAGCCGCAAAGCACAGTGTTCACGTATGCATGCCAAGTATTCATAATCCTGCGATCCAAGGGCGATTAGTGGAACTTATCAAGAGGAAAAATATCAAGATTCGTATAATAATTGATGGATCTGGATACAACGATTCTACCAGTTTCTTTTTGAAGGAGTTGGCTGAAGCTGGTAAGTATAAATTACTGGCATATTATAGGTTTGTTCCACATAATTTTCCCTACCTACTAGAAACTCGTGTGCCTAAGCAAATTCTCTTATTACCGAGATCGATAATCAAATATGCTTACTAACTTAATGCAAAAATAAATATTCTTTAAAATCTCATATTCGTAAATAAAACCTTGCAACACTTTCAAAACCTATTGGTAATTCCAATTGAACTAAAATCTTGAAATAAGGTCTTATAGCCCAACCCCAAAGTTTATTTCTATGTAATAATGGTCCTCGGGTCTGAGTCCTACCTAACTGTCCAGCTTTTTTAAAAAGTATCCCAAATGTAACTGATTCACATGCAACTTTAGTATCATCAGCATCACATCAATTTTTCTCTTAGGTGCAGAAATCAAATGGAAGGTGAGTAAATACAGAATGCAGCACAAATTCTGTCTGGTGGATGATAAAGTCCTTATGACAGGCACTCTCAACTGGGGAAATGACCTTTCCTGGGATAACTGGAATTATGTGCACATAACCAACAAATGCCTGCTTGTAGAACCAGTCAAAAGAGAGTTCTATAAAATGTGGGCTGTTTGTGAGACTACTATACAAGATGTTATGGAGGATAATGGAGCTATCACTGAAAACATACCAGAGACCGCCCAAGACGACGATGTGTCTGATACCTATGAAGTCATTGAACCAGAGTTACCAGAATACACTGAGAAGGGTACTAGAGAAAACACACCTGTGATTGATATCAAAGGGGCAGCCTAATATTACTAATACTTATCAAACAATTTTACCAATTTAAACATAACTTTTAAAATATTTTATTTGAATTTTATAAAAAAGACTGTAGACCAACAGTTAATAATCATAATAAATCCATTTTAATTATTATTTTAGAATGCTAGTTAACAGTAGTTAAGTATATTTTTCTTGGAATCTATTTTCTTTTACCATAATTTTACAGAAACTGCTTTTTATCACAAAAGTATTTCCTACACCTGTCTTGAATTTTGTAAAGCAATGAATGATCTTTTTGTTTTTTATTCTTCTTATCATGCTTTGTCTTATTACAAACCTAATTTCTGCATTTTTGTTGTACTTCAAACCTTTTAATAAACTAAACTGTAATTTAATTTCTATGTTAAATAAAATGAAAAATTTAAACAACAAACTGAAATATTTTAATGCTTCCTTACATATCAGTACTTATTCTTCGAGAACCTAATATGATGATTTTAGGTATAATCAGAAATTTACTTGATACCATTGATACCAGGTGGGAATCACCCTGATAGCCGTTCATTCCGACACTGACAGCAGGATAGCGTGTACAATTAGCAAAGCGTGCAAAGAACCCGTGTAGCGACCCCTAGTTTATGAACGCAGCCCTGCTTGCTTACATACAGTAGTTGTACCAAGAGTTTAGGCCTCGATACCCTCTAACGACTGTGTAAAAAATGTACAATGCCCTTAACGGTTAACGAAAGGAACCCACCAGAATTTCTAATGCAAAATACTTCATGCAGTCACTATCGAGTATTGAGACCCAAGTACATGGTAGGCCTACTACAGTTCTATTAGCAAGGTCTCAAGTAAACTCCTGCAGGTTGTAGCTAATAATAACTTACTTCTAATTTTATTTACGATGGATAATGATTTTCTACTACAATCAACTATCATCTTATCTTATCAACATTCTTATCCTAGAGTACAAAAGTCTTCCGAACACTATTCCCCGCCCCTAATAGCCTTGTATTTATTAATCTCATTGGGGAAAGTCTTGGAGAGTTCACTGAGGAGGTGGCTCTTGAACCTCTTGTAGGAATCAATCTTTCCTTTGACTTCTTCATTTTTGGCGAGAGCCTTGTCGATGCAATCCTTTGTGTAAAGCTGAGGATTACGGCCTTGATCTATGTAGCTAGAACAAAAATAATACATCAGAAATTGAAGAACAAAACAGAAACGACCAACCTATCTGAAAGGTATTGTCTGCGCAGGTGTGGAGGAGGGTCGACACATTCTACTTGTAAGGCATTTTTAGGCGAAGATCTCATTGCACCTACAATAATTCTCAAACATTTAGCTTGGATTTTGTTGATTTTCTCAAATTCTGATTTGTTGCAGGGATCCAAAACAAAGCTACCATAATCCAAATGGCTCCGAACAATAGCATTATATAAAAGTTTTTGTGAGTAAGGATGAGATCCCCACCATACACCAGAGAGCGCACGGAGAACATTCACTCCCCTCTCGCACTTCTGAGAAATATAAGTGAAATGGGGCATGCCAGTAAGTCTTGAATCAAGGATCACTCCTAAAAACTTCACTTTATTTTCAATTTTAATGGGATCATCATTGTATTTTATTAACACTCCAGGGATTAAACGTTTTTTTGTAAAAATTACTGCGCAACTCTTTGCAACAGACAGGGATAACCCATTATTCTGAAGCCAATCATTAAGGTAAAAAAGAGCTGAGTTTAATCGATTAACTGCGGTTTCTACTGATGGGGATGAAACATAAAGTGCTAGATCATCCGCATATTGTAAAATGTTACAAAAAGAGTCCACAACTTTTTCAAGATCATGTGTATAAATACTGTACAAGATAGGACTGAGTACGGATCCCTGAGGAAGACCCTTCCAAACTCTCCTAGGTGGAAGAAGGGAATTATTATTTTTAATCTGGATAGATCTGTTAATGAGCAAGCTACATATGATACGAATCAGTTTCTCTGGGATCATCAGCTGATGCAGTTTTTGTCTGAGAACAGGAAGAAGAACGTTATCATATGCAGAGGCTATGTCAAGAAAAACCCCGACAAGAAATTCTTGTTTCTTAAATGATGACCGAATGTCAATAGTTAAAATACTAAGACTATCCAAAGTACCTACTCATACCCTTCCGGAAACCAAATTGAGATCTAGCTAGTAAGCATTTATTCTCTACTATCCACTCTAACCGGTTTTTAACCATTCGTTCTAAAATCTTTGCCAAACAACAAGATAATGCTATTGGCCTTCGAGCAGACGGATCAGAAGGATCCTTACCAGGTTTCAGAATCGGGATTATTATCTGGGTGTTCCACTCATCCGGAGTAACTCCGTTCTCATAAAAGTGATTAACTAAATTTAGATAAAATAATTTTGTGGATTCAGAAGAGTTAATTAAGAATGAATAAGGGATGTTGTCAATACCTGGGGTGGAGTCAGTGAGGCCATGTATAGCGCACTGTAGTTCATTAAAAGAGAAAGGGGAATTCATAAAATCAAAACTATTACTGGGACATGAAGAAGGAGAAAAAGTAATGTGTAAAGAAGCAGGAGGTATGACCGGAGGGCAAGAAGGAGCTAGCCTCTCAGCAAAAGCTCCCACCCAAGAATCAGAATCATTTGAGGTAAGATTCTGAACATTAAGTGACCCTCGAAACCTTCTTATATTACGCCAGACTAAAGAAACTGGCGTTCTGGGGGAAAGATTCTCACAGAATTTATTCCAACCCTGTTTCTTTTTTTTTGAAAGCAGTCTCCTAGCTTGCGCTGCGGTTTGTTGATAAGATAAAAAATTGCACATGGACATATTTGAATTATATTTTTTTTCGGCTTGGCTTCTTTTCTTAACGGCGGCAGTGCAATCAGGATCCCACCATGGAGGGGAAAGCTTACGTCGAAAAGGATTTTTCATAGGAATATGATTTTTGGCAGAGGAGGAAAGGATGTCAATGAACTGAGAGTAATTGGAAAGAAAGTTTGCATTAGAAGTGGAAGGGAGTGAAGTAATTTTTCCATTTACAGAAGATACAAAGTTTTCCCAGTCTGCCTTATTGAGCCTATATTTTAACAAAGGGGAGTCATTACAATGGGAAGCAGAGTGATTAGGCATAGAAACTAATATGGGGAAATGATCACTACCATGAGTGAGAGGTAGAACCCTCCAGGACAAGACAGAAGAAAGAGATGGAGAACAAAGAGATAGGTCGACGGCGCTACCAGGATTTTCATTTGGACGAGTACGTCGAGTGGGAGAACCATCGTTCAGTATGCATATATTAAGGAAGTCAAAAGTTTCAACAAGATCGCTCCCAAAACTGTCAGTTTTAAAAGACCATGATATGTGATGGCCATTGAAATCACCCATTATAATAACAGGTGCAGGAAGAGATGAGATAATAGAAATCAGTTCAGGTAGAACAGAAGGTCTAGGATTAGCTATATAAATTGATAAGATTACCATGTTAAGGAATTTGATGGCAATAGCATTAATATCTTGACTGTGTACAGGGAGAGAAATTTGAGAAAAAGTGAAGTTTCGTCTGACAAGGATAGCACAACCAGCATATCCATCATCTCTGTCATCCCTAAGACAGGAGAAAAATGGAATCCTAAAATGGGATCCAGGAACCAACCACGTCTCAGAGATGGCAATGACAGCAGGATTGTGTTTATTAATTAAATACATAAGGTCTGGTTTTTTTGTGGAAACACTTCTAGTGTTCCACTGGAGAAAGTGGGTTACTGTTGAGTCCATTAGAGCCATGGCTATTAATTAAAAGGAAGATTTCATTGAGTTTAACAGCAACGTTGGACGGTAGGGAATCACTACATTTAGAAATTAAATTTATTAGGGTAGCTATTAAGAGCTCCATGAGATTTTCATTTGGTGAAATATCTGGAGGCTGGGTTAATGCACAACCATTAGGTTGGGATGAAGGAACCTCAGAAACAATTTCTGCATGAGCCTTACGATTGTAACCTATATCTATAACTGGCCTTTGACGGGGTGGAGTAAAAATAGTCTTTTTGTGGGAGGAGCTGACAGCCCTAGAAAACGAATCCAACTGAGAAGGCGGGAATACTGCAACTGGAGATGGGATATGCTGTTGTGTGAGTTCTACATATGGTCTGCGGACTTGTGCAAATCGTGTAGAGGCATCTGCATATGAAATGCTTTCCTGGGACATGACAGTTTTAATGGACTTTTGACGATTGTGCTCTGGGCATGTTTTATTAGTGGCAAAGTGAGTTCCCGAGCAATACAAGCATGTAGCCTGGATTTCAGGGACACTGCATCCCTGTCCCGAATGAGACTGGGCACATCGGAAGCACCGTGGTTTAGATCTACATTGGGCACTGATATGCCCAAACCGGCAACAGCTCAGACATTGAATTGTTGGTAGATGATATGTTTCTACTGGTAAAGAGGTGTAGAAACAAAAGATCCTTTTGGGGAGAACCTGGCCTCTAAAAGTAATCACCACAGATTGGGTAGGAATCCAGGAGGGGTTACCATCTGATATGACTTTACGGTTAAGGCGTCTAGCCTTCAATATAATGCCGCAGGCATCAGGGAGTTCAACCGACTCAACAAACTCCTCCATTGACCAGTCAATGGGAACGTTTTTTACTATGCCCATTCGGGTAACATTGTAAGCAGGGATTTGTGCATGATATTTATTATTTTTCAGGGACACATTCTCAATAAATTTGTTGGCATCTTGCCCAGATTTAAATTTCACAGAAATTCTATTCCGTCCTACACTTTTAATGCCATCCATTTTGATGTTAGTAATTTTATTATCCACTAAGAATTTTCCAAATTTAATGGGTCTGATGGAAGTACCAGACAAGGGTTCAGTTTCCTCGCAAGAAACATGGACTATAAAAGGGCCTAAATCCTTAATATCGTATAATTTGCCGCCTCCGAAGCTAGGGTGTACAAATGTTGTTTGTATGGATGCCATTGCAGGATTTACAATCGTACGTTTAGACAACATATTCTCTGAACCATCAGCAGGACGTTTTCTACTTGGATCAGTTGCAGTTGCAGGTAGTGAGAACAGTTCAGGAGACAAAGGAGGCCCATCCGGAGGGTCCGGATCAGGAGGATCGGAGGAATCCATTTATGGAATGGATAACCTAAACGATCCTTTTAAAAACAATAATACTTACTAAATAATACAAAATTTACCACTAACAACACATAAACTACAATTAAAACTAAACAGATCAAGTTATTTGATGAAAAATATCCGAAAAATAAGCAAAACTTCACTAAGATGTCTGTTCACCTATAAACAAGAAAGCAGATGATAATAAATTTCTTAGGTCTACCGGTTAGTAATGTCATCTTGGCAGGTGCTATACATTGCGTTTATGATACTTGAAATTGAATGCTACCTAAAAGAAATCGCGGTAATGTATTTCGTGTCATTTCCGTCTCGGGATTTAGGCGATGATATCCGAGAAAAGCCGAATCGTTAACTGATTTTAATCGTATAAAGTTTCACTCTCGAATCTCACACCATGAAGGTTTAATTTTAATTCAAAGTAGCCAGTACGTTAAAACGGCAATTTCATAAATAAACCCCTATAATTAAAAAAAATTTATGGGTTGGCAGAATTAAGATATATACCTACTTCTTTTTAAACGTCCAAGCGCAAAAAAAATTCTGGTTGTTATAAGTCACTAATAATTTTATAGCACACCGTGCGTACAATAACCACTTTACGCACGCTGCGCTTGCGTAAAGTCGGCATTTTCCGCACTTTTGCTATAAAATATTATACGATACTCGTGCGAGAAACTTTTCCTCGACTCGTGTGATTGCAGCACTCACCTTCGGCTCGTGCCGCAAACTCACACCCGTCAGAAAACGTTTCATCGCTCTCGTATCGTAATGTACTATTATTTATTGAAGTGGAACAAAGCCATCTAACCCAAAAAGCTGTTTATAAGCTAGCTTCTTTAGAAAATAACCATTTTTGTTTATTTATTTAAATGTATTTGAACGCAATTGCGTCCGTCTACGGAACGGAATAACATCATTTACATATTACATTAAATCATGGAGAAAATTAAATTAGCACGCTCGTTTTCAACCGTTTGGAGTAGGTTTGTAACAGAATTGCGAAATATTGTTTTATTTTAAATGGAAAAGATAGCTTCTATACATCGTCACCCCACGAATTCCCGAGTGTCAGGTGTTTTGAAGTATGGACTGTGAAATGCAATGTATCCATACGTATTTCCACGTTTCACCGACGATAATTACGTCCCAGTGTGATAGGCGGTGACTACTGGTGACGATACTCACGGCACCTATCGCCGTACTTCAGACATAAATATGAACCGTGACTTATCGTTACTTCCTAAGCATGCAAACCAAAAAATGTGCCCCTACGGGACTTGAACCCTTGACCTGCGCATTCGTGGTCAAGTACTAGTCGTCATAATATGCTTCAATTTACGTACAGGCGCGGATATTTTTTCACTCTTTTTATTTTTGGTCTTTGTTCTTTAATTAATTTTGAAATGTTTACATAAATTACATTCAATACAGCGAAAAATAAAAATTCTATAAATTGAAACCAAAAACAAGACACATCGCCTTTATTTTTCTTTTTTTTTTGTTCCTGTATTATCTTAAGGGGGGACGTTTCGAGCTCACTGCAAAATGCATAACTTATAATTGTTTGTCTCATTTTTAAATAAAATATATGAAATAAAATAGTTTCATCTTATTTTGAGACTATTGTTTAATAATTATAAGGGGTTTTTAGCAGAATTGCGTCATTTTATGGATTACAGTTAGCGTGAATGTCCATACAAACTTAAAAGCGTGTTTTAAGTTGGTGTGGACATTCATTTACAACGCAATGCATAAAATTACAAAATTTTGGTATAAAGCCTAATTGACATTAAACTATGGTCGCGAAATGCCATAAATCACATTTATTTAGTACTTTTTATTTAACAATAAGAAAAACAATCATAAGTTGTGCATTTTGCACAGAGCTCGAAACGTTCCGCCTTAAAGGGACAATCACTGCTGGTGACCCCGGGTGCGTGCTTCTCACTTACTCGCACGACTCTCCGTATTGATCTCTCCGTCGTCGTCGTTCGACGGAGAATCAAGTTGCGAACGCGCTAAAATATACCTAAATAATTAATTACAATTTTATCATAACTCAAATTCTTCAAAAATAATCAAGGGTAATCATTTGTTGTTATAATATCTTCAATTTGATACACCTACTTATATCGACACGACATGAATCCCCGAGGGGGTGTCACAGGTGTTCCGGGTGTGAACAGTGAAATGCAAGTCACAGTCTACACTCAGCACACCGGCGTTTCACCGACGATTATTACGTTCCAACGTGATGGGTGGCGGTGAGCCCAATCGCCTTTTTTCGGGAACAAATACGCGCTTTTAAGGCTTGCAGGTTTCCTCACGGTGTTTTCCTTCACCGTTCAGCAAGTGGTAAGTATTTGACTTAGTTTCAATTTATTTCTTTGCATACCATTAAACCAGATATTCGTTTCAAAATAGACCTAGGCTTGGTATTTATTTAATTAAAGATTTTGATAAAAATTTAATGTTCTAATCATGGCACATCATTCCCGACATTCTGTTGTTTATCGTATATTTTTTTATACTTTGATTAAAACCAGCTACCAATTCCGATTTTCAAGGTCACCAGTATGTATTGCCCCCTTAAAAATGGTTATCCATATAGTTTAATTAAATTAAATGATACACAAATTCTTGTACTTTTTAGGGTTCCGTACCCAAAGGGTAACCAACGGGACCCTATTACCAAGGCTCCGCTGTCCGTCTGTCATCAGGCTGTATCTCATGAACCGTGATAGTTAGACAGTTTAAATTTTTACAGATGATGTATTTCTGTTGCCGCTATAACAACAAATACTAAAACCGGCCAAATGCGAGCCAGACCTGCGAGCTCCCATACAACAGACGTGATTTTTTCTCCGTTTTTATTGATAATGGTACGGAACCCTTCGTGCACAAGTCCGACTCGCACTTGTCTATCACTAGACCACTGGGGCGGACATAGTGTATCGCCCGTTAAATAATTTTGTTTAAACTAAGTTTAGCTAATAACATCATTCGATTGATACTGGCCCCAAAGATGGCTGAAGTATATCTCCAAAATTAATGTATTGAACCAATAAATAATTTCTGAGTATGTGTATAAAACAAAAACTAAATACGAGAATACCATTTCTTTTTTATTTGCCGATACTTCTCTGTGGCAAAGATCACTGAAAACACGATCAACAGATATGACGCTATACGACGCCTTAATTACAACAAGAAATATAACGTCACTTATCACAAATAATTTCGTTTCATACTTATTATTATCACAATAAAATATCAATAACATCACAAAATCTTTACAAAATGATATCACACCTTGTCGCGTCACATTGAAACTTACTATAGTTTACTTGTGTTTGGAAAATCTGGATATTATTTTACTATTATTAAATTAGACATGTGTCTGAAAGAAAGTAATTGCAATATTATGAGGTAGACATTTGAGAACGCGTCCAAAAAATGTGTAACATACACCAAAAATGTAAAAATTTAACGAAATAGTGAAAATATCTCCAAAATAAAACAATTATCATTGTCATACCTAGTGGATACAAAACATACGTACACGTACAAATGCAAGTTCTTGAAATGCAAATGTTATCTTCACACAAAATGCTAAACTTTGTTGTACTTATAATAAAATTAAAATAGAAATAATCATAATCAACAATAAAAAAACCGCAACTTTAAATGTCTTGAAACAAAAATTATACACTAATACTATTTTAAATGATGGCAGCACATTTTACTTCTTCATAACGGGCCTGCAAAAAAAGAAAAAATTTTTTGAATATGCGAATAATCTTGAATAGAAAACAAAGTAAAATAATATTTTATCATACACTAGCTTTTACCCGCAGCTACACTGGCGTGGAACTTTATTTGCGCTTTATATAAAAACGATTTTAGTTTTCGGCTTGCCGGTTATTTTATGAACATCCCTTACAGCCTATATGACGTTGATCAGGGTCACTACGATGATAATAAAAAAACCGCTTCCAAATCCGTTGAGTGGTTCTCGAATGAAAACGGAACCATGACAAACAAAAAACTCAAAAAAAATTAGCTTTGGCCTCAGTACAATACAAAATAATGTTCTAATGGGGCGATGGAATTTTATTATTTAAAGCAGCATTTTATGTCATATATTTGTTTGTCTTAGAGATTACCTTCACCGTCAGCAAGAATAAAGTAAACCCATTTTGAATATTTAAAACCGGATAGTACTGTCAGTACTCGACTGACCGCCGTGCACGAAAGTACTCTCGAAGAGTCCTGATGATGATGAGTCATAATCTCCCTGAAAGCTTGACCTGTGCCTGCTTTTACAGTATTTAGTAGTGAGTCCTATCCGTTTTTAATTATTCCTAACGTCAACTCACTCTAATTTTAATAAACCAATACTATGCATATGATAGATAATAAGAAACCCCAACCTTTTCTGAAAGCCAAACTTGCTAAGTAACGTTGGTTGATTGCTGGGAAGAGGCTTTTTCAGGCCAGGAACTTTGCAGGTCGGTTTCTTTGGAGCGACCTTCTTGGTCGGTTGACTAGCGACTGTCTCAGTGTAGTCAGGTATGTCACAAAACATGTCGGGTAAGTCAGGCTCGCAAGTGATGTCCTCTTTGCATTTCCAGGCATCAGTCGTGGGGATTAGTTCGGGGACATAGGAGTCTGTGTCGGCGAAGGATTCCTGGGAAACGAGATAAATTGTTATTATTACAGTGCATTACAAACTAGAAAAGATAAATTAGACAAAAATCCTCAGGCCAGGATTAGATTCGATAATATTTAGAGTATTCCAAAGCGATGGATACCGCAATGAAAATATAATGTGAGATAAAATGTCTGTAAATACTGTCTGTCTCTGTTTTTTTAACTCAAAATACGCACCTTCTCTCTCACTCCCTCTTCTAAAGACACACCCATTATATTCCTACATTCTTAAATGACTTACAGAAGTGTTCGTATTTTTAGGAGAAGTGGACTATAGTCTGTCAAAAAAGTGTTGAAATGAATATTGAAGAAACTATTTTTCTTTCGGCTGGTTACACCAAACAAATAAGTACGAAATCTGTTAAATCGAGTTCACCGCGTTGTTATTTCACCTAAATTATACTACTTGAACGTTTAAAGTTCATTAAAGTTTAATTTTCATTTCAACACTTTTTTGACAGACTATAGATACCTTTGTAATTTTTTAGCGCTTGAAAATTTTTCAGCTCGCTTTTGCGGTCTGACACTGACACTCTATCCATCCATCCATCAGCCTGTTTCGTCCACTGCTGAACATAGGCCTTTCCAAGATTTGGCCACTCTTAGCAGTCCTCCTGGAAAAAATTCCTATACTCACACACGCTGGGCAGGCGGGTTGGTGAGCGCGGTGACGAAACCCCTGCACCAGTGACGCTGCTGCCCGTCACCAGTCTGTTTTATATTATAAGGCCCAGCAATGAGATGGATATACCGCCATCAATCGGTCCCAGGCAATGGTGGGCCACCTGGTTGTCCGTATTTGAGAGCTGTTCTCTTACTCTCCCCCAAATAACTTCGGGAGGATTTGCGAGTACGATGCTGGTACCTCCACAGTCAAGCCCGACACCAGCTCTACCACCTATGCCGTCTTAAAATTGGACCAAGCCGCCCTAAAAGGACGTAATGCCGACCACATTGGCAAAATGCTGCATAAGGACCAAGTCTAACGCACCCTGAATAGAAGAGCTTGTACGCATATATTTATGGAGATGGAAGAGGCGCAAGAGGTGTGGTAGGATCGTAGCAGATGGAAATCTGTAGACTCTGTCCACCCCTCAGGAAGACGGGCGTAGGTATGTGTATAAGTTTAACTATACCAACCTGAGAATTAACGGGCGTCACCAAATTCTCCATAGGATACGTATTTTCTATCACAGAATCTTGACTTAAACTCACATCGCCACATCCTACCAACTCAGCCAACGGACGAATCTTAAACGGATTCCTGCTTCTAGGACTTGGCTCTAATACTGGACTCTTATTACTCTTCACACTAGGGCTAATATTCAACGAATTCTCCTTTTGAGAACTCGAAAACCCACTATCGGGCTGAGAGTCGGGTATTTCGTAACATTGTGTATCGATAACTAAAGGCTTTTTCGTGTCTAAGTTGAAAATTTCTTCTTCTTTGTCACTATTTTTTTCCATATTACTATTACTTGAAGGCGGACTGAAGAATTTGCTTTCGACAACGTTATCATCTAAAACGGTTCTAGGGAATTTGCTCAGTCTCTTTAAGGCAGTGTTTGAGGTTTTCAGGCATTTTGCGAATGATCTTTTTTTGTTTTCGAGTATAGGAGATCTTTCTTTGAGTTTAGGTTTGGTTTCGTCTAAATTTGAGTCTTCTATCATGCCTTTGTCTAGTAGGCTTATTTCTTCCTGGGAATCAGCGCTTTGTAGGTTGTGCGTGTCGTTTATTTTCTGTTTTTTTGAGGCTGGCTCCACGCAATACATGTTGCTTAGAGTTTCTATGGAGAGGCTGAAAATTGGAAATAAAATAACTATTTATTTTTATTTAGAGAATAAAGTCGATTCCTAAGGCTTTAATTTTATTTTCAGTGCTTTTAAAACTTACATTTTTCCAAAGTTATATAACTTTTATTGTTAACATTAAAAAACTTAAAATTATGGAATGAAAAAAAAAGTTTTGACAGCACTAAAACAAAAAGCCTTCAGAATCGGCTATAATCTGTCAGAAACGACTAACAATAAGATTTCTTCGACATCCATCGCAATCTCCCTCAAACGCGCCGTGATTGGCTAGAAATGACATCACATATCATTTTTGGCCAATCACGACGCCTTTGAAGGCTATAGCGATTAATATTGAAGTTAGACAATAAGAGGGCAGCTTCGCCAAACCAACGAAATATTTTCACGACCTGAATTTAAGAGGGGTGTCAGAGGTGTTCCCAAGTGTGATCTGAGAAATGTAAGTCAGGCAGAGTCCACACTTGGTACGCCCGCTTCTCGCCGACGACTATTACGTCCCAAACGTGATCGTCGTACTTCGAGCAGAAATGGACCTTCCGAAGCAAGCAAACTGAACACAAATTAATATAATGTGCACTGCAGGAATTAAATCCACGACCCGTGGGTTAGCAGGCGAGCCACTCGGCCAAAAAGGCGGTCTCAAGACAAGAAATAGTACAAAATATCTTGTGATCTAATAGTTCGACCGTCTCACTCACAAACCTGTACAACCCCTCGAGGATTCATGTCGTGGCGATGTACCATCACCAAGGCCTATCCAGTTTCAAAACCTTAAGCAGCATGTGGCCATCTCACTCAGATGGCTCCGTCTTTTAGTTTATTTACCAATTTTTTTATGCACAAATCGTTAATACATGATCAAATTAGGGCTATGAATAAGAATTTACAACTAAATTATCCATATTTCATAGTTATAAAATCAAAATAAGTTTCATAATAATCTTCTACAATTCAAACGGCTGCCATTTTAGCGCGCATCGTGTGACGTCACATGATACTGCTCTTGCTTGCAGTGTATGGCGAGTGGTCGGTTTTTTCATTATTTTTGATTAAAACAACCTATTACAAAATATTTGAGGGTTTTATTTTACATTTCTTGATTTTGAACTTAATATTTTATGATGAAATGTACTCACTTTGTCACAAAAGGCAGTTAGCCAATGGTGACGCGTTTTGCATTTGCGTTTCATTTCATCAAAATGTTGTATTTTTTAAATGGAATAATTATAAAACTATAAAATAAAATAGTTTCCCATGGTCATCATTAAATTCTACTAAGTAAATAGAATACAAAAAACGCAATATATTACTTATTTAAACGACATGCATATTCTCTATTAGAGTTTATGAGAGACACTTTTCATGGCGTTTTTGGGTCCATCAGAGTCCATCGGTCACTTTAGTCAGACTATTGGTTAAACTATTGGTAGATAAACACTAGCAAGGTGGGGTCTAGCGGAAGTTGCCGCGAACCAGGCGGGAACCTTGCTGACTGTACGTATAGAGAAAAGAAGAGAAGATCACCTCTCATCCTGTGTCTCGGGCACGTATTTGCTGACAAGGTTCACCACCTTCTTCATGACCCTCGTCGCGGGGATCGCTATTATCGGCTCCGGCTTCTTTATCTAAAACGATAATGCAATGCATTATAAACATCAATACATATTTTATAGCTAAATACATCGCTTTGGATACTCTAAATATTATTAGGGTGATTTTACTACTAAAAGATTCGTGGATTCATACTGATTATTGAAACGGCTACTGACGATTTTATAGTCAGATTTCGCCCGACTGTACGAATACAGTGAAACTAGTCAAGCGAAATCTGACTATAAAATCGTTTCAATATCAGTATTATCAGGGTGCATTACTAACTAGAAAACATCAATTAGAAATAAAAGTAAGAATTAATTAACATATTGTCGGCGCGTATACCCATACCAAATTACAGCTTTCATTTCAAATTTTTAATGAAAATACTAAAGATTATAGGCGCTTTTCTACACGGTAATAAAGTTGATTTTGTAATCAATTCGAGCCGTCATCGTTACATGTTATTAAGTACGTTTGACCATTCTTACTACATGGACGGAATATATACTCTATTTCTAGTGCAGCTGGAAAATCGGTCATTGACCTTTGCGCATTTTGTACTGGACCCCGTACCACGAAACGCAGTAATTTGCGTTAAGCGATAAAGATTGTATGGCGAGATGGAGAGCGATACGTATCGTTTTCTTCTAACGCGTGCAGTTTTTCCATCTGCCCTAGCAACAGACGTTAAAATATAAAAGTTACCCATGTATTCGTTACAGTACAAAAATTTACTTCAGCACATCACAACTTCATTGCTTGCACTCTGCTACATAGACGGAACCTGTCGATAATATACTCGTAAGTAGAACTAGAAATACCGTTATTTTTAAACAAATACAGAAAATTAACGTTATATACCGCTTTGATATCAGTAGTATATCGTTTTGATACATCATGACGTTATTATTAACGAAATTAATCAATAAAAACGCTATGAAACACATTAAAGCCGATTTCGAAGGCTTTAGTTTTAGTTTGACATACATAAAATTAAACTTAAGTATGGTTAAAACGAAGAGCCAGTTTCAAGTCACCATTTTATAAACGTCAAACTAAAATTTTAGTTTGACAGCAATAATTTACTCAACTTATTTTAACTTGTTTTGGTAATTTCAAGGCACATTTTAGAGCTGTCGTTTGATTAAAAATAAAAAATTTAGTTTGATTTAAGAGCATTAAAAGACTTGCTAATTTTAGTTTGCGTGCCCTTCAGAATAGCAAAATATAGTGCTGTCGATTAAAATTACGTTTTTGAGTAAGTTTCTTAGCTTAAAATTAAAACCTTCAAAATAGGCTTTATTACACGGGTATTTTTTATAAGCTGCTTGTAAGTTTATAAGTTATGCAGGGTGCTTAGCATAGTAGACCATATCGAGCTGACTCGATATACCACTGTCTGTCCCTCTTTAGATAGAGCACTGTATCGAGCTCGATATGGTCCTAGATGTTAGAAACGCTAACATATGGTGTTTCTCTCCTAAGCATCCAATCATTAAGCTCATTGCAAAATGTTACTGTCAACGCCTACATAGTGCAGAAGGTGAGACTGTAGAATTGCGATTGTGTCCGTGCAGACCATTGACATTGTGGAAAACAACTCTTATAGCAGTACAGGCAAGGTCTGTTTTCAAAAAATTATGGTTTGACTTTTATCTTATTCTTCTTTTGTTACGGTGTATACTTTGTTTCCATGATTTTTCAAAAATATACCTGGCCTGCACTGCTATAAGAGTTGTTTTACACAATGTCAATGGTGTGCACGCACACAATCGCAATTCTCCAGTCTCACCTTCTGCGTTGTACCTCCCAAATAGGCAAATTATGCTAACATGTGGATAGCTCCGTTGGTAGAGCAACTACCCGGTAAACGAGAGGTTCAAGATTTGAGTCCCGGTATACTCACATCCAGATTTACTTTTTTTCTGCGTATCATTACCGCAATGATACACTGACTGCTATTTTTTTAAATATACGGCAAGTATTGTAAGTTAGTATAGAGGTAAATAATTTATTTTTGAATGCAAGTGCTCGTAAGAACCTATTTTATATGCTTCGAAACTGTTGTCAAACTCAACTTTACCATACTAGTATTTTATTTTTATTATTTTTTTATTTATTGAAAAAGTGTTGCCATTATTTACTTGTGTACCATAGACAGACTTCACAGAAATGAGCTACAAACACATCAAACTGAAAGCAGCTTATTTCCGTCAAGTTGGCAACTTGCGTGCAAAGAAAAAGAATGCCCGCCTACAGTTCATTTGGAGTAAGTATTTATTGACTGTGTTTCTTTACTTACTTTTCATTTATTTACTCATACTATGGATTGAGAAACGTACTATGCTACACGTGGGTAAGGGCAATAATTTACTCGTATTGTTTAAAACACTTGCTTATCGCTCGTGTTTCAAATCTCCTTCGTAAGCTATTGCCTCCTTACCGCAATTATAGCATAAAGTACTATTATTTGCGCAGTAACGTTTCTTTGGGATAGTTGTTCAGTATGATCTGTAGAGTACGTGATCTCATTAAAAGATTGCAGTATATACATATGTAAAGACTATACCAAAATACCCTATATCACAGTACCCGAAACTATAAACAAATACCATACCTTCTTCATCCAAGGTTGCTCCTCTTGTAAATGCACTTTAAAATCCTCACTCCACATACTGGGATGAGGCGCCACACCACTGTCCTTCCAGCTGTCCGACTTTATAATGTTATTCTGAAAGTTCATAAAAAAAAATATTTAGCGTTTGAGTTAAGGCGAGGAATTGATAAACTTTTAATTTCAAATCGGCGCCTTAGGGGAGTGGAGTGGGGGGGGGACTTACTCCTTACAAATATGCGCTCACGAACTAGCTTATGCCGTAAGGTCGTATGCGGCAAAACAGTATTTTTTATTTAAAATTACAACTACAAATAATTTAATAAATCCAATCGGCCATGTTGAAGTGTATTTGTAGACTAATTTAAATAAAAAACTTAGAGGCTTCATTCGCTCCCGTTTGTCAGTAAAACAGAAATCTCTTTCTTTTAAGAGGCTTTCTAAAAAAAATTATCTGCTATTAAAATTAATCAATCAACTAAATCTTCGGGAAAAATGATGTCAATGAAATATTTAATCTAGTATATAAATTGGTAATTACATATGTTATATATTATTGTGTATATATTATTGCTGACAAAAATGGAGATCCATGTCGCCAAAATTCCCAATGCGTCGCCTTAAAATGACTATGCCCTCATGATCTATCCCTTTTGTTATAGCGGAATGTGTGCATGTATGTTCCGTTTTAACTCGAGAACCACTCAAAGTTTTTTGGATGCGGGTTTTTTACTATTATAATAGGACTAAAGTAACAGAAATTCTCATTTTTCCGAATATGATGCACCCAAAACTTTGTTTTTTGACGATTTGGAATATTTAAAGTTTGTAGGTAAAGGAAAAGCAGCTTCATCTTCATCGGACGACGTCATTGTCTCGAGTGACTTTGTATCTCATGATGTATATCGTAATGTCGCTCTGGTGGGTCCAACGCGTGTCATGTCAGAGTCATGCTACATGCGTAAGAATTTTATTGAACAAGTCCTTTTGTATTGAATGAACTTTTATTGTCACTACTTCCCACTTCACTAAAACTCAGTCACCAATTTAGAATGTTATTCTGGTAGTAAGAATCATTATATTTATATTCACCATTATTAAGTAATGACGCCAATCCCCATGTTTCAAAACGCGTAGTTTTCTATCTTTTTTTTTATTTACGTAATATGACTTACATGCTAGTTAGCATTTTCTGAGCCATCCACGAAAACTCGCAGAGTTTATCTGTGGTGGCGAGGCGTTCAATAGGTTTTTTATATGACGTGTATTTCTAATATAAGTATTCTATCTTACTTCTAATTAAATGTGGAAGGGATAACGTAGGTAGTATAATTTGAATGTCTTTATTTATAATTAGACATCGGATTATATGCACTAACAAAATGCCAAAATATGCATGCAAATATGCACTAAAAAAGGCCGAAATATGCACTAAAAACGACTATGCACAATACAAAATCAAAAACCTTTATTAATTTTATATATTTTAATCAAAGATTATACAAAAACAGCGAAATTCTCTTGAAATTAAGAATAGTTTTTGTGGCAATATACAATTAAGCATTTTTCCAAATTTTCGAGCGCAAATTTGTGACGTTTGTCACCCAGTATCAATTTGTACGCCGAGAACGACCTCTCCACATCAACTGATGTCATTGGACAATATTTAAAATTTGGCGCCATTTCTGGAGTAACCTGTTCAGGCAGGGCACGACCTGTGCCGTTGATGTAGGCATTAATGTTCTTCAGGTCTTGAAGACTTGGGTTTTTGCGCAAAACATCGTTCAACTTTGTGCGAACCTTTTCTGCTATTGAGTTAGGAAGGGAGTTGGCGAGTTCTATCATTGTTTCCAGTATTTCTATTGATTTAAATAGAGGAAGGTTTTTTGTTTCCAATTTTTCTATGGCATCTGGTAGCTTGTGGAAATGTTCTTGTTGAGATGAGGGCGATATTCTGTTTAATGGATGCGTTTACACGTCATTGTCACATATGCCTCCCGCTCCCGCTACTTAACGAAATATGCACGATTGGGGAAAAAGGCTAAAATATGCACTAACGCCGTAATTAGAGAGTTTTATGCATCTGCATATGCAAACATGCAAATGCATATAATCCGATGTATATTTATAATATATATATGCAGATAGCGCGCGAGTTCATGTCCATCGGGGCCAGAGGCGACGCGCGGGGGCAGCTCGCCCCACCTTCCCCCACCCCGCCGCATTAGTCTGCAGTCGAGTGTTGTCCTCGATGGTTGTGACGCGGGTTTATCGATACCGAAAATTAGTTGCTATTGAAAAGACGGACTAATAGAAAATACGATCGACAAATTCGTAATTGAAATCAGCGATGGCGAAGATATTGATTCCGACTCTGCTCTGTCGGTTGTCTTTGCATCTGCATTTTTTTTTCTTTATTAGCAATAAACAAGTAAGTACTTATCATATTTATTTTATTTGATCATTTGCAAAATTACAACACAAGTTACAATAAACCAAATTGACAGCTGTTGACAAAATCGGTAGTAATTATCGACATGACCATAATTGATAGGTCACAGCACTATCGCATTCCTCAGGATGGACATGAACTTGCGCGCTATCTGCATAGTAGGTTTGGTTATTTATAAAGTGCAACTTGATTTTGTTTCTAAATTTGTTTACAAATATTATAAAATACTTTCTTTGTCATTAAACCAATGGTCTACTATCGAACGTTATTTATAATTAACAAAGTTGTTTACTTTGTATAACGCATATTTTTGTATCCGCCATGTGCTCGTAGATTTTGTATAAAAGGGCGAGCGGCACGTTCTACTGTTTCGTGCGTTCAATATTTCCACGGAATTGTGAGAAACCCGATGCAAACAATTTCATTTCTTCATATCCACATTGTATTTTTATAAAAAAAAAAATATTTATTTTACATTTTATGTTTCTCATTTGTGTTCAACTTTTTTTTAATCGCTATAATTTTCCGGTAATTGGCCAGTTATAGCCTATAGTCGTGATTTTTTTCATTTTTGTCGGTCCACTAGTTCCGGAAATAACCGGGGGTGGACATGCATTTTTTGTGGTTTTTCAAAGATTTCTCGAAATCGGTGCCAGTAAATATAGTAAAAATATATATTTTTATAATTAAATTTTTAATATCTACAATTTGATACCCATATTGTATTTTTTTTTATTTTACATTTATTTTTGTTTCTCATTTGTGTTCAACTTTTTTTTAATCGCTACAATTTTCCGGTAATTGGCCAGTTATAGCCTATAGTCGTGATTTTTTTCATTTTTGTCGGTCCACTAGTTCCGGAAATAACCGGGGGTGGACATGCATTTTTTGTGGTTTTTCAAAGATTTCTCGAAATCGGTGCCAGTAAATATAGTAAAAATATATATTTTTATAATTAAATTTTTAATATCTACAATTTGATAGCCATATTGTATTTTTTTTTTTATTTTACATTTATTTTTGTTTCCATTTGTATTCAACTTTTTTTTAATCGCTATAATTTTCCTGTAATTGGCCAGTTATGGCCTAAAGTCGTGATTTTTTTTTATTTTTGTCGGTCCACTAGTTTCGGAACTACATAACGGGGGAACCCACATTGTATTTTTTTTTTATTTATTTTACATTTATTTATATATTTCTCATATGTGTTCATGAATTTTTTAATCGCTATAGTTTTTCTGTAATTGGTCAGTTATGGCCTATAACCGTGATTTTTTTAATTTTTTCGGTTCGCCAGTTTCGGAAATAAGGGGGGAGACATGCATTTTTTTGTGGTTTTTCAAAGATTTCTCGAAATTGCAATGAAAATGCTGTAAACCGTCCGTTTTAATATTATATTATAGAAGCATACTAAAATAATACTTTACATTAATTTGAACACAATAGAGACTTACAGCTGTGACGTTCCTTCGATCCGGATGCCAGTCATCCATTTCCTTCAAAGAGAACGGGTCCAAGTTGCCGAGCGCCAGTTGGAACGCTGTATCAGGGTCTAACACATCGCCTGCGTTCACGCAGAGGGCAGTTTCTACGTCTGAAATTTGTAAGGTTACTTTCGTTTATATAGCTTAAGTCATACTGGAGACTCGGTAAGTGGTCAGGACCAAGGTTAATGACTATTTCTGTGAAACACGCAAAGTAAAATTTTAGACTTCCTTGAGTAGAGGTTGATCTTGAACAAGTATAGGGGCACTAACTAGATTTAATTGGGATGAATGTAGGTTATACGGATATGATATCCCATCCCACTAATATTATAAATGCGAAAGTTTGGATGTATGGATGGATGGATGGATGTTTGTTACTCTTTCACGCCGTAACTACTGAACCGATTGGGCTGAAATTTTACATGAATGTAGTTCTTGACTTGGAATAGGACAAAAACTACTTTTTATCCCATAAATCAGTTCCCATGGGATGAAAATGAGCTTTTAAATTTTTATAGAAAAGTGATGTTTCACCCTTTCACGCCATGCTTACGAAACCGATTAGGCTGAAATTTTGCATAAATGTAGTTCTAGACTTTGAATAGGACAAAAACTACTTTTTCCCTTTGTTCCCATGGAAAAACTATAAAAGAGACACAAAATGGGAAACAAAGGCGTATAACACACACATTTCACCAGCTGTGTTTACTGTAGGTAACAGTCCGAATAATATTGACTGATTTTATAGGAGTACACAAAAACTAATACACCGCGGGTGAAACCGCGGGCAAAAGCTAGTCATTCATAATTCATAGGTTTTGGGTATCGTTCGGTCACGTGTTGTTGTTGCGTCGGCGCCTATGGCGTTCCTATCACCGCTGAGTCGGCCAATCACTGTGTCTGGCACCGATATCGAATGACAATTTGTTAGAATTTCCTGGTACGGCTTCTCGACGTCATGCTGGAACACGACGAGTCGCTTGGCACAATCAAAACAGCTTACGTAAATTAAATGATTATATGTAGAGATTTATTTTAACGTACCTTCGTCGTCAGGTTCCGTCAGTCTGACCATCCGTCTGTCAATGGGATCATACACGTACTGGTGTTTGAATGTCGCCTCCGCCTTCAGGAAGTTCTCTCTGTACTCGTCCGTCACTGTGAGGTTGGCTTTGTTGAAGAAACTTGGCAGCTTCTTTAGACCCTGTAATATTAATGATTAACCCTTTTTATTGTAACGGCAGTACATTGTAGAGATGCGCAGATTAAATCTTTTTGTTCAGAAGATTTTAATCACTCTTATAAATCTTTAAATCCGAAACAACTTAGTGATTGAAAACTAAAATCGAGTCATTGCATCAATACATCTCGCTCTTCTTTTAATTGAAGCATAAGATTTGAAGTAAAACGTAGTAACAAGGTGATTGCAAAACAAAGCAGAATAATCAGATTTTTCTTAATAATTTTCTTAATTAGTTTAATTTGTATACTTCGGCAAAGAAAAGAAGACAGAAGAAATGGTTCCCTCTGCGGGGAACAATTAATCTAATGTAAATTCAACCGATCATTGCCGTACGCATGCGCCAACTTTTTAATCATTGTGGTCATTGTGCCTCTTTTTGATTCATCTAATACTGCAAAAGTCGTCTCTACCTACATCTTGTGACGCTTCCATAAATCTTAAATGAACCGTAGCGTCTATGATTTAGAGATGTATTTGGAAAACTTATGATTTACTGATTGAATCACTCTTTTTGAAGGATTTACATCTTTTTTACTAATCACTCCTGAGTTACACATGTCTGTTACATTGGACAGCAAAAACTATGTAATATCCCAAAAAATACAGTTAATTGGGAACATTTGCTATAAACAATAAACGAATTGAAAAAAATATGTTAATATAACTTTTTTTTCATTTCTGGTTCGAGATTGGCTCGAAAACTTACATTAGCAAAATTGGAGTCCTGTGTAGCCGTAACAAACTGCCTAGCTTTAACCAGCCCAATGCCTGGCAAAGAGGCTAGATAGTCACAACCGGACATAATGCACATTTGTCTGAACTTGTCGAAGGTGTACCTCTCTATTGGGCATTTCATTGCGAGAGGGAGTTTAACTGTCTCTACTAGTGTGCCGGTACCGTCCAAGTCCATTTTGAATAGAACCTGGAACCAGATTTAAGATTTACTTACGCAAGGTGTTAAAATTTTTATGTGATATTCTATTTGGCACTACAGATAGAATTCGAGTTTCTGTAAAAAAAAATGGTAGCAGCAGCAACATGACTCAAAAACTAGAAGATAAATTGAGCTGAAAACATGTGGAATCATGAAATAGGTTTATACGGAAAAGCTTTGGATCCCAGGACAAAATGAAAAATTGTTCATAGCATCACCAATCACTCGATAGTGATTCAAAAATTTGACGTTTTAATTACAATTGGCCTATTCTTGTTTTCACCAATATTTACGATTCAAAAACCATTAAAAACCAAGCCAAAAAAAGCGATGACGTTAACCCTTTACCGCATGGATTTTTTGATTTTGTTCAAATTAATTTAGGTGATTCCAGGGCTTGATAGGTACTCCGGAAAAATATTATTTTATTTTTAGGATTATTGTAATTTGCAATATTCAACTCCAAAGTCAATGTCTCAAATATGATACGTCATGCAGTTAGGTATACATACCATATATGATACTAAATGCAGTAAGGGTATGTGTTTTAAATTATATATCTATTTATATTTTATCCTGATGAAATGAAACAAATTAAAATACAATGAAAGTGTTTAATTCAATTTCATTATAAATGGAAGGTTTGCTCTCATCATCACTATCAAGTGGAATGGAACGCCCGGTAAAGCGTCGACACTGTCGAGTCGCTAAAAAAAAATTACATATATAAACAATATTAGAAATATTATAATCTTAACGCATGTAGTATCGCATTGTACAATTACCATACATGTATAAACTATCATATTTAAAGTAAGAAGATTCAACAAAAAAATATGAAAAAATAAATTAGAGTTACTCTTAATGCATGTAGTATCACATTCGAAAATCACCCTGCCTGCATGTAGTATCATATTTGAATTAAAAAAAAAAAATGAAAAAATAAATTAGAGTTACTCTTAATGCATGTAGTATCACATTCGAAAATCACCCTGCCTGCATGTAGTATCATGTTTGAATTTAGAAAATTACCCTAACTGCATGAAGGATCATATCAGATACAAACTTTGGGATAAGCAATTATAAAGCAGTAACTGATAAAACTTACGCCTTTTTCCGTAGAACTTAGCAGGATCCATAGTTTTTTCACGCAAAACAAAGAAATAATTGTATGCGGAGAAAATATTGTGAAAATCAACGTTTCAAATCTCCAATAAACACTAACTGGCAGAAATGACGGCTTCTAAAGTTTGGTGACAGATATAACAAATCATGGACAAGTAAAAACTCAATTTGTTTTTTTTTGTGTTTGGATATTAGTCAAGTGTACAATTCTACCATATGCACGTCCTATTGACCGCTCATTTTTTGTTAATCTGTATAAAACCTTAGTGTATCATATATGATACGGTATGCGGTAAAGGGTTAATTTGATCTTCAGTGACACATTTCCATTTTTTTTGAACGCATCCTAAGACTATTTTTTATATGTTATATACCATACACACAGTCTGTTGATTCAATTTGACATTCCTTATTAACACACTCGCTCGCCTCGCTCCTCGTCTCGCCCCTCACGCTAATGTGTAAGTGAGCAGTATCAAATTAAAACGGAAATTGTGTGTATGGGGTCGTCCATTAATCACGTGATGTTTTTTAGCAACTTTTTAACCCCCCCTCCCTCGTGGTGAGGTGTTAGACACTCCCCCCTATCCAAAATCACGTGTATTGTTTATTATTGTCGATTCGGTGTAACACGACTTAAGTTATTTGACAGGACTAACCTTATTTTAACCGTCCTTAACGAAAAAATAAATACACGTGATATCTCATAAGACCTTGTGATATTCCCCCCCCCCCCCCTCCCTCACGTGTAACGGCCGAACCCTATAATTGTATCGTGAGTGAAGGAAGTCAGTGATACCTTCGTACACCCAAACAGTATCAAATCGGAGTCTTCAGTAATGACCAGGTGCGCTACATTCCGTATGTTCAAGTAAGCCAGCTGAGCGTCCGCCTCGTACGGCGCGACGATGCAGTCCACGTTCCGCCGCCTGCATTCCTTGATCAAGTCCAGCGCCATCTTGTGCGTGATGTCGACACTGCGACGCATGTACGAGCGCGCTTCCTCTGTCTGGGACACAAAACACCAACTTCGATTACCGTATTTCTAGAACGTGAGGCAGTTGTAGCTGGGGGGGCAGCCCCGGCTCCCGGTATCTGTTCTCGATTGTGTAATTATAATAAGATAAATAGATATAACCCTACATACAATTAAATCGCTATCTATTATAGTTACGCCTATGGACAGAAGCGCGTAAAAGTGATAGTCACGCATGCGAAACTTCATATAACATTATTTTAACCATACAAAGCACTCCCTACGTGCTGAATTTCATAGTGCTAGAATAATTATCTGTTTCTAACTCAAAAGAAATGTATCAGAATAATTGCCCGGACTGATAACATGACCAGCTGTAAACCGTATTTCATAAAATATAACCTTTTAACCCTACCCGCAATTTATATTCACGACATATGTACATTCGTATTTACAAACCGTGAAATATTTTTACAAATAAAAGATACGCACAATATTAACACTCGTAACAAAAATAAACTATATTTACTTCAAGATTAACAATGCTGAACCACAGTCCATATTATATGGCAATAAAAATATTAACAAGTTACCAGAAAATATAAAAAATGAACCTAAGTTGACCAGCTACATTAATAAACTCAAAACATATTTGATACAAAAATGCCCATACTCAATTGATGAATATTTAACTCATTCAAAATAAATAATTATGTTTATAAAAATAAAATAATAACATACTATAGATAATATACATGATAACTACATTAAATATTAAACAAAAAATATCGATGCTATATCATATTATTAAGTGTTTAAGATGTAAGGAAGAATGTTAAAATTTACCTTATTTTAAGTTTTTATATGTATCTACCAGATATTTGCTGTGCCTAGAAAAAGGCAACTAAGTTGTAAGATCCTATTTTTATTTCCATCTTTTTGTACACTTGGTTTGCAATAAACGTTTGACTTTGACTTTGACACAGATCTTATTCACTGGCTGGCTGGTGATCAAGTAGTTATAAATTACTTGAATAAATACCATTTTTTTTCTTACTTTTGGATACCCTTAACATAGATTTAGAGTGCATTACAAATTACAAACTAGAAAAGATCAATAAGAAACAAATTTCAAGGCAATTTGAAAACAATTCCTCGGGCCCTGATTTGAACCTGCGACCTCTTGCTGCGACAGCACTGGACTAAATATTTTTCTTCCTTGGTTTCTAATTGATCCTTTCTACTTTGTAATGCACTGTAATGTTTAAATGATAAATAATTATTTTGATACAATTTTATTGATCCTTTGTTTAATCAAACGTCACCAGAATTAAGACACCTTGGTCTTAACATTTGAATGATGAGCAATGTCATAGTTTATGCTACAAAAGTAGTGAAATGAAATGTCGCCTCGTCCCACTAAATATAACTAATGTTATAAATATGAAAATGTTTGAACCAAAAAAAGTACTTTCACGACATGAATCCCAGAGTTGGTGTCATAGTAATAATAATAATAATAAAAGCTTTTTATTTGTCTCAAAAAACACAATGAATTTTATACACAATAATTTTATACATGAAAAGAGACAAATCGGTCTAAGACTCGGCTTATGACAGTCTGTTATTTAAACAAAAAGCCGCCGATTTTCAGCCTTAGCCTTTAATTAACAAGAAACACACAAAAAAGAAAGATAATAAATAAACAAATTAAAACACACAGAATTTAGAAAGCAAAAGTACCAAAATTATATAAAGTTAAACAAAGTTAAGACAGTTGTCATTACACAATTTATATTATTAGACACATTACTGAACCATAGGCCTACCACCAGCCAAGGACTGCAAAGAAAGCAGCCATCTGCGACATTTTTTTCTGAAGGTGACTAGTGTGTTAGCCGCGCAAACAGGTGGCGGTAACACGTTCCAGCATTTAGATGCTGCTATCTTAAAGCAGCCTCTGGTAGTGACAAGCGTGTGGTTGGGAATAATTAGTTGTGGCCGCCGAGCTCTAGAGGACCATACCAACTTTTCATGCAGGTACCCAGGGGTTTTACTATTTAATAAGTTGAACATTAGACACGCTAGTTTTAATACCCTGAAATTTGCCATGTTTAAAACCCCCCTTGCAATCAAATGAGGCGTAATGTGGTCCCTCCTAGGTATGGCATAGCAAAATCGCATGCACGCATTCTGGACGCGCTGAATAGCCTTAACAGTTTTTTTAAACAAACATGGACCAAATACTATGTCACAGTGACTTAATTGAGAGAGAACAAGGCTGTTACAGAGCTGAAGGCGAACCTTTTGTGCGAGGAATGGCCTCATTTTATAAAGGGACTTGAGTGCACCAAAGCACTTGCCAATTTTCTGTTGAACATGATCTTCAAATCGCAACTGTTCATCCATAGTGAGCCCCAAATTTCGCACTAGATTGCTTATTGGTATCACTGTATCATTTAACTTTATAACTGGATTAAGTGCCTTAATTGTGGTAACTTGATTCTTGGTCCCAAATATAATTGCAACACTTTTCTTGGGATTCAATACCAGATTATGCTTTTGTGACCACTGAAAAATTGCACCTAAGTCATTGTTTAATTTTGAGGTAACTGGGCTTATATCGTCCGGTTTTGCTGGCGCTTGTACATACATATGTCGCATAAAGGTGGTATCGCGAGTTTTGAATTGCTTGGGTAATACTAGACGTATAAATCGCATAAAGGGTCGGCCCCAAAATTGAGCCCTGAATAACACCGCGGGTTATAGGTAGGGGTTTAGATTCTACAATTTGACCCGTATTATTAACACACTGTACTACCTGGCTACGATCTGAAAAATACGCAGAAAACCATTTACATACTGCGTTGGAGAAGCCAATGCATTTCAACTTTGACAGGAGTATTGAGATATTTACGCAGTCAAATGCACGACTAAAATCGAGCAAAACCATAATTGTACCCTGACCATCGTTAGAGGATAATAAAATGTCATCCACTATATGTAGAAGAGCAGACGTGGTGCTATGTCCTTTTCGGAAACCAGATTGAAAGGTCGGTAATATGCTATTTGATTCTAGGTAGGGAACTACTTGATCAGAAACTACTTTTTCTATAATTTTGGACAATGCTGACAAAACGCTAATTGGTCTAAGATCTTCCAGTTCTTCTACCTTCCGTTTCTTAGCTATAGGTTTTATAATGGCACATTTCCAGGCCCTTGAGAATTCACCACTCCGTATTGACTTGTTTACAATGGTAGTTATCGCAGGTAAAGAATGCGGAAGGGTCATGTAAATCATAAACATTGAAATACCATCACTGCCTGTCGACCCCGAAATCGAGCCTTTAATAATGCGACAGACAGAAAGTTCGTCTACGTCAACAAAATTAAATTTTGGACCTAGTTGCTCAGTAGCGGACAAATTGCTATAACTAGAATCTGCTAAGTTATCTGATAATTGTGGTACGCTGCTAATAAAATATTGATTAAGCTTATCAGGGTTTGCTAAGTGTTCAGGTATGGGTTGCTCAGTCCTGGATTTAATTATACGGTTAATATTACGCCACATCGCAGAAGTATTTTTAATGTTCTTGTTGACATATTGAGTAAAATAAGCTTGTTTTTCAGACTTTATAGCTGTATTTACCATGTTGCGCATTTCCCGATAGTGCTGGAACGCAAGGGGACACCTAGTTTTTTTAGCCCTTAGACAGGCCTCATCGCGTAGAGAGCGCATAGACCTTAATGTATCCGTCATCCACGGTGTAGGTAGTTCCTTAAACGTACGCGTGCGAGCCGGAGCGAATGTATCGAAAAGGTCCAAAAGTAGGCAATTAAACAGTTCTACCATGTCTTCCAGGTCCTCACACTGCTGGATTAGGTCCCAAGGCGTATATTGAGCTGCGTTACTGATAGCATCAGCATTATTTGTTAGTGGCCGGTAGGTTACCGTTCGTGCAGATGGTCTTTCAATATGGACAGGGAAACGCAAAATAACAAGACCGTGGTCGCTTAAATCATCATTATGAACTACCTCAATTGATGATGGGGTAGAATGAGACCTCGCAAATGCTAAATCAATAAGTGTTTTACTGTTTTCTTTTATCCGAGTAGGTTGGTTTATTAATTGATGTAGATTGTGTCATAGGTGTTCCCAAGTGTGAATCTTGAAATACAAGTCACAGTCCACACTTAGTATACCCTTTTATTAAGTGCGGTTATTGGAAGAAGTTCTTTATTCATAGGTCAGAAAATATCTAGAGATTTATTATTGGAACCCATTGTCAATAAGAAAAAGAAATAAAACACACCTGTCCAAGACTCAGCAATTCAGCAGCTCTTTTCTTTGATATATTTCTGGATCTGTAAAATATATACAAATTAGGTATGATGATTAAAAACCAAAATTAAGATCGTGTATTATATTTTTTGTAAGGGCTTAAAGGATAGCATGAATTGAAATGTAAGCGATCATAAGTATTTATAGGACTGAACATAAAATCCGAAGATATTCAGGTTGTTAAAATCAAATTAAATAGAATTTACATGACCTGTGGCTAGCCAAAAAGTGTGCGAGCCAAAAATATGCTAGAAAGTATGATGGAAAGACACAGTATCGACGCGACGGCGCATGCTAGACTCCCTTTTAGTTATACATCTTTTGTAATTTTTTTATGGGAGAATTTTATATTTTTTGACCCTATATTTAATTTTATTTTTGCGTAACAGTTACGTAATGATGTAGCCGAATCAAGCAAAATCGAATTGAAACACTAAACTCTCTTTTTCCCTTCATCAGCCTGTTTCTTCCACTGCTGGACATAGGCCTTTTCAATGGTGCCACTCTTGGCGGTCCTCCTGGAAGAAATACCCATGCATACTAACATGTTTATAGATTATAAAGCGTTGTAAAGAATGGCAACATTGTTAAACAAAAAACTTTCTTTAAAAAAAACCTATTTCTTGTCTGTAATGAAAGGTCTATTCCAATAAACAATATAAAAAATCTATCTTTATTTCAAACATGGACACGTTTTTTTTTTCCTTTTTTTATCTACGATCAGTCAGGAGCTGACTTTTATTAGATATGTTTACCATCGGTTCACTTGTAGGTACTGTATTCAGCAATACAGCTTCCCTTCATACTAGACTAGGCATTGTACTTTAGTTGTCCACTTTTTACTACTTTGCTATTTGGAGTCCATAAGTGATAGACATTTAAGTCTATGGATATTAGATGTTGTGTTCAGCAATCCAGCAGCAAGCTGATTAGGGTGACTTTGCAACGGTCCCTTGTAGTTGCATTTACGTTGTTTAATTTCCTCTTTAATTGTAAGCACACGATTTATTAAAATTAAAATAAATATAATTATAAGTATAAAATTTGAGCCCTTTTTGGTAAGAATAAAAACTCAATGAAATTAGCAAATTTTATGTAACGTTACATAAATGTATCATAAAAGAAGCAAAATCGTTGTGGAAATAACTTCCAAACATCCAAGACGGCATTAAATACTTTCACAGATGTAAGGCATTAAGTAGTTTGATAATAGTATTAAAGAGCTTTGCATACGTGATAGATAATAACCAAAAGTAAGAGCACACTAGGGTTTAAATACTGTTAAAAAATGACCATTTTGAGCAGACATATTGAGCCACATTATACGTTTTCTGACGAAACAAAAAATGGTTGCCGCTTGATGAGCTCTTAGTGTATCCAGTTATAAGTTTAGTGAAATTTACCAATGCGAGTACATATTTATGTTGCATAATAGAATGACCTAAAAGTTTGAAATTGTAGACATTTTCGTGAAGAACATTTAATAACTTGAATTGTTTTCCTATTTATAAAAATACTTTTGCGTTGTCTGTTATACAGTTTTCATACAACACGCAAATTTTGCGGTCCTATTACATTAGGTTGTTAAATAAAGTATGTTTCTTGTTAAAGTGGACAAATAAAATGGGGTAAACAAGAACAAAATTTATCTACAAAAAACTGAAAAAAAAATCATTTAGCATGATTTAAATGGAATATAATAAAGAATGTGATATGATAAGTTTTAATACACTGCATAAATATGTACATGCACAGAAGTTATTTTTTATTTTTCACTTTAAGGTTTATCGACAAAGAAAGATTAAAACACAAAACATAATGCAGTCCATCCATCCATCCATCCATCAGCTCGTGTTCGTCCACTGCTGGACATAGGCCTTTCCCAAATTTCGCCACTCATGTCGGTCCTCCGTCCTCCTCATCCAGCCGCCCCCCGCAACGTCCTTCAGGTCGTCGGTCCAGCGGGCACGAGGTCGGCCTACACTACGCTTTGCTGTACGTGGTCTCCATTCTAGAGCCTTTCTGCCCCAACGGCCACCATCTCGGCGACAAATATGGCCTGCCCACTGCCACTTCAACTTACTGATTCTGCTATGTTGGTTACTTTCGATCTTCGACGGATAATGCAGTATTAAGAATGAAATTTCAAACCACAAGAGATTTAATGTCATTTTACTACATGTATGAGAATATATATAAAATATTGTGTTTCTGTTTTTTTTTTCAATGTTTTATCTTGTTCAGACATACTGTATTGAACATCCACATACTCGCGTCTCTTTGCTTCAGTCATGGCCTTGGCTGGAAGATGTCGTCCATCAAACACCAGGATTGGTTTGATGTTCCTTGAGAGCAGCATTGTGACATACTTGAGGCAGTACTTTATGTGACTGGAATTGTAAAGAGATATAAATAAGTGCACTTGGTTATTTTGCCAACAAATATTTTTATAATAATTATTTTCATAACAAACGATTTTGTAACATTTTGTTTTTACTGTACTGGATATGGACACTAAATCAGGGTTGACGTAACTATACACTCAGATTAATGCTATTCAGAAGAAGTGCTATTTAGATTGTGGCACCAAGCTACACAGTCTTATGTTAGTTAAATCAAAATCAAAATATTTATTTTGCTAAATTGATACATAAAGTATACTTTCTACAAGTCAAAGTTAATTTTAACAATATATATCTTTAGAATATAAAAAATATATAATAATACGGGAAATAAAATTTACACCTGCATAAAATAGAGGAATCTAGGAATAATAATATTATATATACATAATGCAATGAACAATGTGTTGAACAATGAACTAAATAAACCATAAATAAAAATATTGCCTAACCATCCGCACCATTCGATTAGTATTGCTAAGAAGAAGGGCAAGAAACTTAGAATACATTCCTTTTTAAAAAAAAACATATGATACAAAATCATATACACACCTACTCAAGTAAAGGCATAAAAAAATACAAGACTGCAGGAATTATGTCACGAGAAAAAATGTATCTTGTCTATTACCTTTAACAAAGTAAGTTTACATATTAATTAATTTTAAGTCTTTAGAAGAATCATACAGTATTAAAATATGCTAATTATGAATTACAATTTTGAATAAGATTATTATTATTTATTACACCATGCTTCATTATCGTCCAAATAATCATTGATTTTATAAAAAGCTGCTTAATATATAGTTCTTATTTTCAGGCAAACTAGGGACCTCCTCTGGAAGCTTATTGTAAAATCTTATACCATGTCCTACAAAAGAGGTACCTACTTTGGCAAGTCTTAATTTTGGAAAAGCTAGTTTATGTTTGTTTCTGGTGCACACCAAGCCTCGGGCAATTATCAATATTTTTTCTGACATATCTAATAACTTGATAAATAAATTCACATGGGACCGTAAATATATTGATTTCTTTAAAACTCTTCTCTTAATGAATCTCGGTACTTCATGTTATAAATAGACCGAATTGCTCTCTTTTGCAAGACAATGACTGCTTCTATATCCGCGGCTCTACCCCACAACATTATGCCATAAGACATAATGCTGTGAAAATAACTGAAATATACTAATCTAGCAGTATCTTCATCAGTAATCTGCCTTATGCGTCTAACAGCGTATGCGGCTGAACTAAGTCTACCACAGAGGGCTTCTATATGGGGATCCCACTGAAGACGAGTCTATAGTAATACCTAAAAACTTAGTTTCGTTAACTAACTCCAGCTTGGACCCCTGCAAAAATAAACTGACATCTACTTGAATTACATTTGGTAAAGTAAACTTTATACATTTCATCTTTTTTGCATTTAGAACTAAATTATTTGCAGTGAACCAATCAAGAATAATCAAGAATTAATAGGAAAAATAATCTCATTCTACATGGAATCGAAGAAACTGAAAAAAACTACCTGGAACTTCAAATAATTGTTCTGAAAACATTTAATACTGTGAGCACACAAGTGGGATCGGAAGAATTTGATAAATGGGAATTGAACGACGTCTACAGACTGGGGAAAAAACAAGATAAGAAATACAGACCTTTATTAGTAAAGCTCACCCTCGCGTGGAGACGATTGGAACTTTTGAAAAACAACAAAAGCTTCCCCACAGGATCCTATGTAACAGAAGATTATCCAAAGGATGTCCTCAAAATCAGGGAAGAACTTAAAACAAAATTGAAAGAGGAAATTAAAAAGGGAAACTCGGCAAAGATCCGCTACGACAGACTTATTATCAAAGGAAAATCCGATCCCAACAACACAACTGAGAAGAGAAAACGGTCACCATCTAAATCACCTACTCAAGATCTTCCCAAAGTCGAAACAACAACGAAGGCTCCAAACAAAATCAATAAAACAAATGCATACAACTTCATGGTTCGTCCCAGAACTAACTCACTACCTGGCACAAACAAACAATAGCAACAAAATAAAGGCCCCCGGAGAAGCAATAAGGCAAACAAAACAGCAACAAACAACCATTCCCCAAGCCGACGAGCGGTCACCGTGGGGAATTATGACCGCCACCCTCCAGCAACAGCATCACCAAAAATAAAAATACAACAAATTATGAGACATTCAAAATCGATACTAAAACTCAGACAAGCACAACAACAATCAACAGATGAGCAAATAAATCATAACGAATGTCTAAAACAAAAAGAGGAACAAATAAATCGACAGCAGTACCCTAAACAAAACAATACTCTCAAAATTTGCACCTACAATGTGAGATCTTTATCATCATCAGAAAGATATTTAGAACTAACAAATGCTTTACAAAACATAAACCACGACATAGTAGGACTAAGCGAAGTTAGAAAAATGGGCTGTGACATAGAGGAATACAAAGACTATATCCTGTGCTACATTGGACAAACAAAAGGTCTATATGGAGTAGGATTTCTAATAAAAAAGAAATGGAAAGATACAATAACTAAATTCACAGGAATATCGGAAAGGGTAGCACTGCTGCAACTGAAAATAGAAAACCTAGATCTTTCAATAATTCAGGCATATGCACCCACCGAAAGTGCAAGTGAAGAAGAAATCCAAAAATTCTATGAGGACATCAAAGAAGCACATTCCGTAGCAGGCGACAAAGTAATCGTCATAGGTGACTTCAACGCAAAGATAGGTCATCCCAAAGATGAAGAAAATCTTTTGATGGGAAAATACGGTTATGGGAAACGTAACAAAAGAGGCGAAAGACTTTTAGACTATGCTCTAGAATACAAACTTTCAATAATGAATACTTTTTTCAAAAAAAGACCTAATAGAAAATGGACTTGGATGTCACCAGACAAAAATACTAAAAACGAAATCGACTTTATACTGACGAATGACCCGAAAAGGATAACAAATTATGAAGTCCTGAACAATGTGATGTTTTCTTCCGACCACAGACCACTGAGAGCAACATTTAACTTAAACCATATTGTCAAAAGTAGAAAGAACTTCAACACAATACCTAAAACACCAAAAACAGACGAGCAAGTCCAAAAATATCTTAAACACTTAAAAACTAGTCTAGAAACAAGAGCAGTACAATCAAGTGTTCAGGATTACTACAACCACATAGAGAAGTCCATACTAAACAGTCTTAAATATGCTAGCGAGACCTATAATAGAAAAGAGCACAAAATCTTTAGCGAAAACACATTGCAACTAATCAAGCAGCGTACTGAACTAATGTTTGCAGAGAATAAAAGTAAAGAACAGAAGAAAAAATTAAGTAATCTATTTAAAGAAACAAAGAAATCTATAAGGAAAGATTATAGTATGCACAGACAGGAAGTAATAACACGAAACCTGACGAAATTCAGAAGCACAAAAAGGGCCTTAAAAGAACTAAATCTAAATAATAAATGGATACTAAAACTCGAAAATAACAAAGAAGAAACAAAGTCAAGACAAGATGTAATAAATCATGCAACAAATTTCTATAAAGAGCTATACAGGAGACAAAATTCTGACGACACAGCGGAAGAAACAGATGAAAACATGCTACTCAACACACACAAAACAGTCGAGCCGATTGAAGAGAAAGAAGTATACGAGCATATAAGAAAACTTAAAGCAGAAAAAAGTCCAGGCCCAGACAACCTAACCAACGAAGCCTTAAAACTAGGTGCACCAGTTTTACTCTACCATCTCACGCAACTATTCAATATGATACTAGACTCAGAGACAGTACCAAACCAATGGTGTACATCCGACATCACCCTGATCTATAAAAAAGGGAACCCATTGGACATAGGAAACTACAGGCCAATTAGTTTACTGGCAAGCACCTATAAACTCTTTTCCTCAATTATATTAACAAGGATATCTAAAACGATTGATAAATCCCAGCAAATAGAGCAAGCTGGCTTTCGGGCAGGTTTTAGCACAACTGATCACATTCATACACTGGAACGAGTAGTTGAAAAATATAAAGAGTACAATAGAACTATATATGTGGGCTTTATTGATTATAGTAAAGCGTTCGACAGCCTAAGCCACATTGCAATCTGGGACGCACTTAGAAAAACCAGCATCAATCAAAAATATATCAACATCATAAAAAATATATATGCAAATAGCACCAGCAGAGTCAGACTAGAGTCCCGAGGAGACCAAGTAAGAGTAGAGCGTGGGGTACGACAAGGCGACCCTCTATCGCCGAAAATCTTTATTGCTGTCCTAGAATGCATATTTCAGAAGCTACACTGGGAAAAGAAGGGTATAAAACTAGACGGTAATTACCTCAATCATCTCAGATTCGCAGACGATATAGCTGTCATAGCAGAATCTGCCAAAGAACTAGAAGACATGATAAGCCAGCTGGACGAAGTCAGCATGGAAGTGGGGTTACACATGAATGCCAGTAAAACTAAAGTTATGACAAACAACCATCAAGTCCCAATTACCATCAATGGCAAAACTATAGACTATGTTGATCACTACATCTACTTGGGTAAACAGATATCGTTCAAAAACACAAATAACGAAGAAGAAGTAGAAAGACGAACTAACATAACATGGAAAAAATTCTGGTCTTTTAAAGAAATTCTTAAAGGAAATTACAACATCAACTTGAAAAAAGTTGTGATGGATTCGTGCCTCTTACCGAGTCTTCTCTACGGATGTCAAACATGGACCCTCACTGACAAAATTAAACAAAAAATAAGAACTACGCAAAGAGCCATGGAAAGAAGCATGCTGAAAATAAAGAGAATACAAAAAATCAGAAGCATAGATATACGAGACAAAACCAAAATAAAAGATGCACTAACTCAAACCCTTAACCTAAAATGGCGATGGGCAGGACACTTAGCTCGTTATAAGGACAAAAGGTGGACAGTACTCGCAACAAAATGGAAGGGCCCAATTGGGAAAAGAAAAGTCGGCAGACCCTATAAGAGATGGGCAGATGATATAGTGGAGACGGCTGGAAAGGACTGGTTGAAAAAGGCGGAAGACAGGGAGACATGGAACAAGCTGGAGGAGGCCTACACCCTGAGAGGGGTCCAAATCTGCAGAAACTAACACTACTAATTACTAAAATAAGAAAATTACTAACAATATTAACAAATACAAGTTGCAAAAATTGTACATAACACTTAAAAATTTTGGAATAATAAAGGCTTTTTTATTTTATTTTATTTTATTAATCAAGAATCAGAGAGAGAGTTGAATTCGCGTCATCAAGAATATCGATTCGATTATGTCGATTCACTTTAAAAATAAGTGAAGTGTCATCTGCGAATAGAACTATCTCATATAAGTCTCTAACAAAGTAAGGAAGGTCATTTATGTATATTAAAAACAATAGGGCCCCCAATATGGAGCCCTGCGGAACACCCATTTGACCAATGCATTACTTTACTCCATTAATGTCTACCTTTTGAATCCGGTCACTAAGGTATGACTTAAATAACGCCAAAGATTTACCCTTAACTCTATAGTGATCTAATTTACATAAAAGTGTTTCATGATCAACGTAATCAAAAGCTTTTGAGAGGTCACAAATTACACCAAACACATCCTCCTTTGCTTCCCAAGCGTCAAAAATGTGCTTGACTAAAGCAACTCCTGCATCAGTGGTTGACCTCCCTTTAGTGAATCCATATTGTTCACTGTGAAACAACTTATTTAAGTTAAAATGAGATAATAATTGATTAAAAACAATTTTTTCCAAAATCTTACTAAATACTGGTAAAACTGAGTTGGAAGGGTCTTCAGTGTCGCCTGATTTAAAAAGAGGGATCAATTTACTCAACTTCATTAAATTATGAAAGACACCATCATCTACACATTTATTAAAGATTAAAGCTAAATATGGAGGTATTAAATCAATAATACAGCTTACAACTTTAACAGATAGGCCCTATAAGTCCTCCTTTTTTTTATGTTAAGAGATGCTTTAATGACAGTTTGTGAATTAATATGCTTAAAAGCAAATACAGAATGGTACTGAGGCACGTGATCACTCAAAATATCCTGTGCAAGACTTGAATTTAAGCCTTTAGTTGTCAAGGAAGGAATGTCAGTAAAGAATTGTTCCAAGGCCTTCACAACTTCTATATCTTTATAACTTCGTTATGACATCATTTATATCACACCAATTTTATACACACTCAACAGAAAAACAAACATACTTAAACAAACCAAACTAGTAAAGTAACCAAGTTAGGTAAAAGTTTGTATCAAAAGGGAATGAGCATTCATTTACTAAGGTAGGTACTCTTAGGGATGTAGCCTTGCCTGTCAAAGTAAGTACGAGCGTCTCGCGGGAGTATTGCACCTTGGCTGTTTTTTTTTTAATAACATTGCTCATGATCGCACATTGTGCATCTCAGAACAATGCATTCCCTCCAAAGTTATTTTCACCAAACAGTCCTATGGACTACGGCAGTAAAATTATTTGCTTAGAATAAGTTTACATATTATTAACAATAACGGGATAAAATTTATTGTTTATTAATTAAAAAGAAACTTGAACTAAATAACAAGTCTTTAAAATCTCTTACCATTTAGGTAATACCAAAAGTACTTTTTTAAGTGTCCAAAATGATACTGTTAATTTGAGTTACAATTTAAATCCAGTTAGTGAACGCATTTCACTCACTGCTTATAGCATTATTTAATATTATGAAACAATATTCACGTGCCTATAAGAAAAAAAAAACAATAAATTATTGTACAATATTTTTTGTTTCATAATAAAAATAAATCAAATCATATCTAATTGTTTATTTTGTAAAATTGGTGATACGTAAAGTATACATTTTACAAGTTATATCAAATCTTTATAAAAACAATATTATATGATGAAACAAATTTGATACGGGAAATATATGAAAACAATCTATATTTAAGTTGGGCTGATAAAATTATACAAAGCGGTGAAGAGAGAGGGCCGAGGAAGCCGAAGTGCTGTACTGGATCGAGACGCTCGTAACTAAGTTGCTTGTTGCCATGACAGCCAGATTTATTAAGCCAGAGCCCATAGCTTGTTGCCATGTTCCAACCACAGACATATAATTATTATTAAGTAGAATACCAAACATAAGGACTAAATAGCATGGCAAGTTTCCATACAAAAAATAAGCTACATTTAGGCTTCATGGTATGAAGAAACATATAAAAATGGTTTGTTTTGGCTGGCTTATGCTTGGAACATATTTGTTAATTCCGAAACTAATCTCTAGCCTATATATTTTGTTTGAAAACAAGTAATATTTATATTCAAGAGCCCGAAGTTCACTGAACTAAAATTGCCATGTGTCGACTATTATGCGTTTATTATTAATGTTAGGTCTGTTACTAAATTAGACGTCTGTGGTTCTAACTTACATCACAATAGCACTGTGAGAATTTACTCATACCCGTATCAGCCAGGCAGTCCTATAAATTGTCTTGAAATAGAAACAAGGTTTTAGATACTGCTGCATTTATTGTATTTATTTAAATCAGCAATCAGTAAAAATGCATGGCCAATCTTCCACTGCAGTATAGATTGACCACCACTGAAGGACATGAAGGATAGGAGAACTTGCTAGTAAAAAACGTGATTAACTTACACATCTGTGTCTTCCCCACGTACTAGCCTCTCAGCACAAGCGAAGGCTCCTTTATGAAGCCAACAATATGAATCTATCGCTACGGTGCACCCCCTAAATTCATCAACATTGGCGCGCCTTGAAGCTTTCTCAAGAAAGGGAATCAAGCCTGTAATTCCCATATTGAAGAGGCATTACCATCTAATAAAATAAATTGTTAGTTGAGTTAAGGGAGTCCGATAACAGTTTCAGTCAGTAATAATGAAGAAAACTAGATTTTTTTGATAAAAAGAACATCACGTTCTTGCATTACAAAATACAAATATGTCAAATGTCAAAAAAATATTCGAATTCGCGCCATTTTATAAATAATTGCGGAGATGGTTATAAATAATTCTAATTGTTTACAGCACGAACGTACATATATCTAAACTAGATATCGCAGTTTCTCAATAAAAAACGAGCCAAGTGAGAGGCTCCAAAGTTGTAGTGTATCACTTTCTAGTAGGGTGTCCACGCTTTATTTATTTTGATAGATTTTGTCACACATGTTTTAATAAAAATATTTTCTTTTAAGTATAGGTATAATGTGACTTACCCCCGATTTCACAATTGAGAATTTCTAGTTAAGTAGTGCTTAACTTACAAATGCAGCGCTGTGATTGGCCAATTCGTGACTTATGTATCCACTTAGCGAGACTTTTTTAATTCAGAACACTTGTGACCTATTCTCGTGCAGCAAACCTTAAATTTAGAGTTGAAACACCTAAAATAATACAAGCTCATTTAACTTTTATAGACCTGCGTTAAAGCCTATTTTGCAATGAAAAGTTTTAGGTTATGGCAGCTCTAAATCTAATATTTGCTACACGAGAATAGGTGTCAATGCTGATTTTAGGTAATGTGGGGCCCCTGACCCCCTATCATTAATTAACACTTTCGTCAGGTTCCGACACTGACAGCAGGATAGCGTATACAATTTTCAAAGCGTGCGACAGAGATGATATTAGAACCCGTGTCGAGACCCCTAATTTATGAATGCGGCCCAGATATGACGTTATGTTGGTAGCATTTTTATCACCCAATCCATACACATTACATTTTTTTCTTATCCAATCATATATTTCGACGGTTTAGACTACGCTTAGACCGATACAAAAGAAATGTCTGCAGGGCACTGCTTAAATCGTCTGAAAAGACGAAACGGCCCATGATTATGAGACCGATTCTGTACATTGGAAAGGGTTTATCCCAAACCTCTTAGCTAGTGACTCTAGTCATAAAACTGAATAACTTTTGTTATACAACATTGCTGAAATCCCCAAAAATGGCCTTTGGAATATTTTTCTATCAATAATTCGTTAAATCTTAATTTCTATTAATCACACCGACAAACCTGGGCCGAGGTTTATCTTTTCACTAATAATAATAATGGTTATTTTATTTTATTACCCTCCCTACATCAATCCGGACGACACCATGCATTATGGACACCCTACTCTTGCAATAATTACATATTCATGGTTTACGGACAAACATTGTTGTAAGTAACTTGAGAAATTTATTAAATAGCTAATTTATTTGCTATAAACATTTATTCCATCAAAAGCTCAATGCCACCGACTACCGCGTAAGCCAAAATGTTTAACGTTTCTGTTTTATTAAAAACTAGCTTTTGCCTGCGGCTCCACCCGCGTGTTATTTTGTTTAACGACATGCTTTTTTCCGAGATAAAACGTAGCCTATGTGTTAAGTTAGGGTATAAGCTATATCCATTCTAAATTTCATCCAAATCTGTTCAGCCATTTCAGGAACAGGAGGTTAAAGAGATAATCTATTAATTTCGTTTTGTTTTTAATATTATTTAACTCCACTTTTGGCCTGATTACCTGAATTTCTCTTGTCCTGTACCTTCTATCTCTTTACTAAAACATTGTTGTTCCTATAATATGTAAATATTGATGATTGAAAAAAAAAAGACATGATCTTGCTAAGTTTCTTGCCCATTCTTTTTAGCACGACTAATCGAATGGGCGGAGTTAGGCATGTATTTATATACCGGGTGTAAATAGAGTGCGACCATTAAATGAAACCACATATTCTACCGACCCTACTGAAACAAAAATGCGTGAACCCTAACGCACCGACATACGGGTGAGTTTAGAGAGGGCGTCGTCCGTGAAGCGACGTCCGTGAAACGGACGACACTCTCTCTAAACTCGCCCGTATGTCGGTGCGTTAGGGTTCACGCATTTTTGTTTGGAACTCAATTATTTCCTAAACTAAGGGTGTCCGCGGGTATGACTAGAAAAAATAAAAATGACTTTATTCATGCTAAGGAGACTACTTTCTTAGGTTATATCATAGATTACACTCTGACTCACTCGGCCCACATTAATAAAGTCTGCAAAAAACTAGCAAGCGCAAACTACGCTTTACTAAAATTAAAGTCTCTTGTTAACAGAAAAACCCTCATTGCTGTTTATTATGCCTACATTCAATCTATTATAAATTACGCTATCACAGTATGGGGAAATGGAGCTGATATGAAACGAGTCCTAATTTCTCAAAAAAGGGCAATAAGAATTATAAACGGGCTACACAAACGTACGTCTGTACGAAGTTATTTTAAAAGAGACAAAATTATGACCGTAATTTCATTATTTATTTACAACTCTTTGATCGAAACTTATTTACAAAAAGACAATTTACCTAAAAAAATGGACATTAACAGATATAATACAAGAAATAAAGAGAAATTCATAACACCAAAAACTAGACTAAAAAAGACGCAAAAACAAGGAAAATATATTAAATTAATTATGTTTAATAAAATACCTACAGCTATTTCAAAGTTGCCGCTCTTGGAGTTTAAAACGAGGGTGAAACGTTTTTTAGAAAATAAACCGTTTTACTCAATTAATGAGTTCTTGAATTTAAAGCTAAAGACATGTTCATTTTCTGATTATACAGTTAAAATATAAATTTATTTTTAATTATGACATTTTTAATTTATTTTTAATTTAAACCATTATTTTATGTAAATTTTTATAAATTACATTGTGTATGTACATTGTACATATTTTGTATTCCGTGTAAATTTCTTATGTATTGACAAACCTTTTATAACGGACATTGTTATATGGTGAATAAATATCTTATCTTATGATTCTTGGGAAAAGTGGTTCAGTAGGGTCGGTAGAATATGTGGTTTCATTTAATGGTCGCACTCTATTTACACCCGGTATGTAACGTATTAGTATTTAATATATGGGTAGCTATTATCATATCGTTTAAACATAAGTGTATTGACTTATTAAATATAAGCAAAGCCAAAACCTATTTTAATATATTGTATTTCCTCTTTTAAATTTCATTATTATTATTACCTATTTAATCAATCCTTACGTGCGATAAGTGTATTTATGTACCTATATTGCAGAAATAAAGTATTCATTTCATTTCACCGTGAAAGAATAACAAACATACACAGACACACAAACTTTCGCATTTATAATATAAGTGTGATTTAAAAATTAAAGGGTGGAGAATTATTAAAACTGAGATACACGGTATAAGAATGCGACGACGGAGAGTTTATCATGGAAAAAAATGTGAGGGAAATTAGGGCTGATATTCAGAGTGCATTTTGAGGCCGAACTCAATCTTAAAAACGTCAAAAAGTGACGTGATCTCATACTAGAGTGATGTTTGTAAGATTGAGTTCCTCTTGAGTTCGGGCTCAAAATGCACTCTGAATCTACGACTAGGACTTTTAAAACCTTTGACTTGGAGCTCATAAAGAAGGCACTTAAGGAGCTTCGCAAATGCTTTTAGTTCATGGTTCGTTCGGAAACTTATATTTCGTTCCAATTCACGCCTACAATCACATCAAAATTATTTTATTATCAAATTGTAGAAATGGAACGCAAACGTTTGAGCGGGTATCAATTCTGTGGGCGGGTAGATCTAAAAAAGTTTGATAAAATGTCCTCTTAATTTTATTTCCAAGTATAAAATTACAAAATTGGTCAAAGTGCAGCGCAAATGCAGCTCCCTACGTGTTTGAAATCAATTAACATGAGATTCTCTCCTCGTCTCGTGTCCTCGGCGGCCGTTGTGGCGTTGACTTGTCTTGCTTCTGCTGCTGCTTATTACTACAGAAGCCGTAAAACCGAGGTGAACGAAGTGATGATATTTTGCAAGCTGCAGTACAATGTCTTTAATTATTTTGATAAGCTGATCAGTTTCATTGAAGCCGCAAAGCACAGTGTTCACGTATGCATGCCAAGTATTCATAACCCTGCGATCCAAGGGCGATTAGTGGAACTTATCAAGAGGAAAAATATCAAGATTCGTATAATAATTGATGGATCTGGATACAACGATTCTACCAGTTTCTTTTTGAAGGAGTTGGCTGAAGCTGGTAAGTATAAATTACTGGCATATTATAGGTTTTTTCCACATAATTTTCCCTACCTACTAGAAACTCGTGTGCCTAAGCAAATTCTCTTATTACCGAGATCGATAATCAAATATGCTTACTAACTTAATGCAAAAATAAATATTCTTTAAAATCTCATATTCGTAAATAAAACCTTGTACCTAACACTTTCAAAACCTATTGGTAATTCCAATTGAACTAAAATCTTGAAATAAGGTCTTATAGCCCAACCCCAAAGTTTATTTCTATGTAATAATGGTCCTCGGGTCTGAGTCCTACCTAACTGTCCAGCTTTTTTAAAAAGTATCCCAAATGTAACTGATTCACATGCAACTTTAGTATCATCAGCATCACATCAATTTTTCTCTCAGGTGCAGAAATCAAATGGAAGGTGAGTAAATACAGAATTCAGCACAAATTCTGTCTGGTGGATGATAATGTCCTTATGACAGGCACTCTCAACTGGGGAAATGACCTTTCCTGGGATAACTGGAATTATGTGTACATAACCAACAAATGCCTGCTTGTAGAACCAGTCAAAAGAGAGTTCTATAAAATGTGGGCTGTTTGTGAGACTACTATACAAGATGTTATGGAGGATAATGGAGCTATCACTGAAAACATACCAGAGACCGCCCAAGACGACGATGTGTCTGATACCTATGAAGTCATTGAACCAGAGTTACCAGAATACACTGAGAAGGGTACTAGAGAAAACACACCTGTGATTGATATCAAAGGGGCTGCCTAATATTACTAATACTTATCAAACAATTTTACCAATTTAAACATAACTTTTAAAATATTTTATTTGAATTTTATAAAAAAGACTGTAGACCAACAGTTAATAATCATAATAAATCCATTTTAATTATTATTTTAGAATGCTAGTTAACAGTAGTTAAGTATATTTTTCTTGGAATCTATTTTCTTTTACCATAATTTTACAGAAACTGCTTTTTATCACAAAAGTATTTCCTACACCTGTCTTGAATTTTGTAAAGCAATGAATGATCTTTTTGTTTTTTATTCTTCTTATCATGCTTTGTCTTATTAACAAACCTAATTTCTGCATTTTTGTTGTACTTCAAACCTTTTAATAAACTAAACTGTAATTTAATTTCTATGTTAAATAAAATGAAAAATTTTAGCAACAAACTGAAATATTTTAATGCTTCCTTACATATCAGTACTTATTCTTCGAGAACCTAATATGATGATTTTAGGTATAATCAGAAATTTACTTGATACCATTGATACCAGGTGGGAATCACCCTGATAGCCGTTCATTCCGACACTGACAGCAGGATAGCGTGTACAATTAGCAAAGCGTGCAAAGAACCCGTGTAGCGACCCCTAGTTTATGAGTGCAGCCCTGCTTGCTTACATACAGTAGTTGTACCAAGAGTTTAGGCCTCGATACCCTCTAACGACTGTGTAAAAAATGTACAATGCCCTTAACGGTTAACGGAAGGAACCCACCAGAATTTCTAATGCAAAATACTTCATGCAGTCACTATCGAGTATTGAGATCCAAGTACATGGTAGGCCTACTACAGTTATTAGCAAGGTCTCAAGTAAACTCCTGCAGGTTGTAGCTAATAATAACTTACTTCTAATTTTATTTACGATGGATAATGATTTTCTACTACAATCAACTATCATCTTATCTTATCAACATTCTTATCCTAGAGTACAAAAGTCTTCCGAACACTATTCCCCGCCCCTAATAGCCTTGTATTTATTAATCTCATTGGGGAAAGTCTTGGAGAGTTCACTGAGGAGGTGGCTCTTGAACCTCTTGTAGGAATCAATCTTTCCTTTGACTTCTTCATTTTTGGCGAGAGCCTTGTCGATGCAATCCTTTGTGTAAAGCTGAGGATTACGGCCTTGATCTATGTAGCTAGAACAAAAATAATACATCAGAAATTGAAGAACAAAACAGAAACGACCAACCTATCTGAAAGGTATTGTCTGCGCAGGTGTGGAGGAGGGTCGACACATTCTACTTGTAAGGCATTTTTAGGCGAAGATCTCATTGCACCTACAATAATTCTCAAACATTTAGCTTGGATTTTGTTGATTTTCTCAAATTCTGATTTGTTGCAGGGATCCAAAACAAAGCTACCATAATCCAAATGGCTCCGAACAATAGCATTATATAAAAGTTTTTGTGAGTAAGGATGAGATCCCCACCATACACCAGAGAGCGCACGGAGAACATTCACTCCCCTCTCGCACTTCTGAGAAATATAAGTGAAATGGGGCATGCCAGTAAGTCTTGAATCAAGGATCACTCCTAAAAACTTCACTTTATTTTCAATTTTAATGGGATCATCATTGTATTTTATTAACACTCCAGGGATTAAACGTTTTTTTGTAAAAATTACTGCGCAACTCTTTGCAACAGACAGGGATAACCCATTATTCTGAAGCCAATCATTAAGGTAAAAAAGAGCTGAGTTTAATCGATTAACTGCGGTTTCTACTGATGGGGATGAAACATAAAGTGCTAGATCATCCGCATATTGTAAAATGTTACAAAAAGAGTCCACAAGTTTTTCAAGATCATGTGTATAAATACTGTACAAGATAGGGCTGAGTACGGATCCCTGAGGAAGACCCTTCCAAACTCTCCTAGGTGGAAGAAGGGAATTATTATTTTTAATCTGGATAGATCTGTTAATGAGCAAGCTACATATGATACGAATCAGTTTCTCTGGGATCATCAGCTGATGCAGTTTTTGTCTGAGAACAGGAAGAAGAACGTTATCATATGCAGAGGCTATGTCAAGAAAAACCCCGACAAGAAATTCTTGTTTCTTAAATGATGACCGAATGTCAATAGTTAAAATACTAAGACTATCCAAAGTAGGTACTCATACCCTTCCGGAAACCAAATTGAGATCTAGCTAGTAAGCATTTATTCTCTACTATCCACTCTAACCGGTTTTTAACCATTCGTTCTAAAATCTTTGCCAAACAACAAGATAATGCTATTGGCCTTCGAGCAGACGGATCAGAAGGATCCTTACCAGGTTTCAGAATCGGGATTATTATCTGGGTGTTCCACTCATCCGGAGTAACTCCGTTCTCATAAAAGTGATTAACTAAATTTAGATAAAATAATTTTGTGGATTCAGAAGAGTTAATTAAGAATGAATAAGGGATGTTGTCAATACCTGGGGTGGAGTCAGTGAGGCCATGTATAGCGCACTGTAGTTCATTAAAAGAGAAAGGGGAATTCATAAAATCAAAACTATTACTGGGACATGAAGAAGGAGAAAAAGTAATGTGTAAAGAAGCAGGAGGTATGACCGGAGGGCAAGAAGGAGCTAGCCTCTCAGCAAAAGCTCCCACCCAAGAATCAGAATCATTTGAGGTAAGATTCTGAACATTAAGTGACCCTCGAAACCTTCTTATATTACGCCAGACTAAAGAAACTGGCGTTCTGGGGGAAAGATTCTCACAGAATTTATTCCAACCCTGTTTCTTTTTTTTTGAAAGCAGTCTCCTAGCTTGCGCTGCGGTTTGTTGATAAGATAAAAAATTGCACATGGACATATTTGAATTATATTTTTTTTCGGCTTGGCTTCTTTTCTTAACGGCGGCAGTGCAATCAGGATCCCACCATGGAGGGGAAAGCTTACGTCGAAAAGGATTTTTCATAGGAATATGATTTTTGGCAGAGGAGGAAAGGATGTCAATGAACTGAGAGTAATTGGAAAGAAAGTTTGCATAATAATTGTGTTTAAATATTTCATGTGCAAAATTTGTATTGAATTGTTTTAATATGTAATCATGATAATTTTGTAATTTAATAATGTATAATCTGCATCCATTTTGCATGCTGTGTCCGCCTATAATTGTCTAGACATATACCCTACAACTTATAACTCGCTAAACAATGTATGTATTTATGTACTAGATGTTGGTGGTCCAAATAAATAAATAAATAAATAAATAAATTAGAAGTGGAAGGGAGTGAAGTAATTTTTCCATTTACAGAAGATAAAAAGTTTTCCCAGTCTGCCTTATTGAGCCTATATTTTAACAAAGGGGAGTCATTACAATGGGAAGCAGAGTGATTAGGCATAGAAACTAATATGGGGAAATGATCACTACCATGAGTGAGAGGTAGAACCCTCCAGGACAAGACAGAAGAAAGAGATGGAGAACAAAGAGATAGGTCGACGGCGCTACCAGGATTTTCATTTGGACGAGTACGTCGAGTGGGAGAACCATCGTTCAGTATGCATATATTAAGGAAGTCAAAAGTTTCAACAAGATCGCTCCCAAAACTGTCAGTTTTAAAAGACCATGATATGTGATGGCCATTGAAATCACCCATTATAATAACAGGTGCAGGAAGAGATGAGATAATAGAAATCAGTTCAGGTAGAACAGAAGGTCTAGGATTAGCTATATAAATTGATAAGATTACCATGTTAAGGAATTTGATGGCAATAGCATTAATATCTTGACTGTGTACAGGGAGAGAAATTTGAGAAAAAGTGAAGTTTCGTCTGACAAGGATAGCACAACCAGCATATCCATCATCTCTGTCATCCCTAAGACAGGAGAAAAATGGTATCCTAAAATGGGATCCAGGAACCAACCACGTCTCAGAGATGGCAATGACAGCAGGATTGTGTTTATTAATTAAATACATAAGGTCTGGTTTTTTTGTGGAAACACTTCTAGTGTTCCACTGGAGAAAGTGGGTTACTGTTGAGTCCATTAGAGCCATGGCTATTAATTAAAAGGAAGATTTCATTGAGTTTAACAGCAACGTTGGACGGTAGGGAATCACTACATTTAGAAATTAAATTTATTAGGGTAGCTATTAAGAGCACCATGAGATTTTCATTTGGTGAAATATCTGGAGGCTGGGTTAATGCACAACCATTAGGTTGGGATGAAGGAACCTCAGAAACAATTTCTGCATGAGCCTTACGATTGTAACCTATATCTATAACTGGCCTTTGACGGGGTGGAGTAAAAATAGTCTTTTTGTGGGAGGAGCTGACAGCCCTAGAAAACGAATCCAACTGAGAAGGCGGGAATACTGCAACTGAAGATGGGATATGCTGTTGTGTGAGTTCCACATATGGTCTGCGGACTTGTGCAAATCGTGTAGAGGCATCTGCATATGAAATGCTTTCCTGGGACATGACAGTTTTAATGGACTTTTGACGATTGTGCTCTGGGCATGTTTTATTAGTGGCAAAGTGAGTTCCCGAGCAATACAAGCATGTAGCCTGGATTTCAGGGACACTGCATCCCTGTCCCGAATGAGACTGGGCACATCGGAAGCACCGTGGTTTAGATCTACATTGGGCACTGATATGCCCAAACCGGCAACAGCTCAGACATTGAATTGTTGGTAGATGATATGTTTCTACTGGTAAAGAGGTGTAGAAACAAAAGATCCTTTTGGGGAGAACCTGGCCTCTAAAAGTAATCACCACAGATTGGGTAGGAATCCAGGAGGGGTTACCATCTGATATGACTTTACGGTTAAGGCGTCTAGCCTTCAATATAATGCCGCAGGCATCAGGGAGTTCAACCGACTCAACAAACTCCTCCATTGACCAGTCAATGGGAACGTTTTTTACTATGCCCATTCGGGTAACATTGTAAGCAGGGATTTGTGCATGATATTTATTATTTTTCAGGGACACATTCTCAATAAATTTGTTGGCATCTTGCCCAGATTTAAATTTCACAGAAATTCTATTCCGTCCTACACTTTTAATGCCATCCATTTTGATGTTAGTAATTTTATTATCCACTAAGAATTTTCCAAATTTAATGGGTCTGATGGAAGTACCAGACAAGGGTTCAGTTTCCTCGCAAGAAACATGGACTATAAAAGGGCCTAAATCCTTAATATCGTATAATTTGCCGCCTCCGAAGCTAGGGTGTACAAATGTTGTTTGTATGGATGCCATTGCAGGATTTACAATCGTACGTTTAGACAACATATTCTCTGAACCATCAGCAGGACGTTTTCTACTTGGATCAGTTGCAGTTGCAGGTAGTGAGAACAGTTCAGGAGACAAAGGAGGCCCATCCGGAGGGTCCGGATCAGGAGGATCGGAGGAATCCATTTATGGAATGGATAACCTAAACGATCCTTTTAAAAACAATAATACTTACTAAATAATACAAAATTTACCACTAACAACACATAAACTACAATTAAAACTAAACAGATCAAGTTATTTGATGAAAAATATCCGAAAAATAAGCAAAACTTCACTAAGATGTCTGTTCACCTATAAACAAGAAAGCAGATGATAATAAATTTCTTAGGTCTACCGGTTAGTAATGTCATCTTGGCAGGTGCTATACATTGCGTTTATGATACTTGAAATTGAATGCTACCTAAAAGAAATCGCGGTAATGTATTTCGTGTCATTTCCGTCTCGGGATTTAGGCGATGATATCCGAGAAAAGCCGAATCGTTAACTGATTTTAATCGTATAAAGTTTCACTCTCGAATCTCACACCATGAAGGTTTAATTTTAATTCAAAGTAGCCAGTACGTTAAAACGGCAATTTCATAAATAAACCCCTATAATTAAAAAAAATTTATGGGTTGGCAGAATTAAGATATATACCTACTTCTTTTTAAATCTCCAAGCGCAAAAAAAATTCTGGTTGTTATAAGTCACTAATAATTTTATAGCACACCGTGCGTACAATGACCACTTTACGCACGCTGCGCTTGCGTAAAGTCGGCATTTTCCGCACTTTTGCTATAAAATATTATACGATACTCGTGCGAGAAACTTTTCCTCGACTCGTGTGATTGCAGCACTCACCTTCGGCTCGTGCCGCAAACTCACACCCGTCAGAAAACGTTTCATCGCTCTCGTATCGTAATGTACTATTATTTATTGAAGTGGAACAAAGCCATCTAACCCAAAAAGCTGTTTATAAGCTAGCTTCTTTAGAAAATAACCATTTTTGTTTATTTATTTAAATGTATTTGAACGCAATTGCGTCCGTCTACGGAACGGAATAACATCATTTACATATTACATTAAATCATGGAGAAAATTAAATTAGCACGCTCGTTTTCAACCGTTTGGAGTAGGTTTGTAACAGAATTGCGAAATATTGTTTTATTTTAAATGGAAAAGATAGCTTCTATACATCGTCACCCCACGAATTCCCGAGTGTCAGGTGTTTTGAAGTATGGACTGTGAAATGCAATGTATCCATACGTATTTCCACGTTTCACCGACGATAATTACGTCCCAGTGTGATAGGCGGTGACTACTGGTGACGATACTCACGGCACCTATCGCCGTACTTCAGACATAAATATGAACCGTGACTTATCGTTACTTCCTAAGCATGCAAACCAAAAAATGTGCCCCTACGGGACTTGAACCCTTGACCTGCGCATTCGTGGTCAAGTACTAGTCGTCATAATATGCTTCAATTTACGTACAGGCGCGGATATTTTTTCACTCTTTTTATTTTTGGTCTTTGTTCTTTAATTAATTTTGAAATGTTTACATAAATTACATTCAATACAGCGAAAAATAAAAATTCTATAAATTGAAACCAAAAACAAGACACATCGCCTTTATTTTTCTTTTTTTTTTGTTCCTGTATTATCTTAAGGGGGGACGTTTCGAGCTCACTGCAAAATGCATAACTTATAATTGTTTGTCTCATTTTTAAATAAAATATATGAAATAAAATAGTTTCATCTTATTTTGAGACTATTGTTTAATAATTATAAGGGGTTTTTAGCAGAATTGCGTCATTTTATGGATTACAGTTAGCGTGAATGTCCATACAAACTTAAAAGCGTGTTTTAAGTTGGTGTGGACATTCATTTACAACGCAATGCATAAAATTACAAAATTTTGGTATAAAGCCTAATTGACATTAAACTATGGTCGCGAAATGCCATAAATCACATTTATTTAGTACTTTTTATTTAACAATAAGAAAAACAATCATAAGTTGTGCATTTTGCACAGAGCTCGAAACGTTCCGCCTTAAAGGGACAATCACTGCTGGTGACCCCGGGTGCGTGCTTCTCACTTACTCGCACGACTCTCCGTATTGATCTCTCCGTCGTCGTCGTTCGACGGAGAATCAAGTTGCGAACGCGCTAAAATATACCTAAATAATTAATTACAATTTTATCATAACTCAAATTCTTCAAAAATAATCAAGGGTAATCATTTGTTGTTATAATATCTTCAATTTGATACACCTACTTATATCGACACGACATGAATCCCCGAGGGGGTGTCACAGGTGTTCCGGGTGTGAACAGTGAAATGCAAGTCACAGTCTACACTCAGCACACCGGCGTTTCACCGACGATTATTACGTTCCAACGTGATGGGTGGCGGTGAGCCCAATCGCCTTTTTTCGGGAACAAATACGCGCTTTTAAGGCTTGCAGGTTTCCTCACGGTGTTTTCCTTCACCGTTCAGCAAGTGGTAAGTATTTGACTTAGTTTCAATTTATTTCTTTGCATACCATTAAACCAGATATTCGTTTCAAAATAGACCTAGGCTTGGTATTTATTTAATTAAAGATTTTGATAAAAATTTAATGTTCTAATCATGGCACATCATTCCCGACATTCTGTTGTTTATCGTATATTTTTTTATACTTTGATTAAAACCAGCTACCAATTCCGATTTTCAAGGTCACCAGTATGTATTGCCCCCTTAAAAATGGTTATCCATATAGTTTAATTAAATTAAATGATACACAAATTCTTGTACTTTTTAGGGTTCCGTACCCAAAGGGTAACCAACGGGACCCTATTACCAAGGCTCCGCTGTCCGTCTGTCATCAGGCTGTATCTCATGAACCGTGATAGTTAGACAGTTTAAATTTTTACAGATGATGTATTTCTGTTGCCGCTATAACAACAAATACTAAAACCGGCCAAATGCGAGCCGGACCTGCGAACTCCCATACAACAGACGTGATTTTTTCTCCGTTTTTATTGATAATGGTACGGAACCCTTCGTGCACAAGTCCGACTCGCACTTGTCTATCACTAGACCACTGGGGCGGACATAGTGTATCGCCCGTTAAATAATTTTGTTTAAACTAAGTTTAGCTAATAACATCATTCGATTGATACTGGCCCCAAAGATGGCTGAAGTATATCTCCAAAATTAATGTATTGAACCAATAAATAATTTCTGAGTATGTGTATAAAACAAAAACTAAATACGAGAATACCATTTCTTTTTTATTTGCCGATACTTCTCTGTGGCAAAGATCACTGAAAACACGATCAACAGATATGACGCCATACGACGCCTTAATTACAACAAGAAATATAACGTCACTTATCACAAATAATTTCGTTTCATATTTATCATTATCACAATAAAATATCAATAACATCACAAAATCTTTACAAAATGATATCACACCTTGTCGCGTCACATTGAAACTTACTATAGTTTACTTGTGTTTGGAAAATCTGGATATTATTTTACTATTATTAAATTAGACATGTGTCTGAAAGAAAGTAATTGCAATATTATGAGGTAGACATTTGAGAACGCGTCCAAAAAATGTGTAACATACACCAAAAATGTAAAAATTTAACGAAATAGTGAAAATATCTCCAAAATAAAAAAAATATCATTGTCATACCTAGTGGATACAAAACACACGTACACGTACAAATGCAAGTTCTTGAAATGCAAATGTTATCTTCACACAAAATGCTAAACTTTGTTGTACTTATAATAAAATTAAAATAGAAATAATCATAATCAACAATAAAAAAACCGCAACTTTAAATGTCTTGAAACAAAAAATTATACACTAATACTATTTTAAATGATGGCAGCACATTTTACTTCTTCATAACGGGCCTGCAAAAAAAGAAAAAATTTTTTGAATATGCGAATAATCTTGAATAGAAAACAAAGTAAAATAATATTTTATCATACACTAGCTTTTACCCGCAGCTACACTGGCGTGGAACTTTATTTGCGCTTTATATAAAAACGATTTTAGTTCTCGGCTTGCCGGTTATTTTATGAACATCCCTTACAGCCTATATGACGTTGATCAGGGTCACTACGATGATAATAAAGAAAACCGCTTCCAAATCCGTTGAGTGGTTCTCGAATGAAAACGGAAGCAAGACAAACAAAAAATTCAAAAAAATTTAGCTTTGGCCTCAGTACAATACAAAATAATGTTCTAATGAGGCGATGGAATTTTATTATTTAAAGCAGCATTTTATGTCATATATTTGTTTGTCTTAGAGATTACCTTCACCGTCAGCAAGAATAAAGTAAACCAATATTGAATATTTAAAACCGGATAGTACTGTCAGTACTCGACTGACCGCCGTGCACGAAAGTACTCTCGAGGAGTCCTGATGATGATGAGTCATAATCTCCCTGAAAGCTTGACCTGTGCCTGCTTTTACAGTATAAAAAGTGAGTCCTATCCGTTTTTAATTATTCCTAACGTCAACTCACTCTAATTTTAATAAACCAATACTATGCATATTATAGATAATAAGAAACCCCAACCTTTTCTGAAAGCCAAACTTGCTAAGTAACGTTGGTTGATTGCTGGGAAGAGGCTTTTTCAGGCCAGGAACTTTGCAGGTCGGTTTCTTTGGAGCGACCTTCTTGGTCGGTTGACTAGCGACTGTCTCAGTGTAGTGAGGTATGTCACAAAACATGTCGGGTAAGTCAGGCTCGCAAGTGATGTCCTCTTTGCATTTCCAGGCATCAGTCGTGGGGATTAGTTCGGGGACATAGGAGTCTGTGTCGGCGAAGGATTCCTGGGAAACGAGATAAATTGTTATTATTACAGTGCATTACAAACTAAAAAAGATAAATTAGACACAAATGTAAAGACAACAATTTGAAAAAATCCTCAGGCCAGGATTAGATTCGATAATATTTAGAGTATTCCAAAGCGATGGATACCGCAATGAAAATATAATGTGAGATAAAATGTCTGTAAATACTGTCTGTCTCTGTTTTTTTAACTCAAAATGCGCACCTTCTCTCTCACTCCCTCTTCTAAAGACACACCCATTATATTCCTACATTCTTAAATGACTTACAGAAGTGTTCGTATTTTTAGGAGAAGTGGACTATAGTCTGTCAAAAAAGTGTTGAAATGAATATTGAAGAAACTATTTTTCTTTCGGCTGATTACACCAAACAAATAAGTACAAAATCTGTTAAATCGAGCGTTGTTATTTCACTTGAACGTTTAAAGTTCATTAAAGTTTAATTTTCATTTCAACACTTTTTTGACAGACTATAGATACCTCTGTAATTTTTTAGCGCTTGAAAATTTTTCAGCTCGCTTTTGCGGTCTGACACTGACACTCTATCCATCCATCCATCAGCCTGTTTCGTCCACTGCTGAACATAGGCCTTTCCAAGATTTGGCCACTCTTAGCAGTCCTCCTGGAAAAAATTCCTATACTCACACACGCTGGGCAGGCGGGTTGGTGAGCGCGGTGACGAAACCCTTGCACCAGTGACGCTGCTGCCCGTCACCAGTCTGTTTTATATTATAAGGCCCAGCAATGAGATGGATATACCGCCATCAATCGGTCCCAGGCAATGGTGGGCCACCTGGTTGTGCGTATTTGAGAGCTGTTCTCTTACTCTCCCCCGAATAACTTCGGGAGGATTTGCGAGTACGATGCTGGTACCTCCACAGTCAAGCCCAACACCAGCTCTACCACCTATGCCGTCTTAAAATTCGACCAAGCCGCCCTAAAAGGACGTAATGCCGACCACATTAGCAAAATGCTGCATAAGGACCAAGTCTAACGCACCCTGAATAGAAGAGCTTGTACGCATATATTTATAGAGATGGAAGAGGCGAAAGAGGTGTGTTAGGATCGTAGCAGATGGAAATCTGTAGACTCTGTCCACCCCTCAGGAAGACGGGCGTAGGTATGTGTATAAGTTTAACTATACCAACCTGAGAATCAACGGGCGTCACCAAATTCTCCATAGGATACGTATTTTCTATCACAGAATCTTGACTTAAACTCACATCTCCACATCCCACCAACTCAGCCAACGGACGAATTTTAAACGGATTCCTGCTTCTAGGACTTGGCTCTAATACTGGACTCTTATTACTCTTCACACTAGGGCTAATATTCAACGAATTCTCCTTTTGAGAACTCGAAAACCCACTATCGGGCTGAGAGTCGGGTATTTCGTAACATTGTGTATCGATAACTAAAGGCTTTTTCGTGTCTACGTTGAAAATTTCTTCTTCTTTGTCACTATTTTTTTCCATATTACTATTACTTGAAGGCGGACTGAAGAATTTGCTTTCGACAACGTTATCATCTAAAACGGTTCTAGGGAATTTGCTCAGTCTCTTTAAGGCAGTGTTTGAGGTTTTCAGGCATTTTGCGAATGATCTTTTTTTGTTTTCGAGTATAGGAGATCTTTCTTTGAGTTTAGGTTTGGTTTCGTCTAAATTTGAGTCTTCTATCATGCCTTTGTCTAGTGGGCTTATTTCTTCCTGGGAATCAGCGCTTTGTAGGTTGTGCGTGTCGTTTATTTTCTGTTTTTTTGAGGCTGGCTCCAGGCAATACATGTTGCTTAGAGTTTCTATGGAGAGGCTGAAAATTGGAAATAAAATAACTATTTATTTTTATTTAGAGAATAAAGTCGATTCCTAAGGCTTTTATTTTATTTTCAGTGCTTTTAAAACTTACATTTTTCCAAAGTTATATAACTTCTATTGTTAACATTAAAAAACTTAAAATTATGGAATGAAAAAAAAAGTTTTGACAGCACTAAAACAAAAAGCCTTCAGAATCGGCTATAATCTGTCAGAAACGACTAACAATAAGATTTCTTCGACATCCATCGCAATCTCCCTCAAACGCGCCGTGATTGGCTAGAAATGACATCACATATCATTTTTGGCGAATCACGACGCCTTTGAAGGCTATACGTGGGACGCACTATAAGTTTCCGGAATGAATATGAAAAAATACTATTAAAGGTACAAAATTAATTTGTTGTTTTTCAAAATAATCTCCCTTGGCGTCTATGCACTTTTTCATTCGATCAAACCAGTTTTGAAAACTTTTGTGCCACTCCCCTGTGGTGACCTCTGAAACGTGTTTTTCATACTCCTCGACAGCCTCTTCTGGTGATGAAAATCGTTGACCGCGTAATTGATTCTTAATTTTTGGGAACAGAAAAAAGTCACAAGTGATGAATTTTTATATGGAGCGGGGTCAGGAAGCAAGAACAATATCCTTATTTATTTAGTAACATATTTACTTTATTAAACACTGTCTTCATCTTAATGGTGGACAGGAGCAAGAGAGAGAGAAGTACATACATTTATTTTATATCCGCTTGGCGGCAGCACCGCTCGCGTGTTCATCTCACATGTTGTACAAGGTCGTGTTCATGTGTCTAGCTGTTTATAACTTAACACTCCCTCTCAATTACAAAGATCATGTTTGTTCTATTTAATCATATAAAATTAACAACTTAAATTCAAAACATTATCTTGTAATTGCTACTTAATATTTTACTTGAAATGTTTATAATAGTTTACACTTTAAAAAAATCTTTACTAAGACTACAACATATATATTTTTTAATAATTTTGAATTCAATAAGGTTGTCTCCCTTGTCTCCCCCTCAACATTAATTTACAAATCAAATAAATTCAATGTTGCACATTAAAGAAAAATAATTAAGTTTTTTTTTTAACATCATGCTTTGCTTATGTTTAAATTACAAAATTAATGAACTGAAGTATTATTTATATATTTATGTAGTTATGTTAAAATATCTTAAGTGTATGTAGTTATACAAATGCAGTTCTAGTGTAAGTGTACAGTTAACCAATATTAAGTTTCTTACAAAAATATGTATGCTTGTTCAGACATAGTGATTTAGTTAAGATATCAGCAATATTATTATTAGTTGGTACATATGACAATTTAATCAAGTTATTTTTCACAGAATCCTTAATATAATGGTATTTTATGTCTATATGTTTGGTTCGCTTACTATTTTCATTGTTTTGTATCATGTTTATTGCACTCTGGTTGTCTATGAGAAGGTATGATTCTATGTTAACATTGCAAAATTCCCTTGTTAAACCTTTTATGTAAATTAATTCTGTTACAGATAGAGCTCCTGCAACATATTCTGCTTCTGCAGTTGATAATGCTACGGTTGACTGTTTTTTAGTGAACCATGAAACCAAGTTATTACAGTAAAAAATTGCGCAACCGCTTGTGCTCTTCCTGTCAGTGGTATCACCTGCCCAATCTGCATCTGAATATGCTGTGATGTTCTTTGCTGTATTAGACTTTGTGTATACTAAACCTTTATTAGTAGTGCTCTTGAGATAACGCAAGATCCTCTTACCTGCCTTCCATAATTGACTGGTTGGCTTGTCCAAATATCTGCTCAGGAATGTTACTGCAAATGTGATGTCCGGTCTGCTGATAAGAGAAATGTACAAGAGTGACCCTATAAGTTCTCTGAAAGGAACGTTAATTATTTCTTGTTCTGTATAGCTTGTATTAAAGTTTGCCTCCATAGGTGTAGAAATTGGTCTACAATCTTGCATGTTGAATTTTATTAAAACATTTTTTATCATCTCAGTTTGTTTGATTTCAATAGAATGTGCTTTCCTTGTAATTTGCATTCCCAGATATTCCCTGACTTCTCCAAGATAGTTTGTATTAAATTCCTTCTTCAATAATGATATGATTCCTTGATCCTTTCCCGTTGTCAAAATATCATCCACAAATAATAGTAGCCATGTTTTATCTTTTGTGTATAGGCAACAATCATATCTAGACTGTGTGAATCCTTTCTTTATAATAAATTCGTGAAAACGCTGATTCCAACACTCTCGTAGTCCATATAAAGCTTTTCTCAGTCTAAGTACTTTTCCTTTAGGTATTTCTACTCCTTGTGGACATTTTATATAGACTTCTGTATCCAAGTTTCCATTTAAGAATGCTGTTGGCACATCTAATTGGCTAACATGTAAATCTTCTTGTACTGCATGGCTTAACAGTAACCTTACTGTTGATAGTCTAGCCACTGGTGAATAGCAATTGTATGTATTTTCTTCTTGAAAGCCTTTTGCTACTAGTCTTGCCTTTTTAACATCATTTTGTTTAGTCTTGAATATCCATTTTGTATCAATTGCCTTCTTATCTTTTGGTAAATCTGCCACTTCCCATGTTCCTAATTCTTCATGTGACTTTATTTCCTTTTTGATTGGTTCTTCCCATTCTTCTTTTCTTTTCATTGCATCATTGTAATCTTGTGGATCTCCTGTGTATAAACAGTATGCTGTATAAACTTCATAATCATCTAGCTTCTTTGGCGCATTTACTACCCTTCCTGTTCTTGTCATATTAGGTTGATTAATGTTCTGATTTTCTCTTTCTGTTTCGTCTTCATTGGTTTTATTCTCTTGGATGTTTTCAGTTTCTTGTTCATTCTCCATTTCCTTTTCATAAATTTGTTCTTCTTCTGCTTTCTTTGAGCTTACTTCATTTACTTTAGAATTTTTGATTTCTTCCTCTTCTTCTTCAATGTATTGATAATTATTGTTTCCCTTTGTTGTTCTTGTTTCTTGAAATACATAATCATTCTCATCAAATCTCACATCTCTAGAAGATATCACTTTGTCCTCTTTTGTCTCCCAACATTCGCGTTTCAATTGCTCTCTTTTCCCATTTATTTCCTTTAGGTAAAACCATTTTCCATGTCTTACTTCCAAATACTCTTAGTTTTGATAGATTCAACTTTCCATGCATAAGTTCTTGCGGTGTTTGAAAATTTATGGATGATGAGGGGCATCTGTTCAGCTGGTATGTAGCGCATGCTACTGCTTCTCCCCATAGATGCTTTGGAAGTTTTGTCTCAATTAATAAAGTCCTTGCTCTGTTGTACAACGTTCGATTCATTCTTTCAGCAACTCCGTTTGACTGCGCTGAGTATGGCTGTGTATACTGGATTAGAATACCTCTGTTCCTACAAAAATTGTCTATTTTATGATTCTTAAACTCTCCACCATTGTCGCATCTGATCTTCTTTACTCTGATTTCCTTCTCTGTTTCCAATTGTCTTATGTAGTCCAATAAATTGTCTGTGGCCTCGCTTTTTTGTTTCAATAGATATACAACGCAGAAGTGTGAAAAATCATCAATTATTACCTGATAATACAACTCACCATTAATTCCGGGTATTGACATTGGTCCTGCCACATCCGTGTGCAAAAGTTCTCCAATCTGATAAGACCTCGGCTTTGGTACTGGGTTAAATGGTAAACGTGTTGACTTACCCATTCGACAGGGACTGCAGGTTCCCTCACTCGCTGGTAGATTCATCATTCTTAAGTAGTTCCCGTTCAGGTGACCTAGACGTCTGTGCCATAAGTCTGAATTACATGCACTATTGCATAAATTATCATTATTAGAGCAAATTTCCATCTCTAAAATAAATAGTTTTCCTGTACTTTTACCTATTAACTTTTTCATGGTTTTGTTATTAAAAATTTCCACATAATTGTTACTGAACCTAACGTTGCAGTTGCTCTCTATAACCTTTTTCACAGATAACAGATTGAATTGCAAATTTTCAACAATTATTGCATCTATAGACACTTCATTACCATTACATCTCAATAATATAGTACCCTTTTTAGTAGCAGTTATACATTCCCCATTGGCCAAGTATATTTTCATTTCCCTATCTAGTTTATTAATACGTGGGACGCACTGTAAGTTTCCGGAATTAATATGAAAAAATACTATTAAAGGTACAAAATTAATTTATTGTTTTTCAAAATAATCTCCCTTGGCGTCTATGCACTTTTTCATTCGATCAAACCAGTTTTGAAAACTTTTGTGCCACTCCCCTGTGGTGACCTCTGAAACGTGTTTTTCATACTCCTCGACAGCCTCTTCTGGTAATGAAAATCGTTGACCGCGTAATTGGTTCTTAATTTTTGGGAACAGAAAAAAGTCACAAGGTGCCAGGTCGGGACTGTATGCAGGATGACTCATGAGTTCTACATTTTTCGTCTTCAAAAAGTCGTTTGTCTGTCTGGCCGTGTGAGAACTAGCATTGTCGTGGTGCAGGATGATACGGCGTTTACGGTTATTTTTACGGAGTTCGTCAATAACTTCCGGCAAACAAATGGTCGTGTACCAGTCACTATTCACGGTACGACGATTCTCTAAAGCAACAGTAGCCACGTGTCCAGTTTTATTAAAAAAAGAAGCAATCATCCGCTTAGATGCACTTTTCACGCGCGCCACTTTGGTTGGTTTCGGCTCATCTTGAAAGACCCATACGCTCGATTGCTGCTTTGTTTTGGGATCGTAGCAATAAATCCATGTTTCGTCACCTGTTACTATGTCCCACACCAAATTTGACGCACCTTCGTTGAATCTGGTAAGCATGGCACTGCACCAAGTGACGCGGTCCGTTTTTTGAGCCTCGGTCAAGTTGTGTGGGATCCACCGCGAGCACAGCTTTCTCACACCCAAATGTTTGTGTAGGATTGATTGTATTTGACTCATGCCTATTTCTAAGGATGCGCGAATTTCATGGTAGGTCACATGCCTGTCTGTTTCAATCATACGGCGCACAGCATCGATGTTTTTGTTGGTCACAGCGGTGGACGGCCGACCATCGCGAGATTCGTCACTGAGATTGATACGACCACGGGTGAATTCTGCAAACCAGCTATAAACAGTCGTCTTGCATGGTGCTTCATTGCCAAAAGCTGTTTCAAGCCGAGCGATGCTCTGTTGAGCTGTCAAATTACACTTAAAATCGTAGAAAATCATACTACGAAAATTTTCCCGAGTTAAATCCATGTTGATGCAGACACACAATTTTTTAAATGGCGCCACAAGGTAAAAACAAAAGACAGTCAGATGAAACAAACTGCATTCTACAGCCAAAGAGTTCTATTTTCAAATGTTGCAATAAATTTTTAAATATTGTTTATGTAAGTGGCCAGTTCCGGAAACTTTTAGTGTTACCTATGTATTACTCATGTATGGTTCAAAACTTTGTTGTATTAAGTGCTCTGTGCAGCCAGAATCAATAACCCATTCTATTATATTTATGTCTATACTATGACAACAATTCTCTTCAATACCTGTTACGAAGCAAAATTTTTCCTCATCATCTTCCTCGACTGCTACTGCTGCTGCTTGATGCCAATTTCCTTGTCCTTGTCCATGACCTCTTCCTCGATATTGTCCTCTGCCTCTATTTCCATACTGACCTCGTACATGTCTATTAAACTGCCCTCGTTCATGAAACTGTCCTTGTGATTGAACTCGTTCTCCCCGTGCTTGTCTAAATATGCTGCGACATTCTCTCGCAAGATGACCTGGTTGTCCACAGTTGAAACAATCTTTATTTTGCAGCGCTGTATAACTGTATGATGTTGTGTGGTTTTGCTCAGTATTCTTGATTTTTAATTCTGCATCTAATAATTTGCTTTTTACATACTCCATTGTTAATATTTCTGTAGATGTCTCCATGGCTGTGATGATGGGTTGATAACATTGGGGCAATGACATAAGGAGATACGTGACTTTGTCAGTTTCTTCCATCTTTGAAATATCTTCAATTTTCCTTACAATTTTATCAAATTCGTAAAAATATTCTTTCAAGTTTTCGTTTTCTTTGCACTTCATCCCAATGAGAGTCTTTCGTAGATAAATGTTTGATAACGTGCTTTTTCTTTCATAAACTTCGCAGAGCTTTTTCATCATATTACTTGCCGTTTCTTCATCTTTTATGTATTCCAGTTGACTGTCCGATACAGATTGAACGATAATATTTCGTGCCTTGGCGTCCATTTTCTTAAATGATTCTTTTTCTTCACAAGTCTTTAAATCAGATTTCGTTAACAATGCTTCGAGGCATTCTTTAAATTCCATATAGCTTTTTATTCGAAACATCCAGCTTAAAAAATTTTCCCCGTCGAAAATGGGCAATGTTCCGTAATTTGCGATATTTGCCGACGACGCCATTTTTGCTTCCTTGTAAAATTTTCCTTGTGATTTTAAGTTTCAATTTTTGGCACTGTTTTACTTTCTAACTTTGATCTGTGCCATCTGGCTTAAACCTGGGCTCATAACCTGATGAATTTTTATATGGAGCGGGGTCAGGAAGCAAGAACAATATCCTTATTTATTTAGTAACATATTTACTTTATTAAACACTGTCTTCATCTTAATGGTGGACAGGAGCAAGAGAGAGAGAAGTACATACATTTATTTTATATCCGCTTGGCGGCAGCACCGCTCGCGTGTTCATCTCACATGTTGTACAAGGTCGTGTTCATGTGTCTAGCTGTTTATAACTTAACAACAAGGTGCCAGGTCGGGACTGTATGCAGGATGACTCATGAGTTCTACATTTTTCGTCTTCAAAAAGTCGTTTGTCTGTCTGGCCGTGTGAGAACTAGCATTGTCGTGGTGCAGGATGATACGGCGTTTACGGTTATTTTTACGGAGTCCGTCAATAACTTCCGGCAAACAAATGGTCGTGTACCAGTCACTATTCACGGTACGACGATTCTCTAAAGCAACAGTAGCCACGTGTCCAGTTTTATTAAAAAAAGAAGCAATCATCCGCTTAGATGCACTTTTCACGCGCGCCACTTTGGTTCGTTTCGGCTCATCTTGAAAGACCCATATGCTCGATTGCTGCTTTGTTTTGGGATCGTAGCAATAAATCCATGTTTCGTCACCTGTTACTATGTCCCACACCAAATTTGACGCACCTTCGTTGAATCTGGTAAGCATGGCACTGCACCAAGTGACGCGGTCCGTTTTTTGAGCCTCGGTCAAGTTGTGTGGGATCCACCGCGAGCACAGCTTTCTCACACCCAAATGTTTGTGTAGGATTGATTGTATTTGACTCATGCCTATTTCTAAGGATGCGCGAATTTCATGGTAGGTCACATGCCTGTCTGTTTCAATCATACGGCGCACAGCATCGATGTTTTTGTTGGTCACAGCGGTGGACGGCCGACCATCGCGAGATTCGTCACTGAGATTGATACGACCACGCTTGAATTCTGCAAACCAGCTATAAACAGTCGTCTTGCATGGTGCTTCATTGGCAAAAGCTGTTTCAAGCCGAGCGATGCTCTGTTGAGCTGTCAAATTACACTTAAAATCGTAGAAAATCATACTACGAAAATTTTCCCGAGTTAAATCCATGTTGATGCAGACACACATTTTTTTAAATGGCGCCACAAGGTAAAAACAAAAGACAGTCAGATGAAACAAACTGCATTCTACAGCCAAAGAGTTCTATTTTCAAATGTTGCAATAAATTTTTAAATATTGTTTATGTAAGTGGCCAGTTCCGGAAACTTTTAGTGTTACCTATGTAGCGATTAATATTGAAGTTAGACAATAAGAGGGCAGCTTCGCCAAACCAACGAAATATTTTCACGACCTGAATTTAAGAGGGGTGTCAGAGGTGTTCCCAAGTGTGATCTGAGAAATGTAAGTCAGGCAGAGTCCACACTTGGTACGCCCGCTTCTCGCCGACGACTATTACGTCCCAAACGAGCAGAAATGGACCTTCCGAAGCAAGCACACTGAACACAAATTAATATAATGTGCACTGCAGGAATTAAATCCACGACCCGTGGGTTAGCAGGCGAGCCACTCGGCCAAAAAGGCGGTCTCAAGACAAGAAATAGTACAAAATATCTTGTGATCTAATAGTTCGACCGTCTCACTCACAAACCTGTACAACCCCTCGAGGATTCATGTCGTGGCGATGTACCATCACCAAGGCCTATCCAGTTTCAAAACCTTAAGCAGCATGTGGCCATCTCACTCAGATGGCTCCGTCTTTTAGTTTATTTACCAATTTTTTTATGCACAAATCGTTAATACATGATCAAATTAGGAAATGAATAAGAATTTACAACTAAATTATCCATATTACATAGTTATAAAATCAAAATAAGTTTCAGATTAATCTCCTACAATTCAAACGGCTGCCATTTTAGTGCGCATCAAGTGACGTCACATGATACTGCTCTTGCTTGCGGTGTATGGCGAGTGGCCGGTTTATTTGATTATTTTTGATTAAAACAACCTATTACAAAATATTTGAGGGTTTTATTTTATATTTATTAATTTTGAACTTAATATTTTATGATGAAATGTTCTCACTTTGTCACAAAAGGCAGTTAGCCAATGGTGACGCGTTTTGCGTTTGCGTTTCATTTCATCAAAATGTTGTATTTTTTTAAATGGAATAATTATAAAACTATAAAATAAAATAGTTTCCTATGGTCATCATTAAATTCTACTAAGTAAATAGAATACAAAAAACGCAATATATTACTTATTTAAACGACACGCATATTCTCTATTAGAGTTTATGAGAGACACTTTTCATGGCGTTTTTGGGTCCATCAGAGTCCATCGGTCACTTTAGTCAGAAAGTAGATAAACACTAGCAAGGTGGGGTCTCGCGGAAGTTGCCGCGAACCAGGCGGGAACCTTGCTGACTGTACGTATAGAGAAAAGAAGAGAAGATCACCTCTCATCCTGTGTCTCGGGCACGTATTTGCTGACAAGGTTCACCACCTTCTTCCTGGCCCTCGTCGCGGGGATCGCTATTATCGGCTCCGGCTTCTTTATCTAAAACGATAATGCAATGCATTATAAACATCAATACATATTTTATAGCTAAATACATCGTTTTGGATACTCTAAATATTATTAGGGTGATTTTACTACTAAAAGATTCGTGGATTCATACTGATATTGAAACGGCTACTGACGATTTTATAGTGTACTATTTAATATTTTTTTGTAATGTAAATATTTTTGTATGGGTTTTTTGTCTGAAATAAATGACTTTATTATTTATTATTATTATGGGAATTTTTGATCTCGTCTCTCTCTCTTGGCCAAAAGAATTTAAAGAGAGAGGAACGGTGTATCCCCGGCAGAGGCACAGTCGACCGGGGTTCAGAGCCCCAGGGAAAGAAACCGGCGAACGATGCGAGCAGTATCAAGCAGTACCGCCTTTTGCATCCGCGCTGGAAGCGAACTGCCGCGGAACCCCAACCGCCTTAGGTTGTTTTCGAGGCTGGTTGGTATTAACCCGTTCGCGGACAAAACAATTGGGATGATTTCGGTGGATGCCACACCCCACATGTCGGTAACCTCGTGAGCCAGGTCGAGATACTTTCTTTTCTTCTCGGTTTCGGCTTTTACAAGGTTCTCATCGTGCGGGATTGTGATATCCACCAAAAACACCCGAGACTGCGTCCGGTCCATCAGCACGATGTCAGGTTTATTCGCGAGAATAGTCCTATCCGTGATGACAGACCGGTCCCAGTAGAGCTTGGCGCGGTCGTTTTCGAGTACTGGCGCCGGCGAGTACTTGTAATATGGTACCCTCTGATCTACGAGGCCGTATTTGTAGGCGAGTTCTTGATGAAGGATTTTGGCCACTTGATTGTGCCTGTGTAGATACTCAGTGTTGGCAAGAGCAGAACAACCGGAAATAACATGTCGAAGTGACTCTCCAGGGTGAGCACATGCCCGGCAGATATCCTGGGTTCCATCCTTAATGATGTATTTCCGGTAGTTCCGCGTCTTGATCACCTGATCCTGTATTGCACAGACAAATCCCTCGGTTTCCCCAAAGAGGTCACCAAAACGCAGCCAATGCAGAGAGGCTTTTTTGTCCACGTGAGGCTCGTGAAGAGCCTTGTAAAACCTCCCGTGCAATTCCTTTCCTCGCCACACAGACTCTCGTTCAGCGGTACTTAGTACCACCGGTTCGCGCCATTCCTCGCTAGCTAAGGACAAAGGGGTAAGTCCTTTATCACATGCCACGACTTCACTATGGATTCCATCATCCGTTTTCGTCAGGAAATAGTTCCTGAGACTGCATATCTCGCGGTTGTGCAAAGTCTTGGCGCTTAAAAGGCCTTGACCACCACACTTCCGCGGGAGATATAGTCTCATAACCGACGATCTCGGGTGATGCATTCTGTGAAAGGTCATGGTTGTGCGGACTTTTCTATCCAGGGCGTCTAATTCAGTCTGAGACCATCTGAGCACCCCAAATGTGTACATGAGAACAGGCATGACCCAAGCGTTATAAGCTCGGGCTTTATTTCCGCCCGACAAAAAGCTCTCAAGCACTTTCGTCAGGCGACCATAAAATACCTCACAAACGGCTTGTTTCACGTCTGCTTCATTCACACCTATAGTTTGGGACATGCCCAGATACCGGTATGTTTCAGTCTCGGAGAGGGATTTCAGCCGATTGGAGCCGACATCGACTCCATCAGAGCGAACAACATGTCCCCTCTCCACATGCAAGACGGCACACTTTTCAACCCCCAGCTCCATTCTGATGGATTTGCTGAAATCATCGGTGATCTTCAGCAACTCCCTCAGTCTTTCAGCCGTGGGACCAAACAGTTTTAGGTCATCCATGTAGAGAAGGTGCGGCATCCGCATTCCTCCCCTCCGAAACTGAAAGCCCGTCGCTGATTCCTCCAAAAGTTGACTCAGAGGGTTCAGCGACAAGCAGAACCAAAGTGGGCTCAGACAATCACCCTGGAAAATTCCCCTTTTTATCCGTATTCGGTCATCGGCAGCCGTCATTCGCTCACCTGCGAGACTAAGGATCGTACTCCATTGCCCCATACATGCTCCAAGGAAGTGTCGAACTGAACCGTCAACTTTGTACAGCTCAAGGACCCTTAGAAGCCAGGAGTGGGGGACCGAGTCGAATGCCTTTTTGTAATCGATCCAGGCGGCAGAAAAATTCCGACGGTTGCGTCTGACCAGTTTGCTAGCTACTGCGTCAATGAGGAGCAGCTCCTTGCTACCGCGGCTACCGCCCCTACATCCGTTCTGAGCATCCGAGATGATGTGATTTTCAACAACATGTTGAGAAATCTTAGAGCTCAAAACGGAAGTAAGCGTCTTGTATAGTGTACAAAGACATGTGATAGGGCGGTATTTTGACGGATCCGCGGTATCTTCACTTTTAGGAGCTAAATGAGTGACCCCAGTAGTTAAGAAGCTTGGGAGCGTGCCAACGTCAAGGGCCTGTTGGAATTGCTTTGCGAGGGTTGCATGGGAACGCCAGAATCCCTTCAGCCAGTAATGCTGCAGGCCGTCTGGTCCCGGACTTTTCCAGTTCGGGGCCTTACGGACCGCAGTGGTTACGTCCTCCTCAGAGATTCTGACTGCGTTCATAGGCGTGATTGATGCACATCTTCTCTCGACAGCTCCGATCCATGGGCCCTCCTGATGAGTGACAGGTTGTGACCATAGGCTTCGCCAGAAGGCGACTACATCAGCCTGCTCTGGTTGATCACCTGTCGGTCTCGTTTCCGGACGTTCCAAAATTCTGTAAAACTTCTTTTGGTCACTCTCGAAGAGACGATTATGGTGGTGCCTCTTTACCATTTCGGAGTATCGCCTTAATCGCTTTCCCCAGGCAGCAATCTTCTGCTTCAGGTAGTCGATGCGCTCCGTTATGTTTTGGGCAAAGTCTGGTTGGGACATATCAATGTCTTGCCCAGCAAACGCCTCCGCAACGAAGCGCATTACTCTAGGTCTCGTGTTGCCTGACCTGAAGCTGGTTAGTTTGCCGATGAGGATCCTTGCTCTGGTGATACGGCGGTTAATTCTGCGTTGCCAGGCCGGTATTCTACTACTCCTGGGAGTAGTTGATCCAGTACCCGGCATACGAACGCCGACTATCCGGCAAACTGCCATGGCGGCGCTGAAAAGAACCGTATCCGTATCCCAGAGATCGATGCTGCTTTCCAGAAATGGAGGCAGCAACTGATTAATGGCCCCAACCACATCCCGAACCTTGATGCTTAGAGGCACTCGGGGAAGCCGCGGCCTCAGTTCCAGAGGCACTTGGCGATACTCCTCCATCGTCTCTTCTAATATGCTCCTCAGTTGCTCTAAATCCTGGGAGACTGTTACTGTAATGTTTTCTTCTGCGACATTTTGTGGATTATGTTCTGTCTCTTGAATGCTATCTGGCTGGGGAGAGACATCTTCCACATGTGGTGCATCATCCATTACAAAAACAGTCTCGCGTCTCAGTTGTTCGAGTTCGGCAGCGCTGAATACGTTGGAGCGCTGTATATACCGAACTCTGTCCGCCAGGTTTTGTTCCGCGATAGTTATCGAGGGTTCCAGCAACAGAAATTCGCGGAACATTACTGCCCGATATCCCGTTGCACCGGTATTGCCCCCTGTTGCTCTGAAGTACGCGCGCATGGCATTAGCGTTCATTTGGCTAGACCATCTCATGCGCCGTACTCTCTCACCAGCGGCGGGTGCCGTATGCTGGGCCTGTGAAGACCCTGCCGACACCAAGCCGACTGGTGGTGATGGTGGATTGGTGGACTGACCAGGTGGTCGGGCCAGTCTGCGATTTCTACTGGCGGATCGCATGCTGCCACGTCCAGCGCCAGCCCCAGACGTGCCCTGGCGGTCGCCCCCAGGCAGCGGCACTATACGCATTCTATTAATCCTTTCCATCATAAGAGCATGCCATTGCCCTGTTAGCCGTGTAAGTTTTGTACACGTTGTCCGCCTCTCACGTGACCTGATGTTCGGCTCGGACGTAGGGGTGGACTTTGAGAGGCTTATTATTATTATTATTATTATTATTATAGTCAGATTTCGCCCGACTGTACGAATACAGTGAAACTAGTCAAGCGAAATCTGACTATAAAATCGTTTCAATATCAGTATTATTAGGGTGCATTACTAACTAGAAAACATCAATTAGAAATAAAAGTAAGAATTAATTAACATATTGTCGGCGCGTATACCCATACCAAATTACAGCTTTCATTTCAAATTTTTAATGAAAATACTAAAGGCGCTTTTCTACACGGTAATAAAGTTGAATTTATAATGAATTCGAGCCGTCATCGTTACATGTTATTAAGTACGTTTGACCATTCTTACTACATGGACGGAATATATACTCTATTTCTAGTGCAGCTGGAAAATCGGTCATTGACCTTTGCGCATTTTGTACTGGACCCCGTACCACGAAACGCAGTAATTTGCGTTAAGCGATAAAGATTGTATGGCGAGATGGAGAGCGATACGTATCGTTTTCTTCTAACGCGTGCAGTTTTTCCATCTGCCCTAGCAACAGACGTTAAAATATAAAAGTTACCCATGTATTCGTTACAGTACAAAAATTTACTTCAGCACATCACAACTTCATTGCTTGCACTCTGCTACATAGACGGAACCTGTCGATAATATACTCGTAAGTAGAACTTGAAATACCGTTATTTTTAAACAAATACAGAAAATTAACGTTATATACCGCTTTGATATCAGTAGTATATCGTTTTGATACATCATGACGTTATTATTAACGAAATTAATCAATAAAAACGCTATGAAACACACTAAAGCCGATTTTGAAGGCGTTAGTTTTAGTTTGACATACATAAAATTAAACTTAAGTATGGTTAAAACGAAGAGCCAGTTTCAAGTCACCATTTTATAAACGTTAAACTAAAATTTTAGTTTGACAGCAATAATTTACTCAACTTAGTGATTTTAACTTGTTTTTGGTAATTTCAAGGCACATTTTAGAGCAGTCGTTTGATTGAATTTAAAAAATTTAGTTTGATTTAGGAGCATTAAAAGACTTGCTAATTTTAGTTTGCGTGCCCTTCAGAATAGCAAAATATAGTGCTGTCGCTTAAAATTACGTTTATAAGTAAGTTTCTTAGCTTAAAATTAAAACCTTCAAAATCGGCTTTATTACACGGGTATTTTTTATAAGCTGCTTGTAAGTTTATAAGTTATGCAGGGTGCCTAGCATAGTAGACCATATCGAGCTGACAGCTCGATATACCACTGTCTGTCCCTCTTAAGAGCACTGTATCGAGCTCGATATGGTCCTAGATGTTAGAAGCGGTAATATATGGTGTTTCTCTCCTAAGCATCCAATCATTAAGCTCATTGCAAAATGTTACTGTCAACGCCTACATAGTGCAGAAGGTGAGACTAGAATTGCGATTGTGTGCGTGCGACCATTGACATTGTGGAAAACAACTCTTATAGCAGTACAGGCAAGGTCTGTTTTCAAAAAATTATGGTTTGACTTTTATCTTATTCTTCTTTTGTTACGGTGTATACTTTGTTTGCATGATTTTTCAAAAATATACCTTGCCTGCACTGCTATAAGAGTTGTTTTACACAATGTCAATGGTGTGCACGCACACAATCGCAATTCTCCAGTCTCACCTTCTGCGTTGTACCTACCAAATAGGCAAGTTATGCTAACATGTGGATAGCTCCGTTGGTAGAGCAACTACCCGGTAAACGAGAGGTTCAAGATTTGAGTCCCGGTATACTCACATCCAGATTTACTTTTTTTCTGCGTATCATTACCGCAATGATACACTGACTGCTATTTTTTAAATATACGGCAAGTATTGTAAGTTAGTATAGAGGTAAACAATTTATTTTTGAATGCAAGTGCTCGTAAGGACCTATTTTATATGCTTCGAAACTATTGTCAAAGTCAACTTCACCATACTAGTATTTTATTTTTATTCTTTTTTTATTTATTGAAAGTGTTGCCATTATTTACTTGTGTACCATAGACAGACTTGACAGAAATGAGCTACAAACACATCAAACTGAAAGCAGCTTATTTCCGTCAAGTTGGCAACTTGCGAGCAAAGAAAAAGAATGCCCGCCTAAAGTTCATTTGGAGTAAGTATTTATTGATTGTGTTTCTTTACTTACTTTTCATTTATTTACTCACACTATGGATTGAGAAACGTACTATGCTACACGTGGGTAAGGGCAATAATTTACTCGTATTGTTTAAAACACTTGCTTATCGCTCGTGTTTCAAATCTCCTTCGTAAGCTATTGCCTCCTTACCGCAATTATAGCATAAAGTACTATTATTTGCGCAGTAACGTTTCTTTGGGACAGTTGTTCAGTATGATCTGTAGAGTACGTGATCTCATTAAAAGATTGCAGTATATACATATGTAAAGACTATACCAAAATACCCTATATCACAGTACCCGAAACTATAAACAAATACCATACCTTCTTCATCCAGTAAATGCACTTTAAAATCCTCACTCCACATACTGGGATGAGGCGCCACACCACTGTCCTTCCAGCTGTCCGACTTTATAATGTTATTCTGAAAGTTCATAAAAAAAAATATTTAGCGTTTGAGTTAAGGCGAGGAATTGATAAACTTTTAATTTCAAATCGGCGCCTTAGGGGAGTGGAGTGGGGGGGGGGACTTACTCCTTACAAATATGCGCTCACGAACTAGCTTATGCCGTAAGGTCGTATGCGGCAAAACAGTATTTTTTATTTAAAATTACAACTACTAATAATTTAATAAATCCAATCGGCCATGTTGAAGTGTATTTGTAGACTAATTTAAATAAAAAACTTAGAGGCTTCATTCGCTCCCGTTTGTCAGTAAAACAGAAATCTCTTTCTTTTAAGAGGCTTTCTAAAAAAAATTATCTGCTATTAAAATTAATCAATCAACTAAATCTTCGGGCAAAATGATGTCAATGAAATATTTAATCTAGTATATAAATTGGTAATTACATATGTTGTTTTATTGCTGACAAAAATGGAGATACATGTCGCCAAAATTCCCAATGCGTCGCCTTAAAGTGACTATGCCCTCATGATCTATCCCTTTTGTTATAGCGGAATGTGTGCATGTATGTTCCGTTTTAACTCGAGAACCACTCAAAGTTTTTTGGATGCGGGTTTTTTACTATTATAATGGGACTAAAGTAACAGAAATTCTCATTTTTCCGAATATGATGCACCCAAAACTTTGTTTTTTGACGATTTGGAATATTTAAAGTTTGTAGGTAAAGGAAAAGCAGCTTCATCTTCGTCGGTCGACGTCATTGTCTCGAGTGACTTTGTATCTCATGATGTATATCGTAATGTCGCTCTGGTGGGTCCAACGCGTGTCATGTCAGAGTCATGCTACATGCGTAAGAATTTTATTGAACAAGTCCTTTTGTATTGAATGAACTTTTATTGTCACTACTTCCCACTTCACTAAAACTCAGTCACCAATTTAGAATGTTATTCTGGTAGTAAGAATCATTATATTTATATTCACCATTATTAAGTAATGACGCCAATCCCCATGTTTCAAAACACGTAGTTTTCTATCTTTTTTTTTATTTACGTAATATGACTTACATGCTAGTTAGCATTTTCTGAGCCATCCACGAAAACTCGCAGAGTTTATCTGTGGTGGCGAGGCGTTCAATAGGTTTTTTATATGACGTGTATTTCTAATATAAGTATTCTATCTTACTTCTAATTAAATGTGGAAGGGATAACGTAGGTAGTATAATTTGAATGTCTTTATTTATAATTAGACATCGGATTATATGCACTAACAAAATGCCAAAATATGCACTAAAAAAGGCCGAAATATGCACTAAAAACGACTAATATGCCTAAAATATGCACAATACAAAATCAAAAACCTTTATTAATTTTATATATTTTAATCAAAGATTATACAAAAACAGCGAAATTCTCTTAAAATTAAGAATAGTTTTTGTGGCAATATACAATTAAGCATTTTTCCAAATTTTCGAGCGCAAATTTGTGACGTTTGTCACCCAGTATCAATTTGTACGCCGAGAACGACCTCTCCACATCAACTGATGTCATTGGACAATATTTAAAATTTGGCGCCATTTCTGGAGTAACCTGTTCAGGCAGGGCACGACCTGTGCCGTTGATGTAGGCATTAATGTTCTTCAGGTCTTGAAGACTTGGGTTTTTGCGCAAAACATCGTTCAACTTTGTGCGAACCTTTTCTGCTATTGAGTTAGGAAGGGAGTTGGCGAGTTCTATCATTGTTTCCAGTATTTCTATTGATTTAAATAGAGGAAGGTTTTTTTTTCCAATTTTTCTATGGCATCTGGTAGCTTGTGGAAATGTTCTTGTTGAGATGAGGGCGATATTCTGTTTAATGGATGCGTTTACACGTCATTGTCACATATGCCTCCCGCTCCCGCTACTTAACGAAATATGCACGATTGGGGAAAAAGGCTAAAATATGCACTAACGCCGTAATTAGAGAGTTTTATGCATCTGCATATGCAAACATGCAAATGCATATAATCCGATGTATATTTATAATATATATATGCAGATAGCGCGCGAGTTCATGTCCATCGGGGCCAGAGGCGACGCGCGGGGGCAGCTCGCCCCACCTTCCCCCACCCCGCCGCATTAGTCTGCAGTCGAGTGTTGTCCTCGATGGTTGTGACGCGGGTTTATCGATACCGAAAATTAGTTGCTATTGAAAAGACGGACTAATAGAAAATACGATCGACAAATTCGTAATTGAAATCAGCGATGGCGAAGATATTGATTCCGACTCTGCTCTGTCGGTTGTCTTTGCATCTGCATTTTTTTTTCTTTATTAGCAATAAACAAGTAAGTACTTATCATATTTATTTTATTTGATCATTTGCAAAATTACAACACAAGTTACAATAAACCAAATTGACAGCTGTTGACAAAATCGGTAGTAATTATCGACATGACCATAATTGATAGGTCACAGCACTATCGCATTCCTCAGGATGGACATGAACTTGCGCGCTATCTGCATAGTAGGTTTGGTTATTTATAAAGTGCAACTTGATTTTGTTTCTAAATTTGTTTACAAATATTATAAAATACTTTCTTTGTCATTAAACCAATGGTCTACTATCGAACGTTATTTATAATTAACAAAGTTGTTTACTTTGTATAACGCATATTTTTGTATCCGCCATGTGCTCGTAGATTTTGTATAAAAGGGCGAGCGGCACGTTCTACTGTTTCGTGCGTTCAATATTTCCACGGAATTGTGAGAAACCCGATGCAAACAATTTCATTTCTTCATATCCACATTGTATTTTTATAAAAAAAAAAATATTTATTTTACATTTTATGTTTCTCATTTGTGTTCAACTTTTTTTTAATCGCTATAATTTTCCGGTAATTGGCCAGTTATAGCCTATAGTCGTGATTTTTTTCATTTTTGTCGGTCCACTAGTTCCGGAAATAACCGGGGGTGGACATGCATTTTTTGTGGTTTTTCAAAGATTTCTCGAAATCGGTGCCAGTAAATATAGTAAAAATATATATTTTTATAATTAAATTTTTAATATCTACAATTTGATACCCATATTGTATTTTTTTTTATTTTACATTTATTTTTGTTTCTCATTTGTGTTCAACTTTTTTTTAATCGCTACAATTTTCCGGTAATTGGCCAGTTATAGCCTATAGTCGTGATTTTTTTCATTTTTGTCGGTCCACTAGTTCCGGAAATAACCGGGGGTGGACATGCATTTTTTGTGGTTTTTCAAAGATTTCTCGAAATCGGTGCCAGTAAATATAGTAAAAATATATATTTTTATAATTAAATTTTTAATATCTACAATTTGATAGCCATATTGTATTTTTTTTTTTATTTTACATTTATTTTTGTTTCCATTTGTATTCAACTTTTTTTTAATCGCTATAATTTTCCTGTAATTGGCCAGTTATGGCCTAAAGTCGTGATTTTTTTTTATTTTTGTCGGTCCACTAGTTTCGGAACTACATAACGGGGGAACCCACATTGTATTTTTTTTTTATTTATTTTACATTTATTTATATATTTCTCATATGTGTTCATGAATTTTTTAATCGCTATAGTTTTTCTGTAATTGGTCAGTTATGGCCTATAACCGTGATTTTTTTAATTTTTTCGGTTCGCCAGTTTCGGAAATAAGGGGGGAGACATGCATTTTTTTGTGGTTTTTCAAAGATTTCTCGAAATTGCAATGAAAATGCTGTAAACCGTCCGTTTTAATATTATATTATAGAAGCATACTAAAATAATACTTTACATTAATTTGAACACAATAGAGACTTACAGCTGTGACGTTCCTTCGATCCGGATGCCAGTCATCCATTTCCTTCAAAGAGAACGGGTCCAAGTTGCCGAGCGCCAGTTGGAACGCTGTATCAGGGTCTAACACATCGCCTGCGTTCACGCAGAGGGCAGTTTCTACGTCTGAAATTTGTAAGGTTACTTTCGTTTATATAGCTTAAGTCATACTGGAGACTCGGTAAGTGGTCAGGACCAAGGTTAATGACTATTTCTGTGAAACACGCAAAGTAAAATTTTAGACTTCCTTGAGTAGAGGTTGATCTTGAACAAGTATAGGGGCACTAACTAGATTTAATTGGGATGAATGTAGGTTATACGGATATGATATCCCATCCCACTAATATTATAAATGCGAAAGTTTGGATGTATGGATGGATGGATGGATGTTTGTTACTCTTTCACGCCGTAACTACTGAACCGATTGGGCTGAAATTTTACATGAATGTAGTTCTAGACTTGGAATAGGACAAAAACTACTTTTTATCCCATAAATCAGTTCCCATGGGATGAAAATGAGCTTTTAAATTTTTATAGAAAAGTGATGTTTCACCCTTTCACGCCATGCTTACGAAACCGATTAGGCTGAAATTTTGCATAAATGTAGTTCTAGACTTTGAATAGGACAAAAACTACTTTTTCCCTTTGTTCCCATGGAAAAACTATAAAAGAGACACAAAATGGGAAACAAAGGCGTATAACACACACATTTCACCAGCTGTGTTTACTGTAGGTAACAGTCCGAATAATATTGACTGATTTTATAGGAGTACACAAAAACTAATACACCGCGGGTGAAACCGCGGGCAAAAGCTAGTCATTCATAATTCATAGGTTTTGGGTATCGTTCGGTCACGTGTTGTTGTTGCGTCGGCGCCTATGGCGTTCCTATCACCGCTGAGTCGGCCAATCACTGTGTCTGGCACCGATATCGAATGACAATTTGTTAGAATTTCCTGGTACGGCTTCTCGACGTCATGCTGGAACACGACGAGTCGCTTGGCACAATCAAAACAGCTTACGTAAATTAAATGATTATATGTAGAGATTTATTTTAACGTACCTTCGTCGTCAGGTTCCGTCAGTCTGACCATCCGTCTGTCAATGGGATCATACACGTACTGGTGTTTGAATGTCGCCTCCGCCTTCAGGAAGTTCTCTCTGTACTCGTCCGTCACTGTGAGGTTGGCTTTGTTGAAGAAACTTGGCAGCTTCTTTAGAGCCTGTAATATTAATGATTAACCCTTTTTATTGTAACGGCCTTACATTGTAGAGATGCGCAGATTAAATCTTTTTGTTCAGAAGATTTTAATCACTCTTATAAATCTTTAAATCCGAAACAACTTAGTGATTGAAAACTAAAATCGAGTCATTGCATCAATACATCTCGCTCTTCTTTTAATTGAAGCATAAGATTTGAAGTAAAACGTAGTAACAAGGTGATTGCAAAACAAAGCAGAATAATCAGATTTTTCTTAATAATTTTCTTAATTAGTTTAATTTGTATACTTCGGCAAAGAAAAGAAGACAGAAGAAATGGTTCCCTCTGCGGGGAACAATTAATCTAATGTAAATTCAACCGATCATTGCCGTACGCATGCGCCAACTTTTTAATCATTGTGGTCATTGTGCCTCTTTTTGATTCATCTAATACTGCAAAAGTCGTCTCTACCTACATCTTGTGACGCTTCCATAAATCTTAAATGAACCGTAGCGTCTATGATTTAGAGATGTATTTGGAAAACTTATGATCTACTGATTGAATCACTCTTTTTGAAGGATTTACATCTTTTTTACTAATCACTCCTGAGTTACACATGTCTGTTACATTGGACAGCAAAAACTATGTAATATCCCAAAAAATACAGTTAATTGGGAACATTTGCTATAAACAATAAACGAATTGAAAAAAATATGTTAATATAACTTTTTTTTCATTTCTGGTTCGAGATTGGCTCGAAAACTTACATTAGCAAAATTGGAGTCCTGTGTAGCCGTAACAAACTGCCTAGCTTTAACCAGCCCAATGCCTGGCAAAGAGGCTAGATAGTCACAACCGGACATAATGCACATTTGTCTGAACTTGTCGAAGGTGTACCTCTCTATTGGGCATTTCATTGCGAGAGGGAGTTTAACTGTCTCTACTAGTGTGCCGGTACCGTCCAAGTCCATTTTGAATAGAACCTGGAACCAGATTTAAGATTTACTTACGCAAGGTGTTAAAATTTTTATGTGATATTCTATTTGGCACTACAGATAGAATTCGAGTTTCTGTAAAAAAAAATGGTAGCAGCAGCAACATGACTCAAAAACTAGAAGATAAATTGAGCTGAAAACATGTGGAATCATGAAATAGGTTTATACGGAAAAGCTTTGGATCCCAGGACAAAATGAAAAATTGTTCATAGCATCACCAATCACTCGATAGTGATTCAAAAATTTGACGTTTTAATTACAATTGGCCTATTCTTGTTTTCACCAATATTTACGATTCAAAAACCATTAAAAACCAAGCCAAAAAAAGCGATGACGTTAACCCTTTACCGCATGGATTTTTTGATTTTGTTCAAATTAATTTAGGTGATTCCAGGGCTTGATAGGTACTCCGGAAAAATATTATTTTATTTTTAGGATTATTGTAATTTGCAATATTCAACTCCAAAGTCAATGTCTCAAATATGATACGTCATGCAGTTAGGTATACATACCATATATGATACTAAATGCAGTAAGGGTATGTGTTTTAAATTATATATCTATTTATATTTTATCCTGATGAAATGAAACAAATTAAAATACAATGAAAGTGTTTAATTCAATTTCATTATAAATGGAAGGTTTGCTCTCATCATCACTATCAAGTGGAATGGAACGCCCGGTAAAGCGTCGACACTGTCGAGTCGCTAAAAAAAAATTACATATATAAACAATATTAGAAATATTATAATCTTAACGCATGTAGTATCGCATTGTACAATTACCATACATGTATAAACTATCATATTTAAAGTAAGAAGATTCAACAAAAAAATATGAAAAAATAAATTAGAGTTACTCTTAATGCATGTAGTATCACATTCGAAAATCACCCTGCCTGCATGTAGTATCATATTTGAATTAAAAAAAAAAAAATGAAAAAATAAATTAGAGTTACTCTTAATGCATGTAGTATCACATTCGAAAATCACCCTGCCTGCATGTAGTATCATGTTTGAATTTAGAAAATTACCCTAACTGCATGAAGGATCATATCAGATACAAACTTTGGGATAAGCAATTATAAAGCAGTAACTGATAAAACTTACGCCTTTTTCCGTAGAACTTAGCAGGATCCATAGTTTTTTCACGCAAAACAAAGAAATAATTGTATGCGGAGAAAATATTGTGAAAATCAACGTTTCAAATCTCCAATAAACACTAACTGGCAGAAATGACGGCTTCTAAAGTTTGGTGACAGATATAACAAATCATGGACAAGTAAAAACTCAATTTGTTTTTTTTTGTGTTTGGATATTAGTCAAGTGTACAATTCTACCATATGCACGTCCTATTGACCGCTCATTTTTTGTTAATCTGTATAAAACCTTAGTGTATCATATATGATACGGTATGCGGTAAAGGGTTAATTTGATCTTCAGTGACACATTTCCATTTTTTTTGAACGCATCCTAAGACTATTTTTTATATGTTATATACCATACACACAGTCTGTTGATTCAATTTGACATTCCTTATTAACACACTCGCTCGCCTCGCTCCTCGTCTCGCCCCTCACGCGAATGTGTAAGTGAGCAGTATCAAATTAAAACGGAAATTGTGTGTATGGGGTCGTCCATTAATCACGTGATGTTTTTTAGCAACTTTTTAACCCCCCCTCCCTCGTGGTGAGGTGTTAGACACTCCCCCCTATCCAAAATCACGTGTATTGTTTATTATTGTCGATTCGGTGTAACACGACTTAAGTTATTTGACAGGACTAACCTTATTTTAACCGTCCTTAACGAAAAAATAAATACACGTGATATCTCATAAGACCTTGTGATATTCCCCCCCCCCCCCCCCCTCCCTCACGTGTAACGGCCGAACCCTATAATTGTATCGTGAGTGAAGGAAGTCAGTGATACCTTCGTACACCCAAACAGTATCAAATCGGAGTCTTCAGTAATGACCAGGTGCGCTACATTCCGTATGTTCAAGTAAGCCAGCTGAGCGTCCGCCTCGTACGGCGCGACGATGCAGTCCACGTTCCGCCGCCTGCATTCCTTGATCAAGTCCAGCGCCATCTTGTGCGTGATGTCGACACTGCGACGCATGTACGAGCGCGCTTCCTCTGTCTGGGACACAAAACACCAACTTCGATTACCGTATTTCTAGAACGTGAGGCAGTTGTAGCTGGGGGGGCAGCCCCGGCTCCCGGTATCTGTTCTCGATTGTGTAATTATAATAAGATAAATAGATATAACCCTACATACAATTAAATCGCTATCTATTATAGTTACGCCTATGGACAGAAGCGCGTAAAAGTGATAGTCACGCATGCGAAACTTCATATAACATTATTTTAACCATACAAAGCACTCCCTACGTGCTGAATTTCATAGTGCTAGAATAATTATCTGTTTCTAACTCAAAAGAAATGTATCAGAATAATTGCCCGGACTGATAACATGACCAGCTGTAAACCGTATTTCATAAAATATAACCTTTTAACCCTACCCGCAATTTATATTCACGACATATGTACATTCGTATTTACAAACCGTGAAATATTTTTACAAATAAAAGATACGCACAATATTAACACTCGTAACAAAAATAAACTATATTTACTTCAAGATTAACAATGCTGAACCACAGTCCATATTATATGGCAATAAAAATATTAACAAGTTACCAGAAAATATAAAAAATGAACCTAAGTTGACCAGCTACATTAATAAACTCAAAACATATTTGATACAAAAATGCCCATACTCAATTGATGAATATTTAACTCATTCAAAATAAATAATTATGTTTATAAAAATGAAATAATAACATACTATAGATAATATAGATAATATACATGATAACTACATTAAATATTAAACAAAAAATATCGATGCTATATCATATTATTAAGTGTTTAAGATGTAAGGAAGAATGTTAAAATTTACCTTATTTTAAGTTTTTATATGTATCTACCAGATATTTGCTGTGCCTAGAAAAAGGCAACTAAGTTGTAAGATCCTATTTTTATTTCCATCTTTTTGTACACTTGGTTTGCAATAAACGTTTGACTTTGACTTTGACACAGATCTTATTCACTGGCTGGCTGGTGATCAAGTAGTTATAAATTACTTGAATAAATACCATTTTTTTTCTTACTTTTGGATACCCTTAACATAGATTTAGAGTGCATTACAAATTACAAACTAGAAAAGATCAATAAGAAACAAATTTCAAGGCAATTTGAAAACAATTCCTCGGGCCCTGATTTGAACCTGCGACCTCTTGCTGCGACAGCACTGGACTAAATATTTTTCTTCCTTGGTTTCTAATTGATCCTTTCTAGTTTGTAATGCACTGTAATGTTTAAATGATAAATAATTATTTTGATACAATTTTATTGATCCTTTGTTTAATCAAACGTCACCAGAATTAAGACACCTTGATCTTAACATTTGAATGATGAGCAATGTCATAGTTTATGCTACAAAAGTAGTGAAATGAAATGTCGCCTCGTCCCACTAAATATAACTAATGTTATAAATATGAAAATGTTTGAACCAAAAAAAGTACTTTCACGACATGAATCCCAGAGTTGGTGTCATAGTAATAATAATAATAATAAAAGCTTTTTATTTGTCTCAAAAAACACAATGAATTTTATACACAATAATTTTATACATGAAAAGAGACAAATCGGTCTAAGACTCGGCTTATGACAGTCTGTTATTTAAACAAAAAGCCGCCGATTTTCAGCCTTAGCCTTTAATTAACAAGAAACACACAAAAAAGAAAGATAATAAATAAACAAATTAAAACACACAGAATTTAGAAAGCAAAAGTACCAAAATTATATAAAGTTAAACAAAGTTAAGACAGTTGTCATTACACAATTTATATTATTAGACACATTACTGAACCATAGGCCTACCACCAGCCAAGGACTGCAAAGAAAGCAGCCATCTGCGACATTTTTTTCTGAAGGTGACTAGTGTGTTAGCCGCGCAAACAGGTGGCGGTAACACGTTCCAGCATTTAGATGCTGCTATCTTAAAGCAGCCTCTGGTAGTGACAAGCGTGTGGTTGGGAATAATTAGTTGTGGCCGCCGAGCTCTAGAGGACCATACCAACTTTTCATGCAGGTACCCAGGGGTTTTACTATTTAATAAGTTGAACATTAGACACGCTAGTTTTAATACCCTGAAATTTGCCATGTTTAAAACCCCCCTTGCAATCAAATGAGGCGTAATGTGGTCCCTCCTAGGTATGGCATAGCAAAATCGCATGCACGCATTCTGGACGCGCTGAATAGCCTTAACAGTTTTTTTAAACAAACATGGACCAAATACTATGTCACAGTGACTTAATTGAGAGAGAACAAGGCTGTTACAGAGCTGAAGGCGAACCTTTTGTGCGAGGAATGGCCTCATTTTATAAAGGGACTTGAGTGCACCAAAGCACTTGCCAATTTTCTGTTGAACATGATCTTCAAATCGCAACTGTTCATCCATAGTGAGCCCCAAATTTCGCACTAGATTGCTTATTGGTATCACTGTATCATTTAACTTTATAACTGGATTAAGTGCCTTAATTGTGGTAACTTGATTCTTGGTCCCAAATATAATTGCAACACTTTTCTTGGGATTCAATATCAGATTATGCTTTTGTGACCACTGAAAAATTGCACCTAAGTCATTGTTTAATTTTGAGGTAACTGGGCTTATATCGTCCGGTTTTGCTGGCGCTTGTACATACATATGTCGCATAAAGGTGGTATCGCGAGTTTTGAATTGCTTGGGTAATACTAGACGTATAAATCGCATAAAGGGTCGGCCCCAAAATTGAGCCCTGAATAACACCGCGGGTTATAGGTAGGGGTTTAGATTCTACAATTTGACCCGTATTATTAACACACTGTACTACCTGGCTACGATCTGAAAAATACGCAGAAAACCATTTACATACTGCGTTGGAGAAGCCAATGCATTTCAACTTTGACAGGAGTATTGAGATATTTACGCAGTCAAATGCACGACTAAAATCGAGCAAAACCATAATTGTACCCTGACCATCGTTAGAGGATAATAAAATGTCATCCACTATATGTAGAAGAGCAGACGTGGTGCTATGTCCTTTTCGGAAACCAGATTGAAAGGTCGGTAATATGCTATTTGATTCTAGGTAGGGAACTACTTGATCAGAAACTACTTTTTCTATAATTTTGGACAATGCTGACAAAACGCTAATTGGTCTAAGATCTTCCAGTTCTTCTACCTTCCGTTTCTTAGCTATAGGTTTTATAATGGCACATTTCCAGGCCCTTGAGAATTCACCACTCCGTATTGACTTGTTTACAATGGTAGTTATCGCAGGTAAAGAATGCGGAAGGGTCATGTAAATCATAAACATTGAAATACCATCACTGCCTGTCGACCCCGAAATCGAGCCTTTAATAATGCGACAGACAGAAAGTTCGTCTACGTCAACAAAATTAAATTTTGGACCTAGTTGCTCAGTAGCGGACAAATTGCTATAACTAGAATCTGCTAAGTTATCTGATAATTGTGGTACGCTGCTAATAAAATATTGATTAAGCTTATCAGGGTTTGCTAAGTGTTCAGGTATGGGTTGCTCAGTCCTGGATTTAATTATACGGTTAATATTACGCCACATCGCAGAAGTATTTTTAATGTTCTTGTTGACATATTGAGTAAAATAAGCTTGTTTTTCAGACTTTATAGCTGTATTTACCATGTTGCGCATTTCCCGATAGTGCTGGAACGCAAGGGGACACCTAGTTTTTTTAGCCCTTAGACAGGCCTCATCGCGTAGAGAGCGCATAGACCTTAATGTATCCGTCATCCACGGTGTAGGTAGTTCCTTAAACGTACGCGTGCGAGCCGGAGCGAATGTATCGAAAAGGTCCAAAAGTAGGCAATTAAACAGTTCTACCATGTCTTCCAGGTCCTCACACTGCTGGATTAGGTCCCAAGGCGTATATTGAGCTGCGTTACTGATAGCATCAGCATTATTTGTTAGTGGCCGGTAGGTTACCGTTCGTGCAGATGGTCTTTCAATATGGACAGGGAAACGCAAAATAACAAGACCGTGGTCGCTTAAATCATCATTATGAACTACCTCAATTGATGATGGGATAGAATGAGACCTCGCAAATGCTAAATCAATAAGTGTTTTACTGTTTTCTTTTATCCGAGTAGGTTGGTTTATTAATTGATGTAGATTGTGTCATAGGTGTTCCCAAGTGTGAATCTTGAAATACAAGTCACAGTCCACACTTAGTATACCCTTTTATTAAGTGCGGTTATTGGAAGAAGTTCTTTATTCATAGGTCAGAAAATATTTTTAGAGATTTATTATTGGAACCCATTGTCAATAAGAAAAAGAAATAAAACACACCTGTCCAAGACTCAGCAATTCAGCAGCTCTTTTCTTTGATATATTTCTGGATCTGTAAAATATATACAAATTAGGTATGATGATTAAAAACCAAAATTAAGATCGTGTATTATATTTTTTGTAAGGGCTTAAAGGATAGCATGAATTGAAATGTAAGCGATCATAAGTATTTATAGGACTGAACATAAAATCCGAAGATATTCAGGTTGTTAAAATCAAATTAAATAGAATTTACATGACCTGTGGCTAGCCAAAAAGTGTGCGAGCCAAAAATATGCTAGAAAGTATGATGGAAAGACACAGTATCGACGCGACGGCGCATGCTAGACTCCCTTTTAGTTATACATCTTTTGTAATTTTTTTATGGGAGAATTTTATATTTTTTGACCCTATATTTAATTTTATTTTTGCGTAACAGTTACGTAATGATGTAGCCGAATCAAGCAAAATCGAATTGAAACACTAAACTCTCTTTTTCCCTTCATCAGCCTGTTTCTTCCACTGCTGGACATAGGCCTTTTCAATGGTGCCACTCTTGGCGGTCCTCCTGGAAGAAATACCCATGCATACTAACATGTTTATAGATTATAAAGCGTTGTAAAAAATGGCAACATTGTTAAACAAAAAACTTTCTTTAAAAAAAACCTATTTCTTGTCTGTAATGAAAGGTCTATTCCAATAAACAATATAAAAAATCTATCTTTATTTCAAACATGGACACGTTTTTTTTTTTCCTTTTTTTATCTACGATCAGTCAGGAGCTGACTTTTATTAGATATGTTTACCATCGGTTCACTTGTAGGTACTGTATTCAGCAATACAGCTTCCCTTCATACTAGACTAGGCATTGTACTTTAGTTGTCCACTTTTTACTACTTTGCTATTTGGAGTCCATAAGTGATAGACATTTAAGTCTATGGATATTAGATGTTGTGTTCAGCAATCCAGCAGCAAGCTGATTAGGGTGACTTTGCAACGGTCCCTTGTAGTTGCATTTACGTTGTTTAATTTCCTCTTTAATTGTAAGCACACGATTTATTAAAATAAAAATAAATATAATTATAAGTATAAAATTTGAGCCCTTTTTGGTAAGAATAAAAACTCAATGAAATTAGCAAATTTTATGTAACGTTACATAAATGTATCATAAAAGAAGCAAAATCGTTGTGGAAATAACTTCCAAACATCCAAGACGGCATTAAATACTTTCACAGATGTAAGGCATTAAGTAGTTTGATAATAGTATTAAAGAGCTTTGCATACGTGATAGATAATAACCAAAAGTAAGAGCACACTAGGGTTTAAATACTGTTAAAAAATGACCATTTTGAGCAGACATATTGAGCCACATTATACGTTTTCTGACGAAACAAAAAATGGTTGCCGCTTGATGAGCTCTTAGTGTATCCAGTTATAAGTTTAGTGAAATTTACCAATGCGAGTACATATTTATGTTGCATAATAGAATGACCTAAAAGTTTGAAATTGTAGACATTTTCGTGAAGAACATTTAATAACTTGAATTGTTTTCCTATTTAAAAAATTCTTTTGCGTTGTCTGTTATACAGTTTTCATACAACACGCAAATTTTGCGGTCCTATTACATTAGGTTGTTAAATAAAGTATGTTTCTTGTTAAAGTGGACAAATAAAATGGGGTAAACAAGAACAAAATTTATCTACAAAAAACTGAAAAAAAAATCATTTAGCATGATTTAAATGGAATATAATAAAGAATGTGATATGATAAGTTTTAATACACTGCATAAATATGTACATGCACAGAAGTTATTTTTTATTTTTCACTTTAAGGTTTATCGACAAAGAAAGATTAAAACACAAAACATAATGCAGTCCATCCATCCATCCATCCATCAGCTCGTGTTCGTCCACTGCTGGACATAGGCCTTTCCCAAATTTCGCCACTCATGTCGGTCCTCCGTCCTCCTCATCCAGCCGCCCCCCGCAACGTCCTTCAGGTCGTCGGTCCAGCGGGCACGAGGTCGGCCTACACTACGCTTTGCTGTACGTGGTCTCCATTCTAGAGCCTTTCTGCCCCAACGGCCACCATCTCGGCGACAAATATGGCCTGCCCACTGCCACTTCAACTTACTGATTCTGCTATGTTGGTTACTTTCGATCTTCGACGGATAATGCAGTATTAAGAATGAAATTTCAAACCACAAGAGATTTAATGTCATTTTACTACATGTATGAGAATATATATAAAATATTGTGTTTCTGTTTTTTTTTTCAATGTTTTATCTTGTTCAGACATACTGTATTGAACATCCACATACTCGCGTCTCTTTGCTTCAGTCATGGCCTTGGCTGGAAGATGTCGTCCATCAAACACCAGGATTGGTTTGATGTTCCTTGAGAGCAGCATTGTGACATACTTGAGGCAGTACTTTATGTGACTGGAATTGTAAAGAGATATAAATAAGTGCACTTGGTTATTTTGCCAACAAATATTTTTATAATAATTATTTTCATAACAAACGATTTTGTAACATTTTGTTTTTACTGTACTGGATATGGACACTAAATCAGGGTTGACGTAACTATACACTCAGATTAATGCTATTCAGAAGAAGTGCTATTTAGATTGTGGCACCAAGCTACACAGTCTTATGTTAGTTAAATCAAAATCAAAATATTTATTTTGCTAAATTGATACATAAAGTATACTTTCTACAAGTCAAAGTTAATTTTAACAATATATATCTTTAGAATATAAAAAATATATAATAATACGGGAAATAAAATTTACACCTGCATAAAATAGAGGAATCTAGGAATAATAATATTATATATACATAATGCAATGAACAATGTGTTGAACAATGAACTAAATAAACCATAAATAAAAATATTGCCTAACCATCCGCACCATTCGATTAGTATTGCTAAGAAGAAGGGCAAGAAACTTAGAATACATTCCTTTTTAAAAAAAAACATATGATACAAAATCATATACACACCTACTCAAGTAAAGGCATAAAAAAATACAAGACTGCAGGAATTATGTCACGAGAAAAAATGTATCTTGTCTATTACCTTTAACAAAGTAAGTTTACATATTAATTAATTTTAAGTCTTTAGAAGAATCATACAGTATTAAAATATGCTAATTATGAATTACAATTTTGAATAAGATTATTATTATTTATTACACCATGCTTCATTATCGTCCAAATAATCATTGATTTTATAAAAAGCTGCTTAATATATAGTTCTTATTTTCAGGCAAACTAGGGACCTCCTCTGGAAGCTTATTGTAAAATCTTATACCATGTCCTACAAAAGAGGTACCTACTTTGGCAAGTCTTAATTTTGGAAAAGCTAGTTTATGTTTGTTTCTGGTGCACACCAAGCCTCGGGCAATTATCAATATTTTTTCTGACATATCTAATAACTTGATAAATAAATTCACATGGGACCGTAAATATATTGATTTCTTTAAAACTCTTCTCTTAATGAATCTCGGTACTTCATGTTATAAATAGACCGAATTGCTCTCTTTTGCAAGACAATGAGTGCTTCTATATCCGCGGCTCTACCCCACAACATTATGCCATAAGACATAATGCTGTGAAAATAACTGAAATATACTAATCTAGCAGTATCTTCATCAGTAATCTGCCTTATGCGTCTAACAGCGTATGCGGCTGAACTAAGTCTACCACAGAGGGCTTCTATATGGGGATCCCACTGAAGACGAGTCTATAGTAATACCTAAAAACTTAGTTTCGTTAACTAACTCCAGCTTGGACCCCTGCAAAAATAAACTGACATCTACTTGAATTACATTTGGTAAAGTAAACTTTATACATTTCATCTTTTTTGCATTTAGAACTAAATTATTTGCAGTGAACCAATCAAGAATCAGAGAGAGAGTTGAATTCGCGTCATCAAGAATATCGATTCGATTATGTCGATTCACTTTAAAAATAAGTGAAGTGTCATCTGCGAATAGAACTATCTCATATAAGTCTCTAACAAAGTAAGGAAGGTCATTTATGTATATTAAAAACAATAGGGCCCCCAATATGGAGCCCTGCGGAACACCCATTTGACCAATGCATTACTTTACTCCATTAATGTCTACCTTTTGAATCCGGTCACTAAGGTATGACTTAAATAACGCCAAAGATTTACCCTTAACTCTATAGTGATCTAATTTACATAAAAGTGTTTCATGATCAACGTAATCAAAAGCTTTTGAGAGGTCACAAATTACACCAAACACATCCTCCTTTGCTTCCCAAGCGTCAAAAATGTGCTTGACTAAAGCAACTCCTGCATCAGTGGTTGACCTCCCTTTAGTGAATCCATATTGTTCACTGTGAAACAACTTATTTAAGTTAAAATGAGATAATAATTGATTAAAAACAATTTTTTCCAAAATCTTACTAAATACTGGTAAAACTGAGTTGGAAGGGTCTTCAGTGTCGCCTGATTTAAAAAGAGGGATCAATTTACTCAACTTCATTAAATTATGAAAGACACCATCATCTACACATTTATTAAAGATTAAAGCTAAATATGGAGGTATTAAATCAATAAACAGCTTACAACTTTAACAGATAGGCCCTATAAGTCCTCCTTTTTTTTATGTTAAGAGATGCTTTAATGACAGTTTGTGAATTAATATGCTTAAAAGCAAATACAGAATGGTACTGAGGCACGTGATCACTCAAAATATCCTGTGCAAGACTTGAATTTAAGCCTTTAGTTGTCAAGGAAGGAATGTCAGTAAAGAATTGTTCCAAGGCCTTCACAACTTCTATATCTTTATAACTTCGTTATGACATCATTTATATCACACCAATTTTATACACACTCAACAGAAAAACAAACATACTTAAACAAACCAAACTAGTAAAGTAACCAAGTTAGGTAAAAGTTTGTATCAAAAGGGAATGAGCATTCATTTACTAAGGTAGGTACTCTTAGGGATGTAGCCTTGCCTGTCAAAGTAAGTACGAGCGTCTCGCGGGAGTATTGCACCTTGGCTGTTTTTTTTTTAATAACATTGCTCATGATCGCACATTGTGCATCTCAGAACAATGCATTCCCTCCAAAGTTATTTTCACCAAACAGTCCTATGGACTACGGCAGTAAAATTAAGTAAAATTATTTGCTTAGAATAAGTTTACATATTATTAACAATAACGGGATAAAATTTATTGTTTATTAATTAAAAAGAAACTTGAACTAAATAACAAGTCTTTAAAATCTCTTACCATTTAGGTAATACCAAAAGTACTTTTTTAAGTGTCCAAAATGATACTGTTAATTTGAGTTACAATTTAAATCCTGTTAGTGAACGCATTTCACTCACTGCTTATAGCATTATTTAATATTATGAAACAATATTCACGTGCCTATAAGAAAAAAAAAACAATAAATTATTGTACAATATTTTTTGTTTCATAATAAAAATAAATCAAATCATATCTAATTGTTTATTTTGTAAAATTGGTGATACGTAAAGTATACATTTTACAAGTTATATCAAATCTTTATAAAAACAATATTATATGATGAAACAAATTTGATACGGGAAATATATGAAAACAATCTATATTTAAGTTGGGCTGATAAAATTATACAAAGCGGTGAAGAGAGAGGGCCGAGGAAGCCGAAGTGCTGTACTGGATCGAGACGCTCGTAACTAAGTTGCTTGTTGCCATGACAGCCAGATTTATTAAGCCAGAGCCCATAGCTTGTTGCCATGTTCCAACCACAGACATATAATTATTATTAAGTAGAATACCAAACATAAGGACTAAATAGCATGGCAAGTTTCCATACAAAAAATAAGCTACATTTAGGCTTCATGGTATGAAGAAACATATAAAAATGGTTTGTTTTGGCTGGCTTATGCTTGGAACATATTTGTTAATTCCGAAACTAATCTCTAGCCTATATATTTTGTTTGAAAACAAGTAATATTTATATTCAAGAGCCCGAAGTTCACTGAACTAAAATTGCCATGTGTCGACTATTATGCGTTTATTATTAATGTTAGGTCTGTTACTAAATTAGACGTCTGTGGTTCTAACTTACATCACAATAGCACTGTGAGAATTTACTCATACCCGTATCAGCCAGGCAGTCCTATAAATTGTCTTGAAATAGAAACAAGGTTTTAGATACTGCTGCATTTATTGTATTTATTTAAATCAGCAATCAGTAAAAATGCATGGCCAATCTTCCACTGCAGTATAGATTGACCACCACTGAAGGACATGAAGGATAGGAGAACTTGCTAGTAAAAAACGTGATTAACTTACACATCTGTGTCTTCCCCACGTACTAGCCTCTCAGCACAAGCGAAGGCTCCTTTATGAAGCCAACAATATGAATCTATCACTACGGTGCACCCCCTAAATTCATCAACATTGGCGCGCCTTGAAGCTTTCTCAAGAAAGGGAATCAAGCCTGTAATTCCCATATTGAAGAGGCATTACCATCTAATAAAATAAATTGTTAGTTGAGTTAAGGGAGTCCGATAACAGTTTCAGTCAGTAATAATGAAGACAACTAGATTTTTTTGATAAAAAGAACATCACGTTCTTGCATTACAAAATACAAATATGTCAAATGTCAAAAAAATATTCGAATTCGCGCCATTTTATAAATAATTGCGGAGATGGTTATAAATAATTCTAATTGTTTACAGCACGAACGTACATATATCTAAACTAGATATCGCAGTTTCTCAATAAAAAACGAGCCAAGTGAGAGGCTCCAAAGTTGTAGTGTATCACTTTCTAGTAGGGTGTCCACGCTTTATTTATTTTGATAGATTTTGTCACACATGTTTTAATAAAAATATTTTCTTTTAAGTATAGGTATAATGTGACTTACCCCCGATTTCACAATTGAGAATTTCTAGTTAAGTAGTGCTTAACTTACAAATGCAGCGCTGTGATTGGCCAATTCGTGACTTATGTATCCACTTAGCGAGACTTTTTTAATTCAGAACACTTGTGACCTATTCTCGTGCAGCAAACCTTAAATTTAGAGTTGAAACACCTAAAATAATACAAGCTCATTTAACTTTTATAGACCTGCGTTAAAGCCTATTTTGCAATGAAAAGTTTTAGGTTATGGCAGCTCTAAATCTAATATTTGCTACACGAGAATAGGTGTCAATGCTGATTTTAGGTAATGTGGGGCCCCTGACCCCCTATCATTAATTAACACTTTCGTCAGGTTCCGACACTGACAGCAGGATAGCGTATACAATTTTCAAAGCGTGCGACAGAGATGATATTAGAACCCGTGTCGAGACCCCTAATTTATGAATGCGGCCCAGATATGACGTTATGTTGGTAGCATTTTTATCACCCAATCCATACACATTACATTTTTTTCTTATCCAATCATATATTTCGACGGTTTAGACTACGCTTAGACCGATACAAAAGAAATGTCTGCAGGGCACTGCTTAAATCGTCTGAAAAGACGAAACGGCCCATGATTATGAGACCGATTCTGTACATTGGAAAGGGTTTATCCCAAACCTCTTAGCTAGTGACTCTAGTCATAAAACTGAATAACTTTTGTTATACAACATTGCTGAAATCCCCAAAAATGGCCTTTGGAATATTTTTCTATCAATAATTCGTTAAATCTTAATTTCTATTAATCACACCGACAAACCTGGGCCGAGGTTTATCTTTTCACTAATAATAATAATGGTTATTTTATTTTATTACCCTCCCTACATCAATCCGGACGACACCATGCATTATGGACACCCTACTCTTGCAATAATTACATATTCATGGTTTACGGACAAACATTGTTGTAAGTAACTTGAGAAATTTATTAAATAGCTAATTTATTTGCTATAAACATTTATTCCATCAAAAGCTCAATGCCACCGACTACCGCGTAAGCCAAAATGTTTAACGTTTCTGTTTTATTAAAAACTAGCTTTTGCCTGCGGCTCCACCCGCGTGTTATTTTGTTTAACGACATGCTTTTTTCCGAGACAAAACGTAGCCTATGTGTTAAGTTAGGGTATAAGCTATATCCATTCTAAATTTCATCCAAATCTGTTCAGCCATTTCAGGAACAGGAGGTTAAAGAGATAATCTATTAATTTCGTTTTGTTTTTAATATTATTTAACTCCACTTTTGGCCTGATTACCTGAATTTCTCTTGTCCTGTACCTTCTATCTCTTTACTAAAACATTGTTGTTCCTATAATATGTAAATATTGATGATTGAAAAAAAAAAGACATGATCTTGCTAAGTTTCTTGCCCATTCTTTTTAGCACGACTAATCGAATGGGCGGAGTTAGGCATGTATTTATATACCGGGTGTAAATAGAGTGCGACCATTAAATGAAACCACATATTCTACCGACCCTACTGAAACAAAAATGCGTGAACCCTAACGCACCGACATACGGGTGAGTTTAGAGAGGGCGTCGTCCGTGAAGCGACGTCCGTGAAACGGACGACACTCTCTCTAAACTCGCCCGTATGTCGGTGCGTTAGGGTTCACGCATTTTTGTTTGGAACTCAATTATTTCCTAAACTAAGGGTGTCCGCGGGTATGACTAGAAAAAATAAAAATGACTTTATTCATGCTAAGGAGACTACTTTCTTAGGTTATATCATAGATTACACTCTGACTCACTCGGCCCACATTAATAAAGTCTGCAAAAAACTAGCAAGCGCAAACTACGCTTTACTAAAATTAAAGTCTCTTGTTAACAGAAAAACCCTCATTGCTGTTTATTATGCCTACATTCAATCTATTATAAATTACGCTATCACAGTATGGGGAAATGGAGCTGATATGAAACGAGTCCTAATTTCTCAAAAAAGGGCAATAAGAATTATAAACGGGCTACACAAACGTACGTCTGTACGAAGTTATTTTAAAGGAGACAAAATTATGACCGTAATTTCATTATTTATTTACAACTCTTTGATCGAAACTTATTTACAAAAAGACAATTTACCTAAAAAAATGGACATTAACAGATATAATACAAGAAATAAAGAGAAATTCATAACACCAAAAACTAGACTAAAAAAGACGCAAAAACAAGGAAAATATATTAAATTAATTATGTTTAATAAAATACCTACAGCTATTTCAAAGTTGCCGCTCTTGGAGTTTAAAACGAGGGTGAAACGTTTTTTGGAAAATAAACCGTTTTACTCAATTAATGAGTTCTTGAATTTAAAGCTAAAGACATGTTCATTTTCTGATTATACAGTTAAAATATAAATTTATTTTTAATTATGACATTTTTAATTTATTTTTAATTTAAACCATTATTTTATGTAAATTTTTATAAATTACATTGTGTATGTACATTGTACATATTTTGTATTCCGTGTAAATTTCTTATGTATTGACAAACCTTTTATAACGGACATTGTTATATGGTGAATAAATATCTTATCTTATGATTCTTGGGAAAAGTGGTTCAGTAGGGTCGGTAGAATATGTGGTTTCATTTAATGGTCGCACTCTATTTACACCCGGTATGTAACGTATTAGTATTTAATATATGGGTAGCTATTATCATATCGTTTAAACATAAGTGTATTGACTTATTAAATATAAGCAAAGCCAAAACCTATTTTAATATATTGTATTTCCTCTTTTAAATTTCATTATTATTATTACCTATTTAATCAATCCTTACGTGCGATAAGTGTATTTATGTACCTATATTGCAGAAATAAAGTATTCATTTCATTTCACCGTGAAAGAATAACAAACATACACAGACACACAAACTTTCGCATTTATAATATAAGTGTGATTTAAAAATTAAAGGGTGGAGAATTATTAAAACTGAGATACACGGTATAAGAATGCGACGACGGAGAGTTTATCATGGAAAAAAATGTGAGGGAAATTAGGGCTGATATTCAGAGTGCATTTTGAGGCCGAACTCAATCTTAAAAACGTCAAAAAGTGACGTGATCTCATACTAGAGTGATGTTTGTAAGATTGAGTTCCTCTTGAGTTCGGGCTCAAAATGCACTCTGAATCTACGACTAGGACTTTTAAAACCTTTGACTTGGAGCTCATAAAGAAGGCACTTAAGGAGCTTCGCAAATGCTTTTAGTTCATGGTTCGTTCGGAAACTTATATTTCGTTCCAATTCACGCCTACAATCACATCAAAATTATTTTATTATCAAATTGTAGAAATGGAACGCAAACGTTTGAGCGGGTATCAATTCTGTGGGCGGGTAGATCTAAAAAAGTTTGATAAAATGTCCTCTTAATTTTATTTCCAAGTATAAAATTACAAGATTGGTCAAAGTGCAGCGCAAATGCAGCTCCCTACGTGTTTGAAATCAATTAACATGAGATTCTCTCCTCGTCTCGTGTCCTCGGCGGCCGTTGTGGCGTTGACTTGTCTTGCTTCTGCTGCTGCTTATTACTACAGAAGCCGTAAAACCGAGGTGAACGAAGTGATGATATTTTGCAAGCTGCAGTACAATGTCTTTAATTATTTTGATAAGCTGATCAGTTTCATTGAAGCCGCAAAGCACAGTGTTCACGTATGCATGCCAAGTATTCATAACCCTGCGATCCAAGGGCGATTAGTGGAACTTATCAAGAGGAAAAATATCAAGATTCGTATAATAATTGATGGATCTGGATACAACGATTCTACCAGTTTCTTTTTGAAGGAGTTGGCTGAAGCTGGTAAGTATAAATTACTGGCATATTATAGGTTTTTTCCACATAATTTTCCCTACCTACTAGAAACTCGTGTGCCTAAGCAAATTCTCTTATTACCGAGATCGATAATCAAATATGCTTACTAACTTAATGCAAAAATAAATATTTTTTAAAATCTCATATTCGTAAATAAAACCTTGTAACACTTTCAAAACCTATTGGTAATTCCAATTGAACTAAAATCTTGAAATAAGGTCTTATAGCCCAACCCCAAAGTTTATTTCTATGTAATAATGGTCCTCGGGTCTGAGTCCTACCTAACTGTCCAGCTTTTTTAAAAAGTATCCCAAATGTAACTGATTCACATGCAACTTTAGTATCATCAGCATCACATCAATTTTTCTCTCAGGTGCAGAAATCAAATGGAAGGTGAGTAAATACAGAATTCAGCACAAATTCTGTCTGGTGGATGATAATGTCCTTATGACAGGCACTCTCAACTGGGGAAATGACCTTTCCTGGGATAACTGGAATTATGTGTACATAACCAACAAATGCCTGCTTGTAGAACCAGTCAAAAGAGAGTTCTATAAAATGTGGGCTGTTTGTGAGACTACTATACAAGATGTTATGGAGGATAATGGAGCTATCACTGAAAACATACCAGAGACCGCCCAAGACGACGATGTGTCTGATACCTATGAAGTCATTGAACCAGAGTTACCAGAATACACTGAGAAGGGTACTAGAGAAAACACACCTGTGATTGATATCAAAGGGGCTGCCTAATATTACTAATACTTATCAAACAATTTTACCAATTTAAACATAACTTTTAAAATATTTTATTTGAATTTTATAAAAAAGACTGTAGACCAACAGTTAATAATCATAATAAATCCATTTTAATTATTATTTTAGAATGCTAGTTAACAGTAGTTAAGTATATTTTTCTTGGAATCTATTTTCTTTTACCATAATTTTACAGAAACTGCTTTTTATCACAAAAGTATTTCCTACACCTGTCTTGAATTTTGTAAAGCAATGAATGATCTTTTTGTTTTTTATTCTTCTTATCATGCTTTGTCTTATTAACAAACCTAATTTCTGCATTTTTGTTGTACTTCAAACCTTTTAATAAACTAAACTGTAATTTAATTTCTATGTTAAATAAAATGAAAAATTTAAGCAACAAACTGAAATATTTTAATGCTTCCTTACATATCAGTACTTATTCTTCGAGAACCTAATATGATGATTTTAGGTATAATCAGAAATTTACTTGATACCATTGATACCAGGTGGGAATCACCCTGATAGCCGTTCATTCCGACACTGACAGCAGGATAGCGTGTACAATTAGCAAAGCGTGCAAAGAACCCGTGTAGCGACCCCTAGTTTATGAGTGCAGCCCTGCTTGCTTACATACAGTAGTTGTACCAAGAGTTTAGGCCTCGATACCCTCTAACGACTGTGTAAAAAATGTACAATGCCCTTAACGGTTAACGGAAGGAACCCACCAGAATTTCTAATGCAAAATACTTCATGCAGTCACTATCGAGTATTGAGATCCAAGTACATGGTAGGCCTACTACAGTTATTAGCAAGGTCTCAAGTAAACTCCTGCAGGTTGTAGCTAATAATAACTTACTTCTAATTTTATTTACGATGGATAATGATTTTCTACTACAATCAACTATCATCTTATCTTATCAACATTCTTATCCTAGAGTACAAAAGTCTTCCGAACACTATTCCCCGCCCCTAATAGCCTTGTATTTATTAATCTCATTGGGGAAAGTCTTGGAGAGTTCACTGAGGAGGTGGCTCTTGAACCTCTTGTAGGAATCAATCTTTCCTTTGACTTCTTCATTTTTGGCGAGAGCCTTGTCGATGCAATCCTTTGTGTAAAGCTGAGGATTACGGCCTTGATCTATGTAGCTAGAACAAAAATAATACATCAGAAATTGAAGAACAAAACAGAAACGACCAACCTATCTGAAAGGTATTGTCTGCGCAGGTGTGGAGGAGGGTCGACACATTCTACTTGTAAGGCATTTTTAGGCGAAGATCTCATTGCACCTACAATAATTCTCAAACATTTAGCTTGGATTTTGTTGATTTTCTCAAATTCTGATTTGTTGCAGGGATCCAAAACAAAGCTACCATAATCCAAATGGCTCCGAACAATAGCATTATATAAAAGTTTTTGTGAGTAAGGATGAGATCCCCACCATACACCAGAGAGCGCACGGAGAACATTCACTCCCCTCTCGCACTTCTGAGAAATATAAGTGAAATGGGGCATGCCAGTAAGTCTTGAATCAAGGATCACTCCTAAAAACTTCACTTTATTTTCAATTTTAATGGGATCATCATTGTATTTTATTAACACTCCAGGGATTAAACGTTTTTTTGTAAAAATTACTGCGCAACTCTTTGCAACAGACAGGGATAACCCATTATTCTGAAGCCAATCATTAAGGTAAAAAAGAGCTGAGTTTAATCGATTAACTGCGGTTTCTACTGATGGGGATGAAACATAAAGTGCTAGATCATCCGCATATTGTAAAATGTTACAAAAAGAGTCCACAACTTTTTCAAGATCATGTGTATAAATACTGTACAAGATAGGGCTGAGTACGGATCCCTGAGGAAGACCCTTCCAAACTCTCCTAGGTGGAAGAAGGGAATTATTATTTTTAATCTGGATAGATCTGTTAATGAGCAAGCTACATATGATACGAATCAGTTTCTCTGGGATCATCAGCTGATGCAGTTTTTGTCTGAGAACAGGAAGAAGAACGTTATCATATGCAGAGGCTATGTCAAGAAAAACCCCGACAAGAAATTCTTGTTTCTTAAATGATGACCGAATGTCAATAGTTAAAATACTAAGACTATCCAAAGTAGGTACTCATACCCTTCCGGAAACCAAATTGAGATCTAGCTAGTAAGCATTTATTCTCTACTATCCACTCTAACCGGTTTTTAACCATTCGTTCTAAAATCTTTGCCAAACAACAAGATAATGCTATTGGCCTTCGAGCAGACGGATCAGAAGGATCCTTACCAGGTTTCAGAATCGGGATTATTATCTGGGTGTTCCACTCATCCGGAGTAACTCCGTTCTCATAAAAGTGATTAACTAAATTTAGATAAAATAATTTTGTGGATTCAGAAGAGTTAATTAAGAATGAATAAGGGATGTTGTCAATACCTGGGGTGGAGTCAGTGAGGCCATGTATAGCGCACTGTAGTTCATTAAAAGAGAAAGGGGAATTCATAAAATCAAAACTATTACTGGGACATGAAGAAGGAGAAAAAGTAATGTGTAAAGAAGCAGGAGGTATGACCGGAGGGCAAGAAGGAGCTAGCCTCTCAGCAAAAGCTCCCACCCAAGAATCAGAATCATTTGAGGTAAGATTCTGAACATTAAGTGACCCTCGAAACCTTCTTATATTACGCCAGACTAAAGAAACTGGCGTTCTGGGGGAAAGATTCTCACAGAATTTATTCCAACCCTGTTTCTTTTTTTTTGAAAGCAGTCTCCTAGCTTGCGCTGCGGTTTGTTGATAAGATAAAAAATTGCACATGGACATATTTGAATTATATTTTTTTTCGGCTTGGCTTCTTTTCTTAACGGCGGCAGTGCAATCAGGATCCCACCATGGAGGGGAAAGCTTACGTCGAAAAGGATTTTTCATAGGAATATGATTTTTGGCAGAGGAGGAAAGGATGTCAATGAACTGAGAGTAATTGGAAAGAAAGTTTGCATTAGAAGTGGAAGGGAGTGAAGTAATTTTTCCATTTACAGAAGATAAAAAGTTTTCCCAGTCTGCCTTATTGAGCCTATATTTTAACAAAGGGGAGTCATTACAATGGGAAGCAGAGTGATTAGGCATAGAAACTAATATGGGGAAATGATCACTACCATGAGTGAGAGGTAGAACCCTCCAGGACAAGACAGAAGAAAGAGATGGAGAACAAAGAGATAGGTCGACGGCGCTACCAGGATTTTCATTTGGACGAGTACGTCGAGTGGGAGAACCATCGTTCAGTATGCATATATTAAGGAAGTCAAAAGTTTCAACAAGATCGCTCCCAAAACTGTCAGTTTTAAAAGACCATGTTTTATGATGGCCATTGAAATCACCCATTATAATAACAGGTGCAGGAAGAGATGAGATAATAGAAATCAGTTCAGGTAGAACAGAAGGTCTAGGATTAGCTATATAAATTGATAAGATTACCATGTTAAGGAATTTGATGGCAATAGCATTAATATCTTGACTGTGTACAGGGAGAGAAATTTGAGAAAAAGTGAAGTTTCGTCTGACAAGGATAGCACAACCAGCATATCCATCATCTCTGTCATCCCTAAGACAGGAGAAAAATGGTATCCTAAAATGGGATCCAGGAACCAACCACGTCTCAGAGATGGCAATGACAGCAGGATTGTGTTTATTAATTAAATACATAAGGTCTGGTTTTTTTGTGGAAACACTTCTAGTGTTCCACTGGAGAAAGTGGGTTACTGTTGAGTCCATTAGAGCCATGGCTATTAATTAAAAGGAAGATTTCATTGAGTTTAACAGCAACGTTGGACGGTAGGGAATCACTACATTTAGAAATTAAATTTATTAGGGTAGCTATTAAGAGCTCCATGAGATTTTCATTTGGTGAAATATCTGGAGGCTGGGTTAATGCACAACCATTAGGTTGGGATGAAGGAACCTCAGAAACAATTTCTGCATGAGCCTTACGATTGTAACCTATATCTATAACTGGCCTTTGACGGGGTGGAGTAAAAATAGTCTTTTTGTGGGAGGAGCTGACAGCCCTAGAAAACGAATCCAACTGAGAAGGCGGGAATACTGCAACTGAAGATGGGATATGCTGTTGTGTGAGTTCCACATATGGTCTGCGGACTTGTGCAAATCGTGTAGAGGCATCTGCATATGAAATGCTTTCCTGGGACATGACAGTTTTAATGGACTTTTGACGATTGTGCTCTGGGCATGTTTTATTAGTGGCAAAGTGAGTTCCCGAGCAATACAAGCATGTAGCCTGGATTTCAGGGACACTGCATCCCTGTCCCGAATGAGACTGGGCACATCGGAAGCACCGTGGTTTAGATCTACATTGGGCACTGATATGCCCAAACCGGCAACAGCTCAGACATTGAATTGTTGGTAGATGATATGTTTCTACTGGTAAAGAGGTGTAGAAACAAAAGATCCTTTTGGGGAGAACCTGGCCTCTAAAAGTAATCACCACAGATTGGGTAGGAATCCAGGAGGGGTTACCATCTGATATGACTTTACGGTTAAGGCGTCTAGCCTTCAATATAATGCCGCAGGCATCAGGGAGTTCAACCGACTCAACAAACTCCTCCATTGACCAGTCAATGGGAACGTTTTTTACTATGCCCATTCGGGTAACATTGTAAGCAGGGATTTGTGCATGATATTTATTATTTTTCAGGGACACATTCTCAATAAATTTGTTGGCATCTTGCCCAGATTTAAATTTCACAGAAATTCTATTCCGTCCTACACTTTTAATGCCATCCATTTTGATGTTAGTAATTTTATTATCCACTAAGAATTTTCCAAATTTAATGGGTCTGATGGAAGTACCAGACAAGGGTTCAGTTTCCTCGCAAGAAACATGGACTATAAAAGGGCCTAAATCCTTAATATCGTATAATTTGCCGCCTCCGAAGCTAGGGTGTACAAATGTTGTTTGTATGGATGCCATTGCAGGATTTACAATCGTACGTTTAGACAACATATTCTCTGAACCATCAGCAGGACGTTTTCTACTTGGATCAGTTGCAGTTGCAGGTAGTGAGAACAGTTCAGGAGACAAAGGAGGCCCATCCGGAGGGTCCGGATCAGGAGGATCGGAGGAATCCATTTATGGAATGGATAACCTAAACGATCCTTTTAAAAACAATAATACTTACTAAATAATACAAAATTTACCACTAACAACACATAAACTACAATTAAAACTAAACAGATCAAGTTATTTGATGAAAAATATCCGAAAAATAAGCAAAACTTCACTAAGATGTCTGTTCACCTATAAACAAGAAAGCAGATGATAATAAATTTCTTAGGTCTACCGGTTAGTAATGTCATCTTGGCAGGTGCTATACATTGCGTTTATGATACTTGAAATTGAATGCTACCTAAAAGAAATCGCGGTAATGTATTTCGTGTCATTTCCGTCTCGGGATTTAGGCGATGATATCCGAGAAAAGCCGAATCGTTAACTGATTTTAATCGTATAAAGTTTCACTCTCGAATCTCACACCATGAAGGTTTAATTTTAATTCAAAGTAGCCAGTACGTTAAAACGGCAATTTCATAAATAAACCCCTATAATTAAAAAAATTTATGGGTTGGCAGAATTAAGATATATACCTACTTCTTTTTAAATCTCCAAGCGCAAAAAAAATTCTGGTTGTTATAAGTCACTAAGAATTTTATAGCACACCGTGCGTACAATGACCACTTTACGCACGCTGCGCTTGCGTAAAGTCGGCATTTTCCGCACTTTTGCTATAAAATATTATACGATACTCGTGCGAGAAACTTTTCCTCGACTCGTGTGATTGCAGCACTCACCTTCGGCTCGTGCCGCAAACTCACACCCGTCAGAAAACGTTTCATCGCTCTCGTATCGTAATGTACTATTATTTATTGAAGTGGAACAAAGCCATCTAACCCAAAAAGCTGTTTATAAGCTAGCTTCTTTAGAAAATAACCATTTTTGTTTATTTATTTAAATGTATTTGAACGCAATTGCGTCCGTCTACGGAACGGAATAACATCATTTACATATTACATTAAATCATGGAGAAAATTAAATTAGCACGCTCGTTTTCAACCGTTTGGAGTAGGTTTGTAACAGAATTGCGAAATATTGTTTTATTTTAAATGGAAAAGATAGCTTCTATACATCGTCACCCCACGAATTCCCGAGTGTCAGGTGTTTTGAAGTATGGACTGTGAAATGCAATGTATCCATACGTATTTCCACGTTTCACCGACGATAATTACGTCCCAGTGTGATAGGCGGTGACTACTGGTGACGATACTCACGGCACCTATCGCCGTACTTCAGACATAAATATGAACCGTGACTTATCGTTACTTCCTAAGCATGCAAACCAAAAAATGTGCCCCTACGGGACTTGAACCCTTGACCTGCGCATTCGTGGTCAAGTACTAGTCGTCATAATATGCTTCAATTTACGTACAGGCGCGGATATTTTTTCACTCTTTTTATTTTTGGTCTTTGTTCTTTAATTAATTTTGAAATGTTTACATAAATTACATTCAATACAGCGAAAAATAAAAATTCTATAAATTGAAACCAAAAACAAGACACATCGCCTTTATTTTTCTTTTTTTTTTGTTCCTGTATTATCTTAAGGGGGGACGTTTCGAGCTCACTGCAAAATGCATAACTTATAATTGTTTGTCTCATTTTTAAATAAAATATATGAAATAAAATAGTTTCATCTTATTTTGAGACTATTGTTTAATAATTATAAGGGGTTTTTAGCAGAATTGCGTCATTTTATGGATTACAGTTAGCGTGAATGTCCATACAAACTTAAAAGCGTGTTTTAAGTTGGTGTGGACATTCATTTACAACGCAATGCATAAAATTACAAAATTTTGGTATAAAGCCTAATTGACATTAAACTATGGTCGCGAAATGCCATAAATCACATTTATTTAGTACTTTTTATTTAACAATAAGAAAAACAATCATAAGTTGTGCATTTTGCACAGAGCTCGAAACGTTCCGCCTTAAAGGGACAATCACTGCTGGTGACCCCGGGTGCGTGCTTCTCACTTACTCGCACGACTCTCCGTATTGATCTCTCCGTCGTCGTCGTTCGACGGAGAATCAAGTTGCGAACGCGCTAAAATATACCTAAATAATTAATTACAATTTTATCATAACTCAAATTCTTCAAAAATAATCAAGGGTAATCATTTGTTGTTATAATATCTTCAATTTGATACACCTACTTATATCGACACGACATGAATCCCCGAGGGGGTGTCACAGGTGTTCCGGGTGTGAACAGTGAAATGCAAGTCACAGTCTACACTCAGCACACCGGCGTTTCACCGACGATTATTACGTTCCAACGTGATGGGTGGCGGTGAGCCCAATCGCCTTTTTTCGGGAACAAATACGCGCTTTTAAGGCTTGCAGGTTTCCTCACGGTGTTTTCCTTCACCGTTCAGCAAGTGGTAAGTATTTGACTTAGTTTCAATTTATTTCTTTGCATACCATTAAACCAGATATTCGTTTCAAAATAGACCTAGGCTTGGTATTTATTTAATTAAAGATTTTGATAAAAATTTAATGTTCTAATCATGGCACATCATTCCCGACATTCTGTTGTTTATCGTATATTTTTTTATACTTTGATTAAAACCAGCTACCAATTCCGATTTTCAAGGTCACCAGTATGTATTGCCCCCTTAAAAATGGTTATCCATATAGTTTAATTAAATTAAATGATACACAAATTCTTGTACTTTTTAGGGTTCCGTACCCAAAGGGTAACCAACGGGACCCTATTACCAAGGCTCCGCTGTCCGTCTGTCATCAGGCTGTATCTCATGAACCGTGATAGTTAGACAGTTTAAATTTTTACAGATGATGTATTTCTGTTGCCGCTATAACAACAAATACTAAAACCGGCCAAATGCGAGCCGGACCTGCGAGCTCCCATACAACAGACGTGATTTTTTCTCCGTTTTTATTGATAATGGTACGGAACCCTTCGTGCACAAGTCCGACTCGCACTTGTCTATCACTAGACCACTGAGGCGGACATAGTGTATCGCCCGTTAAATAATTTTGTTTAAACTAAGTTTAGCTAATAACATCATTCGATTGATACTGGCCCCAAAGATGGCTGAAGTATATCTCCAAAATTAATGTATTGAACCAATAAATAATTTCTGAGTATGTGTATAAATAAAAAACTGAATACGAGAATACAATTTCTTTTTTATTTGCCGATACTTCTCTGTGGCAAAGATCACTGAAAACACGATCAACAGATATGACGCTATACGACGCCTTAATTACAACAAGAAATATAACGTCACTTATCACAAATAATTTCGTTTCATATTTATCATTATCACAATAAAATATCAATAACATCACAAAATCTTTACAAAATGATATCACACCTTGTCGCGTCACATTGAAACTTACTATAGTTTACTTGTGTTTGGAAAATCTGGATATTATTTTACTATTATTAAATTAGACATGTGTCTGAAAGAAAGTAATTGCAATATTATGAGGTAGACATTTGAGAACGCGTCCAAAAAATGTGTAACATACACCAAAAATGTAAAAATTTAACGAAATAGTGAAAATATCTCCAAAATAAAAAAAATATCATTGTCATACCTAGTGGATACAAAACACACGTACACGTACAAATGCAAGTTCTTGAAATGCAAATGTTATCTTCACACAAAATGCTAAACTTTGTTGTACTTATAATAAAATTAAAATAGAAATAATCATAATCAACAATAAAAAAACCGCAACTTTAAATGTCTTGAAACAAAAAATTATACACTAATACTATTTTAAATGATGGCAGCACATTTTACTTCTTCATAACGGGCCTGCAAAAAAAGAAAAAATTTTTTGAATATGCGAATAATCTTGAATAGAAAACAAAGTAAAATAATATTTTATCATACACTAGCTTTTACCCGCAGCTACACTGGCGTGGAACTTTATTTGCGCTTTATATAAAAACGATTTTAGTTTTCGGCTTGCCGGTTATTTTATGAACATCCCTTACAGCCTATATGACGTTGATCAGGGTCACTACGATGATAATAAAAAAACCGCTTCCAAATCCGTTGAGTGGTTCTCGAATGAAAACGGAACCATGACAAACAAAAAACTCAAAAAAAATTAGCTTTGGCCTCAGTACAATACAAAATAATGTTCTAATGGGGCGATGGAATTTTATTATTTAAAGCAGCATTTTATGTCATATATTTGTTTGTCTTAGAGATTACCTTCACCGTCAGCAAGAATAAAGTAAACCCATTTTGAATATTTAAAACCGGATAGTACTGTCAGTACTCGACTGACCGCCGTGCACGAAAGTACTCTCGAAGAGTCCTGATGATGATGAGTCATAATCTCCCTGAAAGCTTGACCTGTGCCTGCTTTTACAGTATAAAAAGTGAGTCCTATCCGTTTTTAATTATTCCTAACGTCAACTCACTCTAATTTTAATAAACCAATACTATGCATATTATAGATAATAAGAAACCCCAACCTTTTCTGAAAGCCAAACTTGCTAAGTAACGTTGGTTGATTGCTGGGAAGAGGCTTTTTCAGGCCAGGAACTTTGCAGGTCGGTTTCTTTGGAGCGACCTTCTTGGTCGGTTGACTAGCGACTGTCTCAGTGTAGTGAGGTATGTCACAAAACATGTCGGGTAAGTCAGGCTCGCAAGTGATGTCCTCTTTGCATTTCCAGGCATCAGTCGTGGGGATTAGTTCGGGGACATAGGAGTCTGTGTCGGCGAAGGATTCCTGGGAAACGAGATAAATTGTTATTATTACAGTGCATTACAAACTAAAAAAGATAAATTAGACACAAATGTAAAGACAACAATTTGAAAAAATCCTCAGGCCAGGATTAGATTCGATAATATTTAGAGTATTCCAAAGCGATGGATACCGCAATGAAAATATAATGTGAGATAAAATGTCTGTAAATACTGTCTGTCTCTGTTTTTTTAACTCAAAATGCGCACCTTCTCTCTCACTCCCTCTTCTAAAGACACACCCATTATATTCCTACATTCTTAAATGACTTACAGAAGTGTTCGTATTTTTAGGAGAAGTGGACTATAGTCTGTCAAAAAAGTGTTGAAATGAATATTGAAGAAACTATTTTTCTTTCGGCTGATTACACCAAACAAATAAGTACAAAATCTGTTAAATCGAGCGTTGTTATTTCACCTAAATTATACTACTTGAACGTTTAAAGTTCATTAAAGTTTAATTTTCATTTCAACACTTTTTTGACAGACTATAGATACCTCTGTAATTTTTTAGCGCTTGAAAATTTTTCAGCTCGCTTTTGCGGTCTGACACTGACACTCTATCCATCCATCCATCAGCCTGTTTCGTCCACTGCTGAACATAGGCCTTTCCAAGATTTGGCCACTCTTAGCAGTCCTCCTGGAAAAAATTCCTATACTCACACACGCTGGGCAGGCGGGTTGGTGAGCGCGGTGACGAAACCCTTGCACCAGTGACGCTGCTGCCCGTCACCAGTCTGTTTTATATTATAAGGCCCAGCAATGAGATGGATATACCGCCATCAATCGGTCCCAGGCAATGGTGGGCCACCTGGTTGTGCGTATTTGAGAGCTGTTCTCTTACTCTCCCCCGAATAACTTCGGGAGGATTTGCGAGTACGATGCTGGTACCTCCACAGTCAAGCCCAACACCAGCTCTACCACCTATGCCGTCTTAAAATTCGACCAAGCCGCCCTAAAAGGACGTAATGCCGACCACATTAGCAAAATGCTGCATAAGGACCAAGTCTAACGCACCCTGAATAGAAGAGCTTGTACGCATATATTTATAGAGATGGAAGAGGCGAAAGAGGTGTGTTAGGATCGTAGCAGATGGAAATCTGTAGACTCTGTCCACCCCTCAGGAAGACGGGCGTAGGTATGTGTATAAGTTTAACTATACCAACCTGAGAATCAACGGGCGTCACCAAATTCTCCATAGGATACGTATTTTCTATCACAGAATCTTGACTTAAACTCACATCTCCACATCCCACCAACTCAGCCAACGGACGAATTTTAAACGGATTCCTGCTTCTAGGACTTGGCTCTAATACTGGACTCTTATTACTCTTCACACTAGGGCTAATATTCAACGAATTCTCCTTTTGAGAACTCGAAAACCCACTATCGGGCTGAGAGTCGGGTATTTCGTAACATTGTGTATCGATAACTAAAGGCTTTTTCGTGTCTACGTTGAAAATTTCTTCTTCTTTGTCACTATTTTTTTCCATATTACTATTACTTGAAGGCGGACTGAAGAATTTGCTTTCGACAACGTTATCATCTAAAACGGTTCTAGGGAATTTGCTCAGTCTCTTTAAGGCAGTGTTTGAGGTTTTCAGGCATTTTGCGAATGATCTTTTTTTGTTTTCGAGTATAGGAGATCTTTCTTTGAGTTTAGGTTTGGTTTCGTCTAAATTTGAGTCTTCTATCATGCCTTTGTCTAGTGGGCTTATTTCTTCCTGGGAATCAGCGCTTTGTAGGTTGTGCGTGTCGTTTATTTTCTGTTTTTTTGAGGCTGGCTCCAGGCAATACATGTTGCTTAGAGTTTCTATGGAGAGGCTGAAAATTGGAAATAAAATAACTATTTATTTTTATTTAGAGAATAAAGTCGATTCCTAAGGCTTTTATTTTATTTTCAGTGCTTTTAAAACTTACATTTTTCCAAAGTTATATAACTTCTATTGTTAACATTAAAAAACTTAAAATTATGGAATGAAAAAAAAAGTTTTGACAGCACTAAAACAAAAAGCCTTCAGAATCGGCTATAATCTGTCAGAAACGACTAACAATAAGATTTCTTCGACATCCATCGCAATCTCCCTCAAACGCGCCGTGATTGGCTAGAAATGACATCACATATCATTTTTGGCGAATCACGACGCCTTTGAAGGCTATACGTGGGACGCACTATAAGTTTCCGGAATGAATATGAAAAAATACTATTAAAGGTACAAAATTAATTTGTTGTTTTTCAAAATAATCTCCCTTGGCGTCTATGCACTTTTTCATTCGATCAAACCAGTTTTGAAAACTTTTGTGCCACTCCCCTGTGGTGACCTCTGAAACGTGTTTTTCATACTCCTCGACAGCCTCTTCTGGTGATGAAAATCGTTGACCGCGTAATTGATTCTTAATTTTTGGGAACAGAAAAAAGTCACAAGTGATGAATTTTTATATGGAGCGGGGTCAGGAAGCAAGAACAATATCCTTATTTATTTAGTAACATATTTACTTTATTAAACACTGTCTTCATCTTAATGGTGGACAGGAGCAAGAGAGAGAGAAGTACATACATTTATTTTATATCCGCTTGGCGGCAGCACCGCTCGCGTGTTCATCTCACATGTTGTACAAGGTCGTGTTCATGTGTCTAGCTGTTTATAACTTAACACTCCCTCTCAATTACAAAGATCATGTTTGTTCTATTTAATCATATAAAATTAACAACTTAAATTCAAAACATTATCTTGTAATTGCTACTTAATATTTTACTTGAAATGTTTATAATAGTTTACACTTTAAAAAAATCTTTACTAAGACTACAACATATATATTTTTTAATAATTTTGAATTCAATAAGGTTGTCTCCCTTGTCTCCCCCTCAACATTAATTTACAAATCAAATAAATTCAATGTTGCACATTAAAGAAAAATAATTAAGTTTTTTTTTTAACATCATGCTTTGCTTATGTTTAAATTACAAAATTAATGAACTGAAGTATTATTTATATATTTATGTAGTTATGTTAAAATATCTTAAGTGTATGTAGTTATACAAATGCAGTTCTAGTGTAAGTGTACAGTTAACCAATATTAAGTTTCTTACAAAAATATGTATGCTTGTTCAGACATAGTGATTTAGTTAAGATATCAGCAATATTATTATTAGTTGGTACATATGACAATTTAATCAAGTTATTTTTCACAGAATCCTTAATATAATGGTATTTTATGTCTATATGTTTGGTTCGCTTACTATTTTCATTGTTTTGTATCATGTTTATTGCACTCTGGTTGTCTATGAGAAGGTATGATTCTATGTTAACATTGCAAAATTCCCTTGTTAAACCTTTTATGTAAATTAATTCTGTTACAGATAGAGCTCCTGCAACATATTCTGCTTCTGCAGTTGATAATGCTACGGTTGACTGTTTTTTAGTGAACCATGAAACCAAGTTATTACAGTAAAAAATTGCGCAACCGCTTGTGCTCTTCCTGTCAGTGGTATCACCTGCCCAATCTGCATCTGAATATGCTGTGATGTTCTTTGCTGTATTAGACTTTGTGTATACTAAACCTTTATTAGTAGTGCTCTTGAGATAACGCAAGATCCTCTTACCTGCCTTCCATAATTGACTGGTTGGCTTGTCCAAATATCTGCTCAGGAATGTTACTGCAAATGTGATGTCCGGTCTGCTGATAAGAGAAATGTACAAGAGTGACCCTATAAGTTCTCTGAAAGGAACGTTAATTATTTCTTGTTCTGTATAGCTTGTATTAAAGTTTGCCTCCATAGGTGTAGAAATTGGTCTACAATCTTGCATGTTGAATTTTATTAAAACATTTTTTATCATCTCAGTTTGTTTGATTTCAATAGAATGTGCTTTCCTTGTAATTTGCATTCCCAGATATTCCCTGACTTCTCCAAGATAGTTTGTATTAAATTCCTTCTTCAATAATGATATGATTCCTTGATCCTTTCCCGTTGTCAAAATATCATCCACAAATAATAGTAGCCATGTTTTATCTTTTGTGTATAGGCAACAATCATATCTAGACTGTGTGAATCCTTTCTTTATAATAAATTCGTGAAAACGCTGATTCCAACACTCTCGTAGTCCATATAAAGCTTTTCTCAGTCTAAGTACTTTTCCTTTAGGTATTTCTACTCCTTGTGGACATTTTATATAGACTTCTGTATCCAAGTTTCCATTTAAGAATGCTGTTGGCACATCTAATTGGCTAACATGTAAATCTTCTTGTACTGCATGGCTTAACAGTAACCTTACTGTTGATAGTCTAGCCACTGGTGAATAGCAATTGTATGTATTTTCTTCTTGAAAGCCTTTTGCTACTAGTCTTGCCTTTTTAACATCATTTTGTTTAGTCTTGAATATCCATTTTGTATCAATTGCCTTCTTATCTTTTGGTAAATCTGCCACTTCCCATGTTCCTAATTCTTCATGTGACTTTATTTCCTTTTTGATTGGTTCTTCCCATTCTTCTTTTCTTTTCATTGCATCATTGTAATCTTGTGGATCTCCTGTGTATAAACAGTATGCTGTATAAACTTCATAATCATCTAGCTTCTTTGGCGCATTTACTACCCTTCCTGTTCTTGTCATATTAGGTTGATTAATGTTCTGATTTTCTCTTTCTGTTTCGTCTTCATTGGTTTTATTCTCTTGGATGTTTTCAGTTTCTTGTTCATTCTCCATTTCCTTTTCATAAATTTGTTCTTCTTCTGCTTTCTTTGAGCTTACTTCATTTACTTTAGAATTTTTGATTTCTTCCTCTTCTTCTTCAATGTATTGATAATTATTGTTTCCCTTTGTTGTTCTTGTTTCTTGAAATACATAATCATTCTCATCAAATCTCACATATCTAGAAGATATCACTTTGTCCTCTTCTGGAACCCATAATCTATATCCTGCTGTAGAATATCCCAACATTCGCGTTTCAATTGCTCTCTTTTCCCATTTATTTCCTTTAGGTAAAACCATTTTCCATGTCTTACTTCCAAATACTCTTAGTTTTGATAGATTCAACTTTCCATGCATAAGTTCTTGCGGTGTTTGAAAATTTATGGATGATGAGGGGCATCTGTTCAGCTGGTATGTAGCGCATGCTACTGCTTCTCCCCATAGATGCTTTGGAAGTTTTGTCTCAATTAATAAAGTCCTTGCTCTGTTGTACAACGTTCGATTCATTCTTTCAGCAACTCCGTTTGACTGCGCTGAGTATGGCTGTGTATACTGGATTAGAATACCTCTGTTCCTACAAAAATTGTCTATTTTATGATTCTTAAACTCTCCACCATTGTCGCATCTGATCTTCTTTACTCTGATTTCCTTCTCTGTTTCCAATTGTCTTATGTAGTCCAATAAATTGTCTGTGGCCTCGCTTTTTTGTTTCAATAGATATACAACGCAGAAGTGTGAAAAATCATCAATTATTACCTGATAATACAACTCACCATTAATTCCGGGTATTGACATTGGTCCTGCCACATCCGTGTGCAAAAGTTCTCCAATCTGATAAGACCTCGGCTTTGGTACTGGGTTAAATGGTAAACGTGTTGACTTACCCATTCGACAGGGACTGCAGGTTCCCTCACTCGCTGGTAGATTCATCATTCTTAAGTAGTTCCCGTTCAGGTGACCTAGACGTCTGTGCCATAAGTCTGAATTACATGCACTATTGCATAAATTATCATTATTAGAGCAAATTTCCATCTCTAAAATAAATAGTTTTCCTGTACTTTTACCTATTAAATTTTTCATGGTTTTGTTATTAAAAATTTCCACATAATTGTTACTGAACCTAACGTTGCAGTTGCTCTCTATAACCTTTTTCACAGATAACAGATTGAATTGCAAATTTTCAACAATTATTGCATCTATAGACACTTCATTACCATTACATCTCAATAATATAGTACCCTTTTTAGTAGCAGTTATACATTCCCCATTGGCCAAGTATATTTTCATTTCCCTATCTAGTTTATTAATACGTGGGACGCACTGTAAGTTTCCGGAATTAATATGAAAAAATACTATTAAAGGTACAAAATTAATTTATTGTTTTTCAAAATAATCTCCCTTGGCGTCTATGCACTTTTTCATTCGATCAAACCAGTTTTGAAAACTTTTGTGCCACTCCCCTGTGGTGACCTCTGAAACGTGTTTTTCATACTCCTCGACAGCCTCTTCTGGTAATGAAAATCGTTGACCGCGTAATTGGTTCTTAATTTTTGGGAACAGAAAAAAGTCACAAGGTGCCAGGTCGGGACTGTATGCAGGATGACTCATGAGTTCTACATTTTTCGTCTTCAAAAAGTCGTTTGTCTGTCTGGCCGTGTGAGAACTAGCATTGTCGTGGTGCAGGATGATACGGCGTTTACGGTTATTTTTACGGAGTTCGTCAATAACTTCCGGCAAACAAATGGTCGTGTACCAGTCACTATTCACGGTACGACGATTCTCTAAAGCAACAGTAGCCACGTGTCCAGTTTTATTAAAAAAAGAAGCAATCATCCGCTTAGATGCACTTTTCACGCGCGCCACTTTGGTTGGTTTCGGCTCATCTTGAAAGACCCATACGCTCGATTGCTGCTTTGTTTTGGGATCGTAGCAATAAATCCATGTTTCGTCACCTGTTACTATGTCCCACACCAAATTTGACGCACCTTCGTTGAATCTGGTAAGCATGGCACTGCACCAAGTGACGCGGTCCGTTTTTTGAGCCTCGGTCAAGTTGTGTGGGATCCACCGCGAGCACAGCTTTCTCACACCCAAATGTTTGTGTAGGATTGATTGTATTTGACTCATGCCTATTTCTAAGGATGCGCGAATTTCATGGTAGGTCACATGCCTGTCTGTTTCAATCATACGGCGCACAGCATCGATGTTTTTGTTGGTCACAGCGGTGGACGGCCGACCATCGCGAGATTCGTCACTGAGATTGATACGACCACGGTTGAATTCTGCAAACCAGCTATAAACAGTCGTCTTGCATGGTGCTTCATTGCCAAAAGCTGTTTCAAGCCGAGCGATGCTCTGTTGAGCTGTCAAATTACACTTAAAATCGTAGAAAATCATACTACGAAAATTTTCCCGAGTTAAATCCATGTTGATGCAGACACACAATTTTTTAAATGGCGCCACAAGGTAAAAACAAAAGACAGTCAGATGAAACAAACTGCATTCTACAGCCAAAGAGTTCTATTTTCAAATGTTGCAATAAATTTTTAAATATTGTTTATGTAAGTGGCCAGTTCCGGAAACTTTTAGTGTTACCTATGTATTACTCATGTATGGTTCAAAACTTTGTTGTATTAAGTGCTCTGTGCAGCCAGAATCAATAACCCATTCTATTATATTTATGTCTATACTATGACAACAATTCTCTTCAATACCTGTTACGAAGCAAAATTTTTCCTCATCATCTTCCTCGACTGCTACTGCTGCTGCTTGATGCCAATTTCCTTGTCCTTGTCCATGACCTCTTCCTCGATATTGTCCTCTGCCTCTATTTCCATACTGACCTCGTACATGTCTATTAAACTGCCCTCGTTCATGAAACTGTCCTTGTGATTGAACTCGTTCTCCCCGTGCTTGTCTAAATATGCTGCGACATTCTCTCGCAAGATGACCTGGTTGTCCACAGTTGAAACAATCTTTATTTTGCAGCGCTGTATAACTGTATGATGTTGTGTGGTTTTGCTCAGTATTCTTGATTTTTAATTCTGCATCTAATAATTTGCTTTTTACATACTCCATTGTTAATATTTCTGTAGATGTCTCCATGGCTGTGATGATGGGTTGATAACATTGGGGCAATGACATAAGGAGATACGTGACTTTGTCAGTTTCTTCCATCTTTGAAATATCTTCAATTTTCCTTACAATTTTATCAAATTCGTAAAAATATTCTTTCAAGTTTTCGTTTTCTTTGCACTTCATCCCAATGAGAGTCTTTCGTAGATAAATGTTTGATAACGTGCTTTTTCTTTCATAAACTTCGCAGAGCTTTTTCATCATATTACTTGCCGTTTCTTCATCTTTTATGTATTCCAGTTGACTGTCCGATACAGATTGAACGATAATATTTCGTGCCTTGGCGTCCATTTTCTTAAATGATTCTTTTTCTTCACAAGTCTTTAAATCAGATTTCGTTAACAATGCTTCGAGGCATTCTTTAAATTCCATATAGCTTTTTATTCGAAACATCCAGCTTAAAAAATTTTCCCCGTTGAAAATGGGCAATGTTCCGTAATTTGCGATATTTGCCGACGACGCCATTTTTGCTTCCTTGTAAAATTTTCCTTGTGATTTTAAGTTTCAATTTTTGGCACTGTTTTACTTTCTAACTTTGATCTGTGCCATCTGGCTTAAACCTGGGCTCATAACCTGATGAATTTTTATATGGAGCGGGGTCAGGAAGCAAGAACAATATCCTTATTTATTTAGTAACATATTTACTTTATTAAACACTGTCTTCATCTTAATGGTGGACAGGAGCAAGAGAGAGAGAAGTACATACATTTATTTTATATCCGCTTGGCGGCAGCACCGCTCGCGTGTTCATCTCACATGTTGTACAAGGTCGTGTTCATGTGTCTAGCTGTTTATAACTTAACAACAAGGTGCCAGGTCGGGACTGTATGCAGGATGACTCATGAGTTCTACATTTTTCGTCTTCAAAAAGTCGTTTGTCTGTCTGGCCGTGTGAGAACTAGCATTGTCGTGGTGCAGGATGATACGGCGTTTACGGTTATTTTTACGGAGTCCGTCAATAACTTCCGGCAAACAAATGGTCGTGTACCAGTCACTATTCACGGTACGACGATTCTCTAAAGCAACAGTAGCCACGTGTCCAGTTTTATTAAAAAAAGAAGCAATCATCCGCTTAGATGCACTTTTCACGCGCGCCACTTTGGTTAGTTTCGGCTCATCTTGAAAGACCCATATGCTCGATTGCTGCTTTGTTTTGGAATCGTAGCAATAAATCCATGTTTCGTCACCTGTTACTATGTCCCACACCAAATTTGACGCACCTTCGTTGAATCTGGTAAGCATGGCACTGCACCAAGTGACGCGGTCCGTTTTTTGAGCCTCGGTCAAGTTGTGTGGGATCCACCGCGAGCACAGCTTTCTCACACCCAAATGTTTGTGTAGGATTGATTGTATTTGACTCATGCCTATTTCTAAGGATGCGCGAATTTCATGGTAGGTCACATGCCTGTCTGTTTCAATCATACGGCGCACAGCATCGATGTTTTTGTTGGTCACAGCGGTGGACGGCCGACCATCGCGAGATTCGTCACTGAGATTGATACGACCACGCTTGAATTCTGCAAACCAGCTATAAACAGTCGTCTTGCATGGTGCTTCATTGGCAAAAGCTGTTTCAAGCCGAGCGATGCTCTGTTGAGCTGTCAAATTACACTTAAAATCGTAGAAAATCATACTACGAAAATTTTCCCGAGTTAAATCCATGTTGATGCAGACACACATTTTTTTAAATGGCGCCACAAGGTAAAAACAAAAGACAGTCAGATGAAACAAACTGCATTCTACAGCCAAAGAGTTCTATTTTCAAATGTTGCAATAAATTTTTAAATATTGTTTATGTAAGTGGCCAGTTCCGGAAACTTTTAGTGTTACCTATGTAGCGATTAATATTGAAGTTAGACAATAAGAGGGCAGCTTCGCCAAACCAACGAAATATTTTCACGACCTGAATTTAAGAGGGGTGTCAGAGGTGTTCCCAAGTGTGATCTGAGAAATGTAAGTCAGGCAGAGTCCACACTTGGTACGCCCGCTTCTCGCCGACGACTATTACGTCCCAAACGAGCAGAAATGGACCTTCCGAAGCAAGCACACTGAACACAAATTAATATAATGTGCACTGCAGGAATTAAATCCACGACCCGTGGGTTAGCAGGCGAGCCACTCGGCCAAAAAGGCGGTCTCAAGACAAGAAATAGTACAAAATATCTTGTGATCTAATAGTTCGACCGTCTCACTCACAAACCTGTACAACCCCTCGAGGATTCATGTCGTGGCGATGTACCATCACCAAGGCCTATCCAGTTTCAAAACCTTAAGCAGCATGTGGCCATCTCACTCAGATGGCTCCGTCTTTTAGTTTATTTACCAATTTTTTTATGCACAAATCGTTAATACATGATCAAATTAGGAAATGAATAAGAATTTACAACTAAATTATCCATATTACATAGTTATAAAATCAAAATAAGTTTCAGATTAATCTCCTACAATTCAAACGGCTGCCATTTTAGTGCGCATCAAGTGACGTCACATGATACTGCTCTTGCTTGCGGTGTATGGCGAGTGGCCGGTTTATTTGATTATTTTTGATTAAAACAACCTATTACAAAATATTTGAGGGTTTTATTTTATATTTATTAATTTTGAACTTAATATTTTATGATGAAATGTTCTCACTTTGTCACAAAAGGCAGTTAGCCAATGGTGACGCGTTTTGCGTTTGCGTTTCATTTCATCAAAATGTTGTATTTTTTTAAATGGAATAATTATAAAACTATAAAATAAAATAGTTTCCTATGGTCATCATTAAATTCTACTAAGTAAATAGAATACAAAAAACGCAATATATTACTTATTTAAACGACACGCATATTCTCTATTAGAGTTTATGAGAGACACTTTTCATGGCGTTTTTGGGTCCATCAGAGTCCATCGGTCACTTTAGTCAGAAAGTAGATAAACACTAGCAAGGTGGGGTCTCGCGGAAGTTGCCGCGAACCAGGCGGGAACCTTGCTGACTGTACGTATAGAGAAAAGAAGAGAAGATCACCTCTCATCCTGTGTCTCGGGCACGTATTTGCTGACAAGGTTCACCACCTTCTTCCTGGCCCTCGTCGCGGGGATCGCTATTATCGGCTCCGGCTTCTTTATCTAAAACGATAATGCAATGCATTATAAACATCAATACATATTTTATAGCTAAATACATCGTTTTGGATACTCTAAATATTATTAGGGTGATTTTACTACTAAAAGATTCGTGGATTCATACTGATATTGAAACGGCTACTGACGATTTTATAGTGTACTATTTAATATTTTTTTGTAATGTAAATATTTTTGTATGGGTTTTTTGTCTGAAATAAATGACTTTATTATTTATTATTATTATTATTATTATTATTATTATTATTATAGTCAGATTTCGCCCGACTGTACGAATACAGTGAAACTAGTCAAGCGAAATCTGACTACATAGGTAACACTAAAAGTTTCCGGAACTGGCCACTTACATAAACAATATTAAAAAATTTATTGCAACATTTGAAAATAGAACTCTTTGGCTGTAGAATGCAGTTTGTTTCATCTGACTGTCTTTTGTTTTTACCTTGTGGCGCCATTTAAAAAAATGTGTGTCTGCATCAACATGGATTTAACTCGGCAAAATTTTCGTGGTATGATTTTCTACGATTTTCAGTGGAATTTGACAGCTCAACAGAGCATCGCTCGGCTTGAAACAGCTTTTGGCAATGAAGCACCATGCAAGACGACTGTTTATAGCTGGTTTGCAGAATTCAAGCGTGGTCGTATCAATCTCAGTGACGAATCTCGCGATGGTCGGCCGTCCACCGCTGTGACCAACAAAAACATCGATGCTGTGCGCCGTATGATTGAAACAGACAGGCATGTGACCTACCATGAAATTCGCGCATCCTTAGAAATAGGCATGAGTCAAATACAATCAATCCTACACAAACATTTGGGTGTGAGAAAGCTGTGCTCGCGGTGGATCCCACACAACTTGACCGAGGCTCAAAAAACGGACCGCGTCACTTGGTGCAGTGCCATGCTTACCAGATTCAACGAAGGTGCGTCAAATTTGGTGTGGGACATAGTAACAGGTGACGAAACATGGATTTATTGCTACGATCCCAAAACAAAGCAGCAATCGAGCGTATGGGTCTTTCAAGATGAGCCGAAACCAACCAATGTGGCGCGCGTGAAAAGTGCATCTAAGCGGATGATTGCTTCTTTTTTTAATAAAACTGGACACGTGGCTACTGTTGCTTTAGAGAATCGTCGTACCGTGAATAGTGACTGGTACACGACCATTTGTTTGCCGGAAGTTATTGACGAACTCCGTAAAAATAACCGTAAACGCCGTATCATCCTGCACCACGACAATGCTAGTTCTCACACGGCCAGACAGACAAACGACTTTTTGAAGACGAAAAATGTAGAACTCATGAGTCATCCTGCATACAGTCCCGACCTGGCACCTTGTGACTTTTTTCTGTTCCCAAAAATTAAGAACCAATTACGCGGTCAACGATTTTCATCACCAGAAGAGGCTGTCGAGGAGTATGAAAAACACGTTTCAGAGGTCACCACAGGGGAGTGGCACAAAAGTTTTCAAAACTGGTTTGATCGAATGAAAAAGTGCATAGACGCCAAGGGAGATTATTTTGAAGAACAATAAATTAATTTTGTACCTTTAATAGTATTTTTTCATATTCATTCCGGAAACTTATAGTGCTTCCCACGTATAAAATCGTTTCAATATCAGTATTATTAGGGTGCATTACTAACTAGAAAACATCAATTAGAAATAAAAGTAAGAATTAATTAACATATTGTCGGCGCGTATACCCATACCAAATTACAGCTTTCATTTCAAATTTTTAATGAAAATACTAAAGGCGCTTTTCTACACGGTAATAAAGTTGAATTTATAATGAATTCGAGCCGTCATCGTTACATGTTATTAAGTACGTTTGACCATTCTTACTACATGGACGGAATATATACTCTATTTCTAGTGCAGCTGGAAAATCGGTCATTGACCTTTGCGCATTTTGTACTGGACCCCGTACCACGAAACGCAGTAATTTGCGTTAAGCGATAAAGATTGTATGGCGAGATGGAGAGCGATACGTATCGTTTTCTTCTAACGCGTGCAGTTTTTCCATCTGCCCTAGCAACAGACGTTAAAATATAAAAGTTACCCATGTATTCGTTACAGTACAAAAATTTACTTCAGCACATCACAACTTCATTGCTTGCACTCTGCTACATAGACGGAACCTGTCGATAATATACTCGTAAGTAGAACTTGAAATACCGTTATTTTTAAACAAATACAGAAAATTAACGTTATATACCGCTTTGATATCAGTAGTATATCGTTTTGATACATCATGACGTTATTATTAACGAAATTAATCAATAAAAACGCTATGAAACACACTAAAGCCGATTTTGAAGGCGTTAGTTTTAGTTTGACATACATAAAATTAAACTTAAGTATGGTTAAAACGAAGAGCCAGTTTCAAGTCACCATTTTATAAACGTTAAACTAAAATTTTAGTTTGACAGCAATAATTTACTCAACTTAGTGATTTTAACTTGTTTTTGGTAATTTCAAGGCACATTTTAGAGCAGTCGTTTGATTGAATTTAAAAAATTTAGTTTGATTTAGGAGCATTAAAAGACTTGCTAATTTTAGTTTGCGTGCCCTTCAGAATAGCAAAATATAGTGCTGTCGCTTAAAATTACGTTTATAAGTAAGTTTCTTAGCTTAAAATTAAAACCTTCAAAATCGGCTTTATTACACGGGTATTTTTTATAAGCTGCTTGTAAGTTTATAAGTTATGCAGGGTGCCTAGCATAGTAGACCATATCGAGCTGACAGCTCGATATACCACTGTCTGTCCCTCTTAAGAGCACTGTATCGAGCTCGATATGGTCCTAGATGTTAGAAGCGGTAATATATGGTGTTTCTCTCCTAAGCATCCAATCATTAAGCTCATTGCAAAATGTTACTGTCAACGCCTACATAGTGCAGAAGGTGAGACTAGAATTGCGATTGTGTGCGTGCGACCATTGACATTGTGGAAAACAACTCTTATAGCAGTACAGGCAAGGTCTGTTTTCAAAAAATTATGGTTTGACTTTTATCTTATTCTTCTTTTGTTACGGTGTATACTTTGTTTGCATGATTTTTCAAAAATATACCTTGCCTGCACTGCTATAAGAGTTGTTTTACACAATGTCAATGGTGTGCACGCACACAATCGCAATTCTCCAGTCTCACCTTCTGCGTTGTACCTACCAAATAGGCAAGTTATGCTAACATGTGGATAGCTCCGTTGGTAGAGCAACTACCCGGTAAACGAGAGGTTCAAGATTTGAGTCCCGGTATACTCACATCCAGATTTACTTTTTTTCTGCGTATCATTACCGCAATGATACACTGACTGCTATTTTTTAAATATACGGCAAGTATTGTAAGTTAGTATAGAGGTAAACAATTTATTTTTGAATGCAAGTGCTCGTAAGGACCTATTTTATATGCTTCGAAACTATTGTCAAAGTCAACTTCACCATACTAGTATTTTATTTTTATTCTTTTTTTATTTATTGAAAGTGTTGCCATTATTTACTTGTGTACCATAGACAGACTTGACAGAAATGAGCTACAAACACATCAAACTGAAAGCAGCTTATTTCCGTCAAGTTGGCAACTTGCGAGCAAAGAAAAAGAATGCCCGCCTAAAGTTCATTTGGAGTAAGTATTTATTGATTGTGTTTCTTTACTTACTTTTCATTTATTTACTCACACTATGGATTGAGAAACGTACTATGCTACACGTGGGTAAGGGCAATAATTTACTCGTATTGTTTAAAACACTTGCTTATCGCTCGTGTTTCAAATCTCCTTCGTAAGCTATTGCCTCCTTACCGCAATTATAGCATAAAGTACTATTATTTGCGCAGTAACGTTTCTTTGGGACAGTTGTTCAGTATGATCTGTAGAGTACGTGATCTCATTAAAAGATTGCAGTATATACATATGTAAAGACTATACCAAAATACCCTATATCACAGTACCCGAAACTATAAACAAATACCATACCTTCTTCATCCAGTAAATGCACTTTAAAATCCTCACTCCACATACTGGGATGAGGCGCCACACCACTGTCCTTCCAGCTGTCCGACTTTATATTATTCTGAAAGTTCATAAAAAAAAATATTTAGCGTTTGAGTTAAGGCGAGGAATTGATAAACTTTTAATTTCAAATCGGCGCCTTAGGGGAGTGAAGTGGGGGGGGGGACTTACTCCTTACAAATATGCGCTCACGAACTAGCTTATGCCGTAAGGTCGTATGCGGCAAAACAGTATTTTTTATTTAAAATTACAACTACTAATAATTTAATAAATCCAATCGGCCATGTTGAAGTGTATTTGTAGACTAATTTAAATAAAAAACTTAGAGGCTTCATTCGCTCCCGTTTGTCAGTAAAACAGAAATCTCTTTCTTTTAAGAGGCTTTCTAAAAAAAATTATCTGCTATTAAAATTAATCAATCAACTAAATCTTCGGGCAAAATGATGTCAATGAAATATTTAATCTAGTATATAAATTGGTAATTACATATGTTGTTTTATTGCTGACAAAAATGGAGATACATGTCGCCAAAATTCCCAATGCGTCGCCTTAAAGTGACTATGCCCTCATGATCTATCCCTTTTGTTATAGCGGAATGTGTGCATGTATGTTCCGTTTTAACTCGAGAACCACTCAAAGTTTTTTGGATGCGGGTTTTTTACTATTATAATGGGACTAAAGTAACAGAAATTCTCATTTTTCCGAATATGATGCACCCAAAACTTTGTTTTTTGACGATTTGGAATATTTAAAGTTTGTAGGTAAAGGAAAAGCAGCTTCATCTTCGTCGGTCGACGTCATTGTCTCGAGTGACTTTGTATCTCATGATGTATATCGTAATGTCGCTCTGGTGGGTCCAACGCGTGTCATGTCAGAGTCATGCTACATGCGTAAGAATTTTATTGAACAAGTCCTTTTGTATTGAATGAACTTTTATTGTCACTACTTCCCACTTCACTAAAACTCAGTCACCAATTTAGAATGTTATTCTGGTAGTAAGAATCATTATATTTATATTCACCATTATTAAGTAATGACGCCAATCCCCATGTTTCAAAACACGTAGTTTTCTATCTTTTTTTTTATTTACGTAATATGACTTACATGCTAGTTAGCATTTTCTGAGCCATCCACGAAAACTCGCAGAGTTTATCTGTGGTGGCGAGGCGTTCAATAGGTTTTTTATATGACGTGTATTTCTAATATAAGTATTCTATCTTACTTCTAATTAAATGTGGAAGGGATAACGTAGGTAGTATAATTTGAATGTCTTTATTTATAATTAGACATCGGATTATATGCACTAACAAAATGCCAAAATATGCACTAAAAAAGGCCGAAATATGCACTAAAAACGACTAATATGCCTAAAATATGCACAATACAAAATCAAAAACCTTTATTAATTTTATATATTTTAATCAAAGATTATACAAAAACAGCGAAATTCTCATAAAATTAAGAATAGTTTTTGTGGCAATATACAATTAAGCATTTTTCCAAATTTTCGAGCGCAAATTTGTGACGTTTGTCACCCAGTATCAATTTGTACGCCGAGAACGACCTCTCCACATCAACTGATGTCATTGGACAATATTTAAAATTTGGCGCCATTTCTGGAGTAACCTGTTCAGGCAGGGCACGACCTGTGCCGTTGATGTAGGCATTAATGTTCTTCAGGTCTTGAAGACTTGGGTTTTTGCGCAAAACATCGTTCAACTTTGTGCGAACCTTTTCTGCTATTGAGTTAGGAAGGGAGTTGGCGAGTTCTATCATTGTTTCCAGTATTTCTATTGATTTAAATAGAGGAAGGTTTTTTGTTTCCAATTTTTCTATGGCATCTGGTAGCTTGTGGAAATGTTCTTGTTGAGATGAGGGCGATATTCTGTTTAATGGATGCGTTTACACGTCATTGTCACATATGCCTCCCGCTCCCGCTACTTAACGAAATATGCACGATTGGGGAAAAAGGCTAAAATATGCACTAACGCCGTAATTAGAGAGTTTTATGCATCTGCATATGCAAACATGCAAATGCATATAATCCGATGTATATTTATAATATATATATGCAGATAGCGCGCGAGTTCATGTCCATCGGGGCCAGAGGCGACGCGCGGGGGCAGCTCGCCCCACCTTCCCCCACCCCGCCGCATTAGTCTGCAGTCGAGTGTTGTCCTCGATGGTTGTGACGCGGGTTTATCGATACCGAAAATTAGTTGCTATTGAAAAGACGGACTAATAGAAAATACGATCGACAAATTCGTAATTGAAATCAGCGATGGCGAAGATATTGATTCCGACTCTGCTCTGTCGGTTGTCTTTGCATCTGCATTTTTTTTTCTTTATTAGCAATAAACAAGTAAGTACTTATCATATTTATTTTATTTGATCATTTGCAAAATTACAACACAAGTTACAATAAACCAAATTGACAGCTGTTGACAAAATCGGTAGTAATTATCGACATGACCATAATTGATAGGTCACAGCACTATCGCATTCCTCAGGATGGACATGAACTTGCGCGCTATCTGCATAGTAGGTTTGGTTATTTATAAAGTGCAACTTGATTTTGTTTCTAAATTTGTTTACAAATATTATAAAATACTTTCTTTGTCATTAAACCAATGGTCTACTATCGAACGTTATTTATAATTAACAAAGTTGTTTACTTTGTATAACGCATATTTTTGTATCCGCCATGTGCTCGTAGATTTTGTATAAAAGGGCGAGCGGCACGTTCTACTGTTTCGTGCGTTCAATATTTCCACGGAATTGTGAGAAACCCGATGCAAACAATTTCATTTCTTCATATCCACATTGTATTTTTATAAAAAAAAAAATATTTATTTTACATTTTATGTTTCTCATTTGTGTTCAACTTTTTTTTAATCGCTATAATTTTCCGGTAATTGGCCAGTTATAGCCTATAGTCGTGATTTTTTTCATTTTTGTCGGTCCACTAGTTCCGGAAATAACCGGGGGTGGACATGCATTTTTTGTGGTTTTTCAAAGATTTCTCGAAATCGGTGCCAGTAAATATAGTAAAAATATATATTTTTATAATTAAATTTTTAATATCTACAATTTGATACCCATATTGTATTTTTTTTTATTTTACATTTATTTTTGTTTCTCATTTGTGTTCAACTTTTTTTTAATCGCTACAATTTTCCGGTAATTGGCCAGTTATAGCCTATAGTCGTGATTTTTTTCATTTTTGTCGGTCCACTAGTTCCGGAAATAACCGGGGGTGGACATGCATTTTTTGTGGTTTTTCAAAGATTTCTCGAAATCGGTGCCAGTAAATATAGTAAAAATATATATTTTTATAATTAAATTTTTAATATCTACAATTTGATAGCCATATTGTATTTTTTTTTTTATTTTACATTTATTTTTGTTTCCATTTGTATTCAACTTTTTTTTAATCGCTATAATTTTCCTGTAATTGGCCAGTTATGGCCTAAAGTCGTGATTTTTTTTTATTTTTGTCGGTCCACTAGTTTCGGAACTACATAACGGGGGAACCCACATTGTATTTTTTTTTTATTTATTTTACATTTATTTATATATTTCTCATATGTGTTCATGAATTTTTTAATCGCTATAGTTTTTCTGTAATTGGTCAGTTATGGCCTATAACCGTGATTTTTTTAATTTTTTCGGTTCGCCAGTTTCGGAAATAAGGGGGGAGACATGCATTTTTTTGTGGTTTTTCAAAGATTTCTCGAAATTGCAATGAAAATGCTGTAAACCGTCCGTTTTAATATTATATTATAGAAGCATACTAAAATAATACTTTACATTAATTTGAACACAATAGAGACTTACAGCTGTGACGTTCCTTCGATCCGGATGCCAGTCATCCATTTCCTTCAAAGAGAACGGGTCCAAGTTGCCGAGCGCCAGTTGGAACGCTGTATCAGGGTCTAACACATCGCCTGCGTTCACGCAGAGGGCAGTTTCTACGTCTGAAATTTGTAAGGTTACTTTCGTTTATATAGCTTAAGTCATACTGGAGACTCGGTAAGTGGTCAGGACCAAGGTTAATGACTATTTCTGTGAAACACGCAAAGTAAAATTTTAGACTTCCTTGAGTAGAGGTTGATCTTGAACAAGTATAGGGGCACTAACTAGATTTAATTGGGATGAATGTAGGTTATACGGATATGATATCCCATCCCACTAATATTATAAATGCGAAAGTTTGGATGTATGGATGGATGGATGGATGTTTGTTACTCTTTCACGCCGTAACTACTGAACCGATTGGGCTGAAATTTTACATGAATGTAGTTCTAGACTTGGAATAGGACAAAAACTACTTTTTATCCCATAAATCAGTTCCCATGGGATGAAAATGAGCTTTTAAATTTTTATAGAAAAGTGATGTTTCACCCTTTCACGCCATGCTTACGAAACCGATTAGGCTGAAATTTTGCATAAATGTAGTTCTAGACTTTGAATAGGACAAAAACTACTTTTTCCCTTTGTTCCCATGGAAAAACTATAAAAGAGACACAAAATGGGAAACAAAGGCGTATAACACACACATTTCACCAGCTGTGTTTACTGTAGGTAACAGTCCGAATAATATTGACTGATTTTATAGGAGTACACAAAAACTAATACACCGCGGGTGAAACCGCGGGCAAAAGCTAGTCATTCATAATTCATAGGTTTTGGGTATCGTTCGGTCACGTGTTGTTGTTGCGTCGGCGCCTATGGCGTTCCTATCACCGCTGAGTCGGCCAATCACTGTGTCTGGCACCGATATCGAATGACAATTTGTTAGAATTTCCTGGTACGGCTTCTCGACGTCATGCTGGAACACGACGAGTCGCTTGGCACAATCAAAACAGCTTACGTAAATTAAATGATTATATGTAGAGATTTATTTTAACGTACCTTCGTCGTCAGGTTCCGTCAGTCTGACCATCCGTCTGTCAATGGGATCATACACGTACTGGTGTTTGAATGTCGCCTCCGCCTTCAGGAAGTTCTCTCTGTACTCGTCCGTCACTGTGAGGTTGGCTTTGTTGAAGAAACTTGGCAGCTTCTTTAGAGCCTGTAATATTAATGATTAACCCTTTTTATTGTAACGGCCTTACATTGTAGAGATGCGCAGATTAAATCTTTTTGTTCAGAAGATTTAAATCACTCTTATAAATCTTTAAATCCGAAACAACTTAGTGATTGAAAACTAAAATCGAGTCATTGCATCAATACATCTCGCTCTTCTTTTAATTGAAGCATAAGATTTGAAGTAAAACGTAGTAACAAGGTGATTGCAAAACAAAGCAGAATAATCAGATTTTTCTTAATAATTTTCTTAATTAGTTTAATTTGTATACTTCGGCAAAGAAAAGAAGACAGAAGAAATGGTTCCCTCTGCGGGGAACAATTAATCTAATGTAAATTCAACCGATCATTGCCGTACGCATGCGCCAACTTTTTAATCATTGTGGTCATTGTGCCTCTTTTTGATTCATCTAATACTGCAAAAGTCGTCTCTACCTACATCTTGTGACGCTTCCATAAATCTTAAATGAACCGTAGCGTCTATGATTTAGAGATGTATTTGGAAAACTTATGATCTACTGATTGAATCACTCTTTTTGAAGGATTTACATCTTTTTTACTAATCACTCCTGAGTTACACATGTCTGTTACATTGGACAGCAAAAACTATGTAATATCCCAAAAAATACAGTTAATTGGGAACATTTGCTATAAACAATAAACGAATTGAAAAAAATATGTTAATATAACTTTTTTTTCATTTCTGGTTCGAGATTGGCTCGAAAACTTACATTAGCAAAATTGGAGTCCTGTGTAGCCGTAACAAACTGCCTAGCTTTAACCAGCCCAATGCCTGGCAAAGAGGCTAGATAGTCACAACCGGACATAATGCACATTTGTCTGAACTTGTCGAAGGTGTACCTCTCTATTGGGCATTTCATTGCGAGAGGGAGTTTAACTGTCTCTACTAGTGTGCCGGTACCGTCCAAGTCCATTTTGAATAGAACCTGGAACCAGATTTAAGATTTACTTACGCAAGGTGTTAAAATTTTTATGTGATATTCTATTTGGCACTACAGATAGAATTCGAGTTTCTGTAAAAAAAAATGGTAGCAGCAGCAACATGACTCAAAAACTAGAAGATAAATTGAGCTGAAAACATGTGGAATCATGAAATAGGTTTATACGGAAAAGCTTTGGATCCCAGGACAAAATGAAAAATTGTTCATAGCATCACCAATCACTCGATAGTGATTCAAAAATTTGACGTTTTAATTACAATTGGCCTATTCTTGTTTTCACCAATATTTACGATTCAAAAACCATTAAAAACCAAGCCAAAAAAAGCGATGACGTTAACCCTTTACCGCATGGATTTTTTGATTTTGTTCAAATTAATTTAGGTGATTCCAGGGCTTGATAGGTACTCCGGAAAAATATTATTTTATTTTTAGGATTATTGTAATTTGCAATATTCAACTCCAAAGTCAATGTCTCAAATATGATACGTCATGCAGTTAGGTATACATACCATATATGATACTAAATGCAGTAAGGGTATGTGTTTTAAATTATATATCTATTTATATTTTATCCTGATGAAATGAAACAAATTAAAATACAATGAAAGTGTTTAATTCAATTTCATTATAAATGGAAGGTTTGCTCTCATCATCACTATCAAGTGGAATGGAACGCCCGGTAAAGCGTCGACACTGTCGAGTCGCTAAAAAAAAATTACATATATAAACAATATTAGAAATATTATAATCTTAACGCATGTAGTATCGCATTGTACAATTACCATACATGTATAAACTATCATATTTAAAGTAAGAAGATTCAACAAAAAAATATGAAAAAATAAATTAGAGTTACTCTTAATGCATGTAGTATCACATTCGAAAATCACCCTGCCTGCATGTAGTATCATATTTGAATTAAAAAAAAAAAATGAAAAAATAAATTAGAGTTACTCTTAATGCATGTAGTATCACATTCGAAAATCACCCTGCCTGCATGTAGTATCATGTTTGAATTTAGAAAATTACCCTAACTGCATGAAGGATCATATCAGATACAAACTTTGGGATAAGCAATTATAAAGCAGTAACTGATAAAACTTACGCCTTTTTCCGTAGAACTTAGCAGGATCCATAGTTTTTTCACGCAAAACAAAGAAATAATTGTATGCGGAGAAAATATTGTGAAAATCAACGTTTCAAATCTCCAATAAACACTAACTGGCAGAAATGACGGCTTCTAAAGTTTGGTGACAGATATAACAAATCATGGACAAGTAAAAACTCAATTTGTTTTTTTTTGTGTTTGGATATTAGTCAAGTGTACAATTCTACCATATGCACGTCCTATTGACCGCTCATTTTTTGTTAATCTGTATAAAACCTTAGTGTATCATATATGATACGGTATGCGGTAAAGGGTTAATTTGATCTTCAGTGACACATTTCCATTTTTTTTGAACGCATCCTAAGACTATTTTTTATATGTTATATACCATACACACAGTCTGTTGATTCAATTTGACATTCCTTATTAACACACTCGCTCGCCTCGCTCCTCGTCTCGCCCCTCACGCGAATGTGTAAGTGAGCAGTATCAAATTAAAACGGAAATTGTGTGTATGGGGTCGTCCATTAATCACGTGATGTTTTTTAGCAACTTTTTAACCCCCCCTCCCTCGTGGTGAGGTGTTAGACACTCCCCCCTATCCAAAATCACGTGTATTGTTTATTATTGTCGATTCGGTGTAACACGACTTAAGTTATTTGACAGGACTAACCTTATTTTAACCGTCCTTAACGAAAAAATAAATACACGTGATATCTCATAAGACCTTGTGATATTCCCCCCCCCCCCCCCTCCCTCACGTGTAACGGCCGAACCCTATAATTGTATCGTGAGTGAAGGAAGTCAGTGATACCTTCGTACACCCAAACAGTATCAAATCGGAGTCTTCAGTAATGACCAGGTGCGCTACATTCCGTATGTTCAAGTAAGCCAGCTGAGCGTCCGCCTCGTACGGCGCGACGATGCAGTCCACGTTCCGCCGCCTGCATTCCTTGATCAAGTCCAGCGCCATCTTGTGCGTGATGTCGACACTGCGACGCATGTACGAGCGCGCTTCCTCTGTCTGGGACACAAAACACCAACTTCGATTACCGTATTTCTAGAACGTGAGGCAGTTGTAGCTGGGGGGGCAGCCCCGGCTCCCGGTATCTGTTCTCGATTGTGTAATTATAATAAGATAAATAGATATAACCCTACATACAATTAAATCGCTATCTATTATAGTTACGCCTATGGACAGAAGCGCGTAAAAGTGATAGTCACGCATGCGAAACTTCATATAACATTATTTTAACCATACAAAGCACTCCCTACGTGCTGAATTTCATAGTGCTAGAATAATTATCTGTTTCTAACTCAAAAGAAATGTATCAGAATAATTGCCCGGACTGATAACATGACCAGCTGTAAACCGTATTTCATAAAATATAACCTTTTAACCCTACCCGCAATTTATATTCACGACATATGTACATTCGTATTTACAAACCGTGAAATATTTTTACAAATAAAAGATACGCACAATATTAACACTCGTAACAAAAATAAACTATATTTACTTCAAGATTAACAATGCTGAACCACAGTCCATATTATATGGCAATAAAAATATTAACAAGTTACCAGAAAATATAAAAAATGAACCTAAGTTGACCAGCTACATTAATAAACTCAAAACATATTTGATACAAAAATGCCCATACTCAATTGATGAATATTTAACTCATTCAAAATAAATAATTATGTTTATAAAAATAAAATAATAACATACTATAGATAATATAGATAATATACATGATAACTACATTAAATATTAAACAAAAAATATCGATGCTATATCATATTATTAAGTGTTTAAGATGTAAGGAAGAATGTTAAAATTTACCTTATTTTAAGTTTTTATATGTATCTACCAGATATTTGCTGTGCCTAGAAAAAGGCAACTAAGTTGTAAGATCCTATTTTTATTTCCATCTTTTTGTACACTTGGTTTGCAATAAACGTTTGACTTTGACTTTGACACAGATCTTATTCACTGGCTGGCTGGTGATCAAGTAGTTATAAATTACTTGAATAAATACCATTTTTTTTCTTACTTTTGGATACCCTTAACATAGATTTAGAGTGCATTACAAATTACAAACTAGAAAAGATCAATAAGAAACAAATTTCAAGGCAATTTGAAAACAATTCCTCGGGCCCTGATTTGAACCTGCGACCTCTTGCTGCGACAGCACTGGACTAAATATTTTTCTTCCTTGGTTTCTAATTGATCCTTTCTAGTTTGTAATGCACTGTAATGTTTAAATGATAAATAATTATTTTGATACAATTTTATTGATCCTTTGTTTAATCAAACGTCACCAGAATTAAGACACCTTGATCTTAACATTTGAATGATGAGCAATGTCATAGTTTATGCTACAAAAGTAGTGAAATGAAATGTCGCCTCGTCCCACTAAATATAACTAATGTTATAAATATGAAAATGTTTGAACCAAAAAAAGTACTTTCACGACATGAATCCCAGAGTTGGTGTCATAGTAATAATAATAATAATAAAAGCTTTTTATTTGTCTCAAAAAACACAATGAATTTTATACACAATAATTTTATACATGAAAAGAGACAAATCGGTCTAAGACTCGGCTTATGACAGTCTGTTATTTAAACAAAAAGCCGCCGATTTTCAGCCTTAGCCTTTAATTAACAAGAAACACACAAAAAAGAAAGATAATAAATAAACAAATTAAAACACACAGAATTTAGAAAGCAAAAGTACCAAAATTATATAAAGTTAAACAAAGTTAAGACAGTTGTCATTACACAATTTATATTATTAGACACATTACTGAACCATAGGCCTACCACCAGCCAAGGACTGCAAAGAAAGCAGCCATCTGCGACATTTTTTTCTGAAGGTGACTAGTGTGTTAGCCGCGCAAACAGGTGGCGGTAACACGTTCCAGCATTTATATGCTGCTATCTTAAAGCAGCCTCTGGTAGTGACAAGCGTGTGGTTGGGAATAATTAGTTGTGGCCGCCGAGCTCTAGAGGACCATACCAACTTTTCATGCAGGTACCCAGGGGTTTTACTATTTAATAAGTTGAACATTAGACACGCTAGTTTTAATACCCTGAAATTTGCCATGTTTAAAACCCCCCTTGCAATCAAATGAGGCGTAATGTGGTCCCTCCTAGGTATGGCATAGCAAAATCGCATGCACGCATTCTGGACGCGCTGAATAGCCTTAACAGTTTTTTTAAACAAACATGGACCAAATACTATGTCACAGTGACTTAATTGAGAGAGAACAAGGCTGTTACAGAGCTGAAGGCGAACCTTTTGTGCGAGGAATGGCCTCATTTTATAAAGGGACTTGAGTGCACCAAAGCACTTGCCAATTTTCTGTTGAACATGATCTTCAAATCGCAACTGTTCATCCATAGTGAGCCCCAAATTTCGCACTAGATTGCTTATTGGTATCACTGTATCATTTAACTTTATAACTGGATTAAGTGCCTTAATTGTGGTAACTTGATTCTTGGTCCCAAATATAATTGCAACACTTTTCTTGGGATTCAATATCAGATTATGCTTTTGTGACCACTGAAAAATTGCACCTAAGTCATTGTTTAATTTTGAGGTAACTGGGCTTATATCGTCCGGTTTTGCTGGCGCTTGTACATACATATGTCGCATAAAGGTGGTATCGCGAGTTTTGAATTGCTTGGGTAATACTAGACGTATAAATCGCATAAAGGGTCGGCCCCAAAATTGAGCCCTGAATAACACCGCGGGTTATAGGTAGGGGTTTAGATTCTACAATTTGACCCGTATTATTAACACACTGTACTACCTGGCTACGATCTGAAAAATACGCAGAAAACCATTTACATACTGCGTTGGAGAAGCCAATGCATTTCAACTTTGACAGGAGTATTGAGATATTTACGCAGTCAAATGCACGACTAAAATCGAGCAAAACCATAATTGTACCCTGACCATCGTTAGAGGATAATAAAATGTCATCCACTATATGTAGAAGAGCAGACGTGGTGCTATGTCCTTTTCGGAAACCAGATTGAAAGGTCGGTAATATGCTATTTGATTCTAGGTAGGGAACTACTTGATCAGAAACTACTTTTTCTATAATTTTGGACAATGCTGACAAAACGCTAATTGGTCTAAGATCTTCCAGTTCTTCTACCTTCCGTTTCTTAGCTATAGGTTTTATAATGGCACATTTCCAGGCCCTTGAGAATTCACCACTCCGTATTGACTTGTTTACAATGGTAGTTATCGCAGGTAAAGAATGCGGAAGGGTCATGTAAATCATAAACATTGAAATACCATCACTGCCTGTCGACCCCGAAATCGAGCCTTTAATAATGCGACAGACAGAAAGTTCGTCTACGTCAACAAAATTAAATTTTGGACCTAGTTGCTCAGTAGCGGACAAATTGCTATAACTAGAATCTGCTAAGTTATCTGATAATTGTGGTACGCTGCTAATAAAATATTGATTAAGCTTATCAGGGTTTGCTAAGTGTTCAGGTATGGGTTGCTCAGTCCTGGATTTAATTATACGGTTAATATTACGCCACATCGCAGAAGTATTTTTAATGTTCTTGTTGACATATTGAGTAAAATAAGCTTGTTTTTCAGACTTTATAGCTGTATTTACCATGTTGCGCATTTCCCGATAGTGCTGGAACGCAAGGGGACACCTAGTTTTTTTAGCCCTTAGACAGGCCTCATCGCGTAGAGAGCGCATAGACCTTAATGTATCCGTCATCCACGGTGTAGGTAGTTCCTTAAACGTACGCGTGCGAGCCGGAGCGAATGTATCGAAAAGGTCCAAAAGTAGGCAATTAAACAGTTCTACCATGTCTTCCAGGTCCTCACACTGCTGGATTAGGTCCCAAGGCGTATATTGAGCTGCGTTACTGATAGCATCAGCATTATTTGTTAGTGGCCGGTAGGTTACCGTTCGTGCAGATGGTCTTTCAATATGGACAGGGAAACGCAAAATAACAAGACCGTGGTCGCTTAAATCATCATTATGAACTACCTCAATTGATGATGGGATAGAATGAGACCTCGCAAATGCTAAATCAATAAGTGTTTTACTGTTTTCTTTTATCCGAGTAGGTTGGTTTATTAATTGATGTAGATTGTGTCATAGGTGTTCCCAAGTGTGAATCTTGAAATACAAGTCACAGTCCACACTTAGTATACCCTTTTATTAAGTGCGGTTATTGGAAGAAGTTCTTTATTCATAGGTCAGAAAATATCTAGAGATTTATTATTGGAACCCATTGTCAATAAGAAAAAGAAATAAAACACACCTGTCCAAGACTCAGCAATTCAGCAGCTCTTTTCTTTGATATATTTCTGGATCTGTAAAATATATACAAATTAGGTATGATGATTAAAAACCAAAATTAAGATCGTGTATTATATTTTTTGTAAGGGCTTAAAGGATAGCATGAATTGAAATGTAAGCGATCATAAGTATTTATAGGACTGAACATAAAATCCGAAGATATTCAGGTTGTTAAAATCAAATTAAATAGAATTTACATGACCTGTGGCTAGCCAAAAAGTGTGCGAGCCAAAAATATGCTAGAAAGTATGATGGAAAGACACAGTATCGACGCGACGGCGCATGCTAGACTCCCTTTTAGTTATACATCTTTTGTAATTTTTTTATGGGAGAATTTTATATTTTTTGACCCTATATTTAATTTTATTTTTGCGTAACAGTTACGTAATGATGTAGCCGAATCAAGCAAAATCGAATTGAAACACTAAACTCTCTTTTTCCCTTCATCAGCCTGTTTCTTCCACTGCTGGACATAGGCCTTTTCAATGGTGCCACTCTTGGCGGTCCTCCTGGAAGAAATACCCATGCATACTAACATGTTTATAGATTATAAAGCGTTGTAAAGAATGGCAACATTGTTAAACAAAAAACTTTCTTTAAAAAAAACCTATTTCTTGTCTGTAATGAAAGGTCTATTCCAATAAACAATATAAAAAATCTATCTTTATTTCAAACATGGACACGTTTTTTTTTTCCTTTTTTTATCTACGATCAGTCAGGAGCTGACTTTTATTAGATATGTTTACCATCGGTTCACTTGTAGGTACTGTATTCAGCAATACAGCTTCCCTTCATACTAGACTAGGCATTGTACTTTAGTTGTCCACTTTTTACTACTTTGCTATTTGGAGTCCATAAGTGATAGACATTTAAGTCTATGGATATTAGATGTTGTGTTCAGCAATCCAGCAGCAAGCTGATTAGGGTGACTTTGCAACGGTCCCTTGTAGTTGCATTTACGTTGTTTAATTTCCTCTTTAATTGTAAGCACACGATTTATTAAAATAAAAATAAATATAATTATAAGTATAAAATTTGAGCCCTTTTTGGTAAGAATAAAAACTCAATGAAATTAGCAAATTTTATGTAACGTTACATAAATGTATCATAAAAGAAGCAAAATCGTTGTGGAAATAACTTCCAAACATCCAAGACGGCATTAAATACTTTCACAGATGTAAGGCATTAAGTAGTTTGATAATAGTATTAAAGAGCTTTGCATACGTGATAGATAATAACCAAAAGTAAGAGCACACTAGGGTTTAAATACTGTTAAAAAATGACCATTTTGAGCAGACATATTGAGCCACATTATACGTTTTCTGACGAAACAAAAAATGGTTGCCGCTTGATGAGCTCTTAGTGTATCCAGTTATAAGTTTAGTGAAATTTACCAATGCGAGTACATATTTATGTTGCATAATAGAATGACCTAAAAGTTTGAAATTGTAGACATTTTCGTGAAGAACATTTAATAACTTGAATTGTTTTCCTATTTATAAAAATACTTTTGCGTTGTCTGTTATACAGTTTTCATACAACACGCAAATTTTGCGGTCCTATTACATTAGGTTGTTAAATAAAGTATGTTTCTTGTTAAAGTGGACAAATAAAATGGGGTAAACAAGAACAAAATTTATCTACAAAAAACTGAAAAAAAAATCATTTAGCATGATTTAAATGGAATATAATAAAGAATGTGATATGATAAGTTTTAATACACTGCATAAATATGTACATGCACAGAAGTTATTTTTTATTTTTCACTTTAAGGTTTATCGACAAAGAAAGATTAAAACACAAAACATAATGCAGTCCATCCATCCATCCATCCATCAGCTCGTGTTCGTCCACTGCTGGACATAGGCCTTTCCCAAATTTCGCCACTCATGTCGGTCCTCCGTCCTCCTCATCCAGCCGCCCCCCGCAACGTCCTTCAGGTCGTCGGTCCAGCGGGCACGAGGTCGGCCTACACTACGCTTTGCTGTACGTGGTCTCCATTCTAGAGCCTTTCTGCCCCAACGGCCACCATCTCGGCGACAAATATGGCCTGCCCACTGCCACTTCAACTTACTGATTCTGCTATGTTGGTTACTTTCGATCTTCGACGGATAATGCAGTATTAAGAATGAAATTTCAAACCACAAGAGATTTAATGTCATTTTACTACATGTATGAGAATATATATAAAATATTGTGTTTCTGTTTTTTTTTTCAATGTTTTATCTTGTTCAGACATACTGTATTGAACATCCACATACTCGCGTCTCTTTGCTTCAGTCATGGCCTTGGCTGGAAGATGTCGTCCATCAAACACCAGGATTGGTTTGATGTTCCTTGAGAGCAGCATTGTGACATACTTGAGGCAGTACTTTATGTGACTGGAATTGTAAAGAGATATAAATAAGTGCACTTGGTTATTTTGCCAACAAATATTTTTATAATAATTATTTTCATAACAAACGATTTTGTAACATTTTGTTTTTACTGTACTGGATATGGACACTAAATCAGGGTTGACGTAACTATACACTCAGATTAATGCTATTCAGAAGAAGTGCTATTTAGATTGTGGCACCAAGCTACACAGTCTTATGTTAGTTAAATCAAAATCAAAATATTTATTTTGCTAAATTGATACATAAAGTATACTTTCTACAAGTCAAAGTTAATTTTAACAATATATATCTTTAGAATATAAAAAATATATAATAATACGGGAAATAAAATTTACACCTGCATAAAATAGAGGAATCTAGGAATAATAATATTATATATACATAATGCAATGAACAATGTGTTGAACAATGAACTAAATAAACCATAAATAAAAATATTGCCTAACCATCCGCACCATTCGATTAGTATTGCTAAGAAGAAGGGCAAGAAACTTAGAATACATTCCTTTTTAAAAAAAAACATATGATACAAAATCATATACACACCTACTCAAGTAAAGGCATAAAAAAATACAAGACTGCAGGAATTATGTCACGAGAAAAAATGTATCTTGTCTATTACCTTTAACAAAGTAAGTTTACATATTAATTAATTTTAAGTCTTTAGAAGAATCATACAGTATTAAAATATGCTAATTATGAATTACAATTTTGAATAAGATTATTATTATTTATTACACCATGCTTCATTATCGTCCAAATAATCATTGATTTTATAAAAAGCTGCTTAATATATAGTTCTTATTTTCAGGCAAACTAGGGACCTCCTCTGGAAGCTTATTGTAAAATCTTATACCATGTCCTACAAAAGAGGTACCTACTTTGGCAAGTCTTAATTTTGGAAAAGCTAGTTTATGTTTGTTTCTGGTGCACACCAAGCCTCGGGCAATTATCAATATTTTTTCTGACATATCTAATAACTTGATAAATAAATTCACATGGGACCGTAAATATATTGATTTCTTTAAAACTCTTCTCTTAATGAATCTCGGTACTTCATGTTATAAATAGACCGAATTGCTCTCTTTTGCAAGACAATGACTGCTTCTATATCCGCGGCTCTACCCCACAACATTATGCCATAAGACATAATGCTGTGAAAATAACTGAAATATACTAATCTAGCAGTATCTTCATCAGTAATCTGCCTTATGCGTCTAACAGCGTATGCGGCTGAACTAAGTCTACCACAGAGGGCTTCTATATGGGGATCCCACTGAAGACGAGTCTATAGTAATACCTAAAAACTTAGTTTCGTTAACTAACTCCAGCTTGGACCCCTGCAAAAATAAACTGACATCTACTTGAATTACATTTGGTAAAGTAAACTTTATACATTTCATCTTTTTTGCATTTAGAACTAAATTATTTGCAGTGAACCAATCAAGAATCAGAGAGAGAGTTGAATTCGCGTCATCAAGAATATCGATTCGATTATGTCGATTCACTTTAAAAATAAGTGAAGTGTCATCTGCGAATAGAACTATCTCATATAAGTCTCTAACAAAGTAAGGAAGGTCATTTATGTATATTAAAAACAATAGGGCCCCCAATATGGAGCCCTGCGGAACACCCATTTGACCAATGCATTACTTTACTCCATTAATGTCTACCTTTTGAATCCGGTCACTAAGGTATGACTTAAATAACGCCAAAGATTTACCCTTAACTCTATAGTGATCTAATTTACATAAAAGTGTTTCATGATCAACGTAATCAAAAGCTTTTGAGAGGTCACAAATTACACCAAACACATCCTCCTTTGCTTCCCAAGCGTCAAAAATGTGCTTGACTAAAGCAACTCCTGCATCAGTGGTTGACCTCCCTTTAGTGAATCCATATTGTTCACTGTGAAACAACTTATTTAAGTTAAAATGAGATAATAATTGATTAAAAACAATTTTTTCCAAAATCTTACTAAATACTGGTAAAACTGAGTTGGAAGGGTCTTCAGTGTCGCCTGATTTAAAAAGAGGGATCAATTTACTCAACTTCATTAAATTATGAAAGACACCATCATCTACACATTTATTAAAGATTAAAGCTAAATATGGAGGTATTAAATCAATAATACAGCTTACAACTTTAACAGATAGGCCCTATAAGTCCTCCTTTTTTTTATGTTAAGAGATGCTTTAATGACAGTTTGTGAATTAATATGCTTAAAAGCAAATACAGAATGGTACTGAGGCACGTGATCACTCAAAATATCCTGTGCAAGACTTGAATTTAAGCCTTTAGTTGTCAAGGAAGGAATGTCAGTAAAGAATTGTTCCAAGGCCTTCACAACTTCTATATCTTTATAACTTCGTTATGACATCATTTATATCACACCAATTTTATACACACTCAACAGAAAAACAAACATACTTAAACAAACCAAACTAGTAAAGTAACCAAGTTAAGTAAAAGTTTGTATCAAAAGGGAATGAGCATTCATTTACTAAGGTAGGTACTCTTAGGGATGTAGCCTTGCCTGTCAAAGTAAGTACGAGCGTCTCGCGGGAGTATTGCACCTTGGCTGTTTTTTTTTTAATAACATTGCTCATGATCGCACATTGTGCATCTCAGAACAATGCATTCCCTCCAAAGTTATTTTCACCAAACAGTCCTATGGACTACGGCAGTAAAATTAAGTAAAATTATTTGCTTAGAATAAGTTTACATATTATTAACAATAACGGGATAAAATTTATTGTTTATTAATTAAAAAGAAACTTGAACTAAATAACAAGTCTTTAAAATCTCTTACCATTTAGGTAATACCAAAAGTACTTTTTTAAGTGTCCAAAATGATACTGTTAATTTGAGTTACAATTTAAATCCAGTTAGTGAACGCATTTCACTCACTGCTTATAGCATTATTTAATATTATGAAACAATATTCACGTGCCTATAAGAAAAAAAAAACAATAAATTATTGTACAATATTTTTTGTTTCATAATAAAAATAAATCAAATCATATCTAATTGTTTATTTTGTAAAATTGGTGATACGTAAAGTATACATTTTACAAGTTATATCAAATCTTTATAAAAACAATATTATATGATGAAACAAATTTGATACGGGAAATATATGAAAACAATCTATATTTAAGTTGGGCTGATAAAATTATACAAAGCGGTGAAGAGAGAGGGCCGAGGAAGCCGAAGTGCTGTACTGGATCGAGACGCTCGTAACTGAGTTGCTTGTTGCCATGACAGCCAGATTTATTAAGCCAGAGCCCATAGCTTGTTGCCATGTTCCAACCACAGACATATAATTATTATTAAGTAGAATACCAAACATAAGGACTAAATAGCATGGCAAGTTTCCATACAAAAAATAAGCTACATTTAGGCTTCATGGTATGAAGAAACATATAAAAATGGTTTGTTTTGGCTGGCTTATGCTTGGAACATATTTGTTAATTCCGAAACTAATCTCTAGCCTATATATTTTGTTTGAAAACAAGTAATATTTATATTCAAGAGCCCGAAGTTCACTGAACTAAAATTGCCATGTGTCGACTATTATGCGTTTATTATTAATGTTAGGTCTGTTACTAAATTAGACGTCTGTGGTTCTAACTTACATCACAATAGCACTGTGAGAATTTACTCATACCCGTATCAGCCAGGCAGTCCTATAAATTGTCTTGAAATAGAAACAAGGTTTTAGATACTGCTGCATTTATTGTATTTATTTAAATCAGCAATCAGTAAAAATGCATGGCCAATCTTCCACTGCAGTATAGATTGACCACCACTGAAGGACATGAAGGATAGGAGAACTTGCTAGTAAAAAACGTGATTAACTTACACATCTGTGTCTTCCCCACGTACTAGCCTCTCAGCACAAGCGAAGGCTCCTTTATGAAGCCAACAATATGAATCTATCGCTACGGTGCACCCCCTAAATTCATCAACATTGGCGCGCCTTGAAGCTTTCTCAAGAAAGGGAATCAAGCCTGTAATTCCCATATTGAAGAGGCATTACCATCTAATAAAATAAATTGTTAGTTGAGTTAAGGGAGTCCGATAACAGTTTCAGTCAGTAATAATGAAGAAAACTAGATTTTTTTGATAAAAAGAACATCACGTTCTTGCATTACAAAATACAAATATGTCAAATGTCAAAAAAATATTCGAATTCGCGCCATTTTATAAATAATTGCGGAGATGGTTATAAATAATTCTAATTTTTTACAGCACGAACGTACATATATCTAAACTAGATATCGCAGTTTCTCAATAAAAAACGAGCCAAGTGAGAGGCTCCAAAGTTGTAGTGTATCACTTTCTAGTAGGGTGTCCACGCTTTATTTATTTTGATAGATTTTGTCACACATGTTTTAATAAAAATATTTTCTTTTAAGTATAGGTATAATGTGACTTACCCCCGATTTCACAATTGAGAATTTCTAGTTAAGTAGTGCTTAACTTACAAATGCAGCGCTGTGATTGGCCAATTCGTGACTTATGTATCCACTTAGCGAGACTTTTTTAATTCAGAACACTTGTGACCTATTCTCGTGCAGCAAACCTTAAATTTAGAGTTGAAACACCTAAAATAATACAAGCTCATTTAACTTTTATAGACCTGCGTTAAAGCCTATTTTGCAATGAAAAGTTTTAGGTTATGGCAGCTCTAAATCTAATATTTGCTACACGAGAATAGGTGTCAATGCTGATTTTAGGTAATGTGGGGCCCCTGACCCCCTATCATTAATTAACACTTTCGTCAGGTTCCGACACTGACAGCAGGATAGCGTATACAATTTTCAAAGCGTGCGACAGAGATGATATTAGAACCCGTGTCGAGACCCCTAATTTATGAATGCGGCCCAGATATGACGTTATGTTGGTAGCATTTTTATCACCCAATCCATACACATTACATTTTTTTCTTATCCAATCATATATTTCGACGGTTTAGACTACGCTTAGACCGATACAAAAGAAATGTCTGCAGGGCACTGCTTAAATCGTCTGAAAAGACGAAACGGCCCATGATTATGAGACCGATTCTGTACATTGGAAAGGGTTTATCCCAAACCTCTTAGCTAGTGACTCTAGTCATACAACTGAATAACTTTTGTTATACAACATTGCTGAAATCCCCAAAAATGGCCTTTGGAATATTTTTCTATCAATAATTCGTTAAATCTTAATTTCTATTAATCACACCGACAAACCTGGGCCGAGGTTTATCTTTTCACTAATAATAATAATGGTTATTTTATTTTATTACCCTCCCTACATCAATCCGGACGACACCATGCATTATGGACACCCTACTCTTGCAATAATTACATATTCATGGTTTACGGACAAACATTGTTGTAAGTAACTTGAGAAATTTATTAAATAGCTAATTTATTTGCTATAAACATTTATTCCATCAAAAGCTCAATGCCACCGACTACCGCTTAAGCCAAAATGTTTAACGTTTCTGTTTTATTAAAAACTAGCTTTTGCCTGCGGCTCCACCCGCGTGTTATTTTGTTTAACGACATGCTTTTTTCCGAGATAAAACGTAGCCTATGTGTTAAGTTAGGGTATAAGCTATATCCATTCTAAATTTCATCCAAATCTGTTCAGCCATTTCAGGAACAGGAGGTTAAAGAGATAATCTATTAATTTCGTTTTGTTTTTAATATTATTTAACTCCACTTTTGGCCTGATTACCTGAATTTCTCTTGTCCTGTACCTTCTATCTCTTTACTAAAACATTGTTGTTCCTATAATATGTAAATATTGATGATTGAAAAAAAAAAGACATGATCTTGCTAAGTTTCTTGCCCATTCTTTTTAGCACGACTAATCGAATGGGCGGAGTTAGGCATGTATTTATATACCGGGTGTAAATAGAGTGCGACCATTAAATGAAACCACATATTCTACCGACCCTACTGAAACAAAAATGCGTGAACCCTAACGCACCGACATACGGGTGAGTTTAGAGAGGGCGTCGTCCGTGAAGCGACGTCCGTGAAACGGACGACACTCTCTCTAAACTCGCCCGTATGTCGGTGCGTTAGGGTTCACGCATTTTTGTTTGGAACTCAATTATTTCCTAAACTAAGGGTGTCCGCGGGTATGACTAGAAAAAATAAAAATGACTTTATTCATGCTAAGGAGACTACTTTCTTAGGTTATATCATAGATTACACTCTGACTCACTCGGCCCACATTAATAAAGTCTGCAAAAAACTAGCAAGCGCAAACTACGCTTTACTAAAATTAAAGTCTCTTGTTAACAGAAAAACCCTCATTGCTGTTTATTATGCCTACATTCAATCTATTATAAATTACGCTATCACAGTATGGGGAAATGGAGCTGATATGAAACGAGTCCTAATTTCTCAAAAAAGGGCAATAAGAATTATAAACGGGCTACACAAACGTACGTCTGTACGAAGTTATTTTAAAAGAGACAAAATTATGACCGTAATTTCATTATTTATTTACAACTCTTTGATCGAAACTTATTTACAAAAAGACAATTTACCTAAAAAAATGGACATTAACAGATATAATACAAGAAATAAAGAGAAATTCATAACACCAAAAACTAGACTAAAAAAGACGCAAAAACAAGGAAAATATATTAAATTAATTATGTTTAATAAAATACCTACAGCTATTTCAAAGTTGCCGCTCTTGGAGTTTAAAACGAGGGTGAAACGTTTTTTGGAAAATAAACCGTTTTACACAATTAATGAGTTCTTGAATTTAAAGCTAAAGACATGTTCATTTTCTGATTATACAGTTAAAATATAAATTTATTTTTAATTATGACATTTTTAATTTATTTTTAATTTAAACCATTATTTTATGTAAATTTTTATAAATTACATTGTGTATGTACATTGTACATATTTTGTATTCCGTGTATTTTGTATTTCTTATGTATTGACAAACCTTTTATAACGGACATTGTTATATGGTGAATAAATATCTTATCTTATGATTCTTGGGAAAAGTGGTTCAGTAGGGTCGGTAGAATATGTGGTTTCATTTAATGGTCGCACTCTATTTACACCCGGTATGTAACGTATTAGTATTTAATATATGGGTAGCTATTATCATATCGTTTAAACATAAGTGTATTGACTTATTAAATATAAGCAAAGCCAAAACCTATTTTAATATATTGTATTTCCTCTTTTAAATTTCATTATTATTATTACCTATTTAATCAATCCTTACGTGCGATAAGTGTATTTATGTACCTATATTGCAGAAATAAAGTATTCATTTCATTTCACCGTGAAAGAATAACAAACATACACAGACACACAAACTTTCGCATTTATAATATAAGTGTGATTTAAAAATTAAAGGGTGGAGAATTATTAAAACTGAGATACACGGTATAAGAATGCGACGACGGAGAGTTTATCATGGAAAAAAATGTGAGGGAAATTAGGGCTGATATTCAGAGTGCATTTTGAGGCCGAACTCAATCTTAAAAACGTCAAAAAGTGACGTGATCTCATACTAGAGTGATGTTTGTAAGATTGAGTTCCTCTTGAGTTCGGGCTCAAAATGCACTCTGAATCTACGACTAGGACTTTTAAAACCTTTGACTTGGAGCTCATAAAGAAGGCACTTAAGGAGCTTCGCAAATGCTTTTAGTTCATGGTTCGTTCGGAAACTTATATTTCGTTCCAATTCACGCCTACAATCACATCAAAATTATTTTATTATCAAATTGTAGAAATGGAACGCAAACGTTTGAGCGGGTATCAATTCTGTGGGCGGGTAGATCTAAAAAAGTTTGATAAAATGTCCTCTTAATTTTATTTCCAAGTATAAAATTACAAGATTGGTCAAAGTGCAGCGCAAATGCAGCTCCCTACGTGTTTGAAATCAATTAACATGAGATTCTCTCCTCGTCTCGTGTCCTCGGCGGCCGTTGTGGCGTTGACTTGTCTTGCTTCTGCTGCTGCTTATTACTACAGAAGCCGTAAAACCGAGGTGAACGAAGTGATGATATTTTGCAAGCTGCAGTACAATGTCTTTAATTATTTTGATAAGCTGATCAGTTTCATTGAAGCCGCAAAGCACAGTGTTCACGTATGCATGCCAAGTATTCATAATCCTGCGATCCAAGGGCGATTAGTGGAACTTATCAAGAGGAAAAATATCAAGATTCGTATAATAATTGATGGATCTGGATACAACGATTCTACCAGTTTCTTTTTGAAGGAGTTGGCTGAAGCTGGTAAGTATAAATTACTGGCATATTATAGGTTTTTTCCACATAATTTTCCCTACCTACTAGAAACTCGTGTGCCTAAGCAAATTCTCTTATTACCGAGATCGATAATCAAATATGCTTACTAACTTAATGCAAAAATAAATATTCTTTAAAATCTCATATTCGTAAATAAAACCTTGTAACACTTTCAAAACCTATTGGTAATTCCAATTGAACTAAAATCTTGAAATAAGGTCTTATAGCCCAACCCCAAAGTTTATTTCTATGTAATAATGGTCCTCGGGTCTGAGTCCTACCTAACTGTCCAGCTTTTTTAAAAAGTATCCCAAATGTAACTGATTCACATGCAACTTTAGTATCATCAGCATCACATCAATTTTTCTCTCAGGTGCAGAAATCAAATAGAAGGTGAGTAAATACAGAATTCAGCACAAATTCTGTCTGGTGGATGATAATGTCCTTATGACAGGCACTCTCAACTGGGGAAATGATCTTTCCTGGGATAACTGGAATTATGTGTACATAACCAACAAATGCCTGCTTGTAGAACCAGTCAAAAGAGAGTTCTATAAAATGTGGGCTGTTTGTGAGACTACTATACAAGATGTTATGGAGGATAATGGAGCTATCACTGAAAACATACCAGAGACCGCCCAAGACGACGATGTGTCTGATACCTATGAAGTCATTGAACCAGAGTTACCAGAATACACTGAGAAGGGTACTAGAGAAAACACACCTGTGATTGATATCAAAGGGGCTGCCTAATATTACTAATACTTATCAAACAATTTTACCAATTTAAACATAACTTTTAAAATATTTTATTTGAATTTTATAAAAAAGACTGTAGACCAACAGTTAATAATCATAATAAATCCATTTTAATTATTATTTTAGAATGCTAGTTAACAGTAGTTAAGTATATTTTTCTTGGAATCTATTTTCTTTTACCATAATTTTACAGAAACTGCTTTTTATCACAAAAGTATTTCCTACACCTGTCTTGAATTTTGTAAAGCAATGAATGATCTTTTTGTTTTTTACTCTTCTTATCATGCTTTGTCTTATTAACAAACCTAATTTCTGCATTTTTGTTGTACTTCAAACCTTTTAATAAACTAAACTGTAATTTAATTTCTATGTTAAATAAAATGAAAAATTTAAGCAACAAACTGAAATATTTTAATGCTTCCTTACATATCAGTACTTATTCTTCGAGAACCTAATATGATGATTTTAGGTATAATCAGAAATTTACTTGATACCATTGATACCAGGTGGGAATCACCCTGATAGCCGTTCATTCCGACACTGACAGCAGGATAGCGTGTACAATTAGCAAAGCGTGCAAAGAACCCGTGTAGCGACCCCTAGTTTATGAGTGCAGCCCTGCTTGCTTACATACAGTAGTTGTACCAAGAGTTTAGGCCTCGATACCCTCTAACGACTGTGTAAAAAATGTACAATGCCCTTAACGGTTAACGGAAGGAACCCACCAGAATTTCTAATGCAAAATACTTCATGCAGTCACTATCGAGTATTGAGATCCAAGTACATGGTAGGCCTACTACAGTTATTAGCAAGGTCTCAAGTAAACTCCTGCAGGTTGTAGCTAATAATAACTTACTTCTAATTTTATTTACGATGGATAATGATTTTCTACTACAATCAACTATCATCTTATCTTATCAACATTCTTATCCTAGAGTACAAAAGTCTTCCGAACACTATTCCCCGCCCCTAATAGCCTTGTATTTATTAATCTCATTGGGGAAAGTCTTGGAGAGTTCACTGAGGAGGTGGCTCTTGAACCTCTTGTAGGAATCAATCTTTCCTTTGACTTCTTCATTTTTGGCGAGAGCCTTGTCGATGCAATCCTTTGTGTAAAGCTGAGGATTACGGCCTTGATCTATGTAGCTAGAACAAAAATAATACATCAGAAATTGAAGAACAAAACAGAAACGACCAACCTATCTGAAAGGTATTGTCTGCGCAGGTGTGGAGGAGGGTCGACACATTCTACTTGTAAGGCATTTTTAGGCGAAGATCTCATTGCACCTACAATAATTCTCAAACATTTAGCTTGGATTTTGTTGATTTTCTCAAATTCTGATTTGTTGCAGGGATCCAAAACAAAGCTACCATAATCCAAATGGCTCCGAACAATAGCATTATATAAAAGTTTTTGTGAGTAAGGATGAGATCCCCACCATACACCAGAGAGCGCACGGAGAACATTCACTCCCCTCTCGCACTTCTGAGAAATATAAGTGAAATGGGGCATGCCAGTAAGTCTTGAATCAAGGATCACTCCTAAAAACTTCACTTTATTTTCAATTTTAATGGGATCATCATTGTATTTTATTAACACTCCAGGGATTAAACGTTTTTTTGTAAAAATTACTGCGCAACTCTTTGCAACAGACAGGGATAACCCATTATTCTGAAGCCAATCATTAAGGTAAAAAAGAGCTGAGTTTAATCGATTAACTGCGGTTTCTACTGATGGGGATGAAACATAAAGTGCTAGATCATCCGCATATTGTAAAATGTTACAAAAAGAGTCCACAACTTTTTCAAGATCATGTGTATAAATACTGTACAAGATAGGACTGAGTACGGATCCCTGAGGAAGACCCTTCCAAACTCTCCTAGGTGGAAGAAGGGAATTATTATTTTTAATCTGGATAGATCTGTTAATGAGCAAGCTACATATGATACGAATCAGTTTCTCTGGGATCATCAGCTGATGCAGTTTTTGTCTGAGAACAGGAAGAAGAACGTTATCATATGCAGAGGCTATGTCAAGAAAAACCCCGACAAGAAATTCTTGTTTCTTAAATGATGACCGAATGTCAATAGTTAAAATACTAAGACTATCCAAAGTACCTACTCATACCCTTCCGGAAACCAAATTGAGATCTAGCTAGTAAGCATTTATTCTCTACTATCCACTCTAACCGGTTTTTAACCATTCGTTCTAAAATCTTTGCCAAACAACAAGATAATGCTATTGGCCTTCGAGCAGACGGATCAGAAGGATCCTTACCAGGTTTCAGAATCGGGATTATTATCTGGGTGTTCCACTCATCCGGAGTAACTCCGTTCTCATAAAAGTGATTAACTAAATTTAGATAAAATAATTTTGTGGATTCAGAAGAGTTAATTAAGAATGAATAAGGGATGTTGTCAATACCTGGGGTGGAGTCAGTGAGGCCATGTATAGCGCACTGTAGTTCATTAAAAGAGAAAGGGGAATTCATAAAATCAAAACTATTACTGGGACATGAAGAAGGAGAAAAAGTAATGTGTAAAGAAGCAGGAGGTATGACCGGAGGGCAAGAAGGAGCTAGCCTCTCAGCAAAAGCTCCCACCCAAGAATCAGAATCATTTGAGGTAAGATTCTGAACATTAAGTGACCCTCGAAACCTTCTTATATTACGCCAGACTAAAGAAACTGGCGTTCTGGGGGAAAGATTCTCACAGAATTTATTCCAACCCTGTTTCTTTTTTTTTGAAAGCAGTCTCCTAGCTTGCGCTGCGGTTTGTTGATAAGATAAAAAATTGCACATGGACATATTTGAATTATATTTTTTTTCGGCTTGGCTTCTTTTCTTAACGGCGGCAGTGCAATCAGGATCCCACCATGGAGGGGAAAGCTTACGTCGAAAAGGATTTTTCATAGGAATATGATTTTTGGCAGAGGAGGAAAGGATGTCAATGAACTGAGAGTAATTGGAAAGAAAGTTTGCATTAGAAGTGGAAGGGAGTGAAGTAATTTTTCCATTTACAGAAGATAAAAAGTTTTCCCAGTCTGCCTTATTGAGCCTATATTTTAACAAAGGGGAGTCATTACAATGGGAAGCAGAGTGATTAGGCATAGAAACTAATATGGGGAAATGATCACTACCATGAGTGAGAGGTAGAACCCTCCAGGACAAGACAGAAGAAAGAGATGGAGAACAAAGAGATAGGTCGACGGCGCTACCAGGATTTTCATTTGGACGAGTACGTCGAGTGGGAGAACCATCGTTCAGTATGCATATATTAAGGAAGTCAAAAGTTTCAACAAGATCGCTCCCAAAACTGTCAGTTTTAAAAGACCATGATATGTGATGGCCATTGAAATCACCCATTATAATAACAGGTGCAGGAAGAGATGAGATAATAGAAATCAGTTCAGGTAGAACAGAAGGTCTAGGATTAGCTATATAAATTGATAAGATTACCATGTTAAGGAATTTGATGGCAATAGCATTAATATCTTGACTGTGTACAGGGAGAGAAATTTGAGAAAAAGTGAAGTTTCGTCTGACAAGGATAGCACAACCAGCATATCCATCATCTCTGTCATCCCTAAGACAGGAGAAAAATGGTATCCTAAAATGGGATCCAGGAACCAACCACGTCTCAGAGATGGCAATGACAGCAGGATTGTGTTTATTAATTAAATACATAAGGTCTGGTTTTTTTGTGGAAACACTTCTAGTGTTCCACTGGAGAAAGTGGGTTACTGTTGAGTCCATTAGAGCCATGGCTATTAATTAAAAGGAAGATTTCATTGAGTTTAACAGCAACGTTGGACGGTAGGGAATCACTACATTTAGAAATTAAATTTATTAGGGTAGCTATTAAGAGCTCCATGAGATTTTCATTTGGTGAAATATCTGGAGGCTGGGTTAATGCACAACCATTAGGTTGGGATGAAGGAACCTCAGAAACAATTTCTGCATGAGCCTTACGATTGTAACCTATATCTATAACTGGCCTTTGACGGGGTGGAGTAAAAATAGTCTTTTTGTGGGAGGAGCTGACAGCCCTAGAAAACGAATCCAACTGAGAAGGCGGGAATACTGCAACTGGAGATGGGATATGCTGTTGTGTGAGTTCTACATATGGTCTGCGGACTTGTGCAAATCGTGTAGAGGCATCTGCATATGAAATGCTTTCCTGGGACATGACAGTTTTAATGGACTTTTGACGATTGTGCTCTGGGCATGTTTTATTAGTGGCAAAGTGAGTTCCCGAGCAATACAAGCATGTAGCCTGGATTTCAGGGACACTGCATCCCTGTCCCGAATGAGACTGGGCACATCGGAAGCACCGTGGTTTAGATCTACATTGGGCACTGATATGCCCAAACCGGCAACAGCTCAGACATTGAATTGTTGGTAGATGATATGTTTCTACTGGTAAAGAGGTGTAGAAACAAAAGATCCTTTTGGGGAGAACCTGGCCTCTAAAAGTAATCACCACAGATTGGGTAGGAATCCAGGAGGGGTTACCATCTGATATGACTTTACGGTTAAGGCGTCTAGCCTTCAATATAATGCCGCAGGCATCAGGGAGTTCAACCGACTCAACAAACTCCTCCATTGACCAGTCAATGGGAACGTTTTTTACTATGCCCATTCGGGTAACATTGTAAGCAGGGATTTGTGCATGATATTTATTATTTTTCAGGGACACATTCTCAATAAATTTGTTGGCATCTTGCCCAGATTTAAATTTCACAGAAATTCTATTCCGTCCTACACTTTTAATGCCATCCATTTTGATGTTAGTAATTTTATTATCCACTAAGAATTTTCCAAATTTAATGGGTCTGATGGAAGTACCAGACAAGGGTTCAGTTTCCTCGCAAGAAACATGGACTATAAAAGGGCCTAAATCCTTAATATCGTATAATTTGCCGCCTCCGAAGCTAGGGTGTACAAATGTTGTTTGTATGGATGCCATTGCAGGATTTACAATCGTACGTTTAGACAACATATTCTCTGAACCATCAGCAGGACGTTTTCTACTTGGATCAGTTGCAGTTGCAGGTAGTGAGAACAGTTCAGGAGACAAAGGAGGCCCATCCGGAGGGTCCGGATCAGGAGGATCGGAGGAATCCATTTATGGAATGGATAACCTAAACGATCCTTTTAAAAACAATAATACTTACTAAATAATACAAAATTTACCACTAACAACACATAAACTACAATTAAAACTAAACAGATCAAGTTATTTGATGAAAAATATCCGAAAAATAAGCAAAACTTCACTAAGATGTCTGTTCACCTATAAACAAGAAAGCAGATGATAATAAATTTCTTAGGTCTACCGGTTAGTAATGTCATCTTGGCAGGTGCTATACATTGCGTTTATGATACTTGAAATTGAATGCTACCTAAAAGAAATCGCGGTAATGTATTTCGTGTCATTTCCGTCTCGGGATTTAGGCGATGATATCCGAGAAAAGCCGAATCGTTAACTGATTTTAATCGTATAAAGTTTCACTCTCGAATCTCACACCATGAAGGTTTAATTTTAATTCAAAGTAGCCAGTACGTTAAAACGGCAATTTCATAAATAAACCCCTATAATTAAAAAAAATTTATGGGTTGGCAGAATTAAGATATATACCTACTTCTTTTTAAACGTCCAAGCGCAAAAAAAATTCTGGTTGTTATAAGTCACTAATAATTTTATAGCACACCGTGCGTACAATAACCACTTTACGCACGCTGCGCTTGCGTAAAGTCGGCATTTTCCGCACTTTTGCTATAAAATATTATACGATACTCGTGCGAGAAACTTTTCCTCGACTCGTGTGATTGCAGCACTCACCTTCGGCTCGTGCCGCAAACTCACACCCGTCAGAAAACGTTTCATCGCTCTCGTATCGTAATGTACTATTATTTATTGAAGTGGAACAAAGCCATCTAACCCAAAAAGCTGTTTATAAGCTAGCTTCTTTAGAAAATAACCATTTTTGTTTATTTATTTAAATGTATTTGAACGCAATTGCGTCCGTCTACGGAACGGAATAACATCATTTACATATTACATTAAATCATGGAGAAAATTAAATTAGCACGCTCGTTTTCAACCGTTTGGAGTAGGTTTGTAACAGAATTGCGAAATATTGTTTTATTTTAAATGGAAAAGATAGCTTCTATACATCGTCACCCCACGAATTCCCGAGTGTCAGGTGTTTTGAAGTATGGACTGTGAAATGCAATGTATCCATACGTATTTCCACGTTTCACCGACGATAATTACGTCCCAGTGTGATAGGCGGTGACTACTGGTGACGATACTCACGGCACCTATCGCCGTACTTCAGACATAAATATGAACCGTGACTTATCGTTACTTCCTAAGCATGCAAACCAAAAAATGTGCCCCTACGGGACTTGAACCCTTGACCTGCGCATTCGTGGTCAAGTACTAGTCGTCATAATATGCTTCAATTTACGTACAGGCGCGGATATTTTTTCACTCTTTTTATTTTTGGTCTTTGTTCTTTAATTAATTTTGAAATGTTTACATAAATTACATTCAATACAGCGAAAAATAAAAATTCTATAAATTGAAACCAAAAACAAGACACATCGCCTTTATTTTTCTTTTTTTTTTGTTCCTGTATTATCTTAAGGGGGGACGTTTCGAGCTCACTGCAAAATGCATAACTTATAATTGTTTGTCTCATTTTTAAATAAAATATATGAAATAAAATAGTTTCATCTTATTTTGAGACTATTGTTTAATAATTATAAGGGGTTTTTAGCAGAATTGCGTCATTTTATGGATTACAGTTAGCGTGAATGTCCATACAAACTTAAAAGCGTGTTTTAAGTTGGTGTGGACATTCATTTACAACGCAATGCATAAAATTACAAAATTTTGGTATAAAGCCTAATTGACATTAAACTATGGTCGCGAAATGCCATAAATCACATTTATTTAGTACTTTTTATTTAACAATAAGAAAAACAATCATAAGTTGTGCATTTTGCACAGAGCTCGAAACGTTCCGCCTTAAAGGGACAATCACTGCTGGTGACCCCGGGTGCGTGCTTCTCACTTACTCGCACGACTCTCCGTATTGATCTCTCCGTCGTCGTCGTTCGACGGAGAATCAAGTTGCGAACGCGCTAAAATATACCTAAATAATTAATTACAATTTTATCATAACTCAAATTCTTCAAAAATAATCAAGGGTAATCATTTGTTGTTATAATATCTTCAATTTGATACACCTACTTATATCGACACGACATGAATCCCCGAGGGGGTGTCACAGGTGTTCCGGGTGTGAACAGTGAAATGCAAGTCACAGTCTACACTCAGCACACCGGCGTTTCACCGACGATTATTACGTTCCAACGTGATGGGTGGCGGTGAGCCCAATCGCCTTTTTTCGGGAACAAATACGCGCTTTTAAGGCTTGCAGGTTTCCTCACGGTGTTTTCCTTCACCGTTCAGCAAGTGGTAAGTATTTGACTTAGTTTCAATTTATTTCTTTGCATACCATTAAACCAGATATTCGTTTCAAAATAGACCTAGGCTTGGTATTTATTTAATTAAAGATTTTGATAAAAATTTAATGTTCTAATCATGGCACATCATTCCCGACATTCTGTTGTTTATCGTATATTTTTTTATACTTTGATTAAAACCAGCTACCAATTCCGATTTTCAAGGTCACCAGTATGTATTGCCCCCTTAAAAATGGTTATCCATATAGTTTAATTAAATTAAATGATACACAAATTCTTGTACTTTTTAGGGTTCCGTACCCAAAGGGTAACCAACGGGACCCTATTACCAAGGCTCCGCTGTCCGTCTGTCATCAGGCTGTATCTCATGAACCGTGATAGTTAGACAGTTTAAATTTTTACAGATGATGTATTTCTGTTGCCGCTATAACAACAAATACTAAAACCGGCCAAATGCGAGCCAGACCTGCGAGCTCCCATACAACAGACGTGATTTTTTCTCCGTTTTTATTGATAATGGTACGGAACCCTTCGTGCACAAGTCCGACTCGCACTTGTCTATCACTAGACCACTGGGGCGGACATAGTGTATCGCCCGTTAAATAATTTTGTTTAAACTAAGTTTAGCTAATAACATCATTCGATTGATACTGGCCCCAAAGATGGCTGAAGTATATCTCCAAAATTAATGTATTGAACCAATAAATAATTTCTGAGTATGTGTATAAAACAAAAACTAAATACGAGAATACCATTTCTTTTTTATTTGCCGATACTTCTCTGTGGCAAAGATCACTGAAAACACGATCAACAGATATGACGCCATACGACGCCTTAATTACAACAAGAAATATAACGTCACTTATCACAAATAATTTCGTTTCATATTTATCATTATCACAATAAAATATCAATAACATCACAAAATCTTTACAAAATGATATCACACCTTGTCGCGTCACATTGAAACTTACTATAGTTTACTTGTGTTTGGAAAATCTGGATATTATTTTACTATTATTAAATTAGACATGTGTCTGAAAGAAAGTAATTGCAATATTATGAGGTAGACATTTGAGAACGCGTCCAAAAAATGTGTAACATACACCAAAAATGTAAAAATTTAACGAAATAGTGAAAATATCTCCAAAATAAAAAAAATATCATTGTCATACCTAGTGGATACAAAACACACGTACACGTACAAATGCAAGTTCTTGAAATGCAAATGTTATCTTCACACAAAATGCTAAACTTTGTTGTACTTATAATAAAATTAAAATAGAAATAATCATAATCAACAATAAAAAAACCGCAACTTTAAATGTCTTGAAACAAAAAATTATACACTAATACTATTTTAAATGATGGCAGCACATTTTACTTCTTCATAACGGGCCTGCAAAAAAAGAAAAAATTTTTTGAATATGCGAATAATCTTGAATAGAAAACAAAGTAAAATAATATTTTATCATACACTAGCTTTTACCCGCAGCTACACTGGCGTGGAACTTTATTTGCGCTTTATATAAAAACGATTTTAGTTTTCGGCTTGCCGGTTATTTTATGAACATCCCTTACAGCCTATATGACGTTGATCAGGGTCACTACGATGATAATAAAAAAACCGCTTCCAAATCCGTTGAGTGGTTCTCGAATGAAAACGGAACCATGACAAACAAAAAACTCAAAAAAAATTAGCTTTGGCCTCAGTACAATACAAAATAATGTTCTAATGGGGCGATGGAATTTTATTATTTAAAGCAGCATTTTATGTCATATATTTGTTTGTCTTAGAGATTACCTTCACCGTCAGCAAGAATAAAGTAAACCCATTTTGAATATTTAAAACCGGATAGTACTGTCAGTACTCGACTGACCGCCGTGCACGAAAGTACTCTCGAAGAGTCCTGATGATGATGAGTCATAATCTCCCTGAAAGCTTGACCTGTGCCTGCTTTTACAGTATAAAAAGTGAGTCCTATCCGTTTTTAATTATTCCTAACGTCAACTCACTCTAATTTTAATAAACCAATACTATGCATATTATAGATAATAAGAAACCCCAACCTTTTCTGAAAGCCAAACTTGCTAAGTAACGTTGGTTGATTGCTGGGAAGAGGCTTTTTCAGGCCAGGAACTTTGCAGGTCGGTTTCTTTGGAGCGACCTTCTTGGTCGGTTGACTAGCGACTGTCTCAGTGTAGTCAGGTATGTCACAAAACATGTCGGGTAAGTCAGGCTCGCAAGTGATGTCCTCTTTGCATTTCCAGGCATCAGTCGTGGGGATTAGTTCGGGGACATAGGAGTCTGTGTCGGCGAAGGATTCCTGGGAAACGAGATAAATTGTTATTATTACAGTGCATTACAAACTAGAAAAGATAAATGAGACAAAAATCCTCAGGCCAGGATTAGATTCGATAATATTTAGAGTATTCCAAAGCGATGGATACCGCAATGAAAATATAATGTGAGATAAAATGTCTGTAAATACTGTCTGTCTCTGTTTTTTTAACTCAAAATACGCACCTTCTCTCTCACTCCCTCTTCTAAAGACACACCCATTATATTCCTACATTCTTAAATGACTTACAGAAGTGTTCGTATTTTTAGGAGAAGTGGACTATAGTCTGTCAAAAAAGTGTTGAAATGAATATTGAAGAAACTATTTTTCTTTCGGCTGATTACACCAAACAAATAAGTACAAAATCTGTTAAATCGAGCGTTGTTATTTCACCTAAATTATACTACTTGAACGTTTAAAGTTCATTAAAGTTTAATTTTCATTTCAACACTTTTTTGACAGACTATAGATACCTCTGTAATTTTTTAGCGCTTGAAAATTTTTCAGCTCGCTTTTGCGGTCTGACACTGACACTCTATCCATCCATCCATCAGCCTGTTTCGTCCACTGCTGAACATAGGCCTTTCCAAGATTTGGCCACTCTTAGCAGTCCTCCTGGAAAAAATTCCTATACTCACACACGCTGGGCAGGCGGTTTGGTGAGCGCGGTGACGAAACCCTTGCACCAGTGACGCTGCTGCCCGTCACCAGTCTGTTTTATATTATAAGGCCCAGCAATGAGATGGATATACCGCCATCAATCGGTCCCAGGCAATGGTGGGCCACCTGGTTGTGCGTATTTGAGAGCTGTTCTCTTACTCTCCCCCGAATAACTTCGGGAGGATTTGCGAGTACGATGCTGGTACCTCCACAGTCAAGCCCGACACCAGCTCTACCACCTATGCCGTCTTAAAATTCGACCAAGCCGCCCTAAAAGGACGTAATGCCGACCACATTAGCACCCTGAATAGAAGAGCTTGTACGCATATATTTATGGAGATGGAAGAGGCGAAAGAGGTGTGTTAGGATCGTAGCAGATGGAAATCTGTAGACTCTGTCCACCCCTCAGGAAGACGGGCGTAGGTATGTGTATAAGTTTAACTATACCAACCTGAGAATCAACGGGCGTCACCAAATTCTCCATAGGATACGTATTTTCTATCACAGAATCTTGACTTAAACTCACATCGCCACATCCCACCAACTCAGCCAACGGACGAATCTTAAACAGATTCCTGCTTCTAGGACTTGGCTCTAATACTGGACTCTTATTACTCTTCACACTAGGGCTAATATTCAACGAATTCTCCTTTTGAGAACTCGAAAACCCACTATCAGGCTGAGAGTCGGGTATTTCGTAACATTGTGTATCGATAACTAAAGGCTTTTTCGTGTCTACGTTGAAAATTTCTTCTTCTTTGTCACTATTTTTTTCCATATTACTATTACTTGAAGGCGGACTGAAGAATTTGCTTTCGATAACGTTATCATCTAAAACGGTTCTAGGGAATTTGCTCAGTCTCTTTAAGGCAGTGTTTGAGGTTTTCAGGCATTTTGCGAATGATCTTTTTTTGTTTTCGAGTATAGGAGATCTTTCTTTGAGTTTAGGTTTGGTTTCGTCTAAATTTGAGTCTTCTATCATGCCTTTGTCTAGTAGGCTTATTTCTTCCTGGGAATCAGCGCTTTGTAGGTTGTGCGTGTCGTTTATTTTCTGTTTTTTTGAGGCTGGCTCCACGCAATACATGTTGCTTAGAGTTTCTATGGAGAGGCTGAAAATTGGAAATAAAATAACTATTTATTTTTATTTAGAGAATAAAGTCGATTCCTAAGGCTTTAATTTTATTTTCAGTGCTTTTAAAACTTGCATTTTTCCAAAGTTATATAACTTCTATTGTTAACATTAAAAAACTTAAAATTATGGAATGAAAAAAAAAGTTTTGACAACACTAAAACAAAAAGCCTTCAGAATCGGCTATAATCTGTCAGAAACGACTAACAATAAGATTTCTTCGACATCCATCGCAATCTCCCTCAAACGCGCCGTGATTGGCTAGAAATGACATCACATATCATTTTTGGCCAATCACGACGCCTTTGAAGGCTATAGCGATTAATATTGAAGTTAGACAATAAGAGGGCAGCTTCGCCAAACCAACGAAATATTTTCACGACCTGAATCTAAGAGGGGTGTCAGAGGTGTTCCCAAGTGTGATCTGAGAAATGTAAGTCAGGCAGAGTCCACACTTGGTACGCCCGCTTCTCGCCGACGACTATTACGTCCCAAACGTGATCGTCGTACTTCGAGCAGAAATGGACCTTCCGAAGCAAGCACACTGAACACAAATTAATATAATGTGCACTGCAGGAATTAAATCCACGACCCGTGGGTTAGCAGGCGAGCCACTAGGCCAAAAAGGCGGTCTCAAGACAAGAAATAGTACAAAATATCTTGTGATCTAATGTTCGACCGTCTCACTCACAAACCTGTACAACCCCTCGAGGATTCATGTCGTGGCGATGTACCATCACCAAGGCCTATCCAGTTTCAAAACCTTAACCAGCATGTGGCCATCTCACTCAGATGGCTCCGTCTTTTAGTTTATTTACCAATTTTTTAATGCACAAATCGTTAATATATGATCAAATTAGGGCTATGAATAAGAATTTACAACTAAATTATCCATATTTCATAGTTATAAAATCAAAATAAGTTTCATAATAATCTTCTACAATTCAAACGGCTGCCATTTTAGCGCACATCAAGTGACGTCACATGATACTGCTCTTGCTTGCGGTGTATGGCGAGTGGCCGGTTTATTTGATTATTTTTGATTAAAACACCCTATTACAAAATATTTGAGGGTTTTATTTTACATTTCTTGATTTTGAACTTAATATTTTATGATGAAATGTACTCACTTTGTCACAAAAGGCAGTTAGCCAATGGTGACGCGTTTTGCATTTGCGTTTCATTTCATCAAAATGTTGTATTTTTTAAATGGAATAATTATAAAACTATAAAATAAAATAGTTTCCCATGGTCATCATTAAATTCTACTAAGTAAATAGAATACAAAAAACGCAATATATTACTTATTTAAACGACATGCATATTATCTATTAGAGTTTATGAGAGACACTTTTCATGGCGTTTTTGGGTCCATCAGAGTCCATCGGTCACTTTAGTCAGACTATTGGTTAAACTATTGATAAACACTAGCAAGGTGGGGTCTAGCGGAAGTTGCCGCGAACCAGGCGGGAACCTTGCTGACTGTACGTATAGAGAAAAGAAGAGAAGATCACCTCTCATCCTGTGTCTCGGGCACGTATTTGCTGACAAGGTTCACCACCTTCTTCCTGACCCTCGTCGCGGGGATCGCTATTATCGGCTCAGGCTTCTTTATCTAAAACGATAATGCAACGCATTATAAACATCAATACATATTTTATAGCTAAATACATCGCTTTGGATACTCTAAATATTATTAGGGTGATTTTACTACTAAAAGATTCGTGGATTCATACTGATATTGAAACGGCTACTGACGATTTTATAGTGTACTATTTAATATTTTTTTGTAATGTAAAAATTTTTGTATGGGTTTTTTGTCTGAAATAAATGACTTTATTATTTATTATTATTATGTTTTTCTTTATTTATTTTTTTTCTCTCTTTTTCTGAAAAGAGGTTAGAAGAGCACGGGCCGCAGCCAAGTGCATAAACTATATTATAGAGTGTTCTGTGATAGGTCTGCCTGCAAAAATTTTCTCGTGATGCGGCATGTATTTAAAATTACTGCTTTTTGTATGATATGGATTAAATATGTGGGAATATTTAGAATTTTTAGGCTAGTCAGAATGGTTTTTGGTATGACTCCTGTGGTTGATATAATTATTGGGACTATTTTTACGGTATTTGCTCGCCACTGTGTTTTTATCTCAACGGCTAGGTCTTTGTATTTGTTCATCTTTTCTGTATGTGTAGCTTGTATATTATGAGTATTTGGGATTGCTATATCTATTAAGTATACGGTTCCATCTTGTTTGTCATGTATTGTAATGTCCGGTCTATTGAAATAAACGGTTTTATCGGTAATTATGGTCCTATCCCAATAAATTTTTATTGCGTTACTGTCAAGAATTTTTTCCGGTATGTATTTATAGTAGGGGGACTTTTGCTCTATAAATTTGTTTTTGTGGGCAAAATGTTGATGTATAATGGAGGCTACTTGGTCATGCCTGTGTTTGTAGTCCGTTTGTACTATAGTTTTGCACGCTCCAGTTATATGTTGAATGGTTTCCGAAGCGCTGCTGCAATGTCTGCACATATCTGTAGGTAAGTTACGTTCTTTTAGGATATATTTCTTGTAGTTCCGAGTGTTAATGACCTGGTCTTGAATCGCTATCATGAAAGCTTCTGTTTCTGGGAATAGTTCTCCTCGTTTGAGCCATGCGTTTGACCAATTCTTGTCAATATGTGATTGGTCTTTGCGGTGTCGTCCGTGTAGGGACTTTTTCTTCCATATTTCTATTTTTTCTGTTGCCTGTGTAAGTGATTCATTTGGCTGTCTGTAATCCGGTATGTATTTGTTTTTTATTATGGCTCTTCTCTGGTCGGCAAGGCGTTGTTCTGAGATGTGAGATAATTCGGGATAGCTTTCGATAAATTTAGAATAAAGTTGTTGGCGATATGCGGTTTTATTTTTTTCTAGTTCTGTAATCCGGTAGTAAATTTTCATAATACTTTCATTTGTTTCGTTTGACCATCGCATACGTGTTAATGAACGGCCTTGTGTTGGTCTTATTGTGTTTTGGGTGTAAACTGTGTTATTAGGTAAATTCTGAGTCTTATTTAAGCTTTCTTCTACTTGTTTTCTTATTTGGTTAAGTGTATTTTTGGGTAATAAATTATTTTGTACAATTGCTCTTCTTTGATCGCCTATTCTCTGTTTTGAAACTTGTATTTCCGGGAATTTATGTATGAATGCGTCATAAAGTTTGTCAAGAAATCTTCTTGTATCAGCTTCAAGCATAGTTATCTCGAGGTACGTACGCCAAATGAAAGTGTTCGTTTCTTCACTCCATCTTCGTCTTGTGCGTTTTTTTGGCAACAGTGGGTTCAGGGTTATCGGCATATGCCTCCTGTACAACATCTTATTATTATTATTATAGTCAGATTTCGCCCGACTGTACGAATACAGTGAAACTAGTCAAGCGAAATCTGACTATAAAATCGTTTCAATATCAGTATTATTAGGGTGCATTACTAACTAGAAAACATCAATTAGAAATAAAAGTAAGAATTAATTAACACATTGTCGGCGCGTATACCCATACCAAATTACAGCTTTCATTTCAAATTTTTAATGAAAATACAAAAGATTATAGGCGCTTTTCTACACGGTAATAAAGTTGAATTTGTAATGAATTCGAGCCGTCATCGTTACATGTTATTAAGTACGTTTGACCATTCTTACTACATGGACCGAATATATATACTCTATTTCTAGTGCAGCTGGAAAATCGGTCATTGACCTTTGCGCATTTTGTACTGGACCCCGTACCACGAAACGCAGTAATTTGCGTTAAGCGATAAAGATTGTATGGCGAGATGGAGAGCGATACGTATCGTTTTCTTCTAACGCGTGCAGTTTTTCCATCTGCCCTAGCAACAGACGTTAAAATATAAAAGTTACCCATGTATTCGTTACAGTACAAAAATTTACTTCAGCACATCACAACTTCATTGCTTGCACTCTGCTACATAGACGGAACCTGTCGATAATATACTCGTAAGTAGAACTTGAAATACCGTTATTTTTAAACAAATACAGAAAATTAACGTTATATACCGCTTTGATATCAGTAGTAGGTATATCGTTTTGATACATCATGACGTTATTATTAACGAAATTAATCAATAAAAACGCTATGAAACACACTAAAGCCGATTTCGAAGGCTTTAGTTTTAGTTTGACATACATAAAATTAAACTTAAGTATGGTTAAAACGAAGAGCCAGTTTCAAGTCACCATTTTATAAACGTCAAACTAAAATTTTAGTTTGACAGCAATAATTTACTCAACTTATTTTAACTTGTTTTGGTAATTTCAAGGCAAATTTTAGAGCTGTCGTTTGATTAAAAATAAAAAAATTAGTTTGATTTAAGAGCATTAAAAGACTTGCTAATTTTAGTTTGCGTGCCCTTCAGAATAGCAAAATATAGTGCTGTCGATTAAAATTACGTTTTTGAGTAAGTTTCTTAGCTTCAAAATAGGCTTTATTACACGGGTATTTTTTATAAGCTGCTTGTAAGTTTATAAGTTATGCAGGGTGCTTAGCATAGTAGACCATATCGAGCTGACTCGATATACCACTGTCTGTCCCTCTTTAGATAGAGCACTGTATCGAGCTCGATATGGTCCTAGATGTTAGAAGCGCTAACATATGGTGTTTCTCTCCTAAGCATCCAATCATTAAGCTCATTGCAAAATGTTACTGTCAACGCCTACATAGTGCAGAAGGTGAGACTGTAGAATTGCGATTGTGTCCGTGCAGACCATTGACATTGTGGAAAACAACTCTTATAGCAGTACAGGCAAGGTCTGTTTTCAAAAAATTATGGTTTGACTTTTTTATTCTTCTTTGGTTACGGTGTATACTTTGTTTCCGTGATTTTTCAAAAATATACCTTGCCTGCACTGCTATAAGAGTTGTTTTACACAATGTCAATGGTGTGCACGCACACAATCGCAATTCTCCAGTCTCACCTTCTGCGTTGTACCTCCCAAATAGGCAAATTATGCTAACATGTGGATAGCTCCGTTGGTAGAGCAACTACCCGGTAAACGAGAGGTTCAAGATTTGAGTCCCGGTATACTCACATCCAGATTTACTTTTTTTCTGCGTATCATTACCGCAATGATACACTGACTGCTATTTTTTTAAATTTACGGCAAGTATTGTAAGTTAGTATAGAGGTAAATAATTTATTTTTGAATGCAAGTGCTCGTAAGGACCTATTTTATATGCTTCGAAACTGTTGTCAAACACAACTTTACCATACTAGTATTTTATTTTTATTATTTTTTTATTTATTGAAAAAGTGTTGCCATTATTTACTTGTGTACCATAGACAGACTTCACAGAAATGAGCTACAAACACATCAAACTGAAAGCAGCTTATTTCCGTCAAGTTGGCCACTTGCGTGCAAAGAAAAAGAATGCCCGCCTACAGTTCATTTGGAGTAAGTATTTATTGACTGTGTTTCTTTACTTACTTTTCATTTATTTACTCACACTATGGATTGAGAAACGTACTATGCTACACGTGGGTAAGGGCAATAATTTACTCGTATTGTTTAAAACACTTACTTATCGCTCGTGTTTCAAATCTCCTTCGTAAGCTATTGCCTCCTTACCGCAATTATAGCATAAAGTACTATTATTTGCGCAGTAACGTTTCTTTGGGATAGTTGTTTAGTATGATCTGTAGAGTACGTGATCTCATTAAAAGATTGCAGTATATACATATGTAAAGACTATACCAAAATACCCTATATCACAGTACCCGAAACTATAAACAAATACCATACCTTCTTCATCCAAGGTTGCTCCTCTTGTAAATGCACTTTAAAATCCTCACTCCACATACTGGGATGAGGCGCCACACCACTGTCCTTCCAGCTGTCCGACTTTATAATGTTATTCTGAAAGTTCATAAAAAAAAATATTTAGCGTTTGAGTTATGGCGAGGAATTGATAAACTTTTAATTTCAAATCGGCGCCTTAGGGGAGTGGAGTGGGGGGGGACTTACTCCATACAAATATGCGCTCACGAACTAGCTTATGCCGTAAGGTCGTATGCGGCAAAACAGTATTTTTTATTTAAAATTACAACTACAAATAATTTTATAAATCCAATCGGCCATGTTGAAGTGTATTTGTAGACTAATTTAAATAAAAAACTTAGAGGCTTCATTCGCTCTCGTTTGTCAGTAAAACAGAAATCTTTTTCTTTTAAGAGCCTTTCTAAAAAAAATTATCTGCTATTAAAATTAATCAATCAACTAAATCTTCGGGCAAAATGATGTCAATGAAATATTTAATCTAGTATATAAATTGGTAATTACATATGTTGTTTTATTGCTGACAAAAATGGAGATCCATGTCGCCAAAATTCCCAATGCGTCGCCTTAAAGTGACTATACCCTCATGATCTATCCCTTTTGTTATAGCGGAATGTGTGCATGTATGTTCCGTTTTAACTCGAGAACCACTCAAAGTTTTTTGGATGCGGGTTTTTTACTATTATAATTAATTATAATAGTAAGTAACAGAAATTCTCATTTTTCCAAATATGTTGCACCCAAAACTTTGTTTTTTGACGATTTGGAATATTTAAAGTTTGTAGGTAAAGGAAAAGCAGCCTCATCTTCATCGGACGACGTCATTGTCTCGACTGACTTTGTATCTCATGATGTATATCGTAATGTCGCTCTGGTGGGTCCAACGCGTGTCATGTCAGAGTCATGCTACATGCGTAAGAATTTTATTGAACAAGTCCTTTTGTATTGAATGAACTTGTATTGTCACTACTTCCCACTTCACTAAAACTCAGTCACCAATTTAGAATGTTATTCTGGTAAAAATCATTATATTTATATTCACCATTATTAAGTAATGACGCCAATCCCCACGTGTTTCAAAACACGTAGTTTTCTATCTTTTTGTTTATTTACGTAATATGACTTACATGCTAGTTAGCATTTTCTGAGCCATCCACGAAAACTCGCAGAGTTTATCTGTGGTGGCGAGGCGTTCGATAGGTTTTTTATATGACGTGTATTTCTAATATAAGTATTCTATCTTACTTGTAATTAAATGTGGAAGGGATAACGTAGGTAGTATAATTTGAATGTCTTTATTTATAATATATATATGCAGATAGCGCGCGAGTTCATGTCCATCGGGGCCAGAGGCGACGCGTGGGGGCAGCTCGCCCCACCTTCACCCACCTCGCCGCATTAGTCTGCAGTCGAGTGTTGTCCTCGATGGTTGTGACGCGGGTTTATCGATACCGAAAATTAGTTGCTATTGAAAAGACGGACTAATAGAAAATACGATCGACAAATTCGTAATTGAAATCAGCGATGGCGAAGATATTGATTTCGACTCTGCTCTGTCGGTTGTCTTTGCATCTGCATTTTTTTTTCTTTATTAGCAATAAACAAGTAAGTACTTATCATATTTATTTTATTTGATAATTTGCAAAATTACAACACAAGTTACAATAAACCAAATTGACAGCTGTTGACAAAATCGGTAGTAATTATCGACATGACCATAATTGATTAGGTCACAGCACTACCGCATTCCTCAGGATGGACATGAACTCGCGCGCTATCTGCATAGTAGGTTTGGTTATTTATAAAGTGCAACTTGATTTTGTTTCTAAATTTGTTTACAAATATTATAAAATACTTTCTTTGTCACTAAACCAATGGTCTACTATCGAACGTTATCTACAATTAACAAAGTTGTTTACTTTGTAAAACGCATATTTTTGTATCCGCCATGTGCTCGTAGATTTTGTATAAAAGGGCGAGCATTCTGAGCGGCACGTTCTACTGTTTCGTGCGTTCAATATTTCCACGGAATTGTGAGAAACCGGATCCAAACAATTTCATTTCTTCATATCCATATTGCATTTTTATATAAAAAAAAAAATATTTTACATTGTATGTTTCTCACTTGTGTTCAACTTTTTTTTAATCGCTACAATTTTCCGGTAATTGGCCAGTTATGGCCTATAGTCGTGATTTTTTTCATTTTTGTCGGTCCACTAGTTCCGGAAATAAGGGGGGGTGGACATGCATTTTTTGTGGTTTTTCAAAGATTTCTCGAAATCGGTGCCAGTAAATATAGTAAAAATATATATTTTTATAATTAAATTTTGAATATCTACAATTTGATACCCATACAGTGGGTTTTTTTTTTGTTTCTCATTTGTATTCAACTTTTTTTTAATCGCTATAATTTTCCTGTAAATGGCCGGTTATGGCCTAAAGTCGTGATTTTTTTTTCATTTTTGTCGGTCCACTAGTTTCGGAACTACATAACGGGGGAACCCACATTGTATTTTTTTTAAATTTATTTTACGTTTATTTATATATTTCTCATATGTGTTCATGAATTTTTTAATCGCTATAGTTTTTCTGTAATTGGGCAGTTATGGCCTATAACCGTGATTTTATTTAATTTTTTTCGGTTCGCCAGTTTCGGAAATAAGGGGGGAGACATGCATTTTTTTTTTCTAAAAAGATTTCTTGAAATTGCAATGAAAATGGTGTAAACCTTCCGTTTTAATATTATATTATAGAAGCATACTAAAATAATACTTTACATTAATTTGAACACAATAGAGACTTACAGCTGTGAAGTTCCTTCGATCCGGATGCCAGTCATCCATTTCCTTCAAAGAGAACGGGTCCAAGTTGCCGAGCGCCAGTTGGAACGCTGTATCAGGGTCTAACACATCGCCTGCGTTCACGCAGAGGGCAGATTCTACGTCTGAAATTTGTAAGGTTACTTTCGCCTAAGTCATACTGGAGACTCGGTAAGTGGTCAGGACCAAGGTTAATGACTATTTCTGTGAAACAGGCAAAGTAAAATTTTAGACTTCCTATACCAATTGAGTAGAGGTTGATCTTGAACAAGTATAGGGGCTACTTTTTATCCCATAAATCAGTTCCCATGGGATGAAAATGAGCTTTTAAATTTTTATAGAAAAGTAGTGTGTCACCCTTTCACGCCATGCTTACGAAACCGATTAGGCTGAAATTTTGCATAGATGTTCTAGACTTTGAATAGGACAAAAACTACTTTTTCCCTTTGTTCCCATGGAAAAACTATAAAAGAGACACAAAATGGAAAACAAAGGCGCATAACACACACTTCAACAGCTGTGTTTACTGTAGGTAACAGTCCGAATAATATTGACTGATTTTATAGGAGTACACAAAAACTAATACACCGCGGGTGAAACCGCGGGCAAAAGCTAGTCATTCATAATTCATAGGTTTTGGGTATCGTTCGGTCACGTGTTGTTGTTGCGTCGGCGCCTATGGCGTTCCTATCACCGTTGAGTCGGCCAATCACTGTGTCTGGCACCGATATCGAATGACAATTTGTTAGAATTTCCTGGTACGGCTTCTCGACGTCATGCTGGAACACGACGAGTCGCTTGGCACAATCAAAACAGCTTACGTAAATTAAATGATTATATGTAGAGATTTATTTTAACGTACCTTCGTCGTCAGGTTCCGTCAGTCTGACCATCCGTCTGTCAATGGGATCATACACGTACTGGTGTTTGAATGTCGCCTCCGCCTTCAGGAAGTTCTCTCTGTACCTACTCGTCCGTCACTGTGAGGTTGGCTTTGTTGAAGAAACTTGGCAGCTTCTTTAGAGCCTGTAAATAAAAATCATTAATAAATGATTAACCCTTTTTATTGTAACGGCCTTACCAATGTAAGAGATGCGCAGATTAAATCTTTTTGTTCAGAAGATTTAAATCACTCTTATAAATCTTTAAATCCGAAACAACTTAGTGATTGAAAACTAAAATCGAGTCATTGCATCAATACATCTCGCTCTTCTTTTAATTGAAGCATAAGATTTGAAGTAAAACGTAGTAACAAGGTGATTGCAAAACAAAGCAGAATAATCAGATTTTCATAATTAGTTTGATTTGTATACTTCGGCAAAGAAAAGAAGACAGAAGAAATGGTTCCCTCTGCGGGGAACAATTAATCTAATGTAAATTCAACCGATCATTGCCGTACGCATGCGCCAACTTTTTAATCATTGTGGTCATTGTGCCTCTTTTTGATTCATCTAATACTGCAAAAGTCGTCTCTACCTACATCTTGTGACGCTTCCATAAATCTTAAATGAACCGTAGCGTCTATGATTTAGAGATGTATTTGGAAAACTTATGATTTACTGATTGAATCACTCTTTTTGAAGGATTTACATCTTTTTTACTAATCACTCCTGAGTTACACATGTCTGTTACATTGGACAGCAAAAACTATGAAATATCCCAAAAAATTCTGTTAATTGGGAACATTTGCTATAAACAATAAACGAATTGAAAAAAATATGTTAATATAACTTTTTTTTCATTTCTGGTTCGAGATTGGCTCGAAAACTTACATTAGCAAAATTGGAGTCCTGTGTAGCCGTAACAAACTGCCTAGCTTTAACCAGCCCAATGCCTGGCAAAGAGGCTAGATAGTCACAACCGGACATAATGCACATTTGTCTGAACTTGTCGAAGGTGTACCTCTCTATTGGGCATTTCATTGCGAGAGGGAGTTTAACTGTCTCTACTAGTGTGCCGGTACCGTCCAAGTCCATTTTGAATAGAACCTGGAACCAGATTTAAGATTTACTTACGCAAGGTGTTAAAATTTTTATGTGATACTCTTTTTGGCACTACAGATAGAATTCGAGTTTCTGTAAAAAAAAATGGTAGCAGCAGCAACATGACTCAAAAACTAGAAGATAAATTGAGCTGAAAACATGTGGAATCATGAAATAGGTTTATACGGAAAAGCTTTGGATCCCAGGACAAAATGAAAAATTGTTCATAGAATCACCAATCACTCGATAGTGATTAAAAAATTTGACGTTTTTAGGCCCCTTGCAAGTTGAAGTGCCTACTCGTGATACAATTGGCCTATTCTTGTTTTCACCAATATTTACGATTCGAAAACCATTAAAAACCAAGCCAAAAAAAAGCGATGACGTTAATTTGATCTTCAGTGACACATTTCCATTTTCTTTGAACACATCCTAAGACTATTTTTTTATATATTATATACCATACACAGTCTGTTGATTCAATTTGACATTCCTTTTTAACACACTCGCTCGCCTCGCTCCTCGTCTCGCCCCTCACGCGAATGTGTAAGTGAGAATTATCAAATTAAAACGGAAATTGTGTGTATGGGGTCGTCCATTAATCACGTGATGTTTTTTAGCAACTTTTTAACCCCCCCTCCCTCGTGGTGAGGTGTAAGACACCCCCCCTATCCAAAATCACGTGTATTGTTTATTATTGTCGATTCGGTGTAACACGACTTAAGTTATTTGACAGGACTAACCTTACTTTAAGCGTCCTTAACGAAAAAATAAATACACGTGATATCTCATAACACCTTGTGATATTCCCCCCCCTCCCCTCCCTCACGTGTAACGGACGAACCTTATAATTGTATAGTGAGTGAAGGAAGTCAGTGATACCTTCGTACACCCAAACAGTATCAAATCGGAGTCTTCAGTAATGACCAGGTGCGCTACATTCCGTATGTTCAAGTAAGCCAGCTGAGCGTCCGCCTCGTACAGCGCGACGATGCAGTCCACGTTCCGCCGCCTGCATTCCTTGATCAAGTCCAGCGCCATCTTGTGCGTGATGTCGACACTGCGACGCATGTACGAGCGCGCTTCCTCTGTCTGGGACACAAAACACCAACTTCGATTACCGTATTTCTAGAACGTGAGGCAGTTGTAGCTGGGGGGGCAGCCCCGGCTCCCGGTATCTGTTCTCGATTGTGTAATTATAATAAGATAAATAGATATAACCCTACATACAACAAAATCGCTATCTATTATAGTTACGCCTATGGACAGAAGCGCGTAAAAGTGATAGTCACGCATGCGAAACTTCATATAACATTATTTTAACCATACAAAGCACTCCCTACGTGCTATTCATAGTGCTAGAATAATTATCTGCTTCTAACTCAAAAGAAATGTATCAGAATAATTGCCCGGATTGATAACATGACCAGCTCTAAACCGTATTTCATAAAATATAACCTTTCAACCCTACCCGCAATATATATCCACGACATATGTACATTCGTATTTACAAACCGTGAAATATTTTTACAAATAAAAGATACGCACAATATTAACACTTGTAACAAAAATAAACTATATTTACTTCAAGATTAACAATGCTGAACCACAGTCCATATTATATGGCAATAAAAATATTAACAAGTTACCAGAAAATATAAAAAATGAACCTAAGTTGACCAGCTACATTAATAAACTCAAAACATATTTGATACAAAAATGCCCATACTCGATTGATGAATATTTAACTCATTCAAAATAAATAATTATATTTATAAAAATAAAATAATAACATACTATAGATAATATAGATAATATACATGATAACTACATTAAATATTAAACAAAAAATATCGATGCCATATCCTATTATTAAGTGTTTAAGATGTAAGGAAGAATGTTAAAATTTACCTTATTTTAAGTTTTTATATGTATCTACCAGATATTTGCTGTGCCTAGAAAAAGGCAACTAAGTTGTAAGATCCTATTTTTATTTCCATCTTTTTGTACACTTGGTTTGCAATAAACGTTTGACTTTGACTTTGACACAGATCTTATTCACTGGCTGGCTGGTGATCAAGTAGTTATAAATGGGATGGGTACCTCACTAAAAATCTATACTCTGCTCATTGTATCGGATAAACTGTGATTTGGGTATAATTAATGATAAATAACTAAGATTTATAGCCCAAACCATTACTTGAATAAATACCATTTTCTTTCTTACTTTTGGATACCCTAAACATAAATTTAGAGTGCATTACAAATTACAAACTAGAAAAGATCAATAAGAAACAAATTTCAAGGCAATTTGAAAACAATTCCTCGGGCCCGGATTTGAACCTGAGACCTCTTGCTGCGACAGCACTGGACTAAATATTTTTCTTCCTTGGTTTCTAATTGATCCTTTCTAGTTTGTAATGCACTGTAATGTTTAAATGATAAATAATTATTTTGATACAATTTTATTGATCCTTTGTTTAATCAAACGTCACCAGAATTAAGACACCTTGATCTTAACATTTGAATGATGAGCAATGTCATAGTTTATGCTACAAAAGTGGTGAAATGAAATGTCGCCTCGTCCCACTAATGTTATAAAGAAGAAAATGTTTGAACCAAAAAAAGTACTTTCACGACATGAATCCCAGAGTTGGTGTCATAGGTGTTCCCAAGTGTGAATCTTGAAATACAAGTCACAGTCCACTTTTATTAAGTGCGGTTATTGGAAGAAGTTCTTTATTCATAGGTCAGAAAATATCTAGAGATTTATTATTGGAACCCATTGTCAATAAGAAAAAGAAATAAAACACACCTGTCCAAGACTCAGCAATTCAGCAGCTCTTTTCTTTGATATATTTCTGGATCTGTAAAATATATACAAATTAGGTATGATGATTAAAAACCAAAATTAAGATCGTGTATTATATTTTTTGTAAGGGCTTAAAGGATAGCATGAATTGAAATGTAAGCGATCATAAGTATTTATAGGACTGAACATAAAATCCGAAGATATTCAGGTTGTTAAAATCAAATTAAATAGAATTTACATGACCTGTGGCTAGTGCGAGCCAAAAATATGCTAGAAAGTATGATGGAAAGACACAGTATCGACGCGACGGCGCATGCTAGACTCCCTTTTAGTTATACATCTTTTGTAATTTTTTTATGGGAGAATTTTATATTTTTTGACCCTATATTTAATTTTATATTTGCGTAACAGTTACGTAATGATGCAGCCGAATCAAGCAAAATTGAATTGAAACACTAAACTCTCTTTTTCCCTTCATCAGCCTGTTTCTTCCACTGCTGGACATAGGCCTTTCCAAGATTATGCCACTCTTGGCGGTCCTCCTGGAAGAAATACCCATGCATACTAACATATTTATAGATTATAAAGCGTTGTAAAGAATGGCAACATTGTTAAACAAAAAATGTACTTTAGTTGTCCACTTTTTACTACTTTGCTATTTGGAGATAAGTGATAGATAAGTCTATGGATATTAGATGTTGTGTTCAGCAATCCAGCAGCAAGCTGATTAGGGTGACTTTGCAACGGTCCCTTGTATAACCCGGTCCCAGTATCTGTGCACCTCGCTGGAATGTGGCGCCTCTCCCGCTTCCCCTGTCACCTCTCCGCGCACTCCCCGGTGCGACAGTACGGTTAGCATCTTCGTTGCCGCTACACGTCCCGATAATTTTGATATTTTCGCTTTATTGTTGTTTTGTTTTTTAATGTTTATTGAAAACAATACACAGCGAATCAAGAAATTTAATCTTGAAAGTGCTCAAGTTTTTTGAATCGGAGAAAGCAAACAAACAGTACACCATACCTGTAGACAAAGTGGTGAAACGAACCTGTGCTGCAACTGGGATATCAAAGAGGACTCTAATGAAAATTAAAAATGAAGCCAAAGTACAACCACCTACTTCGCCGGGCGCTAGTCCGACTCCAAGTACTAGTAATAATTTAGAAACCCACCCAGAACCAAAATTATCGACACCGGGTAAGAAGCGTAAGCAGTACAAAAAACGCATCGAAGTAGATGATTTTGAAATTTGCGCAATACGAAATATCATCAACAGTTTTTATGCTGTAAAAAAAGAAATCCCAACTTTGAAGCAAATTCTGGCAGCAGTTAAGAGAGACCTAAATTTTCAAGGTGGGAGAACATATTTAAGAAATATTTTAATTAACAAATTGGGCTACAAGTTCAAAAAGTGTAAAAATATCCGTTGTGTATTGACACAAAAGCCGGACATCGCCGCATGGAGGGCTCGCTACCTACGCCGTATGAAAGAGAATAATGACCTTGGCGCTGATAAAAAACCGGTTACCTACCTGGACGAGACGTGGATCCATTCCCACTATACAAAAATTATATTATAATATTATTATTATTTTTAATGACAAAGAGGGAATTGTATCCCATTATACTGAGAACAAAGCCGCCGAAAAAATATGTTGTCGACGATTTGATGCGAGAGCATGGCCAAGAAGTTGTACGTCTGCCACCTTACCATTGTGACCTAAACCCTATCGAATATATATGGAACTTGGTAAAGCAAAGGGTGGCAGATAAAAACATTGACCAATCGGAAAAGAACATAGAAAAACTTACAAAAGATGCGATTAAGTCAATTACGCCAGCTGACTGGAAAAAAGAAGTGAATCACGTGGAGTTACTACAGCGAGAATACTGGGAAAAGGATCATCTAGCAGATGACAACATCACACAACTTTTAATATCACTAGGGGAAGACAGTTCGGCGAGTTCAGAAAGTGAGAGTGAGGAAGATACAATGTCAGGCATAGAGTCAATAATTTATAGTGACTGAGTTTAATAATAAATGTTTTTGTAATCAAAATTATTGTTTTTTAATAACAAACCCTTCATCAATAATAAATTGATTTGAAAAGGTTAGTAAATTTTTTTTACCTCCACATTTCTCGAAAAAACTTTTTTTCACACCGTACCCAGACCGCCGATATGACGTCACGAGGTCAGGTGCACAGATATTGTGACCGGGTTGTAGTTGCATTTACGTTGTTTAATTTCCTCTTTAATTGTAAGCACACGATTTATTAAAATTAAAATAAATATAATTATAAGTATAAAATTTGAGCCCTTTTTGGTAAGAATAAAAACTCAATGAACGCCCCCTTAGCAAATTTTATGTAACGTTACATAAATGTATCATAAAAGAAGCAAAATCGTTGTGGAAATAACTTCCAAACATCCAAGACGGCATTAAATACTTTCACAGATGTAAGGCATTAAGTAGTTTGATAATAGTATTAAAGAGCTTTGCATACGTGATATATAATAACCAAAAGTAAGAGCACACTAGGGTTTAAATACTGTTAAAAAAATGACCATTTTGAGCACAGACATATTGAGCCACATTATACGTTTTCTGACGAAACAAAAAATGGTTGCCGCTTGATGAACGGTTTACACTGAGTGTTGCTCTTTGTTAGATAATGATAAATGTATGAACGCAACTGTAATATCGGAATACAGCCAACATGTTGTTACACTGCTCACTCTTTTGATCTCTCTCTCTTCTCTATGTATGCGGCTAAGATGGACGCTAATAAAAAGCTCTGCATTTATATTGGAGTATTATTTATTTAAATAATTATCAGGTTATGGGCACCATGTAAGCCAGATGGCAAAGTTCTTAGGGCAGTGTTAGATAAAGGTTAGGGAGTGTTAAAAGTTCGAAAATCTAATTTGGAATCCTATTCAGTAAGACAACGTGGCGTCAAAAATGGCGATCGTACATGAAGCTTTTCCACAATTACGCGAAAACACAAATTTCGCAAATTGGAAGTTTAGACTACAAATGATTCTAGAAGAGAAAGGTTGCAGTGAGATACTTTTGTCTGATGAAATAAAGGTTGGAGACAAGCAGAAAGATGCCAAAGCAAAATCCATAATAGTGGCATGTTTGACGGATAAATATTTGGAATATGTACGGAAAGCGACAACCGCTAAAGAGATGATGCAATGTTTAGAAGCAGTTCTACAAAGAAAAAGTGTCCTGAGCAGAGTTCATTTGAAGAAAAAATTGTTGCAGCTAAAGTGCAATTCAAAACTTGAGGATCATTTTTTAAAATTTGATTCGATCGTGAATAACCTCGAAGCAATTCAATGTAAATTAGACGAAACTGACAAGATATGTCATTTATTACTTACACTGCCAGACAAGTATGAGAGTGTAGTTACTGCGATTGAAACTATGAATCAATCTGAACTAACGCTGGACACAGTCAAGTCCCGTCTACTTGATGCAGAACTTAAAAATGAAAGTGCACCACAACAAATGGTAAGCGAAGTAGCATTCGTAACAAAATGCTTTAAATGTCAGAAACCAGGACACATAGCAGCTCAGTGTAGAGCATACCGAGGAGGAGGAAGATCATTTAATCGTGGACGTGGTCAATTCCGAGGCAGAAGAGGTCATGCACAAGCAAATAGTGCACACGAAGATAGCGAGTCTTTCAGTTTTGTAGCATCAGCATATTACACAGAACGTAATGGTTGTGAATCTGACCAAAACCAAGTTAAATTTATACTGGACTCTGGAGCAAGTGAACATTTGGTGAATGAAAGAATGAGACAACACATGTCAGAAATCAAGAAGTTAAACAGAAATGTCAATATTAAAATAGCAAATGGTGTCACAATGAAAGCAGAAGAAATGGGTAAGATAAAAATTTTAATAAATGGAAAAGAAATAAACTTTGAAGCGTTGTTAGTACCAGGAATTTTTCACAATATCCTCTCAGTGAAGAAAATAGTAGAAATTGGAGAAAATAAAGTAAATTTCGAGAAGAATAGAACTTATATCATAAGTAAAGGTACAGTATTTGAATGCCAAGAAAGAAATGGACTATACATATTAGACGCAACACTAGGAGACAAACAAGAAGAAGTCCACACAAGTCAAAGTGAAAATTTAAACATTTGGCATCAACGTTTGGGTCATCTCAACAGAAAGGGACTTAAAATTATGAAATTACCCATATCAAATGATGTTTGTGAACCATGTATGAAAGGTAAAGCGATTAGACAACCATTTAGATCGCAAAAGAAGCCAAGAAGTAGAGCGATTGGAGATTTGCTTCATACCGACATAGCAGGACCGATCAGTCCAGAATCAAATGGAGGCTATAAATATTTTCAAACCATAATTGATGATTACTCGCACATGACCAGAGTATATCTATTGAAAAATAAATCTCAAGCAACAAACAATATAATAGAGTACATAAGAGACTTGAAAACACAGTTTGATATCAAGACAAAGCGAATAAGATGTGATAATGGAGGTGAATTTAAAAATGGATGCATAGAAGTATTTTGTAGAAGACGAGGCATCATTATTGAATATACTCAAGTCTACTCACCGCAACAGAATGGTGTAGCTGAGCGGATGAACCGCACACTGTGCAACAAAGCCCGAACAATGATGACTGAAACTGAACTACCAAAATATTTATGGCATGAAGCTATTATGTGTGCTGCCTATACTCTAAATCGATCACCATCATCAGCCATAAATTTTAAAACTCCAGCTGAAATTTATTATGGTGATAGAGACCTTAACAGACTCAGAGTATTTGGAGCAAAAGCTTGGGCAGTTATTTTACCAAAACTAAATAAACTGAAAGATAGAGCAGTTGAATGCAGAATGGTAGGATATGGAAGAAATGGATATAGATTGTGGAATCCAACAAATGATGAAATAATACAGTCAAGAGATGTTCAGTTTGATGAAACACAAATAACATATAAAAATGAAAAAGAAGCAAACAACAATGATAACAAATTAACAAACGAAATACACAGAATAAGATATGAAAATGAGGAAGGAAGCCAAGAAATGATTAAAGATGCAGAAAATGAAATAAGTATACCGAATATAGAACAACATCCAGCAACAAATGAGGATCCAGTAACAAATAACACAGGGCAACATGAGGACATAGAACCTACTAGAACTAGAAGTGGTAGAACAGTTAAACCACCATCTATGTTGAATGACTATGAAGTATATGAAGCATATTGCTTATTACATGTTGAAGAAGAACCAAAAACATTTAAAGAAGCCATTAAAGATGAAGGATGGAAAAAAGCTATAGAAAAAGAACTTAATGCTCACAAGGAGATGAAAACTTGGGTGGAAATGGAGAAAGAAGAAGTACCGGAAGATAAACAGATAATAGACACCCGATGGATATTTAAGATAAAAGAAAATGGATCTAAGAAGGCACGTCTCGTAGCAAGAGGCTATCAGTTACAGGAAAATGAGAATCTTGGCAAAAACTACTCACCAGTGGCGAGAACCTCAACTGTAAGAACAGTATTTGCTGAAGCTGTACAAAATTCATACCCAATAAGACAACTAGATATTCCGACAGCATTTCTCAATGGAGAACTCGAAAAACACATTTTTATAAAAAAGCCAGAAGGTGTAGAAACTGAAACAGACACATTAAAGCTAGTCAAAGGACTGTATGGTCTACGTGAAAGTCCCAGGTGCTGGAATCATAGATTTGATGATTTTATTAAGAAACAAGGATTTGAACGCTCGAAGAATGATTCTTGCTTATACATTAAAGAAGATATTTGGTTATGTCTGTACGTTGATGACATCCTGCTGACAGGAAAACCTGAAAAAATCGAAGAGATTATTAAAAAGCTGAGAAAAGAATTTCAGGCAAAAGATTTTGGTGAAGTTAAAATATTTCTAGGTATGGAAATAACTAGAAAAAAAGACACCCTGAAAATAAACCAGACAAAGCAGATTGACAAAATGTTACAGAAATTCAAAATGACTGAATGCAATCCCTGCAAAACCCCCATAATAAAAGGATTTCAAGTGAATGGTGAAGAAGAAATTGACAGCAACTTACCTTACAGAAGTCTCATTGGAAGTCTCATGTTTATTGCTACAATATCTAGACCTGACATTTCATATGCGACATCATTCCTGAGTCAATACTTGGATAAACCTACCAAGAGTCTTTGGGTTCAAGCAAAAAGGGTGCTAAGATATCTAAAAGGAACTAGGAACACAGGATTATTGTATACAAAGAATGAAAGAGAACTGACTATTGAAACTTACTCAGGTGCAGATTGGGCAGGAAACCATTCAGACAGAAAAAGTATTAGTGGGTCAGTTACCTTCTATAAAGGAAATGCAGTCTCATGGTTCTCAAGGAAACAAAACTGTGTGGCGTTGTCCACAGCAGAGGCGGAATTTATAGCTGCGGCAACTAGTGCTTGTGATTTAATAAATTTAAAAGGACTGTTTCAAGAATTTAATCTAAAATGTAACATGAGTGAAGTGAAGTGTATTCTATACATAGATAATAAAGGTGCAATTGAACTTTCAAAATCTTATGAGAACAGTAAAAGAGCAAAACATATAGACATTAAAATGCATTTTCTTAAGGATTTAGTTTATAAAAAAGAGTTGATTGTTGACTATGTTCCTACACATGATAATTTAGCAGATATCTTCACAAAAGCTTTGTCATCAGAAAAGTTTATTCAACTTAAATGTCAATGTAAAGTTAACTAAGCATAATTTTCTTTAAAGGTTGTAAACTGTAGTATTTGAAGTACAATCGAACAAAGAAGTTGTGGGACATAATTTTTTACCATGTCGTTTTATATATAAATAATAAGATATTTTCTGTAAAGTAGTTTTTTCACTTTTGTTTAAGTTAAGGTAAACAATTTAAAGTACCTAGAGACTTTCAATTGAGGCGGAGTGTTAGATAATGATAAATGTATGAACGCAACTGTAATATCGGAATACAGCCAACATGTTGTTACACTGCTCACTCTTTTGATCTCTCTCTCTTCTCTATGTATGCGGCTAAGATGGACGCTAATAAAAAGCTCTGCATTTATATTGGAGTATTATTTATTTAAATAATTATCACTCTTTAGTGTATCCAGTTATAAGTTTAGTGAAATTTACCAATGCGAGTACATATTTATGTTGCATAATAGAATGACCTAAAAGTTTGAAATTGTAGACATTTTCGTGAAGAACATTTAATAACTTGAATTGTTTTCCTATTTATAAAAATACTTTTGCTTTGTCTGTTATACAGTTTTCATACAACACGCAAATTTTGCAGTCCTATTACATTAGGCTGTTAAATAAAGTATGTTTCTTGTTAAAGTGGACAAATAAAATGGGGTAAACAAGAACAAAATTTATCTACAAAAAACTGAAAAAAAAATCATTTAGCATGATTTAAATGAAATATAATAAAGAATGTGATATGATAAGTTTTAATACACTGCATAAATATGTACATGCACAGAAGTTATTTTTTATTTTTCACTTTAAGGTTTATCGACAAAGAAAGATTAAAACACAAAACATAATGCAGTCCATCCATCCATCCATCCATCAGCTCGTGTTCGTCCACTGCTGGACATAGGCCTTTCCCAAATTTCGCCACTCATGTCGGTCCTCCGTCCTCCTCATCCAGCCGCCCCCCGCAACGTCCTTCAGGTCGTCGGTCCAGCGGGCACGAGGTCGGCCTACACTACGCTTTGCTGTACGTGGTCTCCATTCTAGAGCCTTTCGGCCCAAACGGCCACCATCTCGGCGACAAATATGGCCTGCCCACTGCCACTTCAACTTACTGATTCTGCTATGTTGGTTACTTTCGATCTTCGACGGATAATGCAGTATTAAGAATGAAATTTCAAACCACAAGAGATTTAATGTCATTTTACTACATGTATGAGAATATATATAAAATATTGTGTTTCTGTTTTTTTTTTCAATGTTTTATCTTGTTCAGACATACTGTATTGAACATCCACATACTCGCGTCTCTTTGCTTCAGTCATGGCCTTGGCTGGAAGATGTCGTCCATCAAACACCAGGATTGGTTTGATGTTCCTTGAGAGCAGCATTGTGACATACTTGAGGCAGTACTTTATGTGACTGGAATTGTAAAGAGATATAAATAAGTGCACTTAGTTATTTTGCCAACAAATATTTTTATAATAATTATTTTCATAACAAATGATTTTGTAACATTTTGTTTTTACTGTACTGGATATGGACACTAAATCAGGGTTGACGTAACTACATAGGTAACACTAAAAGTTTCCGGAACTGGCCACTTACATAAACAATATTTAAAAATTTATTGCAACATTTGAAAATAGAACTCTTTGGCTGTAGAATGCAGTTTGTTTCATCTGACTGTCTTTTGTTTTTACATTGTGACGCCATTTAAAAAATTGTGTGTCTGCATCAACATGGATTTAACTCGGGAAAATTTTCGTAGTATGATTTTCTACGATTTTAAGTGTAATTTGACAGCTCAACAGAGCATCGCTCGGCTTGAAACAGCTTTTGGCAATGAAGCACCATGCAAGACGACTGTTTATAGCTGGTTTGCAGAATTCAAGCGTGGTCGTATCAATCTCAGTGAAGATTCTTGCGATGGTCGGCCGTCCACCGCTGTGACCAACAAAAACATCGATGCTGTGCGCCGTATGATTGAAACAGACAGGCATGTGACCTACCATGAAATTCTCGCATCCTTAGAAATAGGCATGAGTCAAATACAATCAATCCTACACAAACATTTGGGTGTGAGAAAGCTGTGCTCGCGGTGGATCCCACACAACTTGACCGAGGCTCAAAAAACGGACCGCGTCACTTGGTGCAGTGCCATGCTTACCAGATTCAACGAAGGTGCGTCAAATTTGGTGTGGGACATAGTAACAGGTGACGAAACATGGATTTATTGCTACGATCCCAAAACAAAGCAGCAATCGAGCGTATGGGTCTTTCAAGATGAGCCGAAACCAACCAAAGTGGCGCGCGTGAAAAGTGCATCTGAGCGGATGATTGCTTCTTTTTTTAATAAAACTGGACACGTGGCTACTGTTGCTTTAGAGAATCGTCGTACCGTGAATAGTGACTGGTACACGACCATTTGTTTGCCGGAAGTTATTGACGAACTCCGTAAAAATAACCGTAAACGCCGTATCATCCTGCACCACGACAATGCTAGTTCTCACACGGCCAGACAGACAAACGACTTTTTGAAGACGAAAAATGTAGAACTCATGAGTCATCCTGCATACAGTCCCGACCTGGCACCTTGTGACTTTTTTCTGTTCCCAAAAATTAAGAACCAATTACGCGGTCAACGATTTTCATCACCAGAAGAGGCTGTCGAGGAGTATGAAAAACACGTTTCAGAGGTCACCACAGGGGAGTGGCACAAAAGTTTTCAAAACTGGTTTGATCGAATGAAAAAGTGCATAGACGCCAAGGGAGACTATTTTGAAAAACGATAAATTAATTTTGTACCTTTAATAGTATTTTTTCATATTTATTCCGGAAACTTATAGTGCGTCCCACGTATACACTCAGATTAATGCTATTCAGAAGAAGTGCTATTTAGATTGTGGCACCAAGCTACACAGTCTTATGTTAGTTAAATCAAAATCAAAATATTTATTTTGCTAAATTGATACATAAAGTATACTTTCTACAAGTCAAAGTTAATTTTAACAATATATATCTTTAGAATATAAAAAATATATAATAATACGGGAAATAAAATTTACACCTGCATAAAATAGAGGAATCTAGGAATAATAATATTATATATACATAATGCAATGAACAATGTGTTGAACAATGAACTAAATAAACCATAAATAAAAATATTGCCTAACCATCCGCACCATTCGATTAGTATTGCTAAGAAGAAGGGCAAGAAACTTAGAATACATTCCTTTTTAAAAAAAAACATATGATACAAAATCATATACACACCTACTCAAGTAAAGGCATAAAAAAATACAAGACTGCAGGAATTATGTCACGAGAAAAAATGTATCTTGTCTATTACCTTTAACAAAGTAAGTTTACATATTAATTAATTTTAAGTCTTTAGAAGAATCATACAGTATTAAAATATGCTAATTATGAATTACAATTTTGAATAAGATTATTATTATTTATTACACCATGCTTCATTATCGTCCAAATAATCATTGATTTTATAATAAGCTGCTTAATATATAGTTCTTATTTTCAGGCAAACTAGGGACCTCCTCTGGAAGCTTATTGTAAAATCTTATACCATGTCCTACAAAAGAGGTACCTACTTTGGCAAGTCTTAATTTTGGAAAAGCTAGTTTATGTTTGTTTCTGGTGCACACCAAGCCTCGGGCAATTATCAATATTTTTTCTGACATATCTAATAACTTGATAAATAAATTCACATGGGACCGTAAATATATTGATTTCTTTAAACTCTTCTCTTAATGAATCTCGGTACTTCATGTTATAAATAGACCGAATTGCTCTCTTTTGCAAGACAATGACTGCTTCTATATCCGCGGCTCTACCCCACAACATTATGCCATAAGACATAATGCTGTGAAAATAACTGAAATATACTAATCTAGCAGTATCTTCATCAGTAATCTGCCTTATGCGTCTAACAGCGTATGCGGCTGAACTAAGTCTACCACAGAGGGCTTCTATATGGGGATCCCACTGAAGACGAGTCTATAGTAATACCTAAAAACTTAGTTTCGTTAACTAACTCCAGCTTGGACCCCTGCAAAAATAAACTGACATCTACTTGAATTACATTTGGTAAAGTAAACTTTATACATTTCATCTTTTTTGCATTTAGAACTAAATTATTTGCAGTGAACCAATCAAGAATCAGAGAGAGAGTTGAATTCGCGTCATCAAGAATATCGATTCGATTATGTCGATTCACTTTAAAAATAAGTGAAGTGTCATCTGCGAATAGAACTATCTCATATAAGTCTCTAACAAAGTAAGGAAGGTCATTTATGTATGTTAAAAACAATAGGGCCCCCAATATGGAGCCCTGCGGAACACCCATTTGACCAATGCATTACTTTACTCCATTAATGTCTACCTTTTGAATCCGGTCACTAAGGTATGACTTAAATAACGCCAAAGATTTACCCTTAACTCTATAGTGATCTAATTTACATAAAAGTGTTTCATGATCAACGTAATCAAAAGCTTTTGAGAGGTCACAAATTACACCAAACACATCCTCCTTTGCTTCCCAAGCGTCAAAAACGTGCTTGACTAAAGCAACTCCTGCATCAGTGGTTGACCTCCCTTTAGTGAATCCATATTGTTCACTGTGAAACAACTTATTTAAGTTAAAATGAGATAATAATTGATTAAAAACAATTTTTTCCAAAATCTTACTAAATACTGGTAAAACTGAGTTGGAAGGGTCTTCAGTGTCGCCTGATTTAAAAAGAGGGATCAATTTACTCAACTTCATTAAATTATGAAAGACACCATCATCTACACATTTATTTTTATTTTTTTTATTTTTATTTATTACACTTTTTGTACATTTACACACATATTTAACAACACATTTTAACAAACAGAACAGACATTGTGTACAAAGGCGGGACTTATTGCTTTTAGCAATATCTCCCAGGCAACCTTTGGGTGAAAAGAAAAGACGTTAACTAAATTAAACTTTAAAAGGGGTAAATGCTATCAAAAAGGAAAAAAAAATACTAGGGTGCTATTTTATCCAAAATATAATTTTAACATATTGATATAATATTTATATTGTTTAACATAAACATACTTAAAAAATACATAAACGTACAAAGATTAAAATAAATTAAATAAACATAAATATATAAATACTTATACATACACAAATAATAATAGGGCTGGTTTATTAAAGATTAAAGCTAAATATGGAGGTATTAAATCAATAATACAGCTTACAACTTTAACAGATAGGCCCTATAAGTCCTCCTTTTTTTTATGTTAAGAGATGCTTTAATGACAGTTTGTGAATTAATATGCTTAAAAGCAAATACAGAATGGTACTGAGGCACGTGATCACTCAAAATATCCTGTGCAAGTCTTGGACTTGAATTTAAGCCTTTAGTTGTCAAGGAAGGAATGTCAGTAAAGAATTGTTCCAAGGCCTTCACAACTTCTATATCTTTATAACTTCGTTATGACATCATTTATATCACACCAATTTTATACACACTCAACAGAAAAACAAACATACTTAAACAAACCAAACTAGTAAAGTAACCAAGTTAGGTAAAAGTTTGTATCAAAAGGGAATGAGCATTCATTTACTAAGGTAGGTACTCTTAGGGATGTAGCCCTGCCTGTCAAAGTAAGTACGAGCGTCTCGCGGGAGTATTGCACCTTGGCTGTTTTTTTTTTAATAACATTGCTCATGATCGCACATTGTGCATCTCAGAACAATGCATTCCCTCCAAAGTTATTTTCACCAAACAGTCCTATGGACTACGGCAGTAAAATTATTTGCTTAGAATAAGTTTACATATTATTAACAATAACGGGATAAAATTTATTGTTTATTAATTAAAAAGAAACTTGAACTAAATAACAAGTCTTTAAAATCTCTTACCATTTAGGTAATACCAAAAGTACTTTTTTAAGTGTCCAAAATGATACTGTTAATTTGAGTTACAATTTAAATCCAGTTAGTGAACGCATTTCACTCACTGCTTATAGCATTATTTAATATTATGAAACAATATTCACGTGCCTATAAGAAAAAAAAAACAATAAATTATTGTACAATATTTTTTGTTTCATAATAAAAATAAATCAAATCATATCTAATTGTTTATTTTGTAAAATTGGTGATACGTAAAGTATACATTTTACAAGTTATATCAAATCTTTATAAAAACAATATTATATGATGAAACAAATTTGATACGGGAAATATATGAAAACAATCTATATTTAAGTTGGGCTGATAAAATTATACAAAGCGGTGAAGAGAGAGGGCCGAGGAAGCCGAAGTGCTGTACTGGATCGAGACGCTCGTAACTGAGTTGCTTGTTGCCATGACAGCCAGATTTATTAAGCCAGAGCCCATAGCTTGTTGCCATGTTCCAACCACAGACATATAATTATTATTAAGTAGAATACCAAACATAAGGACTAAATAGCATGGCAAGTTTCCATACAAAAAATAAGCTACATTTAGGCTTCATGGTATGAAGAAACATATAAAAATGGTTTGTTTTGGCTGGCTTATGCTTGGAACATATTTGTTAATTCCGAAACTAATCTCTAGCCTATATATTTTGTTTGAAAACAAGTAATATTTATATTCAAGAGCCCGAAGTTCACTGAACTAAAATTGCCATGTATCGACTATTATGCGTTTATTATTAATGTTAGGTCTGTTACTAAATTAGACGTCTGTGGTTCTAACTTACATCACAATAGCACTGTGAGAATTTACTCACACCCGTATCAGCCAGGCAGTCCTATAAATTGTCTTGAAATAGAAACAAGGTTTTAGATACTGCTGCATTTATTGTATTTATTTATATCAGCAATCAGTAAAAATGCATGGCCAATCTTCCACTGCAGTATAGATTGACCACCACTGAAGGACTTGAAGGATAGGAGAACTTGCTAGTAAAAAACGTGATTAACTTACACATCTGTGTCTTCCCCACGTACTAGCCTCTCAGCACAAGCGAAGGCTCCTTTATGAAGCCAACAATATGAATCTATCGCTACGGTGCACCCCCTAAATTCATCAACATTGGCGCGCCTTGAAGCTTTCTCAAGAAAGGGAATCAAGCCTGTAATTCCCATATTGAAGAGGCATTACCATCTAATAAAATAAATTTTTAGTTGAGTTAAGGGAGTCCGATAACAGTTTCAGTCAGTAATAATGAAGAAAACTAGATTTTTTTGATAAAAAGAACATCACGTTCTTGCATTACAAAATACAAATATGTCAAATGTCAAAAAAATATTCGAATTCGCGCCATTTTATAAATAATTGCGGAGATGGTTATAAATAATTCTAATTGTTTACGCTTTATTTATTTTGATAGATTTTGTCACACATGTTTTAATAAAAATATTTTCTTTTAAGTATAGGTATAATGTGACTTACCCCCGATTTCACAATTGAGAATTTCTAGTTAAGTAGTGCTTAACTTACAAATGCAGCGCTGTGATTGGCCAATTCGTGACTTATGTATCCACTTAGCGAGACTTTTTTAATTCAGAACACCATTGTGACCTATTCTCGTGCAGCAAACCTTAAATTTAGAGTTGAAACACCTAAAATAATACAAGCTCATTTAACTTTTATAGACCTGCGTTAAAGCCTATTTTGCAATGAAAAGTTTTAGGTTATGGCAGCTCTAAATCTAATATTTGCTACACGAGAATAGGTGTCAATGCTGATTTTAGGTAATGTGGGGCCCCTGACCCCCTATCATTAATTAACACTTTCGTCAGGTTCCGACACTGACAGCAGGATAGCGTATACAATTTTCAAAGCGTGCGACAGAGATGATATTAGAACCCGTGTCGAGACCCCTAATTTATGAATGCGGCCCAGATATGACGTTATGTTGGTAGCATTTTTATCACCCAATCCATACACATTACATTTTTTTCTTATCCAATCATATATTTCGACGGTTTAGACTACGCTTAGACCGATACAAAAGAAATGTCTGCAGAGCACTGCTTAAATCGTCTGAAAAGACGAAACGGCCCATGATTATGAGACCGATTCTGTACATTGGAAAGGGTTTATCCCAAACCTCTTAGCTAGTGACTCTAGTCATAAAACTGAATAACTTTTGTTATACAACATTGCTGAAATCCCCAAAAATGGCCTTTGGAATATTTTTCTATCAATAATTCGTTAAATCTTAATTTCTATTAATCACACCGACAAACCTGGGCCGAGGTTTATCTTTTAACTAATAATAATAATGGTTATTTTATTTTATTACCCTCCCTACATCAATCCGGACGACACCATGCATTATGGACACCCTACTCTTGCAATAATTACATATTCATGGTTTACGGACAAACATTGTTGTAAGTAACTTGAGAAATTTATTAAATAGCTAATTTATTTGCTATAAACATTTATTTCATCAAAAGCTCAATGCCACCGACTACCGCGTAAGTCAAAATGTTTAACGTTTCTGTTTTATTAAAAACTAGCTTTTGCCCGCGGCTCCACCCGCGTGTTATTTTGTTTAACGACATGCTTTTTTCCGAGATAAAACGTAGCCTATGTGTTAAGTTAGGGTATAAGCTATATCCATTCTAAATTTCATCTCAAATGCACTCTGAATCTACGCCTAGGACTTTTAAAACCTTTGACTTGGAGCTCATAAAGAAGGCACTTAAGAAGCTTCGCAAATGCTTTTAGTTCATGGTTCGTTCGGAAACTTATATTTCGTTCCAATTCACGCCTACAATCACATCAAAATTATTTTATTATCAAATTGTAGAAATGGAACGCAAACGTTTGAGCGGGTATCAATTCTGTGGGCGGGTAGATCTAAAAAAGTTTGATAAAATGTCCTCTTAATTTTATTTCCAAGTATAAAATTACAAGATTGGTCAAAGTGCAGCGCAAATGCAGCTCCCTACGTGTTTGAAATCAATTAACATGAGATTCTCTCCTCGTCTCGTGTCCTCGGCGGCCGTTGTGGCGTTGACTTGTCTTGCTTCTGCTGCTGCTTATTACTACAGAAGCCGTAAAACCGAGGTGAACGAAGTGATGATATTTTGCAAGCTGCAGTACAATGTCTTTAATTATTTTGATAAGCTGATCAGTTTCATTGAAGCCGCAAAGCACAGTGTCCACGTATGCATGCCAAGTATTCATAATCCTGCGATCCAAGGGCGATTAGTGGAACTTATCAAGAGGAAAAATATCAAGATTCGTATAATAATTGATGGATCTGGATACAACGATTCTACCAGTTTCTTTTTGAAGGAGTTGGCTGAAGCTGGTAAGTATAAATTACTGGCATATTATAGGTTTGTTCCACATAATTTTCCCTACCTACTAGAAACTCGTGTGCCTAAGCAAATTCTCTTATTACCGAGATCGACAATCAAATATGCTTACTAACTTAATGCAAAAATAAATATTCTTTAAAATGTCATATTCGTAAATAAAACCTTGCAACACTTTCAAAACCTATTGGTAATTCCAATTGAACTAAAATCTTGAAATAAGGTCTTATAGCCCAACCCCAAAGTTTATTTCTATGTAATAATGGTCCTCGGGTCTGAGTCCTACCTAACTGTCCAGCTTTTTTAAAAAGTATCCCAAATGTAACTGATTCACATGCAACTTTAGTATCATCAGCATCACATCAATTTTTCTCTCAGGTGCAGAAATCAAATGGAAGGTGAGTAAATACAGAATGCAGCACAAATTCTGTCTGGTGGATGATAAAGTCCTTATGACAGGCACTCTCAACTGGGGAAATGACCTTTCCTGGGATAACTGGAATTATGTGCACATAACCAACAAATGCCTGCTTGTAGAACCAGTCAAAAGAGAGTTCTATAAAATGTGGGCTGTTTGTACAAGATGTTATGGAGGATAATGGAGCTATCACTGAAAACATACCAGAGACCGCCCAAGACGACGATGTGTCTGATACCTATGAAGTCATTGAACCAGAGTTACCAGAATACACTGAGAAGGGTACTAGAGAAAACACACCTGTGATTGATATCAAAGGGGCAGCCTAATATTACTAATACTTATCAAACAATTTTACCAATTTAAACATAACTTTTAAAATATTTTATTTGAATTTTATAAAAAAGACTGTAGACCAACAGTTCATAATCATAATAAATCCATTTTAATTATTATTTTAGAATGCTAGTTAACAGTAGTTAAGTATATTTTTCTTGGAATCTATTTTCTTTTACCATAATTTTACAGAAACTGCTTTTTATCACAAAAGTATTTCGTACACCTGTCTTGAATTTTGTAAAGCAATGAATGATCTTTTTGTTTTTTATTCTTCTTGTCATGCTTTGTCTTATTAACAAACCTAATTTCTGCATTTTTGTTGTACTTCAAACCTTTTAATAAACTAAACTGTAATTTAATTTCTATGTTAAATAAAATGAAAAATTTAAACAACAAACTGAAATATTTTAATGCTTCCTTACATATCAGTACTTATTCTTCGAGAACCTAATATGATGATTTTAGGTATAATCAGAAATTTACTTGATACCATTGATACCAGGTGGGAATCACCCTGATAGCCGTTCATTCCGACACTGACAGCAAGATAGCGTGTACAATTAGCAAAGCGTGCAAAGAACCCGTGTAGCGACCCCTAGTTTATGAACGCAGCCCTGCTAGCTTACATACAGTAGCTGTACCAAGAGTTTAGGCCTCGATACCCTCTAACGACTGTTTAAAAAATGTACAATGCCCTTAACGGTTAACGAAAGGAACCCACCAGAATTTCTAATGCAAAATACTTCATGCAGTCATTATCGAGTATTGAGACCCAAATACATGGTAGGCCTACTACAGTTCTATTAGCAAGGTCTCAAGTAAACTCCTGCAGGTTGTAGCTAATAATAACTTACTTCTAATTTTATTTACGATGGATAATGATTTTCTACTACAATCAACTATCATCTTATCTTATCAACATTCTTATCCTAGAGTACAAAAGTCTTCCGAACACTATTCCCCGCCCCTAATAGCCTTGTATTTATTAATCTCATTGGGAAAAGTCTTGGAGAGTTCACTGAGGAGGTGGCTCTTGAACCTCTTGTAGGAATCAATCTTTCCTTTGACTTCTTCATTTTTGGCGAGAGCCTTGTCGATGCAATCCTTTGTGTAAAGCTGAGGATTACGGCCTTGATCTATGTAGCTAGAACAAAAATAATACATCAGAAATTGAAGAACAAAACAGAACCCGCCTGCCCAGCGTGTGTGAGTATGGGCATTTCTTCCAGGAGGACTGCGAAGAGTGGCGAAATACTGGAAAGGCCTATGTCCAGCAGTGGACGAAACAGGCTGATGGATGGATGGATGGATGGATGGATGTACAGATAACATATGAGTTGAATGCAGAGCTAAGGAATGCACTATATACACACACAGCCATTCTCTCTATGCACACAGCACTACAACACAGCAAGCATGCAAGGGAGGTGTGCGGACAGCAGGGAAACAGGCTCCCACCCTTCACCTCAGCCCCTGACTGCATTTAATTCCGCTATCTGTATCTATGAGATCAAAACCTGCCGTAGCATGAAACAAAAATTTGAAATGAATTTTTAAATTTAATTAAAATATAGGAATAAATAATAAGTGTCAGGCACATAATATTATAAGATGTCTATGGTGTCAGGCAATAAATACAACAAAGATGATAAATAAATGATACAATAATATATATTATGTTTAATAAGTAGATATTTATGCCTATTTATGACACTGGCAGAATAGATATTTGACACTGCTTCCTTTGCCATAAAAAAATTGAATTGAATTTAGCAAGATCATGTCATGAAAAAAAAATATCTTTGTCCACTTGTGTCATATAGTCTATCAACTAACATTAAGCCTTTAGTTAGAGGAATCATGAATTAGAAAAATATACCATTACTATTACACCATGCTTCATTATCGTCCCGGAGTCCCATCTTAATAATATAGTTTAGACTTTTTTTCTGGCAAACTAAGGACCTCCTTTGAAACTTTATTGTGAGGTTCACTGGCAGTCTGATTTTTGAAAAGCCAGTTTATGTTTGTTTTTAGTTTCAGTAGAGTGGTGCTCACGAAGCCTCGGGAAAGTATCAATATTTTTTTCTGACATATGTAATAACTTGGTAAATAAATTCACATGGAACCCTAGATATAAGAGGTTTATAATATTAGTAGGATAGAGAAAACTCACTCAAAAACCTCAGTAGGAACATGTATATCAGCTACTTGCGACTTCAGTTTATCCACTTCCTGCAGACCAGTGACCAGAGATTGTCTGAAACCAAATAATCAACCCATAGGTGAAACTGTTGATAAGGGGGCACAACCGAAGGATAACAGGGTTACAATAAAACCTGCAAGGAGGCACTACGGGGTAAAAAATACCCAGAGCACCCAGAGCAGATATTTGAAGTGAGTATGGCTACTTTTCACCTAGTCATGAAAATTATGACCCTTTGGATCAGCAAATAGCCATCTTACAACATTATGATCAAGCTAAGAGTAGCATGGCGGTGCAAGACTTCCTTGCAAAAATCTATGGTTTCATGAACATTGCAGGGGGACATAGAAAAATTTTGCCAAATTATGAACCCCAGAAGAGACTGCATCAAAGGTCTTACAATAGCATTTCTTCTTCCCCTTATAGAAGAAAAGCAGGATGTAATGAATTCGCCAAAAGAAATCAAGCAACACATTAATTAAGAAAAAAGTACTATACCACAGACCTAAACTACTATCATTTTCACGTCACCTGGTTTATAAGTAAAGGAAAAGAAAACAAAGACTTTCTATAAATTTTGATTCATTATGATCACTAAATAGTAAATGGTACCCATTTATGACAGTTTTTACCGCAGTTATAAATATATTTTTTTCTATATGCTAAGCCCAGTAATATTGTAATTAAGTACATTTTCTGACAACTTTATGTGCCAACTTAGATTTAATTTTTTTCGTATTTCACTTATTAATAAGCATCAGGTATTTTTTGTCCACTTTTAATTTTAATACAGTTTATCTGCAGTTCCCAAGTACCATAGAGAGCCTTAAATTGAAATTTACAGGATGATTTAGCAATTTTAAGTATTAAGTTTGATTTGATATAAAATATTTAAATAACACATTTATCATTTCATTTATTATTTAATTGTTAGTGACTATACTCTACTTTAAAGAACAATTATAAATAATAATGTAAACTAAATACCTCTATTTATTTTACTAACAAATTAAGTGGGTATTTTTCACCCTGTAGTGACTCTTGGGGTACTCCTCCATTTAATAACACCATGAAAAAATTATTACATTCCACAACTGAAGGATTTTTAGGTGTCTTTTCTATCATAGTACCCCCCTTATCCTCAACCCACAAACTTATTTAGTGACCAATTTTCACATGATGCAATTGGATTCAGATATAAAAGTTTCTTCTGTCCCCTATTAACCAATTCGACGTAGTTATGTAACAACGGATCAAGCACCACTCTCAGCAAAATGAGAAAATGAGCCACAAAGTATTTAATTTTTAAGACATTACTATGAGATGTTGCTTGATTCACCCCTTATTTCTGAGGCAGGAGGATTGATTTTTGGTAACTACGTCCAATTCATACTGTGCTACCCAAATTTAATAAAAAAATAATGAGCTATCCTTCATACAACTGTCAGTGAACTTTTTTGTTTACTGTTCACTACAAATATAGAATGGAGTTGATTTGGCGTAACACAACTTAACTTATTTGACAGGACTAAACTTAATTTAAGCGTTCTCTTTATCTTTCTGTATCAAAAAGACAAGGACAGGACGCTTAAAATAAGATTAGTCCTGTCAAATAAGTTAAGTTGTGTTACACCGAATCAACACTAATACCAAAACAATACACGTGATGTCTAACACCTCACCAAGGGAGAGGCGGGGTTAAAAAGTTGCTAAAAAATAATGGACGATCCCATACACACAATTTTGCATTTTAATTTGATAATGCTCATTTAATGCAAATTAATTTAAGCATTCTGTCTTTATCTTTCTGTATCAAAATGACAAGGACAGGACGTTAAAATAAGATTAGTCCTGTCTTATAAGTTAAGTTGTGTTACACCAAATCAACACCATTGTGACCTATTCTCGTGCAGCAAACCTTAAATTTAGAGTTGGGAAACCTAAAATAATACAAGCTCATTTAACTTTTATCCATCTGTGTTAAAGCCTATTTTGCAATGAAAAGTTTTAGGTTATGGCAGCTCTAAGTCTAATATTTGCTACAGGAGTATATGTGTCATTATATATCTAATGAGCTGCATAATAAGATATCTTAACAACAAAGAGAGCTTACAGAATAAAGGACAAAAATCAAAGAAAAAGGAAAAGACCACTCAGGATGGACCCATGGTTGAAAAACACATCTATTTCTACAACATTTCAATATGGTTTCTCACGAAAAGCAGCTCTTCTAGCTCGTTGAGCTCTTAGGTTAAATGTAAATAAATAATCAGGCTTACATTTTCTGATTCAAGACACTTTGCCCCTGAGGCTGAAAGTCGCTGACGATTATACGAATTTGTCTCACGTTTTCAATGAACATTTCAAGTTGTGTTTCCAAATTTTCCAAAGCAGAAGACATTGTTAGGCTTGCTAGAATAGATCGAGTGATCAATTAAATTAAAAAATAAATTTTAGGCAGACAGAATTATTTATGTATGTACATTCTACTTTTTCTTCAGCTGAATATGGGAGCGTTTCAAAACGTACGATCAAAGTGCATAATTTCACTCGTTTATTAGAAGAGACAGGTTTTTAAAGAAGAAAAAGAAAGAAAAATCTGGTTGCACAAATCAGGTGGCCAGAGTGATTTTCGCATTACTCCGAAGCGTTTCATTGAAAACACTTCCGACTTCCGTGCAACTTCGTTTTCGGTTACCCTATCTCAGTTTCACTCGTGTCAATTTTTGAGCGCTCTAAGCAGGCGCGGTCGCAGCTCAAGATTTGAGGGGGGGCGTCATCTAGGCTCAAGTTCAAGATGATCACACAAATCATTATTTTTTTATAAAATGAAAAATCTTAGTCGCAAAGTAAATAGAATTTCATTGGGCATGTGGTCGCGGCCACCAACTGCGGTCCGTTTTGTCAAAACTTTTCTGGTTTGCACAGCCCCCTTATTCTGTATCGTAAAATCAGTTGCTAAACCAAGTGGCTATCGTCGAAAACATACATATACGCTTATCTAAGGATACGTTCGCACTTGAAATGACGTCACAATTCGTAAATACTTCAATAACCATTGAAGGTTATTTTGGAAGTTCATTTTTATCTGTTTTTGGTATTCACTAAACTATAGCTAGCAACCGACACTGAGTTACATAATAGCCCCGTAGGTCGAATTACTTTTTTTAACGTTATTTTGAATATCATTCCTTAGACCTTGGTAGGCAGATAAAAATTTGTTTGGAATGTTCGTAAACTGCCAAAGTTTAGGGGATTTTTCGAGTTGACGTAAATGATTTTGGGGGTGTCATGTCATGACCCCTGTGACCCACTCTCTTAAGAAACATTATTGGTATTTATTTATAATAATAGTACCCGTACCGCTCATCAACAAGTCAACCCTTTATGATATATTAAGTAGCATACGGTAAGTAAAAATTCAGAGAAGTCAAACTTCACTTTTATTCTGTCAGAAATTCCGTAGCGCTATAATAACATTTTTCAACTAGGTATTTTTTTAGAGAAGTTTTGAAAGTGTTTATGTTGTCATTATCACGTATAAAACTTGGGAGCTTATTGAAAATACGTGGAGCCATTACAAGTATTTCTCGGCTTAAAAGTGCAGATTGAGATGGAAAAGAGGCTACTTTGTTTTGATAACGTTTACTTGTAAAGTGAGGAAATAGTTGTTTGTTGGTTTTAACGAACAGAGAGATCTCATAGATGTACAAGCAAGGTAGCGTAAGTATTTTTAAGTGTATAAAATGTGGTTTGCATGTTTGAAAGCTTGGTATTTTTTTAATGGCTCTAATGCATTTTTTTGGCATTTAAATACTGTTTCTTTCCCTGTCGCGTTACCCCAGAATATGATTCCATATCGAATCAGTGATGACACGTATCCATGGTAAGCTGTGACAACTGTATTTTCATTGGATACTTTAGAGAGCATGTACATGGCATAAGAAAATTGGTTTAACTTTTTACATATATGCTCTATTTGCGTCTTCCATGAAAGATTGTAGTCAATGTGTAGCTCAAGAAATTTAGTAGATTTTGTGTCACAAATTTTGGTGTTATTGTAATGAATGTCAATATCAGCCGGAGCAGTTCTTTGTCTAAAAATTGTTAATTTTGTCTTATCTAAATTAATTTTTAAATTATTATATGTCAACCAGTTAATTATTGATGTCAAAGTTTTATTAATTTCACACTCTAGATTAATGTCTTTGTTTCCAATAAAAATAACTGTACTGTCATCAGCAAAAAGGACTATCGGGTTAGCAATTACCTTTGGTAAGTCATTAATGTATGCTAAAAATAGTAAGGGCCCCAAAATGCTTCCTTGTGGTACCCCATAGACCACTTCTCTTGTTTCCGATGTATAGGTCTGTTCAGTTTTATTAAATGGATCTATTCTGCAGATTTGTGTTGCCTGAGCTCTGTTGATCAGGTACGATTTGATCAAAGCGTTTACATTACCTCTAATTCCATATGACTCCAATTTTTTTATTAGTATATATATATCATGGTCCACGTGGTCAAAAGCCTTCGACATGTCCATGTATAAAGCTATAACTGGTATTTTTTTATCCATGTTTGTTGTTATATTGTATATAAAGTCAAATATAGCCATGTTTATTGACTTGTTTTTTCGAAAGCCTTTTTGTTCTGGTGCAAAGATATTGTTTTGTTCGAAAATTTTGTAAAGATCGTTAAAAAAGACCTTCTCAAATATTTTAGATGGAACTGGGACCAAGGCAACTGGTCTATAAAACTCAATAGCTTCTCGATTATCTTTCTTAAAGATTAATAATTGACATTTTAAGTCCATCTGGAAAAATACCTCTTTCTACACAGATATTGATAATATAGCAAAGAACTGGTGCAATTATGTCCGCTACATATTTAATAACTTTAGTGCTGATATCATCAAAGCCCGTACTGTTGGTATTTTTTAAAGATTTTATTATATTAAAAATGTCAGACGAGGTGGTAGGTTTCATGAACATAGAATAGGTTAGATGTCAAAGTAATAGGATTATTAATGGTAATGTCAAATGGTTGGACGCTGTCGATATAATAATCATTAAATAGCTTAGCAATGTCAAAAGGGTCATTAATATATTGTTATATAGCTTAGCAATGTCAAAAGGGTCATTAATAATATTGTTATTAAATTTGATTTGATCTATATTTTCTTTTAGCATATTTGACTTATCTGTATTTATAACTTTCCACACTGCTCTGCACTTATTTTTAGCTGTTTTTATGTAGTAATTGTTCTGTGCCTTTTTAGTTAGTTTTATTACTTTATTCAATCTTTGAGAATATGATTTAAGTTCCTGTCTTTTTGTAGCACTAGGTGACAGGCGATAACGCCAGAGTAGCTCTCGTTTTCGTCTAGCACCTGTTCTGATTCCTTTTGATAATCAGTGCTTGCCCGACCGAGGATCGGACCTAGATCTCAAGATGGTCAGTCAGAAGTCAGACGTGCTCAAGATCAAGCTTGACAACCTTAATAATAAATTAGATAAATTGGTACTTCGTTAAAAAGTTTAACTCCTTTTATTTCAGCCCTAACATATATTGGTGGGAAAAAAGTCCATCACCGTAAATAAGATAATCTCTTCTGGGCAAATTATCACTTTCAAAATAATATATAGGTATATACTAATAAGGGTAATACATACAAAAAATATTTAGGTTGGGCTACTAGAATGTAACTATCCACCTGCATAAAATAGAGAAATCTAGGAATAAAATACAAGTTTGTGGCTTTCTCTGAAAAGTTATAAATATTATAAAACGTGAAAATTTTGATAGAAAGGAATCTTTATAAGTTCTTAATTATTGTTTTTATTTATCCATTTTCACCAATGGTCTGAATGTGAATGTAGATTATGGAAGCGTTTCAGAACGTGCGATCATAGTGCGATATTTCACTCGTTTATTAGAAAGATCTATACAGGGACAAGAGAAAGAAAAATCTGGTTGCACCAGGTGGCCCAGCAGGCCCAGTGTGATTTTCGCATTACTCGGAAGCGTTTCAAAACACTTCCGAGCAACTGTCAGGTAACAGTTCGGTTACCCTCGGTAAAAAAAGTTAACTTGGGTCAATTTTTAAACGCTCTAGAGTAAAATTCGCATCACTCCGAGTGAAATTCACTCGCTTCCAAACGCAACCTTAATAATTATTTTATTTGGTAACATAAAGCAAGTACCAGTGGAGTGGCTATGCAATACATTTCCCCTCTGCCAAAACATCGTCTCCGACAAAACTAGCCGTTATTTAAAACCAATGAACAAGTTTCGTGATGTCCATAATACCATATTTAATTTTATTGGATTAAAATATAGACTAAAACGAAAAAAGTGGCGAAAAAATAAAATGACTGCGAAATAGATAACTAAAATTTGTGTTTAGTTCTTTATTTAATCAGTCATGGTTACCTGCAAAAAACCCGCTTAGGGCCTAAAGTACCCGAAATCGGGTAAAATACCCGCACCGGCAACGCTGCTGTTTACGGCTCGAACCAACTTTGGCTCGAACCGATAACATCGGCACTTCGCTAAGTACCTACCAAAATTATTGGTTAGTCTGAAAAATTACAATAGATTCAATAGGACTACACAAAAACTAAATAAACGATGGTGAAGCCACGGTCAAAAGCTAGTAAACTATAGACAGTTCTCAGGTTTTACAAAATATTAAAACAACCAAAAATCAATTAGGTAAGTACCCGATATTATTTATTACAATAAAAATTAATAAAACAAGAAATTATTACAAACCAAAGGTACTTATTCTATAAATTTGTATGTGTTGAAAGGACATCTTTGTGATAACGACTTTTATTTTGTTATATCTAACAACATCATAGAAAAGTTTCGTGAAAAATGTCAATACTTATTAATATTTATCTCTCTCTTAAGTATATGTTCTTTGAGAGAAAGATTACTCCTTTTTTACTTTTTACATTTTTTTTAAATATTTTCTATTAAGAATAAAGTAGGTAATAAACAAAGTAAAAAACGAGTAGAATAGTAATAAAACTACCATTATTATCATGAAGGTAGTCAAACTCGCTTACCTAAGATGTTGTAACATAATAATCATAAAAGCCGAATCAACAATTTAACCTTATATCTAATAGCATACAAACACAGAAATAAGTTATTATTCCTCATTCTGAAACTAACAATGATAATAATAGAAGAGGAAACTTCCTTAATATCATACAATTAGACAAACACACAAATTAAAAAGTAATTCATTAAGCATTCAAAATCAAATGTCATTTTAATTATATTTTCTTACCTGTCTACAAATGCCTGCAGTTTATGCTTCTTTGTAAACGATTTTAACGACTCTATAAAGTTGAAATAAAAACTGCCTATAAGTGGCCTGTGCTTGCGTCCGTACATTTTCAGCAAATCACAAATCAAAATAAGTATATAAGGTAGTTTTTACATGCTTAGTATCTACATAGTTTTAAACATAGATTATATGACATGGACTTAAACAAAAAAAATACAAGTCATTTTAAACGAGACCTTATTAAGCCTTGTTAGGCTTGTAATGGCCAGGGCCCTTGAACTTTTGGGCAGGCTTAGGGCCTTTATATTGAGGTTTATTGTTTTGCCTACCTTCATCGGACTTATTAGTTTGGTTTGTTTCAGGCTTGTTAGCATCGTTTTTGTTTTTTGGAATAAATGGAGCCTTTTTTATGAAGAATCTGAAGGAAAGCTTCTTGCCTCTAACGTAGTGAGACAGAGCGTCTAATGGCAGCATAGCACATTTGCCGAGACGGAATACCTCGTCAGTCTTCAAAGCTTCGTTAAAGCAATGGTCAATGAAGACCACCTTTCGACGGGCGTCTTGCTGGCTGGTTACGTGTATTTCATATATGTGTTGTTGAGCCGCCTTCTTAGATCCAATATGCTGGACGGCCCAATAAGCCATTTTCTGCAACGTATCTATCTTCATGGTTAATATGAAGAGCAGTTTCCCCATGTTGATGAGGTAGACGAAACGGTCATCCTCTTTTATGTCGATGTTGTTGAATTCCACATCAGCTTCGGAGCTGATGTTGCATTGAGTCGGGTGGCGGTCTTGGAAGTGCAGCATCATCTCTTTTAGCTGACCTACGTTAAAATTCAATGATTAGTAAGGCTTACTAATACTAAATGGATTTTAAGTTGCTGAAAAGCAGAATAGTGATGTTTAACATGGAGCCAACCTGATAGTCTAGTATATAAAACCATATTGAGCTCACTAGCGCGTGATACAGTGCTCTCTCTCACTTTTGTTGATATCCCTCGAGAGGGATAGATATTCTGTATCGAGCGGTTAAAGCTCAATAAGATCTGCTGTGCTAGGCCCCCTGAAATCGTGAAAAAAAAAGCAGCGTGTTGCGTCAAAGATACAACCTTAAATTATTTAATTGGATACTTCTTATGCTGTCGCTTTACTCAATTGCGGCCATAGATATCATCATAATATGTCAGTGATGGCGGCGCATTCGTTTACTTGTTCATATCAACATTTTTATTATTCCGATCAAGTGAGCACTAATTTATCATGAATAACAACAAGTACCTATTGAACGATTAAAAAACGTAATAATCTATAATAAAAAATCAAATTATCCTTCGTTAAAAAAAGTCGTTCCGGAGGTGACGTACAAGTTCTGAGCATGCCCCCTTAGAATAATCAACTGATTAGAATAATAATTTAGGTAGCGTTCCAAATCACTTTTTCAAGATTAAAATATTGCTCGCTGTCGGAGAAAAGTAGCTCGATGCCGGTTCCAACACCTAAAAGTAGATGTTTTGGAACCAGCATCGAGCTACTTTTGTCTGACAGCGAGCAATATTTTAATCTTGAAAAGTGATTTGGAACGCAACCTTAGATGTCTATGATGCCCCACTACACAATATGTAAACAAAGTATCCACTTCAAAAGCGACTACGAGAGGCCACAATTTCTCATACAAAATATTTTACGCAGACGGTAACGTGGATCGTGGCCAAAACTCATGGTAGACCTACAGACGATTTTTCCTTCACGATTTCATGGTCGGCTCCGTAGAAGAAAACGTTCTTTGAATAAGAGAGTACTATCTCTAAGATTATAAGATAGAACTGTTTTTAGTTCACTTTTTGAACACTTACCGTTCCAAGAGCATTTCCCAAAGACTACGCCCAGTGGACAGTCCATGGTTCTGAAGATGCATTCCTTAAGGTGATCATCCAGTTCAGATGAAGTCATGACATAGATGCATCCCGATGGCTTATTCGGGCACGGCACCTTTGCCTTTAGAAGAAAACATAAAAGCCGATGTAGTTTATATCAAAACGTTATGGACGTTACGCCAGCGGCATGTTGTCGCTTTTCATGATTTTAGGTTGACAGAGTAGGTAACTCAGTGCTTCTAGCCGATTCAACGATAGGTATTCACGAAAAACAGATTCCGCTGGAGTAACGTTACCCCAGCGGCATGTTTCCTGTGGTCGTAGCTAAATACAAACTATCTACTTACGTAGATATAATTAGTGCCCAATTGTGACCCAAAAACAAAATTAGTGCATCCTGAGGTTTCAGAGTTATTGAAGATTTCGCTGGGGTAACGTTTAGCTTTTTATAGAAAAGGCTTATTTATGTCCAGCAGTGGACGACCACGGGCTGATGGTTGGATGGTAGAATCAATTATTTCTTAGCCATCAAAAACAAGATTTTGAATACCATTTTCCTTACTCAAAACTGACAAAATACGGAACCAGAAGGCGCGAGTCTGACTCGCACTTGACCGGTTTTTTATAATCATCTAAGTGCTGTGTTTGTGTATTTATTTATAGAACCGAAAACATTTTAGGTAACATTAGTGGCTTTTGTTTTGAACTTCGTAGGCTTATCGAAGCATAACGATATTGATAAAGAAATAAGTCGATAATTAAGGGCTTGTATTGGGTCTTTCAACGGTTTTTGTTTTAATATGCTGAGTCAACTACTTATCTGATCAATGTAAAACTTGGACACGTGCTTTTTCAGACCTTTGTCTTTCCGTTGTCAGGTCGGTTACCTAATTGGACACATTTCGCTCGATAGAATTTATCTTTGAAAATGATGCCTATTTCAGTTATTATTTCGTTTTATGTCTGCACAGCTTGAGTTTTATGTCGGAAATTACTGCTATGACAAGAAAACATGGTTTATTTTTCGATGTCAGGTGGGAAAACTCCTACATCAAATACTTTTTCGTAAAATCCAGAAAAACCTCTAAAATTCACTGATTTTGCGTGCCGCCCCAGCGCGCGAAGAGAGCGTTCAAATGTAGACTTTCTGACAACATACTAAAGTTCAAAATCGCTCAGTAAGATTATCGTGCACCAGGGGTAAGGCCTTAATGAAAATTTAATAGTAGAATTCACTTTATGCTATTCTACGCTGTAAATGGCGGTCCGAGGGCGGGGGTCACAGGGGTCATGCCCCCCCCCAAATCATCATGTCAACTCGAAAAATCCCCCATAACTTGACGGTTTTCGAACATTTCAAACAAATTTTTATCTGCCTCCTAACGTCTAAGTCAAAAATGTTCAAAATCACGTGATAAAAATAACTCAAACGGTGCAAACCAAACTGTACTTGAGCCAAGATGACCCCCCCCCCCCCAAATCTTGAGCTGCAGCCGCGCCCGTTATTACTATATAAGGTGACTTTAATTTATGCAGCCAAACTCATACTGGAGGCTTGAAGTGAAGTGATCAGTAACACGGATCGATAACACTTTTTGCTGATTTCGCAAAATAAATCTTGACGTTCTATAGTAATTGACTCGGGGCTGGGCTTGTATTTGCAAGGAACACGAAAAGACTAAATTACGAATTTCACAAAAATGGTCATCGAACTTTGTTACTGAGCACTTAATGAGTCTTCAGTAAGAATTTGGCTGTATAAATTAAAGTCACCTAATATAAGTATAAGGTGACTTTAATTTATGCAGCCAAACTCATACTGGAGGCTTGGTATGTGATCAGTAACATGGATCGATAAGACTTTTTTCTAATTTCGCAAAATGAAATTTGACGTCCCATACATTGACATGCTTAATAGGCAATGGTCCCATATTAATTGACTCGGGGCTGGGCTTGCGTTTGTAAGGAATACGAAAAGAATAATTTACGAATTTCACAAAAAGGGTCATTGAACTTTGTTATTGAGCACATACCGAGCCTTCAGTAAGAATTTGGCTGTAAAAATTAAAGTCACCTTATACATTCAATAGTAATATACTATTATTATAATTATTATCAATACAGGTTGTTAGGAAAAGTACTGCGATCCTTTGAACCACGTAAGTGTAAAATATTTATATATACAATATTAAACAGAAACATAACAATACCGAATTATAAAAAAAGGTCGAGTACCCGTCGCTATCCACCGCACACAAATTTTATATTTTTTTTATTTACTTACCCGAACTTTCCTTTCTCAAAAAAAGTTTTTTTACCTAAACCATTCTGGCAACTCTTATTTACACAATTAATACACGATCAACTCATTACAGATTTTTTAAACAAATTCATAGTTTAAAAAATTCATAGGTAAAGGGTACCTGCCCAATCAATTTTTTTTTGTAATATGTTACGTACTAGGTATACGAGGTTGAAAGGACCGCAGTATTTTTCCAAACAACCTGTATAAGTAAAACTAAATTAAAAGAGCTAACGACAGTAAGTATTCCTACCTTGCCCACCAACTCTTCAAGCTGCCAGTTCCTCATCTGCGTCATCTCTTGGCGGCAGATGGGGCACAATGGCGGACGTAAGTTGCTGGTGCAGTTGTTGCATAAACTGTGCCCCATCTTGCACTGGAATATCGGCGCACACATCGGCTCCATGCAGACTGGACATTCTGGGACTGGGGCACTAATTGGTGTCACTCTGTGAAATGAAATAGTGGGTAGGTATTTTGGATATTTGCTGCCAAAGACTTCAATGCATAAATATAGTATTTAGACGCTGCATTTAAATTGTCACCTGTCTGCTCCTGCTTTAATTTGGTTCTCATGAAAACAATTTTATATGTCTGACCCTACGTCTGTGCCTCTAAGGAACTACCCTTCCCGAGCTCATCACTAGCTAGCATCATCTCCTAGTCCCTGCTAGCTACCCAACCCACGACCACAACTAGTTGGAAAATAGAGAATAACGTTTTTCATCGTTATTTGAAAATTAACCCTTAAATATCCCATGTATAAGTTTGTTTTTATAAGCATATTTATTTATTTCAAGATCCCAACTGGGTGTAGTCGCGGGGTGGGTATAGTAGTCATTTTTTTAAATGTCGGAATCCACTTAAGATCTTTATCTTTCAATGAATGGCATTGTTATCTATTGTTAAGTTCGACCGCTAAATGGGCAGTGCTTAACGAAACGCATAACAACTAAATATTTTGTTAATAGCAACTTTACCACCTAAACAAAAAGGCTCAAATTTGAACGCCAAGTCGCCAACGCATTTCAGATTCCATTCCATTCTATTTTTGAAATTGCAAGCGGCAGCCATTTTGTCTGTCAGTTACAGGATGATTGCTTGTGGTCGGAGCCGAGCGAAGCGGAGCAGAGACCCCCTAGTATTAACAAAAATACGATATGAAATAAGAATAAAAATTTAGTTAATTAGGCGTGATAAAAAAAAACCAAACCCGTAAGAAAATCATTAATCATCGCCGGTGAAAGTGTTAATCTACCGGAATTTATCACATTCAAATAATGTTGTGGTAATTATTAATAATTACCTCATTTATCACTCTCACCTCACGGATCTGATTTTTTTCAGGTCCGTGTCTCACCGTAACTGTTATTGTTATTGTATTGTATTGTTATTTGCGGATATACTAACCTATGGGGCTGTTCATTTATTAGGTACGTAAGACGATTTGGGGAGGGAGGGGGTCCGAACAAGTTTTATTCTTACATGGGGTTGGGAGGGGGTCTAGATTGTGCCCACGTAAGATCACAAAAGTAAGCAAAAGATCTATTTTTTATTCTGAATCACATTTTGAGTAAAACATGTGCTACCTTAGCGATTCTTCGAGACGAGTGGGTCTGCGGATGAATCTGGATAAGACTAAGGTCATGTCCAACTGTCACGTCATCCAAGGGCCACTAACCGCCGACAATATCAGCAACGGAGTTGTTCAAAAATATGTTTATCTGGGTCAAGTCATACAGCTGGATAAAAACAACTTCGACGCCGAGGCTGACAGAATAATATCCTTGGGTTGGGCAGCATTCGGAAAGTTGCGTCACATATTTACGTCGTCAATACCGCAGTGCTTAAAGGCTAAGATGTACAACCACTGCGTCCTTCCTGTGATGACGTATGGCGCTGAGACGTGGTCTCTTACAAAGGGCCTGATCCACCGATTTAAGGTCGCTCAGCGAGCTATGGAGCGGGATATGCTTGGGGTATCTCTGATAGATAGAATCCGAAACGAGGAGATCCGCCGGAGATCGAAAGTGAGCGACATAGCCTGCAGAATCAGTAAGTTGAAGTGGCAGTGGAAGGCCATATTTGTCGCCAACATGATGGCCATTGGGGCCGAAAGGCTCTAGAATGGAGACCACGTACAGCAAAGCGTAGTGTAGGCCGACCTCGTGCCCGCTGGACCGACGACCTGAAGGACGTTGCGGGGGGCGGCTGGATGAGGAGGACGGAGGACCGACATGTGTGGCGAAATTTGTGAAAGGCCTATGTCCAGCAGTGGACGAACACGGGCTGAAGGATGGATGGATGTGTTACCGATTCATAATAAATAGTTACTGTGTTGTAACATAAACCAACGCCTTTTTATATTTTTGCTACTTCTTCTTTGCAATTTTGGTAGGTATAGATACTTAACTTACGCAAGGTTGAAAAGGGGTAGGGGATTCATCCAACCAAGTCTCGTTTTTACTTAAGCCTCCTACATAAGAAGGAGGGGGGGGGTGAGAATGTGGTTACAATTGTCGCACGTTATACGAGTAAATGAACAACCCTTAAGCTGTGTTAAAGTGCACTTAAATCAAATCCAAAAATCGAGTCGGACATTTATGGAATTCTTGGATGTACAGTGGAGCCCACATCAGGCTATACACATTGAGTATAAGCTGACCTCTCATTGTACGGGAAGCCTATACAATGAGAGGTTAGCTTAAACTGAAAGCGTTTAGCTTGATGTGGGCTCCACTGTACAATGTACATGCATATAGAGGTTTTTCTCTAAATTCCAGACCCAATCTAGTACAGCACACTGCTGATGTATAAAGGAAAAACTATGAGGTGGTGTGGTGACTTACTTTTTATTAGCCATTGCAGCAGCCATTTTCTTTCAGCAAAGTTCTACGAACACCTGAAAACAGGACAGTAAACGGAATCATAAAGAAATACTTGTGAGGTACTTTACAGCAGTATCCCCATATAAAAAATCTTGAAAAAGTTGTATATTTATACCGATATTTCTATATAGACAAGTTCCATATTTAGCACAGACATTCAATATATTAGTCAGATTGTATACTCTTCAGTAAAACATGAAATTATAAAAAAAATCGGTCTAGTACAGTGGAGCCCACATCAAGCTAAACACTTTCAGTATAAGCTGACCTCTCATTGCATAGGCTTCCCGTAAAATGAGAGGTCAGCTTATACTCAATGTGTTTAGCTTGATGCGGGCTCCACTGTACGAGTTGGACTCGCGTTTGAGGGTTCCGTAGCATTCAAATAAGTTAATAGACTTAAATGATAGTTTTCTCTTTAATTTCGTAATAAATATCATATGTATAATGCCCGGTCAATTTGATTATTTGAATAATTATTATCAAATTGCACTCTCATATTGGGCATTTTTCATAATGACCGGGCATTATGTATAATGCCCAATTTATCACTTGGTTCATAACATATACTACTGCCGTGAATGTCAAAAAAAAAAACGTTTAGCTGGCAGAGAGCACTTACTCTAACAAAAATTTGCACTTTGAAGCTTAATATTTCGCAAACAGATCCCTGAATCGAAAAATGATTTTCACACACCCGCAATTTTCTGAACGATCTATCTAACGACACCCCACACAATGGAAAAGACGAGAAAAAATTACATCTGCACTTGTAGTGAAGCACCCTGAAAAAAAAATTTACTACTTTGTCGGCATTATTATCTTATGTGTATACTGTAGGTATAATTATGTCCTATTACAGCTTTCTAGGGTTCCGTGTCCGTCTGTCCGCGGCTTAGCGCAGAGACTATTAGTACTAGAAAGCTGTAATTTGGCATGGATATAAATATTAATCACGCCGACAAAATGGTAAAATAAAATCATTACAAAAAAAGTTTTATTTTAATTGTACCTGTCATACAAGTAAACTGGGGATGATTTTTTTTTCTCGTCTATCCCATAGTGTGGATAGGCCGTTCAAAAACATTGTGGGTGTGTGAAAACCATTTTTCGATTTAGGGATCCGTTGATGAAACATTAAGCTTTAAAGTGAAAATTTTAGTTTAAGAGTGTGGCGTCCCCCCCCCCCCTGCCGGCTAAACGGTTTATAGAAATTCATAGAAGTAGTATATATAATGAAATTAAAAGGAAAACTATTACAGTTAAGTAGGCTTTACAGGTTTTCAAGTACAGGTCGCGCCAAACTATTGGTCCCCATATAATGTATGGGACCAGAAGTTTGGCGCGGTCTGTATTAGTAGACCAACTTATATGTACCGGGCAACTACGGAACCCTACATAGCGTGTGGCCCGACACGCACTTGGCCGGTTTATTAGTACTCGAGTCTCTGAGCTAAACCGGGGACAGACAGACGGACGGACATATCGAAACTATAACGGTTCCTTGTAGACTACGGAACCCTAAAAATCAGGGTTACGTACGCAGGGGTTGCCGAATGTTCAGTCAGGCGCTATCTAAAATAAAATTTTGAAAAAATATTCAGCGTATAATTTTATTATACATACAGGCACGTGTCTTTTAGGGTTTCGTAGTCAACAAGAAACCATTACAGTTTCGCCACGTCCGTCCGTCCGGCTGTTTGTCCATGGCTTAGCACTAGAAAAGTGTGATTTGGCATGGACGTACATATAGGTATAATCCCGCGGACAAATTGGCAAAATAAGCAAGGGAAAAAAAGCGAGTGTATCTACAGTGTCTCTACAGTGACAGTGGGGATAATTTTAGGAGGTATCAAGTTGAAATTAACACCATTATACTCAAGTCTGCAGTCCCTTGAAGCTGTGAAAATATCAAACTTCTAAAGATAGGTACGGCCGTTTATGCCGCAAAAGACGTACATTTCGACACACTCAAGAATCAAAATTCATAGGGTATTTCCCGTTGACCTAGAACTATGAGATTTGGCAAATAATACCGTCTTATACTACAAGTATAAAATCTGAAAACTATACATTTGTAATTAAATCGTAAAAAATATAGTCTTTAAGAGTCAACATGACGCAAGAAAAAAAAGTTTCATGTTTTTCGATTGTAATTTCCTGAAGCAATAAGGGCCATCCTTTGAAAAAAATATATGACGCTGAGTGATCTTTTGGGAAGTGCAGTTACCTAATTATAATTAAATTATACAAATATTCAACGCAGAAAAAAATATCTAAGAACCTCAGTGTGGAATGTCCTCGGAGAAAGGCATAGAACTAATAATATTTGCGAAAGTTGGTATTCGCAGTTGAATAAGTCTATAAATAAGAATTACGTGACTATAAATAAACAGTAAACAAGAAGACATGGAAATTAATGTAGAGAAAACAGCAAGAAAAAAAGAACAATTTGAGAAAGACAACTTTGTACTAACGTCGCAATTAAAACTTATAAACAATGAAATTACGCTAGGTCATTTCATGGAAATGCTGCGTTAAATTAAACACAATAAAACATAACTATATAAAATAAAATATTTTTGAAATACTTTTTAGATTTTTATATTATTTATTAGATAGGTATCTATAACAAGCACAACACTAATGATGTGATACAAAAGGTGTTGTAAATCCAGCGGTGTGACGACGAGGAAAAAAATTACTCGACGTCACACTGGTGTGACAAAATGGTGCGACGACGAGTCGGGCATGAATATTTCATGTTTAAAAAAAATTCATTCCTCCTGTATTATTAAACAGATTCGCTTGGTTTTTACATAGTAAAATAGGTATTATTGATACCTATTGCAGTTCTTACGGCAAACATAGATAAAGAAATCTAAATCATATGTTTTTTTCACCAACGCGAGGCATTTCTGTCGTCGTAACTGCCAGGACGAAGGGCGTGCGATTGTAGACTAAAATACAACGTATTATATGTTGTTTTCGCCTGATGTAAAATAATGTGTTTAATCTTGTCTATGCCATATCCTTAACGGAGCCCTCAGCAGGCGAGTCCGACTCGCAGTTGTCCGGTTTTTTTTCTAATATGTTAAATTGTTACAAATGTTGTGTTTTATTATTATACAATACAATTTGGTTTTACTTCTTTATCTATGTTATGAGCTGGTATATCTCCTCCAAGATTGGCGTATACCCCACAGTGGACGCAAGTATGCTCAGAGGAAGACTTTGACTAAGCTTTATAATGGTCATGTAAGTAACATTCGGTCATGTACGTAACGTGTGTTATGATGTCATGAACGTTATGGTACAACTTTACTCAAGTCAAGTACCTATTATGTAGATTTGACATTTTTGTCTCTATAAAAAGCCACAAGAAGAATGGCAGATTTTTATTAGTCAATTTAATTTTAAAGTGTTTTCTCGATAAAAACGATGTTATAAAATACCTATTACATGTGATTCATATTTTTTATAATTTTGGATGTTTTCCCACAAGTGGCGACCGTGACACATATAATAAGGAAGATAAAAGGTAAACTATCAGAGCTAAGTAGGTTTTACAAATTATAGGTAGGTAGCGAGTAATAGTTGACCAAATGTGGGGCCGTTTTTTAGACGCTATTAGGGAAGGGATGTACAATATTTACCGTTGATTTAAGGGGTGGGGGAGGTTGGGGGAGAGGGGGGGAGGCGCTAGCCCCTATCCCCCTTAGTCTGGTGTCACGAAATTCCATAATTCTTGCAAAAATTTTATATCAATTTTGAGGTTATGTTCAAGGACTTGGTCAAATTTCGTCCGTAATTTAGGTTTTCATTCAACGAGTTGGACTTCTGGCACTCGCCGGCCGCTCTGCCGCGGCAGGCTTCGCTCGGCTCGTGCATGGGAAAACATTTTACCGTTAGGGCTTCGCGTACGGTTTGATCATAACCTCACCTTTTTATTACACGAACGTCCGTTTCATGTCAGTGGACACTGTCAACATATTTTGTTAACGATTCTATACGTAAACTAGTACAGAGCAAGCTTTCACACTCCGTTAAAAGGAACGTATCACCGCCACAAATTTCGTGTATAGCCTTCACAAACAAAGATCTATATGCTAAAAAAATGTGGACCTTTAAATCGACGGTAAATATTGTACAACTGAGCCCTAACGGCTCTATATTTTTCGAAGTAAATTTCAAATAAGTATTGAAATTTCGCATATTTTTACAGGAACCTCTGAAGAGATTTTACACGTACGTTAACGTAGGTACCATTTATTTTATAGATTTTTTTATCATTATAAGCCCTTAATTAATAGGTACCTATTTATTATGGCCCTACTTTTCAAAATAGCTACCTATTTTGTAAGAGCTTATTCTGTTCATAGGTACCACGTTCATACATTTCTTATGAAGTTTCATCTGTGTAAAATCGCGTGTTTTGTGTTATTATTATTATGTATATCAAAAATTGCACTTGGTTTTGTGAATCTTTTCATCTTGCTATGTATAAAAAAGAAGAAGTATTGTTGAAAATTAAAGCCGGAAAACTAATTGTTCTAAACGTAGAGCTCCACCAAAAGTAATAATAACACCATACCAACGATTTAAAATACATAAAAACGTCGTATAAATTAAGGTCAATTTTTTTCAAAAATTAGTCTGTCATAGTCATAGGCAAATATTACTCGAGTGATAGAGAAAATCTGAGCTCAGATTCGGATTCACCGCACAAATTACCACAAGAATATTTAAAAATATTTCATACAACAACAAAAGAATGTTTGTTTTTGTTGTGTGCACTGACCTCTGTATTATAGTGGCTGTGTGATGAATTTGATGATTAGCTAGTAGTTATAGATTACTGAGCACCGAGTTTTAGCATTATCACTGGTGGGGTAGCAGTACTGATAAATAACAATACACGCATAATACTTGATATCTAATACAAGGTTATAATCACATAAATACACCTATGTACTCGAAAAATATACCTACTTACCTGCACCAAAAGAATGCACTGGTTTGAAGAAAACAAATCAACTTTGTAGGTAGGTACACTACGTACGCTTTACGCTTGTGATGACAATATAAAATATTTAATACGGTGGGTGGATAACGCTTGAATAAAATAGTTGACACGTTGCTTCAACAGAGTGGTTTTTTCTTGGAAATTAATGTTGTCTCGTTATTACTGTCCATGCAGCACAATCAAAGCAAATGCAGCGCATATGAGTGACGGACGAACGATGATGACGAACTACGAACGAACGAACGAAAACGAACGAAGTGATGATTATTTTAATTGTCCTTGGTTGTGTGACGTATTTGTACAATAAATAAATATATTAATGTTGAGTGTAAGCTGGAAGGGATTTCCGGGCCAGAGACATCTCTTAGTGTTGCCAGTTAATTAAAATCGTTATTTTATTTTGTATAGATTAACTCGTTCTTTGTCTATGGGTTAACCTTTTTCTGAGGATTAACTGGTACAGTATAAGTCAACGCAGGTAAAAAGAGCTCTGGGCCGCATTCATAAATTAGGGGTCTCGACTCGGGTTCTATTGCCATCTCTGTCGCACGCTTTGAAAATTCTTCACGCTATCCTGCTGTCAGTGTCGGAACCTGACGAAAGTGTTAATTTATGAACGGCTATCTGGGGCGTCCGTGGAAGGGATATGTTTGCGCATGGGGGTATAGTCAACACCGTCTATATATCAATGAAATGAGTATCAGACAGGCCTTACAACTGAAATGCCTTTTAATGATGATGTCATCACTAGTGGTAAATGCGATTTTACTATAGGGTTTTTAAGAACAAATTTTTCATTGATATTTTATTTAAAAGTACCGTATTTATTCAAAGGAATGAAAAAACGTTTACTTTTGAATTGTTTTCGTATTTACATGTGTTATTTTTATAGTTTTAACTTTTTTTGTTTTAATTATTAATAATATTTTTAAAATGATGTGCTTAAAATGCTTTCTATTTTTCATCCGGTCTGAATTCAAAATAGCCGTCGTCGTTCATTATTTGGTGTACAAACTGTCCCGTGGTGGGACAGTTAAGTTTGAATATTTTTTTGTAAAAAATTCCTTTTCATAGAAAATGTTGCTTGCCAAATTGCACAAAACCAAATGGTCGAAGTCTAATACCACTATCTGCATTTCCAAATGTTGCAAACATTAAAGAGAGAGATGGATTCGTGCAATTCCGCGAAAATGTATCAATCCTTTGCTATATTCAAAACATTGACAAATGATTCAAAAGTAAGTTGATAAGTTATTATATTTTTATGTTTTTAACAGTAATTATTTTATGTGTCTAAACATAGTCTTTTTTCTTGAGGTCTGAATGATATTCTCCAACCTATTTACTCGTATGTAATTTTAATTCATTTATAGCAAACAAATTCAGAGAAGCTACTAAACAAGAGTAATATAACAAACTTGAAACTCTGTTTTTCTTGTGCCTTTTTAACTTTTTGTCCCTACAAGAAAAGTAAAAATATTAATGAATAATGCAAAAAAAAAGTATTACAACATCGTTATTTTTTCATTTTAAGGTTTGTGAACAGCATTTTTTTGCAAAAAGACGTAGGTACTAAGAAAAATAAACCGTCTCAAAAGGAACCCGTCTTGTTATCATCCAAAGATATTATCGACGAGCAAGATTTATTTATAAGCCATTTCTGCATTCAACATAGCAAGATTTTGCTTACGAACCATTTAGTTAATGTACACAAATATGTCTTTAAATAACGATGCAAAAAGAGAAACAATGAAAGTCATCTACATCTACATCTATCTACATCTTCTACACTATTATATATAGGCACAGGATTAGCCTTATCTGGGTCACTCATTGTGGGGCGTTAGCATTTAAGGGCAGTGAGCTAAAATAAAACTCTTCATATGAACCTCTGCATATAATTTTCACAATTGCACAAAATCGAATAACAATTCTCACAAATATTAGCACTAATCGACTAATCAGAAAGCTCTTATTAATTTCTGATATTAATTTGAGCACTTTGTCGTAAGATTTAGCCGAAACTTAGCGATTCGTCGCGGACTTGGTGCGTGCACCGCCGTTGTTTTTGACAATCTGTCAAAACCGTAATGGCCGCCCCGCTACCATAGATACGACGCTCCGCTAGAACGAACTCACTACCGACGTAATGATTCACCGGAGCGAGTTCATTCATGTTCGGATGGATGGCGCTAATACCGCGCGCCGTCACGGCCGGACTGACTATCGACCGTCCTCGGGCGTCTCTCTGCGAGTGGTCCTGAAATAAACCAAATACCATGACCAAGTTAACCGCTCGTCCAGCCTGATGAGCCTAAGAAGTCAGCATTTAACCAAAATGTTTAAAATTTACAGGTTTCTACAGCTAGTGTCTAATTGATATGGACCGGACGAGTGTGTCCCTTCGACCAGCGATAACTTAATGAAAAGCAGGGCATGGACCGGACGACACTGTCCCTTCGACCAATCAACGAACACACAACACAACGCGGTCAGAGTGGACAAGTGCATCCCTTCAACCAAATACTCTTTGGCTCGAATGACACTTTCCAACGACCTGCACATTCAACCAGTGGACCGGCACGAGTGCTTCCCTTCTGCCAGACTCTGGCATAGTCAGCACTGTCCTTTCGACCACTTATCAAACACAAGTGTAAGAAACACAAAAGAATAATACCATACCTATGGTTCGGGACCATCTTGTTCTGCATGAACTTCAACTTCGCATTGCACTTCTATGGTTTCGGGATCAGAGCAGACACTATCAGTATCTGAACCCGCGGTAAGTGTATCAGAGCGGCCAACAGAGATGGTGTCAGAACAGGCGGTCAAAGTGTCACTACTATTGTCTACTTGCAAGCCATTATCGACATCTATCGGCGCCGTCACGGTCTCCTCTTCATTGAGTAAGCTAGTTGAAATTTCAAGCAAACCCTCATGCCCCGTAGGTACTGCGCGCAAGTTCTCATGGGCGAATTTGAAGGTGCGGCGGGAGTTACTTAAGCTTTTAAGTTCGTATCGGTCGTTATCCAGTACAGCGGTTATAACATAGGGGCCTTTAAATTTTCGATCCAATTTTGTTTGGCTACGCTCACTACTTTTTATAAACACAAAGTCACCTTTAGTAAATGGTTTTACCGTTGCGCGACCGCGATTAAAGCGTTCAATTTCAGATGTGGCGGCTTTATTAATATTAGTCGAAGCCTCCTGTCTAATAACGTCAAGGTTTAACCTATTTTGAGGTTGATTTGATTCTGGATTTAATCTAGCTATTCCTAACGATAGGGCCTGAATTCCAAACATTAGTTCCGTTGGAGAATATTTAGTCACGGCTGATTTTGTGCTGTTAAGTGCGAGTTGAATGTTTCCTAATTCTTCACGCCACGTCTTATTAACATCATTTTCAACTATAGTGAGCAGGCTCTTTAATGTACGCATCACTCGCTCGACCTGGCCATTAGCCCTACTGGAGCCCGTAGCGATAAAATGAAGGTCAATTTTATGCTGAGCACAAAAGTTTTTAAATTCAGTGCTAGCGTAACATCTCCCTTGGTCCGCAATAATTCGTTTGGGGGCTCCAAAAAGGCAAATTGCCCTTTTCACTGCTTTTACGGGCCTTTCGATGACTTACAAACAATACAGGAGTCGATAAATTTACGAACACACTTTGACATTTGGGGAAACCAATATTGTTCATACAATTTGTCTAGAGTCTTGTCTTTACCCAAATGTTGTATCTCGTTATGGATGTGATTGATCAGTGTCCAGATTAGGGAACGCGGAACTACAGGCAACCATGAAACTATTTTGTTTCTCACTACTTTTCTGTACAGTATACCATCCCGAACGTCATAAGTGTGAGCGACGGTTTCAGGTAGTTGGTCACTATTATGTTTTGTTATCAAATCTTGTACTTCGCTGTCGCGTTTCTGCTCGACTGATAACCATCCCTGATGTAGTTTGACAAACTGAACAGTTTTTGTCTTTACAGAGGTCGTTTTACAAGTGGTACCTTCATATGATTGCAAGTTTCGCGAAAAATAGTCAGCGTGTTCCATACTTCGTCCTTCGCGATAGTTAATGTCGAAGTCGTACGCTTGGAGGTAGACCCACCACCGGTGAACTCGAGGAGTAAGGTCTACCTTTGACTTCGATGCTTTCAGCGAATTGCAATCGGTGTATACCTGAAACCGGCGTCCGTACAAGTAATGCCGAAAGTGTTCAACCGCACGCACGACAGCAAGCGTTTCTAACTCGTATGAGTGATAGCGTGATTCAGCTTCTGAAGTGCGGCGGCTGAAATACTCAATGACGTGAGGCAGGTTATCCTTCTTCTGGATGAGTATTGCACCATAGCCCTCTGAACTCGCGTCGGTATATAATTCCACGGGTAACTCTGGATTGAAAATTGTCAATACCGGCTCTGACGTTAAAATACTCACAATGGTATTGCGAATCTCCTCGTGCTGGGCAGTCCATTTAATGGCTCCTTTTAGTTTTGTTAACGGATACAATGGACCAGCCAGATGCGAGAAGTTGGGAATAAATTTCTGAAAGTAAGAGGCGAGTCCCAGAAACTGCCTGACTTGTGTAGCTGTTTTGGGTTGTGGAGAGTCCACCAAGGCCTGGATTTTTCAAGCATTTGGCCTCACTTCGTCAGATTTAATGGAATATCCTAAATAGTCAACGCCCTGTTTCATAAACTGACATTTTCGCAGGTTAAATGAGAATCCCGCTTGCGATAGTGCGCCCAGTACTTCGTCAAGACGCTGTAAACCCTCAGACACATCACTGGAATAGCACAAAACGTCATCCATGTATATCAAAGGTCTATCTTTAAGGTGTTGTAATGCCTTAGTTATACACCTCTGGTATACGGATGGGGCATTTTTCAAGCCAAATGGGACCGTCAAGTATTCATATTGCCCTTCGGGCGTTACAAATGCCGTCTTCTCCACAGATTCAGGATGAATAGAAATCTGGTGGAACCCTGAAGCCATATCCAGAGATGAGAAATATTTAGCTCCTGAAAGTTGGTCAATCTGCTCTTCGATACGAGGCAACGGGTAATGTTCAGGGCGTGTATTGGAATTGAGCTCGCGGTAATCTACACATAATCTGTCAGAATTGTCCTTTTTCTTCACCAGAAGTATGGGACTGGCAAAAGGCGAGGAGCTTTCCCTAATCACCCCAGCTTCTAGAAGCTGCTCTATTTTCTCCCTTACTATCTGCTTCTCAACTGGTGCTAGTCTGTAGGGACAGCGTTGAACAATTTTATGTGGGTCTACTAGTTCGATCTTAAGCTCGCCAGTTGTAACCCGGTTTGTAGGTATACCGTCAATAAAATGATTGGAGTACTTATTTAGGACTTTGAGAAGTGCTTCCTTGTCTTTGCCTTGCAAATCTGTGTCTACATCGGTAAAAGATTTTTCTATTGAGAAATTACATAAATGTGTCTTTTCCTTGTAACAAAATGAGAGCCTATCGTTATCTATGTTAACAGATACGCCTTTCTCCAAAAGATCTCTACCAACTATAGCCGGAACCGTTATACTACTGTCAGGCACAATGTGAAAAAGCAAAGCTACCGTGATTTTATCTATGGAAACCTTGTTGAGAATTTGAGATGTACATTTTATATTGTCTCCCCCGATACCGCTAAGATACACCACATCATTGCACACAGTACCCGGAAAAAGGTGACAGACACTTTCCTTTAATAGAGAACAAGATGGTCCACTGTCAAATAAAAAGGAGACTCGCTCACCGGAAGATGTGTCCAAAGCTCCACTCGAAGGCTGATGTTCACAGAGGCTGACTGCTTTGACCGCTGTACCGTTACCGTTTCTCTTGTCCGGACACGCAGGTGCAAGATGCCCGGGTTTGCCGCATGAGTAGCAGGATACAGTTTGCGTCCTTTCCGGTGGAGGACGCTTCGAGCCCGATGATTCTTGCAAATTGGAAGATGATGATGTAGGTCCAGTCTCGTCCTGTCGTCGCTTCCTGCAATCTGCTTGACGATGTACTGCCACTCCACAGTAGTGGCATTTACCAATAAATTTATCATTCATAATACGAGCTCGTTTTATTTCGGATTCTTGTTTGTCGTTTCCTTCAAACCGTCTCTTCAAGGATACCCCAACAAGTATTCTAAAAAGCTGAGCTCTGGTGGTGATAGTATGAGCATTCAGCTCCCGGCGAATTATGTTATCCTTTTGGCATAGCACTGATATTACAAATCTGGTTGTAATCTCCTCAACCATTTCTAATTTTGGTATACGCTCGATCAAATTCCATAAGCGCAAGGCTGATTCAGATGCGGTTTCTTTGGCACCTATTTCGAAGCGCAAGACTTCATCAAAGTTATCTTGATACAATTTTGGTTTAGCAAATCTAGCGATTAAAGTTTGCTTCACAATATCCCAGGTAAGTTCATTCAAGTTCAATTTAGTGAGGCATGCTGCTGCACGGCCTTTTAAGGCATTAGTAAGCGCGACCAGTAGGTCAACACCTTCGAGGCGCTTGGCTTTTATAATTACTTCCGACACATTGCACCACCCGTCTATATCGGCATCCAATTCATCAGGATTAAACTCCAAAAGTTTAGGCGATGTATTACTCACGGTTAAATTTTGCGGCGTCGCGAGTATACGTGTTAGTAACGCCTCCATGTTACTCAGCAAGTTTGAAGCAGGGTTTGTATCTGCACGTGGTTGGCTATGCCCATTTTGCTGCCCACAGAATCCCACTTCTGATATAGGCACAGGATTAGCCTTATCTGGGTCACTCATTGTGGGGCGTTAGCATTTAAGGGCAGTGAGCTAAAATAAAACTCTTCATATGAACCTCTGCATATAATTTTCACAATTGCACAAAATCGAATAACAATTCTCACAAATATTAGCACTAATCGACTAATCAGAAAGCTCTTATTAATTTCTGATATTAATTTGAGCACTTTGTCGTAAGATTTAGCCGAAACTTAGCGATTCGTCGCGGACTTGGTGCGTGCACCGCCGTTGTTTTTGACAATCTGTCAAAACCGTAATGGCCGCCCCACTACCATAGATACGACGCTCCGCTAGAACGAACTCACTACCGACGTAATGATTCACCGGAGCGAGTTCATTCATGTTCGGATGGATGGCGCTAATACCGCGCGCCGTCATATATAAAGAGGAAAGATTTGTTTGTTTGTATGTTTGAGGTAAACTGTGGAACTACTGAACCGATTCTACAAATTCTTTCTTTTGTAAAAAGCTACACAATTGCTGAGTAGCATAGGCTATATTTTATTTAAATGAAAGAACGTTTTCAGTTTGAAAATTCAGTATTTATGAACCATGTCGGGAGAAAAAACGCTGCTTAGCTGCTTTATCGGCGTGCCCTGACCAAATGGTTAGTTATACGTGATAAAACCGGTTGTTTTTCCATACGAAGAAACTGTATCAGTTTAATCTGACTAATTCTTATTCACTCTTTTTTCTTGAAAACTGCAATGATAAGAATACTAAGGCATGAAATTAAAACGGTAAAATTGTATGTATATATTAAATAAGTTATAAAATGCTTTGTAACAATTAAAACTTCATATGAATATCCCCAATATCAGTACTAAGAAATGTATTCCTTGTACTAATAGTGATGACGTCACATTTGAGTTGTCAGGCCTGTACGGAATGTACACTGATAGTAGGTGATGGTATAGTCGCGCACAAAAAGGCTTGAGTATAATATTGTTTGATTATGTAAGTAAAATGTTTGTTGTAGAATAACAGGTATAACACAAAATATACTGCGGGTGTTGATTTGGTCCACAATTTGCGTCACATTAATGTTAATCTACCTACGTGATGCATATTCCAAAAAAAATGTCATGTCTTTATTAGCACTTTGGTAAAACATGGTGACCAGGGTCTGATGATGGGACTGGAAGATGGGTACGGGATCTCCTCAACGGACAACAGCAGACCCTTCGAGTTTAGGCTTATTTGATTGGTCTTTATTAGCACTTTGGTATAACATGGTGACCAGGGTCTGATGATGGAACTGAAAGATGGGTACAGAATCTCCTCAGTGGACAACGGCAGACCCTTCGAGTTTGGGATCATTTGATTGGTATTTATTACCACTTTGGTAAAACATGGAGACCAGGGTCTGATGATGGGACTGCATGGACGATGGGTACAGGATCTCCTCAACGGACACCAGCAGACCCTTCGAGTGTGGGCTTATTTGATTGGTCATTATTAGCACTTTGGTAAAACATAGTGACCAGGGTCTGATGATGGGTCTGGAAGATGGGTACAGGATCTCCTCAACGGACAACAGCAGACCCTTCGAGTTTGGGCTTATTTGATTGGTCTTTATTAGCACTTTGGTAAAACATGGTGACCAGGGTCTGATGATGGGACTTGAAGATGGGTACGGGAACTCTTCAACGGACAATAGCAGACCCTTCGAGTTTGGGTTTAGTTAATTGGTCTTTATTAGCACTTTGGTAAAACATGGAGACCGGGGTCTGATGATGGGACTGGAAGATGGGTACAGGATCTCCTCAACGGACAACAGCAGACTCTTCGAGTTCGGGCTTATTTGATTGGTCATTATTAGCACTTTAGTAAAACATGGTGACCAGGGTCTGATGATGGGTCTGGAAGATGGGTACAGGATCTCCTCAACGGACAACAGCAGACCCTTTGAGTTTGGGCTTATTTGATTGGTCTGTATTAGCACTTTGGTAGAACATGGAGACCAGGGTCTGATGATGGGTCTGGAAGATGGGTACGGGATCTCCTCAACGGACAACAGCAGACCCTTTGAGTTTGGGCTTATTTGATTGGTCTTTATTAGCACTTTGGTAAAATATGGAGACCAGGGTCTGATGATGGGACTGGAAGATGGGTATGGGATCTCCTCAACGGACAACAGCAGACACTTCGAGTTTGGGCTTATTTGATTGGTTTTTATTAGCACTTTGTTATAACATCGTGACCAGGGTCTGATGATGAGACTGAAAGATGGGTACGGGATCTCCTCAACGGAAAACAGCAGACCTTTCAAGTTTGGGCTCATTTGATTGGTCTTTTTTAGCACTTTGGTAAAACATGGAGACCAGGGTCTGATGATGGGACTGGAAGATGGGTATAGGATCTCCTCAACGGACAACAGCAGACCCTTCAAGTTTAGGCTTATATGATTAGTCTTTATTAGCACTTTGGTATAACATGGTGACCAGGGTCTGATGATGGGAGTGGAAGATAGATACAGGATTTCCTCAACGGACCATAGCAGACCCTCAGAGTTTAGCTTATTTGATTGGTCTTTATTAGCGCCTTGCTTAAACATGGTGTCCGTTGCATATAGTCTTTCAAAAAACCATATTATTTTGTCTTCCTTATTTCCACGAAAATCTCTTTGACGCGGGCGGAGCCGCGGGCAAAAGCTAGTGAATGTATAAATTTGAATTTGGAATTCTTAACCAAAGAGGAGATATTTCAGATCAAAGTCAGTACGACAAAACGCTAATTTCATATGTAAGAACCTTATACATTTTTGCGCGTGATTGTATTTTGAGATCGACCGAACGTGGACACTGCGCCGTGATGCGAAAGTCACCAATCACGAGACTGCAAATCCACGCGCCAGGTATTTTCCCCGTCACGTCACAGTCGCCCACGCCGCACCTTACCTATATACCACCAATTTGGTCAGTAATTAGCTCACTGCGCAGAAGTGCGTTCATTAAAGAACCTGTAGGTAGGAACACCGGGGTTGCAACACTGAGTTTTTTAATGAGTTTGGCCGATTTGCTACACTCCAAACGTCATTTCACATATCTCCAATAGATTTCGTATTGATCTATAACTGTCATTTTGACGTCTTTATACGAACCTTGCGAACCCTGCTCAGAGTTGGTGTTAAAAAATTCGACACCGTTGTAGCCACACCGCTATTTTTGAACGGTCGAGGTTTCGACCCGTGTCAATTTTTGTACGGATTAGTGTTGGAACCCAGGGTACGAACCCAAGCCGGTGTGATTTTTTGAACGACTATCAGGTACGTCGCTCGGAGTCAGTGTTGCCAGTACCTTGTCCACAAAAATAACCCAGGACCGTTTGAAAAGTAACACTTTCACAAGAAAAGTAACCCTTTTTATTATTTTCGTATTTTAATACAATATGCACAATTTAAATTTTATTTAGTACTTTCACATTTACATATACCTCTAACTATCTCAGCATTTTCTTAGTGGTTAAATTTATTCGTCGGTTGTAATCCTGCAAAAAAATGGTGCAATAAAAACAATAAAGTATGTTTACTTACGTGATCATTGAAGAAGAAATTAATGAGGCTTCAAATAAACTGAATAAAAATTTAATAACAACTGGCCACTGCTTAGATATTATTAGTCCTTACCATTGACGAATAGGTATTATATTCGTCCATGTCCTTACCCAATTATTTAATATTTATACCTACAGCAAAAATTATTTATAAGATAATATAGGTAGAGAAGAGAATAGAGTATATCGGGTGTAAATAAAGGGCGACCTTTAAATGAAACCACATACTCTAGTGGTCATACTAAACAACTTTCTGAAGAAAGGTACCCGCGCAAATCTTCAGAGAATAAGATATTCAACTGTAACTTAAAGACATTATTTCGTAGTTGTTGTACGCTGTTTCAAAAAACACCCTTATGTGTCGGTGCGTTAGTAAGAGTTCACGGTTTTATGTTTGAAACTCAAATATTTCCTGTTTCTTGGGAAAGTGGTTCAGTATAATCCGTAGAATGTGTAACTGTTATTTTTTCCCATTATTTTTCTCCCGTAAGTACTACCTACTTATGAGAAACGGAGGAAATCGAGTTTTATTACAAAATAAGAACAGAAGATCATTTTTGGTAACTGTACTATAAAATATGACAGAAATTCATTCATGGTAACAATTTAAAAATATTTATAAGTCCACTGAAATATTTACTACTTTGTAACTGGTTACGAGAAAAGAGAAAATTTTCTTCTTTTGTAACCGGTTCCAAATACAGTTATATAGGCGGCCGAAAGGAGAAAATTGATTCTGCCGCCACGCCGCGCCTCGCCGATCTGTCAGTGAGTCAGTCATTTCCATCATTCATTGTGGCAAAAATATGTACACGTTCATTTCGCTCTTTCTGTTTGCTCATTCTAGCCGTGCGATAGAGAAAGATATTAAATTCTAGTTTTGGTTTACTTGCAATGTTCAATTGCCAACGTTAAGAAATGCACGACACCATAGAGATATTGACTTATGTTATGACAGTTCCTCTGAGCACGACGCTTGCGTTCCGTTTCATCTTGATTTTTAATTCAACTTTTAAGAATTTATTAAAAATTTGAAAATTACTGCGTAAAGTAACGTAAAAGTAACGTTTTCAGCCATGTAACGTAAATGTAACGTATAGGGGTAAAAAATTAACGTAAAACGTTACAAAAGTAACGTTCTGGCAACACTGCTCGGAGTTCTTTTCACCTGCGTTGACTTATACTGTGTCGGTTTCAGTGCTGCCAGATCAGCGCGTTTCGCGCCGGATCTAGCGCTTTTTTGACCAGTCATCGCTCAAAATTCGTTTTTGACGCCCAGCGCATAATTTAGCGCTATTTCGGAATGAATTTCAGAGACGTTAATTGAACAGTGCGCACCATGTTGACAGATTTTCACGTTTAACGACCTTGCATCGCTGCAGCAAAGAACCATACAGCTGCTGCAAAAAGTTTTAAAGTTTTTTTGTTTTTTCACATGACTTTGATATGCATCGAGCAGCGCAAATAATTTCCGCAGCGTATAGGCTATCTGTCATTTTGACTTATGGCCGTTTAACACTAATCCATCGCTGCAACCGCTGCACAACTCATCGCTGCATACCCCCGTTTAATTGTCGTGTTTAACAGCCTTGCATCGCTGCAGCAATGAGTTGTGCAGTGAGTTGTTTTTTCCAAAATCTTACTAAATACTGGTAAAACTGAGTTGGAAGGGTCTTCAGTGTCGCCTGATTTAAAAAGAGGGATCAATTTACTCAACTTCATTAAATCATGAAAGACACCATCATCTACACATTTATTAAAGATTAAAGCTAAATATGGAGGTATTAAATCAATAATACAGCTTACAACTTTAGCAGATAGGCCCCATAAGTCCTCGTTTTTTTTATGTTAAGAGATGCTTTAATGACAGTTTGTAATACAGAATGGCACTGAGGCACGTGATCACTCAAAAGATCCTGTGCGAGTCTTGGACTTGAATTTAAGCCTTTAGTTGTCAAGGAAGGAATGTCAGTAAAGAATTGTTCAAAGGCCTTCGCAAATTCTTTATTTCCTGTAAAAACTTCATTGTTAATATTCCATTTTAGTTCATGATTCCGTTTGTTACTCTTCCCAGTTTCAGTATTTATGATATTCCATTCTGCTTTTACTTTGTTATCGGCCATTTTAAGTTTTTTATTCAGAAATATACCTTTTGCTTTTAAACACACTAATTTGAAAGTACGTTAGTATATTTTCAAATGTTCAATAAATTCAATATTATTATTGTAGGATTTTATGTCGTAGAATTCGTATAAATGATTTCGGCGTTTGTAAATACCTGGCATTGCCCAGTCACTAAAAGTGATTTTATTACTGTTAGAAACTTTCCGCAATGTAAACGTATTTTCAAATTCTTTGGAAACTATGTTAAACAGGTCTGCAAAGAGAGCATTTGGATCATCGTGGAGAAATTTGTTAATTTAAGTTCTAAGTTTGCTTGAAAACATTCTAGTCCGTGAGTTGTAATAGGCCTGTAAAATGATTTTTTGGGCGATTGTTTCACACTTTGTATGAAAGTTACAGTTTGGCCACTGTGATCAGACTGCAAGCGGTTAATAACTTTATTGTCTGAGTAGTCATAATCACAGAATATATTATCAAGACAAGTTGCTGTATTTTGGGTAATTCTAGTTGGTTCTAAGAACACATTAGACAAATATGATTTGAATAACTGAATTAATTTCGTGGTCATAACCGACTTTTCTAGTATATCTACGTTAAAATTTCCACTGGAGATAAATTTTTTTTTCGTATCTAATAATAACTTTAGCACTTCTTCCATTGTTTTTTCAAAAATATTGTAATCTTGTCCTGAGGGTCGGTAGACACAAAGAATTACATATTTACTCATTTCTATACAAGCCAATTCTACTTGGTGCTCAACAGAAAGTTTTACAATGTCTTTTCTTTCTTTTGACTTTATATTGACCGACTGAAAATAGCCATTGTAAAACCAGTTCACAAGAAAGGCGACCTACCCTCTACTCCCGAGCACTACCGACCAATAGCCATATTACCTTCATTTTCAAAGGTTTTTGAGAAAGCGATGTCAAACCAAATCTATAAATTCTTCGAAAAATATAAAGTTTTTGATGAAAGCCAAAACGGTTTTAGGAAAGCAAGATCCACTACAATAGCTGTCTATAAATATATCCAAGCTGCACTTAAGTATATAAATGATAAAAAATACGCTCTGGGAATACTTATTGATTTAACAAAAGCCTACGATAAAGTTTCATACAAAATATTATTGAGCAAATTATATGGCTCAGGCATTCGTGGACCAGCCTACTACTGGTTTAAGTCATATCTTGAAAAAAGAACGCAGTTAGTCCAAATTGAAAACTATAATGCAAAAACGCACGAATTAAAATCAATCAATTCTGAATTAAAACCACAAACCTGCTCGATACCACAGGGAAGCGTACTGGGTTGTGTCCTATTCTTAATTTATATAAACGACCTACCAAAAATTTTGAATACGGAAATTACAAGTGTACTTTTTGCTGATGATATCTCATTACTAATAAAATGTGAAAATAGTAAATCTGCTACCAACATTCTAAAAGACACTTTAACAACAGTAAAGACATGGCTAAATGAACATAATTTAAATATTAACTTGAAAAAAAACCAAAATGATGCATTTCAGGCCTTATCAAAAGCCCCCGCTACAACTTAATCTAGAATTTGATAACAATAAAATAGAGACTGTAAACACCTTCAACCTATTAGGAATAAATCTTGATACCCACTTAAACTTTAAGAGTCATATTGAGAAAATAAAATCAAAACTATCGAAGTTTACTTTTGCACTGAGTGAAATAGAACATAGTACAAACACGCAAACTGCACTATCAGCATACTATGCCTATGCCTATTCGTGGCTCCGTTATGGCATAATGCTGTGGGGTAATAGTGTAGATGCGAAAGAATTGTTTATAAAACAAAAACGTTGTGTGCGTATACTCGCTCACATAAAAGAAACCGAGAGCTGCAAAACATTTTTCAAAAAATTTCAATTATTAACATTACCTTGTATATATATTTTTGATATAAGTATATTTGTTTTTAAAAACAAGAACCTATTTCCACAAATTAAAGATACGCATTCAATTAATACCCGGCACAAAGATAAATTATATTTGCCCCCGTCGCGAATAAAAATGTTAAATTGTAGTCCCTATTATATGGCAGTTAAAATATTTAATAAATTACCAACTACTGTAAAGACCACACAAAATGAATCCGCGTTTATAAAAACATTGAAACAATATTTAGTAGAAGGGTGCTTCTACACAGTAGAAAGTTTTCTGTCTGATGAAAAATAATGTGATATGGCTTTCTGATCTCTTACCTTTTAAGTACTGTTTAAGTTAGTTAAGTTTACTGTTTATGCAAACATTTTGTAAAAGATTATTAGATATTAAGACACTGTGAAATATTATAGCAGTGAAAAAGAATTGTGTAATAATATATAGTATAAGTAGTGTTGCTGTACCTGATAAGGGTAGCTAAGTTATTAAGTTCTTATAAAATTGTAACATCTGTGTACACTTAGTTGCAATAAATATTTTGAGTTTGAGTTTTGAGTTTGAGTTTATTATTCTTGACTAGAATCATAGAACCACTTTTTTCTAGAGTTAATCTGTTATAGCAGCTAAGGACACTAAAATTATTAACATTAAATTGCATATTATGTTCCGTAAATGGTGCTCAGTTAAACACAAAATATCTGTTTTTGATTTCTCTAGGAACAACTCTATTGAAAGTATTTTGCCGAGGAAGCCTCCTTATATGTTTTGATGTACTAGTTTATATACAGAAGGCTTTCCCGTTGTCGTTAAATCTAAAAAGGATTTGGTACAATTTTGTTAGTACTTGTACTAACTTTGTCAATAGGGACAAAACTATGAAAAGAATTATTATTACAAATACCATCAATTATGACTGGTATTGAAAAAAATCCTGTTACACACATTGTAACAGATTCATTACGTGGTAAAATGCTAGCTTACTTAGTAGCCAATTGTTTTTTAAAAAAATTTGGAAGGTATAGAGTACCATTTGTCAAAACAAAATTCCGAATGTACGAATTCGTGTCAAAATATTCTATTTTGTCACTGTGACTAACTGAAAATTTGTGCATCCAAATATTTAAATTATACAAATTATTTTTTTGTGACCCCGTTAGTGATTCTGAGTAAGGGAATTCACAGAGTATGATTTTATGAACACTAAGTTTTAACATAAATTCAAAGTATTTTAATAGGTTACTTCGTATATCTCCTATTAATAGAATAATTGTAGTATATACATTGCGGTTGAATTTAATTTTCATCATATGTTCCAAAATTTGAATAAATGATGCACCTGGCATGCAAATATTAATGACATTTTGCATCATATTGTTTCCTAACAAAAGTCCTAAGTTTTTGCCAATTTTATCAGAAAAAACAACGGTGCGGTGTTTCTCGGACTCCGAGGACTCTTGCGCATGGACTGAAAGTTGCGTAGGGGGCCGAGGAGAAGAGTTCGGCATTTTTGGCGCGTCAGACGTAGATGAAGGTGCTGACAAGGGCTCTGCTGCAGGAGTGGATGAGGGTTCAGCTTCTTGTTTTGATTCTCGACGAAGGCGAGCAGAGCGGTGACGTTGAAAGTTGTTTTGAAATCCTCCGCAAAAAGTTAGCAGGATTAGACATTGACAAATTACCTGTGCTTAGTTTGGATAGTGGTCCTAAAAATATTTAAAGAACTCTACCATTCCTAAATAATGTCCGATTTTTCTTACTCCACTGGTAGCCCTCAAGTACATTTTAGGGGAGTTATATTTTTCCTTCGAGTTGTGTGTGTACATAGAGTTAGTAAAGTACAGTTTGTTTATGTGTAGTCGTCGTCAATCAATTGTGTGGTGCGCGTGAATTGAGAATTAAAATGAAAAAACCAGTGAACCAGTGATGAACGAAACCTATGACCAGTTCTGAGTGGGAGAAGGATCAAATGTTCTCATCTTGGTTATCAAGACCCAAGGATGACAGCAATGCCGCTTTTTGTAAAAAATATGATAAAGATGGCTCAAAGCTTAACAACTCTCTATAAAAACATGGACACTACCGAAAATTAGAAGATAAAATGATTAGAAGTTGTTGTTTAATAATTTTGATAATTATTTTTGCATTAATTTTAGCATTTCTTCCAAATAAAATAGCAGACTTAAGCAGAATTTAGGCAAGCAGCTGGCAAAAAGTTCAATTTAAAACTGGTCACCCTGGACGAAATAAAAAAAAAAACAATTTGGTTACAGAAAAGGCTATCATGGTCCTAGATACCTTTGCCTGTCCCGGAAAGGGACGAAAGGAAAAAAAAAAAAAAAAAAAACAAATATAAAAATGTTCGGGCGGGCTAAATGCCATGCAGACTGGGATCGATCAGCTGACATTGACACTGACGTCTATGGCTATTTTCAATGCAAATTTTGTTTATTGTTTACGTTGTGTTGTCATGGGCAACCGGCATAAGCCTAACGTTTATTGCTATTTGCATTGCAAGTCATTTTGGGTTAGTTAACTAAGTACGAACATTTTTATTTTGAGGTTTGTAGGTAAGTAGTTGTGATTACGTGATTGGTGAAATAAAAACTTAGGACTTTTGTTAGGAAACAATATGATGCAAAATGTCATTAATATTTGCATGCCAGGTGCATCATTTATTCAAATTTTGGAACATATGATGAAAATTAAATTCAACCGCAATGTATATACTACAATTATTCTATTAATAGGAGATATACGAAGTAACCTATTAAAATACTTTGAATTTATGTTAAAACTTAGTGTTCATAAAATCATACTCTGTGAATTCCCTTACTCAGAATCACTAACGGGGTCACAAAAAAATAATTTGTATAATTTAAATATTTGGATGCACAAATTTTCAGTTAGTCACAGTGACAAAATAGAATATTTTGACACGAATTCGTACATTCGGAATTTTGTTTTGACAAATGGTACTCTATACCTTCCAAATTTTTTTAAAAAACAATTGGCTACTAAGTAAGCTAGCATTTTACCACGTAATGAATCTGTTACAATGTGTGTAACAGGATTTTTTTCAATACCAGTCATAATTGATGGTATTTGTAATAATAATTCTTTTCATAGTTTTGTCCCTATTGACAAAGTTAGTACAAGTACTAACAAAATTGTACCAAATCCTTTTTAGATTTAACGACAACGGGAAAGCCTTCTGTATATAAACTAGTACATCAAAACATATAAGGAGGCTTCCTCGGCAAAATACTTTCAATAGAGTTGTTCCTAGAGAAATCAAAAACAGATATTTTGTGTTTAACTGAGCACCATTTACGGAACATAATATGCAATTTAATGTTAATAATTTTAGTGTCCTTAGCTGCTATAACAGATTAACTCTAGAAAAAAGTGGTTCTATGATTCTAGTCAAGAATAATAAACTCAAACTCAAAACTCAAACTCAAAATATTTATTGCAACTAAGTGTACACAGATGTTACAATTTTATAAGAACTTAATAACTTAGCTACCCTTATCAGGTACAGCAACACTACTTATACTATATATTATTACACAATTCTTTTTCACTGCTATAATATTTCACAGTGTCTTAATATCTAATAATCTTTTACAAATGTAAAATAATATCCTTGAAAAAAAATGACAGCTTTGATGATCAATCACTCATGGGTTCATCAACTTCATCATCAGTGCCAAATAGTGACAGATTTGTGAAATAAAATTCAAAGATTTCGTTTATAAAACAGTTGAAAATAGATTCAGCTAACAGTTCAGACAACTAAATCAGCTACCATTTCATATTTTGGAGAAGCAATACTATTGATAAATAAACTTATAAACATCAGTAAGTAGGTACCACATAAAATGCAAAAATTTGATTATTATTATTTTACTTGATGGGCTTAAGTCCCTAAGTAATCAATTCATTTGTACTATTATGCAAACGGTACTTTTGAATCCCAATCCAATTGTGGAACAATAATACATTCAGAATATACATAATTGCACCTGAGGGAAATAATTTATTTTATTTCTTTAGAAGGGTATACACACTACATGTATCTTAAAGGATGTAGAATGCACTTGGCTGGCTGCATGATTGCCTCTTTTCTGTTGACTTCTAAAATAGGTAGGTAACATAAAATTTTGTGTAGTTTACAAAAGGCGGCAGAAAAAAAAATCTTCTCAATGTAAAAGCCCAGTTTGCTGGCTTGCACCAAATTTTTCTCCACCGTTATCTACACAACTCAACAATTTCGAAATGTGCTCAACCTAACATAGTGGTGAGGGCAGGGCCCCGACTTTAAGTTAAAACTTGCTCCTATGGAAAATGTATGTATGAAATAAAAAACGCTGCACACGCGACGAAGAAAATACGGGAAATCTAAGAATATCCATCACATATTGTACGCCTGTCTCCCAGAGGGGGGTAAGACTGAGAATGCAGATTTCCATCTGCTACGATCCTGACCTGACACAACTCTTCCAGATCCATCAATCTAATCATACAAGCTTTTCTACTTTGGGTACCTATAGAAATCAAAAATTGGTTTTATGCTTAGAGGAAGAGGCCCAACAATAATTAATGTAGTCTAAATGCTCTAAGGTTTCAAGCTTTCAAGTGAAATCACGAAAATAAAATATACTTATCAACTATCAAAACAAACGAAGTAACTAAATAGGGCTGTATATACATTATATCGAGAAATTCTCGACGAGAACCTGGTATTACCGATAATATAACATTGAAATTTCGATGTTTTTAAATGTACGACCAATGATGTAGCGATATGGTTGAAAATTATAACAAAATGCATTTTTGAAAATACAACGGGCATAAAAGGCCAAGGAGTAGAAATTTTAAAGAGCTGTTTTACGCATGTGTTGTAGTTAGGTACTAAAAATACTTAAATAACGCTTTATGTTATTAAAGGCAGTACTGAACAAACATTTTATGGCGTTATTTATTAAGCCTATTTCATAAGATTATTTGATAAGCTACAAATCTTAGTTACACCGCTTACACCAATAAATGTTGTTTTTGGCACTCCGTGACAAAGTTTAATGTAAATTATGCTTTTCCTGCACAATAACTTTAAAAGCATGCTCAATAATTAAACATATCCAAAATTGGTTTCCAAGTAAAGGTTCATAAATTCATAATTGAAGCATGATGGCGGTTTTTAATTTTTTATTAAAAAATAATAAAAAAATGTGACTTGTTTTATTTCTTACCTTGATTTCGATATTTCTTTATTAAATGACCCCAACACTATTTAAATTATATCGATACATTTATTACTTACCAAATTAAAATGTTGTAATAAAAAAAAACGAAATGTCGATATTCAAAATGTATGATCAACTCACATCACTATGCCATCTGATGACATTTAAGTTCGGTGTTGCTATAAATAATGGAACATCTATCATTTCTGATGACTTTAAGTTCGGTGTTGCTATAAATAATGGAACATCTATCCACACACCATATATTGTATATTGGATGTCTGGAACGTAGAAGCAACGTCCTCTTTGACAGATCATTATCGCCACAAAATTTTTAAAAGTACAAGAATTAAAAGTACAGACTTAAGACTAGACAAGACTTTTTACAGTTTTTTCTAGTTCCCGGCTTTAAAAGACAATGTATCCAGAGCCTTTAAACCAAACTCAGCATTAAAAAAAACCTTCAAAGTCAATATGTGTGTGTGTTGTGTATGTACATAGTTTTTAAACGCACACATGGTTATCTGCATGGAAAATAGCCTCAGCCAAAAATGTTGTAGAGAATTTCGCGCGCGATTTTGCATTGTACAATTTAATAACATTCGTAGGTAAATAAATAAGTACCTACATACGCAGTCTTGAAAATATATTCTTGTAGTTTTTTTTATATTGCGAAGCACAAAATATCGTTACAAACGCTTTACTTAAGTGAATTCTTACCATAATCATCATGCACAACCATGCGAGTGATTTGGAAGTCGTTACCGTTACCCCGGATTTATGGGCTTCTAATGAAAAGGAATACGTAAAAAAACTGTTGCAGTTACCGAATTGGTCACAGGTATATTAGCTAAAACGATTTCTTATAAATAATATTAAAAAAATAAAACAAAAACATTTTTTAGGGTTAGAATTTCTTTGTTTTGACCTTTGCTTAACCTTCCAGATTCCTTTGATCAACTCTAATGCTTCACATAATTTGTCTGATGGAACTCTGGTACGATTCAGGGGCATGGTGCAGGATATGCACAACCCAGAATTCTTCTTTGAGAGTTTTGAAGTGTTCAACACGGTTACCAATGAAATTAAAATCAAATCTGGAAAGTATCGGGATACTTCTCATGTTTTGGTAAGTTTTATAATTTTGACATGATTTTCAGTGAAACTTATTCTCTATGTAGTGTAGGTAGTAATTTTAACCCATTGGATGCTAACTATGAGTTGACTCGCACTTGTTATCTACAGAAGATGGCTGCTACACACTGAATGTTGTCTGAATATTATATGTTATCATTGTTGTTGTCCATGCAGCTACGAGTTGAGTCATACTACTTGTGTTGTGATAGACACAGTAAGAAATGTAAATACATTGGCATCCCTTTAAGTGGCTTTATAATGGACATTGGTATCATAAATATTACAAAAGCTAAGAAATGGGTAGGATTCTTTATTTTATTTTTTTTATTTATTTATTACACTTTTTGTACATTTACACACATATTTAACAACACATTTTAACAAACAGAACAGACATTGTGTACAAAGGCGGCACTTATTGCTTTTAGCAATATCTCCCAGGCAACCTTTGGGTGAAAAGAAAAGACGTTAACTAAATTAAACTTTAAAAGGGGTAAATGCTATCAAAAAGGAAAAAAAAATTATTAATATATTAATTTATTATTCTTATAAGGAGATAGAATTTATTATAAAATATGCAACATTTTTTATAGAACATTAAGAGCCAGTCCACAAAATGACACTATCGAAGTTTCGGTAAATACGCTGCGTGACCTCTCATGACCCTCGAGCACGATGCGACGATGTTGCGAATAGCGCGACCTAGACGTATTGATGTTTGCATCATTTATAAATATTATGATTTTTCAAAATTTAAAATAAAGTGGGTTGTTTGTTACTATTTATTACTGTACTATTTTTTTTATTTTTGTCGGCCTGTCTTTAACTTAACTTATGTATTTATTCATTGCATTATGTAGGTATATACTTACAATGTTTTAATTTTTTACTTATGTTAGTATATATTTGGTTAGGCATTATATTTATTTATGGTCTATTCAGTTTATTTATCAACTTATTTATTAATTGCATTATGTATAATAATATTCTTATTCCAATAAGACTTTATTTTATGCATATGTATAATTTATTATACTGTATATTTTACGCATAAACATTTTTAATCTTGAATCTTGGTACCGTTTTAACCCGATAACCACTCAGTGGATTTGGACGCGGTTCTTTCTTACCCTATTGTGTAGGTGTAGGTATTACCTACAAGGTGAAGATGTGGGAGTGAAGGGGTAGTGAAATTAATGTGTGAGGATAATTTTTGTCAAGGTTGTGATGTGATTATATATTAGTGATATATTATTCTGTTTATAAAAAATATTAAAAGATAGAGTATTTGTAATGTTTTTAAAAAATAACAAACAGTTTACAACAAAAATATAAAATGAGCTTATGGTAAGAAATGAAAACAAAGTGTACGGGCGCAGGTGTAGCGTATTTTCTTGAAAATGAAGTGTGTATTGAGTGTTCATAAAAAAACACAAATGTACATCTTACGAAACTTTTAATTTATGAAAATATACATTGGAACAAAAATATATTGGTACCACAGTCAACAAATGGTTTAATTTTACGCTATACTGGAAATCAACCGACCAAATTCATACTGGAGACTCGGTTAGTCATCAGAAACAAGGTTTAATGACCCACCAGGTGAAATTCGAAAAAAATTTTTTTTTGCCCCTTAGTGCCTGCACTAGGAATTGTAGTCCAACCAGTAAGGGAGCAAAAAATGTGTTTTTCGAAATTGGCTAAAAGGATTACTGAACCTAGTTATTGATCACTAACCGAGTCTCCAGTATGAATTTGGTCGGTTGAATTAATTTCATTCTATATATATATATATATATTTGCCGTAAGGGCATTGATCTTGTCTTTCTAGGGTCTATGATTTCTTGCAATACGCAATCATGGTAAAACCGAGTCAATTTAGGAAGCATTTTTCCTGCCAAAAAACATCATCTCTGAGTATCCTTACGACTTTCAGCGGAAAATCCGAACCAGTCCATACAGCAAATAAACATACATTTAAACTAACACCAAAATATAAGATTATAAATATTCCGAAATAAATACTATTATTTTTGACAACAAACAAAATTGAAGTACGAAAAAGTGTCGATCAATGATCAAAACTCTGCGATCGTATACAAGTATCGCGTACAGAGAGTCGAGACGCAGTATGGCGGGAAAATACTGACATAGATCCTACCTGATTGAGCGCTCGCGCCGTACTGATCGGTGCGCGTTTGTGCATCGTAATTTATTGGAATTTGGAGTAAAGATAATGATGTTTTTGAGTCTAATTAAATAAAAGGAATGTCAACAAAATTACAGAATACAATCGATCAAAGTCATAGGCTATTTTGAAATGCAATTTTGAATGTAAAATAAGCTGTATTCAATACAAAAACTCGTTGTATACTGGCTACATTAATTGGGAAAATTGACGGAATTCTTTTATTTTTTTGGGGATAATGTGATTATTTATACATATTCTGGTAAATGATGTCACAACAAATTTATATGTCTGATGTACTGGTATTTTTTTTAGCAAATTTATTGAAATTAATAGACAGAATTAGATCCTTAAAGTTGACAATGTGATCAGTTTTTCGTAAACGAGGTGTGGGAGATTGATCACTACAAAAAATACAAAGTAGTATTTGAAATTGTGGTAAATTAACACACAATACGAAAGATTGGTCTATGTTTATCACGTATTAAACAGTATAAAAATCTTTCCTAAGATGATAAATTAGGCGCTTGAAAATTGAGATTACTTCAGGAAAGTGTAAGATGCCTCTTAAGACCTGTAAACATAGGAATTTGACATCTTTCGACAAACAAAATACATACCGTGTGTAAATGGGCAGTGATCTTTAAATGTAACCACATACTCTACTGGTCATACTGAACAAGTTTAACAAGACACATACAAATCTTCAGGGAAGTTTACCCTAGGGTGTTCGAGATATCATGATATGGGTGACAGTTCATAATTTTCTGTTTCACCTATACTACTCACACCATACTACATACACCCAGGCACAAAAGAAAATAATAGGTTTTAGAAAAAATGTTAATAATTATTGCAAAAACACAATAAATAATGCCTCTATAAATCTGAACAACTGTATTCGTTAAATTTAATGAATAAAAGATTCAGTAAGTAATAATGTCTTTTTGCTACGTGATGCGTGAAAATATATCGATGAATAGGGGCGGCCATCAATAGGATCGCGTCAGTATGAGTACATCTTGTATGCAGTTTGTGGTTTCATTGCGGTTGCTTTCCGTGCTATTTGTTTTGATGTTTGTTACAGTTTTTGTTATTGGTGAAATTCCGAAAAAAACAAAAAAAAAACTTTGAACTCTCAAGCTCTGGAGTTATTGGTTCGTTTAATTTAACTAATTTAGTAATTAACTAAAAAAAGTTTGGATAATCAAAGATCAATGAAATAAAAAATCGATTTGATAGCCCTAGTTAACTTTCTCGATACTAAAAAAAAATCGATTATATTTCGTTAGGGTACATCACTGTAACTGTCAACTTTGAACTGCCACCCATATCATGATATCTCGGACAGCCTTTAAACAACTCTATGTCAAAGGAGGAAGGTCTATTTTAGAATACGACACCTTAACAGTTGTCTCACTGATGACACTGTCTCAAAATATGCCAGTTTAGGTGTGTTAACGTTCACGCATCCATCCCTCCATCAGCTTGTTTCATTCACTGCTAGACACAGGCCTTTGCAAGATTTCGCCACTCTTGGCAGTCCTCCTGGAAGAAATAACCATTCGCGAAACCCTCGCTACAGTGATGCCGCTGCCTCTCATCCTCTCCACTTTTATATTATAAGGCCTGGCATTTTTTAATGGATATACCATCAATCATCCTCCCCGGAATAACTTCAGGGTGGTTTGCCAGTAAGATGGTGGTATCTCCACAGTCGAGCCTGGCACTTGCTCTACCACCTTCCACACATGTTTGTTCATTCAAATATTTTCCAAACAAATGAATTATTTGTGCAGGAATGCTTCCTTGGAAATGTTGTTCAAAATGATAATAATAATTATCATAAATTTATTTCAATTATGTTAGTGTTATATTTACATAGTAATTAAATTTTTATTTTGTATGGGTTGGACTTAGAAATAAGATCCTTGAATTTTAAAAATGAAAACATTGTTACAGGAAAATGAAAAGATAAACTACACAGAGAATCTCAAGAGCTCCCAAAGACAGCCATTAGTTGTTGTGTCTATGCCTGGCCTCAGTGAGTGGGCACAAACAATTGAAGACCAAGAAAACCGCTTGAAGCATCTTGATCATCAACCAACAACCTCAAAAAGATTTGCACAGAACTCCGGAGCTAAATTAAAGCGTAGTTACGATGAAACTGAAGATGAAAATGCTATGGAAGTGATGGAAAATGCTGAAGTCAGTAAAGAAGCAAAGACAACTACAAATGTGATTGGTACTAATAATGTGGTATCCAGAGAGCATTTATTGAATTTTCCATTGCCTGATGTGGCTAGCAAATCTTGTATTGTCAAGGTAAAAATATTATTTGTATATTTTAATTGCTAAACTTAAACAAGTGGTAGAACCCCCAACCTCTGCTAAGCCAGAGGTTAAGGGTTCAATCTCTGTGGTGCACATAAATTTTTGTTCAGTCTGTGTGCTTCAGAAAATGCCTTAAGCTGCTTCGACAATAGGGCTCACCTCACCACCCATCACATTTCGGACATAAAATTCTTCTGTGAAAATTGGGTGTATCAAGGGTGGACTGTGATTATTCACACTCGGGAACACCTCTGACCTCGCCTCGTAGATTCTAGGCATGACAATAGGGTTAAAATATGACCACCAAAAAAAATGTATTCGGAACCCAAAATTAGTAAACAATCACGAAATTTTTGTGCTATTACTACCCAAAGTCCGAAAATAGGTAGCGACGACGAGCGTACCCAAAAAATGTATTCAAAACCCAAAATTAGTAAACAATCACGAAATTTTTGTGCTATTACTACCCAAAGTCCGAAAATAGGTAGCGACGACGAGCGTACCCCAAAAATGTATTCAAAACCCAAAATTAGTATTTATTTCTTAGTAAGTACAAAATTTTGTATTTAAAGCAGATGTTTGAAGTGACGTCTTTCTTAATCTCATAATACTAAATTAAATGTATGGGAGTGTTCAAAGTCAACATTTTGAATAGTTCTCGTTTGATTTTCAAAAAGTTATTGATGTCATTTTACTGATTAGGTAACGTACTTTCGATATCAGTTTAAATTTTTTTGGTATCTGTTATAGTTACGGAATAATCGGCTGGTCCCACTTAACGATTACACCCGGTATAGGCAAGGTGCTCAATGGGTTTTTAAAGAATAACTACACTTCAAATGTCATGACATGACTTCACATTGTCGCAGTATAGGTAACAACATTGTGGAGCTAATATAGAACTAGTACTTCAAATCATTATTCATTTCTTTACAGACATATGATGAAACAATCAATCTAAAACTTAACGAGATGATTGAAGTAATTGGATTCCTCTCAGTAGACCCGGCGCTAAGTGGAGAGTTCCAGCCAGAGAACAATGCGTTAATGGAACCTCAAGTAGAAACTGACGTGGAGATCATCACCCACAATCCTCCACCGAGTTTAGTACCGAGAGTGCACGCCGTATATGTGAAGAAGTTGGACCATTGCAATCCCTTGGTGAAAGGGACTTTTGATCAAGGTATTTTTGTTTCCTGTGTTGTTTAATTTTATGTCTTACTAGCCTTTTCCCGTGGCTCCGCCCGCGTTTATTCAATCATTGCCCCGTTTTCGGCTTGAGCGTTATTTTATGAACATCCCTCAGCCTATGTGTTGACCAAGGTCACTACCATGATAATAAAAAAAAACGTATCCAAATCCTTTGAGTGGTTCTCGAGTTAAAACGGAACTACCTATAGACAGACTAAAATTCTAAAAAATGTTGTTTTGGCTTCAGTACTGTACCAATAACCCATTTTATTTAAAATTTCTCGGAAATATTCAGTCTACAGACACGACTTTCATACTACTTTATTATTAGTTTATTGTAGATAGATGTAGATTATCTACTGTAAAACAATAGATTGCAGTATAAATCGTTATTCGAATTCATCTTACAGATTAGCCAAGTTCGTTCCTTTATTCCATTTATTTTTATTTATTTAGGTCTTTCAACAGATACACACTTTACATTTACAAAAACAAGATATACAGAGCAAGCCACAGTGGGCATCCAATAACAGAAAAACACAACTTATATATCACAACATCTAGTGAGACTGTAACTACGAGTTAGCATTTCTTACATTATCAGGACAAATAGAAAATAGAAGAAAAGATAAAACAATTAAGAACTGAAACTTAACTTTAAATTATGTATAGGTACAATAATCTTATTTACAAATTTTGCTTGTATTGGGTCTTTCAACGGTTTTTGTTTTAATATGCTGAGTCAACTACTTATCTGATCAATATAAAACTTGGACACGTGTTTTTTCAGACCTTTGTCTTTCCGTCGTCAAGTCGGTTACCTAATTGGATACGTTTTGCTCGAAAGAATTTATTTTTGAAAATGATGCCTTTTTAAGTTATTATTTCGTTTTATGTCTAAACGGCTTGAGTTTTATGTCTGAAATTACTGCTATAACAAGAAATCATGGTTTACTTTCCGATGCCAGGTGGAAAAACTCCTACATCAAATACTTTTTCGTAAAATCCAGAAAAACCTCCAAAATTCACTGATTTCGCGTGCCACCAGCGCGCGAAGCGAGCATTCTAATGTAGACTTTCTGACAACATACTGAAGTTCAAAATCGCTCAGTAAGATTATCGTGTACCAGGGGTAAGGCCTCAAAGATGAATTCAACAACTGTGATTTATATCTTTTAAATGAACACGAAAACAAGTCAAAGGCCTGAGGTTCTTTTATGAAAAGTTGAATAAGCAGTCTACACATTCTATTTAAGATTGAGAATTTGCGAATGTTGGCTCTTGCTCGACGAAGATAAAATGAACAGTAATTTACAACCCGGGAATCCGGACGAGGAATAACTATACTAAATTTGGAAAATAGTTGAGGACACATTACTTTGTTATTAAATTTAGTTTAATTTTAATTTAGTCATAGTCATGGGCTATTAATATTACAGGTGCTGTATTAAAAGAGGCCACGACAGCGAGGGAACACTTGCTGAAAGCTCTGACAGAGTTGTTACTTGGAGACCAACTAGCTGCTGAATATCTCATTTGCCATCTTCTTGCTTCTATGTACGTATACCTATATATAGTCACAGTGCGATAAGGCTCTGGGTGCGTAGATGGCATTGGGGGCGCAGCTGTGAAACTAGGGTTACGTTTTATAGGATAGCGGCCACGACCAATCTATGTGCCAAAAGAGCTTTGTTTCACTGTACATTTTGAGCCAATACAGAAGGAGAGAATTGAAGTTTGTCATAGATGGCGTCCTCGGGGCGTCGACGCGAGGTGACAGTTAACTTCAGGTGCGCGTGCTGAGTACAGAAGCCAGTAGGCTTGAACTGTATCCTGTATAGAGTCTTGGGGGGTCTAGCACGCGCCGTCGAGCCAGTGTCATACTGTCGTACATTAACAAACGCGGTATGCGTCGAAGCGCTAGTAGGATAGATAGACGCTGTAGCTTTGGCGAATGCTAGCCAAGTTGTAGTTCAAACTATGTATTTTTGTATGATCTAGATTTGTTAGATTGTTAGAATCCATAACATTTCAAAATACTAAGCCGCTAATTTCATTAGTTATTTAGAAAGTAAGTAAAAAGCTAAGGGACTTTTATATATCCCTTTTCCAAAATTTTGAATTTTACATATTTTTACTTTTCAGCAAAAGCCTTGTACCAATGCCAGTAACTACTTTGGTTGTATTAAAAAAAAACGGAATGGCATGACCATAGAGCTTAATATATCAAATGTCATTGACACTTGACATTGACAGCTAGTATTTTTATTTATTGCTTCGCAAATGTATTCTAGCTATTCAGCCCATATCCTTGAAAATTTTTTTTTTCAACATATCTCTAGAACTAAGGAATAAAAAAAAGTTTAAACGCTTTTCGAAATAAGAATAAAAAGATACCTCTATAGATTTTTTATTTTTGTACCTTAACATAAATGAAAACTTGTGGATTGCTTTCCATATACGATGCACGCTTGACTGACGTTTTTATTGTTCCAGCTACCTCCGCCAAGAGACGATCTCCCTCGGCCAGTTTTGCCTGAACATCTCAAATTTACCGACACAGAAGTACCCGCGCTACGCCGCACAGCTGTATGACGTCATCAAGCAATTCGTCACGAAAAGCTACTACTTGCCACTCACTATTGATAACATGAATACTATGGCTTTGCTGCCTAAGTGAGTACTACTATACTACCTATTATTATTTGTTTAACGAAAACTGTATTAAAATGAGTCGAGTGATTTCCAAGTTTAACATGGCTGAAATGGTCACTACTCGTTCAGCGCCCGTAGCATGGTAACGTGCGGCTTTGTTTATACATCGCACACCTGTTAAGGGGTTATAGGTGATATAGGCATCCCAATACATAGACAAGATCAAAAGACAACATGTTGTCATTGAAGTGACATCTGACAGAAATGAAGAATAAATAATTTTAATTTTCTTTATCACGAGATCCGAATTACTTATATCTTTCATTCTTCCTTTTCTAATTATTTACTGACCTGCCACAATTGGTGACCCCGACTAGGAAGTATGGAAGAAAATCAACAAACGAAAGAAACTCCGTCGACAAGTCTGCAACAAAATGAGCTTGCGGCTATTTCCATTCAATCGAGACTGCTACCCTTTTGGCGTGAAATTCCAAGAGCCTGGTGCAATTTGAAGCAGTAGTTGATCCATTGAAGATTTCAGACGATATGAAGTACAGATATGTGTTGCAACAATTACAGCCTACAGATTTACAACACATCACCGACATTCTATATCGACCACCCGAGACAGACAAGTACGTAACCATTAAAAAACGCCTACTAGCGGTCTATGAAAAATCTGAAGTTAATAATTTCAAAAAGCTTTTAAGGGGACTAGATCTTGGAGACCAGAAACCATCTCAGTATTTACGTAAGATGCAAGAACTTAGCAATGGCATGATTACCGAAGAAGGTCTGAAGATAGAATGGCTTGAACACCTACCTCCTCAACTTCGTGTCGTTTTATCAGTGAATATGGAATCATCACTCGACACACTTGCTGCCATGGCTGACAAGATGGTTGAATATTCAGGACCCTTCACCATCGCTGCTGTTTCACCATCTACATCTACATCTGAAGCAACAGTTTCAACACAAATCCAACTTTTAAGTAAGCAAATGGAAAAGTTATCTCTTGAAGTAGCTGAATTACGTACGTGCCGTCAACGCTATCGCCGTAACTTTTGCTCTCGATCGCGCTCCAAGTCCACCACTCGCAGGAATACTACAAAACCTGGCGATGCTACTTGGGAGTGCAGATATCACTACAAATTTGGTGACAAAGCGAGACGATGCGAATCTCCATGCTGTAGACGGAAGACTTCGTCTTCGGAAAACTAACTTCGACTCCGACGGTGGCGGACGTCGGTTGTCCCAGCTTAAGCAACCGCCTATGTGTCTTCGATCGCAACACTAGAGAACGTTTCCTCGTCGACACTGGCGCCGAAATATCAGTGCTGGCAGCCAACAACTCGAGAAAATCAAAATCAAGCAGCGTCTTCAAATTATATGCGGCAAACAATTCCCCTATTAGTACATATGGCGAAGAAACCTTACGACTAAACCTAGGACTCAGACGCAGCTTTCTTTGGACATTCGTTGTAGCAGATGTCAAGACATCTATTCTCGGAGCCGACTTCCTACGTAACTTCAAGCTGCTAGTTGACCTGGACAAAAAGCAGTTAATAGACAGAACCACCGATCTTTTCGTGGATGCCATAGAAATTCGCACCACTGCTGAGTCTGTTTCCGTCATCAGATCCAATCAAGTCTATTACGACATTTTAAAGCAATTTCCCGACGTACTTCGACCAATGTCATTAAAAGAACCGGCTAAACATAATGTCGTGCACCATATTGAGACGACTGGCCCTCCATTGTATGCCAAACCACGCCCTCTGCCACCAGAAAAGTACAAAGTAGCAAAAGAAGAATTTGAGCGCATGGTAGAGATGGGGATATGCAAGCCATCCAAGAGTCCATGGGCCAGCCCTTTACACATAGTAAAAAAGAAGGAAGGTGGTCTTCGCGTCTGCGGCGACTACAGACGCTTGAATTCAGTTACTCTTCCGGACAGATACCCAATCCCACGTATCCAGGACTTTACTTACCAGCTACATAATAAGAAATTATTCTCGAAACTAGATTTAAAGATGGCATTTTACTGGATCCCTTTAAAAAAGGAGGACGCTGAGAAGACAGCGATCACAACACCATTCGGACTATTCGAATTTAACTGCATGACCTTTGGACTACGAAATGCAAGTCAAACCTTTCAACGGTTTATGCATGAAGTATTACGAGGCATCGAAGGTTGCTTTTCCTTCATCGACGACATTTTATTGTACACAGAAGATGAACAACAGCACAGAATACTTCTGAGGCAAGTTCTTGAACGCCTAGACATGTACGGTGTCTCACTCAACGTGAATAAATGCGAGTTCGGAAAACAAAAAATCAACTTTCTGGGTTATGAAGTATCTGAGGCTGGAATCAGACCAACAGAAGAACGCACGAATGCTATTTCAACCTACCCTAAGCCTAAGACCGTTATTGAGCTACGTCGTTTTCTCGGAATCCTTAACTTCTACAGAGACTGTCTACCACGTCAAGCTGAGCTGCAGAGTAAATAAAACAAATTCTTACATAATCGCAAAAAGAATGACAAAACATCAATCGAATTTACGCCCGAAGATGAGCTAGCTTTTGAAAACTGCCGTCAAAGCATTTTAGACGCTACAACTCTCACCTATCCAATTCACGGCTACCCTCTTGGAATCATGACAGATGCTTCGGACCACAGTATTGGCGCTGTTATCCAACAAAAGGTCAATGGAATCTGGAAACCAATGGCATTCTTTTCAAAATCAATGAGTGAAATGCAGCGACGCTACAGCGTGTACGACCGCGAACTCCTAGTGATGTACACGGCTGTAAAACATTTCAGAAGACTAATAGAAGGCTGCGGTGTAACTATCTACACAGACCACAAACCACTCACGTACGCTCTGACCAGACAAGCTAGTAGCAGTGACACACCTCGACGTGAAAGACAACTACAATTTATCAGCCAGTTTTGCTCAAGCATCCACTACGTAAAAGGAGAAGCTAACACAGTTGCAGATTCACTGTCTCGCATAGAAGACATAGAATGTCCTACAAGCATTGACTACTTTAAATTAGCTGCTGACCAGAGCCAGGACAAAGAATTGAAGCAATTAAGATTACAATCCAATTTGAAATTTGCTGACGTCACGCTACCTAGTATGAGCCAACCTATCACATGCGAAATCTATGCTCAGACACCCAGACCATATTTGCCTATTGCATATCGTGAAGCAGCATTCAAGGCGCAATACGATTTATGCCATCCAGGAACACGAGCTACTAGGAAGCTGATCACCTCGAAATACTTCTGGCCATCCATGAACAAAGATATTGGTATATGGACGAAAACCTGCGTCACTTGTCAGCGTTCTAAAGTACATCGTCATGTCGTCACTCCACTCGGCGAGTTTCCTTCATCACAACGCTTTGAGCATATACACATCGACATCGTCGGACCTCTTAAATTATCAAAAGATTACCGCTACTGTGTTACTATTATCGACCGCTGTACAAAATGGCCAGAAGCAGTACCAGTGCAAGAAATCACCGCCGAAATCGTTGCCAAAGCCCTGTACGAGAACTGGATAGCTCGATTCGGCTGTCCACTACGCATATCAACTGATCAAGGACGGCAATTTGAATCTGCATTATTCAACTCACTGATGAAGCGTTTTGGCATCAAAAGAATCCACACTACGGCATTTCATCCACAATCCAATGGCATGATTGAACGATGGCACCGCACTTTTAAGGCAGCGCTGATGGCTAGAGGAGCCACAGTAACATGGAGTGAAGAACTACCTACTGTACTATTGGGACAACGAACTGCAATACGTGATAACAATCTAAGCCCGGCACTTATGACTCATGGAGCGGCGTTACGAATACCGTCAGACTTTTTCGTACCTACACAGTCGAAAATAGAAGATGCAGAGTACGTGCGCCAGCTTATGGAAACAATGGCATCAGTAGCACCAGTACAGAAATCTCACAAAACAAATGAGCGGCCATTCATCTATAAGGATCTGATGACGTGCAGTCATGTCTTCGTGCGGAATGACACAGTTAGAGCACCGCTAATACCTCCCTATGATGGCCCCTACGAAGTTTTGGAACGTTTTGACAAATACTTACAAAGACAGACTCAAGCCCGCCTATATCTACAATGATGAACCAGAAAACTCAGAATCTACTAGTGCACCTTCAGCTAACACAATGCGCACTACTAGATCGGAAAGAGTCATTAAGCCAAATGTACGCTTCGCTTAAGGGGGAGTGATATAGGTGATATAGGCATCCCAATACATAGACAAGATCAAAAGACAACATGTTGTCATTGAAGTGACATCTGACAGAAATGAAGAATAGATAATTTTAATTTTCTTTATCACGAGATCCGAATTACTTATATCTTTCATTCTTCCTTTTCTAATTATTTACTGACCTGCCACAGGGTGATTGTTTACCTTGGTACAAAATGCACATCATAATATTGTTTTCCTAACTTTTGAATTCCATCCATCCATCCATCAGCCTGTTTCGTCCACTGCTGGACATAGGCCTTTCCAGGATTTCGCCACTCTTGGCGGTCCTCCTGGAAGAAATGCCCATACTCACACACGCTGGGCAGGCGGGTTGGTGAGCGCGGTGCCGAAACCCTTGCACCAGTGACCTGCCCGTCACCAGTCTAATTTATATAAGGCCCGGCAATTGGGGATGGATATACCGCCATCCATCGGTCCCAGGCAGTGGTGGGCCGCCTGTTTTTTTTTGCCTGAGAGCTGTTCTCTTACTCTCCCCCGAATAACTTCGGGAGGATTTGCGAGTAAGATGGTGGTACCTCCACAGTCGAGCCCGGCATTAGCTCTACCACCTGATGAAACTTTTGAATTAAAAGTATGCAATGAATGCGTTTTAAAGCAATTTGCGGAAATAGTTTATTAATAATATTGTCTTCACAAAAAATTACGTAGTTTAATTTAATGTATTACATTTTGTTTTTAAAGCGTGTTTTAAGTTATAGTGGTGTAATGTGGTCAAAATGTAACGAATAAAATGTAATAATTTTCATGTGATTGATCACCTATTAAGAAATCGTTTCAAAACGTGCGATGGTAGTGCGAAATTTCATTCTAAACGAGTCTAGAAAGAGACAGAGCTAAATACAAGAAAGAGAGAACATCTGGTTTTGAAACGCTTGCTGCATGTTTTAGAACGGGTCTGGGTGACAAACGTCAGTCGGAAACTGAAATTGCCTTTTGTAGTCACAAAAAAAAATAGATAAATGAGCTCTTACGAGGCTAATGGAACTTTCACGATAGTAATTTTCACTTTTTTCCCTTTTTAATTGATGAATACATTTTTAAAGTTTTCAATTTTGTCGAAAACTCGGCAAAACTCCGAAGCGACAACCGTCAGGCGTACTATAACGGTATCCAGACAGCGTTAGAATTCGCACTAGCCAGTGTGATTTTCGCATTGCTCGAAAGCGAGCGATGGACACGGAAGCGTTTCAAAACACTTCCGAGCAACTGTCATGTAACAGTTCGGTTACCCTCGGTTTGACTCGGGTCAAGTTTTGAATGCTCTAGGGTGAAATTCGCATCACTCCGAGTGAAATTCACTCGATTCGGAACGGAGCCTAACAAGCAGCTTGCGCGAATTGCTATAAAACGCATTTATTGCATACTTTTTATTCAGAAGTAATAAAAACAATACTATGATGTGCATTTTGCACGGAATTTCTCTGTTACCACCTTAAAATAACTGATAGAACTCCCATCTCGTCAAAACAAACGTCAAGAGCCGTCGCGAGATGTGCCAGTCGCGCGCGATAAGAGCATGCTACGGCCGTTAGTTCTAGCTAGCATATTGATTTACAGAGTGTTAATTTGATAACCCATGAATGTAGGCAACTTTTAGGACGGATCCTACACTGATATCGCGAAAAAATCTGCCGTTCCATAGAAAGCTTAAACACACACTCAACCGTAATGTATGAAACAGCTGTTTTTTTTTTCTTACGATTTTAGGATTGGCCTCATGGCGATCTTCTCAACAACCTGTATGTCACTGTAACAATGTAAAATCCGGTAGTTTATAGTTTAACTAGCAAATTTTTTATCTCACGGTTGTTTATTAATTTGTCTAATCTAGTGAAATCATACCGGATTTTACAATGTCACGCTGACAGATATGCAAAATAACAGTAAAAACCACATCAAAATTTGCTTGGTAATAGAAGTTAGTAAAATCTTTGTCGTACATAAGGCAGTTATCGAAAATATAATATAATAATAATAAAATACAATTAAATGTATTAGTTTTTTCTTTAATAAACTTTAAAACCCGATACTTTTATTTTACCAAAGAATGCAACAAGTAAAAAACACTAGATAAAAGAGTTTTTAAGCTAAATATTGTGACTGACAAATAGATCTCGTTATCTGAATAAATATTGATTGAATGATAGTGAAAAAGTACAGATTTTACATTAACGTGTTTTATATTTTTAGTGTATTTTTTTGACTTATAGACTAAACCTTTACGATTTAAATTGATTTAATCATAAAACACCATTTTAACATCACTAAAACTAAACACTCTATTCCGTAAAACACCGTGAGGAAATCAGCATGCCCTAAAAAGCTGAAGGTGGCTGAAGTACGGCCTCAGCACCCATCACGTTGGAACGTAATAATCGTCGGCGAAACGCGGGTGTACCGAATTTGGACTATGACTTGCATTTCACAGTTCACTTTCGGGATTAACTTTGGCACCCCTCGGGGATTCATGTCATGACAATATAATAAGGTGACTTTTATTTATGCAGCCAAACTCATACTGGAGGCTTGGTAAGTCATCAGTAACACGGATCGATGACACTTTTTGCTAATTTCGCAAAATAAAATCTTGACATTCCAAGTAATTCACTCTGAGCTCGGCTTGCGTTTGTACTTAAGGAACACGAAAAGAATAATTAACGAATTTCACAAAAAGGGTCATCGCACCTTGTTACTGAGCACTTACCGAGTCTTCAGTAAGAATTTGGCTGCATGAATTAAAGTCACCTCATATCTGTTCCATGCTTCGTTTTCTACTTTTAAAGCGTAAAATGGCATACAACATACTTATATACTCGGACCAAATAAAAACTCAAAACGGAGCGCTGTCAACATTGACGTGAAGCCAGTTTCGTAAACATGTGTGCACTTAGTGAGTGTTGCCGCCAAGTAAAAACTGAGACAGATTGCGCTTGTGTGAGTTTCAAGCCGTGTACGAACACGAGACTTTGTCACTTTTGGCCTGCTTCACTCGTTAAATAGAGTAAACTACGTCTCGACTTTTTATTTGGTCTGGACTTATTTTTTTTTCTATTCCAGAAAAGACTACGAATGCAACCGCCTCACAAGCGGCGTCCTCCAACTGAGTGAAGGTACTCACTTAGTCCTAGACGAGACTAGAATGGAGCAGGGCCGGCTCGACGCGACCGGGGTCAGCAACATAGCCGCCCTGGGCGCTCTGATACAGAACCAGAAAGTGGAATACGACTTCAAGTATTACAAGGTGGAGTTTGATTCTGATGTGCCTGTGCTGGTTCTGTCTGAGGGGAAGAGCTTGTTGCCCGTAAGTATCTACATACATGGTCTATTTATTTATTTAATAGCCTTTGCCGCGGCTTCGACCGCGTTTTTTCTATCTCTGCCCCATTTACGTATTGGGCGTTTTTTATCAACAACTGTTGATCAGGCTCACTGCGATGATAATAAAAAAAACCGCATCTAAATCCGTTGAGTGGTTCCCGAGTTAAAATGGAACATCTAGACATACGAAAGCTCTTTTTTTTGTTTTATCCACTGTGCAATACTAAAAACATAATATATCATAATCATAACCCATTCCATTTAAAATTTCGCAAAAATATTCAGTATAAAGACTTCACTTTTTTACTACTATATTAATAGTAGTATAGGATAAAGCCGTAGTACCAATTATGTATGGCGACCAATTTAACGACATACTGAAAAATCAGAAAATAACGCCAAGTCAAAGGCACCAGGAATAGGAATAGAATTGTACGACTTATTGGATAACACCATGCAAAGTCAGTTGCAGGCGGCGTCGCTATCGCCTCGAAACTTTCCTTCAAATTTTGTAAATTCGCTGGCCTGCGGTAGGCAGGTTTGAGCCCTGTCTGATATTTACTTTACAATGGATGTAGCTGTTAAATCGCATGGTCTTGAAACGCGTACACGGCCGAGGTGTAGGCGATAGTGCAGCCACCTGCCGAGAAAAGAGAGTTTTAGTTATTACCTCCTTAGAGACCTTGGTCAACATATAAGCACATTTTAAAAATCCATACAGTTGTCACACAAAGGCGTTCGGACGAAGCTGTTGTGCGGGGTGAGGCAACTAATTATTGGAAAATTGCATGTAGCTCAGTACCTGCCGCGTCTCGCCCCGCAGGCCCAGCACAATTGCTCTGTCTGAGCGCTTTCGATGGACAACTGTGGATTTTTAAACTGTGATTTAAGCCTAAACCGGGCGTAAATGGACACCGATTTTAAAATGTAGGCACATACTTAAATTATCATAGTAAACAATTTTTGCCAAGAAACATACCTTTAACTTGAAGACTATCTCGCAGGAGGAAGGTCTATTTTGGAACGGTGCACGTGAACAACTGTCTCACGGACGACGCTACCTCAAAACGCGCCCGTATCTCCGTGCGATAAGGTTCACTCATAATGAAATATTTCTTGAACTCATGTTTCGCGCTTTAGAAAAGTTGTTCAAAAAGGGATCAGTAAAATATGTGGTTTCCGTAAAAGGTAGCTGTCTATTTACACCCGGTATGCTTATTTTTGATGGAGGACGGGGAGGACCGCCAAGAGTGGCTAAACATTGGAAAGGCCTATTTCCAGCAGTGGACGATGACAGGCTGATGGATGATAGATATTTTTATTGTATTTCCCCGTATTATATAATTTTTTTATGTCTAAAATTTACGTGTGATTAAATATTAATAACTTTCTCAACAGAGGAGTTGTACCCTTAATTGACCCAAATAACGTCATTCCAGAGTGACTACCATGTGCCGTTGCGCCCGGAGCACTCGTCGCTTCAGATCTTCGACGCCATTGTGGAAGCGGCCACCTACTACCTGAAGGAAGACATAATGAACCTCATCAGGACCTACTTGACTCAAATGAAGCTCGTCAAGTTTACTATTAGCGAGGATTTACAGGTGAGACGGAAAAGTGACCCGTTCAAAGTTATCGCGATTGGCTGGAAATTACATCATACATCAGTTTCAGCCAATCACGTTACCTTCCAAAGTGATAACGATAGATGTAATAAGGTATACTTAAATTTAAGGTAAAATAATAATCAAGCTTGAGTTAAGTAAATAAAATATTTATTTAATATACCGGGTGTAAATAGACTGCTACCATTTAATGAAACCACTTTTCCCAAGAATAATAGTTTCGAAAAATTTCACGGACGACGCTCTCTCTAAACTCGGTATGTCGGTGCGTTAGGGTTCACGCATTTTTGTTTGGAACTCAATTATTTCCTAAACTAAGGGTGTCCGCGGGTATGACTCTTGGGAAAAGTGGTTCAGTAGGGTCGGTAGAATATGTGGTTTCATTTAATGGTAGCAGTCTGTTTACACCCGGTATAATTGATTTAATAACTGATCTTGCACTTATTCTGTCATGTTTTGGTTCAATTAGATAATGTTTATATGTTTTTTTTATTATTATTTTAACATGTTTAAGTGAAATACCAAAATAACATGCGGCACAATAATAGGAAAGGCAAATGTGCCAAATAAACTAACAAAGCAGCCATAAAATCTAGAAAGCGACCGGTTTACAATATTTTGCTAAATAATAATAAATAATAATAATAATAAAATTTCTTTATTCCAGCCAGATTTACATAAATACAATAAAAATCAGGCCATATTACACACAAAAAAAAACAATAAAAATCCAAACAACACAATAAAAAAGAAAAAAGAAAACTAAAAAAGAAAAAATAATAAACTCTATAGTACACCAAAGCTTGCGTGATATTGTCGCCACTTCTTATGCACGGGGCTCTGAGTCCACTCGGTGCAGCTACGTAAGATGGTGTTATTAGTGGCTAGGAGACGCGCGCGCATTGATGCTGACTAAATACAATGACGCTAAATATAATACTTACATATAAATATAAACCACAAAAAATTGTTTGGAAAAAGACAGAGCCGTGCGATTAAGGAGAGTAGAACTCTTTTTATATTGATTTCGATTCAGCTACTATCATTATCCCTTGGATTGTCGTAAAAATTCAACACCATGAATTGTGAAAAAAAAACAAAAAATATTTTGCTCTAAAATCTTTATTTCCATAAACAATTCTATTGAAAAATAACAACAACATGAAAATCGAAAAATAATCACCGAAAGTAGTAATACATAACTTTTCGTCGATAGCAACGATGAAGTATTAAATTGTTTTTTAAACATTTAAATGTCATAAGTGCCAATCTCTCGGTGACCCTAGTTTAGTAATAGGGTCCCCTTGGCACCCTTCGGTTACGGAACCCTAAAAAGGAATCTGTGGTTTAGACATATAGAGAGGATCAATGAAAGTACGGTGAGTGACGAAAGAAATGTATGGTAAGTGGAAGTATGTATATGTGGAAGTATGTCATAAATGTATGGTATGCGCAAGTGGAAGGTAAAACGCCCTAGAAGGATTTATTCTGATCAGATTTGCGACATACTGAGGAAGGGCAATGTCAAAAGTATCCGGAATAGAAGAGCTTGTATGACTAGTTTGCTGGATGTGGAAGAGGCGAAAAATGTGTGTCAGGATCGTAGCAGATGGAAATCTATAGTCTCTGCCTACCCCTCTGGGAGACAGGCATGAGTATATGTATGTTGTTTAAAGGTACCAATCAAATTATATGTATATCATTGCGGTATAGAAAAACAGAAAAGTAAATCTGGACGTGAGGAGCTCTGTTCCCGGTTCAGGGCTCCTCACGTCCAGATTTACTTTTCTGATTTTCTATACCGCAGTGATATACATTTAATTTAATTTTGTTATCTCCTTGCGGTGGATAAATCGCTAAGTGTTTAAATATATAGAAATCATAGTTTCGGTACCAATCAAGTTTAAAGTGAAGTACTACAATCAGAATGGTAGACTAACTACGATCGTGACATACCTCTTAGGCATTATTCACATTCATCATTCGAGTAATACATGGTCGTACAATTAATTAATTAAGGTAATTATATAAATTTTCTTTTGCAGTTCGTCGAAGAAGACTTCATAACCATGCGAAGTGCATCCACAGAGCAGAATCCCGTTACCGCAGACGATCTCCACCGATTATTAGTTTTAGCTAGACTGCTCAGTCTATCGAGAGGCCTCGACACTTTGAACAAAGAATGCTGGGACATCACTATAAAGATGGAGAAGGAAAGAGCTGAAAGAGTCAAGAATAGAGTGGCTTCTACGATTTAAATTAACCTGTTTTTTTATTAAAAACTTTATAAAATTTCTGGTTTTGTCCTTTGAGAAACACCACACAAAGCTAAATGCAGGTAGCACCTTTGTTGCCTCGACCCTAATTTCATTATTAATATTTTTAAGAAAACATTATCGTCACGACATGAATCCCCGAGGGGGTGTCAGAGGTATTCCCGAGTATGAAATGCAACTAACCTAGCATTTTTAAGGATTCTAATTAAATGTACAAGATACGGGGATTTGCGGGTTCAGAGCTGCAAAAGGATATACTTTTATGATTTTTCACAATTCAAAAGACCCATATCATGCTTAAATAAGACAATGAAGATGCCCCGCTTCTCACGCGCGGCACTGCAAATATAGGCCCAATGGTCCTGTTTTGTGTAGCTTGTCTCGCTCGCGCCACTGTCGAAGTTTGTCGTTCGGTGGCGCTTGTTTAAAAAAGAGGTCTATTTTTCAGTTGACGCAATAAGAACGTATTATTGTTCCACGATTGGATTGGGATTCAAAAGTACCATTTGCATAATAGTACAAATGAATTGATTACTTAGGTAGATACATAAGACCAAGTAAAATAATTATCAAATTTTTGCGATTTATGCAATTATTGATGTTTATAAACGTTTATTGATCAATATATTAAAATGATCGCTGATTTAGTTGTCTGAAGTGTTTGCTGAATTGATTTTCAACTGTTTTATAAATGAAATCTTTAAATTTTATTTGACAAATCTGTCACTATTTGGCATTGATAATGAAGTTGACGAACCCATTTGATTGATCTTCAAAACAGATGGCGAGCTAACAATTTTTTAAATAAGAATATAATTTTATTTTAATTCCACGAAATATTAAAGCCGATTTCGAAGGCTTTAGTTTTAGTTTGACATACATAAAATTAAACATTAGTATGGTTAAGATGAAGAGCCATTTTCAAGGCCATTTTATAAACGTCAAATTAAAATTTTAGTTTGACAGCCATAATTTACTCAACTTAGTGATTTTAACTTGTTTTGGTAATTTCAAGGCACATTTTAGAGCTGTCATTTGATTGAATTTAAAAAATTTAGTTTTATTTAAGAGTATTTAAAGGACTTGCTAATTTTAGTTGGTGTGCCCTTCAGAATAGCAAAATATAGCGCTGCCACTTGAAATTACGTTTTTTAGTAAGTATCTTAGATTCAAATTAAAACCTTCAAAATCGGCTTTAGTATGTTGATAAAATGTTACATTTTCTTTACATTATAATTTCGCAGTACTCAATAAGTTTTTACATATTTTTGCACATCCTACCTTTGGTAACTGTCATTTCATACATTCGCGTAAAGTCGACGATCGCACCTCATTCCCAATCCAAACGTGGAACAATAATACCGTATCTATCTTTTGTTACATCATTGTACAATTCCATATTTAAGACCTCTTTTGAATTTCGTTTGCTTGTTAACAAGACAACGCGACAATAAACATTTTCAGGGTTCCGTACCTCATAATGGAAAAATAAAACCCTTATAGCTTTCGTTTTCTTATTCATCCGTCAGTCCGTTTGCAAAGGCTTAGGCACAGCTTGAGGTAAGTATAAGTTGCAATTATTGCCGGTCTATAGCCTCACACTGATGTAATAAATTCAAGTTTCCAGTTTAACACAACAAAGCGGCTGTATCAAACAAAACCCAGAAGGTGATCCTTGAACTCTGGTACGAAGGCATAAGTGAATAAATCCCTTACCAATTTTAACTTTCTCAGCTTATTTCATACATTTTGTAGGTATGTACGTAATAAGTTTTGAATTTTATACCTACAATTTATTCCAGTCTATTAACTTATTTGATATAACCGTACGGAGTATGGAATGGACACCAGCTCTACTCTCACTTGACCGGTTTTATTAAAGATTATAATTGTAATTGGGCATAAGACTATACTGCCCGCCCAGGTTAAGGCAGTAAGTAGGTACCTACCTACTTAAAAGGCGTTTTTTTAAAGGTTTTAAAGTACAATTGATAAGGAGAGCGCTAAAAAGTTGTGTCATTTTGGTAAAATGTATTTCCTCTGTGGGTCCAGTTGTATCGAAAATGTATGTTTTATGTTTTGATTGATTTTAATGTTGTGTGTGTTTTATAACATTATTTGTTTGTTTCAATAAAAGTAAAAACTAAACGCACTGCGGTATTGCCAGCAAATAATATTTTTGTCGGGTCGTTTTTTTCGTTTCTGTCAAACAAATGTTCGCCAACCATGACTGAAAGATGTCAAAAGAAGTTTACAGACAAAATTAGTAACCAAAATTACGTTATCTATATCGGAATCTTTGGTGTTTCGGTTGCCTCCTTATATGTTTACAGGTGAACTCTTACTTGGAATTTATTATTTGGATATTTCATGGTCAAACATGACCTTAACCTATTTTTTTGTTCCGCAGATTTCTCTTCACAACAATCGTTGTTAGCTATGTCCTGGGATGTCTGGCTTGTTATTTTGGGCTTAAATTAAGTTACTTACATACGTACCTAGATGAATTAAAGAGAAATCATGTCGAGACGAGGCTTCTCAAAGATTTAAAAGATGTACTTAGTAAGGTTCGTACACTTCTTGTTTACAAAGATAAAAATAATATTAATGACTAATAACACCAGTTAAGTTCATTGAATCCTATTAACAGCAATAAATCAGTCTAAAGGCATCAACATTTATTGTATTTGTGAGCTAGAATTTGTTTGAAAGTTCATTCAAACTTGTTGTCTATTTCCCAATAAGGTAAACAAGTTTCCAGACATTTAATAGTTTACGAAACAATCTGGTTTATTAATTGTATTAGAGTCGTGCACTGGCATTTGCTGATATGTATATGTTTTTTCTATACAATCATAGTAATTAGTAACAATACACTGAAATTATGTATTTGTACAAAAGTTCTGTTAGCTAGCCCAAAATTAATAAGCAATTGGTATATTGATTCCAGGGTTGTGTAACATGTGGATCACAAGACTGCTTGCGGCACAATGAAAGTGCCTCTATTGAGCCCTGGGTGGGGCTTCGGATACATAAACAATTAGATCAAGCCATAGAAGAAGTAAGTTTATTTTTAAATCCAAATAATTATTCTCATCTCAGAATGGTAGGTAGAGACTACAGATCTCCAGCTGCTGCAATGCTGATAATTCACTTTTGCCACATTCATTTATCAAGTCATAAAGATCTCTCCTGGGTGCTTTCTTCTTCAGTATGTCGTCAGTTTCGTGGCACATGGCTCAAACAATCTTTCTCAGAATCGCAGAAAGTAAAATATTGCACAAAGGCTGACTTATAAACGAGTCATATAACCAAAATAAGCGCCATTATTTCACACAGTTAACAATAGGCAAAGCAAATCTACTGTTGTATTGTTATGTACATTTATAGATTTTTTAAATATTTAATTGGGCTTTATTATTTGCTATAGATTACTGTAAATGGGCAAAGAATACCATGATCATAAAAATTTTGATTCAAACTCAAGGCTAAAGATTCTTAAAACACTATTTTGAATACAAACATTAGGTTACTTACTTATTTAGTTAAATAAGCAATTGAATTTTTTTTACAGTCTTATTATATCAATTAAGTTATATTTAATATATCAAATAAGTTGTAGACAATTCTCAATTTACTCAAGAGTAACAAACAAATACAAGTTGCATTTGATGCATGAGATAATTATTAGTACATTACGATACGAGAGCGATGAAACGTTTTCTGACGAGTGTGAGTTTGCGGCACGAGCCGAAGGTGAGTGCTGCAATCACACGAGTCGAGAAAAAGTTTCTCGCACGAGTTTCGTATAATATTTTATAGCAAAAGTGCGGAAAATGCTGACTTAACGCAAGCGCAGCGTGCGTAAAGTGGTCATTTTACGCACGGTGTGCTATAAAATATATTATTATTATAATATATGATATTTACAATTTTCAATATATTTTGGCCCACAATATAATTCGACTGATGACGGCCCCATACCGTGGGCCGAAATATATCGAAAATTGTAAATATATATATATTTTTTGTGTTTTTCCATATAAATATTGTAAATAAAGGCTCAAAAAGAGTAAAATATACATTTATTCTTATCTTTGAGACATTTGTTTTGTGATATTTCATCCAGTTGTGATCTTTAGTTTTAAAATTTTAATAAACAATTTATAAGTTTAGGTATAAAAACTACAACCACTAGTGATGGATGACATAACTTTAAATGCTTTTGGCTCACATTTTGATAAAAACTGTAAATTAAAATATCATTGCGGTATGTATATATATAAAATGTACCCTAATAGCACAGTTTAAAAATCCATACACATGTCCAACATAGGGATTCGGATGGAGCGGTTGTGGAGGCCAAGGTTGTGTGGTTTAAAAATTTCAAGTAGCTCGGTGGCTTACCTCCCCTGTCACTCCGTGCACAATTGCTCTGTCTGAGTGCTTTCGTTGGATAACTGTATGGATTTTTAAACTATGCTAATAGTGTGTTAACAAATAACTGTTTGTCTTGTTTCAGTTTTATAACACAATTTTAGAACAATTTATCTGTACGTGGTACAACAAGGTTTCCCCACAGCCATTCTTCGTGGATGAGCTGCGGCATCAGCTGCGGTATGCGTCCACCTGCCTGTTGAGACGGGCTCTGAACGTGAGTTCCTTTTATTTTTGAGGGAAGGAGGAAAAAGAAGCCCTGTGACAAACCCCCGACACTCGATACAAGCAAACTGATTTAATTACCTACTACTACTATATGAGAACCAGCCTGTTCGCACATGTTTGCGTGTGTGCGTTCAGCGAACGGCCGGCAGTCAAGTATGTAGTGGTATAATACGACCATTGACCTCTCTTATACAACTAGACTCACAATCTCGCTAAAAAAGTGTCCTCGATGCATCTTATCACCGCTATGGCGTGACAAGATCGAATGACGATTGCGTAAAACTGACACTGCATCTTATGTTAACGATATAACGTCTTAATTTGGTTGAAGCATTTTTGTTACTATGCACGTCGCACGTTCGGACACTTTCTGACGAACTTTTCTTAGGGACTGTGTGTCTAGTTGCGAGAGGTCAATGAATACAACATCAGATGTAGCTTCGGTCAAGTTCGCGAAACCGTGGAAAAAAATTCCCGAACTCAGACAGAGCCGCGCGACGGACAAACTCATGGTCGATTCCCTTTGGTAGCGTAGGTTCGGATCCTACCGACTGCGCCATGTAAAATATGATAGATGGACATCAATCAAACACGAGCGTAGATCGAGACTGGTTTATATTGTTTATACTGGTTTACTGGTCATATATGTACCTATACGTATATCGACAAACAGAACTTTTTATAGCAGAATATACTACAGTGCTCGCTCGCATCAGGCTCTTGGCGGTGCCCTCCTCAGGTCCCGTGGCACGGAGGGAGTCCCCACTAGGCGTATTCACGAAGCTCAATGCACTCTTAGTATCAGTACCACAGTGTGATCTTTTCATCTTTTCTCTGATAGACTGAAGGATGTGGCGCACCGTGTTTGAAATTCTGTGACATAGAAGCCCCAATGACGATGTCTACATGTTTTTTATTACTTCGGTACTTATATGTTTTTTTTTGTTATCCACTTATGTGTCTGTTAGCGTTTACGTAGATTTTGTGCATCCAAAGAGTGGGAGGGGGGGGGGGGGTGATTAAAAGCCAAGGCCACTCGGAACATTGCTGTGTAGTAATACACGTGTTTATATCTGATTGATTGAACCAGTTTCCGGCTTTACCTCGCTATCTGATATCGTTAATTCCTAATCGGCGAAAAAAATTTTTCCCCAGACTTGTGGGAAATTCTCAGATTACTATTATTATTACCTGATTACGGCGAAGCTAAACGCCTGATTTTCTAACAGCACTATGGGGCCGCAGACTTCTGTAGGAGGTGTTAGTTTAAACTTGATATCTCTCAAGGAGAAAAATTGGGCAGACGAAAAGACAAACAGACAAGACAACAAACTAAAGGGGTCCTCTAAAGGTTCCGTTTTTGTACGGGACCGTTAAAATCGTAAAGGCTGAACGTTCGAGTATCTTTGCCTTTTAATTTTGTTACAATTAAAAGCATATTTTGCCCATGCATAATTGCATACTAGCGTAGACATAAACGCACCATTTTCGTATATTATATTTCATTGATTGTTCTTCAACCACCGTGTTTTAAGTTTACATCTTTTTCTCTCAAATTCATTGACGAACGTTCCGTCTTTTCGTCTTTTCCAGGGCAAGAGTCCAGGGCCCGCGATTTGATGGGGTCCTCAAAATGCTGACGTCTTCAAATGAATTTTTCCCCATAATTACACACATATAAAAACAATATTCACTAATTCAAAGAAATAAAATTGCCACATCCATTTTACGTTTTCGTTCAATGTCATGGATTTACAGACCATTCAAATCAAATCAAATCAAATCAAAACATTTATTTTGTAAAATAGATACATAAAGTATACTTTCTACAAGTCAAAGTTAATCTTTACAATAAATATCTTTATAGCACACCGTGCGTAAAATGACCACTTTACGCACGCTGCGCTTGCGTAAAGTCGGCATTTTCCGCACTTTTGCTATAAAATATTATACGATACTCGTGCGAGAAACTTTTTCTAATGTACTATTAAATTAAAAAAATAAAAATAAATTATATGCATATAATACTAATAAGGGAAATACATACAAAAAATATTTAGGCTGGGCTACAAAAATTATACACCTACATAAAATAGAGAAATCTAGGAATAAAAATATTATACATATATGAATGATGCAACGAACAAACAAGTTGATAAATAAATACGGGAAATGCATCCAAAAAATATTAAGGTTGGGCTACTAAAATGTAATAAAGTTATAAACCTGCATAAAATAAAGAAATATAGGAATAAAAATATTATATATACATAATGCCTAACCATCCGCACCATTCGATTAGTATTGCTAAGAAGAAGGGCAAGAAACTTAGCAAACATGATTTTTTTCATTGTAACATAAACTTAATCTATACAATTTTCTTATACCTACTTAAGTAAAGGCAAATATAAAACCATAGGAATTATGGCCAAGAGAAAAAAAAAAATTGATCTTAGTCAATCCGTCTTACATTGTCTATTACCTTTTACAGCAAAGTCAGTTTACATATTAATTAACTATAAAGGGCTTAAAATTTGCTAATTATGACTTACAATTTTGATAAAGATTATTATTATTTATTACACCATGCTTCATTATCGTCCAGATAATCATTGATTTTATAATAAGCTTTTTTAAGTAGTCCCTGCTTAATGTATAGTTTAAACTTATTTTCAGGCAAACTAACGACCTCCTTTGGAAGTTTATTGTAAAATTTTATACCATGTCCTACAAAAGAGGTCTTGGCAAGTCTGAATTTTGGAAAAGCTAGTTTATGTTTGTTTCTGGTTTCAACAAAGTGGTCCACACCAAGCCTCGGGAGATTATCAATATTTTTTCTGACATATCTAATAACTTGATAAATAAATTCACATGGGACCGTAAATATATTAATTTCCTTAAACTTTTCTCTTAATGAATCTCGATACTTCATGTTATAAATAGACCGAATTGCTCTCTTTTGCAAGACAAAGACTGCTTCTATATCTGCGGCTCTACCCCACAACATTATACCATATGACATAATGCTGTGAAAGTAACTGAAATATACTAATCTAGCAGTATCTTTATCAGTAATCTGCCTTACGCGTCTAACAGCGTATGCGGCTGAACTAAGTCTACCACAGAGAGCTTCTATGTGGGGACCCCACTGAAGACAAGAGTCTATAGCAATACCCAAAAACTTAGTTTCGTTAACTAACTCCAGCTTGCACCCCTGCAAAAATAAACTGACATCTACTTGAATTACATTTGGTAAAGTAAACTTTATACATTTCGTCTTTTTTGCATTTAGAACTAAATTATTTGCAGTGAACCAATCAAGAATATCGTTATGTCGATTCACTTTAAAAATAAGTGACGTGTCATCTGCGAATAGAACTATCTCAGATATTCATCCTAACTTGTCTCCTGAGGTCATGTTGGCATCACTGCTTGTCAAACTTTTCCTGTCATTTTATTTGTCAGTCAGATTTTTTAAAATTATTTGATAAATTATGTATTATTATTGCCAAAGCCGTTGAAAAATAGTGCAAAAGAGATTGTGTTGAAGGTACGCCTTTTGTGAAAGAGAAAATGCAAACAATGCACCGTGATTCCTCTCGATCAGGTTCGATCTCGTGTCAGTGCCATGACGGGTTAGTAAAATAGGGATACCAGCTTTAAACATAAAGCCAATTTTATGGGCAAATAATAATTAGCTATTCACCTACTTTTGCAGGCATATCGGAAAGCGTTCACATTAAGAGGCCGGCGAAGCATTTGTAGTTCATACAAACGAAATACCAAAACCATTTGTAAATCATTAATATTCTTAGGGTAGTGTGTGTTTATTCCGATCGGATTACAGAATATCCAGGTTTCCAAATATATATTTTGAAAAGACACTGATTTAAAGACGAGATATAAGGAATTTAAAATTTCCATAGATAAATAATTTTACTCATATTTCCTGTTTAAATCAGTGTTCTTATTTAACATGTATTTGGGAACAGAGATATTCCGTAATCCAATCGGAATAAACACACCCTACCTCAAGAATTTGTTTAATTTAAAAATTATTTTAGTATTTCGTTTGTATGAAACACGCATGATTCGTCGGCCCCTTATGTCGCCTGTAAATAATCGTCAAAAACGTAAAAAACGGGAGATCGACTATTTAGAACCAACGTCGCGTCATCGAGCTAGAACAAGAAATAAAAATACCGTTTATAGATATTCATACCATTAGATCATACGTATTGTTTGCAAAATACAAATCAATAAATAATTGATAATTTTTATTTTTTCATTCTGTACATTGTATTTTCAAGAGTAGTCTAATTAATATATAAAAAACGCAGTTAATTAAATATTATGAATGTGTAGTAGGGTGAATGCTACGTGAGCCATTAGCAACATTATATGCAGTGCTACCATTTCGTAAGCCAGAGGACTTCTTATAGAGAATGGTCTGTTGGCAACGAATTCGAACGACTATGTAATAAGAACGATTTACTTATTTGTGGGTCATGCATAAAAAGTAATACCCTTCAGACATTAGACTTTGAGGACATCAAAGAAAATTTCACAGAATTCATTTTTCATTCATTTTTATTTTTATTCCAACAGTCAAAACTGTAATCACTTTCTTTATATTTGACTAGCCTTTGCCCACGGTTCCGCCCGCGTTTATTCAATCTTTGCGCTGTTTTCGGCTTGGGCGTTATTTTATGAACACCCGTTATAGCCTATATTTTGACTACAATGGTAATAAAGAAAACATGCGATCCCATTCCATTTTAGTGGTTCTCTAGTTAAAACGGAACAGAAAGACGAAAAAAAAAAGTTGTAATTCTAGCTTCAGTACAATATAATATCTTAAATATAAATATATCGTTACGACATGAATCCCCGAGGGGGTGTCAGAGGTGTTCTGGGTGTGAACTGTGAAAAGGCAAGTCACAGTCCACACTCGGCACACCCGCGTTTCACAGACGGTTATTACGTCCCAACGTGATGGGTGGTGACAGATGTAAAGACAGACAGACATGCACGACCTTTCTTTTTTCATTTTTCTTATTGGCGACTTGCTGCGTCGGCGCATTCCGTTGAGTAGTACGTGGGACGCACTATAAGTTTCCGGAATGAATATGAAAAAATACTATTAAAGGTACAAAATTAATTTATTGTTTTTCAAAATAATCTCCCTTGGCGTCTATGCACTTTTTCATTCGATCAAACCAGTTTTGAAAACTTTTGTGCCACTCCCCTGTGGTGACCTCTGAAACGTGTTTTTCATACTCCTTGACAGCCTCTTCTGGTGATGAAAATCGTTGACCGCGTAATTGGTTCTTAATTTTTGAGAACAGAAAAAAGTCACAAGGTACCAGGTCGGGACTGTATGCAGGATGACTCATGAGTTCTACATTTTTCGTCTTCAAAAAGTCGTTTGTCTGTCTGGCCGTGTGAGAACTAGCATTGTCGTGGTGCAGGATGATACGGCGTTTACGGTTATTTTTACGGAGTTCGTCAATAACTTCCGGCAAACAAATGGTCGTGTACCAGTCACTATTCACGGTACGACGATTCTTTAAAGCAACAGTAGCCACGTGTCCAGTTTTATTAAAAAAAGAAGCAATCATCCGCTTAGATGCACTTTTCACGCGCGCCGCTTTGGTTAGTTTCGGCTCATCTTGAAAGACCCATACGCTTGATTGCTGCTTTGTTTTGGGATCGTAGCAATAAATCCATGTTTCGTCACCTGTTACTATGTCCCACACCAAATTTAACGCACCTTCGTTGAATCTGGTAAGCATGGCACTGCACCAAGTGACGCGGTCCGTTTTTTGAGCCTCGGTCAAGTTGTGTGGGATCCACCGCGAGCACAGCTTTCTCACACCCAAATGTTTGTGTAGGATTGATTGTATTTGACTCATGCCTATTTCTAAGGATGCGCGAATTTCATGGTAGGTCACATGCCTGTCTGTTTCAATCATACGGCGCACAGCATCGATGTTTTTGTTGGTCACAGCGGTGGACGGCCGACCATCGCGAGATTCGTCACTGAGATTGATACGACCACGCTTGAATTCTGCAAACCAGCTATAAACAGTCGTCTTGCATGGTGCTTCATTGCCAAAAGCTGTTTCAAGCCGAGCGATGCTCTGTTGAGCTGTCAAATTACGCTTAAAATCGTAGAAAATCATACTACGAAAATTTTCCCGAGTTAAATCCATGTTGATGCAGACACACAATTTTTTAAATGGCGCCAAAAGGTAAAAACAAAAGACAGTCAGATGAAACAAACTGCATTCTACAGCCAAGGAGTTCTATTTTCAAATATTGCAATAAATTTTTAAATACTGTTTATGTAAGTGGCCAGTTCCGGAAACTTTTAGTGTTACCTATGTATTGTCGCAGGCGACGCAAGTAGGCATTCCGCAATGAGGTCAACACGAGCCTCATTTCCGTGCTGATCTTTTCTGTGGCCTCCAACTAGGCTTTGGTGGATTCGAACTGGGCCTTCAATACCATGAAGTGGCATCAATGTAATCGAATGTCAAGGGCCGTAGCTTGCTGAAGTCCTTGTGATCGTGATGATATCCTAGTATTAGTCGCCAATTTTACTATATATTTATTTCAGAGTGATTGTTGCAGTGTTGTTGAGATAACAGAAGATCATGCGAAGCATTCTGAGCTATTATAGTATAGAAGTTTAATATATTTCGTATTCCGTATTTTTCAGCTCAATCTTCGTAGCTGTTCTTGAAATATACCGCGAACGGACGGGCACCAAAGTTACGAGTTATGTGACGGAACCGCATAGAATAACCGACTGCGGCATACTCCTAATCTAATATACCTTTAGTTTAAATTATTACCCTTTGACTCCTCCGGTTTTTTATAGTAACTTTTATGCAAATGACCTTGACACCTGCGAGTGACGTGTGTACAACTGTAATTAAAAACACGACAAGCGGAAAATCACCGGGGTATGACGGTCCCGGCGTTGAGCATTTACAATTCGCTTAGGACCATCTACCGAGATTATTATCTATGTTTGGGTCACGGATACTTACCAGAAGCCCTAACAAAACTGGTTGTGCCTATAGTAAAAAAGGTATGTGACACGTCTGATAAAAAGAACTACAGGGTCTACAGGCCCATTTCTCCAGCCACAACAGTTTGGCAAAAGTACTTGATTGTCTTTTTAATAATCGTCTTAGTAAATAGCTTCATGAAGCAGTTTGGTTTTCGCACAGATTTAGTGACGGAAATAGCGATTCTTGCTTAAAAAAATTTAGTCTGATATTAAAGTCGATACTGAAGGCTTTACTTTTGGATTTAGTGCTGTCAAAACTAAAAAAAATCCAATTTACCTAATACAGGTTCTATTATTCACACTAAAGAACTATTTTGGAATGAAGGAAATTTAGTTTTGACAGCACCAAAACTAAAATTAAAGCCATTTTCGTCCTGGCGAAATTCATATAATTAAATGACATTATGTTATTATATTAAGTCTTATCTGTATTGTGTTTGTTTCAGGTATATTCAGTTTCTTTTTTGTTTTTTCCGTGGTTGTTTTTAGTGTTTAAATTGGGATTTGCTGACTACCTGATATTGGCAGAAAATGAGCAAGCCAACGGCCAAATAGACACAAAAAAAAAACAGAATCTGCTCTATTGTACGGATAGACAAACAGACACAAATTGGCGACATAATGAAGGAGGGCAAAGTCAAAAGCACCCGGCTTAGAAGAGCTTGTATGAATTGTATAGATGGATATACCGAGTGTAAATAGACTGCTACCATTAAATGAAACCTCATATCCTACCGATCATACTGAACTACTTTTACCAAGAAACATACTCGCCCTAACCATTAGTTTAGGCAATATTTGAGTTTCAAACGAAAATGCGTGAACCCTAACGCACCGACATACGGGCGAGTTTAGAGAGAGTGTCGCCCGTGAAACAGCTATTCCAGTGCAGCGTTCTAAGATAGACCTTCCTCCTACGAGATAAAGTCTTTGAGTTGCAGTTGAATATCTTTTTTTTTGAAGAATTGCGCGGGTTTTTTTTTTCAAAGAGTTGTTCAGTATGATCAGTAGAGTATGTGGTTTTATTTAAAGGTTGCACTCTATTTAAACCCGGTAGAATAGGCGAAAGAGGTGTGTCCGGATCATATCAGATGGAAATCTGTAGTCTCTGCCTACCCTTCTGGGCGACATGAGTGAGAGTATGTTTGAATGTATGCAAACAAAGAACCATTTGCCAGATTTGACCGTGCCCGATTTGAAATACCGATTTGTATTATTATTTTTAAATATTCGACCGACGACGACCCCGAGTGGATCGAAATATATTTCGAAGTTATTATTTCTTTTTTTGCATATATATAAAAGTGTACATACATATATATATATTAATAAAAAACAATGAAAAAGCTTTTATAAAGCTAAAATATTTATTATTATGATTTGTATTTTGTATCTCTTGATAAAAATAAAAATAAAACTGATAAAATCCTAAAATTATCTTGATTTGATTGATTTAGTTGTCATTGTGATTGGTTATCATAAATTAAACAATAGGGTGTAAGGGGTGAGCGCAATAACATATAGCGGATGCCAACCTCACCAGCACGTGGCTATGACGACCAAACTGATGGGGGTATGGTTGACCATTCAAGTCAAGTCAAAGAACCAGCGCAAGTCAAAGGTACCAACAACGGTGGTCGTCGGGCAGCAACGTTGCCAATAATGCGAGGTGATAAAGGCAAATACCACCTCATAGGCGAGGCCCATATCCGGCAGTGAACTAATACGATCTTGTGATGTGTGACATCGTAAATAATGGTCTCGGTAAGGAGTCTGAACCGAGGTTTTGGCTTTCTACCCCTATTCACATTGAGTAGTATAGGGGCACCGAATATTGCATTCCCAGATTTCATGACTAGCAAAAAATTAGGCCTTTTGTAGAATTACCAATTATTCAGTGTGCCACCTGCATCAATCAGTCACCCGGCGATCTAATCAGAATCTAAGATCCATATCATGAAGCTCTAATACGAGTATATATGATGTGCTTCTTTATTGTCACAACAGTTTTACCTATTACTTGATACTCATTAGGTTTATGATCATTATAATTTTATTTACAAAAAAGCAGCTATGATTACATACGCAATAGCAGTGTTAGTTATCCTCCTATACATTTTTGGAACGAGAAACTTTACATATTGGGAGAAAAGGGGCGTAAAACATGACAAGCCTGTGCCATTCTTCGGTAACCACTTCAGGCAATTCTTACTGAAAATAAGTTTGTCAGACATCATGGCAGAACAATACTGGAAGTACCCAACAGAGAAGATGGTCGGGTATTTCATAGCCAACATCCCCACTTTAATAATAAGAGATCCCGAATTGACTAAACGTATTTTGGTGACTGACTTCGCCTTCTTTCATCATAGAGGCATTTACCCACATAATGTAACCCACTCGACGGAGCCGATTGCGAAAAACTTGTTCTTAGCTGATGGTGACATATGGAAACTCTTGAGACAGCGCATCACCCCAGCGTTTACCTCCGGTAAGCTTAAAGCGATGTTTCCACTTATAGTGGACAGAGCTGAGAAGCTGCAGAAAATTGCCGCTGTAGCTGAAGGGTCTGGCACAGAAGTTGATGTACGAGATCTAATGGCTAGATACACGACAGACTTCATCGGAGCTTGCGGTTTTGGTATAGATATTGATTCGTTGAACAATGAAACTACTATGTTCAGGAAGCTAGGCCAGAGGATCTTCACTGTCACGGCAAATGATGCCATGCGAATTTTTACTAAAAGAATTCTTCCGAAGTGGTTAATAAAAAATCTCAGACTTATACCGAAGGAAGTGGAAGACAGCACGCTGCATTTGGTTAAGACTATAATGACGCAAAGGAATTACAAGCCTTCAGGCAGGAATGATTTCATAGATGTGCTCTTAGAATTAAAAGCTAAGGGAACGATCATCGGAGAGTCGGTGGAGCATAGAAATGCAGATGGTACTCCTCAAACCGCAGAATTGGAACTCGATGACACACTGATGGCTGCACAAGTATTTATTTTTTTTGCTGCCGGTTTCGAAACTTCATCGTCGGCAACTAGCTATACTCTACATCAACTGGCTTTTCACCCAGAAGTGCAGACGAAATGTCAGGAAGAAATCGATGAAGTACTGAGTAAACACAATAATAAACTTTGCTATGAAGCTGTTCGTGAGATGAAATATTTGGAAATGACTTTCAGAGAAGGCATGAGATTGTTTCCATCTTTAGGATATCTTATAAGGAAATGTGCTAAGAGATACACCTTTCCGGATTCGAATATAACAATAGACGAAGGTACAAGAATATTTATACCAATCCAAGCCATGCATAGGGACCCGAAATACTTTGATGATCCAGACGTGTTTAGACCTGAAAGGTTTGCGACCAGTGAAGCCAACAATATCACGAAAAATGTTTACATGCCTTTTGGTGAAGGATCTCGGGCTTGTATAGGTAAGTTTACTTGTTTCTAAGCTGTCGATTGCAATTTAGCTGATACACCTTGCGGTTCAAATTTTCAAATAAAGCTAACTAGCCCTTGCCTTGCTTCGCCCGCGTTCTTTCAATCTTTGCCCTGTTTTCGGTTTGAGCGTTATTTTATGAACACGCCTCATTATTTATGTGTTGTCCAGGGTCACTATGATGATAATAAAACAAAATCTTGATTAGAAACACTTGTTGACAGCCGCAAGTATAAATTTAATAAAACAAAAACCACATCCAAATCCATTCCAAATTTTATAAAAATCGGTTCTGCCGTTTCACGTGAAAATGGAACATAGTACATACAGAGAAACAAACATACACATTTTCGCATTTATAGTATAAGTAAGGATGATTTTCGAACGTTTTTTAATGAAATAAAATGAATACTTTTGCAATGTAGGTACATACATAAATACACTTATCGCACGTTAGGACATTAAATACATATCAAATAAAAAAAATATATATCAAAGAGGAAAGTACAATTAAAATATTAAATTAGGTTTTGGTTATAAATATTACTTAATAAGTTAATACACGTACATAAACTACATTAAAGGAATGTTTTAATGTATAAAATAATATATAAGGTCCTACAATATCCAAAGTGAAAAAAATTAAACAGATGATAGAGTATCCCCAATAGACCACTTTCCAACGAAAAAAATTTTTTTTGCGCGAACTTTTTCATCTTTCTATAGAAATTTTGTCAGCTGAATGAACCAATCTGTACTGGAAAGTGAAAAAAATATTTGATTAAAAAATCTTTTTTTTCTTTTTGGTTGTGATCAGTGATCGATACATGTCATGATCTACCCTAGAATTATTTTCACTTATTATTGTAGGACCTTATACATCCTACTACTCGTATATGATGATAGCTACTCAATACTGATGCGTATACATATAAATATATGCCTAACTCCGCCCATTCGATTAGTCTTGCTAACAAGAAGGGCAAGAAAGTTCGCAAGATCATGTCTTTTACTTTTATAGTGTTATAAAATTGTAGATCTTCGTCCACGGGGGTATATTCATATTTGTAAAATAAATATTTACCATGAATGTATGTGCTTTCCTCACATTTTAGCGTATAGCGTTTTAGCAGTAACCTCAATTGAAGTCACCTCTGGTAATTTTCAAAACTCTATCCTGTTTCTCCCGCAAGTCAAGGATATTCTTGGTTTTGGGTTTACTCACATAGTAAAAAAGTCGGTAAAGTAGTTAAAATGATATATTTTGCATGATTAATAGTACCTATCTAAAACACATAAAACAATATACTGAGTCAGACTAACTTTTAAATTCATGATTTTAAATAGTTTTGTGTCTCTCCTGTAAAGTACGAAAAAAATACTTGCGCGGTGTTGTTTGCTATACGACGATATATGCAGGCTGGCTTGATCCTCGTACGCTTCGTGCTTAGAGCAGTAGACGTTCTTCACCAGTCATATTGGTAATAATAATATAATAATGATAATCATCGAACAGTCTTAATATGAAAATACCCCCTTGGACGAAAGTCTATTAGACGTATTACTCGTAGTAATATCTACAGATAGCGCGCGAGTTCATGTCCATCCTGAGGAATGCGGTAGTGCTGTGACCTAATCAATTATGGTCATGTCGATAATTACTACCGATTTTGTCAACAGCTGTCAATTTGGTTTATTGTAACTCAAGGTAATTTTGCAAATTATGAAATAAAATAAATGTAATCAGTACTTACTTGTTTATTGCTAATAGATTTTTTTTAATGCTATTTAGTCACTATCAGATGCAAAGACAACCGACAGAACAGAGTCGGTATCAATATCTTCGCCATCGCTGACTTCAATTACGAATTTGTCGATCGTATTTTCCATTAGTCCGTCTTTTCAATAGCGACTAATTTTCGGTATCGATAAGCGCGCGTCACAAACATCGAGGACAACACTCGCCTGCAGACTAATGCGGCAAGGTGAGTGAAGGCGGGGCGAGCTGCACCCACGCGTCGCCTCTGGCCCTGATGGACATGAACTCGCGCGCTATCTGTAACAACGATTCTGTTAGTCTTGTGACAATAGGGCCAAGAGAAAAACATTCGGGCGTATACAGAAGTTTACGGCAAACTGGAAATCGCTAGACATTATGAGACAACATAATTATCAACGTATTAATATGTTTGTGATAAATATTATCTATTTTCAAAATCTGTTTGTTGTTTTCACAGATTATTACATTTTAGTCTTTGAATTGGCTTCTTATAATGATAATCCTTAACATGTGTGTGATAAAAAAAGTATTTAGTATTAATATTAAACATTTATATATATATATTATGTTTCAGGTGAACGACTCGGTCTCATGCAGTCTTTGGCCGGTCTCGCAGCCTTACTCCAGAAGTTTTCAGTTGCTCCTTCTCAAAGTACCCTCAGGAATCCGATAATTGACCCGACCTCCTCTTTAGTACAGAGCATCAAAGGGGGCGTACCACTTTCGCTTGTTTGTAGGAAAAAGGATTTGTAAAGTTTCACTTCGGATTAGATTATTATTTAAGATTAAATTATTTTAAGTATATTGCTCTGCCCTTATTTTGTTTTAAACATAATTCCTGAAAAAGTAAGTTCCACGGACCCAGTTTTCAACTGAATCTACATATTTTATACGTAACATTCGTAGAAGGAGCGAAGAAAGGGATAACTCAAACCGTAGCTTCTTACAGTTGAGCTGTCTTCTTGCCGCTTCAGTATACTCGTAGAACACAACCTTAGAAATGTGATCTTACTATTAAAAGATTCGTGGTTTAGATTCATACTGATATTGAAACGGCTACTCTCAATTTTAATAGTCGGACTTTATGAGACAATATCTGTATCAAATAAAAATTGTGGCCTTTGAAATAGTTAAGCTTTTTGTTCATTTGTTTAATCATATCATAATTCCAGGAGTCTCTCTTAGTCGTTGCGACTGCGCAAAGTTACATGATCCTTGTTGAACGCAGGTCCGCTTTTAGGATCTATAATAGACCTCGAGGCTATACGGGCGGGCCTCACAAGAGTTTTTTTTTAATTACCTGCATATATCGGAATTTACAGCAATTTTCTAACAGAAAGGCAAAAATTACGTTTTGATTTTGGAAATAAATTTTGCAATAATGTAAAATTTCTTATTACGGTGAAATGTTAAGTAACGAATATGATTACAAAAACACGTAGAGCAAAGGGTAAAATATATATAATATCTATAAATTATTAGTGCAATAGGAAACAATCGACTGATCTAACTTTAAACAGAGCTTAATTAAAAAAAAAATTTTTTGTGGAGTTGATGCTTGTGATTGTTGGCACTTGGTGGAATTTTTGATTGAGAAACACTTGTACTTGTCCACTTATTTATATTATTTCCCTTACCGGTAAAAAAAAAACCTTTGATAATGCTATAACAGCGAAACCGGTAAGGGAAATAATATAAATAAATGGACAAGTACAAGTGTTTCTCAATCAAAAATATTTTTTGTGTTGCAGTCTCCTCTTTGGTGCGGTGCTAGCCCCTTGGCCTATGCTTAAATAAATTCAATACGGCCCTGGTTTAACTGGGCCGCAGTTGCAATGCAGTATACTCTTACGTATATGCAGTATCCGTATACGGATTTTAGTCGGTTAAAAGCCGAAAACTAAAGATAGTACTCGTCTATACGAACATTTTTTTAGTACGAAGTCAATCCTGAAATCATTTGACACAGTGAAAATTTGACGTCATCGAAGATTTTCCGTATTTTTGCCGGGATCCTTCCCATGCCTTACCTGAGTCTGCCTGGCTATTCTTGAATTGTGCAGCGGCAGATGGACGGACAGGCACAATCTTTTTTGCACCATATTCTTCGTCTCATTTTTTTGTGGTTGAAAGAAAACAACACATTTTTATTCTTTGTTTTGTTTGCCTGCATTATATAATAATTTGTGATAAATCCATGGCCTGCATTCATACAAAATATTACAATGGAATGAACTGTTTCTATACTTGACGAAACAGATGAGCAATAGTTAAGGGTCGATTCCTGGGTAATGTAAAGGAATCTATAAAAAAATTATAACGCCGAAAAATCAAGCTACAATATATACAAATGTACATATTAATTAATTTAAATATCTGTAAATGTTTCTTTTCTGTGTGTACAATAAATAACAAGACTGAGAGAAAGAATATTTTACTATCTGTAAAAACATATTTTTAGTGGTATTTTGTTATAAATCCGAAAACCTCAAGTTTACGTCAGTACGTTGGTAGTAACAAATTAGGTTTTGAAACATTGTTATTCCCATCTCGTAGCTGTGATAGCTTTCCTTTAAACTTCGTTATATAAGGTCCTACAATTCAAAGCGAAAACAAATTAAGAGGTAATAGAGTATCCCTAATAGACCACAATCCAATAAAAAAATATTTTTTGTTGTATTTCTTTTTTCTCCTTTCCATGGGAATTTAGTCAGCTGATTTAACCACTTTGTACTGAGAAGTGAAAAATTTATTAGCCCAAAAATTATTTTTTCTTTTTGTGTGTGATCAGTTAACGATACGTGATCTACCCGAGAATTATTTTTACTTATTAATGTAGGACCTTGTATACATATACTACAGCCGTGTAATTTTTACACATCCAAAAACAACTGTTTAGCTGGTAGGGGGGTGAAGGGGGGGGGGGAACTTGACTCTTAACAAAAATTTTGCACTTTAAAGCATAATATTTCGCAAACGGATCTTTGAGTCGAAATTTGGTTTCACACACCCGCAATATTTTTGAACGACCTATCCAACGACACCGCATACGACGGGAAAGACGTGAAAATAAAACATCCCCCTTTAGTCGTAGGGGAGTTAACCTAAAAAAAAATTTTTTTTTACCACTTTGTTGGCGTTATTAATAACCTGTACCTGTGCCAAATCATAGCAATATTATCTTGTAAGAGTCTCTTAAGCTAAGCCGCGAACAGACAGACGTAGGCATGGCGAAACTAAGGGTTCCTTGTTGACTACGGAACCCTAGAAACTGCATGATCCAATCTCTTCTCCACCGCACTACTTGAGCACGCATTTTTTCAGACATGTTATCTCTTTCGTTATGGGATAATACTGCGCTTTAAGGAGATTAGATCGTTGTCTTAAAAATTGGATTTCCCCAGAGGTGTCCAATCGTATTCAAATTGATTTTCATATGGCTATTCGGCTAATCAAATTAGCCCGTTTGACAATTGAAATCGTACGTTTTTGGTTGTCAACAACAAAACAAGACTATCGTATTCATTTGACAGCCAAAAGATTACGATTTCAATTGTAAAACAGGATAATTTGCTTAGCCGAATAGCCATATTACAATCAATTTGAATACGATTTAGATAGACTGCTATCTTCAAATGAGACCACAAACCCTCCTGATCATACTGAAGAAAGTTTCTAAAGAAACGCTATCGCGAAAATGAAAATGAAATTTCACTTGCTCATACAAAAGAACAATAGGTTCTGGGAAGTTTTTTTTTTCTTTGGCAAAGTTCAGTATTATCAGTACAGTATGTGGTTTAACTTCAAGATTTATATACATTTTGTTTGTCGTACAATGCTTTAGATTATACTGTTTACTCTCATTGGTTTAAGGCGACTCTATTCGCCCGAACTCCCAACTAGCGCAGTTCGCTGATCATATCCTTATTTATAGGTACTTGCTTATTATTTTATCTTTTCAACATATCCCATACAATATCCATGACGTGAAACTAAAACATTTATCAAAATCAAATACATACAAATGTTACAAGCATATAAAGTCCTAGATTTTACACATATTTTGATGAATGTTTATGTACCGTAAGGTCCTAGAAGCGATACAACAAATCAAATAATTTTAGTTTTACAGCATATTATATTTTATACTTTTCAAAAATAGTTTTGTTTCGTTTCGGTTTCTGGGATATTTCTCCTGAAATCATGGGAACCACCAAAACCATTTTCGAATTTTTTCAAAACATGAATGTTGTCTCCCGTTAGCTTGCCTCTCACACCGTTCCATAGTTCCGTACGAGCTCGGGAAATGAACGTTCGGGCTCGCCAATAGCAGTCATTCAGTGCTCTACAATCCCAAGTTGAATGTAGAATGAAATAGCAAGCATAGAAGAAAGAAAGAAAGAAAAGCAATTTATTTTAAATACGTCCAGATATAAAAAATCACACACAATTTAAATTAACAAAGAGTAAGAATATATAAAATAATTCAAGTAATAGGATTTAAACATTTAGAAAAAAGTTGGTAAATAAACAGGGATTCAACTCAGCTTAATGCTGCGGTAAGTGCCACAGCGCTGTTATTCTGTTGAACCCATTGAAGCATAGCGAACCCGTGCGCGACTGACTTCAAGCCGCCGACTACAGGCTTCTTAAGGGGCACTTTGAGATATCCTGTTTTTGTTCTGTAACCTCTTGGTCCTAGGCGTAGGTTTTCAGTTAGTACCTTTTTAGTACCGTGAATAGTTTTTTCGTTGATGCAACCTTATTTCGATTTTGGAACATTTGTCGGACGTTGGCAAATATTTGCTATATTTAGAAGAATGAACAGAAAGCCATCGCGCGGTTTTACTTGGCCGGCTCGAAGTGAGGCTCTCAGCTCTCTCCCTCTCTCTTATTCTATAACTAACGTTTGTGCCGCGGCTCCGCCCGCGTTTATTCAATCTCTGCCCCATTTTCGGCTTGGGCGTTGTTTTATCAACCCCCCCTATAGCCTAAATGTTGACTAGGGTCACTACAATGATAATAAAGGTAACCGCATTCAAATCCGTTGAATGGTTCTCCAGTTAAAACGGAACATACATATAGACAGACAGACGAAGATTCTAAAAATTGTAGTTTTTGCTTCACTGCAATTCTCTAACTAATTACCTAAACCATTTAAAATTTTGAAAAAATATTCATTGTACAGACACGTCTTTTTAGGGTTCCGTACCCAAAGGGAACCAACGGGACCCTATTACTAAGGCTCCGCTGTCTGTCCGTCCGTCTGTCACCAGGCTGTATCTCATGAACCGTGATAGTTAGACAGTTGAAATTTTCACAGATTATGTATTTCTGTTGCCGCTATAACAACAAATACTAAAACCGACCAAGTGCGAGTTTGACCTGCGCACTCCCATACAACAGACATGATTTTTTTGCCGTTTTTATAGATACGTACGGAACCCTTAGTGCGCGAGTCCGAATCGCACTTGGCCGGTTTTTCATACTTTATTATTAAATATACTCGAAAGAGTGGAGAGCGTAACTTCGGCTCGGCCAAGTAAGGTCGCGCGATTTGTGCACTTGATTATTAACTTTTTTTTTTTCTCTTCATTTATAGGTGAACTATTCGCGTCTAATAACAGAACGCTTGCTGCCTTGCACGTTACGTCACTACACCGTCTGCGCGGATATAGCCGATAAAGCGTCCCCATTGGACAGCAAGCTTGCCGTCCATCCAGCGGCAGCCAATAGGACCGCGGAGCTCAAGTACCTGAGATGCATCACAAACGCCATCATGCCATATCTGCTAAAAGAACAGGATGTGCAGAATTCGTAAGCGTACACTTCGCATCAAAAAAATAGAAACACTTGCTTTTGTTTGAAAAATATTGTATTATACGGAAAAAATAAAATGTTGTACAACAGTAGGTAGTACAAGGTTTTGAATTCCCTATACTAACGTTACTTTTTTTTAAAGAATTAATCCACTTTGTTATTTGTCGCCAGAAAGAATGTCTTGGTAGTGTTTCGTTTTTTTTGATGATAACTGTTTTTTTGAGTTTGCCTCTGCGGCCCAGTGGCATAGCGCTCGCCTGGTAACCCAAAGGTCGAGGGTTCAATCCCCGCGGTGCACATTAATTTGTTTCGGTCTCCGTGTTTCAGAAAGCACGTTAAGCCGTTCCCAAAGTACCTTGAATTTATTTCAATCAGTGTTAGAATTACAGAGAACCTCCTTTCAATATGCTCGAGTCGGTATTGGCGGTCCACTATAACATAAACAAAGTAGGAACGTAGCTTGTGGATTTGTTCCCGAAGTAGGGCAATAGGGCTCACCACTCATCACGTTTGGGACGTACTAATCGTCGGTGAAGAGCGGGTGTTTACTGTGACTTGCAACTCACAACTTTACACATGTGAACACTTTGGTATAACTTTTAAAGTAGGCTAAGTTCAAGTTTTTTTTAATATTAGTGTTGTCATAGACTTGTATTTTGTCTATGGTACTGTCTTACTCGTACTTATTGTTAACATAAATGCATTGAAAACGCTTATGTGTCCAACACAGACGTGAAAAACAGTGTTATACAACATACAGGACATATCAACACTTTCCCACGTGTATCAGACGACGTTTTTTAATACACCTCCGAAAAATTACATGACACAATAAAATAAAAAAAATTTTTGCAAAACAAAATACAAATCGACAGAAGAAAACGCAGTGTCTGGTTGGCGCCAATCTACACTACAAAGACTTTTCTTGTCTGTTTCTTGTTTATTTATTTATTTAATTAGTTTATTAGTTCCACAGCAAATTACATTTAGATATATATATATACATGTATTTGATAAAAATTTGCCTATCCCAATAACGAAACTAAACAAAATAAAAATATGAGGGCTTTTATTTTGTTTTTTTTTTGCTACAAGTTAAGTCTTAAAGAAAAATATACTATTTAGGATAAAAATTACATATTATGAAATTTATGTAAATAAACAACATTCAATTCAATAAAAATATAAATCTTTTTAATAATAAGTTCTAAGATTGATACAAAAGAATATAAATTATGATGTCTAAAATCGTTTTGAATTTTTAAAACATCTTTTAGAATTTAACATACATATATATTTAATAATAATATAAAATATGTAATTTTACGCACGCTAAACAGGAACGTAATCTATCATATTTTAAGCACGTGTATTAAAAAACCCGTATACTTATAATTTCCAGTGTTTTCCGTGTGCTGATCCGGGAGATATTCGCTGGCTGGGTGCTGCTCTCGCTGACCGATGTGCTCGCCGACCCGCACATTCTGAACCTGCTCTTAGTGCTGCTTACTGGGGATGAGGAAATGGCTGAGTTGCCTACCACGCCCAACTATAGGGTGAGTTAAACTAGCCTTCTCGTATGAAAACCTCACCTGCGGGCCTATTACGTATCTTTGAATCGGTTGCCAACTATGATTGCTATTCACCAAAAATATAAAAAAGAACTTCCAAAATAACCTTCAATCGGTATTTACGAATTGGGACGTCATTTCAAGTGCGAACGTATCCTTATCCTGAGCGGAATTCGATAGTATATGTATGTCTTCGACGATAGGCACTCGGTTGGCAACTTATTTTACGATACAGAATCAGGGGGCTGCTCCTGTAGTATTAACATGAAAACATCACGGCTACGTTAGATTTCGTATAGAATCTGATAACCGCCCCTAGTGGACGCTAAAACTAACATTTTTAGAATTTTCGTCTGTCTTGTATTTTCAGTTTTAACGAGAACCACTCAACAAATTTGAATGCGTTTTTGTTTATTATCATCGTAGTGACATCATAAAATAACGACCAAGCTGAAGGTTAAATAAACGCAGGCGGAGCCGCGGGCGAAAGGCGAAATTCTTTTCATAAAGATTTAAACGACAAAATTATTCTCATTGTCCCCAGGTGGAGTTCCTAGAAACGTTTGTCCGTCAAACAGATTCCGTCTATACGCAGAGGAGCAAACACCTGAGGATCGACCTAGACTTTGTGTTGAACGACCAGGAATACTTCTATGCGTTCATGCAGTTTATGAAGACAACCAGTCACATCCATCTGTTGCAGTTTTATAAGGATATCAGTGAGTTTGTTTTGATTAGCTCTATTTGAGGGCGCTAACGCAAAGTCTATCACTCGAGTTTTAGGTATTTTTCAGTCTCGTGACGCACTCACAAAGGTAATGTGATTTGCAGGGGTTATGTTACGACTAAACACAAATGTGTTTGCATTTAGCATAGCATAACATTTTTCTAATAGTATTTATGCATTTTCCTTTCGCTACAAGCACTAAGGCACGGTCAAAGTGAAATAATAATTTCGCAAATTATGTGCGCGTGCGACGAATAGCGACCAAGTTAGCGACAAGCGACTGAAGCGCGCGCGCGAATTCGGATGATTGAACAGCCTTAAGTTTTGTTTTAATGGCAGATGGAGTAAATCCCTGATAGAATGGTAGCCAAGCAAGAGATGGGGGCCGAATCGGTAGAACGCCAGTCAGGTGGGCCCATGACATTTATAGGGTAGCTGGTGGAATATGGATGAAGGCTCATGGGTAGCAGTGGGCAGAAACGAGTTGTCAATGATGATGATTAGTGTATATTCGTTGAAATCCTTGTACCCAGTGGCGTGCATTGAACTTTTTGCTGGAAATGCAATGAGAAGGTCAAGTTTGACGATAAAAATAACATGAAAAAAATTAAAAACCAATTTGAAAACAATTTTCTTTTATGAAATCATGTACTTTTGGGTACGCAGTGCCTACCCTGGCGTCATACAATACAAATAATGAATTTTCAAAGTGACATTTAATTTTTTTTTTTTAATTTTCAAACATGGTCATCCATCATCCATCAGCCTGTTTCGTCCACTGCTGGACATAGGCCTTTCCAGGATTTCGCCACTCTTAGCGGTCCTCCTGGAAGTAATGCCCATACTCACACACGCTGGGCAGGCGGGTTCGTGAGCACGGTGCCGAAACCCTTGCACCAGTGACGCCGCTGCCCGTCACCAGTCTGTTTTATATAAGGGCCGGCAATTGGGGATGGATATACCGCCATCCATCGGTCCCAGGCAATGGTGGGCCGCCTGGTTTTGCCTGAGAGCTGTTCTCTTACTCTCCCCCGAATAACTTCAGGAGAATTTGCGAGTAAGATGGTGGTACTTCCACAGTCGAGCCCGGCATCAGCTCTACCACCTAAAACATGGTCAAGGTCAATGCATTTCCAGCAAAAAGTTCAATGCACGCCACTGCTTGTACCGTATATACGTACATACACATACCATATTATTATATGGTACATTTTCAATCAGATTAAATTTGAGTTATCGATCCAGATTGGTATCCATTTATAAAGAATAATAAAACAATTTAAAGGTGAACGAACCCAAGCGCGCCACTAGAGCCGAACGTGCTGCAGTCATCGATTTTATTAATCTTGATATGAAATCGTATCGAGCTGCATCGTGTGGTAAAGTGTGTGGTGAAAAAGTATTTATAGCGTATATCGTACACAATGTAACGATTTCGTCAAACTTTTATAAGAACAAATTTATAACGATGTGACGACATGTGGAGATAGTCCGTATTTATCACAAAATCTATATGTATATAACATTCAGCCCAGTCGAAAAGCCTAGCTAGCGGACAGATACACGGACAGATAAACACTATACATTTATGCTGACTTTCTTTTATACATATATCCAAATTCATAATGAAGATTCGGTAAGGGTTCAGGACCAAGGTTCAATGGCCCTTTCTGTGAAACACGCAAAATAAAATTAGACTTCTTATACTAACTGAGTCAAGGTTGTTTTTGAACAAGGATAGAGGCACAAACATATTTTTCGTATTTCGCAATCAGGGTCATCGAACCGCGGTCCTGACCACTTACCGAGTCACCAGCATGAACAAACAAAAGTCACCGTATACGGGTTTCCATTTTTGAAGAAGCCCTGAAAGGAATGAATCAAATTGAGTCATAAGACTCGTAATCTTTAATTGCACGTGGCACCGTCAAGGACATACTATTAGATTCTACCGATTACTGTAAAACCTAATAGCATGATGTATCGGTAATAGCGGTATCAACAAGTTATGTTAGTGGTGGCCACGTGGTTGACGCACGACCGCCGCGCGCCGGCCGACGGAGAGCTCGCCGGCCGACGACGCTCAGTGAGCACGATCGTGTCGCTTACCTCCATTACATAAAATAAAATAATTTAAGAACGATCGCCGCTGGCAGATAAACCGATTAGGTTTCCGACAGCGGCTATATAGCACAAAATGTTAATTAAGAAAATGATAAATAAATAAACTAAAAAAAAAAAAAAAAAAAAAAACAAAACTTTTGACCGGATTCATGCAACAGCAGCTTAATTTTTAAAATTTCAGAATTATTATTATTTTCCATTTCCAGAATTATTCCAAACCAAACTTCTGAACCCAGAACTGCAACCAAATGAGGAAGTATCACTTATAAACGAAGCGTGGGACATGTATGTGACGTACTTTGACGCTGCAAGCCCCAGCAGTTTGCAACTCGACCCCAGCTTGGGGGAGGAACTGAGGACGCTGTTGAAAGATGCCCAGGGCAGGTCTGTATGTATGCCATTTTAGGATTTCTGTCGCAATAAGTTAGAAATAAACAAATATTTATGAAGCATGACACATATTAACATTAATATTAAATATAAATTAATTGACATTATGGGAAAAAAATTAATTCATATACTCAGCATGACAATTATAAATTTCAATTCGATAAAATCTAAAAAAACATTGAATTGTAGAATTGTAAGAAATAAAAGACATTTTTGTTTTATTTATTTATTATTATGCTTCTCATGGCGTTTGATAGTACGGAGACCCTGTACTATGAAACGCGGTTAGAAGCGTAAGCGATAAAGACATGTATGGAGAGCGATACATATCGTTTTCTTTTGACGCTAACATAATACCTGCCTTTGAAACAGATTTTATAAATAAATAATATATAGTATAATATTCGTGTTCTAGTATAAAGAAGCTGCAGACAAGTCGTTCGTTGTACCAGGCGGCTCGACAGAGTCACGCGGCGCTTGAGAAGATTATGTTGCCAAGGTTTTTACATAGCGAGGAGGTAATTATCAATTTTTTACGCTTTTGCCCGCGGTTCCGTCCATCCATCCATCAGCCTGTTTCATCCACTGCTGGACATAGGCCTTTCCAGGATTTCGCCACTCTTTGCGGTTCTCCTGGAAGAAATGCCCATACTCACACACGCTGGGCAGGCGGGTTGGTGAGCACGGTGCCGAAACCCTTGCACCAGTGACGCCGCTGCCCGTCACAGTCTGTTTTATATAAGGCCCGGCAATTGGGGATGGATATACCGCCATCCATCGGTCCCAGGCAATGGTGGGCCGCCTGGTTTTGCCTGAGAGCTGTTCTCTTACTCTCCCCCGAATCTCTCTCTCCACATAATGCGTTTGTGAGTATGGGCATTTCTTCCAGGAGGACCGCCAAGAGTGGCGAAATCTTGGAAAGGCCTAGGTCCAGCAGTGGGCGAAACAGGCTGATGGATGGATGGATTCCTCCTATAAGCAAATAAATAAATTCTTCGTGTTATTTAAATATGTACTCATAGTATTTTGAAACATACACAAAATATGTATTTTTCATTAAATACTTTAAAAATAAGTTATTTTAAATGACATGGAAAATCATTAAAAATTTACATTTTGCAATAACATACTCATGATTCTCAATAAACAATTTTTCTTTTATTTCAGTTTTATAAATTAGTTATTGGATCCAGAATACCTACGGGGTACCAGAAGCAAATGACCAAGAAGTAAGTATTCAGTACTTAAAACAATTAGTAAATGTCTTTTACCAGGAATGATTCAGTCAATAAACGAAAACAGAGCCTCGGGGTACATCTGTCTCAAATAAGGCCCATAGGCATGCCACCGTTTCAGTACTAAATTTGATACTTAATCCGTTTCTATGTTGTTATTAGTTACAGAATAAAGTTTAAAACCCCTATAGTTTAATACAGGCATTTATTTACAATCACAATTGGCTGAAATGTTAAATTTTGGTATAGGTACAATTTAAGGCAAGAAAACAACTTTGTATGTAAATCTGTCCAGCTTGATATCTCTAAAACAAAATCAACGTTAAAAATTTTGGCAAAATAGTGCCTTTAAAATATCAGTCCCAAACATTGACCTGTCATAAACAACTAGACTCACAATCTCGTTCAAAAAGTGTCCACGATGCATTTTGTCACCGCTATGGGGTGACAAATTCCAATGACGATTGCATACAACTGACATTGCATCTTATGTTAACGACATAACGTCTTGATTTGGTTGAAGATTTTTGCTACTTTGCTCGTCGCACGTTCGGACACTTTCTGACGAACTTTTCTTAGAGACTGTTGTCTTGTTGTTTATGAGAGGTCAATACTACCAAATGATAGAGGTCTTATACTTTGGTCTATAACGAAAAACAACAGCGAAACGGGTTATCAAAGGCGTGCCTATGCGCCTTAAGTCAAAACTTGGTACAGAAATTTTATCTCACGAAGAGGGTTTGTTTAGCTATAGTTGTACTAGTGACATGTACAGATAAGCACGATTTGTACGTGTGGCACGTTTTGTAGCGCTCCCGAGGTTACACACACTAGAAAAAATGCGTGTGTACGCACTTTTACAACCGTAGCTCAACGGACTTTGTGAAATATATTAAATGTTCTAATAACATAAAGTTTCCAAAAAATTTGGGGAAATCCTTTCTGATATACTTACTGAAAAATATAAAAAGGAAGACCTGGAAGAGAGAACCATTCTTGACAAGGCAGCTACTTCAACTAGAGCGTAGTTCTTTTTCGGATAGATATAGTATAACATTTGGAATCAAATCCTCACCTTTTTGTCTTTTTTTATAAATATTCGTTAAGATACATAACGTATTTTCAATCTCCACTTCATCTGCTGCGATCCTCTTACGCTTTTTATTTTCATCAGACCCTTCTCCAGTATGTCGTCAATTAGTCAACATACATCTTTCTAGGGCGCGGTCGAGATTTATAATTAGACCTATATTTCTTACGTCATTTCATTAATATTACTTAATCCAGATGAAGCTATGTACTTTGAGTGCCCATTAGATTAAAATTTCAATTAAATGAATGAAACGTAAACATAAAAAATCACATTTTCAAATCTAGAAACAACGCAACCTGACCCGATTTACTGATTTGTACTGTATTTGTAAAAATTTAATCGTATTTGTACTTGTTTTGTTTGTTTGAATTTAAATTTGATTGGCATTGTGCTTTTGACATTATATTTTATAGATATAATTTGATTTGCTCATCAGTGTATTATGCCTGCAGGTCAAAATTGTATGTTAGATATTTGCCTGTATGTCTTTTTAGGGTTCCGTACCCAAAGGGTGACCAACGGGACCCTATTACTAAGGCTCCGTTGTCCGTCTGTCTGTCTGTCCATCTGTCACCAAGCTGTATCTCATGAACCGTGATAGTTAGACAGTTGAAATTTTGACAGATGATGGATATCTGTTGCCGCTATAACAAGAAATACTAAAACCGGCCAAGTGCGAGTCGGACCTGCGCACTCCCATACAACAGACATGATTTTTTGCCGTTTTTATAGATAATGGTACGGAACCCTTCGTGCGCGAATCCGACTCGCACTTGGCCGGTTTTTTTTTTGATGTTATATATTTTATTGTAGGGCAGATCTGGGAGGAGACTGATTAATATTTACACATACACTTGGTTCAACAAATAATGTATCTTGAATAAAACCTTTACCTTGCCGCTAATATAAAATTTAAAGTTTATATATCTGTTTCCAGGCCACAAGAAAAGCTAGTACTTCAAGCGCTGAAGCTTGGTAATAAACTACGAGGGGCTCTCAAATCTCAGATCTTAGACGGACACATTCTAGAGAGTTCCGCTGAGAATGCCGATTTAGATGGCGTGGACAATATGGATATATTTAAATATTTAGACAGCCTAGGATCCGAAGAATCTTTAAGGGAACAAGATTTGAGCACGTTTAAAGTTGTTTTGACTCATGTTGAGACAAGATTGGTGAGTCTTTTCTAAATATCCTTTTGGTCGCTGACTCGCAAATCTCGCCATGGAAAGGACCCAGCTATATGAGTAAAAGAGATAGACTCTATTGCGTTTCGCTTTACTCATATTGCTTTGTCTCGTTCAAGGCGAGAGTGTTGCGAGAATGTACAGCGGCCATAACCCCATTTACTTTTATGACATGTCTCTTGATGTGTATACCTGTTTGCTTCAAAACGGACGTATTGCAATAATATTATTATGTAGCTTTTGCCCGCGGCTCGGCTCGCGTCGAATGGATTTTCGTGGAAATAAGGAAAAGAAAAGAATATGATTTTTTAACGACAATATGCAACGATCACCATGTTTTTACCAAAGTGCTAATAAATACTATTCAAATAAGCCCAAACTCCAAGGGTCTGCTGTTGTTCATTGAGGAGATCCCGTGCCCATATTCCAGTCCCATCATCAGACCCTGGTCACAATGTTTTACCGAAGTGCTAAAAAGACCAATAAAATAAGCCCAAACTTAAGGGTCTGCTGTTGTCCGTTTAGGAGGTCCCGTACCATAACTTCTAATTACTACCAGTAGAAAAGTAAATTCCAAAAATCATTAAATAAAGTCTATATTCTATTCCAAATTAAGCTCTGTACAGCTGTGGAAACTACATGAAAATCGTGAACGTTTGTGCGTGAACAAACAGACAGACAGAAAAGAATTCTAAAAGTCGTTGATTTGTGTTCTATTAGTCTTTTTTAGTCACCCCCTTTCTATCTCTATTACTTTTCTTCAATGTACAGACACAGCGGTTTCTGCTGTTTTATTATATGTATTGATGATGTTTTCAATTGTAAGCAGGTTAAGGATATTTTACATTCGTTTTAAATACCTTTGTTTGTATGAATGCGTTATATGAGCCAAAAAATAATAATTAATATTATGTTTGTGTAGCGAAATCCATCGCTTTGGAATACTCTAAATATTATTAGAGTGCATTACAAACTAGAAAAGATCAATTAGAAACAAATTTAAAGACGCGCTACTAAAAGAGGTCGCAGGTTTGGATCCTGGCCTGAGGAATTTTTTCTAATTCTTGTCTTTACATTTGTTAGATAGAATACAATGATAATTAATATTTATAAAAAACAAACTTCAAAAATAACGACGATATAGAAACTGGACTAATATAATAAAATGTCGAAATATAAATAGTGAAATAGTAGTACGAGAACATTGTAAAATTAATGATTGTAGCACTGTGAAAAATATATACAAAATCCAAATATATACATATGACAAAAAATTTAAATAAAATTAAGATTTAATAACATTACATATTATAAAATTAATTTAAACGTCGTTCTAATAAGTATTTTGTAGTTTATTCTGGAATGTTCGAAGGTTTGCACTGTCTCTGACTTCACTGTGTGATTACGATTACACATCTTACACTTCATATGCGTGCGTCGCCAACTGGTATAATAATACCTCACTTACAGTATAATTATAACTATAAAATACTAAATTATATTGCTGTATGTAAAACATGTACGAAACCATGCATGACACGAGGTAAAGGAAGGCCTAACGTCATGAGAAGTAGGCATAATTGTAAATAAAAAAAAGTATGTTATTCCAGCAAGCGCCGCCCCGCCGTGGCACGGTCCGCTACTTTACGATAGCCGTGCACCGGGTGGACCCGGACCGGACCGCGGCTAACTTTTGGTCGGTCGAGAGGAACGAGCACGACTTCCATCTGCTCCGGAGCAAACTGCACGAGTTTCACGGCGATGGGCTGTTGTTACACCTGCCTCTGCCTTCCAGGAGGTAAGCTGACTCTTATTGCTAATGGAGGCTACATCACGATAGCCGTACACCGGGTAGACCCGGACCGGACCGCGGTCAACTTCTGGTTGGTCGAGAGGAACAAGCACGACTTCCATCTACTCCGGAGCAAACTGCACGAGTTTCACGGCGATGGGCTGTTGTTACACCTGCCTCTGCCTTCTAGGAGGCAAGCTGACTCTTATTGCTAATGGAGGCTACATCACGATAGCCGTACACCGGGTAGACCCGGACCGGACCGCGGTCAACTTCTGGTTGGTCGAGAGGAACAAGCACGACTTCCATCTACTCCGGAGCAAACTGCACGAGTTTCACGGCGATGGGCTCTTGTTACACCTGCCTCTGCCTTCTAGGAGGTAAGCTGACTCTTATTGCTAATGGAGGCTACATCACGATAGCCGTACACCGGGTAGACCCGGACCGGACCGCGGTCAACTTCTGGTTGGTCGAGAGGAACAAGCACGACTTCCATCTACTCCGGAGCAAACTGCACGAGTTTCACGGCGATGGGTTGTTGTTACACCTACCTCTGCCTTCTAGGAGGTAAGCTGACCTTTATTGCTAACGGAGACTACATCACGATAGCCGTGCACCGGGTGGACTCGGACCGGACCGCGGTCAACTTCTGGTTGGTCGAGAGGAACAAGCACGACTTCCATCTGCTCCGGAGCAAACTGCACGAGTTTCACGGCGATGGGCTGTTGTTACACCTGCCTCTGCCTTATAGGAGGTAAGCTGACTCTTATTGCTAATGGAGGCTACATCACGATAGCCGTGCACCGGGAGGACCCGGACCGGACCGCGGCCAACTTCTGCTTGGTCTAGAGGAACAAGCACGACTTCCATCTGCTCCGGAGCAAACTGCATGAGTTTCACGGCGATGGGCTGTTGTTACCTGCCTCCTTGCCTCTGCCTTCTAGAAGGTAAACTGACTCTTATTGCGAACGGGTTGAAGAGTACTTCACCGTAGCCTACTAATTGGTCGGTCGTTAAGGTATTTTTAATGATTGTAATAGAATTTACTCTTTCGTACGTCGGTGGCAAATAATTATTTTGTATGATTAATACTTGCGATTATCGGCACTTGGTGAAACTTAGATAACAACATGATGATTAACTACACTTGTACTGCACGGATTGCACGTCGAATCAATGTTTATATTCTGCAAAATGTGTTATCAGTTATTAAACCTAAACCCTTGATAATGGTGTAAAACCGAAACCGGTTGGGATAAATATAATTATTGTGAAACAAGTACAATTGTAGTTATTCATCATGCAATTATTTTGTACCTAAAATAAGAAATCGAAACCGTTGGAATTCAATTCCTCAACACAAGCATAATTTCAGCTGATAACGATAGAGATACTAAAATTTGTAATAATTAACATGAGTGTTATCTACTAACCTCAATAAATACAATCATTAAAAATTAAGATACAAAAAATTTTTTTTTTTATAATGTTACTAATATTAGTATAAAGTTGCAAGGTTTGACTGTACTTAAAACTATTTCCTTCTTACAGAGACAACAGCCCAATGGAAACGCTCCGCTACAAATACGAAGACTTCCTCCAAAGATTACTACAGAAGAGCTTACTCCAAACGAGCGAATTGCTTCACCTATTCCTCACAGTGGAAGGTGACTTCTCTCTCGTCGCCCAAGCGTCGAGTCTCGGAGCGAATAGTACCGACTTGACGAACATATACCAGAGTGTCACGCATAAGTTGAGGAAGGAAAAAGGACAGCATTTGGAGAGTTTTCTAAGGAACTTCTTGATTTCTTCCGATATGGAACGATATCAGGCTTTGTAAGTATTGCTTTTTTTGTATTTTGTCTTAGATGCTTAAAAAGAGGCATATTAATTTATTATGGAATTTCCAAACGAATTAAAGATGTTGCTTGGTGATTCGTTCATCGGGATAGATCCGAAGCACAATCTAGCCTGCAAACTATTGTTTTATTATTGTATAATTCGAAGGGTTTATATTTTTGACCACAAAATTTGTTACGTTATTTTGCCTAGTTTATTTGCCCAAACTTTTCATAATGTACCTAACCTACGTTCAGCCTAGAAAATGAGGGTTTCGTTTTCTGATGTCCTTAAAATCAAACATAATTAGCATCTTTTCCCGCCAATGGAAAACCATTTCTATTAATATCTTTCCATAACTGTTTTAAGTAGACAATTTTGAAAATAATCGTGCATATCTTTATAAAAAAGTTATGTATTTATTTGAACTCCAGTGACGTCATCACCACACATTTGGGATATTTTATTTTTCTTGAACGCATCCTAATTACTAAAAGTCTCAAGGAGTCGACCATTCAACTAAATACTAAAATATTCGTAAAATCTGTTGAAAACTGGACAGTTTCAAAGATTTCGCCACTCTTGGCGGTCATCCGTCCTCCTCACCCAACCGCTCCCGTCAACGTCCTTCAGATCGTCGGTCGGTCCAGTGGGCACGAGGTCGGCCTACGTTACGCTTTGCCGTACGCGGTCTCCATTCTAACGCCTTTCGGCACTAAAGGCCATCATGCCACTTCAACTTACTGATTCGGCAGGCTATGTCGGTCATTTTCGATCTACCATGGATCTTCTCGTTTCGGATTTTATCCATCAGAGATATCCCCCTCCATGGCGTAGTTGAACGACCTTGAGCATAGATCTGTTTATTCGGATTTGGAGAAAAATTGCACATTAAACTTTTGAAACGACCGAATTCAAGTTTTATCGTCTTTTTCTCTTCCAGAAAACTCGGCACAACCCACATAGAAGAAGGCATAGAAGTGAACGAAGAGATCGAACTAGATCTTTCTCTGAGCAGAATGAAACGGCAGCCCCGAGATATACACACTCCGACGTTCACGAACAACTTCGATATAGAACCGGAAATCAACTGGGCCCGAGACCGGAAACATCAGACCTGTTTAGTTGGGTTCACTCAGTGCCTCATGTATTTGTGTAAGCATCTTTTATTATTATACAGGGTTAGTTTATCGAGTGAGCGTAGATGGCCAAATTCGATATTATAGGGAATAGCGAAAAATGCTCAAAGGAATCTCGAGGCCGATTTTGTTTAAAACCAAAGCTGTATAATTAGATTTTTGAAAAAATAAGCGTTTGATATAAAAACTGTATATCCAATCCAATAGTGTCCCTAATAAGGCGCAAATTCTGGGAAGTAATGTCAAACGACAAACTAAGGGAAAATGCTTATTTTTAGTACAAAATTTGATAACCCGTTTCTCAGTTATTTTTCGTTATAGACCAAAGTATAAGACCTCTATCATCTGGTACTGATATTTTAAAAGACACCATTTGCCAAAAATTTTAATATTGATTTTGTTTTAAAATTGGCGTCTTCAGTTTTATCTTCTGGTCCTCAAGTGCCTATCTTGGTACACGTCACAAAAAAATGAGCCAAGATCTGTGCCCTGTTTATCAAGGCTTACAAGTCTTGTATTACAAGCACTTTCCTTGTATAATACTGAAATTTTACAAGATTGTGTTTATGAAAACCACACGTGTGAGATACAAGCCACTAGTTACATTTCTTGTTTCACAAGTATAATGTATATTTGTCTTACATTTTATGTTTTCATTCATTACTATAGTATGTTCGATTTATCATGATATGGGTGGCAGTTCAAAGTTGGCAGTTATAGTTATGTGCCCTAACGAAATAGAATCGATTTTTTTAAGTATCGAAAACGTTAACAAGGGCTGTCAAATCGATTTTTTATTTGATTGATCTTTTATTATCCAAACTACTTTTTGTTAATTTCTAAATTAATTAAATTAAACGAACCAATAACTCCCGAGCTTGAGAGATCAAAGATTATTTTTTGTTTTTCTTGGCTTTTTACCAAAAACAAACAACAAAAACAAAACAAAAATCAACAAAAACTGTAACAAACGTCAAAACAAATAGCACGTAAACCAACCGCAACGAAAACACAAACCGCATACAAGATGCACTCAAACCAACGCGATCCTATATCATGGCCGCACCGATTCATCGATGTATTTTCGATTATGTAGTGTTAGCGTTCCGATCCACGCATCATGTATCAAAAAGATATTATTCTTTTCTGAATCTTTTTTTGTTAAATTTAACGAATACATTGTGGTTATTGTTTCGATTTATAGATAAATAATTTATTGTATTTTTGCAATGATGATATACATTATTTCTAAAACCTAATATTTTCTTTTGCACCTGGGTGTATGTAGTATGGTGTGAGTAGTATAGGTGAAACGGAAAATTACGATCTGTCACCCATATCATGATAAATCGAACATACTATAATTGCTACGAGATAAGTAAGAAGGCTCAAGAAGAGTTTAATATTTTAAACAAAATTATTTAATATATCCATCCATCAGCCTGTTTCGTCCACTGCTGGACATAGGCCTTTCCAGGATTTCGCCACTCTTGGCGGTCCTCCTGGAAGAAATGCCCATATTCACACACGCTGGGCAGGCGGGTTGGTGAGCGCGGTGCCGAAACCTTTGCACTAGTGATGCCGCTGCCCGTCGTATTTAATATAAATAGCTATATATTTATTTATAAAAAAATTTAATGAATATTTTGGGGGAACGTTTGCAAAGAAGTACTTTTAGAAATCAAGCAGGAGAATGTGTGTGTAACGCTGTCCATGATGTTGTGGCAGCTGTTAATGAAGTCATGTTTACAGAACATGTTAAATGGTCAGAAAATATGCAGAATGTGGTGAATAACGTTGGTTTGTGGTCGTCTTGATGGTAGATACTTTGAAATAACGTGAAACTCAAATGCAGAAATTGCACACAATATTTTAAAGTTATATCTCATGGCAAAAAAGAAGAGGAATACTTGTTAGGTATACAACCGAACAGGTTCTACCAGTTTTCTCGAAAAAAAAAACTACAAGTATATTATGGTCGATTCGGTTAGAAAAATTAAATAAACAAACCGTTTAGGATGAAAATTGCCGATATTGTACACACCTCTTATTAAAAACTTCACATACATCGATTCTAGACACTTTGATCTTCATGTAGGATACACTTTTGGTTACAATAAAATGCATATTAACTCACTTTTTGGCCAAAAACTTTTCAACAAAACGATCATTCGTTTTTAAATGGCGGCTGCATATTTGAATCTGTGTGACCATATAGTGATTTTCACTTTTACACAGATTAGAAAAAAATCCAATGACCAAGTGAAAAGAAAACGTTCTGTGTTATTCCAACCAAATTTATCGTAAACACCTAAAAACCAATTATGTACATTACATTACATTATTACAATTTTAACAAATTAATGATTTGACATCCCGAATCGTAAGGTAAGCGAGCTTTCGTAGAATTACGTATGCACCATGAGGGCTTAAACACTACAGATCAGTCATTGCCCCTATTGCAGTCATTTATTTTAGTTTTTTTAAGGTTAGGAAATATTTTATTATTTATTTCAATTTTAATAATGTTTTTAAATTTTTGAAGCTCGGCAATGCTGAGATCTCAGAACAATAACGGACGGACATCTGAGCTGTCACTGAAATAGTTGAACATCGACTGTTAAAAAGGTACTCGGGTACATCATTATAACTGTCAAAAGTGGTCAAGTGTGAAAGAATATTTTCTTTGTTTACATCACTGCTCAATCCGACTTGATCGTAGTATAGAACTTCACAATCAAAAATGTCACAAGTCTTGTAAATTCAACTCATAAACGCGGTTTACAAGGACTTGTAAAAATCTTCCTGTAACGTGTAGCTTGTGAACTTGTGAGCTTGTACTTTTCATAAACAGGGCACTGGGGTCCAAAGCTCACTGACACTAACGGTATCACTTTATCGCGTTTAAGAGAGCAATACATGCTAGTGACCTTGAAAGTCGAAATTGGTGAGGGGTTTATTCAGAAAGAAATATAATAAACTACAAATTATCTGCAATGATGTGCCTTGATTAAAATTTTCATCAAAATATCTAACTAATTAAATACCAAACCCATGTCTAATTTAAAACGAAAATCCGGTTTCTTTAATTAAGTACTCGTATGAGAAGAAACAAATTGAAACATAGACAAATTGAAGATATTATAACAACAAATGATTTCCCTTTTTGAAGAATTTTAGTTGTGATACTCGTAATTAATTATTTAGGTATATTTTAGCGCGTTCTCAACTCGATTCCCCTTCGAGCGATAGAGAGATCAGTGCCCGACGATTCGTACGAGTGAGTAACACGCACTTAACCGGGGTCACCAGCAGTAATTATAGCCTTTATGTAATGCGTTCGCAATAATATACCAACTAATCATACTGGTTAATGCCTTGCCTGCTGTCACTCTCCCAGTTTCATCCTACGGCATGGCCAAGCGAAAGCCAATTTTACGTTTAAAAAAAACATTTTCATTCTTCACGTCCCAAATTCTACATTATGTGTTGTGTAAGTACAGTCAAGTTACGTAACTTTACACAATTAATCTTTTTACTTTGCACACGCGTTTTTGTTATCTTTCACCCCCTGTTCATAATTCGATATGAAAAAAAGATTGTATCAATTAAAGTAGTTGTTCCAGGTCTCGTACACAAACGTTAAAGCGTGTTTATAGTTGTTGTGCAGGATTATTTACAAAATGCATAAAATAACCCAACTTTGCTAGAAAAGCCTAATTGACATTAAAATATTGCCTTAAACCTCATTTACTGAATACTTTTCATTCAAAAATAAGAAAAACAATCATAAGTTGTACGTTTGGTAACGAGAACTTAAGCATTTTTGGAGTTCCGTAGTCTGACAAGGAACCCTTATAGTTTCGCCATGTCCGTCTGTCCGTGGCTTAGTAGCTCCGTAGTCCGTGTAATTTGGCATGAGTATACATATTAATTATGCCGACAAAATAAAAAATAAAATCCGGAAAAAAAAATTTTAAGGGTTACCTTCCGTACACGTAAATTGGGGTTGTTTTTTTTTCTCGTCTATCCCTTAGTATGGGGTATCGTTGGATAGGTCGTTTAAAAACATTGTGGGTGTGTGAAAACCATTTATCGATTTAGGGTTCCGTTGGCGAAATATTAAGCTTTAAAGTGCTTATTTTTGTTAGAGCCAAGCGTGCTGGCTAAACGGTTGTTTATAGATATGTGAAAAAATTCACAGAAGTAGTATATATATACTTAATGAAGTTAAAAGGAAAACTATCACAACTAAGTAGGGTTTACAGGTTTACGAGTACAGGTCGCGCCAAACTTTTGGCCCCTCTAAACACGACAATGTATGGGCCGTTCTTCTAAATGTATGGTACTAGAAGTTTGGCGCGATCTGTATTAGTAGACCAACTTATAAAATGTACTGGGCAGCTACGGAATCCTACACTTGGCCGGTTTTTATTTTAACCAGTGGACTCACGTGGACTCCAATTTGTGGGCATTCCCTTGAGTGCAGGAACCGCCAACTCGTGGCGGCGGCATTCGTCTCAATGTCAGTTGGCAATGATATCAAAATCATGACATTGAATTAAAAATCATACTAATTTGCGAATCACGGCGGGAGTCATCTGAGTTTTTAGCCTTTGACCGCGTCTCCGCCTGGGTTTTTTTAAAAATCTCTGCACCGTTTTCGGCTTGGCGGTTACTTTATGAACACCCCTTACAGCCTTTATGTTGAACAAGGTCATTATGATGATAATAAATTAATCCGCATCCAAATCAGTTAAGTAGTTCTCTAGTTAAACGGGAGCATACAGACAGAGAGACGAAAAAATTTTAATTTAGACCTCAGTACATTACTGATCATTTCAAAAATTTCGCTAATTTATTCAACGTGTAGACACAACTTTTTTATTTACTACTTTATTATTACTATAGATATTGAATTTTTATGAGCGTAGTCAACCAAACTGAACTTGTTTTTGGTAGAGTGATCTGCTGAATGAACAAAGTCGTAAATAATGCCTGTAAAAGCAAATTTTGCAAATGTGATTGCGTCTGACATGATAACATAAATACTCTGATCAGATTTATTGCGAGTACTTGGAACTGTTTCAAGATTGGCTCAAAATAAACGTTGCCGTGTAATTTTTCACCTTGATTACCAGTATTTGCAGGTTATTTTCGGTATGGCATGAATAATTTATATAATAATAATATTTTTACAATATTGATATTGATTTATTAATATTGTGTTTTGTTCCAGTACTTAAAATAATAAAAGCGCCAACCTTTGTCGTTGGAGTCGTCGGCAGCATACTGAGCTTCGCGCGGGAAATCGTCGATCCCTTATTTAACACGTTCTTGGACAGACAGCTGAGAAGAGTGCTCACCGAGCAACGACTCGCGCATCTTATACGCCTCGGCCATGGTAAGGACCGTGTTAAATGGCGAAATGTTTTATTTTTTCATAAAAATGTATATCAACTTGGACAATACTGCGCCTAAAGACGTAGGATGATGTGCACTCGCCCAGAAAATAAAGCAATCAGCTTTTCATGACGTCATGTCGGAACACGACGACTTGCTTGATGTCGTGGTTACGTTATCAAAGTGGCACAAGCTACGGCCGAAGGATAGTCAGATATAATAATAGTTTCCTTTAACTTGTATTAATAATAAAAAAATATTAATTTTCGAAATATATTTCGGCCCACTATGGGGCCGGCATCAGTCGAATGATGCCGGCCCCATAGTGGGCCGAAATATATTTCGAAAATTAATATTTTTTTATTATTAATACAAGTTAAAGGAAACTAAAGGCTTTATATAGCTAAATTATATATATTTATTTCAGATATAATAATAATAATAATAAATAAATTTCTTTATTTCAGGCACTGGGCCCATAACATATACATATACCTTAACTAATACATAAAATTCTTATATTCAACTTAACAACTAACACTGCTAACCAGCTTTCACAGGGAGTTTCATTTAATGTGTCGCTTCCCTGAAGTTATATTAGGTGAATTTCGTTTTAGCCAAATTCATACTGGAGACTCCGTAAATGGTCAACCAACGTTCAATTACCCAAAGATTAGATTGTTTGTACAGCGAATCTATCGCTTTGGAATACTCTAAGTATGATTATTAAAATAGAGTGCATTACAAACTATCAATGATCAATTCGAAACAAATGAAAAGACAAGAATGAAAAAATTTTACGTTCTGGATCAGTACCTCAATGGCGCAATTGGTAGCGCGCTTGTCTTGATAATAAGAGGTCTCAGGTTCAATTCCTGGCCCGAGGAGATTTTTCAAATTCTTGTCTTTACGTTTGTTTCAATGACCTTATTTGCGAAATACGAAAAATATTTTTTGTGCCCGTTCAAAAACGACCTCGACTCGATTAGTATAGAAAGTCTAAATTTTATTTTGCGTATTTCACAGAAAGGATCCTTGAACCTTGGTCCTGACCACTAACCGAGTCTCCAGTATAAATTTGGCTATATAAACGAAACTCGCCGTGCATATTTAAAATTCTTATTGGTAACAAATAAGCAACTGATATTAATTCCGTCCTCAGCCGTTTTATTTGACCTGTTGCACCAAAATGGTTACAGCTAGCCCTTCTTCAAGCATAGCGCAATGATTCATACATCAGTCAAAACCGCATCCAAAATTGTTCAAGTAGTTCTCAAGTTATTATTAGCGAACATTTTAAATGTACAGAAGAGAAGAAGTCTCTGATGAAGTGTTTTCTTCTATTTCACAGGCGTACTCTTCGGCAAGAAACCTTCGTTACGTTTGAACCCCGGTACCGCTAAAGAGCTGGCGCGACGACAACTACTTAACTGTGTCCCGCTGTGTGCGAGTGTGTGCGGGCTGCGACCTGCGCTGACGCAAGCCATAGACACCGTGCAGAGTCCACAGTGCAATAAACAGGTGGGGATATAGTCCGCCGGAGTGGATGAAAGAAGTTTAAACTGGGATCTATCCATGCATCAGCCTGTTTCGTCCACTGACATACGCCTTTCCAAGATTTCGCCACTTTTGGCGCTTCTCCTGGAAGAATACACACGCTGGGCAGGGTTGGAGGGTTGGTGATCGTGGTGCCGAAACCCTAGTGACGCCATCAGTCTGGTTTTAGATAAGTCTTGGCAATTGTAAATATTTGGATATACCGCCATCAGTCGGTCCCAGGCGATGGTGGGCCACCTGGTTGTGCCTTTTTGAGAGCTGTTCTCTTACTCTCCCCCGAATAACTTCGGGAGGATTTGCGAGTAAGATGGTGGTACCTCCACAGTCGAGCCCGGTATCAGCTCTACCACATATGCCTGGCACACCCTGGACAATTATACCAAGACCCAACTAATAGATTATTTCTTTCTCTTCAAATGTTGGTAGGCTTTAGACGTGCTTTGTCATTGCCCTGATGAGTTGCCCCGACAACAACTACTGAACTGTGTCATCACTTGGTAAATCTTAGATTTGACCGAAAAATCCTAGGATTTGCCACTATGCAGGCTTCTACACACTGTTTATCAAGCAATAATAAAACGGCATATATCATGTTACAAAACACAATCTAAAAAAACCGGTCAAGTGCGAGTCAGACTCGTATACCTAGGGTTCCGTAATTCCACAGGGGAGACATGCATTTTTTTGGGGTTTTTCAAAGATTTATCGAAATCGGTGCCAGTAAATAATGTAGAAGTATATATTTTTACAATCAGCTCTTTAATATGTGGGTTAAGATCTTTATCTTTATTTACTCATAAGAAAATAGTTCACTGAATATGAGTTTAGTAACTTAAAACTAACTATGTACAATTTGATACCCAAATTGTATTCTTAAGAATTTATTTTTTATTTTTTTCACTTTTGTATTGGAAATATTTTGATCAATTTCAAATTTTTCAATTTTTTTTGTACCGTTTTAAGTAGGCAAGTGAATTCTATTTTCGTGGAAATTTTGAAGTCTTTATCTTTAACTGTGCTAAAGTTATGAGGCTGTGACATACGGACGGACGGACAATGTAGTCTCACCATAAAGGTTCCTTTTGTACCTTTTAGGTACTACGGAACCCTAAAAATACTACAAAAATGGCGACTCTATTGTTATAGAACCACAGCGTGCTACGAAAAGTCCCAACCCTAGTCATCTCACATTTCACGCTTATCGAAATATTCGTTTATTCATCCATCCAGCCATCAACCTGTCATCGTCCACTGCTGGACATAGGCCTTTCCAAGATTTCGTCACTCTCCGTCCCCCTCATCCGCAATATCGCAGTGATTAAAGGCTAAAGTTTTTAACCAGTGCGTCCGGAATGTATTTACTTAGGGCGCTGAGACCTGGACTTTTACAAAGGGCTTGATCCACCGGTTTAAGGTCGCTCAACGAACTATGGAACGGTTTATGCTTGGGATATTTATGATGGATAGAATCCGAAATGAGGAGATCTGTCGGAGATCGAAAGTGACCGACATAGCCTGTATCAGTAACTTGAAGTAACAGTGGGCAGCTCATATCTGCCGCCGACATGATAACCGTTGGGGCCGAAAGGCGTTAGAATGGAGACCACGTACAGCATAACGTAGCGTATGCCGACCTCTTGCCCGCTAGACCGACGACCTGTGAAGGACGTTGCGGGTGGCAGCTGGATGAGGACGGAGAACCGCCAAGAGTGGCAAAATCTTGGAAAGGCCTATGTCGTTTTATACATCACAGTACAATTTTAATAAACAATACTCATATTAAAATATGTTAATTTATTTGCAGTTGGTGTACAACTTATTAGATTTATGTATCCTGGAGCTGTTTCCTGAATTGGAAGATATTTCAGAAACTGAAGAACCAAAGAGTTGATTCGAGATCTAATAGAAATTCGAGTAGGTAATTTGTAATGTATCCCATCTATAAGTACCTAGAAATAAGAAGCGTATTTTATTGAAAAATTTCAAGTGATAATAGTAACATCAAAACTTTGTAAAAGATTTTCTTAGCTTAGTGTAAAATATGCAATTGTAAATAATTTCAGTGTAAAAATTAAATATTTAATGAACCTATTTTTATAACTATACAAATTATTTTATCGAAGACTATTTTGATGTCATTCATTATTCTGTAATGTTGTGCCAGAGAATTTAAAGCAAGATTGATGTAAATAATATCTACTTCACAAACATCGAAAATAAATTGTTTCCATTTTCAAACTTTTTTTTTGTATTTGTCATAGGCCTCATCAGATGTAACGTAGCCGTAGGTAGCATTAAACAAAGAGTCTGTAAAATTAGATTCAAATACTTTATTTTGTAAAATAGGTACATATACGTGGGACCTTAGACCATTCTAAGCGTGGGACACTCAGAAAGTTTTGCGAAACTAAAAAAAATTGTTCTAAAGGTACATTTTTTTTTATCTTTTCGAAGTACTCTCCACGGCCTCTATACAAAGTTTCATAAGTCTAAACAAGTTTTCAAAACACTTTTTCCAGTCCGCCGCAGACACCTCGTTTACAGCCTGCTCGAACGCAGCCAGCGCATCTTCCGGCGACGAAAATTGTATTCCTTTGACTTTATTTTTATTTTTGGAAATAAAAAGAAATCACACGGTGCTAGATCAGGGCTGTAAGGAGGGTGACCCAGGGGTTTGAGTGGTTTTGAGTGCGGTGTGCGCAGGTGCATTGTCGTGGTGGAGCAGTAGCTCGCGGAGCCCTGTGTTTGGTCGCATGTTGCTAACAAGACAATGGTTTTTACCTTGGTGCAAATTTTCCCGGAATCGCTCATTTTGTTTATGATAGAGATAACCCTCCATACAACCATAGACTGAATAGTACTATGATACAACGCAGATCACACACAAACCAAATGATCTTTTTACAACAATTTAGGCCCTGGCCCCTATTTTAGTTACGCTTGTGGTAGGTATATTGAATATGGTCGCCGCAATGAGGTTTTAGTATTAAAATAAATAATATTAATCGGTCGCCGCGCCGTGACGTCAGAGCCAATCATTATCATCACAGTTTTAGACCATTTCAACTTTCGAATCGTCACGAAAGAATGTTTTATTTAATGATAAGATTGATTGATAAGCTGTATCATTGATTTCATCCATTACAAACGAATGAAAGGTCAAAAAGCCCCATGAACATGTTTATAATTGCCTAATGTTGAGTAATTCAACGATGTTTAAGAAAAGCTATCATCATAAAGGCGTTTTAGCATTAACTAAACGCATATTCTAGTTCAGAAATCGTCGAATAGGCTAATATAACCCAATAAAATTCTAGAGATACTAGATAAATGTAGCAGCCAAGTAGTACAAGAACTTTCGAAATTAACTATACTATACTAATCAATGACGTCATTGGAATGCAAGCTAGGGTTTTCGAACGATTCTTTTAAATGTCAATTTCAATTTATTTACAAAGGAAAAGTAAAAGGTGATGGGTGTGTGTTTTGCTTTGTGTTTTAGTTAGAACGATTTATTTATTAGATAATTGGATAAATCATTATAGGATTAGGATACACTGTAAATATACATAAAAGTGTTTATTATTCTTATAGTGTAAGCAGTTACTGACGTGTTTAGTTACTCGAAATCAGTGATTTGTTTTCTTGTGTAGGAAAACAAACTCTAAACATTGCTCTGGCGTAATTAATCATCCGTAATTGGTATTAATTATTGTACGTGATCGGATACAAATCAGTTAACGACTGATAAGATAAACTCATTAAGAAAATGGCTTTTGGCGCAAATGTTTGTTTTGGCTCTAAAAAACATGAGAAGCCCTGAGATCTTGTAATTTGGTGATAATGTCGGGACCAACACCATGTCCCAAAGGCGGGATGCGTCTCAGCGAAGCCTTGGACAACATGCAGCTAGCCTACAACCCCATAACCAAGCAACTTCACTTTGTAAGTCCAAAAGTAGAGAAAACAGTAGTGGAAAGTGTGGATGAAGTGGATAAATTGTCTAAGAAAAGCAGTTTCAGTGACGAAGGGATCTCTGTATCTACGTGTGAGAAAAGTGATACCAGTGACTCTCCAAAAAGCACCCTCCAATGGGGGGGAAGTGTGACCAGTGGCCATAAAAGGGGGAAAGATGGAGGATCATTCTCCAGCACAGTTTCAAGCTTGTCAGAGTGTTCGTTGGGCTCGAGTGCTTCGAAGGAGGATGTCGGGGCGGACTTGACTGGTGAGGAGGAACAGAAGTTGAAGAAAAAAGGCTTGTCTAGCTTCTTTAGCAGGTGAGTCTTGGTTTTTATCAGTTTTCAAATTTACTGAGATTTAATAAGAAGTTCTTCTCAGTGTATTTTGTTTTATGGGTTTACTTGTTAATGGCTCAAACATTAATCACTAAAACAATGTTTTCGGTCAGGGTGTCAATAAAAGGGCACAATCTCTGCACTGAAGGATATCTGGGTTGTCTTAAAAAAAATTACCATAAAGGTTATGTATGGCAGTCTAGCTAACATAACCTACTGTCTCGCTTCTGAGCTGCGTTCAAAAATTAGGGGTCTCGATATGGGTTCTAATGCCATCTTTGTCACACGTTTTGAAAATTGTATATGCTATCCTGCTGTCAGTGTCGGAGCCTGACGAAAGAGTTAATTTATGAACGGCTAGCTGCATAGAAGGATTTCTGTTATTTTTTTTCTCATAATGCTCACTTTCACTTTTTATGTTCTTGTTTGTTGCATCAACAAAGTTATAATTTTACAGGTATTAGTGTTTTAGATTTCTTCATTTTTATTTTTTAATGTAGTCTAAAAGGTATAAAATAAATAAACAAAGCGCGCAGTACTCCCAATAATCATTTAATCATCAATTCCCAGAAAAATTTCTCTCTACAGAGCCTTCCATTTTTTAACTAGAATCTTATCCACTATGTAGAAGACAAATAAACTTTGTTCTATAAATATGACAAGTCAAATACCTACATTAGTTGACTCATTTATCTTCTCGCATAAATGAATATCTTTAAGGAGTGAAGAAGATAAAAACTATTTATCCTTGAATAACTCAGGAAGTTCAATTGAAATAAATGTATATTAAAAGGTATCAATACTCTTTTAAGACTTTGTCATTTAAATTTTAAACCAGAAGTGTTAACTTACATCCTGAAAAACACTACTGTATTGGTGTGATTTTAATTTCTTAGCTCTGTCTATCTTAAGGCTACCTTTTATAACATCAAACCTATCTGTGCTTGCAGTTTGGTTTGTTTTTAATTAATCTAATAATAGACATTAAACAGAAACAACAATTCCAGTCTTTATGAGTTATGATATGACACTTGTTTGTTATTCTCTGTGTATACCAGTTATTTGAAGAACAGAAATTATTGAGAATTTCCTGTTTCCTTAGTTCACTTTGATTGGTAGTACCATTTACAGTATGATAAGGCAAGCACGTATCCAGGGGGGTGGATAGGTGGTATTTATGACCCCCCGAAATTTGGCGTGACATAAACGGGACCAGGAATGTTTATTCATATAAAGTATGTTGGTGTGGGTTTTAATAAAAAAAGGTATGATAATTTGATACTTGATAATATTTTAGGGCAGTGATTACACAGGTTTCTTTCACGATTCACATTGTTGTTTCAATGTATGTCCCCTCCCGAAACCAAAGTCTAGATACGTGCCTGTGATAAGGCCCTTTTGGTGTGTGGATTGGTTGTGTCCAAAATCAGATCTTATCTTACTTTGACAGTTGCTCGGAAGTGTTTTGAAACGCTTCCGACTAATGGGAAAATCACACTGGGCCATCTGATTGGTGCAACCAGATTTTTCTTCCTCTTTATCTTAAATGAAATAGATCTGCTCCTCCTCCAAAAAAAAGGAGTGAAATTTTGCACTATGATTGCACGTTTTGAAACGCTTCCTAGGTGTACAGTGGAACAAGGTTCTATGGAGTGTGGATGACATTTACGGCTGTGAAATATTTAAATTTAAAGAGTAATATTTTATTAAAACAAGAGTAATATTTTATAATTAAGGCAGCGTTCCAAATCACTTTTCAAGATTAAAATATTGCTCGCTGTCAGACAAAAGTAGCTTGATGCTGGTTCCAAAACATCTACTTTTAGGTTTTCGCACTGAGATCCTCCGTTACCACAAGGTGCCTTCCATGTGTTGTTTGACTCAAAAACTTTTCAAAACAGACAAAGAGATAGACAACATGAAAACCATAGTGGTTCTATTTTACACTTTTGCTACTTAACCATGATTGTACTTGCAATTAATAATAACATGTTATAGTAATTTGTTGTGCAGCTTAGTACCCATTGTTCATAACATAATATGTAGAATAGCCTTTGGTATTTGAAGTGGGTTTTATATAGAAATAAAACAAATAAAATATGAATTATAAATTATAATATACTGAAGTCTTTACTTGGTCCTTATAATTATATTATAGAGGTATTCAATAATACAATTATACAACAGAAATAATTTCAAGTATGGTAACACCAAAACCATAGATTTACCAAACAAATAAATTGTAAGTTACAGATATTTTCCAAAATTTTCTTTGTCAACTCCTACTAGGTCACATGATAATTCATGAAGCCTCTTTTGATTGTCCACCTTTTTAGAAAAACTGTTGCTAATACCCTCCCTGCAGTTGCTAATGTACAGACCTCCTTGCTTGTCCAAACTTTTTTCGAAACTAGCATAGAGAATCGAAGTTGCGCCCTTTTCTGGAGACTTGAAGAATATTTCCATAGCCCAGGGAAAGAATTTCCTAAACATGGTATCTTGAAACAGGTCTGTGTTGACAATGCCTGGGTGAACTGAATAACACCTAACTGGACTGTTTTCTTCTTCCAATATTCTGTTGATATACCTGGCACTCATAAGCTGAAACAAAAATAATGTTATTGCAGAAAAAAACAACATGTTTTAATTTTGAATTTAGAATAGTAACAAGATATGTCCCATACCTCAGCCAATTTAGATTGCGCATAAGCAGCTGTCGTATCATAATGTTCCTTCATGTTTATATCCTCGAAGTAAATTGTGCCTGGGTGATGGGCGCATGAAGTCACATTGACAACTCTCGCAAATTCGCCTGGCATTCCTCCCTTTTTTAGTGCTGGCAACAATAGGTGTGTCAAATAAAAATGACCAAGGTGGTTGACAGCCAACTGTGTTTCGAAACCGTCTTCAGTCAGCTTATAATCGCCAAACATGATGCCAGCATTGTTTACCAGCAAATGAATAACTGGGTATTTCTCTTGAACGCCTTTAGCAAAGTCCTTGACAGATTTCAGGGACTGCAAATCCAATTCGATTGCGTGCAGATTTTCTCCGTTTTCCATATCCTCAGCAAGCTTTTCCACCAATTTAGGTTTTCGTATCCCGATAATAACGACCATATTCGCCTTGAGCAGTCCTCGGACGACTTCGGTGCCGATGCCTCTCGCTCCCCCAGTCACTATTGCTATCCTTCTCTTCGCATCTGGCAACACGATGTTGTTCCGTCCTTTGTTCCACCAGTCGTCGATCAGGCCCGCAGCTCCGGCGCCCTGCATGTCGATGGAATGCTTGAGTTCACTTAGTATGTGCTTCAAAGGTTTGTGTCGGTTGATGTACCAGTAAACGGCTGCAGCGGCTACAGCGATAGATGCGATAACGAGCGACATTTTGAGTTTATGGACGGCTCGACGCGCGTTCTCTCACTGAACCGATCCGCTACTGACTGCTTTCACCGCAGTGGAAATCCTCAGCGCTTTCTCCTGACAAGTGTTTGTTTGTATTGTCGGTACCGTTAGGCAGACTAAGGTCGAATCTATAAACTTGGAATCACTGACGTGACGTGATCGTTTCCATCGGGGAATGGACCATCTGACTGCGTAAAACAATGCTTTATTGTTTGTATATCCCCTCCAATTAGCCGTGAATCACAACAGCATTTTGTAGTTGTAGCACGCGCAATATGGATGATAATTGTAATCACTAATGTCGCGATAGGACTGACATTTTTGCCGAAGCTTGGATGTTTGCCTTATCTTTGTTGACTTTTCATTTGTAGGCACATATTTATTAAACCAATTTGCTTATTCGCTTTTTGGAACTAACCAGTCTTGCGATCATTTTCCTGCTAATTCTAAACACGTAATGTAAACAACTTGATTCCCTTATAACCGCGCATGCGTGGTTTGGACTTTTGTATCTGTTGTTCGGCCAGTCATTCGATTTGGAACAGGTTCTATATTTAATGGTAATTTTCTGCGATATTTCACATTAGGATAACGGTATTTGGGCCTTTCCAAATCGGTTTCGATAGCTTGGGCTATTAAAATGCTTTAAATCGTTTGTTGATCAAATAAATACGGTGTTACCGTTTCTAATAGTCATGATAACAAAAACATACACATTTTTTACCTGTCCACAAACTTAATGAAGAAGAATTATTTGAAGACATTTCCATTTAGATCTGATGCAGCGCTAAAGTGGCCTCTTTTCCAGATACGTACGATTAGGCCACTAACCCTGCTGAGAATCGTATATTCTAAATTTCTAACTAAGGCCATAGACTAAATCATACAGGCTAAGGCTTATTTTTACACTGTAAATCCATTCTGAAACAAATAAATAAATCATCTGATAAGACATCGTTCTCATTTCGCGTCATAATAATATCGAACCTTATCGTGTTTTATTATACCAGACATAAAAGAGAGGTAATTAGAGTTCCTTGCTCTTAGCGGAACCTTATCTGTTGAAGCACGACCAACGACTGAAGATGATTTGTTCAATGATAGAATCAAGATTTTATTTCCAGTTAGATTCTAGAGCATATCTCAAAAATTCATAATATCGTCTGTGAAAAGTGGGCGTCCGAGCGTTTGACTGTTCAGTTGACACTAGAAACACCCATGACATCCCTTCTAGATTATTATTGGCTGTGAATAATCAAGGTTTGAAAAGACAACCAATGCCTTGTTCCCAAGACGACGTTTTTGGGGAGTTAAATTGATAAACATGTGGAAAACATTCAACAAACGCGTAAAATCAGTCTTTATTTTATTACTATTGATCATGTAGGTGACACGGATAAGACACTTTGCTTGTATCTGAGTAAACAATCGCTATCTATAGATATGACGCGTATTACGACACTTTCTCTATCTTTAGTTTTTACAAAACAAGTCATATAAGAATAGGAATTTTGGTACAAAGGTCCAAGGAATCCAGTAAATTCCGGTGCGAAGCCAGACGTAAACAATGCGTCGTCGTAATTCTACATAACACCATAAAACTGATTCCAACCAACACTGGTCGAACCTGTTTCTTTCTACCACGGAACCCTTGAAGTCCCTTCCAAAACACTCTAGTTACATTACCGCTTTCTTAAACCATAGTAAGCCTAAAGCGTACCAAAAGCACCATTGAAAACTGTCTTGCGATGCTGCTATTTGATCTTGCATTTTGTAAAGTTAAGTGTAGAGGTCAGAAAGCCGTTTCACACGATATAACCAGAACAAAGGACCGGCTGCATAAGCACTTCCACGGTTTCTTTGAATCATGGAATTGCTTAGCGACTACTGGTTTTCACTCTAAAAGAAAGATCTAAGAAAAGTTATATTATAAAGAAAAAACGCAGGCACAGTGTCATACTAGTAAGAGCATCTGCTGTACCCTAAATATGGGTAAAAAATAGCAGCTGTTGAGTTATAAGATCTTGGTATAAAAAAAACCCCGCGCAGATAAAGAAACAGTTGCTAGCAGCACTCTATGAATGAAGTATTGTTTGGCTGCGGCTTGACTTCTTTTGCTGACGCTACTCTAAGTACCTGCCGCCATTAACAGATTGTTTCTATACTAAAATACTAAAATAAATTAACACTGGAAAAAATGTGCCCTGTTTAAAATGATTATTCTATGACTAAGTTCTATCATTGTTGATATTTGACTCATTCATAGAATTGCTGAGTTATGACGTAATTTCTTTGTGGTTAATGATTTAACTCGGTATCCTTGTCACACAAGTTCTTTCTAGACATGGTGGTGACGATCGTATCAGCTGATATTCAAGGTTTCCTTCCATTCAAAGTGTCGTTGGCTATACTATGAGCCAATCAACAAGCTTCTGTTACTTGTCTAGTAAGATTTGCTGTATCCAAATATTAGTAGGATTCACAGACATACCTATATAATTATTACTAAGCAGTACGTCTGTGGTAGGATTAAGGTACTTAGTCTACTAATCTCACAAGATGTCCATCCATCCATCAGCCTTTTTTCGTCCACTGCTGGACATAGGCCTTTCCAGGATTTCGCCACTCTTGGCGGTTCTCCTGGAAGAAATGCCCATACTCACACACGCTGGGCAGGCGGGTTGGTGAGCGCGGTGCTGAAACCCTTGCACCAGTGACGCCGATGCCCGTCACTAGTCTGTTTTTATAAGGCTTGGCAATTGGGGATGGATATACCGCCATCCATCGGTCCCAGGCAATGGTGGGCCGCCTGGTTTTGCCTAAGAGCTGTTCTCTTACTCTCTCCTGAATAACTTCAGGAGGATTTACGAGTAAGATGGTGGTACCCCCCCCACAGTCGAGCCCGGCATCAGCTCTACCACCCAGCAATCACAAGATGTGTTTCTTACGAATTGTACTGTTTTCGATACATCGTGGTACACAAAAGCTAAGATAATTTCGGCTACACCACGTAAAATTGTTGCTAGTATATACAGTTTTACTATAAAGCAAGAATTACGCTTGATTCGGTGTCCCATTTTTTTGTCATAAGAAAAACAGGAAATCGGATCCCTTATGGTGAGACTCGTGTGTCCGTCTGTATATCTATCTGTTTCAAAGCTATCAACTTGAAACTGTAACTAACTTATTCAATGTCCGCCCCTACTTCAGGGGCTATTGCCCCCAAATTTTTTTTTTCTCTATTTAAGGGGGACTCGAAAATAAGTATAAATAATTAAAAAGGGTATTGTTTAAGGATTCCTATTCTTAAACTATACAAATTTTGAAGTAACCAGGAAAAATATTTTCTTGTATTCGTCTAAAAATAATTAGGTAGTATAATTTTTTTTTGTTTCTTTGTTCGTTAATATAATATAACTACGACTAATACTTAAATGGATTGCTATTTAACTTTCGCAGCGGGATATGTGTATATGTATGTTAATTCTTTATTGCACAAAAATATACAATACACAACATTATCTGCCAGTTAACCTTTGAAGATGCGGAAAGTTCCAGGGTAGTGCCAGATAAGTTTATTAATTTGTTAAAGAAATTATATTTGATATTATATAAACCAGAATTTAGTTTTGAAATACTCTAGTTTTGAAGTTTTAGATAGAGGAAGATTGTCGAATTTCAAGAGGAAACCTTCCACAAGCGGATTGCTGACACTTAAAACAATTTGTATACATGGTAATCGGTTAGATTACACCGCCGGCTCACAAGCCGGGGAAACACGTGCTACATGCAAGCGAAGCCGGTATAAAGATATACAAAAATGTCGTTATCCTTACGCATTCTTAAAAAATATCGTTCCAATTGTGTTTCTTAACAAATGTATTGTAATACAAATTATGAAAACATCTTTGTATCGTGGTATGAGTCAATATTATTACTCATTCATGTGGACAATGTCCAAGCAGGTACATTGTTGTGTTTTTGGTTCTTTTACAGGGTAGGGTCTGGATCAGCCATACTCGAACTTTTTTTCCCCTGGGCCACATAGTCGGTACTGCTACACCTTGCGGGCCGAAATAAGCTAGCCTACACTGTATGTTTATAATATAAAAACTACAATAAAACGCAACATTTGAAATAAAGCATTTATTTAAAAATTAATGTGATGTGTGACACTGACGTAAACTTTTGTCAATTTTGGATAAATCTGGCACATAATTACTGCATGCTACTCTCAAAACGTCGTCCAGGTGCGAATCAGTTAGCCGAGATCTATAAACATTTTGCGCATATTTCATTTTTGAATATGAGGATTCGCACAGGTATGTTGACGCAAACAATGTCAGGAGCAAGTGGGCGCAATTTTTTAGCGTTTTATAGTTCTCCGGTACTAATTTCCAGAATTCTTCATACTGGTTTGCTTCTTTTTTTTTTCTTTAAAATCCTCCGTCCACCGGGGCCTCAAGAGTAGGTAAATAGAGTTCTGCGTATTTAATTTAAAAATACTATACTAGCCTTCTTCGGGCTGCATAGAAAAGGCAAGCGGGTCGCAGTTTGAGTATGGCTGGTCTGGATGGATGGATGGACAGGGTAGCGCGTTGAGATAGGGTAGTATGGAGAAAATCTAAACTATAACAGATTGAGAAATTTGCTCACAAGACTCTCGTCTACGATGTTGAAGAAAATAAAAACTGTTTTCAAATCTTTTTGTAAAATGCCTTAGTCGGGAATCGAACCTGCTCATTATGCAACATTAATACTATCTTGTATATGGCATCAATCGAAAGTGTAAGAAGAACCTCAAAACATTTGTGTCAAATCAATGGAAATGCCTTATTTTTGTATTATATTAGAATTCATACAACTTTTTACTTATACAGGCTGTAAATGCAAAGTCAAGAATCCCTTGAGGGTATAAAAGTATACACGATTCTGATGTCATTACGAGGAAAAAAATATACCTTGAATTTTCACCAAAAATTTCATCATTTTTCTAAGCTATGGCTACGCAGCTCACCGGCCTCCCCATACACCTAATTGCACCCCGCAACCCGCACCCCTCATCCGAATGGCCAGCGACCGTGAGGGTGTCCACGCGATTAGTATATTTTGAGTAAAGAAAAGCGTCTTATTATGAGGTACTGGTACTTTATTTAGAGATCCCAGTATTTAAAATAATATCTTTACCGATCATATTAACACACCCTTAAAGGATTCTTGCCTTTGCTTTTACACCCGGTATAAGGCAATAATAATAATAATAAACACTTTATTGCACGTAAAACACAGATAAATACAATTCACATTATTGAAAAACATGGCAAAGGCGGACTTATTTCTAAAAGAAATTTTTTCCAGTCAACCAAAAAAACGCTGATGGAGAAAATATTTACAATTTGGCTCTGAAATTTAATTCCAGTACAAAAGATTAAATATTTTTATAAATAAGATAACGTACATACACTTACCAACCTAAAAGTATGCTTAACCTAACACCCTAAACACTAACATACCGTACTAAATTAGTACCTACATAATACATTTATATGTATGTATTTGAATATGATAAACTACATAAATACTTACAATATATACATATTTAGTAGCTAAGACTGCTGACAGGACAAAAAGTGCTTCTTCAAGTTAAATTTGAAGGAAGCAATTGAGGGAAGACTTTTAAGAGAGAGTGGAAGATCGTTACAAAGTCGAACAGCGTCAACTGTGAAAGACCTAGAGTAACGTTCAGTGTAATGAGTTGGGAAAGATAACATAAGATCATGACAGGACCGAAGATTCCTTTTGCTCATATCAGTGCGAAATTGAACCTATCTTTTAGGTATTGTGTGAAGTAATTATAAAGCTATCATCCTTTTGTGATATTCGGGTTCTTACGAACAAATTAATTGGTTACTTCACTAAATGGTATGGATTCCGTTGATAGGTGTTTTTTTCCGGAAGGCCTACACTCACACAGACATATTTCTTCGTTATTTATCTTTTACGGGTGTTAAAATAATAACCAGGAAATTGTAATTAACAAAGTGAAAGTTAACTATGTAAAAGTTAAATAAGTTTCTCGGTCGGGTAAAAGTCAGCGAATGTACTTTGCCGTGCCATAATTACGTCATCATGCTGTAATCAAACTATGATTATCATAGTCCGTAAAAAAGGTTTCTAAGTTCATGTACTATCGGGGAAGATTGCGGAGATGCATTTTTATATCTTAATAAAATCGTTATAGGGAAGTTGTTCTAATATCTACATAGTGATACTGGGGTCCGCAAGATTGTCAAATATTCCAAAAGTAATTTGGCCAAGTGTGAGTCGGTCTCGCACACGAAGCGTTCCGTACCACCCTACAATATGGGTGCGGAATCCTAAAAACATAATCATAAATAACAACAATATACATGCCAAAGCAACATCAAGGCTTCATAAACAAGACGCTAAAATGGTAGCGCCTGACAAAAAATAAGGCGCCGCCGCCGCCGTCTGCGCACGGAAACTTTTTTATATTTTTTGTTTTACTTTAGAGTTTATCCATTTTTTATTATTTGTCATGATAGAGGCCGTAGTAACACGTATTCTATGAATATATCACTTTCTACCTACTATGGTTGAATTTTATTATTTGTCATGTCATGATAGAGGCCGTAGTAACACGTATTCTATGAATATATCACTTTCTACCTACTATGGTTGAATTTTATTATTTGTCATGTCATGATAGAGGCCGTAGTAACACGTATTCTATGAATATATCACTTTCTACCTACTACGGTTGAAGCTGTATACCTGTGACAGACGGACATACAGCGGAGGCTTAGTAACAGGGTCCCGTTTGGCAAATTCCGGGTACGGAACCAAAAAAAAACAGGATTCATTCTAGATACCGTAAGATAATCTTTTGATAGATGATAAATTATCACTAATTTGGCAACAAAGTCAGTATAACAATTATTTACCAAACATATTCGTATTTTGGGAAATGTCACTCAAATCGAGAAACTCCCTCGTCTAAAGTCGCACGATCACATCAATTCAGCTAAATTGCCTTCACACGTACAGTTACAGGAATAGACATATGTACCTTCATTCGTTCGACATTCAAATGACCCTTCTCCATTCTTTGACGACAATGAATACTAAAATTGGTACAATGATCGCTGGACACAAAAAAATCGATGTTCTATTGTCGTTGGGCTATTCAGTGACCCACATCGCGAGGGCTTGCTGTTCTAAAAAGGACATTGACTGTCTAATAACAAGGCCCTAATCGGCTCAGCACGGGAATCCTGTAAACAGGGCATTGGCACTACATGGCGTGATCTACTTTTGCTATTTACATTTAAATTCTATAGCGAAGCGTAGCCGTAACTCGAAAAGACGGAAGTCGGAGGATGTACAGTGGAGCCCACATCGAGCTAAACACTTTCAGTATAAGCCGACCTCTCATTGTATAGGCTTCCCGTACAATGAGGGGTCAGCTTATACTCAATGTGTATAGCTTGATGTGGGCTCCACTTTAGATACCATCTGAGAAAATTGCGCAAATCCACTTTTCGCCCTGATTACAAAAGCGGCAGAAACTCAGACGGTAGAACGCTGGCCTTTAAATCTTGAGACCTAGGTTCGATCTCCGGTCAGGCATGCACCAATGAGTTTTTCAGAATTTATATGCATACTAGCTTTTTTTATTCGGTTTAACGTCATACTATTTTCCGGGATAAAAAGTAGCCTATGTGTTAAGGTAGGGTATAAGCTATATGTATTCTAAATTTCATCCAAATCCGTCCAGCTGTTTCAGCGTGAAAGAGTAACAAACATAGACACACACACACACACAAACTTTTGCATTTATAATATTAGTGTGATTATTTGTGTTGTTACCTAATACTTACTACCATCGTGAAGAAACCTGCATTCCCTAAAAGCGTGTATTTGTGCCCGGAGTACGGCGGTATGGCTCATCTCACGCATCACGTTGGAACGTGATAATGGTCGGTAAAACGCGGGTGTACGTGGTGTGGACTGTGACTTGCATTTCACAGTTCACACTCGGAAACACATCTGACACCCCCTCGGGGATTCGTGTCGTGACCATATGTTTTTTGTTGTTTTTAATAAGAGAGAAAAGTGGGTTTGAGTAACTTTCGTACACTGTTTACGGTTGTAAAAAGATTGCCATTTGTGTGGATACCCTTTTACCTAACTCCATCTAAAATTTTACCTACAAAACTCATCTCCAAGAACACAGAACCTAGTTAAAAGTTAGCGATAACAATAAATTTTATTTTAATTAAAATACCACCATAAAGTTACAATACAGCGTGTATGTTGCCCAGACCATAAATTGGAATTGCGCCAGAGTTTTTAATTGTTGTTTTGAGTAAGTACCTTAATTATAATTAGTTTAAGCCTAATAATGAAAACTTCAGTTTTAGTCAAAATTATCAAACCATTCTTGTACCGTAAAATGTAAAAAAAAATGTACTGAGCCACAATTTGACTGTTGATTCAGTGAAAATAAGGATCTTTAAGATTTAAAAATAAACGAAATCGCAGTAAAAAGTTACTGTCGAGCCTAAAATAACAAAGGTACCTATCGTAATTTGATCTTTATTGTGATTGGAACTGCTCCGTATTTTTCGTCTGTTTGATGCGAAGCATTATTATAATTATTTTTCTTGTCATTGCCGCGATGTTTTTGTAAAAATCAGGGACATACCTGTCCATATTGGCCATCTAAATAAAGACCTAAAATTGATTTGATTCAATTGTTTCTTCTTTGCGCGTTATTTTGATACTTAGATATTATGAATAACGATTCGGAGCGGGCTCGTAAGTAATAAAATAACTCGCAAAAGAGAAACAATTCAATCAAATAAATTCTAGGCCTTTATTTAGACTGCCAATATGAAGTGGTGTATGTCTCTAGTTTTCCAAAAACATCGCGATAAAGGCCAGAAGAATATTTAACATATTGTTTTTCATCAAAGTTGTCGTCGTCGCGGCTTACTTCACTAAATTCATTACTTTTCCGATATTATCCCGAACCTGAGATGTTGCCTGTCTCTAGTTTTCCAAAAACATCGCGATAAAGGCCAGAAGAATATTTAACATATTGTTTTTCATCAAAGTTGTCGTCGTCGCGGCTTACTTCACTAAATTCATTACTTTTCCGATATTATCCCGAACCTGAGATGTTGCCTGTCTCTAGTTTTCCAAAAACATCGCGATAAAGGCCAGAAGAATATTTAACATATTGTTTTTCATCAAAGTTGTCGTCGTCGCGGACCGATTTTTACTTCACTAAATTCATTACTTTTCCGAACCTGAGATGTTGCCTGTCACTATTAATTTTTTGCACAAATTTGTTACATTCGACATCCGCGCAAGTGCACAAGGACGCCTGACAAGGCAGGTGTTTCTTGCTGCGCCGGCTGCGAGCCCCTGGGAAGTGTTTGGTGGTTAAACTTATGTTTTTTTTGTAGTAGCTTTCTGCCCGCGGCTCCGCCCGCGTTTATTCAATCATTGCCCCGTTTTCGGCTTGGGCGTTATTTTATGAACATTCTTTATAGCCTATATGTTGACTAGGGTCACTACGATGATAATAAAAAACGCATCATCAATTACTATACAGGGTGTCAATGCAAAGTCAAGAATCCCTTGAGGGTATAAAAGTATACACGATTCTGATGTCATTACGAGAAAAAAAATATACCTTGAATTTTCACCAAAAATATCATTTTTCTAAGCTATGGCTACGCAGTTCACCGGCCTCCCCACACACCTAATTGCACCCTCATCCGAGTGGCCAGCGACCAGTGAGGGTGTCCACGCGATTAGTGTATTTTGAGTAAAGACAATCGTCTTATTATGAGGTACTGGTACTTTATTTAGAGATCCCAGTATTTAAAATAATATATTTACCGATCATACTAACACACCCTTAAAGGATTCTTGCTTTTGCTTTTACACCCGGTAATTGCATTGCCTAGGCACTCGTTTTTTTTACATTCACGTACCTTCCTGGGACGGTCACAAAGCGAAGAATTTCATAACCGATGAAAGTTACCTTCTACACAGTCGACATGTGTTACATAAGTGGCATTTGGAGAGTATCGCACGAGTATGCACTACTCTACATACTAAATAGTTTGAGGCTTCAGTAAGCTAAATTAGCAGCTCGATGTGTGTCGGTACAAATATCGACAGAAACTACATTGAAATAACGTTCATATTAGCGTGCATTGCAAAGTGGCTGTTACGACGATCGCTGCGTCGCCGGATACCGCAAAATAGAGAAAATAATACTTTTCATATAATTATGATAAATTAGATGTTTATAAGTTTTAATTATCATTATGTTACATTTTTGTATTGCCCATGTGTGTGTATAAGTTTTAAATTGAAGAAGTTTAAGCCTTTTATCAGTTTTTAAACTAAATACCAACAAAAAAAAAACATTTGATAGGTATTTATTGACTTGTTGTCTGTAGATTAAATCTTTTAAGGTTTTAAAACATCACAATAAAGGGATATCAGTTAATAAGTCATGTATATTTTTTTGGATTTTGTAGTAGTCTTGGGCGGAGCCACAGGCAAAGGCTAGTCTTTTACGATATAACTCTTCTTATGAGATAAGAAAATATTAAAACTATGACTTTAAATAAAATATTTATTTCCGGTTATTGTTATAGCACCCGCAGTTCTAAAATTTAATCAGCCCTAGAATATTACATTATAAACACGCTTCGTTTAAAACGGGTAAAATAAATCACTCGTGTCGAAAAGAGTTCACGGCAGTCCGCAATAATAAACGAGAGGTGACGCAAACGTATCGAAATTAAACACGCATGTGACGTCACGATATCACGCTCCATCAGACGGATTCGTAGACGAATATGATTTGAAGTATCCAACGAATAGTGTTACCAGACGACAAGGATTTTCAGGGAGAAATTTAATTTGTCAGGGATTTTTCTATTTAAAATATTTATTGAGTAGCATTGTTTTTGTAACGAAAAATGTTGAAAACCGCGCTGCCTTCGTATTCATATTAACAAAAATATCGGGAAAATTACTGAATCATCAGGGGTCTTGTCAGGAATTCACATTGCTAGATCTGGTAACCCTAGAAACGAACTAAAATAGATTCTACGCGATATGATAAGAACAATGTCGGCGCACAGACGTCCGCGCGTCTTTGAGAATACAGACAAAAGTGTAAGGGGAGCTCGGGAGGTAAATAACACGTCAAACCGATTTTGACACTATCAGATAAAATATCACGAAATAAATTTTGATGACATAAACTCGTCGATGAAAAATTTAAGAGAATAGGTTACGATTTCATTGATTGCTGTTACTCCATGCGGAAAAACCTGCAGTGCGAGAGGGACGAAGTCTGGAAAATTATCAAAATGAAGACCTTTATCACGCATTTTATAATTTAAAAAAAAACTAAAGTTTGTATCAAATATCTGTTCGGATAACAGTTTCATAAAGTTTAGACAAGTTTTAATTAATAAATAATATAATATGATTTTGCTCAAATAATGTTAAAACTCGAAATGAAAACTTTTTTTGGAGTCATCTTTGATTTTTCATGGCTCAATGATGATTTCTGAAGATTCTGTTTCGATAAGAGTGTGCATTATATTCTTGACAGAAGTCCAATTTTTTTTTAATATCTAGTAAGTATTGCTAGATTCTTCAAATAAGGAAGAATAAATTATGGTTTTTCGGAACCTATCCTCTTAAAGATGTGTAAAGTAACGAAACAGTTATTATAGCTAAGATTCAATTGATTAGAATAAACATAACTTTGCAGAAGTCCATCATTAACTTATGGATATATTAATATCCCACTAAACCCTTATCATGCTATTTTTGATTTTTGGGGTAAAAACCTCGAGTTTTCGGTCAAATTTAAGAATGACCTTTCTCAGACCTTTAGTAACCCTTGTGATCATAAATTCGGGAGCTAAACGAAGCAGAGCGGAGCGAGGCGACCCCTTTAGTTTTTACAGATTACCGCGTTTATTCAATTTTATCAAATATTCAATTCCACTATACATCTATCATGTATTTGTTCCCTATTATAATAAAAAAAGATACAAAGAAAGTTCAAAGGGAACAAATAAAAAAGAAATTACGAGTCTTATGTTACGATTGATCTAGATTTCGTAATCGGACGTATTTGTAACGCTTTGTAATCAATCGTTGGAAGACACGGTTGTGAAGAAAATATTGTTATGTCGAAACGATGTAACTTACTGTTTCAATGAAATCGATGGTGTCTGCTTGTTGCCATTATTTTATTTATTGTCGTAGAATCGATGGTAGCCATTCTTTGTCGTAATTTTTTCGATTCGTATCGTAAATTTCGCTCATAGGCGTTTTGTATATTATAATTATAAGTCATGACCATATCATAAAATTGATCATTTTATGATCTGGAGTGCAATTTTGGTGCAACGGTTACAGCGATGGATTTGTGTTAAACGGCCATACGTCAAAATGACAGATAGCCTATACGCTGCAGAGAGCAGCGGAAATTATTTGCGCTGCTCGATGCTTGTCTAAGTCATGTGAAATGGTCGTTTATAACTCTTTGCAGCGGCTGCACAATTCATCGCTGCAGCGATGCAAAGCTGATAAACGCGACAAACCATATTCATTTAACAGCCAAAAACGTACGATTTCAACTGTCAAACGGGCCAACTTGCTTAGCCGAATAGCCAAATGACAATCAAATCTAAATAATTAAAATTAATTAATAACTAAAGGGGTGTCTAGCTTCGATCGGCTCCCGAATTTATGATCATAAGCTGCCTAACACGAGTTAGTGATAATTAACACAGGCCAGAAAATCAATAAACCGAAATCATGAAACTGGCTAACTGATAATTTGCGAAATGCTTTGCGCCTCAGGCTCCAGCCAACCATTCATTGGAAATGAAGAAAATATTACACTGTAACTTCTGTATTTTATTATGAAACTTGAATTTTAAAAGTATAAATTTTCGTATACTATACGCATAAACCTATGGCCCGGAACTTTATGAGTATTTTATGATTGATTGGCCCGCGACTTCCTAAAGGTTGCCCATGCCTGCCTTTGAAATCAAAATTCAATGGTATACCTAAGTTTTCTCAGGTTGGCAACCAGTTGATTCAAATAATACATAATTTAGGCGCAGGTAAATTGATTCTATTTCTAAAGTTGATATTTAAGGAAACAAGCAGATAATCTGCGTACCTATAGCTATAATAAAATTTGAAAGATAATATCGCTCTCAACCTTCAGCACAAAGAGAGCACTTGAACTCATTCTCAAAGGAAACTCGAGAAATCCGTGAACTGGTATTTTATTAGAGCTTTAAGCTCTTAAGCTACGGAAATAGATTGTGTTAGGAGTGTCTTATTCTGCTTTATTTTACGTCACAATTCACAATTCTATCAGCTTTAGAAACTAAGGGTAAATTCGACTTTAATATTGATTTATAGTTCATTTTCAAGAATTTCAACGCTGGTTTTCCTGTTTTTTCGCATTTGCGTCATGAAATCCGTTTGATAATGTGCAGGTTGTTATTTATCCTTTACGTGACACAAATGTAATTATACAATCTGCAATATTCACTATGTTTATTCAAGAAAAGTAAGTATAATATTAGATCTTGGTTGTTTTTAAAGTAAGCGCAGACTAACCTTGTGAAAGCCACCATCAATACAAATAACTTTTGTTGTACCGTCTATGCGAATTACCAGTTTTAAACGTTTTGCGTTTCTATATAAATAATAGTGCTACATTTTTGTACGGAACCTGCCAATAGAATATTCCATCTTAACTACTTCAGGATCCTATTTTCTTGTGCCAATATTCAAATGTTTGTGCTAGCTCGCTCGAGTATCATAAAGAAATGAGATTTGGCTCTCATATCATATTTGTTGTTGGGTAGGCTGTGGGTTTTTAGGACTGTACCGAAATCAAACGTTTACATAATTCAAATAAAAAAAAGTAATTCTATCTATAATATATTTAAAATAAGTATAGTTATATTTATAATTTATACACTATAGACGTGCGGAAATAGATTTCCATAGAACCAATGCCTTAGAGTTGGAAATTAGTTTTTTTTTTATATTTTTTTACTATACTGTATAGTATGTTTGTTCGATTTTATCAAATTTTTCCAAACAGTAGCCAAGGCCTTGGCATTAACACGTAATTCCATACTTAACCGACACACTATAATAATTTATTTTAATACCCAAGTCCTTGACTTCTGAATTCTGTAGATAATACATAGGTAACACTAAAAGTTTCCGGAACTGGCCACTTACATAAACAATATTTAAAAATTTATTGCAACATTTGAAAATAGAACTCTTTGGCTGTAGAATGCAATTTGTTTCATCTGACTGTCTTTTGTTTTTACCTTGTGGCGCCATTTAAAAAATTGTGTGTCTGCATCAACATGGATTTAACTCGGGAAAATTTTCGTAGTATGATTTTCTACGATTTTAAGTGTAATTTGACAGCTCAACAGAGCATCGCTCGGCTTGAAACAGCTTTTGGCAATGAAGCACCATGCAAGACGACTGTTTATAGCTGGTTTGCAGAATTCAAGCGTGGTCGTATCAATCTCAGTGACGAATCTCGCGATGGTCGGCCGTCCACCGCTGTGACCAACAAAAACATCGATGCTGTGCGCCGTATGATTGAAACAGACAGGCATGTGACCTACCATGAAATTTGCGCATCCTTAGAAATAGGCATGAGTCAAATACAATCAATCCTACACAAACATTTGGGTGTGAGAAAGCTGTGCTCGCGGTGGATCCCACACAACTTGACCGAGGCTCAAAAAACGAACCGCGTCACTTGGTGCAGTGCCATGCTTACCAGATTCAACGAAGGTGCGTCAAATTTGGTGTGGGACTTAGTAACAGGTGACGAAACATGGATTTATTGCTACGATCCCAAAACAAAGCAGCAATCGAGCGTATGGGTCTTTCAAGATGAGCCGAAACCAACCAAAGTGGCGCGCGTGAAAAGTGCATCTAAGCGGATGATTGCTTCTTTTTTTAATAAAACTGGACACGTGGCTACTGTTGCTTTAGAGAATCGTCGTACCGTGAATAGTGACTGGTACACGACCATTTGTTTGCCGGAAGTTATTGACGAACTCCGTAAAAATAACCGTAAACGCCGTATCATCCTGCACCACGACAATGCTAGTTCTCACACGGCCAGACAGACAAACGACTTTTTGAAGACGAAAAATGTAGAACTCATGAGTCATCCTGCATACAGTCCCGACCTGGCACCTTGTGACTTTTTTCTGTTCCCAAAAATTAAGAACCAATTACGCGGTCAACGATTTTCATCACCAGAAGAGGCTGTCGAGGAGTATGAAAAACATGTTTCAGAGGTCACCACAGGGGAGTAGCACAAAAGTTTTCAAAACTGGTTTGATCGAATGAAAGAGTGCATAGACGCCAAGGGAGATTATTTTGAAAAACAATAAATTAATTTTGTACCTTTAATAGTATTTTTTCATATTCATTCCGGAAACTTATAGTGCGTCCCACGTAGACGGTTTCCTCGAGTAATTATTTTACCTTAATAAACGATAATGATCTACAAAAGTTAAGTCTAGTTGTGGCTTGTCGCCAAGCGACTCGTCGTTTCTCGGCATGACGTCATGTGAAGCCGTATCGGGGAGTGGTTGCAGGCAGTGGTGTAGTATCGGGCGCCCGTCCGTTACCAACTCCAGCAGATTTTGCGGAAGTCTCTGGACAGACTGATTGTCGCCTAACCTTGACTTTATAGAAGTTGTAAAAATAATTTCAAAGACATGAAAAACAATGAAAGTACAATGTTCCTACAACCAACGGATCCACAAGAGGTATTCAAAATAATCATGTCGTTAAATAATAGCAACTCTGTGGGTTATGATGAAATTAGTACCAAAGTTCTCAAATTGTGTGCATATTTCCTCTGCGTACCCATCAGTTTTCTTATAAACCTGTCGTTTTCTTAAGGAAACTTTCCACGAGCCTTAAAGCTTTGTATTGTTAGGCCCATACACAAAAAAGGTGACAAATCAGATCTCAACCATTACCGCCCAGTAACTCTGATTCCTGTCATTTCAAAAGTATTTGAACGAACTATGCACAAACGACTAACTAGTTTTTTAAATAAGCATAACATCTTAACCCAGAAACAATACGGCTTTAGAAAAAACAGCTCAACTTCACTTGCATGTTTTAACCTAGTGAAGAATGTGACTGAAAATCTGAATAAAGGTACACCAACAGTAACGGTCTTTCTAGATATGAGCAAAGCTTTTGACTTTGTAAACCATGAAATACTGCTATCTAAGTTGCAAAGATATGGTATTAGAGGATTAGCCCATGATTGGTTGAAATGTTATCTCAGTAACAGATATCAATGCACAGAGATCTCAAATATTTGCAAGACTCACAAAAAAGCTCTGAAACAAAGCTTTAGATCCGACTATAGGTTAAATGGAAGTGGCGTTCCACAAGGTAGCATATTAGGTCCACTTTTGTTTCTCCTATACATTAATGATTTACCGAACGCTACTATACATGAGTGTTTACTATTTGCGGATGACACCTCGGTTATTGTAAAGTGCGAGCAAAAAGATTCGTTTGAAAAAAATGTTAATGATACACTGGCTCAGGTTATACAATGGTTACAGAACAATAAACTCAAAATTAATTTAAGTAAAACCAATTTTATGCAATTTAGAACATACCAAGAGCAACATTTCAAATTAAATATCGAACACAATAATGAAAAAGTAAATGAAGTTGATTATACGGTATTTTTAGGTGTAACGTTGGACAAAAATCTAAATTGGAAACAACATGTTAAAGCTGTTTGCAATAAACTCGATAAATTTGTGTTTGCTTTGAGGCACCTAAGAAATACAATATCTCAAACAGCAGCGATTACCGCCTACCATGGGTACGTCTCTTCAGTCCTCAACTATGGCTTAATTATGTGGGGGAACTCTGTAGAGGTTGAAAAGGCATTTAAGGTCCAGAAAAAGTGCATACGAGCAATCTGTGGCGCTTGGTACAGAGATAGCTGTAAACCTCTTTTAAAAAAATTAAAGATTCTACCTCTGCCGTGCATTTATATTAAAGAAATTTGTTTGTTTGTGGCACAACATCAAAATTGTTTTTTAAAAAATACAGATGCTTATGAAAAGCAGACAAGGCATAAAGATAATCTTTATATGCCAAAATGTAAATTAAACATATTTCAAAAGAATGTTTCTTGCATGGCGATCAAAATTTTCAATACATTGCCACAAGAATTCAAAAGCTTGCCAATAAAAATCCTAAAAAGGAAATTACATACATGGCTCCAAGATAAATGTTTTTATGATATCAAAGAATATTTAAATAATTAAAATGTATATACTTATATTAGGATGTTTACTTTCATATTGTGCAAATTTCATAATATGTATATACGTACAGTATAATAATTAATAACGTAAATACAATACATATGAGGTAAATTAGCTTATATTGTTGCATGTTAGTTTTTTTTTAAGAATAAATATTTGCATTCTGTATAATATGGTAAAATGTGCTGTTTCTAATATTAAGATACAATAAGACCTGTACTTACAACGCATGTTTATGCAAATAAATTTTTACTTTACTTTACTTTACTTTCCTGCTTTCTGGGCGAGGGCTCTTCATCCTATGTAGGTGTTATCGACGTTTTCCATCAGACTATTTTATCATTTTATATAAAATAATGAGAGTAAAAAAAAAGAAAATTATAATATTTACACATATTGACTATATTAAGAACTACTGAAAAAAAAAATGAGGTGATATACTAGTGACTTTACCCGTTTGCTCCGGTTCCGTTTGGCGCGTAATAAAATAAGTAAATAAATAATAATTATTATCAATAACATATTATTCAGAACTCAGAGATAACGTTACTAGATAACCATGATAATAATAGAAAATCGTTGCATAATTAAATAACAACCTGTGATAAACTCATTGCGTTATCCTTATCACTTATCAATGGCCTTCTTAACTAAGCAATTAACACAGTATGATTACAAAATTATCATTATTAGATCATGGACTTGTTTTTTTAATTTATTACTGGTATCTTTGTGTCATGCAATGTTTCAGGTTCTGGGGGAAAGATAAATTTGATCTAAATCCACTCACAAATAGTTCTCGTCAGTAATATTGGCAGTGAAGTCCATTGACCCCCCTTGTCTGTTGCTAAAAATGAAACGGCGGCGTGTCTAAAAAATAATGAAACGAGGAAAACGAAAATATTATATTGATATTAATTACAACGTAAACTTCAATTAGAAATAAAGAAATGTGCAACAGTCCCAACCATAGATTTAATGAAACCTACAGAAACAAAAATTCCCAAGAAAGGAACCTTGCCTTACTATTTTAAAAAACAAGAAAAATCCGTGCATCATGGTCATGACAATAAGGGTTTTCACATAGTGAAAGAAATCATTTCGAAAGCGTAGTAAACGACGGTCAGAATAACACAAGCAAAGTAAGCCATATAAACATTCAAAGTCTTAACCAAACTAAGTTACTCCAGCTTGAGGTTTGGCTAAATAGTCCAGAAGGTATGAACGTTGATGTTTTATGTATAACCGAACATCATAGAGTAGAAGAGGATTTAGTACGTATTAATATTCCAAATTTTAAATTAGCCGCAAGTTTTTGTCGCAAAAATAGAGATAGTAAAGGAGGGGTCTGTATTTTTGTCCGAAAAAACATTGAGTTTAAAGAATTGCCAAAAATTAAAAAAATAACGATTCCATACATATTTGAAATTTGTGCCTTAAACCTAAACGAAACTTACTTTCTATGTATCTATAGACCTAAACAGGTAACAAATGATAATTTTATAAAAAATCTGGACTTAGCATTAAATTTTGTACAAAAACACAAAGAGCGGAAAATTATTATCTGTGGCGATTTCAATGTAAACCTATTGGCTAACAATTCAGAATCAAAAGATTTCATATCCCTTTTGCAGTCCCACAATATAAAGAGATACATATATGAACCTACTCGTATAACAAGTCATAGTCGTACATGTATTGACAATATATTATCCAATACTGAACTTGATGATGCTCTGGTAGTAGAAGTCGGCCTCTCGGACCACACTCTCCAATATGCGACCTTTAACCTTCCGTTAAAAAAGAAATCAGTATTTTTTCGACTAGTTAGAAATTTAAAACAGAAAAATCTTGAATCTCTTAGAAACTACTTACTCTCTCTGTCTTGGAATGAAGTTTACACTGCCACAAATTGCGAAAATGGCTTTAATATCTTCCACAAAGTTCTTGTTAAGGCGTTCGATGACCACTGTCCCCAGATCAGAGTTAGAGATGATAGATACGTTAAAAGCGATTCAAGATGGATCACACCAGGAATTAAGAATTCATGTAAGAAAAAAAGAGAAATGTTTGTGGAGACTAAGAGATCCAAAAATGGTGTTCTACTAGAACATTACAAGTCATACTGTAGTGTATTAAGTAAGGTAATTTCCTACGCTAAAAAAGTGTACAACGAACGAAAAATTACAAATTCTCAGGATAAAATTAGGTCAACTTGGAAATTAATAAACAACAACATTAAAGGTACAGGTTCATTAGAGGTAAACAGTTACGTTGGTTTGTCAGATGGACAAAACAAAATAAAATCTGACTCTGAAGCTCCAGATTTATTTAACAATTTTTTTACAAGCACTGATGAAATCCAAAAGATTACGAAACCAAATAATAATAATAAAAAAAATGTCTTACCACCCTTCGCTCCACATTCAATGTTTCTTATGCCGGTTACTATGGACGAGTTGTACGAAACCATAAAATCAATAAAAAATAAAAAAAGTTGTGGTTACGATAATATTCCAATCGATGTTTTAAAGTTTATTATAGAAGCTATCGCTGATCCCTTACTTTACCTAATTAACTTGTCTTTAACTGAAGGTATATTTCCGACTAAACTAAAGAAGGCTCACATAAAACCGATACATAAAAAAGACGACAAATTGAATGTTAACAATTATCGCCCCATATCACTACTCATAACCTTGTCGAAGATTTTTGAAAAAATAATGGCAAACAGATTACGTAAATTCCTTACATACCGTAATATTCTGTCTAAAGAACAATTTGGTTTTCGAAAAGGAGCCTCTGCAACAGATGCTATATTTGATATGACAGAGTTTGTGACAAAGGCTATGGATGACAAAGAAATTGTTGGAACGGTTCTACTTGATCTCTCCAAGGCCTTTGATTACGTAAATCATAATATTTTGCTTGAAATTTTAGATCGGTACGGAATCAGAGGGATTGCTAACGCTTGGTTTAGGTCTTATTTAGAAGATAGAAGTCAAAGTGTCATTCTGCCAATTCTCAATAAATCGAATACCCTAATAAACGGTGAGTCAAAAGTCTCAAAAATACATAAGGGAGTACCACAGGGAAGTATACTGGGGCCCATACTTTTCCTTTTGTACGTCAACGAGCTCCCTCGTGAAGTAAAGGAAAAAACTATAATGTTTGCAGACGATATATCTGTGTTTTTTAAATTTAAAAGACACGATAGATGTCATGATTTTAATAATATAGTTGAATCTGTCAAATTGTTAATTCATTGGTTAAAACACATCAATCTCAATACAAACGTCACTAAAACTAAATTAATATGCTTCAGAAATTACAACACGGAAGAGTTAAAACTTGAAATGAAAATCGATGATAGACTAATTAATTGTGTGCAAAATGCGAAATTCTTAGGTGTCCATGTTGATGATCACATGAATTGGAAAAAGCACATAGAGGTATTAGTAAATAAACTAAGCAGTTTTTGCTATGCTCTAAGAGGTTTGTCGAAGTTAGCTACAAAAAAAGCAACACTTCAGTCATATTTTGCCTTTTTTCATTCGAGAGTTTTGTATGGAATAGCAGAATGGGGTGGTAGTGTAGACGTTCAAAAAATCTTCGTTCTTCAAAAGAGATGTATACGCATTTTGGACGGACATAAATCGAGCAGGGAAACTTGCCGAACTTCTTTTGTTGAACTCGGAATACACACCATCACGGCTTTATACATTATTGAGCTCTGTAAATTAGTAAGGCGCTACCCAGAAAAATTCCCACTGAGAACTCCAGGTATTAGTGACCGACTCAACGAACGCTTCAAATATGACTTGAATGTGCCTCCTAGTAGAACTGTTACTTATACTCGTACTACAAAACTGGCAGCCATCAAGGCTTACAATCATTTGCCTGATGAAATTAAGTCTGTGACAGGAAATAGGTTTTTCATTCAATTAAAACAGTACTTGATCACGGTTTGTCCATACAGTTTCAAAGAATTTCTTGAATCTACACCATAAAAATGTAAAACCGTTATATTATTAACCATTGCATGAATAAATGTATTTAATTAACTATAAGTATACTTCAAATGAACGATATATTAAAATAAGTTGTATGCATGGAAATAGCAAAGATTTGATTATTATTGTACTTAGTTATATTTTATTAATAAATTAAGAATATTGTTACACCCTATGGGTAAAATTACATTGAACCATAATTATGTACATATAACATCTAAAACTAACATGTAATTTAATGCAATAAATAAATTGATTGATTGATTGATTGAATTACATTTCTACCTAATGCCACAGAAGAAATAATAGTACTGTAATACAGAACCAGTCAAGTGCTTGTCGGACCACGCGCAGTGTAGGGTTCCGTAGTTGTCCGTCAATGTGCGGACTCAGAAGGTGGCTTTTTTTGGATACTATGAACAATAATTGAGTTCACGGTCAACGGCTAATCTTTATGGATGCGGTTTTTTTATTATTATTGAAGTGACCCTGGTCAATAAGTATATAGGGATGGTAACTATAAGGGATGTTCATAAAATAACGCACAAGGTGAAAACGGGGCAAAGATTGAATAAACGTGGGCGAAACCGCGGGCAAAAGCCAGTAACGTTTAAAAATGGGTCCACATTTGGTCGACTACTACTCGTTAACTTCTAAAGTCTACTAAGCTGTAATAGTTTTCCTTTTAACGTTGTTATATATTCTACTGCCGTGAATTTTTTCACATATCCAAAAAGAACAGGAACTGGCGGGTGGGGGGAGATACTTGACCCTAAAAAAAATTAGCCTGATATTACGCAAACAGATCCCTGAATCTAAAAATAGTTTTTACAAACCCGCACTATTTTTGAACGACCTATCCAACGACATCAAACACCACAGACGTGAAAAAAGAATTTGTACTACTTTACGATAGGGAAGGAACCCTAAAAAAGTAGTTTTTGCCGTTAGGGCATGCAGGTTTCCTCACGATGTTTTCCTTCACCGTTCAGCAAATACGGTGCACATAAATTCCGAAAAACTCATGCCCGACCGGTGTTCAACCTGGGACACGAGATTGAGAGGCCAACGTTCTACCGCCTGAGCGTGCCGGCGCCGCTTCAATAAGGGTTTCGTTTGTCCGTAGAAAGTAACAAGTTGACTCCAGCCCCCACAAAACCGTAAAAATATTGAACATTTTCGTCTGCATGTCTTGTACACTACTAAACGGATTTAAATGCGATTGGCACTGTTGCTTATAGCCCGGGTGGTAGCGTTGCATTTTAGGTAGTGATTTTACGCCGATTGATTTCCATCTTTATCAATAGATCTGGAATGGCTAATAACAGAACCAAGCGTCAGCTGACGCACCCACGGTGGTTGTGGGTGTGGGAGGCAGAGGAAGTGGTAAAAAAATAATAGTACGCTGGCTGAAACTTTTCTCACAGGTAGCTGACGCCATAATAAGCTAAAAAAAATCGTCAGCTGCATAGTGGAGGGGGGAAGATGCGTCAGCTGCTCGCATGAGCTTTTATGCATTTTAGGAAGTGATTTTACGCCGATTGATTTTCATCTTTTCAATAGATCTGGAATGGCTAATAACAGAACCAAGCGTCAGCGGACGCACCCGCGGTGGGTGTGGATGTAAGAGGCTGTGAAAGTGGTAAAAAAAAAGTAAAAGTACGCCGGCTGAAACTTTTCTCACAGACATTATACTGATCTGAAAAAAAAATCGTCAGCTGCATCGTGGACTCGTTCTTTTTTTTCACCACTTTCGCAACCTCTCACACCCAAACCCACCGCTACTTGAGCAGCTGACGGTCGATTCACATGTCAATATCAGCCGGCTTACTATGACTTTTGTATTTGCAACGGTACCTCCTGGGTAAAGGTGGAACCGATATATTAGTATTCGTTAAGATATTAGTAATATGGTGTTTATTAGTGTATCAGTAATCCGACCAATTCTAATATCCTAATATTCCGGTATTAACTTAGCTCGGTGAATACCATATCGGTTGGAGAATATATATTACTCGGCAGTTGCAGTATTGGTTGGGTGAGACATATCGGTTGAATACTATTCTAATCCAATGCGGGTGGGGCGAAAAATAAATAGGTATGAAACGAAAATGTTTTTTTTTTCGTTCCAATTCATCAAATTAATCGTATTACGTTTAACCGTCAACGATATCAGTATCAGTCATATTAACATATTAGTTTATATATCATATTAGTTTAAATATTATAATATTACTTGACGAATATATCCATATTCGCTAATACTAATATATATCGGTATTAACCCATCTTTACTCCTGGGCTAATAGTTTAGTGCTGCGGGAGTAACTTGGCCTTAAAATTTATCACGACGGTCACTGAAACTATAGTCTTAAATAGAATTTTTCTTAAGAAAACCCCAATGGACTTGGATCAAGTAATGATGTCTTATACAGCTAATTCGACAAAACCTAGTCACGGACAAAAACTAGTTAAATAAAAAACTTGCAAACCGCAAGAGCATCATTAAGTCATTTCTTCTTTTGTCGCCATATAAATGCAGTAAAATCCATTACCAAAATATGTTTAGTTCGTGACTTGTTCTTATAAAAAGGCGTGGAACATCGTTTTTTAAGGTGCTACCTCACTAAAATCGGCACTATTTGAAGTTATTTACCTGCTTTTCAGAAGAAGCCACTAATTTGATAAATTAGTATATAAATATGGGTACCTTTTTCTAGTTTTCTTAAATACAGAAATGCGATTGCAGAACTTTCGCTCGATATAAATAATTATGGAAATGAGGTCTTCTTCTACACTTCTTTTCATAGTATGCGAAATGAATGACATACAGACTTGAACGATATTTTATTAGATAGTTTTTAACAATATCTAAATTTTGTGAATTTGAAATTTTGATAACTATTTTAGTTAATTTTATATTCATTTAAAACCGACATTTTGCATTTTTTTCCGAAATCCGTCCCTCTCGCACTGCGGGTCGTTGAAAAAATCACATATCACCTTAAACGAGAAAAAAGCCTTGGTAGTCACTCAGAAAGATATATCTAAGTCTTACTGTCAAACTTCTTGTGATATTGCTCAACCAACATTAAATTACAGCAAGTCGTCTCTACCACAGTGATATGCTAAAATAACTTATATCCCCATGATCTAAGGTTTCACTTCGCCATAACCTTCTACCTCACGTCACGGTTGAGACGTTGCTGGCAGGTTCTCACGATCGCTCGTGGTTGAAACCTACGTTTTGTAAGGTAATGGATCACAGAATCAAAGAAAAACATAATGGCTATATTCGTAGTAGCGGTACTAGACTATGTGATTTCATGCTCTTTTCACAGAGTAAGCAGAGGTAAGTAATGATCATTCATGTACAACCGAACCGTTTATTTAGATACGAGTAGATAGTTTATTTCAGAAATTTTGACAGCTACGAGTAATAGTTATTCAAGGGAGGTAAGCGAGAGTAGAGTGTTAGTGACTGAACACTCGTTTGATTTTTAAATTTACTTACCTCCCTATGTTGGTAAATCGAATTTACCTCCCGCATTTCGAGTTAAATACGACTTACTTTCTGAGCAATGAAAATATCTTAAAAAGTCGATTTGTCCCAATGCAATCAAAAATTTATTTGTATTTTGAAACTGCATTGTGCTAAAGATCGAAAATACAAGTATAATTTCGTCTTGAGTATACTCTTTGAAATGTCATTTTTGTTTTCAACATGACGTTTTTAACCTCCTGGCCTGTGGAGGTCATATGGGTATCCGTGTTTCAAATGGTGTAAGAAACCTCCTAAATATAACCTCATTATAGTACACTTGAAATTCTAGACGTTCCGACGGGAGGTTGGTAAATTTATTACGACATCGTGTTGACATGGGTGTCTTCTTGCAACGCGTCTTGAGCAAGTTGTTGCCAAAATCGTTGGCTAAAATGGTAGAGCAATTCAAATACAGTAGTACAGTCGCCTACAGTTTAACCCCAAGTTGCACGAAACCAAGATTACTTTAACGGCGACTTTAATTTGATGCTATCACTTTCTTTCTCATTGGAAATGTAAGGGATGGTATGAGTTTAAAGTCGGTTTCATAGAATCATAGAATCATTTATTTCATTAACAAAATAAGCTTACAGACTACATACGTCCAAATCACTTATTTGCTAGGTTACATTTTAAATTACAATTATAAAAAAAATGAAAAAAATATACACGTCAGATATTATGTGGTAGTACTTACTCTAAATAAGGTTACACTTAAAAAGTAGTGGCTCATTATTTTAATTTTGTTGACGGGATCGGAAAATAAATCAAGATCGGGCGAGTAGTCGAGCAATGAGTTTAGGAGCGCAACTGTGCAACTAGTGCAATAGTTTCCTATTTGTTAACGATTGAAACGACTATGACGGCACAATATGAACTGCCTCTAGGTACCATGTCAGACCATGCAGATCTGGGGTCGGTTCGTGCGTCGTCATTTTTCGTAAACAAGCTAGTTGGGTGCGTTTCATGCGTTTTCAATCATGTAGAAAAAAAAGCCATCACTGTTGAGTGCGGTTCGGGCGTCCAGTTATTATTACTGATTTCGATGGGCCTGTCTCGTGCGCTTTAGTATAAACAATGCCGTAGGAACCATAGAGTTAGATACTATTGAATAATCTACTGAGAAATAAAAACAGTTAATATGGGCACTTAAAATAATGCTAAAGAAATCGAAGAATCGAGAATTAATTCAAATTCAAATTGTTTATTTGTAAAATAGATACATAAAGTATACGTTTTACATGTCAAATCTAATCTGTATAAAAATAATATTTTATGATTAACAAATATGATACGGGAAATATATAAAAAAAACTATATTTAAGTTGGGCTACAAAGGATAAATGCATAAAATAAAGACTTATTGGAATACGAATATTATTATAACTACACAAATATTAATTAAACTTTATTTATTTTGTTAAATTCATAATAAAACTTTTGGTTTACGGAATTTTCTACAAAAATAAACGACGCACGAGACGGGCCCATTGAAATCAGTAATAATAACTGGACGCCCGAACCGCACTCAACGGTGAAGGCTTTTTTTTCTACATGATTTAAAACGCACGAAACGCACCGAACTGGCTTTTTTACGAAAAATGACGACGCACGAATCGACCCCAGACCGTCATGCAGGCCCCCGTACACGGTGTTAAAAATTTATCACAACGTATGTAAATGATTCGACTAAAGACAGAAACAAATACCTAGGTAAATTGAATAAAACCACATATTATACTGGTACTGGTCATACTACAGAACTCTCTCAACATCATGAAAAATATTGTAAATACATTTTAACATTTCGATTCATTAAGGTGGTAACGGAGGATCTCGGTGCAAAATGCACATCATAATATTGTTTTCCTTACTTTTGAATAAAAAGTACATGCAATAAATGCGTTTTCTAGCAATTCGCGCAAACTGGTTGTTAATTGCTATGAAAATTATTAAATTTTATGCGTTACATTTTAGTTGCATTCATTACAACTGTAAACAAGCTTTTAAGTTTGTTAATGTAATGCAAACAAAATGTAATACATTAAAATGTTTGTAATTTTTTTGTGAAGACTTTATTATTAATAAACAATTTCCGCAAGTTGCTTTAAAACACATTTATTGCATACTTTTTATTCAAAAGTAAGGAAATAGTACATTACTATAATTATTATTAATATTTATAGCAAAAGTGCGGAAAATGCCGACTTTACGCAAGCGCAGCGTGCGTAAAGTGGTCATTTTACGCACGGTGTGCTATAAACAATATTATGATGTGCATTTTGTACCGAGGTAAAAAGTTACCCCCTTAAATGTTATCTCTCTATGATCAAAAAAGTGATGCTATACTATGATCTTCAATACTAATAATAAAGTAGTAAGAAGGTCGTGTCTGTACATTGAATTTTCGCGAAATTTTAAATTGGTGTTATTGGTATTGTACTGAGGCTGACACAACAATTTTTTGAATTTTTGTCTGTTTGTCTGGCTGTCTGTCTGTCTATCTGTATGTTCCGTTTTAACTCAAGAACCACTCAAATGATTTGGATGCGGTTTTTTTAATTATTGTCAACATATAAACTATAAGGGATGTTCATAAAATAACACCCAAGCCGAAAACGGGCCAAACATTTACCGCGGGCAAAGGCTGGTCTGTCGATAAAATTATAATCTTACTGCTTGTTAATGCCATAAAATTATCTCCGGGCCTGCAGAAACCAACTTGTCCTGTAATAAATTGCTCAGTTAACTTGATGAATAGATGTCAATTCTTATGAATGTCTTGAATATAAAGTAACTTGTTTGGCTTGAACTTGATTTCTATTGACAAGGGCTTGATGAGATTGAACGCGGCTTCTGCTAGAAAAATGGCAATAGAATTGTAATTAGATGAAAACTTTTCCGATGTAGTCTCGGTGTATTTTATGTAACCCTTTCGTTATTTATTTCCCAAGTTTCCTAGGATCTAGATAAACACGTACTCGTAAGTGGCTGTGTAAATAAAATAGTGGTGCTTTAATTTATATATAAGAAAATTGGGATCAGTATTGGTTTTGTTTTTGGAAAATATCTTTGGGTGATGTTTCCTCGATAAATAATAAATAACACTGGTCAACAAAATTGTCCCAATTTCCTGCCCCAGAAACGAATTATTTAATATATTTTAGAAATTTGTGTACTGAATCCTAATATGAACTCAAATTTCTCTATCACGTCGTAATATTTGTCTAAGACAGACTGAATTTTGAAAAATCTCGTGTTTTTACTACTTCTGGTGGGGCTTTACGGTTAGCACAGTTAGTTTTTCGGATTTAATTTTCATACTTCTTCTCAGTAGTTCTTTTTAATAGTATGATACAAAGATTCACGTAACCGGCTTGTTAGTTTTTTATTAATGTCTCAAAACAGTCACACCCAATTTTTCATTGTAAAAACTTGGTATGAAATGTATAGACAGAACAAACTCTCACAAAATATTATTTATTTTGAAAAATAAGGTTCAATCGTGAATTCTGTTATTTTCACCTTTGTAAGTATTGATTAAGGACTTGTAATGATGAAAAATAAATGTATAAAATACATTTGTAATAAGTAAAAAAATTGTTCAGTTGTATTAAAGAAACGTATTATTTAAAGTTGATTTCACAAAAACTGAGACCTGATAGAAAAAATCTGAGCTCAGATTTTGATTCAGCACACTGTTTTCTGCAACAATTTCAAAATTGTTGGCTAGAAATTTCGAACGAGGTCTTCAATCACATTTTTCTTCTCCTTTAACGAATAGGAGTCATGAACAGAACTCTAAACATATTTTTTTAGATGAGTTATAAATATGGCTAGTAAAATTCACATAGGGTCGATTCTTTAGTTTTGTAACGATCGTAGAATATGCAAAAAGAGATATCTATGCTTTTTTCTTTTTTTTTAATATGGTTTATTTATTCAATAAAATAAAATATCTGAACTAAGCTATAAAAGAAAAAAAAAACTAGGAACTAATCCTAGCCAAAACAGAAAAATTAAATTAAGTAAATAATTATATATTTTCGAAGGTTTTTTTTTTATAAAATAACTCAAATAATTACATAATACCGTTTACATGTTTCATGCGTGCGATAAATGTAAAATAATTTACGGGGCATTTTAATATTATAATGACAGAAAGCAAGTAAAGCTTCTCTTATTATTTGTGTACGTCGTTTTTAGCTGGGAGATGCCATAGTACATCTTCGTACATTACATAACTTACTATGTCATGCATGATGGGAAGGTGTTCTTGTGGTATATTTAAAACGTTGATTCATTTTGTGACAAATTCAGTTTCCGTTGGTCTTGAATCACTGGTTCTGACTAATGGCGCTTTTCTCAAGTTTTATTTTGGCTTTTATTGCAAATTGCCTTCGGTGAGGTCATTAAGATATTGTAGTCGTCCTTACGTAATACCAGTAACTCCTTTAATATTACAAAGAGTTTACTTTGTTTGTTTGTTGGTTTTTATGGTATTTTTAGAGATCGAGATAAATCCTCGAGGGGGTGTCAGATGTGTTTCGGAGTAACCCGTTTCACCGACGATTATTATGTCCTAGCGTCATGAGAAGTGAACTGAGACTTATCGCCGTACTTTGTGCACAAATATGGAGCCACACATTAAGGCGTAGTAGATCGATCGCATAACGAAAAAGACAAGCATATCTGAAAAAGCCCGCGTCTGAGCAGTGAGGTAAATCAAGAAGAGAGTGGATAATGCTGTTTTTTAATGAATAAAATTTAATATAAATTCTCACTTGTGTGTTTAAAAAAAACGCTGTACTTTTGTTTAGATATTAAGTTTATATGTTTAAAACAGGAATCCTGGTTATTTCTACTAGATTAGTTTCGCCAGACTGCTTGTTAGAAATGAAAGAATAGCCTTCACTCTGCGTTTTTTCGATTCAGCAAATTTTTCTCTATCGCGTTTTCGGCTGTTACATCGCATTGGAAAAGCCTTTGTTTATAACATGTATTTATTTCAGAACCATATCTATTGTAGTTTGGGCGTACTACTTGTTCAAAAACACAGTTTTTAGTACCTACGTCGTCGTCTTAACGTGCTTACAAAGCACGCAGACCGAACACAAATGTGTCCCTACAGGATTTAAACCCGCGACCCCGGACCTCCAGTACCTCCAAACCACAGAGTCGTCGTCAGTTTTATAGACTCAGAACAAAACATACAAATATTTCTTGATTATGTCACCTGTGAAATCGAACCGTGTTGAGGTGAACGATCTATCTCACTGTTTCTCAAACTAAAACGTAAACTTAAACCCTGGACCGGTCATTTTTAGGTTTCCGTACCGGAGGGCAACACGCAGTCTTATGTAAACACACATGCCTATTTGCGTCTGGTATATAAATGGGTAAAAGAAAACACAATCGAATCTCTAAATAGTAATCTATATTAGGTAATCATTGTTATTTTAGAGTAAGTGTAAAGTAAGGCCAACGAGACGAGATAAAGAATGTAAACAATCGGACCGCTACTGAGTTATCTATATCCTTATCTCTCGTACCGCTCGTACGCAACAATGGCGTCAGTTGGTCGACGACAGCTGTCGTTGCGTGGGTTGTGTGGTACAGGTAAGCTGTCAGACCGCATTTACCAATATTTGGTAGCCCATTTTGAGAACAATTTTATTCCTGTTTGGATTGCGTTCGGAGCACCGAAAACATCGATTCGTAGTGTAATTATTATACCGTGACCAAAACAGACAAAAAAAATCTTTCACAGTTTGTTGGGATGAGCTCAGAAATGAATTATTTTATCGAATTTTTATAGCAAAATTGACAACATGATTGATAATACAATAGATGAAATGAAAAAATCTTTAATGAAAATAAATGTTAATGTAAATGTTCCTGGCTCCCAAGCTAGAATCCTCTGTCCAATGAGTAGCCAGGCTTCTTTACATTTTGCAACTTATACTTATAACTTAGTAAGAATATTACTTTGAGTAACAATCGCCATACCATTTGAACAAAATTAGTGCAGTTGCAGGTAGGTAGCTACTCATCCGTGCGAGTTAACATTCGTTTTTTTTTCGGCACCTTCCCACGTCTACAGTTGGAAACAAATAAATAATATTAATCACCTTGTTAAAATTTGAAAACAACACAAATAAATTAGTTAAGGATACATGGATATATTATTGTAAATAATCTACGTTCTTATTTAATATTTATAAAGTGTATTTCACCTAGTCTTTGAATTTATGGAAATAAAACATCCACAGTAAGTAACAACGACTCGACTAAACAATCAACATAACAACCAATAAAAAACGAGTATTAACCAACTACTAGATAGTTTTGTTATAAATACGGCTGATTCGGACTCTTCCGACGAATCATCTTCTTCTAATACAGACTACAACGATTAGAATAGGGAGTTTAAAATTTTATAGAATTTATTCGAATAAAAATTTTTGTAACCCCTGATAGTGTGTTAACATTTCTTATCTCGTCTCTTAGTTTGAATAATGAGGTCACGTGCCGGCATTGTATTTTGGGAAACGCTGAATTCTATCTTAAACTTGTACTCTTTGCGTAATTAATTATCTTAATTAAATAATGTTTAAATGAACTGTTGACTAAAAATTTATTAATATCTCTTACACAAGATCTACTATGCAATTTTTTTGGATTTGTTTTCATGCTCCATCAAATGTTTCGGATTCCTTGTATATTTGTTGCACGATATTGACCTTTATCGGTGACATTAGAAACCAATGTTTTGACTCAATCTTGGTACAAAATGCCAAAAGGCAATTTTCTAGTTTTGATCCAAATCTTGCGCAGTGTTTTGCAACACGATTAATTTTGCTAAGTGTATTTAAAAGAATGAAGATGTGTCATCCATCTCCATTTATGTATTTACCAAAAGTATTGGTTTGAATTTTGAATCCATTCAATTTTTTTTTTTGTGATAGCGAATTTATGGGAATTTACCATAAAAATTTAAAATTAAGTAACGTTGATTGATTTTTAAGAAATTGTATCGCGATCGACTTCCGAGTTTTCAACTTTTTGAAATTTCTCATGAAATAATAAATCTTTTTTTCATTTTATATGTATAAAAGTAGCTTCTGCCCGCGGCTTCGCCCGCGTAGCCTACAGGAAACAAATGACTTTTTTTTTAAACAAACATAATCGCTCTCACCCCTCCTCAATTTAATATAGATAGGTATACAAATTGAAAATCACCCAAGCAAAGCAATAAGGACGAAGTTCTCCGTAAAACTAATCTAATCTCTGGAATGAGAGTAGTATGGTTGTAACAGAACTCAAACCGTGTGTGAAAAGATCTAATTAGGAGACAATCAGAAGTGGATGATAAATAATTAATATTGTTTACAACGAAATACGATACCTACCGCAGTATTTCTTTGTAAACAATATATTTTGTTTTTCCTTGAAGTGCTAGAATCACCAGACTGCTCCTATTGTATTTAATTTTATTTAATAAAGTCAGTCAGTCAGTCAGGACTTTGAATTTTATATCTTAGGGGTAGAATTTCGAAAACCCTTTCTTAGTGGATACCTACACTTCACAAAGAACACACCCTCCAAATTTCATGTCTCTAGGACCAGCGGTTTAGTCTTTGGCTTGTATATCAGTCAGTCAGTCTGGACTTTGAATTTTATTTTTATATAAAATAATGTTTATTAGCATGTCTTGTCTTTTGGCGACAATTTAGTTCAGACGCAGGTTCAGTCTAATTTCCACAGAGTTCTGGGCAAACCCGTTTTAATAATTTAATAAAAACGATGTAGAATTCTATACTTCCTGAAATTCGGACTACGTATGACATTTTAAAAATTAATCTGAAAATAGGTTTTTCTCTCTGGCCTTAATCAAATGGCGACAAAAGAACCATTTGTAAACAAAGAAAGCCATCTAACATCATGTTTTATTTATCCCCAAGCTAGTATATCATCAAGTCAAGTCGATAAAACATTTCTTGTTCGTTACGTTATTAAATTCTATTTGAAAGCTCTTGAAGGATTCCGCTTTAAGGAAGGTATAAAGGATAGTAGTTTATTAGGTATCGAACAAAAAACCAAATTAATCTTGGATAAACTGAAAGAATGGTTTGAAGCTAATGGTATTATTTTAAATAATGACAAAAGTATTATTATGTCCTATAAAACTAGAAAAAATAAAAATGACTTTATTCATGCTAAGGAGACTACTTTCTTAGGTTATATCATAGATTACACTCTGACTCACTCGGCCCACATTAATAAAGTCTGCAAAAAACTAGCAAGCGCAAACTACGCTTTACTAAAATTAAAGTCTCTTGTTAACAGAAAAACCCTCATTGCTGTTTATTATGCCTACATTCAATCTATTATAAATTACGCTATCACAGTATGGGGAAATGGAGCTGATATGAAACGAGTCCTAATTTCTCAAAAAAGGGCAATAAGAATTATAAACGGGCTACACAAACGTACGTCTGTACGAAGTTATTTTAAAAGAGACAAAATTATGACCGTAATTTCATTATTTATTTACAACTCTTTGATCGAAACTTATTTACAAAAAGACAATTTACCTAAAAAAATGGACATTCACAGATATAATACAAGAAATAAAGAGAAATTCATAACGCCAAAAACTAGACTAAAAAAGACGCAAAAACAAGGAAAATATATTAAATTAATTATGTTTAATAAAATACCTACAGCTATTTCAAAGTTGCCGCTCTTGGAGTTTAAAACGAGGGTGAAACGTTTTTTGGAAAATAAACCGTTTTACTCAATTAATGAGTTCTTGAATTTAAAGCTAAAGACATGTTCATTTTCTGATTATACAGTTAAAATATAAATTTATTTTTAATTATGACATTTTTAATTTATTTTTAATTTAAGCCAATATTATATTTAAATTTTTATAAATTACATTGTGTATGTACATTGTACATATTTTGTATTTCGTGTAAATTTCTTTTGTATTGACAAACCTTTTATAACGGACATTGTTATATGGTGAATAAATATCTTATATCTTATATCTTATTCTTATTCTTTATTGATTAGGAACTTATTATTTTTATTGAATCTATTCGTCTCTGTGTTCAAGTAGTAGAGCGCTCGTCTGCATTAGCAGGCTGCTAACCAGGAGGTCATTGCAGGGTCTTGCTGGAATTCTGAATCTACATTTTACAAACGTATTAAGCTACTATAAACAGCAAACAAATGCTGTTCGATAAATTTTGGTCAACTACTTTTCTATGCAAAAGTTGTTGTTTTTTTAAATTTCAGGGTCTGTTCAAGTAGGTAAAGGTATTCGTATAGAAGAGTAAAACGCGTCGGAAATATTTAGGTACCTGAAACTCCCCTACCGCAGGGTCTCAATCGCGTAATTTATCACACTAGTAGCTTCTGTTTCAAAGTAGTAACTAACAGGACTCCAAAAAGTACCAATATCTAGTTATTATTATTAGAGTACATTACAAACTAGAATTTGAAAAAAAAAAATTCAGGCCAGGATTCGAACCTGCGACCTTTTGTGATCGAGACAAGCGCGCTACCGACTGCGCCACCGGGGTACTTATCCTAGGCCGCTGAATTTTTCTACCATACTTGTCCACTAAATATTTTTATTACTATTTGATCTAACCAGCTTGTAAGGCACATACTGATAGTACCAATATTTTCGTGGTAGTGCTTGGGGGCGACACGGGTAGTAAAAAAGGTGATTTTAAGATAGTAGTACTCCTAAACTACAATAGATTAGGTTCTGAAAAAAAAACATGTTATAGAGGAGGCCTTTTCCAAGCACAGCCGTGTAAGGAAGCCCAACTGTGTCACATTACATATATTTATTGTGTTCTATTACAGGAAATGGGAAAATGGTAATTTGCTTCCATAAAATTTTCCGCGTACTCAAATCAAAACAGCAAAATTTTGTACTATTTTAATTTAAATCTAAATGTAATGTAATAGATGCTATTTCAGCATGCTCATAAGGATACCATATATTGTATTTTTATGGTGATTTGTATACACATCAAACTTGACATTAACGAAGGCCAATTCCAATGTTTATCATATTATAATCATGATGATTACGTTATCTATCATGTCAACATCTGTTATTATTTTGTTTGTCTCACTCGTACGAAGAATATGAAGAAGAAGCTCATACAACAATTAAATCTCAAACAACTGTACGTTGCTAGGGTTACCATATCCACGAATTAGAAAACTTTACAATGTCCCTGGTAATTCGATAAATTTCCTGTTTTATACGAATTGCGGAGGTAGCGCAATTTTGAACGTGTAAACTCAATCAGTAAAATTAGCAATTTTCTTTGAATTTTTCAAAGCAATTTCCTGGCAAATGTTTATTTACTGATTTCTGACTAGAAGCCCAAATTCCTTATCAATGTCGGGAAATATCCGGTCTTCTGGTTAGTACACGCAACTACACATACCTACACTTGTTTCATAATACAAACACGAACAGTATGAATTTCAAACCCACGATTGAGAAAAGCACAAAGTTGCAACCCGCACAATATTGGTAATCCCAGAACGATTGCATCTGATAATGGCGCGCTTCAATAACGCAGGGGTCAGAAACTGAATGGAATGTATCATAACAATGCCGTAGCGCGGGCGCGGGCGTGTCGTGAATAAATTTGTTTTCGAAATAGCTATCCGTCTTGCCGATGATGGTTGAATACGTACGAGTATGCTGCATATTAACGGTTTTGGACGATGGAATTTTGTGCGCCGTGTTCTTTTCTTGTTCGTATAAAATTCTTTGTAATGGCTGAAATGTTTATAAATTGACCTTTGTCCGTGCTTGGCCCCTTTTTCTGACAATAGTAAATACTAAATGACAATAATAGTCACTGATTAATTACCTTAACCCTCTTAATTGTTATAATCGCTAAAACAATAGATGGCAGTCCAGCGGGCTTGTTATTTAAATTAGTGTCGATAAAAACTGAACTTTTAAAATTGCCTTCAGTGTGTATTGACCTATTCGCGAACTGTGACGTCACTCCTTAGAGAATCGGAATTCGATAGTAGGTATATCTATGTTTTTGACGTTTGGCAACTAATAATCAACGATACATAATCTAATCTATGATGGATGTGGAAACAACCTATGTGCATGTAAAGACCGCATTAAAATTTCTCTATTGATAAAAGGGCTAGATTTTTGATACCATACATAAAGATTGTCGTCTCATTCTTGAATTTGAAATATATTAACCCCGTGGTAGTTCATAAATAAAACGTTAAGGAGCCTGTAGTCGGCGGCTTGAAGTCAGTCGCGCACGGGGTCGCTATGCTTGCTGTTTCATTCTACATTCAACTTCGGATTATAGAGCACTGACTGTTATTGGTTGGCCCGAACGTTCATTTCCCGAGCTCGTACGGAACTAACCGAACACGGTGTGAGAGGCAAGCTAACGCGAAACAACATTCATGTTTTGAAAAAACTCTAGAATGGTTTTGGTGGTTCTTATGATTTCAGGAGAAATATTCCAAAAATCTAAATCAAACAAAAATATTTTAGAATAGTATAAAAATTCAATATACTATGCTGTGAAACTAAAATTATTTGATTTGTTGTATCGCTTCTAGGCCATTACGGTACATAAACATTCATCAAAATATGTGTAAAATCCAGGACTGTTATACGCTTGTAACTTTTGTATGTATTTGATTTTGATAAATGTCTTAGTTTCACGTCATGGATATTATACGGGACATGTTGAAAAAGAAAAAATAATAAGCAAGTTCCTATAAATAAGGATGTGATCAGCGAACTGCGCTGGTATGGGAGTTCGGGCGAATAGAGTCGCTTTATGAGCTTGGATTTGAAATCACAGTAAAATGTGACAGACATTGTATTTATAAAGAGAATGACTATAGCAATAGATTTTATTAAAGTTTCTTTGTGATGTCAACCTCATTGATTTCAATTGAAACATTTTAAATCCCTTTAGAAGACCCTTTTACCGTTATAGAGGAATACCCGGGGTTAGAGGGGTTACTCGTCCCCCTTCGAAAATTATTGTTTATTTAAAGTGACATCATCTTGTATAACGTTTTTTACAATGCAATTTCAAGGTCTCCCCTCCAGTAAGTTCTCGTTAATCCAATCGCCCCTCTACATTCTTCAAATTAACTGACGATTGTAATGGAATGTGGAACTTGAATTAATCAACGCCATAGAGTAAATGAGGGATGCAATACGAATCATATTAATATTTGTATTCATATTCGTCGGATACGAATATGAATAGTTTTGTAACGATGTAATAATATAACAATTTTGATTTATAAAAGTCTTTATTTTACCTCAGTAATTAAAATCAACGACAGGCAAGATTTTTTAAAGATACCTATTTGCAAATTCTTCGGCGTCAATCTGTTCCTGTCCTCTGTCTGTTTGTACCTTGTCCACCGTACCACAATAAATAAAGGAAATTAATAAAAGCTCCGTATCGTATATCATAAATCATGATTGTGCCCAATTTATCTCTTTCAACTAACTATAAAGCTACCGCATAATATTTCTATGAACTTCTTCAATTAGTTGGGTTATGGAGAATCCCCGGTCACCACAGAGAAACGACGAGGTGTCAACGCGTTGCGTTCCGTTTCACTCAACAAATTAATGAAATGAAAATGCTATATCTACACTATTTAATAGTCGTAGTAATACTCGTAAAAAAACATATTCGGCGGATACGAATAAAGTATTCGTATTCGTTGTATCTCTAATGTAATCTGAGATGGTGCATGTAATATTCTCTAAGAGAATTCTGTAACAATAGGATTATTATCTTGACGTAACGTTTTATAAAGCCTTTGTTTGTAATTCCGAGCATTTCTTTTTACGGGTACTTGAATCCTCATGTTACTGAAACTAGCGGAACGATTATGAAATGTGCAAACCTTCGGGCGTTATTTGTAAAAAAGAGCGTTTTATGAAACTGCTTTATTTATTTTATAGAATACTAGCCTTTTGCCCGCGTGAATGTAATTCACGACTACCCTAGGATCCTGCCCGTTCCTAGGGAACAACTATAGCCTATGTCCAAGTGAATTCTAACCATTATACCTGTGAAAGAATTATAATTATATGAATTAGTGAGCAATACATAGCTTTTTGGTAACTCTGAATTTTCAAAATCGATTCAGTTCAGTATTTCCAGAGTTTACCCCGTATCAAATTTTACTCCTTTATACCGGGTGTAAATAGAGAACACTCTACAGATCATACTGAACTACTATTCGAAAAAAAAAACCGCGCAAATCTTCAGAGAAAAAGATATTCAACTGTAACTCAAAGACTTTATCTCGTAGGAGGAAGGTATATTTTAGAACGCTGCACCGTAATAGCTGTTTCACGGACGACGCTCTCTCTAAACTCGCCCGTATGTCGGTGCGTTAAGGTTCACGCATTTTTGTTTGGAACTCAATTATTTCCCAAACCAAGGTTGTCCGCGGGTATGATTCTTGGGAAAAGTGGTTCAGTAGGGTCGGTAGAATATGTGGTTTCATTTAATGGTAGCAGTCTATTTACACCCGGTAATATTAGTGTAGATTCTATCATATTTCTGCAACACACGATAACAAGAAACGGGTGTATTTCTACATTAGCTGTATATTTAGAAACTGCGAGAAGTTCGACGAATTCGCCTAGATTTCACCGACCATGTTCATGTATACTTTAATATGACGTAATGTTTTGTACATACACATAAACGATTTGTACAATGTACACAATTTACCAACGTTACGTACGAGTTAGCATTTCATTATAACAACGGGTATGTTTCTATGAGAACTTTTATGTTGATAAATTTCGTTCTTTCTCATATTGAACAATTTTGCTAAAGAAACATGGGCAAATGTTAAACAGTTTAAGACTTGCCTGAGTATACCAAATTGACAGTAAAACCTTTTAAATTTGCTCACATAATCTCAAAACACGGCTGTACCGGGAACTAAGTTGATAAGTTGACTTTCGTTTATATGGCCAAATTCATACTGGAGACTTGGTAAGTGGTCAGGAGCAAAGTTTAATGATCCTTTCTATTAAATACGCTAAATAAAATGTAGACTTTCTATACTAAATGAGTTGAGGTTGATCTTGAACAATTATACCTTGGTCTTTATCACTTACCGAGTCTCCTGTATGAATTTGGCTATATAAACGAAAGTTACCTTATATAGCAAGCTACTTGACCGTCAAACAGTTTATTTTATAAACTAGTACGGCCTGTAGTTTTGACTTTTGTTGTGAAATCTGGGGCACATATGTATGTACAGTGGAGCCCACATCAAGCTAAACACTTTCAGTATAAGCTGACCTCTCATTGTATAGGCTTCCCGTACAATGAGAGGTCAGCTTATACTCAATGTGTATAGCTTGATGCGGGCTCTACTGTACGTAAACCGTGTTATTTCTACTCATTTTTTATAATTGGTACCACTTACATTTTATATTAGTATTTCTTCCTAGCTTTTTAATTATTATTCCATCTGCTTGTAACCAATTTGTTAGTTTGTAAGTCCTAAAAATCTATAAAAAATATATATATTTTATACAACCCTAAATTTTGTGTAACTGTTTACTTTATCAGTAATAGACTCAATCACTCATTCAGTTGGTGTTTATATTTGTAAGAAAAGGAAATGTTTAATTTGCTGTTTTTTTGGGACATGTTTGTTAGTATTGTCAGAAGGGCTATCTCAAAGCTACTTTTAAATATTATACCTTGTTGTAACTATTTAAGGGACCGTATAAATAATTGCAAAAAGTGTAACGGATTGGCGAATCAGAAACCATGATCTCCAATATTTTGTTCCGCATTGATCATCACAATAATGTTTACATGGAACTTTTTATTCAAACAAGTTTTTCAATGCGAGCCGGGCAGGATGCATGTTACTCGATTCTTTATAATCTTGATCTTGATCGAATAATTGTTTATGCTTTAATTCTTCAGCGTGAGAACCCAGAAGCAACAATGCACAGATTTTCATAATTTATTACTTCAAAAATTCTCGACTACCAGGTAAAAACAGTCCAAATGAGGTAGCAAAAATTGCTTAACAAAATAAAGTTTATGTTTATTTGAAAGATGTCACCTCGGTTTGGTTGCAAAGTAATAGAATAGAAATCATTTATAGTCCGTCAAATATAGCTTAAGTCCAGTGACAGCTGTCAGCGCTATACATATTTGGGCATGAGAAAGAGAGTTAGAAATTGTATAGCGCTGTCCTGCTGTCACAGGGCTCAAGCTATATTTTACGGACTGTGGTTTCTCGTCCTTTGATTTTATATTATTTTGTAGAGAATAGATGATGTTTGGGCTATACTATATAAGTCAACCCTGTAATTCATATATATTTAAGAAATAGCTAAGACCTGACCATAATCTTAACTGCAGTACTCTGGAACGTGCATACTTGACATCCTAATGAGGCAACAGCGCAGCTGAAGTTCACAAATGATAAGCAAACCATGCTCTTACGCATAAACTACAAAACCACCTTAACATTACCCCCTAGACAGGCCAAAATCAACCTCAAGTGCTTACGATAAGGACGTAAACATGATAAATACTAGTTGGGTAAGGCTAGGTCGTACGGTCGTACCAAGCGACGCCTGGCACCAGTAAGCGGCGCGGCGCGCGCGCCGTTTCCCGCGGTCGTTTTTATACGGATTAGACTGAGAGACAATTGAAGGAAATATTTATACACCGGCATCGACATACCACTATGTCGATGTACACCGATACCAAATATTATGTGCGTGTACTCTCCATTGTTCTGCCGTTTTAAATGGGGCTTTGTATGACCCCGAAAAGATTTGCCATTACGTACGACCAATATGAGCTTTTAATTTTTTTCAGTGGATTTGCATATATCGACTGCTGCAGGCAGCTATCAAAGGGTACATTCCTGTGTATCTTGTAGCGAAATATTATTGTGTATCTCCATCGATCCTCCAGCGCATTTCTACATCAGCCTGCTTCGTCCACTGCTAGACGTAGTCCTTTCCAAGATTTCGCCACTCTTGGCAGTCCTTCTGGAAGAAATGCCCATACTCATACTCACACGCTGGGCAGGAGCCAGGTTGATGAGCTCGGTTCTGAAACCCTTGTTGTGTATCTACGAAGGATTTATAGTTTATTTATGTACGAATATAAAATATGTTCAGCTAAACTACAAAACACTAATAATAGAAAAGTGGTGTTTCCAACAATATTTGTTGTTGTAATTAGGATTAGGGACACAGACGGTGATAAACGCAAAAGAAACTGCCATGCGATTCAATACTTTGAAATGTAGTACGCAAAGTTGAAATTTTAGCAGCAACGTCTAACTCCTCAATACTCATCATGACAGAACGATTTGCACTCCAGAAGGTCGTACATATTTGTATTTTAAAGGTTACTAACATATGCATTTGCACCTGTCGTCAGTTTCAGTGTTTGGGTAACCAATTGTGTACGAAACAAATGTCTTTGTTGGTTAAAATATTTTGTACGATTATCTGTTTGTATATTCTTCTAATCTTTAGTATTATTCTGAACGAAAATCTTTCGTATTCTTGAGTATTATTTCTTCTGTGCTAGAGTGTAATAGCCTGTGGGCTTGCTTGCGTGTGACCTTGAAAACATTTAGTTAATTACTGGATTCAATTTATCTCGTAAACTAAAATCTTCATTATTAAGCACGTGAGTAACATGTGCAATACACGAATGTTTATTTTGAATACTAAACAATTCGGTTTCGCTTTGATTACATATATTATAGTCTAAAACTAACCTTTTTACACATACTACTCTGATACAGTTCAACTGTCTCAACGGTTTTGTCATTCAGTTGCTCTATTTTATCACATGTACCACCCACGTCTGCTACGAATGTTTGCAAATTATCACACAATAACATTCTACCAACCGGCTGAGCGTGCGCTGCTGTTCCAACATGAAAATCGATAGGTATTTTTATATTAATGCCATTTTGCTTGTTATTTAAATCTATAATATTATAGACCTGCTCTTTAAAGCGTCAGCTTTTTGTTTATTGTTGTTTTGAGTGTTTTGTGATATTTTGTGTATAAAATAGATTAATAGTGCTATCATATTATCCTCAGTTCATCGAGTATCGATTATTGTCTCGTAAGTATTTAGATTACATATGGATGCCACGCGATCTATTGATACTGGTTTATTTGATTTATCATTGAAAAACTTTCAAATTAATTCATTGAAATAATAACGTTGTGCATGTATCAAAATAATTGGTGCACCAAATAAACAATCTGATTTATCGTCTGATATTTATTGTATTAGAGAACATGTTTGTCATTCTGTGGCATATGTTGACAAATATTGATATATTGTTATGATGGATGAGCCAATGCTTTGACTGCTCAAGTGCTTATTTTGTGAATTTAATGTATGTACTGAATGATATCAAAAACTACTCATCTATCTATCAGTGTATTGTCAGAATATAAAATCCGATAGTTTATAATTTCACTAGGTTTGGTTAGATTATTTTATAAACAACCTAACAAAACCCTCAGATTTTATAATCTTACGGTAACAGATACAGTCTTACTTACGAAACTCGATTTCAGGATTTAGTTTCGCCTAGAATAAACAAGGATAGGATAGGAAAAGTGTATGTAAGTATAGGTATAGATCACAATCTGCAAAAAAAACAAGTTCCAATTATACCGTGCTAAAAAAAATACAGAAACGAGCGAAGCGTTCCTTGTGGTCAAATTGAGAAAGTTGTCTGCAACGAAAGTAATACATTTTGAAATACTCGTAGTCGCTAACATCCTACAGTCGAGAATTTTCCAAGAATTAATGGCGGTCACTCTACAATACAGATTATGTATTTCACACTTGCCTCAAATTGTAAACACCAATCTCCATTGTTGCAGAGGCGTCTTCCCCTGGAAAAGCAACACCAAATCCCAAGAACCATCCTCCATATCGGGAGTCAGTTGGCGTCTCTTCGGCAGTAAGTCGAGTGGGAACCTGACTGCTAAAGCCTTAGGGTCGGAAGGCCAAAAGTCTCTAACGCCGGTGTCTTCGGGCGCCAACTCCCCTCACCATCACAAGCGGCAAGGGTCATCAGCCAGTGAGAAGCAGTTTGAGGATCTGGTCGCCAGCTCAATCGCGCTGATACAGCATGACAGGTTAGTTTTTGAATTTGTTTGTTTTGTGTATGTATTCCAATGGCATTATGCCACGGTAAGTTGCAGATTCAACGTTTATAGTTGCGCACAAACAAGTATACAGTTATATATACAGGGTGTAAATGCAAAGTCAAGAATCCCTTTAGGGTATGAAAGTATACACGATTCTGATGTCATTACGAGAAAAAATATATACCTTGAATTTTCACCAAAAACTGCACTCCGCAACCCGCACCCCTCATCCGAGTGGCCAGCGACCAGTGAGGGTGTCCACGCGATTAGTGTATTTTGAGTAAAGAAAATCTTCTTATTATGAGGTACTGGTACTTTATTTAGAGATCCCAGTATTAAAAATAATATCTTTACCGATCATACTAACACACCCTTAAAGGATTCTTGCCTTTGCTTTTACACCCGGTATACAAGTATATATTTACGCTTCTCTGCCTGAGGGGTTTTAAATATTACATATCTGACACGCCTTTTCTACTACTTTCTTTAGTCGAATCTATTACAATTTTCAGTATACTCAGTACCCATGAAATGCATTTCTAGTTTTGTTTTATCCAAATATTGCTAAAAGTACCAGAAAATTATTGAACTGGCACTTTCGATTGCCTTGCTCAGTAAGTTCTTGGAACAAAAAGTGGAAATAATAAATAGTAATATATCCTTCACTTTCTTCATCATGTAAAACATTGAGACGTTATGAAACCGACTACGTTACACCGTTATTGAGCAGAACGGCTGCCATCCAACTCCAGCAGATTTCCAGCGCCCAATTTACCATCTTAAGGAAGCATTTATACTGTTGAATACATTAAACATAGACCAACTAATCTGATCTTATCTAATCTAACAATTTTTCGCATTGAAAGTAAATTTATAAAATTTACAAAATAAACTTTCTGTGGTGATCGATCTGCCACACGCACACCTCGGTTATGGAAAAATAAACACATTGTCAACTTCGAAGAGCTAAATCTTTAATTATAAAACATTGCTGAAAAATGTTGTGAAAAAAGTGTATTGAAAGCTCATTGACTCCGGAGTAGGATCACCATCAATTCGTATGTAATATGTAAAACAAATCGAAAACTACTCTTATAAGAGTTAGGTAAGAACTATTGTACATATCAAAGAGATTCGTGCAGAATGTATTAATAAAATATAATAATATCTTATAAAATTTGTTAACACGATAATGTACCCAAATATTTTTATAGCACACCGTGCGTAAAATGACCACTTTACGCACGCTGCGCTTGCGTAAAGTCGGCATTTTCCGCACTTTTGCTATAAAATATTATACGATACTCGTGCGAGAAACTTTTTCTCGACTCGTATCTTAATGTACTATTATTATTCATCACATTAGCTATAAAAAAAGACTTCCGTAAATTTTACCGGGTTCTGTCGCCGCGCCGGTTTACCATGACTTTTTGTATCGAATAAAATATAATTACAATTAAAATTTCATTTCAGAACAACCTAGATCTTTAATCAATCGGATTCCGCAATTTTATTGACAATCCCATTATTCCAAATTCCAAAAAAAAAACGATCCATAAAAGCGCGCCGTACAAAAAGCGTAATTTTGTGAAATCGCTCATAAGGGTCATCCAATGTACCGTTTACAGGTTTCCAAGCAAGTGCCATGTCGACACAACCCCTTGTGTTTGTAACCTGAATTACAGGGTTGATTGTACTGAAACATTCAGACTAGTGGACGATCTAGATTTATGCGAGGGTTGATTGTACTGGAAACTTACGACGTTGAGGGCTCTAGTTCATTCTGAAGTGGAACTTGTTAGACTGGAATAAGCCGAATAAGGCCACAGCCTGCCTGCTTCATAGTAGAGCAACGAACTGAGAATATTTCACTTCTAAATGTATGGAGTCACTAATATTTTAATATTTACTAATAATCTATACGTATAATAAAATCGTAACTAGGGATTGTCAGTATAAAACAAAAAAATATGAAAATTATGGATATAAAGTTCATCCATCCATCCATCCCTCAGCCTGTTTCGTCCACTGCTGGACATAGCCCTTTCCAGGATTTCGCCACTCTTGGTGTTCCTCCTGGAAGAAATTCCCATACTCACACACGCTGGGCAGGCGGGTTTGTGAGCGCGGTGCCGAAACCCTTGTACCAGTGACGCCGCTGCCGGTCACCAGTCTGTTTTATATGCCCGGCAATTGGGGATGGATATACCGCCATCCATCGGTCCCAGGCAATGGTGGGCCGCCTGGTTTTGCCTGAGAGCTGTTCTCTTACTCTCCCCCGAATAACTTCGGGAGGATTCGCGAGTAAGATGGTGGTACCTCCACAGTCGAGCCCGGCATCAGCTCTACCACCTGTTAAAGTTCATAAATAAATGCAATCCCTCGTGTTATTATAGTTCTCGGCTTTCGACTTTGTTATTAAATTGCTCGGAACGGTGCAGTTTTGGCGTCAGACATAATGGGCTTACATGATATTCGATATTTACACGGGCTCCGAGTGCTTCACGTGTTTTGTTGCGAACTTGCTTTTGCCCGCGACTTCGTCTACGCAGACTGGTACGTGCCTCAGTGTTCAACGCCAACTAGTAGTGGTTCATTTATAATCATAAAGACATGTGGTGTTGTCTATTGGGGAAATAATAAAATATGTTACCGCCTGTCGGCGCCAGGACATAAAAATACACAACAGTGAAAGAGAACCCCATCCAAATCCAGTGAGTAGTTTTTACATAAATCTTCTGCATACAGACAGACAGACGAACGGAGAGATCTAAACTTTGACTTTTTTTATTTAGCCTCTAATGTGTCCCACTGCTGGGCAAAGGCGTCTCCTTGCTGAAACCACACATCGCGGTCCTATACTACTTCCAACCACCCCGGTGAAAATGAGTTAAGATCGTCCCGCCATCGTCTTTTTAGTCTGCCTGGCCTTCGGTAGCCGTCATCCGGCACCCACTCGGTAGCGATTTTCGATCCTAAACTTTGAAATAAAAATATATATTTTTGCTTCCCAGGGGCCACTAAAAATCTGCTTTTTTGTACGGACAAACCCTATTTACGATTGTATTACAAGTATGGATAGATTAAGTGGTGGTGAGGTTGCTATCTTCACGTGGACATACCGACGATTTTCAAGCTTGCCCTTGGTTATAATAGTATTAAGATATCTATGCCTCGGTTGTTTCGTTTCAGTGGATATGGAAGACGTAATTACTGACCAACTTAAGGCGAGGCATTGATAAACTTTTAATTTCAAATCGTCCCCTGAGGGGGACTTACTCCATACAAATATGCGCTCACGAACTAGCTCATGCCGTAAGGTCGTATGCGGCAAAACAGTATTCTTCATTTAAAATGACAACTATAAGTAATTTAATAAATCCAATCGACCATATTGAAGTGTATTTGTGACTCGTTCCTCAACTCGTCCCACTGCTAACCCGTCCCAATGGGCCAAGGTGAGGAATTTCAAATTAAATATTTTTTCCGTTCCCAACTCGTCCCAATGAGCCGTATTTGTAGACTAATTTAAATAAAAAACTTAGAGGCTTCATTCGCTCCCGTTTGTCAGTAAAATAGAAATCTCTGTTTTAAAAGAGGTTTTCTAAATATGTTTTTCTCTGCTATGAAAATTAAACAATCAACTAAATCTTCGAGCAAAATGATGTCAATGAAATTATTTATCTAGTATATAAATTGGTAATTACATATGTTTTTTTATTACTGACAAAAATGGAGATCCATGTGGCCAAAATTTCGTGGCGTCGCCTTAATTCAGCAGTTTTGTTTCATCCATTTTGTACTTTTTACTAAATTTTATTCGAGTCTACTAACTTATTAGAATGCTACGGCACACTTAGGTCGTGAGATCTACTCGCACTTAGCTGGTTTTATTCTACGTTTATGTTCCTTTGGGAAAGTTGGTAAGAAGGATATTTATTGTAGTTTCAGTTTATACATATGAGAGTACTGTATCGTATTTTATCCTCTCTTTTCTATTATTTCCCATCGGGATAGTTAAAGCGAGGTTATTCGGAGTAATCTCTCCTGCTTCAACGCTTTCATTTAACACTTGTCTATCCTGCTCAGTGGAAGTGGGCGTTCAGCTAACTTGCGATTTCGAAGTGTTTTCATTTGAGGGATGGGTTTTTAATATGATGGTCGTTCACATTTTGTATGACGATTATTTTGGTTTAAGTTCAATGTCCAAAACCTAATACAACTTAAACGAAATGATATTTAGATCATAGTTTAGGCCTATCTTTGAGATTTTGTTGGATGCAGAAAATTAATCAAGTAATCGTGTATCGAATGGCCGAAATATTATGATCAAAAAGTGAAATATGTAACTTTTTTTTTAATAAGTATGATTGGTCGTCTTGTTTATATATATATATATATATATATAAACGTTTTAATAATGACAAACAAGTCGACCAATCATACTTATAAAAATAAAAGTTACATATTTCACTTTCTGAAATAAAAAAAAATAAAATTTTAATTTTCTATATATACACTGGTGGACAAAAAAATCGACTCAAGCATTGTTGTTCTACATTTAAGGAAATAACCCAATCATACAAGCATAAACTTACATAATCCGTAAATCATTTTAAAGATATAGGCTTCCCCCTTTGATTAAATGCATTTTGTCTTAAAGTATTTGTTATACAGGCTGTAATTTTTTTTAAGTGATGAATTAATAAATATTGAAATAATCAAATAGCGAAAAATTGAAAAAAAAAACCTTTTACAAAATCATTCATTCATTCCTTAATTAAAATAAATATATATAATTTAGCTATATAAAGCCTTTAGTTTCCTTTAACTTGTATTAATAATAAAAAAATATTAATTTTCGAAATATATTTCGGCCCACTATGGGGCCGGCATCAGTCGAATACTTAAAAGACATAATTCCTTAATTAAGTTTAACATTAGTACTTCGTGTTCCCCCCTCTAGCCCTTATAACTGCTTGCAGCCGGTTCTTCATTAACCTGATAAGTTTTTTGACTGCTGTCTGTGGAATGGCATCCCATTCTTCCATCATCGCAATCTTCAAGTCACTGAGTGACGCAGGAGCTGGATTCCGCTTTCTTACTCTTCTCTTAACCTCATCCCACATGTGCTTAATGGGATTAAGGTCGGGGCTTCGCACTGGCCAGTCCAATGTGGGTATCCCCAACTCGGTTAGATATTGCCGCACCGTTGCAGCAACATGTGGCCTCGCATTATCGTGCATTAACACGAAGCTATCGCCGATAAATCCTGCATAGGGCACGACATGTTGCTGTAGAATATCTCCAATATACCGGTGAGCGGTTAAACCACCCCTGCCAGTCCCGTCATTCACAAAAGCCAAGTCGGTCTTTGCATCCAACGAAATGCCTGCCCACACATATATATGCATTTATTAATACAATTAAATTAAAATTGAAAGTGAAATATATTTTGGGCCCTCCTGGGTCCGGCATCAGTCTCAATGAAGTAGGTACAAAAAATATATATAAAAAAAAGAAAAAAAAATGTGTATCTTCTAACCTATTTATGTACAAAAAGTATGTATACAGCACGTGATTAAGTTCGTGCCCACTGAATTATTTGTGTACCTGCTTGTTTAAGCCTGGTCCATATTGAGCACCAAGTGACCATTATTTTTTTGATATCACAATTTCATGATTTAAAATGAATTTCAAGAGATCAAAGTATAAAGGGTTTACACAATAAATAAGGGTTTCTGTTCTTTATTAATATTTATTTACTCCGACAGTTTTCTTATTTACATTGTAGGGTGTGGTAGAGGAAGTATTTCAGGGGTAGGAGGCATTTGATTGCTAAATCGAGGTTCGTATATGGTCTCTATTGCCTCATTATCATCTTTATCTTGTATCCGCAGTATAAAGTAAAAGTAAATGAAGTAGTAGCAAATTACAAATATTGTTAGAAAAATTAACAACGTGCCTACCGTTATCATTATTGAAACCGCCGATACTTCATGCATTTTAGGATAAAATTTGCATATTCCACATCTCGTGCATACACAGATAGTCATTTTAGGTTAGTTGGCGTTTTTATGTCAATGGGACTTGGATTTATTTAGCTTTCACCATCTTGGAAGCGCTTGCGAGGATTTTCTTTCAGATAATTTAGGAAATATATGGTTTGTATAATTTTAATTACTTTGTTTAATTTCTACATGGCTTTGATGTGTTATTTATTCGTTGACAGATTTTCTTTCAATTTCACAGATAAGATTTTAAGAAAATCGTAAAGTACACATATTTTAACTTTTTCTATCTTAACCTCCCAAACTTTTTTATGTTTCTCTCTTTAACCAATACAACAAAAGTTAACGTAAATGCAGGTAAATAGCACAGCCTTATTATTATTATTATATGAGGTGACTTTCGTTTATGTAGCCAAATTCATACTAGATACTCAGTAAGTGGTCAGGACCAAGGTTCAATGACCCTGTTTGCGAAATACGAAAAATATATTTTTCTGCCCCTACCATATACTTGTGCAAGAACTATCCCGACTCAGTATAGGAAGTCTACATTTTATTTTGCGTACCACTAACCCAGTCTTCAGTGTGAATTTGGCTACATAAACGAAAGTCACCATAGACATATTTAACAGTTTAAACTTTACTTTTTGCTACAAAAATAGAGATAACTTTTTGAGGTCTGATTCTTCATTTTTGAAAAAAAAATCTTAAGTATAATTTTATAACATTAAAAAAACAGTTTCCACCTGAAAAACAATTCAGTTAGATAAATAATGTCTAAAATGAAATAACAGGTTTGAATGGTACTAAATAGTTACTTTAAAACAATTTGCATGGATCACAATAGCATACCAAATACGATGATAATAAACAAACCGCATCCAAATCCGTTGAGTGGTTCTCGAGTTAAAACGGAACATACAGACAGACAGACAAAAATTCTAAAAATCAAAATATCAAAATATTATAGTATGTTCAAGTTATCATGATATGGGTGGCAGTTCAAAGTTGACAGTTATAGTTATGTGCCCTAACGAAATAGAATCGATTTTTCAAGTATCGAGAACGTTAACAAGGGCTTATAAGCTTATTTTTCTCGTCATTTCACCAAAAACAAACAACAATAACAAAACAAAAATCAACAAAAACTGTAACAAACGTCAAAACAAATAGCACGTAAAGCAACCGCAACGAAAACACAAACCGCATATAAGATGAACTCATGCTGACGCGATCCTATAAGGTGTCCGCACCGATTCATCGATGTATTTTCGATTATGTAATGTCAGTACCAATGGGTTAACGTTCCGATCCACGCATCAAGTAGGAAAATGACATTATTCTTTTCTAAATCTCTTTTTGTTCAATTTAACGAATACACTGTTCAGATTCTTGTTTCGATTTATAGATAAATAATTTATTGTATTTTTGCAATAAAGATATACATTATTTCTAAAACATAATATTTTCTTTTGTACCTGGGTGTATGTAGTATGGTGTGAGTAGTATAGGTGAAACGGAAAATTACGAACTGTCATCCATAGCATGCTATCTTAAACATACAATAGTTTATTTATAATAAGGTTTTAAAATAATAAGTGTTAGAGGTAGTGCCGTGCTCGACCGTGGAGGTACCACCACAGAACAGATTTTTTCATTTTCTGTGGGTACCACCATCTTACTCGCAAACTCTCCCGAAGTTATTCGGGGGAGAGTAAGGGGATAGCTCTCAAACATACCCAATAAATGGTCCACCATGCCTAGAATTGAGTGATTGCAGTATATCCATCCCCAATTGCCGACCCATACATGAAACAGACCAGTGACGGGCACCGCGCTCACCAACCCGCCTGCCCAAAACGTGTCTGAGTATGGGCATTTCTTCCATGAGGACCGCCAAGAGTGGCGAAATCTTGGAAAAGCCTATGTCTAGTAGTAGACCAACCAGGCTGATGAATAGATGGAATGTTTGGAATGTTTTAACAATATTCTGAAGATTACGAGAATTTTCTTCCATAAATACATATATTTTATGGAAAAATGTAAAAAAAATAAGAAATATGTTCTATGTATATATTCTATCCTGTTACATGTGCTGTGAAATACCAATAAATGATTATTATTTTAACTTATTTAAAAAGTGTTGATGACGTCACAAAATAATGAAACCGTATTGGCGTATTCACTATTTATTAACCAAACAGCCTTCAGTTCAAATAAACCGAGCTCCTGTAAGCACCGGAAGTGCCCACATAATAAGTTAAAGGCGATACGTGAAAACCAAATCCGTTCTATTTTAATGTTTTTATTTTATAGTTATCTATCCGGTTCTAATCAGCAAACACGCAATATATTTCCATCCATCCATCCGCCTGTGTTCGCCCGCTGTTGGACATAGGCCTTTCCCAAATTTCGCCACTCATGGCGGTCCTCCGGCCTCCTCATCCAGCCGCCAATATATTTAAAATTATTCAATTTTCAGACTGCCATTTTGATTTAAGTCGTTTTGAGGTCTGATTTCATATCTTCAACAAATGGAAATGCCCCCGCTGCCGCACAAAAGTATCATCTTGACATACACCACCTTGATGTCATGAAGAAGCCGCCAAGCGACCGGTCGTGTTCCAGGATGACGTCATGGGTACCTGTACCGGGGAAGTGATAACAGACAGTTGCGTCGTTACCGACTTCCGTAGATTTATGCGGAAGTCCCTGGAAAGACTGATTAATGCCTCACCTGCGGGCCAATTGCGTATCTCTGAATCGGTTGCCAACTATGGTTGCTATTCACCAAAAACAGATAAAAAATGAACTTCCAAAATAAACTTCAATGGGTATTGAACTATTTACGAATTTTGACATAATTTCAAGTGCGATAAGCGGATATGTATGTTTTCGACGATAGGCACTCGTTTTGGCAACTGATTTTACGATACAGAATCAGGGGTTTGCTGTCAATCTCCCAGTTTCTGGGCGAGGGCCCTTCATCCTAAGCCTTATCGACGCTTCCCATCAAACGTGATAATGGCTAAACGTGGTCTCGATTTGAGGACCACTAGAGACACGTACAGATTGAATAAGTAAAGTTATTTTTATTTTCAATAATGTAGCGCGTTAACTGCTCTTCGAACATGACATACACCACAATTATCTGGAACAGATATCGTGATGATATACTCTGAAATAACATAAACACAATATTACACACGAACATAAATAAATATTATACGTAACATGCTCTGCTCGGGAAAACCGTAACACTGCAATCAATAGCGGTAGTACGAAGCAGAGGCGAAGTTAAAATTGTTTTCTGGAATGGTAGAAGTTTTACCATTCTATCATTATCGGGGTTGGGTTGGGTTGGTTTAAATAATTTAAGTAATTCAATTCACTGTATAAATAAAAAGATAAAAGAAAGTTCATTATAATCTACTTAAACGCTAGTGTAGACAGACACATAACAAAAAAAATCATTAAGTTTCGTTACGATACAAACAAGTATAAGGCACAGGCAAATATTTCGTGAATTTTTAATAAACAGTTACTAAGTTGCTTGTTTCCATCCAATTACCAAGTCTCCAGTATGATGCAGCGTAACCTTTTCAATGTTGAAACTAAAGACATCTTTTCTAGGTACATCTAACTAGTGGGCAGTTGTAGCATCACCTTCTCTGTCCGATTAGAAAACTAGATTATCCGCCTTTCCATCATAACCGTAAAAGTAAACAAAAACGTAAAAAAGACCCAGTAATCAGCGTCGAACCCTCAACCGGAAATTCCAGTCTGATTGGTAAATTGCCGACGCGGTTGCAAGTTGTTGTCGTGACCGTCCCCAGGCGCTTCCAGGGCTGAGTTCGATCATGATTGATTTTGTATATGCTATCCTGCTGTCAATGATGAGCGGGCGATCAAACTGAGGATTGAGGCCTGACAAGAAACGGGACTAGAAGTTTCATACGCTTTATGAGCAAACTTTGGAAGGCTACGGCAAATGCAGTCAACTTGGCTGCCTACTGCAGCTCATTTTTGTAATCAATCTGTACCTCGACACGAAAAGAAGAAGAAGAAGCGAACAACATAGGCGTAAATAAGTAGGAGCTAGAGAGGCACGGTCCCCTAGAATAGGGGAAAATACAGTTGTCATTGATGTAAAAAGAGGCTTTATTCAATTTAAGGTGTCTTTTTGTGATTTCATTGTATGGAGGGTTATCTTTATTTATTTTATTACAATCACATAAAAACTTATAGATACATTATTATTAATTATAGATGGCTTCTTGAGTTAGAGCCAAGGGTCGGCCCCCTTAGCTAAAGTCCTAGTTACGCCAATGGCAAGCAATACACTCTGTTCTCAATCGGGTGTGATTACACTCAGCGGGACCCCGTATCCTATGACGATGTTACTAGTTGACGGAGTTAGTTCCAGGTTAGTTCCATCGAATCCAATCTTTTTTGTAATTCAAAATGAATAAAGGATACGATTTTACAGAGGACCTCCAGCCTCCAGCCAGCTGGACAATTTTTATTTTTATGTAATGTTCAAATTATGTGTTCTATAAGTATTAGACTTATTTGTGAAGATTTTCAAGTTTCTAAGAGGTTTTCATGGTGAGCCAGTTTGTATGCAGTTGATTACGTAAGGGGTAATAACTTTTTTTTGCGTTAGGTTGGAAGCCTGATTTTGAAACAGCACTATGGGGCCGTTAGACTTCTGTAGGAGGTATTAGTTTTAATTTGATATCTCCAACGGGGCCCGAGAAAAAGGGTCTTGACAGATGCACAACAAAGTGATCGTATAAGAGTTCCGTTTTTCTATATTGTGGTTCGGAAACCTTCAAAGTCATCAAATTCTTATAAATAACATCCTCTTGTGGGTTTCGATGCCGAACAGTCAGACTTAAGTTTGGGAAGTTTGCTATCTATTTCAATTTATTAACTCTATTTGTTCCTAAAGAAATAATACGGACAGAAAACTCAGTGACCCCTAACCTAAGTATTCGCGTATCGCAGGGTCACAGACTACTACATGCATTACATTTAAAATTCATAAAAGATGAAAAAAAATATAAGAATTTCAATACTGAACCCTAACTGGCATGCCTGTAGGAAAATGCAGTTAGCTAGTTAGTGGAAGTAGGGAGGCTATGATCAGAGGCCAAAATTATATACGAAAATTCGCCTTTTCCTTACTAAGATAAGATACGATAAGATAAGATAAGATAAGATAAGATAATCATTTATTAATCACCACAACACAAAACACATGACATGACAAAATAAAAGGACTTAACTGTAACAATTTTTAACAATGAGACGCAATACATTAAACTTAATTAATGACACACACACAGCCATGTAATTAATGTATCATGTGTCGTGGCAAAAAAAGGGCTCTAAACTCAGCATGTGCTGCAATGTACTCAGTACAAACTGCAGCGCTGTTATTCTGCCAGAGCCTAATAGTGGTAACGCACGAAAACAAATAACGGTGCGAGAGTTCTACATACATAATATTTATGACTATAAAATAATTAATAATTTAAATTCCAGGATATATGTTTACCTCGACTACCTACTATTTTGAACTCATATCGCTCAATTAAGGCTGTACCTGACCCTAGAACATGAACAGAGCCAGATTTTCGAGGGTTCTTTTGAAGAAAGTAGGACTCTCTCGATATTGGAAAAAATATATTTGATTTATTGATATTTTATATAGGGGATCTACTCATAAACAATGTATTCAGATTTATACCTTTGTCAAAAAAAAATGCTTTCCACCCTCTTTTTTTGGTTTTCAAACGTTCGTTTCAAGAACGCGGCTAACAGATCAACTTGATTTTATTTTCATAAAATAGGTAATAGGTTATCTACTTAAATCCATTTTTTTTCCCTACTAAATATTTCAGTATTATTTAAAAACCCTCCGATCTGCTATTTCGCGCGTAATTATTAGTATTACGCGTCCTAGACAAATAGGTCGATTAGCTAACCAATAATCGCCTGTATCAAAAGCTAATAAAGTATTTGACATTGGCCTTTTTGTGTCGAACGTGTAATAACATTTTTTCCTAGCCTATGCCATACTCTTAAAATGTATGCTATAGCTCGTTTTACGTTTCCAGCTTATTTGTGGATTGTATAGGAAGTATTCCCTTTCATCTTAGTTACGTACTTCCCGATCCTAAAAATAAACCCCCTTTACATTCCTGTGCATTGAATCACCCAAATACTATCCCCAATACGACCGTAGTAGTAAAACTATGACGTCACAGACGTTAATAAAAAGTCCTGACATGCGCAATGTAGAAGTTTGATCTATGGACAGTTTTTCTTAAGGTGGTTGCGAGGGCTCTCGTTTCTAAACGCACAACTTATTTTTATTTTTATTGAATGTGTTTTATGGCATTATGTGACCATAGTTTTTTCGCAATTAGACTTTTTACTAAAGTCTTGTTATTTTATGCATTACCTACGTGCATTAAAACTATAAACACGCTTGTTGTTCAGGATAATTTACAAAGTGATGCATAAAATAAAACAACTGTGCTAGAAAAGTCCAATTGATATTAAACTATGGTCGCGTAATGCCATAAATCACATGTAAATAATACTTTTTATTAATAAATAAGAATAATCAGAAATTGTGCGTTTGGGAACGAGATCATTAAACACCACCCTATTCTACATTTAAGCCCGTTCGTTTTTTATCTATGCCACGGACAGAAACCGCTTTTGTCGAAAAGAAAGCATGATCAGTCATTTGTTTCTAAGAGAAAAAGTTCATGTTCTATAAAGGTAATGCTTTTTAAATCATAGTTTTTGGCCGTCAAGTTGGCAATTTGAAACGAAATAGATGACAATTTCTTTCTATTGTTCTCGAAGCCAGTTCATGGTCTACTGCGGCCATGTGAAAGTATACGTTTTGCAACTTGATACCATTGCTATAATAGGCAAATAGGCTGCGGTTAGTCCTGCCTGCCTAGCAGTACACTGACCCCACATTATGTAGAAACTAGTAAATACTCATTTGGCTCATAACAAAGCCGATTCTGAAGGCTTTGGTTTTAGTGCTGTCAAAACATATTTTTTTTCATTCCAAAATAGTTCTTTAGTGTTAACAACAGAAGTTCTATTACTTTGAAAAAAGTCAGGTTTTGACAGCACTAAAACTAAAATTAAAGCCTTCAAAATCGACTTTATTATTAAATTAAATATCGTCACGCTATGTTATCCTTGAGGGGGTTATAGAGTTATTTCAAGTATCAACTTAATATCTCAACGGTTAAGACGATAGGTTGCTCTTGTATCAATAACTGTCACTCCAAGCCGAAAAAATCGCAGTGCGAGAGGGACGGATTCCAGTAAAAATAGCTAAATGAAAATTTTCTTCACAGATTTTATGATTAAAAAGAATAACTAAAGGTTGCATGAAAGAGTGTAAAAAAGTTAATTTTATACTGATTTTAATCCATTAATAATAAGTACGGGTTCTCGCTGAAATCGACATGAAATCTTTTTTTAGATCCATATTTGGTTCTTTTATTTCTCAATATTGTAATGACTGAAATCTGTTTCGGTTAGAGTGTGCATTATATTCTTGACAGAAGTACAAGTTTTTTTCAATTATGTTAATTCTGTTTTGCGAGGACTATCCTCTTAAGCGTATCGAAGATTTTTTACGTCCGCTCTACTTCGAGCATAAACGCGTGCTTTTAATTAGTGAGTGCTATCTTTATAGGTGGTAGAGCTGATGCCGGGCCCAACTGTGGAGGTACCACCATCTTACTCGCAAATCCTCCCGAAGTTATTCGGGAGAGAGTAAGAGAACAGCTCTCAGGCAAAACCAGGCGGCCCACCATTGCCTGGGACCGATGGATGGCGGTATATCCATCCCCAAATGCCGGGCCTTATATAAAACAGACTGGTGATGGGCAGCGGCGTCACTGGTGCAAGGGTTTCGGCACCGCGCTCTCCAACCCGCCTGCCCAGCGTGAGTGAGTACGGGCATTTCTTCCAGGAGGACCGCCAAGAGTGGCGAAATCCTGGAAAGGCCTATGTCCAGCAGTGGTTGAAACAGGCTGATGGATGGATGGCTCTTTAGATTCCGTAAGGTTTGTTCCTTGCAATCTTCCAAACGGATCGAATGTAATATTCCCAGCTTCGGTATTATGAATACCTAGGTCTTTAACCTTTCTGTATGTTACATAGAAAATCCGGGAAATGTTTTCTGCCATGGACGGAACTAACGGATTGTATAACACATTTCCTTGCTTTTTATCAGAGCCAGCAAACAGCAACGTAATTAAAATTGTAACAATAAGCTAATCACCTGCATTGCTGGCGATAAGCGACCGACGATTGTAACGTAACTAGTCCAGTAACAGTGACCGATTCAAGTCATTGTACCTCGTGTGAACAAAGCAAATCGCGATAATTGTTTAAATATCCATCCATCAGCCTGTTTCGTCCACTGCTGAACATAGGCATTTCCAGGATTTCGCCACTTTTGGCGGTCCTCCTGGAAGAAATGCCCATACTCACACACGCTGGGCAGGCGGGTTGGTGAGCGCGGTGCCGAAACCCTCGCACCAGTGACGCTGCTGCCCGTCACTAGTCTGTTTTAATAAGGCCCGGCAATTGGGGACGGATATACCGTCATCCATCGGTCCCAGGCAATGGTGGGCCGCCTGGTTTTGCCTGAGAGCTGTTCTCTTACTCTCCCCCGAATAACTTCGGGAGGATTTGCGAGTAAGGTGGTGGTACCTCCACAGTCGAGCCCGGCATCAGCTCTACCACCTTCTGTTTAAATATATTAAAAAATATATTATATATATATTATATTATGCATATATTATATTATATATATATTATCCTACAATTCAAAGTGAAAAAAAAAAATTAACAGATGATGGAGTATCCCTAATAGAGCATATCCCACAGAAAAAAATTTTTTTGCACATACTTTTTTTTACTATTCCATAGAAATTTCGTCAGCTGATTGAACCACTTTGTACTGGGAAGTGAAGAAATTATTTGAGCAAAACATTTTTATTCTTTTGGAATTTGATCAGTTAATGATACATGATCTACCCCAGAATTATTTTCACTTATTATTGTAGGACCTTATATATTTATTACTTACATTTAGGAATAAAATATAACAGAACTTCTTTCCTTTTTAGTCTTGCCGTCTAGAAACTCTTCATGTCTTCTTTTCATACGATATATAATGTCGCTAGAGCGAATAAATTAAAAATATATATGTGCTATATAAAAGGTCATAAGTTTTTTGTTGTTTAAGATATATATCGGTGATATAAACTATATTATTAAACAATAAAATATGCTCAAGATATATTTCGGGCCCTAGTTGGGCCCGGCATCAGTTGAGTATAAAAATATTGACAATTAAAAATTAAAATATATACAACACATTTGGCATAGACAAACTAAGGAACCTTATTGATATTTAAGTTTAATTTCTTGTATGTCTATCTGTAAGTTCTCTTAAAGCTAAATATGTACAAAAAACTATTATGTCTATATTTGTCTGTCTGTAAGTTTAAATATATTTAACTATTTACATTTTAGATTTGTCCGTCTGTCTGTAGGTTAACTTACAACTAGGTATATGATTGTATTTTAATTATTCTAGGTCTATATTTTATTGTTTATAATATATTTTATTTCACCGATATATATCTTAAATAACAAAAAACTTATGAGCTTTTATAGCACCTATGAATGTGCACCTATATGCACCAATGAAACCGTCCTGTAATAACACAAAACAGTTGAAGATATAGATAGAAATTATTTTCATTGATGAAACGACACATCGCTCGTAGTTTGTGAATCACTTTATGCGGAATAAAGTAAATATTTATTTATTTAGATTATGTTTTTATTGCGAAATCCATCGCTTTGGAATACTCTAAATATTATTATTAGAGTGCATTACAAACTAGAAAAGATCAATTAGAAACAAATGTAAAGACAAGAATTTGAAAAAATTCCTCGGGCCAGGATTCGAACCTGCGACCTTCAACGGTCTAGGTAAGTACCTCGATAGCGCAATTGGTAGCGCGCTTGTCTGGGAAACAAGAGGTCGCTGGTTCGAATCCTGGCCCGAGGAATTTTTTCAAATTCTTGTCTTCACATTTGTTTCTAATTTATCTTTTCTGGTTTGTAATGCACTCTAATAATAATATTTATTTATTTACTTTATTTTCTCAAACTTATATAACTATTCCGGGGTACTAAATTTCTTCACAATTGTAATCTACATACACAGTACTATCTCCTATTGTAGACGTGGCAGATATTTTTAGAGCACCTTATAATATACTGGTTGAAAATGAACCCGCTACTTTTATTGAACTTTATGAATCAGAATCTCCAATAGAACACAAAACCATGAAAAAAAATCGTTTTCTTTTGGGTTTCAAATTTCGAAATAATGGCCTACGTAACGACGCGACATGTGACTGACAACAGACAGTACATATTCCAGGCGGTAAATAATGCACATAGACTATGCACACATAGGTTTTGTAGAGCGTTGTCTCTGTCATCGGAGTATTTTAGTGCTTCTTTGGCGGTCGAAAGCGGTCGAGGTTCGGCGAGTACCTCGAATAACCTGAGTTTACAACAGTATGGTGGTAAAGATGGCGAATCCGTGATTATCGGAATGAAGATAATCAGCCCAACGCCAAAAATTCGGTCAGTTCTTCAAATGATAAAAATAAAGATGCTGTCATTCTTAAATAAATAAATGTTTTATTATTATTATTAACAGCTGGTCCTAATAATTATGAAGAAACTGTTCAATGCTGTTCTACTTAAGTTTCTGTTCATTTTTTTTTGCTGGATATATTTATTCGATAGCAATGTGATAAAACCTTTTTAGTTTAAATAAAAACTGAATATTTATTATTTATTTAACACAATATATTTTCCTTGTGCTAAAATTTTTAAATATTATAAGAGAGCCCATGAGGTATTTTTTATTAGACATGCTTCTTTAGTCACATAAACATTTCTATACTAATATATGACCCACTTGTGGTCCTCGTCAGTCGAACAAAGAATATAATTATATATTTGACAGCTATAAAAGCCTTAAAAGGTGTCAAATATACTATTTACTAACTTTTGCCTGCGGCTCCGCCCGCGTGTTATTCGGTTCAACGACATGCTTTTTCCGGGATAAAAAGTAGCCTATTTGTTAAGTTATGGTATAAGCTATGTCCATTCTAAATTTCATCCAAATCCGTTCAGCCGTTTCAGCGTGAAAGAGTAACAAACATACACACACACACGAACTTTCGCATTTATAATATTAGTGTGAGTGTGATTTAGTTGTAGCTCGCATATGCGATATCCTTATAAAACAAATATATAAACGGAGATGTATTCTTAAAAATTTTTTTTTTAAATGCATCTTCTTAAAATATTTTGGATTTCGTATTTCAGGAAGTATTTTGTATTTAAATTACAGCAGAGTATGTATTTGGGCCAGCCCTGGCTCCAGGGCAAGCCGGGCTCAACAAATATCCATACAATTTTTTTGAAGGTTGTAACAACTTTTTTTTTACTCGTCATACTTGACATTCTCATTGCTTTTCAGCAACAAGTTCTGTGCGCCCCACCAAGCATAAGCCAAATTGGTGATTGTGTAGGGTAACTATTAAACATCTTTTCAAGGAGATAACATCTACATTCACGGAACCCTCCGATTGTGAACGAAGTACGTGACCATGATTAACTTTCACAGTACAACAAATGGAAATCGTCGCGTCGGTTCAATTAAAACAACAATTTGAATGCTTACAGCTTCTATAAGTACAAATATTCAAATACCAGAATTTCATTAATTGTAAACTAGCCTTTGCCCGCGGCTCCGCCCGCATTAATTCAATCTTTGCCCCGTTCTCTGCTTGGGCGTTATTTTATGAATACGCATTATAAATAGCTCATATGTAGACTAGGGACCCCTACCGATGATAATAAAAAAAACCGCATACAAATCTGTTAAGTGGTTCTCGAGTTAAAAGGAACAACGGTACACATAGACAAAAATTTTAAAGAATTGTGGTTTTGGCTTTAGTACAATACTAAAATAAATTTCGCAAAAATATTCAATGTACTCGTACATAGACGATTTGTTTAAAACTTGATTATTAGTATTAGATGGTAATACTGGTACTTGATAGGTGTACTACAATGATGCACGCGAATGCTGTAATTTGTGTAGCAAATGAGGTTTTAAATCATAATAAATGTATGTAAATTATGTATGTATGCCAGCAGGCGAAGGTGTGCATGTTTAGATGTTTATTCATGATGATGAGGCACGAAACTGTTCTGGATCTGACAGGCGATAGATTTTGCTTTCCAGTGTTGCATACTTGTTCTAGAACAAGCAACGAATACGCCATAACCACAGTTTAAAAATCCCTACAGTTGGCCAACGAAAGTACTCAGACAAAGCAATTGTGCGGGGCCTGCGGGGCGAGACGCGGGATGTAAGCCACCGAGCTAAATACAATTTCCGAACACCTTCGTTGGACCACTGTATGGATTTTTAAACTGTGCTATTACTGTGATGTTTTATAAGACTACGACAAAAATGGAAACATTTGTAGCACAGCAGGATTCCTTGGACCAAAGTTTTCAAGTTTTCCTTTCCCATTGTACGTAAAAAGCTCTATCTATAACGTTTAAAATATTAGCTAAGCCGTTATGGAATTATGCCGCGAATGAGCGGAGCAATATCGAGATTTTGTTGTTTTAAATAAATAATAATCAATACTTAAAATAAAACAGTAGAAACCGCTGTGTCTGTACATTGAAGAAAAGTCATAGAAATAGAAAGGGAGTGACTAAAGAAGAGTAATAGAACAGAAAACAACGATTTTTAGAATTCTTTTCCGTCTTTTTGTTCACGCACATTAATTTGGAATAGAATATAGGCTTTATTTAATTAAAATCGGATCTCGGAAAAAGAAATAATCGTCATGTAAAGATTTTTGGAATTTATTTTTCTACTGGTAGTAATTATAAGTTATGGTACGGGATCTCCTCAACGGATACAGAGTTCGAGTTTGGGCTTATTTCATTGGTCTTTTTTAGCACTTTGGTAATACATGGTGACCAGGGTCTGATGATGGAACTGGAAGATGGGTACGGAAACTCCTCAACGGACAACAGCAGACCCTTCGAGTTTGAGCTTATTTGATTGCTATTTATTAGCACTTTGGTAAAAACATGGTGACCGTTGCATATTGTCGTTCAAAAAATCATATTCTGTTGTTTTCCTTATTTCCAAGAAAATCCATTCGACGTGGGCGGAGCCGCGGGCATAAGCTAGTAATATATAAAACGAGAGACTTCAGATGCCTTATAATGAAGTACGACTGGGCTTAATAGAACTACGTAAAATCGAAAAAGTTTCCAAGATCTCATCACAAAGAATCGCCAACAACGTTCATAATTAATTTATGCAGTTAAAACAACATAGTTTGTGTCTTCCAGGCCCTCAAACCTGCCGGCCAAGTGCACAGAAGAAGCGCTCCGTCACAGAGCGGAGCACGCTCGGATGGTGGAAGCCGCCAGACGCAAGGTGGAGCGGGAAGCGGCCGCGAGGCACGCCAGGGTGCAGGAGTCGCTGAAGCTGGAAGAACGTCTGGCCTTGCATGCGCGGGAGTGGACCAAGAACATACTGCCAGATTGGCATAACATGTGAGTTGTGTCTTAGGTTGAAGAGGTCACACGTAAGGTGGAAAAGCACCATCGTCTTACGCGGCATTAGACCAAGAATATAGGCTCAACATGCGAGTTAAACTTTTGTAGATTAGGGTGCAAGACGCAAGGTGAAGGAACTTCATACATACAAGGGACTGAACCAAAATATGCCAGACTGACATAACGTGAGTATTGTTTCTTTAGTAATGTGTAAGGTGGAAGAAAAACGGGTCACATGTACATACGCGGGAGTGGACCAAGAATATTCTGCCAGACTGGCATAACATACGATGTACGCCAAAAAGACACTCAATGAAACTGTCCTATGTATTTACAGACTCATTAGTATGAAGGAAGAAAAATAGTAGTTAAAAAGATGACCCAGCCTGAATCTTGATCTTGAATGATAAATTAAATTATTTTAATTCTGGCTTGGTTCATTGATAATGACATAGTTTCCTGCTACTCTGCTAAAGACTTTGATTCGACACTTCCTTAGACTCAAAATAGACTGCACCACCCACATGCAATTGTACTCTGAAAAGGAATTTTAATGGTGTAGTCTCCAACAAGTCATGGTGTAGTGCACCGCGGTAGTTTTTACTCCGCCCGCGTAAATGTACAAAAACGTTTGCGCGTGGCTGTATGTACTATCTATAGAATCTAAATGGGCCCAGTCACGATTAACGCAGTCGATGTTACATTGTGTTATTGGCGATTGGTAGGCGCAGCCCAGTATTCACGCATTTGACCTGACAAGCAGGATGTTTCAAGTTCACGAACATAACTTTACCGTCACGACATTATGTCCTCCAGCCCCTAGCTAAGAGTTGTTTTAAACGGTTTCTTAGTAACCTCTGGCGTCTTTTCTTCTACATTGACGGAATTCGTTTCCTGTGAACGACAAACGCCTAATTAAACTTTGGATTTCTATATCATCATCATCAGCCTACTTTACATCAGTCCACTGCTGGACATAGGCATCTCCCAAGGCACGCCATAGCACTCGAATCTTCGGCCCTCCTCATGCAACCATGACCTGCGATCTTCTTCAGGTCATCGGTCCACCTGGATGCAGGTCGTCCCACACTACGTCGTCGTTCTAGACGTGGCCTCCACTCGAGAATTCTGTATATCCGGATATAACGTTACCCAACCCGATAGTAAGTAGTTCTGTCACAACTAGAAATGGGTAGCAACCCGGGTTGCAACCCGAAATGGGTATTTATGCGGGGGAAATTAAAATTAGTGCAACTAAATGAATTAACAAATATAAAATGAGTTCTTGATACTGTAATAGACTCCAAATATTTAGGTTTGTAGTATTTATTTAATCTCTTTACTTACACTTATTATTACTAAATAAAAAGATATAATGATTTTAAAATACTTTAAATCCAACTTTGTTCTTTGTTGCTTCAAGTTAAGCAATGCTCGTCTCGGTTATTTTAGGGATGGGTGACCGTAAAATTTTATTATCAAAAGGAAACACCTAGGTACTTATTGACAAATCACAAAAAAACAGATTGAAATAAACTGATCGTAGTAAATTTTTACCACAAATCACATAAATGACTTTATTTTCCAATTTAATGAACTGTAATACATTAAGATGGTCCCTAGCTTCATATAAAAACCGTGAGATAACTCTTAATATTCCACGTAAAAGTAGTGAAAAACGTTAATACCCGAATAAATACCCGTCCGGTGGTTTTAATGGGACTCTTTCCGGAATCCCATCTCTAGTCACAACGGTTAAAACATTATGAAAATAGGTAGCTTGAACTGCAGGCCATTGTTCATACAGGTAGACGAACGTACAAATTACTATTCAAGACACTTGATAAGTATTTCAGTTATTGAAACCCAGAAAGAGATCCTTGCCAAAATCCCGATCTTGCGTCCATAAATATAGTAACCAAATTGGTGCAACAGAAGCATCAAAACAACTAGGTCAAATTCAGCCATTACTCTCGACGTGTCTGATACAATAGCACAGCTCTCTCCACATTGTTTGATTTCTATAGCCGTTGTTTTTGTGATTATTGGAGGTATTTGTTTGCAAACTATATGCAAAAGGAATGAGGTGAGGATGACTGAGTATAATACTAACTCTGAATTCATTTTAAGAAGGGCCATTCCGCTCGGCTGCCTTAAAAAAGATTTAAACAAACAAACCTTTTTTTGCAAACCTTTAAGCCTTGTTTTTGTAATGTCTTGATATTGATATACTGGATAGCTCAGTTGGTATAGCAACCGCCCGGTAAGCGAGAGGTCCCGGGTTCGAATCCCGGTTCAGACCTCCTCACGTCCAGATTAACTTTTCTGATTTTCTATACCGCAGTGATATAAATTTAATTTGTCTTGATATTGATTTAATCTCAATGAAACTATGCCCACATTTTAGATAATATACGTGAATGCAACATGAATCTGAATTTTGAAATTATACAACACATCAAGATTAGAACTCTTTTTATAATTCCCATTTTAAAGATCAGCGTGGATATAACGTTACAAAGACCTAAAGCTTTTATATAGAGAATTTAGTTCAGTCGGTCGTACAGGCCTCTTTTAATAGTTTAAATTCACTTTTATCACTTAAAGAGGCGAGCATATTTGCTGCAACGATCCCTTAGACCATTTAACACGGGACCTGGCAAAGCGCGACTCTTAGTACTCAAATAATTCTTCCGTTTTCCATGGGAGGGGAGGCAAACACGCACAGCACACATTTACTAATTCACGCACACTCCTGCGAAAAGTTGATATGTCACACTAAATCAGAAGCTGCAACACGGACACAAAACGCGCACACAAGCAAACTTACATGAACAAATTGTTCATGTACTTCGGCAGAGGGGAATGCGTGCGCTTGCCTAGTCCCATGTTAAATGGTCTAAGAACGATCCTGAGACAACTTTTTAGTTTCTATCAATTTCTTTTCTTGAGTAGATTGCCAATCTGATCAATACAATACAATACAATACAATACAATACAATACAATACAATCAGCAGTATTAAAAGAAGGTACGAATTATAAAAATGCAGTCCTGTATATTAATAATAATTCTAATTGTCTTGTTACAGGAAAAACTCCAAGCGTACTCTAGAACTATGGTGGAGCGGACTACCACCTTCCATCCGAGGTAAAGTGTGGCAGCTGGCCATAGACAACAAGCTTCATATCACCTTCGACATGTACGAAGATTACGTCATCAAAGCGAAGCAGAAGCTGCAAGAAGCTCAACTTAGACGGAAGAGATTAAAAGTCAATAACAGAGATGTCTGTGGCTGTAGAAAGGAAAAGGAAATCACTCATGTAAATAAGAATTTAGATAGTTCAACAAAGGAAGACGCTACAGAGGAATGTGAAGAGGATATGCCAAAAACGGAAGATAAGTCATCTAAAAAGGAAGAGGGATTGCCGAAAATCGAAGGCAGAATACCTAAAATCGAATTACACAAACCAGAGGATAGAATATCGACAACTGATGATATGATACCAGATGATAAACCCCGTTTGAGTATACCGAGGAATTTCAGCGAGCAGAATCTCAAGTCGCATACAGTGGACGTTCCGAAAAAGTGTTGTTCGAAATCTAATCCTAATCTACTAGAATATAGCGATGAATGTTCAATGGAGCTGATACAGCTGGATATAGCTAGGACGTTTCCACATTTGTGTATTTTCCAGCCTGGAGGTCCATATTTTGATGTGCTACATGAGTTGTTGGCTGCGTATGTTTGCTATAGACCTGATATCGGATATGTACAAGTGAGTGTTTTCATCGTTATTTACAATTTTCTTTTCAAATCTGCCCCATGTAACTTCTTTTTGTAAACATATACGTTTATAGAATTTATGTACCCATAAATTGCAATCCGTTTGCCTGTTTAATAGCAAACATTTAGGAGAATGTTAGATATCTGTTTTGATCTTGTTGCGGTAAAAATGGAGAGCAGACAAAAACTGAATTCCTATTTTCACAACCTTGGTATTTAGTTCTACTGGGTAGGTTGAGCTGTAGGAATATAGAATTAAGTAATTACAGGCAATTGCTTTAGTATCAGCAGTCATTCTTCGACTTTCGTAGATTTTTGCGGGGTCCCTGGATAAACTGATTACCGCCTCGCCTGCTGTCACTCTCCAAGTTTTTGAGCGACCGCGCTTCATCCTAGGTGTTATCGACGCTTTCCATCATACGTGGCAATGGCCAAACGTAAGCCTATTTTATGTATGAAAAAGAAAAAAAATCTTTTCCGCTGCAAGAAACTGTTTACCTAAAGATCTTGTTAACAAACTTTTCGATTTATAATATTTTGTAGGAGAGATTCTAGGGATAGACAACTTTCCAATAACTTTCTAAATATACTATTCACTTTCAGGGCATGTCGTTCATAGCGGCAGTACTCATACTGAACATGGAAGCGCCACAAGCTTTCATCTGTTTCGCCAACCTGCTGGACGGGCCTGTGCTACGAGCTGCCTTCACAAGGGACGGCGCTATGATGCAGGTAATAAATGACGCATTAACTTTTTTAGTTCTCGTCTATGGTTTGTCTATCTAGATGCATGAAACGAACCTCCCCGAATGGCGTAAACTGAGATAAAATCAATGATTACTGCAAATACGCTCGCGCATCCAGGATATATAGACTTAGGGCCAAATAAAATACAAATTCTTTCACTTCAACCGGTGGTAGGCTTGTCACAACTTTCATGACGAAAGCAAACAGCCAAGCGACTTGTTGTGTTCTGGTATGAGGTGGTCATTCATTTATTTATTTATTAACATCAAAAGTATAGCATTAGAGAAGATACCTGTTCACTATATAAACATTTAAAAACACATTAAACTTAATATTTACATATTTTTACCTTTTCAAATTAAAGGTACATTTCAGTTAGACAATAATACTATTACTTAAACATAAAAACTCTTAAGCAATCACCGAAAATATGCATCAAAGTATCAGCAAATAGATTACATAACGTAGAGGGGTTATAGAAAGTGGCGAAATGTGAGTAAATCGTCCGTTACCAACTTTACAAACTACGCTGTTGAAATCTCTGGCGGACAGAAATCTTCGCCGGCTTTCTTGCAATGAAACTGCTTTATCGAGAAATTTATTATACCTCTTATTACTACATAAGGTGATTTTGATTGATGTAGCCAAATTCATACTTGAGACTCGATAAGTAGTCAGGACCAAGGTTCAAACTTTTGTCAAAATACGAAAAATATTATTTTTGCCTATTCAAGAACAACCCCGAGACATTTATTATAGAAAACCAAAATTTTATTACGCTTTTTTCACAGGAAAGGTAATGGAACCATAGATATAGTATTAATAATAGATCGGTTATGCAGTAACTAAGGCGAGACCAAAAAGCTTGATCTGGGGAGATCGCTTTTTGTGGACTTCTGCTGAACATGGAATAAAATGTATGTAAATGTTGTCCTTTATGGAATTGTGTAGTAAAATACCTCAAGTATGATGATAATATGAAATGTATAATGCCATGCGAAGTGAACGTAATGACCAGCAGAAACTCACATATTTTTATCATTCCAAATTGAATCTGTAGGTATTTAAAGCAATATGTTATCAAATTCGATAACTTTTGCCACCGATTAGAGCACAAAACTTTTGTGTTAGTTCTAAAACAGAATTTAGACAACAAAATATTTGAATAGTATGTCCATGAGAAATGTACAATTCTGTGAGTTTTTTTTTCTTAGATAAGTGACTTCCAGGCGCTGCGCACGTAACCATAATTAATTACGTCTCATAAACACAAAATTACACTTTAAAACCTAAAATTTTGCAAAAATAAGCAGAATTTGTTTCGTTAATAATTTGACTGTAGGTCCCATCCAGGTCCATAGCGTGTACACGAATGGCCTCGCCTATCTTTCTCGCTCTAACATACGCGTATATATGCTCTTTCTCTTTTTCATTGCCAATCTGACGGTAGTAGGTATATACTAAATCTATGAATGGAACCATGAAAGTATGAATTTTGCTATATCAACCAAAGTGATCGATTGTATAGCTGAGCGCCGCGGCGGCGCTTAGCTATGAAATACCGCGCTAGGATTGGCTCATTTGTGGCTTAATATTAACCGACAGTCAGCCAGAAGCAGCGGTAACTTGTTGGTAGGACACCAGATTTTTAATTTTAATAACCACCCTCTATTACGTTGAAGGTGGTAGAGCTAATGCCGGGCTCGACTGTGGAGGTACCAACATCTTACTCGCAAATCCTCGTTAAGTTATTCGGGGGAGAGTAAGAGAACAGCTCTCAGGCAAAACCAGGCGGCCCACCATTGCCTGGGACCGATGGATGGTGGTGTATCCATCCCCAATAGCCTTATATAAAACAGACTAGTGACGGGCAGCGGCGTCACTGATGCGAGGGTTCCGGCACCGTGCTCACCAACCCGCCTGCCCAGCGTGTGTGAGTATGGGCATTTCTTCCAGGAGGACCGCCAACTGGCGAAATCTTGGAAAGGCAAGTGGACGAAACGGGCTGATGGATGGATGGATTATGTTGGGACGTTAAAAATGTCGGTGAAAAGAGGGTGTCAATCACCCCCTTAATGTCATCTTGACGATAAACTGCTTACAGCCTTCATCCATCCATCCATCAGCCTGTTTCGTCCACTGCTGGACATAGGCCTTTCCAGGATTTCGCCATGCTTGGCGATCCTCCCGGAAGAAATGCCCATACTCACACACGCTGGGCAGGCGGGTTGGTGAGCGCGGTGCCGGAACACTTGCACCAGTGACGCCGCTGCCCGTCACCAGTCTGTTTTTTAAGCCCCGGCAATTGGGGATGGATATACTGCCATCCATCGGTCCCAGGCAATGGTGGGCCGCCTGGTTTTGCCTGAGAGCTGTTCTCTTACTCTCCCCCGAATAACTTCGGGAGGATTTGCGAGTAAGATGGTGGTACCTCCACAGTCGAGCCCGGCATCAGCTCTACCACCTACAGCCTTCGCAACTATTAAATTGAATGCTAAACAGAATTTTGTTCGCCTTTCCAGCGTCTATGGAAGGCCTACACAACGCTGCTGAAGCACAACCTGCCGGCGCTCGCGGACCGAGTGGCGCCCGAGCTGTACCTCCTCGAGTGGCTTTACACGGCGTTCGCTAAAGCCATGCCGCTGGACGCCGCGTGTCGAGTGTGGGACGTGTTCCTACGGGACGGGGACACGTTCCTGTTCAATACTGCGCTGGGTGAGTGCACTCGAATCGACCTACCTTGCAGTTCGATCGCTTGACGCTACTGAACTCACGCCTGTGTCCTAGAAGTGCGTTCATTAAAGAACCCTGGGGTAGGTAGGGACACCGGGGCTGCAACACTTTTTGAACGGGTTTGGCCGAGTTGCTGCACTCCAAACGTCATTTTATGTATTGATTTATAACTGTCATTTTTACGTCTCTATACCCCTGTCTCTATCTATAACCCTGCTCAGAGTTGGTGTTGAAAAATTCGACACCGGTGTAGCGACACTGCTATATTAATGGTCGGGGTTGCGACCAGTGTCAATTTTTGAACGGTTTAGTGTTGGAACCCGGGGTACGAATCCAAGCCGGTGTGAAGTTTTTGAACGACTATCAAAGGGGTAGGGATACGTACTTACGTGTTGTCACGACATGAATCCCCGAGGGGGTGTCAAAAGTGTTCCTAAGTGTGAACTGTGAAATGCAAGTCGCAGTCCACACTTGGTACACCCGCTTTTCACCAACGATTATTACGCCCCAAACGTGATGAGTACTGAGCCCTATCGCCGTACTTCGGGCACAAATGGACCAACAGCTTAACGTCCCTTCCGAAGTTCGCCGACCTACCACAAACTATTGTGCACCGCGGGGATTGAACCAATGACTTCTGGGTTAGTAGGCGAGGGCTCTACCACTCTGTCAAAGAGACGGTGTATATGTATATCTAATTCACCCCAACAAAAGTAACGCTGCATTGCCTATCTATATTGGGTCAATATTAATTTGCATTATTTTGTTCCAGGAATCCTTCATCTATACCAAGACGAACTTCTAGAAAAAGACTTCATATCCGCCGCACAATTCTTGACCAAGCTACCTGAAGACCTGTCCCCTGAAGCGCTATTCAAGAGCATATCTACTGTCTCTATGTCCATGGACGGAATGTCCTTTGAAGAGCTGGTCTCTTGTTGCGAAATAGAAAGTAGCTTGGACGATGACGTCACTGTCAGATTATGATACGAGAGGATCGATAGAGGTTCTAGTTTTTGGGACCTCTTTGGTGGGATATCGAGGATTAAGTTGGAGTGGTAACGACATCTAGCGGTGGGCTTGCGAACTGATTGGTGAGATCGATGAGATATTGTCGATTTTAGTAGATTGTCTTGTCTTATGATAATAATTATAGTTTTAGATAGGTTGAGGAGCAAAATAAAATTGGTTTTATAAGCTGCTGTGTACTGGGTGCTTATGTTATATTATAACAGTTTTTCCACTAACAAGTGATAGCTAGTACCCACCCATACAAATAACATTGCTACGGTTAGTTGGAAAACAGTTTTTAAATTTTCACCCTTTACTGTTATCGTGACGAGTTTTAAAAATAAATTAAATAATAAGAAAATACTGATAGATTATTATGATAAACTCAAACTCAAACTCAAACTCAATTTATTAATAAATAAAATTATTTACAGGTCAATTGTTAGGTCAGGTTATATGATATGACATTCGTTATTTTATTACAATAAATTATACTTAACGTTAAAAATATTATACTTAACATTTAAATCTTTAACAAATTATATTCATTATGATTATAGTATTTTACATTTTACATTATTTTCTGAAATTTAAATTTAATTAATTTTTAGTTTATTTTGTATTTGTTGAAGTGTAATATTCCTTAACACTATAGAACGACTTTTCAATTAGCCATGCTCTTAGTTTAGTTAGGAATGTTGTGGTTTCTTTACAAGATTTGATTGCATCAGGAAGCGCATTGTATATTTTTGATCCTGCTATATAGACGGACTTTGTGGATTTAGATAATTTATGTTTAGGTATATGGAGTTTATTAGAGTGGCGGGTTAGGTAGGATTGGAAAGATGCTTTTGTAGGAAAAGTAACTGGGTTTTCTCTTACAAACTTTGAAACGTTGTAGATGTATTGTGAAGTCATGGTTAAAATTTTCAGCTTTATAAATAAAGGTTTAGCGTGTTCGTCTAGAGGTACATGAGAAAGTATTCTAATAGCCCTTTTTTGCAGTATGAAAGGACGTTTACACTCGGCAGCATCTCCCCAGAGCTCCAACCCATAGCACAGCACCGAGTGGAAAAGTGAGAAGTAGCAAGAGCGTACTTCTTTAGTTGGGAGTATTACGGACAGACGACGGAGAGCGAAACAAGCTCCGCTCAGTCTTCCACAAAGCGCTGAGATGTGAGGTTCCCAAGTGAGAGCAGAGTCCACTATTATGCCTAGGAATTTTGTATGTTTTATCTGCTTCAGAGTGTCACCATTTATATTAATTGATAGAGGTCTAGGAGGGGGGCCCCCTAGGTTGAAATAAAGTAACTGAGTTTTTGATAGGTTTAGAACCAAACCGTTCACATTAAACCAGTTTTGTAGGCTAGATATATCTCTATAGATTTCAATTTCTAGGTTGGGTGTGCAGTCACCTGTTAAAATATCGCATGCGTCATCAGCAAAGATATACATATCTCCATTTACAGCGTCGGGGAGGTCATTGACTTGAACTAAGAACGATAAGTTTGCAAGGGCTGACCCCTGAGGTACGCCTATTTTAGATGTGTTTTGTGTTGACTTTATTTGTCCATTATTTAGTGCTACTTGTTGCTGTCTTTCGTGAAGGAAGTCTTTTACCAGATTAAGGGCGGGGCCTCTAATTCCCATATGTTCAAATTTACGAGCAAGTACTTGATGGTCGCAAAGGTCAAATGCGCGGGTCATGTCACATATGAGAATAGCTACATGTTTGTGGTTTTCTTTTGCTTGTAAAATTTTCCAAACCACCTCTCTGATAACCGAGACGCAAGATCTACCTTTCCTGTACGCGTATTGTTTTTCGCTGAGTTTGTTATTACATTCAAGGTAGTTATATAATCTTTCGGTTATGCCCACTTCGAAGATTTTAGCAACGGTAGGTATGACCGCGATCGGTCTATAGAACTTTAAGTCATTTTTAGGACCTTTACCCTTGTGTACAGGGACGACTTTTGCACATTTCAGTACCTTTGGATATTGACCTTGTCTAATGAGATGATTAAATATCTCGGTCAGAAAAGTAAGTAGAAATGGAAGAGCAACTTTAAATATTTTAGTTGATGCATCAAAAATATCACAGGTATTTTTACATGCAATATACTTAGTCACAATAAGGTGAACTTCCTTATCAGTAAATAATGGTAATCGGACGGATGAGTCACTAGGTGTTTGACAGCGGCACAGTAGTTGGTAGGCACGCTCCGCACAGGCTGGGGGGGCATGCACTGTGCTAGCTGCTGATAAGAAAAAGTTATTTATGCTAGTTGCTAGATTTTCTATAGAAGTGTACTGTTGTCCATCGGTGTCATTGAGTAATAATAAGCTATCTTGACTTTTATTACCGTTACGACCTGTGTATTCGTTAACAATTTTCCACATTGTTTTTTGTCCATTGTTACTGTTACGAATTTTTTCAGAGTAGTAGTCAGATTGAGCGTTTGTCAGATTTTGTTCAAGTTGGAATGATAAGGATATAATTAAATTAATTAAGTGAATTAAGTCAGGAAATGTTCCAAGATGGGAAAGTAAGTTATCAAGTAACTGTTTTTGTGCGATAATGTCATTTGTTAACCACGGACATTTTAATGTGTGTTTTTTATTTAAGCGTTTTTTATAGGGAAAGCATATGTTGACTCCATTTTGTATAATGTTGATAATTGAGCTCAAAAGTGCAATTTGGTCGTTATTGTATTTAAATTTTATTTCGTTCCAGTCAATGGATGATAAGAAACTAGTAAAGTTCTGAAAATTACTTTTAGAGAAGAGACGAGATGTATAAAATCTCTCTGACTCCACTAACTCCTGAAAGGTTATTATTTGGCCATCGTGATCAGATATTTTAGCTTTTACACAAGCTGTGGATGATGATATTGCCAAACAAGTATCAGCCGAGGCAAAATTAGTATACACATGGTCTATACATGTATTTATATGGGTTGGGAAAAGGACATTTTGTGTAAAATTATATGATTGTATTAAGTCATTAACTGAGCGCTTTTGTGGATTATTTGTAAGGAAATCCACGTTAAAATCGCCCACTATAACTACTTTTTTGTTGTTATTTTGCAGTTTGACTAACAACGATTCAAAAGTGTTTAAAAAAGTATTGAAGCATGAGTTACCTGAATGATAGATGCATATAATTATTATATTAGGTTTATGCATTTCTATTGCTGATATTTCACAGGCGTGTTCTAAAGAAAGATCATTTAAATCGGATCTTTGTATGTAAGGAATATTACACTTCACAAAGATGGCTGAGCCACCATGTACAATATTTGTTCTACAATAATTTGAAGCTAGTTCAAATGAAGTGAAAGTTATGTATTTAAGTTCATTTTGTTTCAACCAATGTTCTGTTAGACATAATATGTTACAATTTAGGTCATTTTGTAAAAATAATTCTAGATGCGGTGTTTTATGGTTACTTAAACAACGTATGTTTTGGTGACATATGATGAGTTTTTCGTTACTTAGCTGTGCGGTGGAGTCCCTACTCTTCTTGCTGAAAGGGCGTTCTAGGAGTTCTGGGGTCAGGATGGTCATCTATCTTCCTGCTGGGGCTGGGGCCGGTGTCGGAGAAGTTTGTAGCTGGTTGACGTTGTTTGTTGTAACCAAAAGGTTTGCGGATAATAAACCATTCTTGGAGAGAGGTTCCAGACGGCCAGTTTGCAGGAGATTTAAAAAATGCGTAGTGCTGTTGGGGTATGCTTATAATAAAGCATTTGTGTTGAGTGTGATAAGGATCTGCAGTGGTGATTTTGCACTTTATTCCCGGTACCTTTTTGGTCAAATACTTCGTGATATTTCCGTCCGTTGTTTCAGAACTGAAGTTCCAGACATGTAGGTGACGATAAACCACTGCTGTGAGGAGATCCGGATCTTCACATCCTGTTGCTCGAATTGGCGGGTTATGTCTTTGTTTTCGGTGCTGAGGGACGGTGGTCGATCTGTTGGTATTTTCATCTGGAAGGGCTGTAGGATAGGCTGATTGTCGTTCCTCGTCATTTTCTTGGGTTAGTCCTGGTGTTTGTGGTGAACTTTCTTGGTTTTTTCTTAACTCAGCGGGAGCGTCGGTTGCGGCGGTTGAAACGGTCAATTTCTTTGTTCGTGAATCGTTCCGAGCCGATTGGGAATTTAGCTGTTCTCTGGCGCGTGTGGCTGCAGCACGTCTCGGACGATTTGATTGGACGGCCGATGAATAGGAGTTAGTTGGAGTGAGTGTATTGGTTAATACCTTGCGGTCGCTTGCTGGTGATGATTCTTGATTGGATCGTGTAATAACCAATCGTTGCTCCTTGATGTTTACACTTTCGCAAAGATGGTGACATTTTTTGAGATCACATATTTCTTGTTTCAGATGGTGTACAAGATCCGATAATGATGTGATTATTTCCTCTAATGGTTGGATAGCTTCTAGAACAGCTTTTTTCACTAGTTCACAAGTATTTTGTGGCATGTTTCTCGAGTTTTCGGTTTTAAATCGCGGGAGGTTCACGATACACGTCAGTGACCTCCAGGGTTGGAGGAAGTTAAATGTTAAATCGACATGTCTCGCTTTAATGTCATGTTATGAAATATATACGGAAACATATCATATTTCGTAGTAATTAATCATTTCAATAATAATGGACTTGTACCTGGGTAGTAGTTGTATAAAAATATATGAAATAAAATTTTTTAAATTACAAATATTGGCGCATAAGAGAAACCACCCAGTTGTGTGTAAATATACGTAGAATAAGTAACTTATTAAATTTTAACTGTCAATTAAGTGTAAAACTAGCTTATAAAACTTAAACATCGAGTAGTAAACCGGCCTAATAATTAACGAAAATGTACTTTTTCCTTAAAGTACCTACTTTAGTGTAATTAAACCTATAATCTCATAAATATAATAAAATCATAATCATAGTTTTATATTTATTTATTAGAGAAACGAGTAGGGCTATCAAGTTTTAAGAAAAAATCTTTCATTTTCAATTTTGTTTGCCTGTTTTTAACCGATTTCTGAAATAGACTGCGCAAAGTTGTTTTTTTTTTCGCTTTACCACATTTCAATAAGCGCAAATCGTCCCGTGTTAAAAATAATGACTATTAGTGGCTAGACCACAATTTTTCAACTTTAGTTTTATGCTTGATACCAGTTTCAAATTTTCCAAAATCTACTGTTTTTTTTGTTTATGAACCAAACAATAATTTTACAATAAAAACCTAAATATATTTAAAGTGTGGTAGTCCTATTAGTTTATATTTTATCTACTGCGTTACTCTTTTGAATTTCGTGTAAATAAGTAAACATGTTAAATAAGTTTTAAACGTTTATGTGTAGAATAAAATGTAAGCATATTCAGCTTTAATTTTGTAGGTTAGAAGTCTTGCCATACGAAAAAAAATATTAGGAAAATAATTTTTTATACTTTTATTCGTGTAGATGCACTATTTAGACCGCGCACTTTTGTTTAAGATGCAATGCGTCCTCTTGTTAGCAATGCACATTTAATACCAAATTGACTTCGATATTAATTTTATTAAATCTCTATTTTAGTTCTGAATTGGGTTTGAATTGTCTGCTTTAGTTTACATATTATGAATCTGGACAAAAGGTTTATATTTTAAAAGCTTTCGGTACAAAGAGCTTCTAAAGATCACCAGCATTCGGCCGTCACAAATTTTCACATGTGTCAGAATTGTTTAGTCCATTCACACCCACGTCTCCGAAAAGGGTGGGCAGAGAGTACAGATCTCCATCGATGCGAATTTCTCGCTCCTACATTCATCAATCGATTCAAACAAGCTCTTCTATTTGCTTTTGATTTTTAGGTGCAATTTGCTGGAAAAAGTTGTTCAATATGATAGGTTTGAAGCTCGCGAAACCAATCACTGCCAAAACAAGAGTGATTTAAAAACAAAAAAAAATTGCTTTAGTCGGAATTTGTCCTTATAGTCGAGTAAATAAGTTGGAAAATGTGTAAAAGTGTGGAACAAACTGGTTTTGAAAAAAATCCTTTTTTCACGTGTTCCCTAGACCTTTAGAAAAAAACATTCATCTGCATTGACGTCTGCATTACCTCCGAAAATGAGAAAGTTAAGGTTTGAACTCCCTAAATGTGCCCTAAAAAGTAGCTTTCAAAATTAAAGAATTCCATACTTTAGTTTTTTTTACTTTCTAGGAAATTTAAATACGAATATTTTGCTATCCAAAAATGGCACCAAAACTGAAATATGGAATTTCTCTCTTGCCCATAGAGCCCATTCCCGAGGCAAATATTTTTTTTTTAATTAAAACTATATTTTGGGGCACTTTGAGGTGTTTTCGGAGGTAGTGGTCATAGGTCAATACAGATGAATGTTCCTGGGGTCTTCAGAATACGAGAAAACAGTGATTTTTCAAATCGGTGCTGTTCCCCCACTTTTACTTTTATACTTTTTTCCGAATTATTTACTGGACTATTACACGAACGCAATAAGTTGTAAAATTATTACACTCAGTGCGGGAGTCTTCGGTTTCGCGAAATTGACCGATGCTACTTCTAGGTTGTGTCGTACTTTAACAATTTAGATACTACATTATACATACTCGTATATATAATAACAATTTAATTCGTATGTTATCTAAAGTTGTGATGTGGACTGATATTATTTTAACTGTTAAATGATTTGCCATCTCGAAATAGTAAGTTAATAAAATTTGCAATGTAAATATATTAGTGATATTGATATTAAACGAAATATGTCCCAAACTTCATGAACCGAGCGTGCAGGAAGAATTACCAGGCAATCAAATTATCTCAGGCTAATCAGCCTAAAAAAGAGAAAAAAAAAACTCAAATTTCGAAAAACTGGTCGAGCTAGGTTCTGTAATGAAATGAAGCAGAATTAAAACCTGTGTTTTTTTAGATGTGCATTTTTGTTGTCTTTTTTGCTATTTTTAGGTTGATGGGCCTACAGTAATGTGATTGGCTGATTTTTCTTCCTGCGCTTGAGATGTTTAGAACGTTTATATAATAATTTTGTTTAATAAATGGGAAAATAAATAAAATTCAATAAAAATATATTCGTTTCATTTCAAAACCATACACTTTAGAGGGTTTATTTCTTGATTTTAGGGTCCCGTACCCAAAGGGTTCCAAACGGGATCCTATTACTACCTAAGCCTACGCTGTCCGTGCGTTCATCTGTCTTATGGTTTTAGCTAGACACTGTCCTGAATAATAGATATAAAATTATGATAGATATAATCAGTTACAGCTTCTGCCGATTCCGGTAGCCAGATGAAATTTTTACAGAATACGTGTTACTATGGCCTCTATCGTGGCTAATAATAAAAAAAACTGAAACCCAATGTCATACAATACACAAAGTTTCATAGCAAATTATTTGTTGTTAAGTTCTACATATTCAGTAACAAGGACTTTATAAAAGAAAAGTGAAAAACGTACATTATTGCCAAAGAAACCATAAACCCTGTCACTCAATTTAATCTCAATAATTATTTTTTCGGCAAAGCTGAATATCCTGTACTGAACACGGCACGCTGTTTTTCACATTGATGTTTTGGTGGGACAATACTTACTTGACTCGATAATAGTCCGAACCGTGTGCGTTACGCCAGCGGCATGTTGGCACTTTTCAGGATTTCAGCTTGACAGATAATTAGAGCGTCATCTCGAGTAATTGTGATCGAAATAAAAAAATTGTGCTTCCAGCCGATCCAAAGATATTCACGAAAAACTATCGAAAACCACATTCCGCTAGAATAACGTTACCCCAGCGGCATGTTTTTTTTTCTGTGATCGTAGCTAAATAAAAACTAGCTACTTAAGTAGATATAATTAGTGCCCAATTGTGCCCAAAAAACAAAATTAGTGCGTCCTGTGGTTTTAGAGTTATTCAAGATGCCGCTGGGGTAACGTTTAGCCAATTGTTTCTCTTAAACGGAATGACATACAACGACATTTTTTTTTATCATGGTGCGTCTTAATTAGTTCCTAATTTGTGCAAATTTATTTTTTCTATAATCAACACCGTTAGAAAATTTTTTTTTTTTTCAAAAACCCTAAAATCGGCCCTTGCGCTTCAATGAGAACACCTAGAAACTTACCAATTATGGTGGTTTTTACCTTTTATCAACTCAAATCACCTTGTAAAATTAGATGTTCCTATTTCAAGGATCTGTGATTTCAACTCCTTACAGAGTTATTCCATTTTTATTAAAATTTGGCTACTCTATAATGTAACGCTTCAATACATGAGTAATTATTAAGTGGCGGTTTATTTGATTCTAATAATTAGTACTTTTATCACATTATTTATCCTTAAAATTTCAGCTGAAAAAACCTCCTTACTACTGAAACATAAGAAAAAACAACAGGAAAGCAAATCAGACGATTAACCAACCAAATTCAAATGACTACATAAAAGCGGCCGTACCATAAATATCACTTAATAATAACTCATGTATTGTAAGCGTTACATATTATTATAGAGTAGCCAGATTTGAATAAAAATGGAATAACTCTGTGAGGAGTTGAAATAGCAACATCTAATTTCACAAGGTGCTTTGAGTTGATAAAAGGTACAAACCACCATAATTTTGTAAGTTTCCAGGTATTCTCATTGAAGCGCAAGGGCGATTTTAGGGTTTTTGAAAAAAAAAATCCCACGTGTGTCGATCACAGATATAGATCTAAATAGATGACGCAAGTGCATCAAACTCTATTAAAATCAAGCGTGTCACATTTTACAATGAAATTGGTTGACAGCGGTTTGAATCTTAGAAGGGATTGTAAGACTTAAGACATAATACATAAGAGTCAAAGTTGGAGGAGTCAATATCTGTGAAGGAAGAGCATTGCTCTCCCTTTTGGCGCGCAATTGGGCACGCGAAGTACATACACTCGCAGCATCTATTTGGATCTATATCTGTGGTGTCGATTAAAGAAAAAATAAATTTGCAAAAATTAGGAACTAATTAAGACGCACCTTAGTAAAAAAATCGTTGTTGTATATCGTGCCGTTTAAGAGATACAGCAATTGGCTAACGTTACCATAGCGGCATCTTGAATAACTCTGAAACCTCAGGACGCACTAGTTTTGTTTTTGGGGCACAATTGGGCACTAAATAATCTACCTAAGTAGCTAGTTTTTATTTACAAGGGGGGGATCAATAAGTAGTGAGAACGACATATACTCCTTGGTAAGAAAAAAAAAATAGTGGCAGGCATAGCTCAGATATTTGTAATATTAATAAAGAAAAAATCTTTGATTCTCTTTTGTTTTTTTTTTTCTGAATGTAGTCATTTGTTTGCTTCGTGTCGGAACGTGTTCTCTAAAATTCATCTCAGAAGAACTAGAACTCAAAATGGAAAAAGAGCTCCGATACATCGTATGTGCAATTACTACAATGATAACGTTTTAAATATAGATTTCTTTAACTGCTCTCGTAACAGATATAAAAATAAAGTAAAGAAAGCGTTCATAGAAAAGAAAAAAAAAGGAAATAAAACAAAAGAAATAGGGTAAAGCAGAAATATGTGTCTTATTCTTAGGTAAATATAAAATGTATCTTTTTCTTTATTAATTTTTATTTTTAATGATTTTTTATTTTAAGTTTGAAAGTACATGCTGTAGGTTTTTTGCTTAGTTCGGATTTTTTGGCTTTGTGTTTATAGCCAATATTGTCATAAACCATTTATCTATTACCTTCTTCATCTGCTTCATTTTTATCTCTTTATGTAATTTGTGAGAATGTTAAGGGAATAGATATACTTAAACTAATGTTATCACCATTGTTATTGTCAAACATGTATCTATTTCTGTTTTTTCTCCTATCAAATAAATAAAAATAAATAAATAAAATGGAGAAAAACGAAGTGCGACCGTTATTAAATACCTACCTCTGTTTAAAAAAGTTAACGACGCAAGAGATTCACTGCGATTTGGAGGCAACATTAGGAGAGTCTGCTCTGCCGTATCCCACAGTCGCAAGATGGGCTTCTCAATTTCGAGTAGGGAGAACGAGCACGGAAGACGAACATCGTTGCGGCCGTCCATCGACGTCAGTCACCCAAGAAAATGTTGTGAAAGTCGAGAAAATTGTATTGAGCGATCGAAGAGGTACCATCCGTTAGTTAATTCAAGAAACGGACATTTCATATGGAAGTGTTCAATCCATATTGAAACAATCTTTGACTATAAGAAAAGTCTCCGCAAGATGGCACCCATGAAGGTTAACCGACAGCCAGAAACAAAATCGACTTCACATTTCGAAGACATTGTTGGACAAGTTTCAAGAAGATTCTGAAAACTTTTTGACTCGTTTCGTAACAATGGACGATTCATGGGTCCATTATTTTGATCCCGACACAAAACAGCAATCTTCGCAATGGAAACGGCCATCATCACCGACCCCGAAGAAGTTTCGTGCCGTGGCATCAGCTGGCAAGGTTATGGCCTCAATATTTTGGGACTCAGAAGGGATATATTGTTATTAATATTGTTGATTGATTACCTGGAGCGTGGAACCACTATTACTGGCCAATATTAAGTATGCAGCTTTAATTCCCAAGTTGAGGAATGCCATCAAAGAGAAAAGGAGAGGGAAACTTCAAAGGGGCGTGCTGTTTCATCACGACAACGCACCCGCGCACAGCTCGGCGGTTGCGATGGCTGCCATTCAGCAAGCTGGCTTCGAATTGGTTGACCACCCCCCTTATTCACCAGATCTGGCGCCTAGCGATTTTACAACAATACTTGAGGGGAAACAGGTACCAAGACGATAACGAGGTGATGGATGCCGTGGAGAGCTTTTTGCAGGACCAAGACAAAACTTTTTTTTTGAAAGGGATTAAAAGCTTGGAAAAGCGCTGGACTCGGTGTGTAAAGAGACTCGGATACACATAGAAATATAAATTATTAAGTTATCAATAGTCATTTTATTCTACCTATCTCATTCTTACTACTTTTTGATCCCTCTCGTAGCTACGACCACATGAAAAAAAAACATGCCGCTGGGGTAACGTTACTCCAGCGGAATCTACATACTTATATTTCGTGATTATCTTTGGATTTATTTTTTATATCAGGCACAATTACACGAGATGAGGTACTAAATTATCTGTCAAGCTGAAAAAAATTGTTAAGGAAGGGATCATTCTCAGTAGATCCATTGTTTATTAGATCTATGATGGATCTAGTGAGAAGTTTTTTTTCTTAGTACATCCACTTTTAATGGGAATGGATCTACTGAAAAATTTGAGCGCAATTTTTAAATAAAATAATATCTCGTTTAAGAAAATATTATAGAAACCGTTCAAATGCGAGAAGGAATCGCGCCTGAGGGTTCCGAAGCATTCAAATGAGTTAATATACTTCAATGATTTCAATACAAAATGCAAACATATATTACTTACAAAATGTATAAAAAACAACTGCAAAATTAAGTTGGTTTGTATAAAATGCTTAGCCGTGATAGTTTTTCTTTTAATTTCGTTACATTCAAAAATAACAGTTTAGCTGGCACGGGGGACACTTAATTGTAACAAAAATTTGCACTTTAAAGCTTCCTGAATCGAAAAATGGTTTTCCCACACACGCATTTTTTTAATGACCAATTCAACGATAACCCACGCCATGGGATAGAAAAAAATTCATCCCCATTCAATCCCAGGGGATTGTGTAATGTTGGTAACCCAAAGAAATATTGTTTTAATGTTTTATTTTGCCACTTTGTCGCCGTTATTACTATGTATACGCATGTAAAATTACAGCTTTCTAGTATCGAATAAGAAGTCTCTGAGCTAAGCCGCAGACAAATAGACAGACAAACGGACGGACAAGGCGAAACTATTAAGTTTCCTTGTTGACTACGGAACCATAAAAATTTAAGTTTAAAAAAAGATATACTAACAACAATTTCATTTCTTCCTTTTTGTTATAGTATCTCTAATAATAGATTGGTTAAAACCTGGGTCAATTAAAACTATTCGAAGCTATGAGTACCTTGGTTAGTTCGGGAGCTATCGCGATTTTTGTAACAAATGTTTGCTGTTAATTGTAGCTCCGACATAAATAGATGATGCAACTACTCAATCAACTTTAGCTTTATCTTGCAACAAATTTCAAGTCTGTTACTATACCACTTACACAAGAATTAATAAACAAATTTATAAATTCAAAACAAATTAATAAGTACAAAGGCTTATTGACCAACGAGATATGAAACTAAGTAATTATAAAGAGAGCACGACCCTGATTTTAATCAGAAATGAACTTGAATTATAACAGAATGAATAAAACCATCTCCCGTTGAAGAGAAATAATGTCATGTGTGGATTCATATTTTATTTACGTTATTTCATCCATCCATCCATCAGCCTGTTTCGTCCACTGCTGGATATAGGCCTTTCCAGGATTTCGCCACTCTTGGCAGTCCTCCTGGAAGAAATGCTCATACTCACACACACTCGGCAGGCGGGTTGGTGAGCGCGGTGCCGAAACCCTTGCACCGGTGACGCCGCTGCCCGTCACCAGTCTGTTTTATATAAGGCTCGACAATTGGGGATGGTTATACCGCCATCCATCAGTCCCAGGCAATGGTGGGCCGCCTGGTTTTGCCTGAGAGCTGTTCTCTTACTCTCCCCCGAGTAACTTAGAGAGGATTTGCGAGTAAGATGGTGGTACCTCCACAGTCGAGCCCGGTATCAGCTCTACCATCTTAAATTTACGTTATTTAAGTACTCGAAATATTTTTCACTTCTTTCATCGACACGATTGTTTTCTGACTAAATAGAAACGTATAGAAAAGAAACCGTTAATTGTTTTGCGCAATTCGATTTCATCATCTATACCCACTAACTACTAATAATAAAGATAAGTAAAAAGTAAAAAAGTCGTGTCTATACATTTAATATACAATTATGCGAATTTTTCAATTAACAATTTTTTTAATTTGTTTCTGTCTGTTGTAGCTCGAGAACCAGTCAGCGGATTTGGATACTCAATACTCAATAATACTCAATAATTTTATTTGCGTTCCACAAAATGTTTCTTAATGCAACACATTCACATCATACAAGTTGTGGACCCTGTTGGGCACAGCAAATTAGGAGAGAGGAAGACAAAATTATCGATAAAATATCTATATTTATATACCTATATAGATGTACACATGCACACACTCAACCAATGACATTATTATGTAATAATTTATTGTTATAGATTCTATTTTAAATTATCATTTAAGTATTCCCTAACACTATAATAACATTTATTTATTAATATTTTTTTCAGTAAATGAATAAAAGTTTTATTATTCGACTCTTCTTTTAAGGTCTTTGGTAGTTTATTGTATATTTTTATTGACATTACATAAGGACTAGATGAATGCAAAGAAAGATTAGATTTTGGCAACATAGGTAAATTTTTATGACGCCAAGAGTAGGTTGAAGTTGAAGGTTTTTCTTTTCGGGTCACAAATAATTCGGAATTGTATCTGACAAATTTACAAATTTCTAATATATAAATGCACGGAAGGGTAAGGATTTGATGTTTCTGGAAGTATGGTTTGCAGCTGTCTATTTGTTTTATATTTACTAATATTCGGATAAGTTTTTTTTGTAATATAAGTAGTGATGGTGATTCTGTACTATTTCCCCACAAAATTATGCCATAGCTGAGCCATGCATAAGCATATGCGTAGTACGTAATTAGAGCGGTTTTGAAATCTGTAGATTTCTTGATTTCTTTTAATGCGTACGTAAATTTTGATAATTTTTTTGTTAGTTTAGTGACATGGCTTTTCCAGTTTATATGCGTATCTAATTCCATTCCAAGTAGGGTAAATTCGTTGACGATGTTTATTTCAATATTATTATATTTAAATGTTATGTTCAAAGGAGGTTTTTGTCGCAGGCGGTAAATCATTAATTTTGTTTTTAAAAAGTTTATTTGTAAGTTATGGTCATTCATCCAATCTGTAATTGAGTCAAATAGATAAGTTAATTTTTCCGTTAGGTTTAAATCATTCTGGCATTTTGTAAGTATAGATATATCATCGGCAAACAGTACACAGGTGTCATTTATTATTTTAGGGAGATCGTTTATATATATTAAAAAGAGTAGGCATCCAACTACACTGCCTTGAGGAATGGAAGCGTTTATTGTTTTATATTGAGATCTAATTTTTTGAATTTCATTTGTTTTTGTGTCATAATACTCTATTTCAACCAGTTGCTGTCTATCTTTTAAATAGGTCTGAAACCATTTATGGGTTAATCCACGTATTCCTATGTCATATAATTTATTTAATAATATGTTGTGTTGTACCTTATCGTAGGCTTTTGACATATCTAGCAATATTCCTACAGGGTATTCTCGGTTGTTGCTAGTATTGAGGATTTGTTGGACATATTTATAAACTGCTGTTATAGTGGAATGTTTCGTTCTAAAACCATTTTGGCACTTATCAAAGATATTATACTTTTCACAAAATGAATATACTCTATTGCACATAGCCTTTTCGAAAACTTTTGAAAAGGTAGGTAACAAAGCGATAGGGCGATATTTGTTAACGTCTGTTTTTTTATCTTTTTTATGTATGGGTTTGATTATTGTATTTTTAAGGGCATCTGGGAATTTACCTTCTGTAAAGGATTGGTTAATAAGTTTAGTTAAAGGTAATACAAGTTCATTTGAGCACGCTTTAATTAAGGTCGGTGGAAGGTCATCGGCTCCACAACTGATTTTATTTTTTAAATTGTTAATAATTTTGTTTATTTCTGTGTAGGTTACTGGGGTAAGGAACATAGTGTTTTGGGTAGGTTGGAGGACGGGTCGGCCGCGGGGACTACTTCCGTCAGGAAGCTGTGTTTTCTCTTCTCCAATTGATGCAAAGTGGGTGTTGAAAATATTTACTATGTTAAATGGATCTGTGACAGAAATATTGTTTTCAATTAGTTTTAGGTTAACTTTATCCTTTTTTATATTTTTATTTGTGCGTTCATTTATTATCTTCCAAACCGTTTTCATTTTATTTTTTGCTTTTTTAAATCTATTTATGTAATTAAGTTTCTTTGATAGTGAAATTAGGGTTTTTAGCGTTTTTTCATATTGAATGTAGTGGTTTTTAAGTATTTGGTTATTTGAATTATTCGTAAGTGCTTTTAGTAATCTTTTATGCCGGCAAGAGTTTCTTATACCAGTAGTAAGCCAATGTTTTTTATACTTAACTTCTAACTTAATTTTTTGGTCTAGGATATTTTTTAATTTTTTATCAAAATCAATATAGTTTTTGTTTACATCTTGGTGAGATTTTATGATATTCAGCCAGTGTACTTGTTTTAGGTTTCGTTTAAAGTTTTCTATATTTTTACTATTATATATTCATTTTTCTAGAAACCATATTTTTTTATTGTTAGACTGTGTTAATGACAGGTATAACACAGTACCTTTATGGTCTGAAAAACCGAAATCCTGTACCGTAGTGTTTATATATTTAGTATGAAAATTTGTAAATATAAGGTCCAAGCAATTTTGATTATGTGTTGGTTCTTTAATATGTTGTGTAAAATTAAATTCTGACATTAAACATTTGAAGTTTTTAGCTATTGCGGTATCTTCTAATATATTGATATTAAAATCGCCACCTATGATAATGTTTTTTTTTAAGTATTTAGAACTGACGTATTTTAAAATTAGTTTTAGTTGTTTGAAAAATATGTCTTCATCTCTTCTATTCCAATAAATGGTTAATAAAATTACGATTTTCTTTATTATCATCGTAGTGATACTTGTCAACATAAGCTGAAAACTGTCGACATTAATAAAAGCTGCTATAAATAAAAACGTTGTAAAAGTGCCTGATGCATAGTCGCCGCACAAAGTTGCGTTATAAGGGTACAACCAGGCAAAGGTTTCACAACAATTGTAACCGTCCACCCCTATCGAAATCCCGTTTAAAATTGCATCACCCTAGCCCCTCTGTATTTCACAAGGGTGTCTTTTGCGATACCGCTACCGGGTGAATCAAACATGAAAGCTAAATTATGTTGAAATCGAAGACAGTACGGGTACATCTGTCGTGGGCAGATCGTAAAGTATGAAACAAAAAATCTTTCACCAAACGTGAAAAATAGGTGCGACGACGAGCGGAGCGAAGAGGAGCATGATAGGTTGCTTGTGAGTTGTGATCATATATGGGGAGCCGATCATGATATGCCCAACTCTACGATCTGCCGACGACTTATATTATCTATGCACATAATCATATTTTTTTATCCGTGTATTCGATCTTTGATTTTCTCGTGAATTATATTTTGTAACTTTGTTTACATTCTGTGGCCATGTCAACAATGTTTTTTTTTTCGCGTACGGCTTTTCTAATGTAGTAACTAAAAGCACATCTTGTTAAAAGTCACATCATTTTAAAGATTTTCTGGTGATGATCCAAGGTATTATGAAGTAAGAACGAACCTAGGATATGTAAATACTAGTATAAACAGAGTCAATTTTTGTTACATATAGTTTGTTTAAAAGAAAAGCATACTCAAAATAACACAATAAACTATTGTAAGTATAAATATTGGGTAGGTACTAGGTACATCTGCAAGCAGTTCTCTGATAACTAAGTTCGAAGGCTATCGCTCGATCAAAAATAACTCTTGTGAATCGTTTAGTTCATGAAATAGGGGTCTATAGTGTCAGAAAGGGGCCAACCACGCATGCGCTCGCTTGTATCCAGGGTTGGCAGTCCAGTTGTATAAAACCTCACGCGGGACCCTAACCGATCCACTGTAAACAAAACTACAGACAAAATATAAAGTTTTTTGTATTGTTTTTTATCGTGTTTGTGGGGAAAATGGCTGATAGAGCAAGTGCGAAGGAGGAGCCTTGTGAAACCATAGGACTGCTCGAGAAAAAGGTACGTGCGTTTTTTCAGTGATGTAATGTCATTTGAAGGTTATTTGGGCATTATTTTTTGATATCACATTTTGAGGTTAGGGGTAGATTTTATATAACGGTGTTTTGTCGGCTTAGAAAAGGCAGTCCTGATGCTATTTTATGAGTATACAATACATAAATAAATTATAAACTTATGCGAAATATTTTAGCTCGCCAGAATTTTAGGCAATTTGTTTACTTTTTCCATTTACACACCAAAAAACAATTGACCGCATAAGCTACATACATTAAACTGCGTAAAATATGAAACTACATAATTACTGCGTGAAAAATAATAAATTAAGGTATTTGAACATTACTTTGATACATTATCCATAAGGAATAAGAAGATAATTAACTAATCAGAAAACTAAATAAATACCATGACCTCCGTTAACTGAGTTCAAATCTTAGCAAACAATTGATAAGTGAACATGAGTATAATAGGTAAACATCCAGTCGGGCTTCCATATGACGTGGCCCGTCCCCCTCCCGCGCCTCGCCCGCCTAGCCGCTGTGACGTCAGCACGGATGCACGCCCACGACTACGTGACGTGGGTGGGCGGGCGGCGTAGTAAGTTTGTTTGGCGTTTTTAAATTGAGGCGGTCAGCGCAGAAGTAGCCTATCTTTTCCAGACATAATTGGAAATTAATTGTGTCTGGAAAAGATAGGCCCTTCTACGCTGACCGCTTTAATTAGATTGATGTACTCGTAGCTGTTTAATCAATTCGACATGTCATGAATTTTAAAGAATTATAAGTGTAATAATTGATAGGTTATTTCTTTACATAAAATAATATATATTTTCCTTATGAACGGATGCCTTACACGTTTTTGCTACGATAATTTTTCCAACTTATGTGGCTATAGTGTAGGCCGACCTCGTGCCCGCTGGACCGACAACAGTTGTGGGTGGCGGCTGGATGAGGAGGACGGTGAACCGCCATGAGTGGCGAAATTTGGGAAAGGCTTATATGTCCATCAGTAGACGAACACGGGTTGATGGATGGATGGATGGTAGCTGAAACGAGTACTGAGAATATGAATGTGCCTTGCGCGGGTACGTTTCTTTGTGAAAGTAGTTCAGTATGGTCAGTATTATGTGGTTTCATTTCAATTTACACCCAGTATATCCCTTTCAACCTTCAAGGTGGTAGAGCTGATGCCGGGTTTGACTGTGGAGGTACCACCATCTTACTCGCAAATCCTCCCGAAGTTATTCGGGGGAAAGTAAGGGGACAGCTCTCAGAAAACCAGGCGGCCTACCAACGCCTGGGACCGATGGATGGCGGTATATCCATCCCCAATTGCCGGGCCTTATATAAAACAGACTAGTGACGGGCAGCGGCGTCACTGGTGCAAGGGTTTCGGCACCGCGCTCTCCAACCCGCCTGCCCAGCGTGTGTGAGAATAGGCATTTCTTCCGGGAGGACCGCCAAGAGTGGCGTAATCCTAGAAAGGCCTATGTGCAGCAGTGTACGAAACAGGCTGATGGGTGGATGGATATCCCTTTCAGACAGGAGTTATCACAGAATAGAAATAAGTCACTTTACACTTATGTTGCTTGCTACACCCGGAGTGCTACACATTAGAGGAGCCTCTGCGGAATATAGAATTCGTTTTTTTTTTCATTTGTTTGTGCTAATTGCCTTTGTTGCTGAAGGGCTCCTGAAAGATTGCTTTCGTAAATAGTTACTGTGTTTAACTCATCCAAGTCACAAAAAGATAGGGCAAGTACGAATTCGAATTGCGCACCAAAGGTTTCGTAAGACTTACTTGAATAAAGACATAAATCGCGTGCGCCGAAATGCGTGCGAAATAATTGAGTATTATGAGTTTAATTTTATGATTACAACTGAATAAATTTACAGTATTTTTTCTTGTTTAAAATTGGTAATAAGCAAGATTTTTGTATTGATTTAAAATATGAGACAAAGATCAAGAGAATTAAAAGCAAATTCAAAAAACCATCAAAAGGAGACTATATTCAAAATTAAAATCTAACAAGCGAAAGTTTTCCTATTTACAGACGAAAGGTACCTTAATTAATATAAGTTTTACATTGATCAGATAGGTATTTGGTAGCCTCAGTATGATCATTCAAAAACTCTTGAAAAAGGAAGCCCTCCTTTTAGATTCCTTAAGTAAGGCATATGACAAATTCTCTTGATATTTTTTTGCACATTCTTCCCTTTCTAATTCTTAGAAAAGTGGCTGTATGTTACAGACGGCCATACACGAGTGATACCATAGCTTTTGGGCATGGAACCCTAGAAATCAACATTTTGAGATACATATTTTTATTTAAAAATGTATATATACACCTATAAAGCTAATGTACTATTTTAATGAAAAAAAATATTTTCAATGCAGAAAATATTCTAAAACTCAAATAACAATTAACATCTATACTAAACTACTATTGAGATACTATATTTCGAAAACAAAAATTCTTTATTAAGGGGTAACGTTTTGAGCTCAGTGCAAAGTGCATAACATAAGTTTGTCTACCTTATTTTAAAATAAAATGTATGAAATAAAATAGTTTCATCTTATTTTGCGACTATATCTGAATAATTATCAGGGGTTTTTAGCAGAATTGAGTCATTTTATGCATTACGTTGTAAATGAATGGGTATACAAAATTAAAAGCGTGTTTTAAGTTTGTATGCCCATTCATTTACAACGTAATACATAAAACTTCAAAATTTTGGTAGTAAAGCCTTATTGACACTAAACAATGGTCGCGAAATGCCATATATCACATTTATTTAGTACCTTTTATGCAATAGTAAGAAAAACAATCATAAGTAGTGCATTTTGCACCGAGCTCGAAACGTTCCCCCTTAATATATTTCTATGAAATTTAGACATAAATGTATTTGCCTTATTTGCACAGACTGACGTGATAATATAACTCACCACACAACTGTACCTACAGTTAAGTTTGCTATCAATCAGTCTCTATTATCTTTATAAGTCCATCCGGTGACCATCCTTAACTAATGGATGTACCTTGCAATCAGAAGTGGCTTTTATGTCTAAGACGTTAAAGTCTAGTATTGAATGAGATAAAATGTGTTGCCCACTCAATGGGCAAAGCAAACAAACAGATCTTTTGAGTCTTTATTCTAGATTTATCCTATAAATAGGAACTTTGTCCGTCTGAATTTACTTTTGGTATAGTAATCATGACAACACATTTCCAGGATAAAAATAGCAACAACGTGGGATCAGTTGAACTATTTCCGTGCAAAGTTTCATTAAGGGCACTCTATTCGCTCCTACTCCCACACTAGCGCAGTTCGCTGATCATATCCTTATTTATAGGTACTTGCTTATTATTTTTTCTTTTTCAACATATCCCATACAATGTCCATGACGTGAAACTAAAACATTTATCAAAATCAAATACATACAAAAGTAATAAGCGTACAAAAGTCCTGAATTTTACACATATTTTGATGAATGTTTATGTACCGTAATGTCCTAGAAGCGATACAACAAATCAAATAATTTTAGTTTCAGCATAGTATATTTTATACTATTCAAAAATATTTTTGTTTCATTTCGATTTTTGGGATATTTCTCCTGAAACCATAGGAAGACCCAAAACCGTTCTCGAGTTTTTTCATGAATTTTGTCTCGCGTTAGCTTGCCTCTCACACCGTGTTCGGTTAGTTACGTACGAGCTCGGGAAATGAACGTTCGGGCCAACCAATAACAGTCAGTCAGTGCTCTATAACCCCAACTTGAATGTAGAATGAAATAGCAAACATAGCGACCACGTGCGCGACTGACTTCAAGCCTCCGACTACAGGGCTCTTAACATCTCAACATCAAAGTGAACCTGTGTCTAAGATGAATAAAACCATATAAAACTGAAATTCAGAATAGCATTCTGCGAGTTCTTTTCTTTTCACTAGCTTTTATTTTACCCGCGGCTTCGCTCGCATGTCGTGTCTTTCAATCAATATGCATTTTATTTACGAGTATAGGACAAAAATATATTATATTATTGCCAGTTTTCGGCATGGCAGTTTTTTTTTTAATAAACACCCCTTATAGCCTATATAATTTAGTGGACCAGGATGACTAAGATGATAATAAATAAAACCGCATCCAGATCCTTTGAGTGGTTCTCGAGTAAAAACGGAACATACAGACAATGAGACGAAAGTTCTAGTTTTTGCATATTTTTATATTTTGTATTTCATACGCTTCAGTACAATAGAAATTATAACCCATTTCATTTAAAATTTCGCAAAAATGTTCAATGTGCAGACACAACTTTTTACTACTTTATTATTTGTATAGGCTTAAACATGTATAATAATAATAACACAATTTCACTTTATATGTACGATCCGAGTAAATATTTCTTGTTATGAGCAGTAATAAGCCAGTTAGTATGATAAATCCTAATCAGTAAGCCTTGTTGGTTCAACGTCCCAGAGATTAAGATCCAATTCGAATGTGGAGGGGGTGCGTTCACCTATCTAAGTATAGTATCCAACTAAAGGTATCTCGATAAATGTATTTTTACTAGCCTTTGCCCGCGGCTCCGCCTGCGTTTATTCAATCTTTGTCGCCGTTTTTGGCTTGGGCAGTATTTTGTAATAGTCTTATGTGTTTACCAGGGTCGCTACGATGATAATAAAAAAGCCGCATCCAAATCCGTTGGGTGGTTCACGAGTTAAAACGGAACATGCATACAAACAGATTCAATCTACAGACACGACTTTTTAGGGTTCCGTAGTCCGAGAAGGAACCCTTATAGTTTCGCCATGTCCGTCTGTCCGTGGCTTAGCTCAGAGACTGTTAGTACTAGAGGACTGTAATTTGGTATGAGTGTACACAAAACGGTAAAAAAATATATCGAATTTTTTTTTTCAATGGTCGCCCATACACGTAAATTGGGGATGATTTTTTTTCTCTTCTATCCCATAGTGAGGGGTATCGTTAGAAAGGTCGTTCAAACCTGTCGGGTCGTCCCTTTTTCACAAATCCCGCTCTGCATCCTGTGACCCTTGCGGTTTCACAAACATTATGGGGGATACGAGAGTCGAGAGCAACTCCCGAGCGGACTAGAAGTTTGGCGCAATCTGTATTAGTAGACCAACTTATAAAATGTAGGGCAACTACGGAACCCTACACTGCGCGTGGCCCGACACGCACTTGGCCGGTTTATTACTACTTTATTATTAGTATAGAAGATAGAAGGATTAGTTATTGCATCCAAGGCTAGTAATTTATGTAACTTCCCTTACAATTATTTACTATATGCTAATAATACTCATCTTGCCAGTTCTAGTTTATTTGTATACGACCTGTTTATTACTTGCATGTTTTGGAGGCAAGTTACATAGGAACACTAGCGTTTGCCAACAGGTTCGTTCCCGTGGAACTGTCTTTCTATCAATGTATCTTTCATTTGAGCGTAAGATACAAACTATTACCCGCAGTTTTCTGCTTGGTGGTAATTTTATGAACAGCCCTTGTAGCCTTTATGTTGACCAGAGTCACTACGATAAGTAAGAGTCATCCATCCATCCATCAGCCTGTTTCATCCACTGCTGGACATAGGCCTTTCCAGAATTTCGCCACACTTGGCGGTCCTCCTGGAAGAAATGCCCATACTCACACACGCTGGGCAGGCGGGTTGGAGAGCGCGGTGTCGAAACCCTTGCACCAGTGATGCCGCTGCCCGTCACTAGTATGTAAGAGTAACTCGTTAAAATGGAACGGTTGGACAAAAATCCTAAAAATGTATGTTTCGGCCTCAGTACATTACTAATAACCAATTTCATTAAAAAATTTGCAAAATATTCTATGTACAGACAGAACTTTTTACTACTTTATTATTAGTATAGATGTAGATATAATGTGGAAAATTTCCAGAATATCTAAGGTAGTATAATAATTAACCTGTACCTGGTTCTGTTGCAGTTGTTGTTATTAACCAGTATGTGTGAGTGAGAAGAAGCTATACAAATGATATCACTCTATCTACTTCTTACAACGTGCGATTAAATAGAAAATATTTTATATTTGAACAGGTGAATCAGGAAAGTAGCAGTTGCGGAAAATTCTATCACAAAATAAGGAAATAATTAATAACTGAACAGTAGGTCGTTTTAAAATAATATGAAGATACCATAGATAATGATAATAATCTATGTTCTATACTAATAATAAGGTGGTAGAGCTGATGCCGGGCTCGACTGTGGAGGTACCACCATCTTACTCGGAAATCCTCTCTAAGTTACTCGGGGGAGAGTAAGAGAACAGCTCTCAGGCAAAACCAGGCGGCCCACCATTGCCTGGGACCGATGGATGGCGGTATATCCATCCCCAATTGCCGGACCTTAAATAAAAAAGAAAGTGGTGACGGGCAGCGGCGTCACTGGTGCGAGGATTTCGGCACCGCGCTCACCAACCCGCCTGCCCAGCGTGTGTGAGTATGGGCATTTCTTCCAGGAGGACTGCCAAGAGTGGCGAAATCTTGGAAAGGCCTAAGTCCAGCAGTGGACGAAACAGGCTGATGGACGGATGGATGGATGGATGGATGGATGGATGGATGACCTTAGACAATATACGCTTCTTAGTTTGCCAATTAAATATTATGATAAATAAATATATAATGTATGTTTTTTTATATTTTTACTTTTATTTCAAATAAAATAAGGAAATAAGGTAACAATAATCTTAAAAGCTATACAGTATCTACATGCCAAAATGTTATTGCTGAATTATCAAAATAAATAAAAAATGCTTGCCAGGTCACCGCCATCGTTAGGTAGTGTACCGAGAAGGTTGGCAGCATTGCCTCGCTAAATCGCGAGGCTGATCCTTTGACCGAAATAGGCTACAGGCCTCGGGTCACCGGAAGCGTCGATCAGGCGATGATGTCTCTGTCCGAGTGTCTCCACACCAAAGGGCACAAACATGTAGCCATCACCTAGGGCTGCATATTTGCGCCGTTTGTTGGACTCCGCTGACATTGCCGCCGCGCCCGCTCTGTAAGCAGTCGCTGAAACGTGGGATGGCGCCACTGTATCTACGCAAGTCGCACCCACACCAACGGCCGCCCGTTCTTCCATGGAATGAGCGTCATACCATCCGGCCTCTTGCCATCATTGCGTGCTAAACCATTAGGCTCTGAAATAGCCGGCACGCCGATGCTGGCAACGACGGATGACGTCATTTGCTGACATGCCAGACCGTGGTGACCAAGCTGATCGACGCTTCTACCGCAACGGCTGCGATGTGGCTCGTTTGTCCTAGCACCAAGTCTCAAACTGATGGCCAGAGAAAATTATGTCCTGTCGAAATGAGTCCCTTAATTTGTAGAAGGCAACGCATTCAACCAATATCCCGACTCCGGTTCCGCAGTTGCTAAAAGACGAGCTCGCTCTGTGGGGTTTTGTGATGAGCCTAAAAGGTTTTTTTGAACCTGAACACAGAGCGACTCGTCCCAAAGCCTCTGCGAAAACAAAATTGTCGGGACACTTTGATCCTTAGAGTAGCTTGCTTATGTATACTCTAAGCTTTGATAAAAGAGTGAAATGTGACAATTGACCTCTCATAAACAACAAGACACACAGTGTCTAAGAAAAGTTCGTCAGAAAGTGTCCGAACGTGCGACGTGCATAGTAACCAAATTAAGACGTTATGTCGTTAACATAAGGTGCAATGTCAGTTGTACGAAATCGTCATTCGATTTTGTCACCCTATAGAGGTCAGCGGTGACAAAATGCATCGCGGACACTTTTTGAGCGAGATTGTGAGTCTAGTTGTTTATGAGAGGTCAATGAATGTGACATATATTTTTTGCAAAAGTTAATCGTCGCTTTTTATTGGTTTAAAATTAATTTGAAAAGAGACAAAGTCGTAACCCCCTTAATCATGTTGAAGAAGTTAGAAGACCTGAATGTTTTCTAACAGATCTTGGTCGAGGTGTAAGTATTTTGCGTGCGATGTGAATAAATAAAAAGTTTTTTTAACTTTGTTACTACCCGTACTATCGCCATTGGGTATCCCGACATTGTCCCTTTTAAAATTCAGTTTAGACTATGAAATTAAACTCCAGTCAAACGTACAAGAAATACACCTCTTTTTTACGCTAGCCTTAACAGAACCAAATATGCAGTAAATTCTTTTATAGCACACCGTGCGTAAAATGACCACTTTACGCACGCTGCGCTTGCGTAAAGTCGGCATTTTCCGCACTTTTGCTATAAAATATTATACGATACTCGTGCGAGATACTTTTTCTCGACTCGTGTGATTGCTCTCGTATCGTAATGTACTATTACTAAACGAGTACCCACCACCACCACATTCAATAAAAAGTTTGACGCCCTTGATCCGTTTCACGTCTCAAAACAGGCATTTAAAAAGCAGTTAAATCTGTTCTACTGAGTTAACTAGTTGATAGTCCTCTTGCTATTCGCACATACTTACATACTCTCTCATTCTTTGACACAAACTCATAACAACATGAAACTACTATACCTATTCTAAATTTAACACACCTTTTTACACTTGTTTACACACCCTCACACTCACCTTTACACACAGGTCATCGTTCTTATGAGTATTAAAATTAACCCAAATTGTTTAATAATTATCCCTTTTTAATGTAAAGTTTTCTGAACATATTTGATTTCTTGTTTGCATGCTTTTTATAAGTTAAGTTAGTATAAGAAAAATCCGTAATTGGCCTCTGTTTTGTTGATCTTATTTGTTATTATTTTTGTTATGTGCTGTGGATTTCTGTATGAATAATAAAAAATAAAATAAATTTACTGAGTCAACTGAAATAAATTCAGGAAATAGAAATAGTCAGACAAAATATCGTCACGATATGAAACCCCGAGGGGGTGTCAGAAGTGTTCTCAAGTGTGAACTGTGAACTGCAAATCACAGTCCACACCTGGTACACCCGCTTTTCACCTATGATTATTACACCCCAAACGTGACGGTTGGTGAGTCATATCACCGTACTTTGGGCACAAATGGACCAACTACGAAGCACGCTCGCTGTGTACTTATAATAATAGTGTAGACAAATTAGGAGAGCAATCCCAAGAATGTAAGTTAGTAATACATTTCCTGAAAGAAATACGTATGGAAATCGTTGTCCTCAATCAGTCATTGCACAATTGTTTTTGCTATGAGTATTAATGGCGTATAATGATAACGGCATTGTTTTTATATTTTTCAATTAACATTTTTTAATGATTAATGCGCAATACTTAATGTTTAATAGGTAGACCTCATGTTTGCATCTGCAACATTTCACAATAATCAACGGTAGTAAGTAATAAAAAAATTCCATGAAGATTGCTCCATATCCTGTCATACATAATTCAAGGAAGGGAGAATCAAAAGCGAGTTAAGCTGTAGAATTATTGATTTTAGATAACAATTGATTTACAATAGATTTCCGGTCACCGATGTATCCTACTACCACTTCACGGGTTAAGGCCTTACCCCTGGTGCACTATAATCTTACTGAGATACGCGGTACAAATACGATAAAGAAATTTGCAAGCGCGTTTTTTGTAAGGATTTTGTCTACGTTTAATATCCTGGGCTCATGTTAAACTTGTAATTTAAACAAGGGCCTCATAGCCAGCGGTTGCTATACAAATTCAGGTTTTTATTTCTGTTGCTAAGCGACTAGACAGGTGATTATCATATTATTACCGTTCTCGATGGAGCGTTTTTGGAGTTGCGAAGTCAGAAAACAGAAAGAAGAAAAATATTTTTTTATTTGTTTCCAAAATACTAAAATGAATATCCCAATCGAAGCAACAGTGACCTAATTTATCTTGAAGCCTTAAAAACCGGAGTTCCCGGGTTTAAATCCCTCAGAAGCCTATTAAAGTGACTGATCAGCACACTTTAAATATTGTTGATCGATACCCTGGCTACTATCTACAGATGATAGTCGATTAAAAAGTAGGGCACGACTGTATGTGCCTCAAAATCCAGCTTGCTGTTACTTTGGATCACTGCAACTTTGTTGTACGTATACTTCAAACTTCAACTTTTTGTAATAACATTATTAATTCATGTAAAATCTTTTATCTCGGAACCAGTGTTTCCACTTTTAGGGATTTTACCCTTTTTTAGGGAGCAACGACTAATATGGTTTAGGGATTATTTATTTTGATAGGGATTTAGGGAAATTTGGGGAAAAATTTAACTTCAGATGGTAAACAGAGCAGAGTTTCATTCATCTTTCACATCAAGCTCTCATCGAATTCAAACATTTTGGGGTTGTGGGTAAGAAAGGAAGAAACATACCAGCATAAACATCATCATGGTAATTTAATGTATGAAAACCTCGAAGTGGTCCTTCATTTCATTACCAGGAGTTCCATCCTCAAATAATGAGGTAGAAAGTTTATTTAGTATTCTGTGTCCTAAAAAATGTAAAAATAGACAAATTAAAGAAATAGACTTCACAACGGCTTGAGCAGGGTAATTGTAAGCGCAAGAGAAAAAATATTTTTTTTCACATTTATTGTACATATTTCATTAAGTAGTGTCGCCACAGTAATAATTTTTGGGAGTGTTTTTGTTTGTGAGCATACACTTATTCTGACACAAGATTTAATCTTCTTGCACCTCCAGGAAGTTAAAAAAAAGATGTTTACAATTGCCCCACCAATTTTTACAAAAGACCGTGTTAAAGGTAAATGGAAACACAAAAAATTTGAATCTAATAGGGTTATCGGTTCTCTCGTAGTGTGGAACCTAAATGTAATAATATTAAAATGTACAATGTGTTTGTAAAAATTGTAAACTAGCATATAATAGCACCCCTATAGCGTCTTTAAAATACATAACTTAGGGAAAATAGCACTTTGGTGTTATCCATGCACTTGAGACATGTAATTTTTAGTTTTCTTTCATCTTCGTCTACCTCATCCACAATACACACATATTTATAAACGGTAGTTAAGCGTCAGGAATAGTTTGCAAAGCTTCTTCACATTCTTCAATTACTTCTCATTCTCCAAATCATATCTACTGTCTTCACTCTCAGCATAGGGTGCTATCATCTCATCCTCCGATGAATAACATTTTTTCCTTATTTCTTCCATGCTTGTTTTTTTTCTTAATTTGTCTATAGCATCTGCAAATCTTTTTCCCTTTCCTTTTCTTTCTCTCTTGTTTGTAAGAAGATTGTTTGTTCTGCTTCTCTTCTTCTTCCCTCTGATGATAAATTATAGAAATGTAGACAACATATGCCTTTGCGGCTTTTCTATAGGTCTTTTCTTTTTTCTTTACTATATCCACCACTTTCTTTATTTTCCAAGGAATTTTTAATCCCTCGCTTTCTGACTAACAGCGTGTCCTACTGAAGAACTGGATAAAAACGTTCACGTTTACCCCGCTATTCTACTGTTCTAAAATATATGTTGTAACATATATTGTTTATAATTACCCGCTTTTTGTGTTTACAATTGCCCCCAAACATTTTTTCATTGGTAATTGTAAACATCGTTTTGCTGAGTGTAGATGATTTGTTCTGGTGAAAATAAGTTAAGATTATAAAGTATATTCTTTAATCTATATACTAAAATATAAAACAAGTGAACTTACCCATTATTTTTATATTATACACTAGGTTTTTCAATTGTGTGACTAATTAGTTAAACAGTTTTTTTTTTGAGAACACTTTTTAAACACTCGTAAAAGTGTGGTTATGCGGACGCCATTAAAAATCTGACAATTCCACCATAACCAAAAGACCGAGGTTGTGGACCGTTTTACTTTCAGTTCCGAAAGGTGCGAGATTAAAAAGTTTTTAATGATGTTTACAACTACCCCTGTTTACAATTACTCTGCTTGACCCTACATAGCTAGCAACTAGCCAACAACTGCTTAATTTTGGAACCCAACAGTGCCATGTTAAAAGCTATAAAAGTAATGCTTCAGCTTTTAGTCCTGATCCATGAATGTTTTGTAGGTATTAATTATGTCATTAAAACGTGAAATTAATGTTGTTATTTATTATAATTACTCCATTCCTCTCTTAATCAAAGGATTTCAAAGATTCTCTTAGGGAATTTAGGGGTAGTCAAGGATTAGGGAAAAACCAAAATCGTGCAAGGAAACGCTGCTCGGAACATCCCTAAAATTTTCGTCAATTCATTCAATCAATCTGATGTGAGGATATTTATTTTAGTTTAGTCCAAAACTCTTAAAATCATAAACTTATGGGTAGGTATTTTCTTTGACATAGATAATGATAATGATTTTATGAATATTTCAATACGACTAAAGTATCTGCGTAAATTATAAACAACTCTAACCAGACACATCATAATGTAAGTACTTAGGAAGATAACTTGCACATCATTAATAGGAAACAGCACATGGCAAACAAGAGCAGAAAAGTTGGTTCCGGCTTGACGACACAGATCTTATTTATTAGGGTAGAATCGTTTGGAGTCGCCAGTTCTTATCGGCGCTAGACCAGACGTGGTCACTTTGCTTTGGTGCAGTTTTCCCGCGACGCCTCGTCTTGACAGACGTTTTGGAGGGAAACTTTGACCATAGACAATTACTTTTTTCTGAACGTTAGCCGACGCAACAGCTAGCAGTCCGTGCTGCAAGGAATTACGTTTCAGTTATTTATTCCAATAAATGTCTTGCGTTCACGCTTTTTGTCGCACGTGAATCAAGTGCCGATAGAAGAAAACGCTTGTTGTTTATGTGAAAGTTGAATTACTGTGATAAGAAATCGTTTTCCGTGAAAATGGATAAAGAAAAGGGATGCTACGACAATGTCGGCTTCGTGATGACCGAGAAAAATGTCTGGAAGGAAAAGGTAGGTGGAACACGAAGATTATAATCTAAAAAATATATATTTACGACCAATCAACCATTTATATGATTATTTTTTAAAGTCGAATGAAGAAATAATACTGGCTGAACACAAAGCTGACCAGTTATTGTACACAAAATGAGCAAGTAGGTAGCTAACGGATTCAGTGGAATTTTTAAATTACTTAAAAAGATTGTGATGTGACCTCGCTACTTACCGGAGCACTCGATGCGTGAACAATTGAACATGTAGTATCAATATATTATGTACACTATATACAATACATACTATACAGAAAATATTACCATTACATAAACTTAAGATACTTATGGTATTCTAACACTCGTATACCTACCTACTCTATGTTTATCGACAGTGCGTCGCGTCATAACGGGATAGATATCTATGAGTAAGGGTTTTTCGGAGACAAAGTTTGGTCCCGATTACTATCGCCAGATATCAGAGACACCAACGGTATTTCAACCAGCAAACGTCGGTTTATTAATCTGGAATCAGATCACCAGACAAAGGAGGTCTTGTCTTAATAAAATAAAATTAACGGTATCCGAACAAGGCTGAGGTGGAGTTTGTTAAAGGATTAGATTACTTTTCTTTTTGTTAATACTAGCGCGAAATTTGTTTATTAAAAGTTTATTTTCTAAAGGTTATCTATGTTATTTATTTCAAATATCAAATAGTCACGTAAATAAATTATTTTGGAGGCATTCTCCAACAATAGCCGATATAAATCAAGAGCCCTTTCATCAAATTACGCATAATGTATGGCGCGGCTTTGTGGATCGTAATTTGCTTGGAATTCGGAGTGATGTTAATTATGTTATGGATTATCAATATAAATACAGGATTTTTAATTGTAATTACGCTTTATTCCTAACAAAAAACGTGGTAAATTGGTGACATTAATTACAAAAATTGACTGAGGTATTTTAATTCTCAGCAGAAAACAAATCAATAAATTTGTATGTTTAATGTATTGGCAATGTTGTTTAGCAAAGTTATTAACGGGGATGAAAGATTTTTATTTAACTCTTTGACAATGTTGACAGTGTAATTATTTTTGTGTAAACGATAGAGGAGTATTTGCAAATGTGATACATTAATACTCAAAACGAACGATTGGTCTATTATGTTTGTTTAACATGTATTCAACATATTAAATTCTTTGCTATGATGTTAAATTAGGCGCTGGAAATTTTAGATTTTCGCATAAAATTCAAGCCGCCTCTTAAGGCGCCTAGGCACGCCACCGTTTTAGTACAAAATTTAATATCCCGTTTCTCAGTTGTTTTTCGTTATAGACCAAACTATATGACCTCTAATCTTGTGCTGGTATTTTAAAAGCCACCATTTTGCCAATTTTTTTTATATTGATTTTGTTTTAAAGATATCAAGCTGGACAGATTTACATACAAAGTTGTTTTCTTGCCTCAGATTGTACTTATATCAAAATTTAACATTTCAGCCAAATAGCGACTTTGTAAATGCCTGTATTAAACTGTAGAGGTTTATACCTTTAGTCTATAACAAAAAACAACAGAGAAACGGGTTATCAAATTTTGTACTAAAACGGTGGCGTGCCTATGCGCCTTAAATCTTCAAGATGCCATTACATTATGTTCAGCTAATATTCATTTTACACACCGTCATGTATATGACTCAATAGTTACTAGCTAGTAATTATGTTTCATTACTAGCATGTATAAAAAAACGAACGATACCGAAGAAAATTTCAGTGCTTTTGCTTTTCTTCAATAGTAAATATTAAAAAACAATCGGCATAGATATTTCAAGTAGATCGAAAATGGAGTAAAAATGTTGCTAAGAAAAATACCACCACGTTAATTCACGTTTCTTGGTTGATCGCTATTTTGTATACTTTAAAATGAGCGGTGTGAAATGTGAATTCTATTGGGTGAATTTCGGATGAAATCACATTAATTAGAGGATCATACATTTACAAAAAAAAAAACTGTCCTCGTGTTTTTTATTTGACTTTTCTTCAATATTTCATCAATTGCCATTGTTAAATAAATAAACCGAATGAACAAACTGCGAGTAAGAGCAAACGACCGAGATAGAATTCAAGCCCTTGAGTAGTCTTTTCAATAAAGCATTGCACGTATTAGAAACTTAATTACTCCCATCAAGTTTTAATGTGGTTCTTTTGAAATTGTTGATCTCTTTCTATCCCCACTCTTTCCAATTGTCTTTGTGTAAATAGGTAAAGAGAATTATTTCGTTGTTCCGTAATTCGGGAATTCCATAATTTTCTATAGAATGCTCTATGAATTGCTCGTTTGTTGTACCTAAATGCATTTTTTAAACAAAAAGTTCGTGTTGTTTCAAATTTTATTCTATTTGGTCGAGCAATCGCTCGCCTTGATTAAATATTCCTAGTGCATGTGCAAGAATTCTTGTTCTATTGTTCTTGTTCGTTAGTTTTCTTTAGATATAAATGACGAAAACATAATTATCACAAACACTAAAATAACGCGGTAGAACGCTCTTGCTCTAGCTCTAATCTATGTTCTTTTAGCCTAAATCCAGCTTTAGGTTCTAATAGTTTTGACTTTTCCGAGCGTAAGACTGTAAACTTACACGATGACGCACACAACTAGCTTAATCTGCGGTTTCACTCCTGTCGAAGTTAGTATTGTAACCGTTTTGAATGCATGAAAGAGCAGCTTTTACGTTTCTTAGTAATCATTCAAATTCAAAATTTTACGAATTTCAATTCCAAGCCCATGCCCATGCTTTCGTCGTCTGATAAAAAAATGTAAGCCGCCTCTCCGACCGGGATACTGTTCTGAGGTGCAATTGTGTAAGCCAATGGTATTCAAATTGACTGTCATACTTATATGGATATTCGACTAAGCAAATTAGCCCGTTTGACAATTGAAATCATAAATTTTTGGCTGTCAAATTAATACAATTGTCTTATTCTGCTCTTGACAACCAAAATAGTACGATTTCAATCGACAACATTTCATTTTAGTTAACCATTTGTTTTTAATATTTATATCGAAAGTCTGCGTACAAAAGAAGCTTTTGTTTTTTTATGGTTTTCCTGCATATTTTAATGTTTTCTTATTCACTCATTCTAAAAGGACGTAAGTCTCATCTGAGGATTTCAAAAGTCAATGTTCATTGCCAATGGATTATTAAAAAAAAAGCTTGGCACTGCTGCTGTCACATGACATGACAGTTGATTTTTTTTTTAAATGAACCTAAAAGCAAAGTAAATTGTTTTTAAAATCCATATTTTTAGTTTTTTGAAAATATCTCTTTATTTAATCACGATTTAATATGATGCTGGGAAAGCCTATATCTCGAAATGGTTTTTACTTTTGCATCAATTAATAATTTGTAATGTTGTCGATTGTCAAACGGGCTTATTTGCTTAGCCGAATAATCATAATATATGACAATCGAATTCGAAAACGATTGGCTTACACAATTGCACCTCAGAGGCTTTTTTCATCTTTGAATGACCGGAATAGTACTCTGGGCCTTCTTCCCAGTAAACAGTGCTGTTTGCCATCATATGTTTTGGGCATATAACACTAACACGTTTTTAGACTAAACCTCAAACCACAATCATACTAACAATTTTATAAATTTCTTATGACCTAGACACTTCTGTAGGAGGTAACGGTATTTTTACAGTTGTAATGTTGTAAATTATTTATTTAGGGGCCCGTACAATCATATGAAGCCTATAGTTGTTCATTTGGTAAAAGGTAAGTATTTTATTTGTACGTTTTGCAACAAAGCTTTCTTTGTTATTTCAACTACAAAGAAAAATAATTTAGACATTTGTACAAAAATAATTTTAAGTCGGTGTCTTGACAAATATAAATAATTGTACTTTTGATATAAATGTGGAGTGCGATCGAGCCTTGTGAAATAGATAAAACTTTTAATACTTATTTAAAATTTCGCAAAAAAATGTTACTGATGATCATTTAATTTACCAAGCTTTGGGTATAGGGTTGCCAGACGTCCGGACATGTTTGCCTTTTTACGATCCTGTCCAGTCAAATATTTTCGTCTCCGGTCTGTTCGACTATAATTATGCTTTTTCAATTAAGATTTAGAAGGATCGATATAGTACATTACGATACGAGAGCGATGAAACGTTTTCTGACGAGTGTGAGTTTGCGGCACGAGCCGATGGTGAGTGCTGCAATCACACGAGTCGAGAAAAAGTTTCTCGCACGAGTATCGTATAATATTTTATAGCAAAAGTGCGGAAAATGCCGACTTTACGCAAGCGCAGCGTGCGTAAAGTGGTCATTTTACGCACGGTGTGCTATAAAAGATTTTAAATCCGAAAAGCAAGTAGCTTTTTAATGTTAAATAAGATTATTAACTTTGTATTGGGGTCTTACTCGCGATAACTAATAACATACCTTAATAGATATGTGCTTGACGTTTCGACGCCTCCGTAGGCTGTCGTGGTCACAAGCTAACTGATATCTATTAAGGTATGTTGTTAGTTATCGCGAGTAAGACCCCAATGCAAAGTTATTAATGTGTGAAAATCGCGAAAGTTTAAAGTTTAAATAAGATGCCATGTTTATTATTCCAGAAGAATGAATTATTTAATTTCATATTGTAAATTTATATATAATTTATTGTATTGTATTACTAATGAACGACTTACAGTTTTTTTGTGTTTTGCCTGAAGAGAGTTATATTTTGTTATTCATCACTTAGTCTACAGAAGATTAAAAACTTTTCACTTCGTTAAATGTCGTTAATATCATAATTATCAAACTGGTTGTTCTTGGGTAATTTTAACTTGTTAAATTTGTAACAAACTGTGTTTTGTTAGTACTTATTAAGCTATTTAAATACGTACCTAACCGAGTTCTATTTTTATTATGAAAGTTGTCTAGCTTTACAAACGTATGGTTACAAAAAATATACGTTTTCCCGTACTAAAAAATATGTCCGGCTATTAGGGCAAAATCTCCAGCCTAATGTAATGCCAAGTTCGGCTTTTGTATTTTAGGGCCTGGCAACCCTATTCCAGTATGAACTTGGCTCTATAAATCAATGTCATCTTAATAACCATAGAAGCTGACTTTGGTTGATATAGCCAAATTCATACTGGAGACTTTGTAAGGTTCAATGACCCTGTTAGGGAAATTCGAAAAAAAATTGTTCGTGTCCCTATACTGTTCAAGAACAAACAACCTCGACTCAAGTGGTATAAGAAGCCTACATTTTATTTTGCATATTTCACAAAAAGGATAATTGAACCTTGGTCTTGACCACTTATCGAGTCTCCAGTAAGAATTTGGCTATATCAACCAAAGTCACCTTATAGGTATTATTAAATACCATAATGACAATAAATTGCGCACTTTTAATCTGTCAAACCGATTCGATTCAAACCACATTCTGCGTAGAACCGGTTTTATTTTTATATTGGGAGATTAGCTTTTCTAAAAACTAATTAATTACAAATTTTATAGGTAGTGAATTATTCAAAGTGTCTATTTATCCTCACGTGCAACTATAAGGAGTCGTCATTGTGGATTGTGAGCATTTTGAGGGTTCCGTAAATCTAAGACACCATTAAATTCAAACGAAAATAAGGATAATATTGCTGACGTCACGTAAACATGCATTTTGAATGACAAATGAAGGTTACAAGTAAATGTCATGTTCGAGCCAGCATAACGTGAAAATTTAATACCTATATAATCTATGACCAGAGACTATAGAGAATACAGAATACTCTATTGATGGTAATCAATCCATCGACCATAGACGTGAATTGGCATCTTCTTTTTTTCACCAATATTTACAATTCGAAAACCGATTCGAAGATTTTAAAATAAGCATGCATATCCTCTATTAAAATTAAAAAAGGGGTGTCTTTTATTTGACCTTCAGTGACGTCATCACTACATCGGTATTTTTTTTTTCTTAAACGCATTCTTATTCTAACCTCTGACAAAGATCCGGCTTAAGACGCCGATAGGTAGTAAAAACTGAGTTTTTGACCAAGTAGTCTGAAATAAGTTATAAGCAAAGCCTTTTCCAAGGCGATGTAACATCCCAAAATGCGATAGAGAAAAATTGGCTCGATCGAAGTAAATTCCAAGTGAAGGCTATTTTTTAATTTCAAACAAGCAGTTTGTCCAAACTAATAGTAAAGTAAAAATAACACTGATTACTGTTGTATACATATAAACTAATTATCTAAACAATAGCATAACGTTTTTGTGTGATTTTGTATTAAATTTTATTAACTGAAAAACAGCATTATTCACTCTCTTCTTGATTTACCGCACTGCTCAGACGCGCGCTTTTTCATATATAGGTACGTTATCCCTGTCGGCGATCGACCTAAGACGACATCACTTTCTTTAAATACTTATAAAATCGGTCTAAAGGTACGAAAAAATGAATTATTGAAATTACATTCCTAAATATATCCATTTATTCCCAAAAACATACAAAAGTAGCAAATTTAAGTTTAAAAAACTACCGAATTGTACTTGTAAAAATCAGTCATTGTTCAATGTCACCACTGATAGCTCATTTTCAATTCGCAATAAGACGACATTGAGAAAACTATTTAAAGTAAGTTTTTACTATTTTTGTGTCCAGCTGTACACGGATGAGTAGGTCGGGTCAGTGCTCGTAGAAGGCCGTGATCATCAAATTATATAAATTTATTTATACTGCTGTATATTATAATAAATAGTTATATATCTACAAAAGATCTTTGGTTTGTGATAAAAAAACATCCCCCCCAAATCTTGAGCTACGACCGCGCCTGGGCGGTTCAGCGTTAGTGTCAAACAGGGAACTTACGAATATAGTGAAACTATTATAGTCAGGCGAAATCTGACTATTAAAATCCTGAGTAGCCGTTTCAATACCAGTATAACAATATTATGGTGCTAATTTAGCTTACTGAAATCGTATCGTATGAATTGGATATCTTCATCGCATTCTCGAAGTGAAGAGCGAGTTCAACGACCGTTTTCATACGCAATTGTTTAACATGTAATTTTGTTCAACTAATAGTTCTCATCATCCAATCGTTAAATCGTCGGAAAATTTGCGTTAAGTATCAATAAACAATCAATTCTATATCAATTTAATTTAACTTATACACGGGAGATAAAACACTGCCGCTATTATAAGTATTTGTTTTTGAGGGCACATACATCGAATAATTTTTCCTTAAGGTGTATAATACCTCACTTCGCTTCGCATGATCCTGCTTTATACCAACAAAAATACTGTAACAATCACTCTGAAATTAATATATGATAATGTTGAGGACTAATTCTATGTCCATGCTGTTGTGAAAACTTGCTTCCATTAAACTTTCTCGATAGAAATAAATTACAAAGTTACCTCCAAACCGTACAATAAACCAATAGCATTCAATGAATACTTGAAATTAGATCTGAAACTTTGCATGATATAACTGATATTAGTATAAAGCAGCTGCAGACTATTCCATAAAAATGAAAAAACCATCAGTGTAGGCGCGATTTCAAAATAATTGATGTTTTTGCGTGCGCGGCATCTAATTAGAGTAGGATAGACAGTTAAAAATCAGAAGCGTTAGAGCAGGACTGCGAATTGAGGTATTATGGGCCCTTAACTAAAAAAACTAAGCGGAGTGTTATGTAGCAGATTCTGACAACTTTAGCTTTGTAAATGCTATAAAAGTAATTTTGCCAAGTGCGAGTCACACTCGCGCACAATAAGATCCGTACTAGGACACAGATCGATACAGAACCTAAAATCTTTATGGTAAATAATAACAATATACATAGATGTACGGAATCCTAATATGTATTATTTTAGTTTTTAACAATCTGACGAAAATTGAAAGTTTTAGAGTCTTTAAGGCAGCTCTGTCAAACTCTCTCTGAAACAAATAACCTTGAAAAAATTACAGTTTATTTCATTTTATTTATTTATGGAAAATCAACAGGAGCAAACTACAGAAAGCAACAGTATTAAAGAAATGTTGAAATGTAGATAAATCTACTCCCTATAAAATACTTGTTAATTAACTTTTGGTGACATTAGTGATGACATTATAGATTAAAGAATATAGACATAAACCTAACTTAACTACATTTACAACTACATAAAGAAATAAGTCGGAAAATATACATACACACATATACAATATAAACAGTTGGTTTACAATGTTTTAATTTTATTATTATTTACCGTGATAGAGGCCATAGTAACACATATTATGTGAAAATTTCAACTGGCTACCCATTACGCCTGAAGCTATAGGCCCTGTGATAGACGGACGGACATACAGCGGAATCTAGTAATGGGATCCCGTTTGACATCCTTCGGGTATGAAACCCTGAAAATTATGATAAAATATGCCCTACATGAAAGTAATAAGAGCTTAATTACCACGCAACCACTAAAGCCATTGATTCTTCTGTTGCCATATTTAAATTTAAAATTACCCAACAGTAAAAATAATAATAAATTTATATGTCACTCTTTTTAAGTTTTTTTATTTATTTATTAGAGCTATTGATATTAAAAATATGAAAATATGTTTGTATTCGATATATTCCGGCCGACGACGTTATGGGGCCGTCATCAGTCAATGATACCGTGGGCCGAAATATATTTAATATAAACATACTAACTTTAAAAATATGTACGTACATACAAAAAAAACATAAATTAATTAAGTGAAGGCTGCTGGAAAGGGTACCTCAGAGGCTGGCAGTGTTACATTGCTAAGTTTTTATTTTTGGTTCAAATTATTCAGTTCTACTAACTTATTTTTTTATATTAACCTAAGGAACAGTCCGGATTATAATCCTGCTCTCACTTGACCTGTTTTTGATTGATTACCTCATCGGTGTGAGAAATGCCCATCCCGGTTGGCCTGTAAAGGCACGGAATAACAGGGTAATGTATGTAAATAAAGGTAGGACCCCATTTATCACGCCTCGGAAATTTTCCGTTCGCACCTAGCGCTGTGAGTAGGGTTGCCAGATTTTCCGGTTTTTACCGAACTGCTCGGTATTAAAGCCCCATGTTCGGTGTGACATAAATACCGAACTATGACAGTTTAATTTTTTTTATTAAAATGCATTAAAAGTAGAGAAAAAATAAATTGGAAACAAAAATTTAAAATAATTCCTCGGGTCTGGATTCGAACCAAATAATATGTAGAGTATTCCAAAGCGATGGATTTCGAAATAAAAACATAATCTACGAGCATGACAGTTTCGATATTTAATTTAATTATTAATGAAGGTAAATCGACTTAAAATATCACTCAACGAGCAATTTTTAATTTGCTGAAAGCTGTTATGAACAGTAAAAAATATAATTTTAATATTCACTGTTTCATCAAGGAAGATGAAATTTTTATTTCCCTGACTGGAATTGGCAATAAAATACGTGAAATTTTAGACGCTCTCTGACTTAGAGGGTTGGTAAGTGATCAATCAGTATCACGGGTCACATCAGAGGTGCAATTGTGTAAGCCAATCGTATTCAAATTCGATTGTCATGTGGCTATCCGGCTAGGCAAATAATCCCATTTGACAATTGAAATCATTCGTTTTTGGTTGTCAACAACAAAACAAGACAATTGTATTCATTTGACAGCTAAAAATGTACGATTTTAATTGTCAAACGGGGTAATTTGCTTAGCCGAATAGCCATATGACAATCAATTTGAATACCATTGGGTTACAAAATTGTACCCCAGAACAATATCCCGGTCGGAGAGGCGGCGGTCTTATAATAATAATAATGATGAATTTTTGGAATTTTTCAAAAAATACTCGCGTATTTTCAATTTGGTCTGTTTAAAAGCAAAAAGCATATTTCTGAATAAAAAACTTAAAATGTCCGATAATAAAATAAAAGCAATATGGAATAACATTATTACAGAAACTGGTAAGAGTAAAAGACGAAATAATGAACTTAAGTTGAATATTAACAATGAAACTGTTACAGGAGACAATGAAGTTGCAAATGCGTTTGAGCAATTTTGTGTTTCCTTTGTATTGATTGACTAACGGCTGGGCTTGCGTTTGTAGGGAGCAGGTAAAATATTATTTGCGAATTTCCCAAAAAGGGTGCATAAATAAATGTCACCTCTCCGGGTAATCTTTGGTATTTTTGACAATTTGATCGGGCAACCCTGGCTGTATGCGATGACGAATTACGCTTCTATTGGATTTAAGTTAAACTCTAATTGAACATTTCAACAGCTGTACCGTCGGTTGCACAAAATGTAAAAAACTTAGTGGCGTTTGCAATGTACATAGGACAGATAATAACGAGGTTTAATTTTTGAAACATATAATTTATGATAAACTAGCTTTTGCCCGCGACTTTGTTCGCACTGAATGACGATTTAAATTTGACCCACTTACTTTAAAAGTCTAGATAAAGTCTTTAATTCTAGATCTTCGTAATTGAAAGTCTTAGTTACTCCTAAGACACTTAGCTATTACGCTCTTCTAAATCAAGTTGTAATTTTTACATGCATTGCAAGTATACAGACAAGTGAATGGACAAAAAGGTTTAATATTTACGTTTTTTCTGTGTCTGAATGTCCTTCTTCAATCTATTTCTAACATTATTGATTACTTTCGTTACTCCTAAACCAGATCTTATTCTGTTTAGTTTTTGCGTGAATCGTGCGCATGCAGACGGACAAACCGACAAAAACTCTGATATTTTTTTATTTTTTTATATGTCTAAAATTGGGACGTAATAATCGTCGGTCAAAAGCGGTTGTACCAAGTGTGAACTGTGAAATATCACAGTCCTCTGACACCCCTTGGGGATTTATGTATTGACAATTTTATTATGTTTTTAACGTTTGAAGAAAAAGTAAACATATAATTTTAACATTACTATCAGATTTCTGTCAACATGTCAATGAAAGTTCTGTACATAATCCTACTCAATCTAACATTTTTATCTGCAACCTGCTTGATAAGATACTAAGATACATTATGAAATATTTGACAAAAAGAAATCAAAATGGGATTAATAAAAACATTAATACTTATTTAAACTTATTCTAAATATAGTTAGAATGTAAAGAGGTTATTGTTGTTGTAAAGGTATTCAATAAATAGATGAAAAAATAAAAATTAAAAATTATGGACAGTCATGATTCCTCTGAATTTTAACAAATATTGAATTGTGCCACGACTAAGGGTTTCGATTTTGAAAGAAACCCAAAAACGGACCACTTTATAGAGCCCCATAATTGTATGAATCATCAAGATTCTCACATTATTCTTTATTAAACTCACTGATGCGATAATAATTATGGCCGTAGAATTATTTTAACAACCTCATGGAATGTCACAAAATTAATTCCTTTAACAAAAACTTGACTACTTACGCATTAATACTATTAAAACTGTTTTGCAATCAAGTATTATTATTGTTGACTATATGTCAACTATTTCACCGACACAATTTTGTGACACAAAACAGTGGATCTTTGACAACGACGACTGTAAACGCGCCGCCGCCGCCGCCGTGTCGTCGTCCTAAGAATAGCAATCGCCTTGGAAATGCCGAAATTGTATTGGTGAAACAGTTGGCATATAGTCAACAGTAATAATACGTGAGTATTATACAAAGCCATAATTTACTCATTTACACTCATTTACATTTACTTTTGAGGAACCGAGGAAATCGCTTTTATGGATTCGATAAACAACGATAAAATCTAGAAAGTGTTTGAAGCGAAATGATTGCATTCCATACCACTCCCAGTTGTGCAATGCTTGTGGTAGGAATTTATCTATATCCTATATACTAACTAATATTATAAATGCGAAAGTTTGTGCGTGTGTGTGTGTGTGTGTGTTTGTTACTCTTTCACGCTGAAACGGCTAAACGGATTTGGATGAAATTTAGAATGAATATAGCTTATACCCTAACTTAACACATAGGCTACTTTTTATCCCGGAAAAAAGCATGTCGTTAAATCGGCGGAGCCGCGGGCAAAAGCTAGTCGTTAATATATGATCAAATTAGGGCTATGAATAAGAATTTACAACTAAATTATCCATATTTCATAGTTATAAAATCAAAATAAGTTTCATAATAATCTTCTACAATTCAAACGGCTGCCATTTTAGCGCGCATCAAGTGACGTCACATGATACTGCTCTTGCTTGCGGTGTATGGCGAGTGGCCGGTTTTTTCATTATTTTTGATTAAAACAACCTATTACAAAATATTTGAGGGTTTTATTTTACATTTATTAATTTTGAACTTAATATTTTATGATGAAAATGTACTCAATTTGTCACAAAAGGCAGTAGCCAATGGTGACGCGTTTTGCATTTGCGTTTCATTTCATCAAAATGTTGTATTTTTAAATAGAAATAATTATAAAATAAAATAGTTTCCCCTGGTCATCATTAAATTCTACTAAGTAAATAGAATACAAAAAACGCAATATATTACTTATTTGCACGACATGCATATTCTCTATTTTAGAGCTTTTGTCTTTATATAATAGTTCCGTTTTACATCAAGAACCACTCAACGGATTTGAATACGTTTTTTTTTTATTATCATCGTAGTGACCCTGGTCAACATATAAGCTAAGGGGTGTTCATAAAATGACGCCGAAGCCAAAAACGGGGCAAAGATTGAATAAACGCGGGCGAAGCCGCGGGCGAAAGGCTATATTCTTCTAGATAACTACGCAATAGTTACATTATACATACATACAGAGCTCGTCACATTTTTTGCGACAACATATTATTATCGCAATGTAAAACATGTGTATTTTACATTGCGAAATTATACTAATCACACCCTATATGTATCTATAAGTGTTTGTGTGAAATGTAATGTAAAATGTATGTATTTGTGCTTGTTTGATATCACTGTTAGCTGAATGTTTCTTGAGAAAGGTTTTAATATAAATCTTTGGCAAGAGGGTGCTGAGCTGCGACCATTAATTCTTCCAGTTTGTCTCTTTTCAAATTAATTCCAAACTAATAAATAGCGATGATTAAATTTGTAAAAAATATATATGTCATATTTCACTCTTTGATCTTAATATTTCAGCCGTTCGATACACGATTACTTACATTTTCCTCGATCCAATTAAATCGCAAATATAGGTCTAACTAAAGCATGATCTAAATATCATTTCATTTGAGCTATATTAAGTTTTGGACAATAAAAGTTACATTAACATAAACGTCGTGAAAATGTGATATATAACGGCCATCATATTAAAAACCCATTACAAAATAATAAATAAAAACACCTGAAAATGAGTTTTCTGAGCGGCCCGCTCCCGCTGAGCAGGATGAACATGTGAAAAATGAAAGCGTTGGAGCAGGACAGCTTTTTGACCAAGGAAGACTCAACTTCAATCTACTTTACAAATACACTAGCCTTTGCTGGCGGCTCTGCCCGCGTTTATTAAATCTCTGCCCCGTTTTCGGTTTGGGCGTTATTTATCAACACCTTATCAACAGCTATAGCTTACATGCTGACCAAGGTCACGACGATGGTAATAAAGAAAGCCACATCTAAATTTTGGGACACAGTTTGCTGCCCAGGGCCACGAACACAATAATTTGTTTCATTCAACAAGAATGGATAATTTCAGTATTTCGTTTAACAAATTCAAACATTTCTTGTATTCCACAAAGGAGCCCATACCAAATTAATTATATAATGTTAAGGAATGTTTTATCGAGCTAGATAGTAGCTGTAGTATCGACTATCGAGCGATACCTACTGTCTTTATAAACTAACAAGCTATGTTTGCCTGTAATTGGGATACATCTCAAACCCACTTTGTATGTCTTTAGATAAGTTATCAATTTGGATGTAAGTATGTCTGTTGGCAAAGCATTAAATAAATAAAATAAATAAAAATAAAGAAAAATCCGTTGAGTATTCTCGAGTTAAAACGGAACATACTACACATGCAAAAAGACACAAGGTTCTTAACTTCAGATAAACAATATAATAAATGGCACGTTTGTAGACAAAAACACCTGCGCACTCCCATGCAACGCACATGATTTTTTGCCGTTTTTATAGATAATGGTACGGAACCCTTCGTGCGCGAGACCGACTCGCACTTGCCTGCCCGTTGCCGTAGAATGAGATATTAGAAAAAGGGTTTTGCTTGACAGACGCACAGACACAACAAAGTGATCAATCACATAAAGGGTTCTGTTTTTTCTTTTTGAGGTCAAATATATGATTATTGTTTTTCCTGAAGATGTTTTACAGTGAAATTACGTCATCACAGTAAAAACGTCCCCACTGGCAGATCAAATCAAACACAATCAACGTAAATATCTTTGTTTGTCAAACAATCCGTTTTGTTATTGTCACTTTACCAATCACTCGTGTTTGTTTGATTTCTATATCGGATGAATGCAACCTGTTATTGTGGCTATTATTTGTTATAAATTACATGCCCACATCACTGGGTATTTTACTGTCCACTACGACATTCGTAAAAACCGGTCAAGTGCGAGTCGGGCTCGGACGGAGTTCCGTACCATCACACTAATATTATAAATGCGAAAGTTTGTGCGTGTGTGTGTGTATGTTTGTTACTCTTTCACGCCGAAACGGCTGGACAGATTTGGATGAAGTTTAGAATAGATATAGTTTATACCTTAACTTAACACATAGGCCACTTTTTATCCCGGAAATAAGCATGTCGTTAAACCGAATAACACGCGGGCGGAGCCGCGGGCAAAAGCTAGTTATCTATAAAAACGGCCAAAAAAAATCACGTCTGTTGTATGGGAGTGCGCAGGTCCGACTCGCACTTGGCCAGTTTTAGTATTTTTTTGTTATAGCGGCAACAGAAATACATCATCTGTAAAAATTTCAACTGTCTAACTACCACGGTTCATGAGATACAGTCTGGTGACAGACGGACAGCGGAGTGTTAGTAATAGGGTCCCGTTGGTTACCCTTTGGGTACGGAACCCTAAAAATGTGTAGCAATCTAACGATACACACAATCGCGTAGCCAAGTAACTTCCCAGTATAATTTGTTGAAATACAACGTCTTGAAATTTCACGTTTCGTCACAATTTGTTGCACGAATGAGTTCCCATTCTCCATGGTTCCCATAGTTCAATCAATCTCGTACTAAATTCAACAAACACATAGATAGACATAATAAGAAAAACCTCTAGTTTTGTTACTATTTAGTAAGAACTAATCATAATGCCGAAAAACAAATTTTAGCTAAAAATAACGTAATGTCGCCGTGCTGCTTTTTCGCGAAAAACCGAATTATGGCGTAAAATCTAACCGAAAACTTTTCGCGAAAAAGCAGTTGGAAATTGACATTTCCACGAAAAAGTGAGATAAAAACAAATAATGAAAATCGTTCAACAAAAAGTCAAAATTACAGAGCAGAAAAAATTAAGTTTGCATGTTTAGTAAATAAATTTGGGGAGCTGAGCGGAGCGGAGCGAGGTTAGGCCAAGACAAAAGTAACTGAAAAATCCTATCACTTCCACTGGAGGTTGTGTTACTTCAGCCGTAGTAGCCTCCTGGTATGAATACTAGTATTTCTATCTTTATTGTTGTTTTCACCCTTAAGACGAAACCGTGCCGCCAAGCGTTTCGTCAAGTTCGGTCCGGCATGACGTCATCAAAAGCCGTACCGGGAGAGTGGTTAAAGTAGTTGCGTAAAGTTTCGAAGATTCTGGACAGACTGATTAACGTCTCGCCTGCTTTCACTCTCCCAGTTTCAGGGCGAGTGCACTTTATCCTGGATCTTATCGGCGCTTTCCATCAGGCGATGTCAATGGGTGCAAACAGAACCGTGATTACCAGTATCTCTATACTCTATGTAATGATCGTCAATTTGCATGTAGCTGTGACGTCACGCGGCGGCCTTGACCACGAACAATGTGCGCACGCGCCGCCGCTACCTTGACATTGACAATGCCGCATTTGATGCTCCGTGTGAACAAGACATCTCAACACCGGACCACAGTATAATTAAAGAAACAGTATTTTGTTTCGGCAAGGTCCTCCGCTCTGTACCGAAACACGCACTTGGGCTATCTTTCTTGGGTTACATATTTGATAATGCGCTATATTAAATTGTCGTTTTTTTTATGAAATAATATAATCGATAACTTTGCGCCATAATTTTACGTTTATAAATGCGCAGGATCATCTCACACTGTCCGTCCGTTCGTAACTGCGGCGCATTCGCGTTTCTAACGTTTCTATGAAGACGTAATACTGCTTCATTTAATTATGTGACCGGACTGTGGATGAGAACAATACAAGTTTTATTGTTCTTACCGTATCTACTTATCTCTACTGACCATATTTAAAAACTTCAAGTTTCGTTCTTCTTTTAACGAAACTATGACGCTTAAAAATAGCTTCCAGCTGAAAACAATAAGGCAAATATTGAAAGCAAAATTTTCTTATTTGTGTTAAGTTGATCTTCAGCAGCTTCAAATTAAAATTCAAAAGTTTTATTTTTGCAGCAGTAAAAATAAAAATGGGGGTATAAAATTGTGGTACTTACCATGCGGAGCCACAAAGGCATACTTACACACACATGAACATAATTCACCACCAACCAGAAAAAAAAAACACACGAACAAAAAAGCATCAAAATTGGCCGTGCGTTCGGAAGCTAGTTCTGAAGCAAGCCTCGTTGCTTTTGTAATACCGTTTTTATTTTACCAAATCTATTGCACGGGTGTTGGCCCTTAGCTACTCGTATATCTAACTAAACTAAACTGAAGGCACAAAAACTTAGTATCCTCATTTAAAAATTGATTTCATTACGCTCGCAAAAATTAATTAAGAGATATTTTTTTATTTTTTTATCGTGAAGAAATAAGTTTCATTTTTTTTCAGATTCACATTGAGCACTAGGTCTGCACTACACATAGCTAGCAAAAACATATTTATCTATACAATATTGTAATAGCTTTAAAATCATGTTTTTCCATAAAAATTCTCGATTAAGAAAAATCCAGTTGTTTTTAAGCTATAATAATATCGAGGCTAAGGCGAGGCATTGATAAACTTTTAATTTCAAATCGGCGCCAGGGGAGTGGAGTGAGGGGGACTTACTCCATACAAATATGCGCTCACGAACTAGCTTATGCAGTAAGGTCGTATGCGGCAAAACAGTATTTTTCATTTAAAATGACAACTATAAGTAATTTAATAAATTCGATCGGCTATATTAAAGTATATTTGTAGACTAATTTAAATAAAAAACTTATTTAGAGGCTTATTCGCTCCCGTTTGTCAGTTAAATATAAATCTCTGTTTTTAAAGAGGTTTTCTGAATGTTTTTTTTCTCTGCTATGAAAATCAATCAATCAACTAAATCTTCGGGCAAAATGATGTACATGAAATGTTTAATCTAGTATATAAATTGGTAATTACATATGTTTTTTATTGCTGAGAAAAATGGAGATCCATGTCGCCAAAATTTTGTGTCGTCGCCCTAAATAAATATTCCGAATATTACGCAACCGCATTGACCGCTCTCCCGGTACAGCTTCTGATGACGTCACGCCGGAATATGACGAATCGCTTAGCGGCACGGTTTCGTCATAAAGGTGATGACAAGAATCAAGATATAAGTGCTGGTATTCAATACCAAGCCACGGCTCAGGCCTGCCACCAGTTGTAGTGAAAGGATTTAATTTACAAGTTAAGTGTCTTGGTCCAGGGTTGCGTTTAGTTTGATCGTTGGACGACGCTCTGTAACATTGACAGCACAATAACATTATACCAATTCAATGCGTATAAAAGAGATGGTTTGTTAGACGGGCGTTGTCCGACTATCAAACTGAATTAGAACTCTAACAATCGATGATTGTAACGGGTGATTTTTTAAGAGCTTGAGAACATTTTTAAAAAAAAAAAACGCATAAAATTTGCAAAATCTCATCGGTTCTTTATTTGCAACGTTAGATTGGTCCATGACATTTACTTTTTGAAGATAATTTCATTTAAATGTTGACCGCGGCTGCGTCTTAGGTGGTCCATTCGGAAAGTCCAATTTTTGGCAACTTTTTCGAGCATTTCGGCCGGAATAGCCCGAATTTCTTCGGAAATGTTGTCTTCCAAAGCTGGAATAGTTGCTGGCTTATTTCTGTAGACTTTAGACTTGACGTAGCCCCACAAAAAATAGTCTAAAGGCGTCAAATCGCATGATCTTGGTGGCCAACTTACCGGTCCATTTCTTGAGATGAATTGTTCTCCGAAGTTTTCCCTCAAAATGGCCATAGAATCGCGAGCTGTGTGGCATGTAGCGCCATCTTGTTGAAACCACATGTCAACAAAGTTCAGTTCTTCCATTTTTGGCAACAAAAAGTTTGTTAGCATCGAACGATAGCGATCGCCATTCACCGTAACGTTGCGTCCAACAGCATCTTTGAAAAAATACGGTCCAATGATTCCACCAGCGTACAAACCACACCAAACAGTGCATTTTTCGGGATGCAAGGGCAGTTCTTGAACGGCTTCTGGTTGCTCTTCACTCCAAATGCGGCAATTTTGCTTATTTACGTAGCCATTCAACCAGAAATGAGCCTCATCGCTGAACAAAATTTGTCGATAAAAAAGCGGATTTTCTGCCAACTTTTCTAGGGCCCATTCACTGAAAATTAGACGTTGTGGCAGATCGTTCGGCTTCAGTTCTTGCAGGAGCTGTATTTTATACGGTTTTACACCAAGATCTTTGCGTAAAATCTTCCATGTGGTCGAATAACACAAACCCAATTGCTGCGAACGGCGACGAATCGACATTTCACGGTCTTCAGCAACACTCTCAGAAACAGACGCAATATTCTCTTCTGTACGCACTGTACGCATTCGTGTGGTTGGTTTAATGTCCAATAAAGTAAACTGAGTGCGAAACTTGGTCACAATCGCATTAATTGTTTGTTCACTTGGTCGATTATGTAGACCATAAATCGGGCGTAAAGCGCGAAACACATTTCGAACCGAACACTGATTTTGGTAATAAAATTCAATGATTTGCAAGCGTTGCTCGTTAGTAAGTCTATTCATGATGAAATGTCAAAGCATACTGAGCATCTTTCTCTTTGACACCATGTCTGAAATCCCGCGTGATCTGTCAAATACTAATGCATGAAAATCCTAACCTCAAAAAAATCACCCGTTATCTTACACGACTCGGGGACGCTCTCCTAAGCATCCCTAAATCTCAAACCCAAGTGCACGTACGTCATCTACGGATCCCGTCAATAAAGTATTTACCATAAACGATACGTTAATCACACACACATCATCTGTGAATATTTTTTAATATAAAAATTGTCGCCAGCCAATATTTCTATTGTTTTTCGGAGATTCGACAGTTTCTGTTTTCTGGCGGACACCAAAAAGAAGAAATCTAACGTTAATAAAAAAAAATTTAAACACGCCTCCGGGGATAGAGATTTAATTCGCATTTTAGTGCAGTCAGGACAAACAAAACAATAGGTATCCAATGTAATAGTCCCCCGACTGCACTGAAATCCGAATTAAATCTCTATTCCGGCAGTCGTGTTTTTTTAAACATTTTTCAGTATTTATCATTATTTAATACTTTTTTTGTAATATATTCATAGCCTATTCCACTTAGGATTTTAACTATACCACACACTTTGAAATCTGTTCAGGCATTAAGATGTTATTGTGAAATTAAGAAAAACACCCATACGAACCCTGAAAACAAACCGCCCTCTTTTTTGGGGTCAGTCGATTATCGTCAAAACGAGAATTTTTCGTAACTTTGATAGGTAATTCATGTTTTATTTGCGCAGAACACTAAGCCCCACACCGGCATGTGAAGTAGGTATTTAGGTATTTCTGAACGTAAATATACAGATGATTTCAAAGAAATGACCGTAACACGATATTTCTAACATGACTTCGCTAATAAAATGTGTAAATACTCTTTGTTATGATATGACAGTGGCGGAAAAATCATTATTTGGATACTAAATATGTGCTGATGAGAAATTACACGTTCGACCATAGTCCGGGCGGTGACTGCAAGCAACCCTACCTCACAATATAACTGAACCCATCCACTTTGTAGGGACGGCCGACTTTCAGCAGCTTAAAGAACAAAAACACCTGAACACCTAGGCTTACCATGAGTTTAGGCATTGATATTCGCTAGCGACTGCGTAAAACATTGAAATATTGAAATCTCTTTTTTTAAATATACATCTATACATAACAAAGTCGTGTTAGTTACATCATTTGTAAGTTTATAACTCAAGAATGGCTGGACAAGATTTTAATGATCTCCGATTTGTTGTATTCTTCTCCGCCCCGAATAGCAGAATAACTATGTATTAAAATATCGGTAAAATTCACGGAAAAAAAATTATGCATATAATTTTATTTGGTTTTATATAATAACAATTATGGTAAAAATGTATAAATTCGGTTTAAAACTCCGCCATCTTTTAAAATTAAAATATGAGAAATTATACAGCGCCCCTAGCGGCTTACAAGAAGAACTAGAATTTTTAAATACAAAATTTTTACGCTGTAATAAGTATTAAAACCAAAACTCATGGTAGGCGTACTGGGAGTGTATTTTTGAATCATTCGAATTTCAATTCGCATACGAATCCGCATGATTCAAAACTTAAAATTGGTATTGTATTCGTTTGCGAATCATGCGGATTCGTATGCGAATTGAGATTCGAATGATTCAAAAATACACTCCCTGGTCGGCCGCGGCGCAATTTGGCACGTCTTGCATGATAATTCAAACTTTATTCCATTCTACCTAAATGTAGTATGTGAATTTTATTTCGCGTGCAACCTTTTGCTACGGCGTAGCAAGTGCTACGATCCCATAGGTTTACCGTATTGTAGACACGCTACGCTGTAGTCTGAACGCAAGTACGCGCCAAGGGACAAATTAAAACATTGTTGCATTAGGTTGTATTTTCTTTGCATGTACGTGTTAGAATTTATTATAAGTATTTATAACATTACCATTATGTATATGTTTTATTGTATATAGGTACATTAAATATACTTTTAATTTAGTTCATGTACAGTGAATTTTTTGTAAGTTATCCCTCGCATTCTCATATGTCATTAGTTCATTACTTAATTAATGATTAATAAGAAATATTATTATTTACTTATTCAGGTATGTGTACTTGAGTCAACCACATAATCCTAGCTGAGTAGAAAGGACACAATCATTGTTATTGATCTAATAATCAATGATATAGATCGAAGGGTGGATGCCTGACTTGGTCAACAGACCTTATTACATGCATTTATTTGCCCAAAATAGCCAGTTAAGTTTAATTGTTAAGTTATTCATTTATTCATTCTCATATCCTTGATATAAATTAGACCACATTTATGTTTCACATTTCATGACCTATCTGTATGAAGCTTGAGAACCTTTACATATAAAAAATCACGTTCGTATTTTCCTGTTCTGCTCGATTGTTAGATAAAGGTGCACAGATAATAGTGGCCAAGAAACGTGATTTAGCAGCACGTGAGCCTAGCTCGTTTCTTTCTGACATATTCATGTTTTAGGAATTATATTTATCTAAAATTACGATATATGTATTAACGAAAATACAAATTAACAACTGTTATTTGATTTTTTAACTTGTTTTGCTCATACATTTTAAATACTCACATAAAAATCTTGTTTGTCCGTTTGTATATTTGCTTGCAGATACTTAACCGATATTTGAGCGAGCCGCGCTTTGAAATAAACGTCATTTGGAAAATATAAAGTGACATTTATTATGCAGCCAAATTCATACTGAAGACTCGGTAAGTGCTCAGTATCAAGGTTTGATGAGCCTTTTTTTTTAAATTTGTAAATTATTTTTCTGTTCCCTACAAACGTAAGCCCAGCCCGAGTCAACTAATATGGGACGTCAACATTTTATTTTGCCAAATTAGCAAAAAGTTTTATGGATTCGTGATACTGATCACTTACCAAGCCTCCAGTATGAATTTGGCTGCATAAATAAATTTCACCTTATATTTACTATTGGACCGCAGGAGTTGGGGTCAGGGGGGAGGAGGGAGAGGGGAGGGAGGGGAGCCCCCTTGTACCAATTCTCAATGCGAAGGTTCGTAGTTTTTTTATACACACACCAACATAATTTATCCCCAGGATAGGAACAATATTGTTGGGATGTCTTTTTACGCCGGAAATTAACAAAAACGGCTGAATCTCAGCGTGGGGGGGTGGTACCAGGGGGTAGCCCTCCGTCTCCACTCCCGCTAGCCCCCCTTGTAACCACAACTCCTGCATCCCATTTACCAACCCCATCATTACAGCCATCTCTGCCATAGCGCACTAAAATGCCCTGTATAATGTATTACAAATATTGACGAAACTAACAATATATAACAAGTAAAAATAATGAATAAACTTAATTAGAAAGTTAATCATAAGCCCTAAGTGTATCCAAACCTTGAGGTACCAAGGCTTCAACAGATTGCTACATTTTAGGTTACATCTACAACTTGTAGAAAAACAAACGACAAGTGTAATTTTTATCTCAATTCAAACGGTTCCGTATGTAGGTAGGTAAATATTATATTTTTCCTCTGACGACTTTTTCCATAAGGTTTCTGTTGAAGTTATATTATATGTCGGTAGAATATTTCATATAAATAAAAAGTAAAGTAATTAATGTAAGAAGAATGTTTACTATATTTAGCTAAACAATAAAACGTATAAACTAATTATTACGGCAGATGCATTTCCCCAAGCGGCTATTAAAGGTGTCCTAAACTGTCAGACACTTTTCTCCGACACATTTTACGTCCCAAGCAATGCATTAATTCAAGGACCACAACTTAACACTTTTTATGTTAATACAAGACTTGAGTCGGTGAACTCCAGATTAGTAAAAAATCCAAGAAGACGAGTTTAAATAAAAGCCACGATTACACCATCAGATTTATCGGGTTCCTAACTAGGATCCTAAGTAGGACGCACGAAGAAATAGATCGTCCTAAACGCGATTACACTGTCCTAAGTCCAATCCTTTCCTAGTTAAGATGCTGATAAATCGGATGCTGTAATCGCGGCTAAGCCCATTAAATAACTTCGAAATAATAAATCAACGGATCTCCGACAAAAAGTGTATCTATTCGATGCGAACTAGATCAAACCGGATCGAATCAGTGACTCGAATCGGACCGCTTTTTGTATATTCTCGTAACCATTAGCTGTGTACACAACTCCGTAATCAGCTGTACTATCCTCAAGACCAAGGATTAACTTTTATGCTACTAGTAATACAGGCGATTTTTGATCAGCTCAAGCGTCTAACACCCTTGGTTACTGTAGTAGATAGCGGACTTATAACCTCTTTACAGTACTTAATTAGAAGTTCAGAGTCAAATAAATCGCTGAATTTTTAAATATAAAAAAAATATTCCATAGAAGATATTCTTTATAATTCTCTAATTGCTGCCTCTTAATAGACCTACTTTGTCATTTATAGTTTAAGCGAAGTTTCCTAAAAAATAAAAGACAAAAAATATTACTAAAGCGCATTACAATTACAAAACCAAACAAATTTTTTAAAAATGATTTATTTTCTTATTGATTTTGTAATGCACTCTAATAATATTACGAGAAAACATAAAACTTATATTACATATATACAACGAAAAAACAATTACAGCGCTGCATTTCATAGACCGCTCCACTTGGAATAGGCTTGTATTTAGTCCGTTATTTACATTATCAAAAAATATTGGACACGTATTTTTTCTTTTCTCAATCAAACAAAAAATGGCAGAGATAAAGCGCGTCAAAGTTGGGAGTGGGGAAAAATGACGTCACTTCTAAGTAAAATTGTACCTAGATGTGACGTCACGCAGAACTTCAGCGGGCTATATCTTCATCATTGTTTGTTTAATTGAAAAAAGAAAAAATACATGTCCAATATTTTCTGATAATCTAACTGACGGACTAATAAACATTTTTTAGTCATCATGCCTATTCTAATATGTGAGGTAAGCGTACTGAAGCGGTGAAATATAGTATCAAAAGGGAATTATATATTTTTTCAATATTGACTTAGTTAATATTGATTTTACAACGACAGTGACTTATCGAATGTGTCTGACTACGTATAGTATCATATACATATAAGCATCTAAAGACGCATTTTCTATAAATAAGATAGCTACTTTAGATCATCTAGCCATCAGCAGGAAAACACGTGCTTCTAAATTAGGTACTCATTATTTTTTACAGTCCACAGATCGTCCGTATGATATTCGTAGAGATATAAAAGTCATGGGATAACATTGTTGTGATGACAACACTTGTACTTTTCCACAAATTATATTTAAGATTACACTACCCAACTGGTTTCACTATAGAAGCATCATCAAGGGCTTTAAATTAAAGTATAAATACAAAGGTTGGATAGTGTAATCTTAAATATAATTTGTGGAAAAGGATAAGTATGTTCATCACAACGATGTATAAATTGATAAGTTATAGCCCGGGCGGTAGAGTTGCATTTTAGGTAGTGATTTTACGCCGATATATTGCCGTCTTTTTCAATAGATCTGGAACGGCTAATAACAACCAAGCGTCAGCTGACGCACCCGCGGTGGGTGTGGGTGTGGTAGGTTGCGAAAGTGGTAAAAAAAAAGTAATAGTACGCCGGCTGAAACTTTTCATGCGGCGTACTATAACTTTATTTTACGTGTTTTTTACAAGTTCGTGCGAGCAGCTGACGCATCATCCCCCCTCCACGATGCAGCTGACGATTTTTTTTCATCTCAGTATGATGTTAACTATCTGTGAGAAAAGATTCAGCCGGCGTACTATTACTTTTTTTTTGTCCACTTACGCAACCTTTCACATCCACACCCACCGCTACTTGAGCAGCTGACGGTCGATTCACATATTAGTCATGTGAGATCTACGATCGATGTCAATATTAGCCGGCTTACTATGACTTGTATTTGCAACGGTACCTCCCGGACTATTGTACCAAGTGCCAACAATCTCAACAATCAACTTCCGTCATACGATGAATTCATATTGGTAGGTTTACGAGTTCAAAGACTCGCATAACCTATAATTTCTAGGGAATAGTTTTCTTGTAGCAGGAGTCCCGTTTTCCCATAGCTAAAAATACAAAATTAAGTGAAGAAACAAAACATATTACTTACAGAGTTGCCTAACAAATTAATATAAATAGAAAAAAGAAAATTTGAAGTATTACGTGTGTGTATGTGGATGTGAATTGTGAGATGTGTGTGACTGTGTGTGAATACCTAAATATGAATGTTTAGTACATATACTAGTGTGTATGTGGATGTGAATTGTGAGATGTGTGTGACTGTGTGTGAATACCTAAATTTGAATGTTTAGTACATATACTAGTGTGTATGTGGATGTGAATTGTGAGATGTGTGTGACTGTGTGTGAATACCTAAATATGAATGTTTAGTACATATACTAGTGTGTATGTGGATGTGAATTGTGAGATGTGTGTGACTGTGTGTGAATACCTAAATTTTATGCAATACCTAATAATTTGAAATCAATATCAGTTTGTAGGTTGAAGATAACCATAGTAATATGTTATCTAAAAGAGTACCAACAGTTACGCAAACTACATACCTACTGATCATACTGAACAAGTGACCCAAAAGAACATAAATATATCTCCATACCGTTGCGAATGAATATACTTTAAACTTTTTATTATTAAATATTAAGAGGACCATCGAAGCGACAAATATCAACCCAAAGCAGAGTCAAAAGAGATTTATTTACTTTATTATTATTTCTCTACGGTTATTTTTTTCTCCTTATTTAGTAAAAGTACAATTAGTAGAGTATGTGGTTTTAGTAAATACTAGCTTTTTCCCATGGCTTTGGCCGCGTAGTAGTTTTTATGGTTACCTACTTAAATAGTATTTTAACTTAATCAGCTTTGCAGAAAGACAGATCGACACACATGAGACTTAGCTATAAGGTTTTCAATTTTTAACGAAACCCTAACAATTATGTACAGTGCACATCTACACAATATTAGGGCTCCGGAAAATATATTTTATAATACTTCGACACGCGATATGAATTTGCACATCCTGCTAACATTTTCTAAATTTTTCAATATACCTAGAGCAAGTTTTGGCCTCCCGTTAAGCTCTTTTCTATTGTGTGCTTTATCAGGTACAATAGAGTTCAACGGGTGCTGAAACTTTCAAAATTCATTATTATTGTGTATTGCCGCTATACTGGCATTTAATGCGCTACAAAAATATTTGACGTTCTTGTTCATTGTTTTGAAGATAGTATTTGTTTTTTTTTTTCACTTAAACGTTACTCGAGAATACTTGAAAAAATGCAATTTTTTACTTAATATGTGTATTTATTTATATTAGCGATGCGTTCAAGTAGTAAAAACATACAAAACTTAACTTTGTTAGTTCAAGTGTGACTGAATGATTGATTTAATATACGTTACTGAAAAACAAAGGGGGGGAAATTTTTACTGTTCTTTCATACATAACATTGTTAACAAAGCACATTCTACACGTCAAGCGCTCGAGCTGTGATTGGTCAACAAGCTGTCCATTCCTGCAGCGCATGTCTGATGATGATGAAGGCAAGGAATCTGTCTTACTCTTTAAATGTATGAATGTAATGTATGTGATAAATGACACGTAGCATTATGTAAATGTCTGATGGTGATATGATGATGGGCGTGATGGCGGGAAAATTTATGATTTTGTTTACACTTCTTTGTTTCATCATTCGTTATTTGCTATAGGTTAAGTGGTTAAGTGAAACGTGGTCTTGACTTGGTGAAAATATAAACACATCAGTTTGTTATAAAAATTCCCGATTCTCAATACTGGCAACTTTGAACTGAAATATTTGGCGTCTGGTTTAGTATTCCAAGTTGAAATTATTTCAAATTAAAGCAATGTACAGTAATGTTTTTTCTAGAAATAAGTTATTTAATTTGTTTGCGCGTCATTTAATTTTGCTCTGACATCGTTCTCTTTACAACCATTGAAAAGTTTAAATATTTTTAAATATAGGTTCCGCCTTGCGTGACACCAGCGCTCTAGAGACGGGTCAAATAATTAATGACGTGTCCGTTCTGGAAAACCCCGAGGACGGCCGGAGACGCAAGTCTATAATGAAGAATTGAAAATGATAGTGGAAGTGGATTCATCGCAAACCACGTCAGAGTTAGCGGCACCCTTCGATGTAAGTGACAAAACAATAATATTGTTAATCGTTATGATATCTATGGACAAAACAATTTTGATACATTTGCGTCGAGATTGAGAAAGTGAAAACCAACACATCAACAGACACGCATCAAGTGCCGCGTGAAGTCACTCAACCGGCACAGGAATTAGGTGCATCTTAAAGTCAATTGTAATGGAAAATGGATCCTATACGATGTCGGAAACGTGTCAGAACCATTCAAAACATGCGAAAAGCGAAAATTAACGCAATAAAGATACTGGTGAGTGTTTGGTAGACCAGTATTGTTGTTGTCCACTACAACTTGAGATACTGCAGATATCATAGCCAACAATAGCAAACGATGACGGAAAAGCTCGCCATTCAACAATTGAGACTGGTTAATCGATCTAGCCCAGTGCTCCTTCATGACAACGCTCGACACACTGCACGACAGATGACAACGCTCGACCACGCACTGCACGACAGACGACAACGCTCGACCACGCACTGCACGACAGACGACAACGCTCGAGCACACACTGCACGACAGACGACAACGCTGGACCACGCACTGCACGACAAACGGTAACGCTCGACCACACACTGCACGACAGATGGTTGCCATATTAGAGGAGCTGCGACTGGAAACTCTGCGTCACCCACAATAAATTTTGTCTATGCTACAACGCTATGCCACTATGCTTTCGAAAATTAGACAACTTCTTGCAAGGAAAAACAAACCAATTTCATTGAGGCAGTCAAAACCGCTTTCAAAGAATTCATTGATTCTCATTCCCAGATATTTTATTGAACTTCCTATAAAATGTTGGGAATGCATCGATAACAATGGTACATATTTCGATTGATTAAATATATGACAAAATATTTTTGTTTCGTTTTGTCTTTTTGATATTAAACGGCAATTTCATAAGTAAGGACCAATATATTAATTACAAACGATAATACAGGGCTTTATTATTATTTATGTGACTGTATATACATGGATATGGACAATAATTGCGTATTGTTTTCTTCCCGAATGGTATTGGCGACCACAACTTCAATGTACTTACGTCATAATATATGTTATTTTACGATCAGTAATGAATGAATAATGAGGAAAGCCAAACATTTACAAGTTTCAGATGCTGAGTAACCGTATAAACATATACAACTACCCACAATTTACCAGTTAAAAATCTATATCATACTAATAATTATTATTTATTATTGTTTTATTAATTATGATATATAAGTACTGGGCTTCATCTTCATTTTGTTTCTTAAAATCTGAATTTTCTTTTCTAGTGTTGTAGTAGCTAAGAGAACTGGTCTTATCTTATTGTCTGTGTTTTTCCCCAGTCTCTGGTCTGACCTACCAAAAACAGTGTTGCAAAAAAACAAAGAAGCAAAGTCTAACCTGGTGAAGGGAAATGAAAAAAGAAAACGATCCGACACCTTAAGCCCTAAAAACAACATAGACACAACACAGAATGATCCGAAAGTGTCTAAAACAAATGCTTTTCAATACATGCGAGAGAGACAGTACTCACTTTCAGAGAAAAATACTTACCTTCAAAATTCAAAAAACTAGCTCAACCAAAACCAACAAGTCTACAACAAATAAACAAGGCACAAAACAAACCGGAAAGCGAAACTATTAACTATAAACGGAACAACAAAAAGTCTCCAATCCGGCTGGTCACCGTGGGGACCTCAGACCACCACCCTCCGACGAGAAGATGTGGAACTATCAAAATAGCTACATTAAACACTAGAACACTTAGAACCCATGAAAGCTTACTAGAACTAGAACATGCTTTAGAAAACATAAAATATGATATATTGGGCATAAGCGAGATGCGGAGATTAGAAGAAAAAATTGAAGAGCGTACTGGCTATATCTTATACCAAAAAGGAGAAACAGCAGGACAAAGAGGAATAGGCTTCTTGATAAAAAAATCCCTGAAGCAACAAATACTGGATTTGATTGGAATATCGGACAGGATAGCAATACTCAACATCAAAATACCAGGTTATAAAAAAACATGGTCGATTATTCAAGCATATGCTCCAACAGAGCAAGCCGAACTATCTATCTTAGAATCCTTCTATGAAGATTTATCACTGGTTATACAAAACAGCTCAGACAAACATATAATCCTAATGGGAGATTTCAATGCACAAGTAGGTGCACGTCAAAACAGTGAAGAATACATACTTGGAAAATTTGGATATGGGAAGAGAAGCCATAATGGCCAAAAACTTGTGGAGTTCCTTATGGAACATAACTTGACGCTTCTTAATTCAATTTTCAAGAAAAACAACAAAAACAAATGGACATGGGTCTCTCCTGATGGCAAATATAGAAATGAGATTGATTACATAATAAGCAACAATCCAAAAGCATTCACAGATACCACTGTTATATCCAAGTTAAACTTCAATACAAATCACCGCATGGTACGTAGCACCTTGAAGATGTCTCCAAGTAAAACACCCCGAAAACATCTAAAGAGCCACAGACAAGACCAATCAATAATATTGCAATATAAAGACAAAAGCACCTCTTTTAAAGACATAGAAAAAGATTTAACAAACAAAGCAATGGACACCACACAAAAATATGAAATACTGGAGAAAAAACTGACAAATTCCTGCAATATAGACAGAAAACCGAAAAACAAATATCAACTGAGTGACCAAACTATACAACTCATAGAAAAAAGGAAGACACTAATATCAGATCCAGCCAAAAAAGTAAATACTAAATTGATATCAAAAATCAGCAAAGAAATAAAAGAAAACATCAGAAAAGACCGAAAAATCAAAAGACTACAAACCTTAGAATACCATATAAAAAGAACTGGAGGGATAAACAAGGCCCTAAAGGAACTACGTGAGGCTGACAAAACATGGATACCAAAACTAAAGAAAAAACAAAAATCTATCACAGAGAGGAAAAAAATTAAAGACTTAGCCACACAGTTTTACAGCCAGCTTTACGCAAGAACAAAACATCTGGAAAATAACCCCAACAGTCCACATGCACAACCGACTTCCGAAAGAACTGAAGAACCTATTGCCGAAATCCTACCATGCGAGGTACGGAAAGCCATCAAGAGTCAAAAGATGGACAAATCGCCAGGACCCGATAAGATCACGAACGAGCTGATGAGGGGGACAATGGAAGAGTTGATTCCCATACTAACAAAGATATTTAATGAGATTCTGAATACTGGAAACATTCCAAGGCAATGGACAGTGTCTCATATCATCTTGATACACAAAAAAGGGGACAAGGAAGACATCGAAAACTATAGACCAATAAGTCTGATGTCCAATGTATAAAAAATTTTTGGAAAGATTATTCTAGACAGAATTAGCTCTGAACTAGATGAGCAGCAACCAGCGGAACAAGCAGGCTTCAGAAAAGGCTTTTCAACTGTCGACCATATTCACACCGTAAAGCAAATCCTGGAAAAATACAATGAATATAATAAAAAACTATATATTGCCTTTATAGACTATGCGAAGGCGTTTGATAGCTTGAACCACAAATGTATTTGGGAAACCCTAAAAGATCAAGGAATACCAGAAAAATATATAAACATCATCAAAACCATTTATGGCAACAGCAAAGCCAGAATTCAACTAGAAACTTTAGGAAACGAATTCTACATAGAGAGAGGGGTAAGACAAGGAGACCCATTATCTCCAAAACTTTTCTCTGCAGTCCTAGAAAAAATATTTCGAAACTTAAACTGGGATGAATTTGGACTAAACATAAATGGCTCAAAATTAAATCACCTCAGATTCGCTGATGACCTCGTACTATTTGAAGAGAACCCTGAAAACCTGGAAAAAATGATCCAAAGCTTAAATAAGGAGAGCATAAAAGTTGGACTAAAGATGAACGCCAGCAAGACCAAGGTGATGACCAACACCATAAAAGTAGACATTAAAATTCATGACAAACCACTCGAATATGTAGAAGAATATATGTACTTAGGCCAACTTATCTCGTCAAAAGACCAAATCCTAAAAGAAATCAACTTGAGGATAGCAAAAGGATGGAAAAAATACTGGTCTTTTAAAGAAATAATGAAATCAAAGGACTTGGGCATGTCACTAAAAAGAAAAGCATTCAACACATGCATACTTCCATGTATTACCTATGGTTGTGAAACATGGGCACTGACCAAATTTTTGAGAGAAAAACTTGCTAAATGTCAAAGAGCAATGGAGAGAAGTATAATGGGCATTAAAAGACAAGACAGAGTCAGAAACATTGATATAAGGGCAAAGACAAAATTAACAGATATCCTGACCAAAATAGACTGCCAAAAATGGAGATGGACAGGCCATATGATGCGCGATACACAAAAAAAGTGGAGCAAAATAGTAACAAATTGGTACCCACGAGATGGGAAACGGAGTCGAGGAAGACAAAATATTAGATGGGAGGATGAAATCAAACTGACAGCAGGTCCATACTGGAGGAGAGTCACCCAGGACAGACAACAATGGAAATCGTTGGAGGAGGCCTATGCCATTAGGCACACTGAAATTAGGGACACTATGTAAAAAATACTGTGATTGAAAAACTGATATTTCAGAATAAAAGGCTTTATTATTATTATTATTATATTATTATAATTATGATATAGATTTTTTACCATTACTACGAGTATTATAGTAAAAATGTCGGATGAATATTTTTGAGATTTTTTAAATGAAATGCGTTATTGGTATCGTACTGAGGCCAAAACCACTTTTTTTAATTTTTGTCTGACTGCCTATCTGTCTGTACGTATGTATGTTTTAACTCGAGAATGACTCAACGGATTTGGATCATCGTAGTAATCCTGGTCAACATATGCTACTAGCTTTTGCCCGCGGCTCCACCCGCGTGTTATTCGGTTTAACGACATGCTTTTTCCGGGATAAAAAGTAGCCTATGTATTAAGTTAGGCTATAAGCTATATCCATTCTAAATTTTATCCAAATCCATTCAGCCGTTTTAGCGTGGAAGAGTAACAAACATACACACACACATATACACACACCCTTATACACACACACACACACACACACACACACACACACACACACAATCTTTCGCATTTATAATATTAGTGTGGTAGTGTGATGCTGTGATGTGATTAGTGTGATAAGGCAGAGGTGCTCACACTTATAGTGTCGGCGATTTACCAGAAAATATTTTGAAAGCAATGGATCGACTAAACTACTAAGTAGGTGGGTCCTAAGAAAGGTTTTTTTAAATATGGCTATACGGCACTTTAAAATTGAATAGGTATGTACAAAATTAATGAATCATAACTTACGAATCACAAATTCAGTCTTGATGGTGATGCATGGCACTGCATATTATCCGCGTACTTTTAATAGGTAGTTACTGAGTCTCAACCGCAAGCATGATGTCAAGTGTTCGTCAGTGAGTCGATTGATAATAGGTATATTTTTGGCGATCGACTCGAATAGCTTTCTCGACCGACCGATCGCGATCGACCGTTTGAGCACCCCTGCTATAAGAGGTTCATAAAAAAACGTCCAAACCGAAAACGAGGCAGAAACTTAATAAACGCGTAGTAATACATAATTCTCTGTACATATATTATACGCCATACATAATGTGGGTTCCGGCGTATATAAAACTAAAATATAAAGAAACGGTTCTTCAAAAGCATTCTACTAAAACCTAAATAGTCTGAAAAATATTAAGAAAATATGCTAAGACAGTCAAGTGCTGGACAACATTCAGTGCGAATCGTTCATAAAACTTTCGGACAAAATAAAGTTAGGACAAATTTTCAATCAAATTTAAATCCGTTCAATCAAACACTATAGCGTCCATAAGAAAAGTATTATTTTCTCATATTTTGCGCTATCCGGAGACGCAGCCTATTGTTGTGACGCTGCGATCGTCGTAATAGCCATTTTGTAATACGAGCTGATATGAACGTTATTTCTATGTTGTTTCCGTCGATTTTTGTACTGACACATATCGAGCTGCTTATTTAGGTCTTTTAAGTGCCATAAATAGATGTGATTTCCCGTACGAGCTTCCAAAATATTTTAAAAATGTGACCCATCATCTCAGACTTAACTTACAATAAAATCTTGACGTCCCATTGTAATTGACTCGGGGCTGGTCTTGCCAAGTGAGGAACACGAAAATAATAATTTAAGAATTTCACAAAAAGGGTCATCGAACCTTGTTACTGAGCACTTAACGAATCTTCAGTAAGAATTTGGCTGCATAAATTAAAGTCACCTTATATAAGGTCCTATAATTCAAAGTCAACTTTTTAATAGGTGAGTGAGTATCGCTAAATAGACCACTTACCACCGAAAATAAAACTTATTTACGCGAACTTTATTTTCACTCCCCCAAAGAAATTTAGTCAGCTGATTGAACCAGTAAGTAAGAAAGTAAAAAAATAAATTTGCCACAAAATTGTTTTTCTTTTGGGTGTGGTCACTTAAGGGGCCGGCGAATCTAGCATATTTCATACAAACGAAATACCAAAATAATTATTAATTTAAACAAATTCATGAGGTAGGGTGTGTTTATTCCGATTGGATTACGGAATATCTCTGTTCCCAAATACATGTTAAATAAGAACACTGATTTAAACAGGAAATATGAGTAAAATAATTTTTCTATGGAAATTTTAAATTCCTTATATCTCGTCTTTAAATCAGTGTCTTTTCAAAATATATATTTGGAAACCTGGATATTCTGTAATCCGATCGGAATAAACACATACTACCCTAAGAATATCAATGATTTAGAAATGGTTTTGGTATTTCGTTTGTATGAACTACAAATGATTCGCCGGCCTCTTAACGATACGCAATATATTCTAGAATTATTTTCACTTATTATTGTAAGACCTTCATATTATTATGTCGCCAAATAGTATAATTCGGTATATCATGATTTCGCTAGGCAGATAGTAAAATATATAATCGAAAATCTTTTATCAAAACTTAGAAATAGGTGCGACGATGAGTGGAGCAGCGTGTTAGGTTTACATGAAATAAATTAGTTTTAACCCTAATTTTAAACGAATATAAGATCTGCCTAAGCAGCAGTGGCGAAGGGTTCATATAACACGATTCCCATCGGCTTGTTTAGGAAATGGAATCCATACTAAATTTCCTTATTCCGTGTTCTTCGCATTGTTAAAAATTTCCATAAATCTCAATACAACAAATACACTTGGCTGACAGGAGATTTTTTTGTCCGGCTTCCCTTTTTAAAATGTTCACCCTTCGCCACTGATAGGCACTTTATGATATTACTGAATTTTACGATATGCCGACGACATATAGACAAAAATAGCATGGCTTAAGTATCCTTAGCTAGGGCTGGTTTATCCAGTTTCAGATAAGCGGGTACCAGGTAATTAGGTTTGAAATTAAAATGCACATTCGTAAAACACAATCTAACAGATTATAAGATGATTGATAAAAGAGTATGTATGCAAATTTGCTCATGTTTTCTGAATCTCTATGTCTGTCTGTCTGTCTATCCGTCCACACCGTTACTAACGAAAGGGCGGACCAGCCAAACTGTGCATGTAGATAGTACGAGTTAATTAAAAAATAAGGAAAAAGTTCAGTGCCGTTACATTTTGTATTTTTAAAGATGTGATTTGTGATCAGAGACGTATTCCGATTTTCGCCGCGCCCCCCCCCCCTACCCACAGCCGAAGAGAAAAAAATCATATCTAATGTAATATTTTGAAATTTTGTATTAAAAATTTATATATGACGACGAGTCATTTGATCGGCGAAGTTATCAACATCTTCATAGTCAAGTGACTTCGTTATGACGGCCTCTATATTGGGAATTGCTAAACAATTCAGACATTCCGCACTTGTGCGAGAGAGCTTACAATTTTTTGCCCTCTTTAGCACGAAGAATGAACGCTCAGCACTGCAGTCACTGCAGTACAAAGAAACATGCGTAAAGAAACACGTCTGTATGATTCTTATCATTCTTTAATGTGAATAATTGTTTCAAGGTCTTTGGTTTTAAGGACAATACATTCTTCTTGAAGTCCATCTGCAAGATGTTTTGGGTATGTGGACTGGAGCTGTTTGGCACTGGTTCTTATTTCCTATTCGGTCATCTGGTACATTTTCAGAAGAAATGCAAACTTGCCATTTACTTCAACACACGCTACTTTGAAACTGAAGGGCCGCCCCGGGCGATCGCCCGGATGGAGAATACGTCTCTGTTTGCGATAAAAACCAATAATATTTATACCCACAGTGTAAAAGCGAAATATCACTTTCTGTTATCACGAAATCTTCGGAACTATTGTAGTATAAATATACATAATATAATAATAAAATACATGCTTCACATGAAGTTTAAACAGGAAGACTCCATAAACGATGCAAACATGATTTTGTGATACAGAATGTTTAACTTTAGACATGAGGATAAAGCTAGTCTTATTCCATACGAAACCCGTATATTGTGTACAACTATTTTACAAGTTGACATTTGTTATTTAAAGTTTTATTATTTTGCTAAGGGGAACGGATAAACCATCAAAATGTTCAACAAAATCAAGTTTTTAAATGGGTTTTGAGCAGAACACGAATATCAATATTTTAAGTTCAGGACCAAATTTATAGATCACCTTTTTTTCTTTAAGACTAAAAACCAGTGTCCATTAAACACTAAAATAAATTGGAGAAGAGAATTATTTTAAATTAAAAAACGAATTTATTAAATATTATGTTTTTTTTTGTTAATACAATGCCTATTGTGTTATTGTAATGAAATAATAAGCATAAGTGTCTAGAAATTGTAATGTGAATACGAGAATACAAATAATGAGTAGGTATTTTAATATTAACTGGTCACCCTAGTGGGTCGGACATGTATTGTTGGCCCCGTGTAGAAGTTACCTACTTATTTCATCTTACTTATAATCATAGATTTTATTCCTTACGACATAGAGTTCATAATAAATGCACGTGAGCTATGGCCAAGTATACAAACTCAAGGAAAAACTAAAACAAAATCCTGTGAGATAAAAGCGTTATCCTTCAGTGAACGACGCTAGTAGCTCTTTGCGTTTTATAAGTTTGTGACATCCTTGAAAAAGGATTTTCTTTGTTAGAAAGTGTTTTTTTAAGTATTTGTGAGAATGGCCCCCAACAGTGTAGAGTTTACGTATAAGCAATATGATCCAGAGGATTTTGAAATGGTTAGTAAAATCTGTTTATTTATAAATTGCATCGATATTGGTGTCGGTTCGGTGTAAAACGGCTTATTTATTTATTTTTATTATTTATTTATTTTTATTATTCTTTTATTTTCTTTATTAGGAAAACCAGTAGTTAGTAAGCTAATTTTAACACTACACATTGAACATAAATAACTGCTAAACTTCTAACTTATTAAGTTAATCACAGCATGCATTTTATATAAGTGACATATAACATGTAAGTATATACATATCTTAAATTCTTAATTACTAAAATTGCATTAATAATTTACAAATTCTAAATTTTATCTTAATATATAACTACTAAAACTAACAAACATCATTTTTCATCTTTATTACTTCGATATTAAAAGAGAAGGACGGAATGCTTAAATTAAGTTTAATCCTGTCAAATAAGTTAAGTCGTGTTACATCGAATTGACATCATTATCTATACTAATTATAAATTAGTAAGAAAGTGCATTAAATATTTTTGCGAAAGTTTAAATGTAATCTAATTATTAATTGTACTAAGACGAAAACATTTTTTTTATTATTTTTTCTATCTTTGTCTGTATTTTCCGTTTTGACTCGAGAACCACTCTATGGATTTGGATGGTGGTTTTCTTTATTATCATCGTAGTAACCCTAGTTAACATTTAGGCTCAATGGGTGTTGAAAAAATTACCGCCAAGCCGAAAACTGTCGATGATAACTTTTCTCAAACATCGATTGAAAGACACTAAGCGAGCCCAGCCGCGGGCAAAAGCTATTAACCTATATAATGATATTTAAAGAATGCGTCCAGCGGGCCTATTATTTAACTCAGTGTCGGTTGCTATCTATGGTTGCTATTCACCAAAAACAGATAAAAAATGAACTTCCAAAATGACCTTCAATGGGTATTGAACTATTTACGAATTGTAACGTCACTTCAAGTGCGAACGTATCCTTAGATAAGTGGATATGTATGTTTTCGACGATAGGCACTCGGTTTGGCAACTGATTTTACGATACAGAATCAGGGGGCTGCTTCGCCCGTGTAGTGTTCATTTTCATGTCGGGTAATACCTACTTACAACTAAAAAAATCACGTTCGGACTTGGCAGATACAGCTCGACACTACTAACATAATTTCGAATGGCAACACCACTCAAATGCCTGCTCAACTGATTTGAACAGAATTTTGCATTTCTGAATGCATCCATTCCTACATCATTAATTCATTGTTTAAGGTTGTCGATTTGTTAAATTGGTGCGTACGGTTTAAATTTTCAATAAAATTATGAAAAAGTGGATTAAAAAGTGCAGCTACTGTTGTTTTTTTTATAAAACAGTGTTTTTATTCCAAGAATATCATTTAAATATCAAGAAGAAGCAGGGAATTTCGGGGAATTGACAACACCGACGCAGGGAATCGAAAAATGTTTATTGACAGAACTGAGTGCAAGTCACAGTCCACTCCACACCCGTTGCACCCGCGTTTTACCGACGATTATTACGTCCCAAAGTGATGAGTGGTAATATCAATCTCCGTACTTTGGGCACAATTACACGCTTTTTAGAGCATGCAGGTTTCCTCAGGATGTTTTCCTTCACCGTTCAGCAAGTATTAGGTAAGAACACAAATACTATGCACATAAATTCCGAAAACTCATTGGTGCATGCCCGACCGGGGATCCAGCCACTTTATGTTAGACCTGGGGTTTTATTATCTAACATCAACATCTACCGCTATCACTTTCAAAGGCATCGTGCGTGATTGGCTAGAAATTACGTCACACATCAATTCTAGCCAATCACGATACCTTTGAACGCGAGAGCAATAGATGTTGAAATTAGACAATGAGGCCTCTGTTCGACTGTAATAGTGAAGCATTTAATCCCTTTCACGATATTTATTAATCAGAGCACAACAATAACTAGACACTAACCTGAAAGTTAAAGATTTATGAAGTTTCGATAACAATTGATTTACAATTTACAATTTTCTGGCACGATCGTGCCTCATGCCACTTAACGGGTTAATATGATATTCAGCTGTACATCTGGTAACACTCAGTCTTTCAGATCGTGTAGATCGTATAGATCCTGACATTTACAAGCAGGAAAAATAAAAAATAGGAATTTACTGTCGGGAAATTCCCGTAAAGCTACTCGTATATCGTATTTGCATATTATCCTGTTTAATCTTATCCTACGAACTACGATCGCAAATGTACTGACGAGGTAAAATACGCTGGCCCACTTTTCGTCCGTATTGCAATAGTGATACGATAAGTGGGTCTGCGGCAATTTCTTTGATGGTGCATCTACTAAACTGGCTAGAAATAAGTACATATCCTTTTAAGCATTTGCTTATAAGCACGGGTATGGCTTTAACATGTTTATTTGCATTTCAACTCATTATTTTTCATTCAGGTTATTTATTTACATTTCAACTCATTATTTTTCACTGAGGCACATTATTTTTCATTAAGACTGTTTATATTAATTTCAACTCATTGTTTTTCACTGAGTCTATTTGCATTTCAACTCATTATTTTTCACTGAGGCACATTATTTTTCATTAAGACTGTTTATATTAATTTCAACTCATTATTTTTCACTGAGGCTCATTATTTTTGTATTAGTGTATTTAAAAAAAGTTTAATAAATATACCTAATCTTAAACTTAAATAACAATTTATGTGTTAACTAAACTAATTCAAAATTAAAATTACCTAGCAATTTAAATATTATACAATAAATTAAAAAAGGTAATTTTTGACACCTATTTAATAAAACAAATACAATATGCTGGCCAGATCGCTACCGTCCGTCATGGGCAAGGTGCCCAAAAGGCTGGCGGCATTTATTTGCATTTCAACTAATTATTTTTACTGAGGCTATTTGCATTTCAATTAAGTAATTATTTTTTACTGAGGTTCATTGATTTTCATTGAGGCTGTTGATTTTCATTTCAACTCATTATTTTTCACTGAGGCTATTTGCATTTCAACTCATTATTTTTCACTGAGGCTCATTATTTTTGTATTAGTGTATTTAAAAAAAGTTTAATAAATATACCTAATCTTAAACTTAAATAACAATTTATGTGTTAACTAAACTAATTCAAAATTAAAATTACCTAGCAATTTAAATATTATACAATAAATTAAAAAAGGTAATTTTTGACACCTATTTAATAAAACAAATACAATATGCTGGCCAGATCGCTACCGTCCGTCATGGGCAAGGTGCCCAAAAGGCTGGCGGCATTTATTTGCATTTCAACTAATTATTTTTACTGAGGCTATTTGCATTTCAATTAAGTAATTATTTTTTACTGAGGTTCATTGATTTTCATTGAGGCTGTTGATTTTCATTTCAACTCATTATTTTTCACTGAGGCTATTTGCATTTCAATTAAGTAATTATTTTTTACTGAGGTTCATTAATTTTCATTGAGGCTGTTGATTTTCATTTCAACTCATTATTTTTTCACTGAGGCTCATTATTTTTCATTGAGAGTATTTATTTACATTTTAACTCATTTTTTTTCACTGAGTTTATTTTCATTACAACTCATTATTTTTCACTGAGGCTCATTATTTTTCATTGAGAGTATTTATTTACATTTTAACTCATTTTTTTTCACTGAGTTTATTTTCATTACAACTCATTATTTTTTACCGAGTCTATTTGCATTTCAACTCGTAATTTTTCACTGAGACCTTCGATAATTTTATCGATGACTGAGGCGCATTATTTTTTATTGAGGCATTTGCATTTCAACTTATTACTTTTCGCAGAGATTTTTTGCTATTTGAGGCTATTTACATTTTTTTTATTTGGGCAACAGAGGTATTTGTATTTGGAAAGAGCCATCCCAACACCTGAAACCTGGAGAGTTTTATTTTACCTAAGACTAAATTAAACATTTATAGTTAATTTTATATTTCTTAGTTGAATTTAGAAGTATAAGGAATGCCCATGTTTGTAAGTTAGTATTATTTACAAACACCAATTATTATTAATAGATATAATGCAAGTATAGATAATATATATAAATTATAAGTTAGAAAAATCAATTATAAATAAATTCCCCGAGAAAAATAAATCTCAGACGGGGTTCGAATAGCGACCTATTCAGTTTGTCCTATATACCGTGACAATATCATCAACTTATACAACCGTAGTGATTAGAGCTGAGGATTAGGGTGTTGATGAGTAATCATAAATAACCGCATTTATGTTTGGATATGGTAAAATACATCGTTTGTCGGTCAATTAGGACATAAGCGTATTAATAAAATAATAAATAAAAACCTTTCTAAAAATAAACTTTGAAAGGGCGTTGCTCCGTAACGCAACCAAATAATTTGTCAGTTTTTTACATATTTGACACAGTAGATAAAGAATTAATGAATATATTTATTTATATCAAGGATAACTTAAATCTAAATACACCCCACAAAACCAAGTAGAAATTTGGTTTGTCTGTGGGGAGGGAGTCGTACATCTTTTTCTTTATTAGGTAGTTACTAAAGTACAAGTAGGTAATAGGTAGTAAGAGCAATGTCATTTTAATCTATATTTACCATAATTATCGTTGTTTTTTTGGTAATCATAACTATTAGTTTTTCAGGCGTCATAAATAGATTACCTACGTATTTTGTTCGCGCAGCCAGACCGACATATTTTGCTTTAGAGAGGCCCTTTATCCTATGAACCCAGATTCACACTTTCCCTTATCGTTACCTTATCGTCGTGACCTCCTAGACTAATTATTGACATAATCCTAAAAATAACGTCCGAAATATTTATTATACTTGGCCGAATTCGTCCATTAAATTTATTTACGGTCAGTCAAATTTTTTGTCTCCTCTTGTCCCTCTAAGGAAACTCATTCTAAGGTCTTAATTATTGCTTCGTAATTAGAAATTAAATTGAAAATCAAATAAAAAATAATAATTAATAACTAAAATAAATAATTTAAGAAAATCAAAATTGTTAACTCAATTACTAATGAAATTGATGCCTGTGATAGTTGGTATTTGGTAAATCTTTCGATACATTTTGATTGAAATGCACTATAAACTGTATTTATTTGATTTACCCAACCGGTTTCGCTATAAAAGCATTTTCAATGGGTTGTTAATTGCTGTTGCATTTGGTTATTTAAGGCGAGGTTATCCAGAGAAATTTATCCAGTTCCAACGCTTTCATTTTTCACATGTTCCCGCTCAGCGGAGGCGGGCCGCTCAGAAAAATATGGGTTTTTAATATGATGGCCGTTTTATATCACTTTTTTCACGACGTTTATTTTAGTATAAGTTTTATTGTCCAAAACTAAATATAGCTCAAATGAAATTATATTCAGATCGTAGATTAGACCTAGCTTTGCGATTAAGTCGTATGTAAAAATAACAAGTTTTCAGGAAACATAAAAAAACTAATTTTCTCGAAAATTTCATTTTATTTGCTACATATTCCATAGTTTAGTTTATTTAGGTATACAATGACACCTATTCTCGTGTAACAAATATTAGATTTAGAGCTGCCATAACCTAAAACTTTTCATTGCAAAATAGGCTTTAACGCAGATGGATAAAAGTTAAATGAATAGGTCACATGCACGAGGATAGGTCACATTCATACACACAAGAAGAAGAATCACGCTCAAAAATACGCATACAGCGAATACAAAAAATATTAAATTTTGAACATAAGACCTTTTGTAATAACAGCGCCGATATTATAGGTATAAGCAACCAAATGACCCAACCCATTTAAATAACCCTTTGAAAATGTTTTTATAGCGAAACCGGTTGGGTAAATCAAATAAATACAGTGGACATCTCAATCAAAATGTAAATTACTAATTGTAAGTACATTTATCTTTTTGATTAATTATGGGTTCTGCTACAATCGATGTGTTTAAGAATATCTTAGAGCACTATTATAATGAAGATATGCCTTATAATAAAATAGCCGATGTTTTTAGGGTTTCATACTCAAAGGGTGCCAAACAGGACCTTATACTAAGCCTCCGCTGTCTGCCTGATGTCTGTCCGTTTGTCATGGCTTTAGACGAAATAGGTAGACAGTTGATTTGAAAAAATGTACATACTTTAAGAAAAACAACAAATTATAAACATTACGGTTTCGTACCTGGAGGGTGTCATTTTGTTTGTCAGGCGCTGCAGGCTTGTTTTTTGTCGTCTTGGCGTTGCTGTGGCTTAATTTATACAGCCAAACTCATACTGGAGGCTTGGTAAGTGATCAGTAAACAAGGATCGATAAAACTTGTTGCCAATTTCGCAATAGTACATTGTTCACCGAGTGGAGAAAGAGGCCGATTACCAACAAGGGTGTAGTTTGAGGTCCGAGGCGCAGCCGAGGGCTTCAATAAACACGAGTTGGGAATCGCACTTTCTCCCGAGTGATACATAGTGCTTTATACTACACCTGCGAGGAAAATAAAAGACAAAATCTTTAATTAAAGTTTATATTAAAATTATTACAGTTATTGAAACTCAGTGTTGTACTTTTCCCATATAATAACTGCTTGGGCAGTTTCTTTTAATTCTGGCGGCGTCACCCATTCGTCTATATCACTACTAGACGACATTTTGAGTTACTTTTAATAAAGATACAACCAAAGAAACAGATTGATGACTCGCGTTCGATTTGCAATTTTAATATCTTTTTATAATTATGTACATAAATAACAAATGGCCAGTATTATTTTGCAAATTTAGAGATAAAAACTTTTTGACTTTCACTTTTTTCATTTTTTTATGATCATAAATAGCAAGTGGCCAGTATTATTTTGCAAACTAAGACATAAAAACTTTTTGTCTTTTGGCATTATTGTTCAAGCTAGGTTATGTACCAAGAAGTTTATACCCTTTTTAATGTAACATTTATGCTTATCTTACGGATGTTGTCAACAAACAAAAAAAAACGGCACGTTAACAATGGGTTTTCATATACTTTTTCTGCCCGCTCAGCACGTTAACAATGGATTTCATACATTTTTTCCGCCCGCATATTGGTATGACAGCAATGACGTATATTCTTCATCGTTTTCGAAAAAGTAAGAAGGAAATTTCCAAGCAGGTGTAGTATAAAAAAAATTCTTGACGCTCCATAGTAATTGACTCGGGGCTGGGAATGCGTTTGTAAGGAACATGAAAAGAATAATTTACGAATTTCACAAAAAATGTTATCGATCCGTGTTATTGATCACTTACCAAGCCTCCAGTATGAGTTTGGCTGCATAAATTAAAGTCACCTTATATAAGGCCCTACAATTCAAAGTGAAAACAAATTAAGAGGTGATAGAGTATTCCCAATAGATCCATTTTCCATCGAAAAATGAAATTTTTTTGCGCGAACTTTTTTTCACTTTTCCATAGGAACTTAGTCAGCTGATTGAACCACTTTGTCTTGGAGAGTGAAAAAATTATAACCCAAATTGTTTTTTCTTTTTTATGTGTCAGTTAACGATACATGATCTACCCTAGAATTATTTTTACTTATTATTGTAGGACCTTATATATATTTTTGTTATTTACCATAATGTTTCAGGGTTCTGTACCCGTATAGTTTGGTAGTACGAAACCCTTTTAGTACGAAACTCGGATTCGCACTTGACTGTTTTTTTAATACTTATGTATGTATGCATAAATGTTAGCAGTAAAAACTAGCATCAATCTTGTCCCAACACTACAAATCATAAGCTACTGTCACTTAAATATGCATAAACCAGGCTTATTCCATATATTAAAGCTGTAAGATTTCAGTAAGAAAATCGGATCATGAAAAATAAAACAAAGTAAAAATCTATCGCCGAAAAAAACTCACCAATAATTGTCGACTCATTTGGATTTTTCTCTTCGAGGTTTTTTAGGGTTCCGTAACAATCACAACATGGGTTTTATTAAGAAAAGCCTCGTAATCTCTGTTCACGTCGCGTTTCAACTCAAAAAAGGCTTGCCTGATGTCGCTTATTGTAAGTGCATCACGATAATTTTTCATGTTTAATATTGTAACACTAATATCTGAATTTCTTTTTGTAAGATTGGATGATTAAAAATTAAATTTTAATTTGGCACTTTGCACCCAATGTAGTTTTACTTATTCAAATGTTTTTCTTGATAAATACTTGGTGGGTTAAACGGTTAAAATGTCGATCTCTTAGTCATAAATTTTTGCTAGGTCGATCTCCTTAAAAGTATGGCATACCCCAGAAAAAAATGTTATTACCCGTCCAACACAAAAAGGCCAATGTCAAATACTTTATTAGCTTTTGATAGAGGCGATTATTGGTTAGCTAATTGACCTGTTTGTCTAGGACGCGTAATACCAATAATTACGCGCGAAACAGCAGATCGGAAGGTTTTTAGCTAATACTGAAATATTTTGTAGGGAAAAAAATACTGGATTTAAGTAGAAAACCTTTATATTTCTATTAGGTACCTATTTTATGTAAAAAAATCAAGTTGAACTTTTAAACGCGTTCTTGAAACGAACGTTTGAAAAGCAAAAAAAAAAGGGTGCAAAACATTGTTTTTTTTGACAAAAGTATAAATCTTAGTACATTGTTTATAAGTAGATCCCCTAGATAAAAGATCAATAAATCAAATATATTTTGTCCAGTAAGATAGTCCTACTTTCGTCAAAAGAACCCTCGAAAATCTGGCTTTTTTCATATTCTAGAGCCAGGTACAGCCTTAAGAAAAGTATGGGCACCGCTCAGCTTTATTACCTTAAACTATCTGTATCAATTGCTTTTCACAAATCTTGCACACGAGTAATCAGAATCAGGCTGGAGGTCAATGACACTCCGTAAGTAGGTGTGGGGCAAGTTCAGTATCTGAGGACAAGAAATCAAAATTGCACACGACGGAGCAGGGCTGCCGTCCACTACAGCAGCGATGAGACTCAGCTACGCTAAGCGAAGCTATATTCTACCTGCGTTTTTTTTTGCAATAACTAACAAGATATTCTATCTCACTACTCTGTCCGGCTATGGTTTTAGTAGTAACGTGTACAGATAAGCGCGTTTTCTAGCGCTCGGTTATGGACACTAGAAAAAATTGCGTGTGACGCACTACTACAGCCGTAGCCAAACTGACTTCATGAGATAGAATATCTGTTGCAGTTTTAGCCACTTCCCAATCGTGATTATAGAGATACGAGTATAAGCCTGTATAGACTAACCCTCTTGGTTCTTATTATAGCCGAAACAACGGTAGAACAATAAAGTCCAGATCATGGCTAGGATAAATTTACAGCTTTACAGCAGAATAGAATTTCTGGTCGCCATTTTTCGACTTATTGTATTAAAATAATTAACCTTCACAAAAGAAATTTTAACTTACCAACCAAGATACAATAAAAGCCAATTTTTGTACGTTAGCCACCGTTCAAACTATAATTTTTAACCCGAACTTAAATATTTCAATATAAATATTTCTACCCTTATACATACGCTATATTTTTTATTATTTTATTTGGGATACTCATTAATATTTATAAAAAACGGTAAAATATTTTTTCACTCGATATATTTTGGCCCACAGTATGGGGTCGTTATCAGTTGAATAGAAGGTATCAAATACATACATATATATAAAATATATCTTATAAAAATATATTTTATTGTTTTTTTATAATTATAAACGAGTATCCCAAACAAAATAATATAAATATTTCGTACACATTCAACATTCTAGCTTCTGAACGGATCTCATCGCTTTCGATGGACTCACAACCTAACAGAGCCGGGATACTGACGTGAGCCGTAATATCCTCGAGGCATGAATGCTGGTCCCACAAAAACTGGGTTTCAGAGGAATTATGTAGATAGGAATTCCAGGCAGACATTAACTAAGACGAGTAGGTGGCGACTGCATGAGGAGTACGAAGACCGCCAAGAGTGGCGAAATCTGGGAAAGGGTAAGCCGTCCAGCAGCGGACGAACACTGAAACGCTGATGAATGGATGGATGAGATGGCGGGATTTTAAAAGCTTCTACTGGGATATAGACGAGCGAGGCGAGGTTAGACTCGAGAAGGCGAGGCTGTTGCCCAGCTATTAATTCAGGCAATAAAAAATGCCCATTACGAGTACCTTTACCTTTATGCCAACTTACAAAGGTGTAAAAGTTGGCGTTTTGATCACCAATAAAAGTGATTTGCTGAGACTTAAAACCACGTGATATCTAATACTGACAATAAGGATAAGAAAATCGTGTCTCAAATATTTTTGCGAAATTTTAAATGAAATGGGTTATTTTATTATTGTTGTATTGTGGTCAAAACTGAAATTTTTAGAATGTTTATTTTAGAAAATCCAGCAACCTCCTAAAAATCCAAAATATAATTTATGTTATCCTGGAAAGAGGGCACCCTGAAATTTTAATAACATGGGAAGACCAATATTAAAGAGTAGTTATGTTCCTACATTAATTTATAATATTGTCGTTCGATTCACGAAGGGGCGTATCTGATTTTTATCAATTTTACAGTGGAGCCATTTTAACAAAATGTACCGTATTGTTCGATCCTAACTTCATGCCTATGGGTGTGACGGGGCTAAATGATCATATTTAAGAACATCTGCTAACTGACATACATGTACATTTACCAATACGATACATTTAGTAAAAGAAGGCTCCACTATAAAATTGATAAAAATCAGATTCGTCCCTTCGTGATTCGAACGACGATATGTGCATCTGTAAAATTAAGTGTCTGCCGATGTCAAATACACTTTAATGCTTTTCTTAAAGAACGGAAAAATAAAAAATTGTGAATAAAAAATACACGATTCTAAAGCTTTTCACACTGTATAACCGTTCCCTGTAAATCCTATATTAAACTCCGCCCGCGTTTTCAGTCTTTGCCCCGTTTTCGGCTTAGGCGTTATTTTATGAACACCCATTATAGCCTATGTGTTGACCGAAGTCACTACGATGATAATAAAAAAAACCGCATCCAAATCCGTTGAGTGGTTCTCGAATTAAAACGTAGTATACAAACATCATCAGACAACCGTTTGAGTTATGCCGCTGACAAAAGTTTTCATTTATCGCCAGTACCCTACAAAAGTAGGTATTCCTGTAATTTCATTTTATAAAATAAATGAAGGTAACGTAAATAATCTAACAACAGCAGACGTAAACAATTATCACAGTAATCATGTAATTGTAAACTTTTATGGAACGTTCATTTGTGTAAAGCTGATAACTATATCTACATAAACATTAATACTAAGGGGCTATGTGACAGCTGTAAAAAATTGTTCTTTTGTGATATTTCTGTACTTATCTTTGCTATTATGGTGTATGACGCACAGGCACACAAATGTAAAATTATATGGATATTAATTTTTCATGCTGTCCACACGTCCATGCCTTTATAAAGAATTTCGTGTAACGAAGTGCAATTATGTTTGGTTATAGAATATAATTTAAAAATGCACAAAGAAAAATTACTAAGTTAAATAAAAACAAGAGGAATCGATATCTTCATTTTTTTTTCAGAATGGTTGCTTTTTAACACCTAATATTTTTAAGCCTTTTCTTCCATTATAAAATATATTCTCTTATTTACCTATAGGCGTGTAAGAAATTTTTATTTATAATATATTATTAAATTTAAATAACAATTTATATCTCAAAATAAAACTACCTACCAATATAAATATATAAAAAGAGAAAAAGAATACCTATCTTAAACTAAGTAAAAAATGGAAGCCAAATCGCTGCCGTCATCCGGCAGGGTACCCAAGAGGCTGGCGGCATTGCCTCGCTGGATCGCGGCCGAAATAAGATCCAGCGGGCCTATTATGTAACTTAGTGTCTATGGTTACTATTCCCCAAAAACAGATAAAACATTAACTTCTAAAATAACCTTCAATCGGTATTGAACTAATTAGGAATTTTGACGAAATTTCAAGTGCGAACGTATCCTTAGATAATAAGCGGATATGTATGTTTTCGACGATAGGCACTCGGTTTGGCAACTGATTTTACGATACAGAATCAGGGGGCAGCCCTTGGATCCCCCGAAGCATCGACCAGGCGCGCGATATCTCCTTGTAGAGGCGTCGCGCTTCTAATCCCCACGGCCGGCCCGAGGGTTTCCACAGCGAAGGGAACAAAGTGGTAATTTTGTCCCAACGCTGTGTATTTTCGCCTCTTCGTGCCTTCCGCTTTTATATGTATATAAATACCTACTATAACTCAAGCATCTCCTAATAAATAAATAACTTTTATACGAATGATGTCCTCCATCCATCCTTCATGAGTTTGGTTCGTCCACTGCTGGGCATAGGCCTTTATAAGTGTTCGCCTCTCTGCGTTCCTTCTTGAAAAAATGCTCATACTATAACTATAACTAGGTGGGTTAGTGAGCACGGTGCCGAGACCCTTGCACCAGTGACGCCGTCGGCCGTCACCAGTCTGTTTCATATATAAGGCCCCCTGCAATTGGGGTACCGCCATCAGTTCCAGGCACGGTGGGCCACCTGGTTGTGCCTTTTTGAAAGCTGTCTTCTTATACTCCCTCAGTACCTCCACAGCCTAGCCTAGCCTAAATATTTTATGTGATGATGATGAATTATTATTTTCCATTCCATCCAACCATGATTACTATTTATAAAAGAAAATTGCAATGTACTAACATTCTATTAAATCCATTGTATAAATACATATTATAACCAACGAGCTATAGTTTCGTCGTAGATTATAACTATTAAAATTTGATTTAAGTAACTTCCTGCGTCTTGCCTTTTCAAGAAACAATCATTTCAACACATATGCTTTCAATATCAACATAAAAGAATAACGGAAGTACTGTTCACCCATAAACGAACCGTTCCGGCAATTTTTTGCATAAATCGACAATAGGCTATGTGTGTGTAGGTCTACGTCAAGCTTTTATTATCAAAACTTCCCGAAATCAACAGGCAATATTGACCTTTCTTGACCCAATGCCCAAAATATACGTCCTTGTTATGCCAAACACATGAGCACTTTTTTACGATTGGGTTAGCCTCATTGGCCTAATCAACGAAAACATCCTATGAAGCCAGCCTTCGGGAAAATTTCCACGGGTGTATTATTTGACCTTGCAGTTATGAAAGTCAACCAATTCCTTTTTTCTTGAATATTCTTCGGGCGTAAGTAATTTAAAATAAAATTATTTAAGAGGATATGTCACCCTGTCACTACATGCGGAACGACCCGCAGTGCGAGAGGGACGGATTCCGGAAAAAGTAGCAAAATGTCGGTTTTAAATTGATATAAAATTAACTAATCAAATCAAATCAAATCAAAATATTTATTTTGTAAAATAGATACATAAAGTATACTTTCTACAAGTCAAAAAACTAAAATAGTTATCTTAATTTCAAACTGTCAAAATTTAGATAATGTTAAAATCTGTCTAATAAAATATCGTTGAGGTCTGTCGGTCATTCCTATTATACAAACCATGAAAAAAAGTGTCGAAGAAGACCATATTTCAATAATTCTTTTTATCGAGCGAAAGTTCTGCAATCGCGTTTCTGAACTGAAGAAAACTAGAAAAAGGTAGACTGTTGCGTAGTAGGTATCAATTATTCGTCCGCTACCGACTTCTATACAAGTTTTTACAGAAGTACCTGAAAAGACTGATTAACGCTTAGCCTGCCATCGCTCTCCCCGTTTCCAGGCGGCGCCCTTCATCCTAGGACGATTTCAAGCATAATGGTCAAGCGTAAGCCATTTAAAGAAGTAGCTTAATTTCTAATCGGTATATCTCAATTTCAAGTACGTAGGTACGTATGAAATTATATAGAACACAGGTACAAAAAATAAACGCGCATGCGTTAGAAATGACACTTTAAGTGTTTGTTTGAGTCGCCGATGCTCGAAGGTGGTATGAGTCGCACAGCACGCGCGGTCAGTGCTGCTCTTGATATCGAGGAAATTGGCTGCTACACCGACAGCCATTGCCTCGCAACTTTTTAAAAAGTAAAAAGGAAATATTGGCACGTTTTTCGTGAGTTCTTCCACGATAGACGAATTAGTTTTCCGTGAATTTATTGTGTTTTGTGAGGTGAAAGTTAGAAATTTCACGTTAGACGACCACCTCTATCTATTCGAAGATTTTCCAGAATTTCAGATTTAATTGGTGAGTTATAATTTCTTAAATAAAATGTAGGTGGCAGTGAATTCTTTCACTGAAAATAGGTAATTTCTTGAAAATTTTCAAGGCAAGACAACTTAACCAAAGACATGGCTTTGACCTTTTGTTCGGAGGAAATATTAAATAAAAGGCTGTATGGTTAATTATTTTGCCAATTAGAAAAATAAATGGAATTAGTGTTAGAATAAACGTCGTCGTTTTATAATATATAAAATGGCGCTCTCCCATTTAGCAGCGATATGGAAAAAGGTTTTCACTTAATATTTTATTTTGTTTTAGGTAGATTTGGTTTGTAGCTGTTAAGATTTAAATTGCGAGTATTATTGCTAAGTATTTCATTTTTTTGTTTATATGTACCAGTTAAAAATTGACCCTCTAGCTATAACAAAGGAAACTGTTCTATGTTCGAAATTAAAAACAAATGTTTTGTGACTTTTGTCATGATTCGTATTAAAAAAAAAAGATATCGACCGTCAAAAGAAGCACTAATATTCCGGTGACAGAGACGACGCTCCACAAAACCTATGTGCACATAGCCTATGTGCATTATTTACCACTGGGAATATGTACGGTCTATTGTCGGTCACATGGTGTCACGAAGGATGGCCATTTTTTCGAAATTTGAAAACCAAAAAAAAATGAAAAAAAAACTTTTTTACGGTTTTGTGTTCTATTATTGATTTTGATTCATAGAGTTCAGTAAAGCTAGTGGGCTCATTTTCAACCCGTATGTATAGTTTTCCTTTTAATAAAAACATACATATCGTCACGACATGAATCCTCGAGAGGGTGTCAGAGTTGTTCACAGTTCACAAAGTGTGAACTGTGAAATTCAAATCGCAAATGGTGGATTTTCACCGACGACTGTGATGAACCCACGATCTCTGGGTTAGCAGGCGAGTGCTCTACCATACGGCTACAGAGGCGGTCATTCGTTTTAACTTCTTATAATTTTCATAACCACAATGTTAAAAGTAATTATCTCCATTTTATCAAAGAAATTAATAAGTACGTATTCGTTAGGTGTTTTATTGCTAGGATAAGAAATGGGTAATAAAAATACATATTCGTGCCTTGTGTGTTTTTATGCCCAATTGAAATACATGGATTTGCTATTATAAGGTTTTCATTTATGTAAATATTAAACAATCAAAATAGAACAAATTATTTCCACGATATATTTCAGCCCACATCAGTCCAATGAATGACAAAACACAAGAATGACATAAAAATATAAACCTCATAAATAACTAATTAATGTTACATTAATTTGATACTTTTTCCTTTAATTAAAAAACCAACATATTTTCCAAATTTTTTTTATCGCCGTAATTATCTTTTGTCAAATACCTTACCTATTACTTGCTGCGGAAAAAGAGCTACGAAAGGAATTCTGTTTTAACAGAACTCTAAACAGTTATATTACACCAAAACCGAACTAGGTGTGTTAGGTTCGTTCGACGGAGGGTATGCGTGTATTCAGTTGTTTTGTTTTGCTAAACTCGTTGGCGTAGATTCATATTTAGGCAACAGAATCGTGTAATAGGTAACACCCTTACCAGACCGACTACTTTCTAGGGTTTGAGGTAAAGGGTACATCGTGATACCATTGGTTGGTAAAAATACTGACAAAATAAAAATAAATACGACAAGGTACCAATAGAAATCACATGTTTAAGGTCCTACAATTCAAAGCGAAAAAATTCAAGGTAGGTATTCTTTTTATATATTTATATTGGCAGGTAGATTTATTTATAGATATTAAGTAAAAAATCCAAGATATGGAATTTTTTTTGCGCGAAAATTTTTCACCTTTCTATGGAAAGTAAGTCAGCTGATTGAACCACTTTGTTTTTTATAAAACAAAAAAAAGCGAAAATGATTTTTTCTGCCTTCAACTTAATCAAAAAACATATTGTATATATAAATGAGAAGCAATATACCCACACCATATGTTTTATATCACGTCTATGTACGTGATCATGTTCCAATATATCAAATAACCAATAGGTATGGCTAGATAATGCCAGACTGCTTTATGTACAAAAACGTGTTTAAAACGGCATGGTCTACAAAAGAGCAGACACTTTGACAAATGACATACGGAATATCTCTCAGCCTCCTTTACGATGGGATAACAAGGATATTTCATGTTATGTTTTAAATAAAATTAAACATGTAGGTCAAGAGACTGATTAACGTAAAACAATACAAAATGATAAGCTTTGTACAAATATTTAAACAGTTCTCGCAATCCTCTTGAGTTGTCGTTATTTCAAGATAAGTCAAGATTAACTTGTTGTTCCATCAAACTTGGTCCCTGATAAATCTAAACTAACACATACGAAAGGCTACAATAATGTTTTACTGACTCTTGTAGTATACCTACGAGTTTGCTTATTTTTAGTTTATGGATAAGTAAAAAAGTATGGTAGTAAATATGAAAACAACATTCTTAAATAGTTTAAAAGTAATATCTAAATGCTATTTCGTTGAAACCTTGTAATCTTATCTCGAGATATATGTATTTCGATGCATGGGATGCCGTCTTTAGTCCAATACAACAGTATAAATTATTAACTAACCTGCAAACAAACAAGACACAAAAAATAGTACGCGACGACCTTTTGTTTCATTATTCTCTCTAAAATTAGACCATTTTCTCAAAACTGTTACTATAAGAGAATGCTTTCTATAATGAAACCTTATTACGTTCTTGATCAAACATATATCAAAATAGCTTTCGCTCGCGTGAAGTGTCCTTAAATCTTGAAAATTCTTAAATCTTTAAATTAAAAAAATCTAAAGCTTTTATCTACCGTTTTCGGCTTAACCGTAATATTATCAACACCCCTTCTGCACTACGATGATTATAAAAAACCGCATCAAAATCCGTTAAGTGGTGATCGAGTTTAAACGGAACATACATGCAGTCAGACAAACAAAAATACTAAAAATTGTATTTGTTGCTAAGTGACTATCCAAAATATTTATCGAACTTCGTTTGTATGAAGCGCGCGCGCTCGCGGTAAAGTCCTCATTGTAAATAAGAGCTGAACTACGAATAGAAGAATTACCACAACACTCTCATAGTTATCTTCAGTCTTAAGTACTTATCATTTACCTACATTGTTAAGTAGGTTTATCCTAATATTTACATTTTAAAAATAAAGCAATTTGCATTTCTTGTCCTCCACAACATGGTCGTTCTCAATTTACTAAAAAAAAACACATTTCGAACAAATTGTTTCACGTAAGACTCTTGAAAAGATTTCAACAAGTTTTCTAAAGAACTGTTGCAATTTAAAGAACTTTAAAAAACTGTTGCAACTATACCACTTTCACTGCAACTACAAAGAAAATTTACATGAAGTATAGTGGATACTCGGGTTTCCATAAATATACTCACATCCTGATTTCGCGACGTTTCCTCAAGCCCCTATTCCCTGTATGCAAGGTCGTATGTGCGTTGACTTTTCAATGGCGATGTATCTTGGATATTTCCTCTATTTCCTGAACAACTTTATAGAAGGTTGGCGACTATGTGACACACCTCAACATATGACATGTACATACTTTTATGTACTACATACTAGCCTTGAGACCACGGATTCGGCCGCGCAGAAAAAGGTTTTGCTTCGTGTCTTCGAATCTATTGGGTAAGGCCCGTACAAAGATGAAAATACCAGAATAATAAGTTCAAATGAAGAGGATATTGTCCGTTTGGAACATTCGCAAGATTCGGCTAAAGCTGAACAATGGAAACAGGATCATGTCATCATCAAAGATCAGGATCAAGGATCTTTTGCCGCCGACCAGTTTTTAAGGTGGTCGAACCAAATCTCAGTGCAACATGCACATCATACATTTCCTTACTTTTGAATAAAAAGTATGCAAAAATTGCGTTTTAAAGCAATTGGCGGAAATTGATTACTAATAATAGGGTTTTCGCATTAAAATTATGTTATTTTATGCCTTACATTTTGATTACATTCGATTACAACGATAAATACGCCTTTAAGTTTGTTAACCAAATGCAATAAAAATGTAAATCATAAAATTTTATTTTATTTTATTTATTTATGGAAAAACAACAGGAGCAAACTACAGAAAGCAATAGTATTATAGAAATGTTGACATGTACATAAATCTACTCCCTTTAACATTTTTCACAAAGAGATAGACTTGTAATTAACTTTTGGTGAACATTACAGATGAAAGAATATAAACATAAACCTAACTTAACTAAATCTACAACTACACTACATTACAAATTCTGTCTTCCGAAATAGTAAATACATAAATAGATATGTCGGAAAATATACATACACACGTATACAATATATACCTACTGTTCTTAAAATATTACATTCATAAACATATTCATATTAATACTATACGTACCCAATGTTTGATATATTTTAATTAATTAGATTATATTACTTGATTTTTTTCTGAGTCGTCAAGGATTTGTCTTATTTTTCTTTTAAAAGTAAACCTTTTTAAATTGAATAGGTCAGCTGACAGGAATGTTTTGTTGTATGACTCACAGATTCTTCTATTAATGATAGAATTGAAATGTGAAAACTTGATTATTACTAATAAATTTCCGCCAATTGCTTTAAAACTACATTTTTGTATACTCTTTATTCAAAAGTAAGGAAAACAATATTATGATGTGCATTTTGCACTGAGATTTGGTTCGACAGCCAAAGGAACGGACCTCTTGCAAATAACTAGTTTGTGAGAGATTTTGATTACTTACTTTTAAAAGATTAAATTATTGCTTAATTAAAAAATATATATTGTCATTATTTTCTCAGTATTTTTTCTTCTAGTTAGATTTGATTAGGAGTAATTTATTTTTATACACAGTTTCGCTCGCCACCACGGTAACTGCAGTAGGGCACAAGAGAAGAATAATTTACGAATTTCACACGTAGGGTCATCGAACCTTCATACTAAGCACTTACCGAGTCTTCAGTGTGACATCTTTGTTTAAATAAGACACATGTACTTGTCCAAAACTATTAACCCAACCGGTTTCGCATATAAGCAATTTCTAGGATTTTTTAAATTATCTAATGTGTAATTACTTTAGTTATTAAAAAAACCCCAGAAAATCCATTTAAGCGAAACCGGTTGGGTGTATTGTAATACATATCTAATAGTTTTGTGGACATATACGGTGAAATTAAATCAACCGACCAAATTTATACTGGAGACTCGGTTAGTGATCAAGAACTAGGTTCAGTTATCCTTTTGTACAATTTCAAAAATATTTTTTTTTGCTCCCTTACTGGTTGGACTAGTTTCAGTACAATTCCTAGTGCAGGCACTATGGGACAAAAAAAATTTTTTTTTTTTAATTTTACCATGACGATGACGGTTAATAAACTTTGTTCCCGATGACTAACCGAGTCTCCAGTATGAATTTTGTCGGTTGATTTAATTTCACCTGTATATAAGAGTTCTGTGGACAAGTAAGAGTGTCTTATTTAAGAAAGATGTCCAATAAGTTCCACCAAGTGCCGACAAGCACAACTATCAACATCTTCAGTATGAATTTGGCTGTATAAATAAATGTCACCTTATACATATACAGGCTGTTCTACCTATTAATATGAACAAATTTTACTATGGGGCCAACCCTGAAATCGCGAAAACAAAATCAGCTGATCAATAGAAAAGTTAAATACCTGCTCGAACTAAATGTCTGAAACAGCTGTTTTTTTTTGCTATCTCACGGTTGGCCCCAGAGTAAAATTTTATTCATATTGATGGATAAAATACAAGGAAAAAGTTATCATCTTAACACCTAGTATATCTCAGTTTACGCCATTCGGGGCCCCTCTTTCAGTCCAACCCCTAAAACCTTGCCTCAGGCCTCGTTACAAACAAACTTTATTATATTGGTATACCTATAGATAAATAGATGTACCTATATTATGTATACATATGTATGTGGTTAAACTGCAATTTATGAAGTACAGGAACTGTATATATGAATATAAAGCAGGTGGTATAATAAAACACACATCAAAACATGTGACTGTGTCCTTACACGCCCATTTAATGAGTGTCAATTCGGTTTAACACGACTTAACTTATTTGACAGGACTAAACTTAATTTGAACATTCTGTCTTATTCTTTCTGTATCTAAAAGACAAGGACAGGACGCTTTGTGTTACATCGAATCGACACCAATATCGTTCTTTTTTATCAATTAGTTAGATTTTTATGCAGTTTATTTATATTGATAATATTAAAACCTGCTTAATATTAAATAATTAATTAATTTACGAGTAAGTGTTTTATGTCTTTGTAAGGTTCAATCAAAACGCGGAATCCCTTTATGAATTTATCCCTATAGGGAAATGGGAAAAGGGGAAAATCATTTTGACAGAACCCATGCATGTTATATGAAGTACACTTTACATAACGCGTTATTCTTTGTTAGGCCCATCGCTTTATTTAATTATTAGGATTCTTTGTACACTAAGTAGTTAAATAATTATTTGCGTAGTTACACTGTTTAAAGTATAGTTGCGTGCTGGTATATTATGTAAATGAACGACAATTGAAAAAATATATGATATATTACATGCATATTATGATTGTAGACATATACTTAATCCCTTAATAAAATGATGTGTCCCTATAAGAAATAAATTCTATCTAAATATATTTCACGAGAGGCGAAAAAATAATTTTGAAATAATCAGACATTTTGTCTGTGTCAATCAGTAAGCTCCTGATTCATTCATGCAACCACACAATACGGGTACGGAACCCTAAAAACATATTAACAACATAGATGCCACAGACAACATTATAACGACAAAAACAAGGCGCTTAAATGGTAGCGCCTTACAATAAATTCGGCACTCTCTGAGTAAGGAACCCTAATTTTTATTATTTTACTTAACAGTACGTACAACAATTTGATCACATTTGAAAGTTGTATGTAAGTATCACCGTCTTAAGGACGGAGCTGAAACAAATAACGTTAAAAAAATGCAAATTTTTCTAGGTTTATTGTATGGGGACATTTTTAATTTTTATTATTTGTTGTGGTAGAAGCCATGGTAACACGTATTCTGTAAAAAAAAACAAATAGCTACCTATAACGGTTGAAGTTATAAACTCTTATGACAGACAGACAGATAGACAGACAAACAGCGGAGGCTTATTAGTAAGAGAGTCCTGTTGGGCACTTTTTAGATACAGAATCCTAAAAACTATTGAACTAATTTGGATGGAATTTTCACAATAGTGTGGTTCCTGTCCCAGGAGTAACGTTGCATTATCACCATACGAAATCTAAAACGATGTTTATGGCTTGGGCTTGATTTCCAAATAGACTCTGTAGAGTTATGGGTGCTTAGCGCAGACGACGACGCGGGCAAAAACTACTAAAGTTATTATGTTCATTTAAAATCAACAGCATCACAAAAACAACCGATCACTCTTCGTGCAAAGTTTCGTGGATATTAATTCACTCTAAATAAATCTCCCTCGTTTTTTTACACTTTTATTAAAATAATTGATGAAGCGCGTGTCTTGAAATTGCTAATCCCAACAGATATTGACTATCGGAGTCATTTTCGCATGATTTGAGGTCGTCGATTTTCAATTTGGACTTACTTTGATCATTCGAAATTAAATTTTTGATATTTGCATATTTGGGAGCTAAGGGCGATTTTATGGTCCGTAATTTGAAAAATTGTGAGCGTTTATATGGACTCTATGGTGCTGAATCAAAATAAGTTATCAGAATTACCACTCTAGAGAGTTGTACCGAATAAAAAAAATGAGAGAAATTTTTTGTATAATGAGGCGGCTTACATTTTCATGCGAAAATCTAAAACTTCCAGCGCCCAATTTACCAGCTTAAGAACAACTTGAATACTGTTGAATACCTGTTAAACATAAACCAATATTTTGCATTGAACATTCGTGTATCACATTTGCAAATACTACTTTGTATTTTTTGTAGTGATTAATCTCCTACACCTCGTTTACAGATAAATAATCACATTGTCCACTTCAAAAAGCTAAATCTTTCATTTAAGTTCAATAACCTATTAGGTGGTAGAGCTGATGCCGGGCTCGACTGTGGAGATACCACCATCTTACTCGCAATTCCTACCGAAGTTATTCGGGGGAGAGTAAGAGAACAGCTCTCAGGCAAAACCAGGCGGCCCACCATTGCCTGGGACCGATGGATGGCGGTATACCCATCCCCAATTGCCGGGCCTTATATAAATCAGACTGGTGACGGGCAGCGGCGTCACTGGTGCAAGGGATTCGGCACCGCGCTCACCAACCCACCTGCCCAGCGTGTGTCCAAGAGTGGCGAAATCCTGGAAAGGCCTATGTCCAGCAGTGGACGAAACAGGCTGATGGATTGATGGATGGAACCTTGCTGAAAAAAAAAAACAAAACATCAGACATATAAATTTGTAGGAACATAATTTACTCGAAGTTTCATTATTTAGCTGTTCAGTCTGAAGTCCACCACTGGAGTCCTGCGCTAATGTTTTCCTTGGAATATCATTCAAAATGGTGGCGCGGACTCTCTACGTATCTTTTTAGGTACAACCGGTAATATGTGTTTATATGCATTACCTACCCAGTCGTAAACACTTCATATTAACAATTTCTATTACTTAAGGTGATATGTGAATTTTTCAACGTTCACTGTTACTCCATGCGGAATGACCCGCAGTGCGAGAGGGACGGATTCCGAAAAAAAAATGCAAAATGTCGGTTTTAAATTAATATAAAATTAACTAAAATAGTTATCAAAATTTTACATTCACAAAATTTAGATATTGTTAAAATCTATCTAATAAAATATCGTCCAGGTATATATGTCAGTCCTATTTGTCATACTATGAAAAAAAGTATAGAAGAAGACCTCATTTCAATAATTATTTCTATCGAGCGAAAGTTCTGCAATCGCATTTCTGTATTCAAGAAAAGTAGAAAAAGGTACCCATATTTGTATACTTACTAATTTATCAAATTAGTAGCTTCTTCTGAAAATCAGGTAAGTGACTTCAAAAAGTGCCGATTTTAGTGAGATAGCGCCTTCGTTGTGTTGCCTAATGCCGTGTTTTATGCGTGGTCACTCAGTCAAGGGTGCTCTGTGCCAATGTCAAGTACGTTCAATGGCTGTAGTCATTACTATACTTACCTATTTACAACTGCAGTAAGTACATGGAGTTTGCTGTCATAGTAAATGTGCATTCGTATAGTGGAAAATGTCTATTATGTATGTAGGTAGGTAGGGTTTTGTACGACAAAGAAACAATAAGCGCTACGAATAAATTCTTATTCGTAGAATAAAAGTAAATTCCTTGGATCTTCTTTAGAATTGTAAAATGTGTAAAAAACTGACTTTTTGTACTTTGTGACAGTTTTCTCTATTCTGTACAAACTTTCATGTCATGTAAAGTAAGTAAATTAGGGTATTCGTTTTTGAGATAAATATAATTTAAATGTCACGTTAATTTGTCAAAAATTTATTTGTTATTAGAATGAACGATGGCGTGGTACACTGAGTTAAACGTATGGAAATTAACGCGACCGATGTCGTGGGCAATAGCTAGTCCAATTTTTAAACGGACTTTGTACTAGCAAATAAAATTAAGTGGATACGACCACCAAAACCCCATGTGCGAATTCAATTCGAGTGGCACAGAGGGCTCCGTAGATAAATCATGTCGAAAAGATCATTATAACATGTATACCGGGTGTAATCGTTAAGTGTGACCAGCCGATTATTCCGTAACTATTACAGGTAAGGTGGTAGAGCTGATGCCGGGCTCGACTGTGGAGGTACCACCATCTTACTCGCAAATCCTCCTGAAGTTATTCAGGAGAGAGTAAGAGAACAGCTCTTAGGCAAAACCAGGCGGCCCACCATTGCCTGGGACCGATGGATGGCGGTATATCCATCCCCGATTGCCAAGCCTTATAAAAAACAGACTAGTGACGGGCAGCGGCGTCACTGGTGCAAGGGTTTCGGCACCGCGCTCAACAACCCGCCTGCCCACCGTGTGTGAGTATGGGCATTTCTTCCAGGAGGACCGCAAAAAGTGGCGAAATCCTGGAAAGGCCTATGTCCAGCAGTGGACGAAACAGGCTGATGGATGGATGGATTACAAGATATCAACAAATTTTAAACTGGTATCGAAAGTACGTTACCTAATCAGTAAAATGACATCAATAAATTTTTGAAAATCAAACGAGAAGTATTTAAAATGTTAACTTTAAACACTCCCATACATTAATTTAGTATGAGATTAACAAGGACGTCACCGAACATCTGCTTTGAATACAAAATTTTGCACTCACTAAAGTAAATATACTATTATTCAATTAAAAAATAGTTTTATTACTTTGTTTAGTTAATAAACAGTTTCCTTTAATATCAGTACTAAGCTAAAATAACCTTTTAAAATAAGGAAACTAAAACCTTTCTACTAATCTCATACTAAATGTATAGGACTTTCAAAAAGTTATTGATGTAATTTTACTGATTAGGTAACGTACTTTTGATATCAGTTTAAAATTTTTTGATATCTGTAATAGTTACGGAATAATCGCCTGGTCACACTTAACGATTACACCCTGTATATTATAGTGTACCTAGATAAAAAGGTTTGCTACAAATGGTTGGATATGTATGATAATTATGTGAGATATTATTCTGCTACATCTACAATCCGCGCGCAAGATAGAAGGAATCCTTAAGAATGTTGAATTTTTATTTACAATTTGTTTTATAAATTGTCTGTAAATTGTTGTTTATACCTAATTTATTACAAATATATTTCTCTAGTTCTCAACCCACTGGCGGGAAATGAAGTGACGATTGGGAAAATAAATAAAGAACAATTCAACATTCTTCTAATATAAGGTGACTTTTGTTTATGCAGCCAAATTCATACTGGAGACTCGGTAAGTGATAAGGACCAAGGTTCATTGACCCTTTGTGTGAACGATTGATGCTGTATGTTGTCACTTCTTGATGGAACATTTTTACAATAATAGAAAAATATTGAAATTACTTGTACGTTGTTCCACACACCTTTGTGTGAAATAGGTACGCAAAATAAATTTAGACTTCCTATACCAATTGAGTCGAGGTTGTTCTTGAATATACTGTATAATAATACTGTATGTGCAGACATTAAACAAAAATTTCGTATTTCGCACACAGGGTCTTTAAACCTTGGCCCTGACCACTTATTGAGTCTCCAGTATGAATTTGGCTGTACACAAACGAAAATAACCTTATCCCTAAATAAAATAACTCGCAGCTGGCGTGTGGACTGCAAGGTATCTTCTCATTGGGTGACAGTAAAACCTTAGTGACTTGCTCAATTTTATCAATCTACTTCATAAAACTTTCATAATCAAAAGATAACATTTATTTGACAATTGGGTTGATATTACAAGTATGACTGATATGATAATGTGTATTGTGTATGTACATATACCACACGGCGATCTAAGATAAGCGCTATCCATTCCGATCGATTGCGTGCTTTATCGATTTATTACAGTGTCAATCAATACCTTTTATACTATACATAAGTATTTTATTTATTTATCAGACTTTAGGACCGTCTATTTAAAATTATTGCAATGTGATAAACACGCCTGTAAACGAATAAAGCAAACTGTTTATTCATGGGCAGAAACTGAATTATTGTATTTTGTGTTCCATAATATGCTTTGCGGTTATGTTCTGTCTGCTAGAAAAAATACATGCCATCAAAAACAAAACTTGTAAAAAAACCAAGTCTCGCAACTCAGTTCTTCTACCGTAAAAAGTTGTGAGATCCATGTAAATCCAAGTCGGTTAATTTATTCAGCCCCTACTTAAGGGACCTTCTGTCTTAATTATTATAACATAATTAGGTAACCTAACAACATCTTAGAGTGACCGTAATAATATTAATAATCTTTTATGTTTTAAATTAATAGATTGACTTGCCCATCAAAAAAAACAATACATATCCGTACAAAATCCCTTTTAAAATCACCCGCAATCTGCCTTCGCAAAAATTGCACACATGCCAGAATTGAGGGTTTTTTTGTTGATTGTTCTATTTTGACTTTCCTGTACGAACCTTACGAACCGAGTTGATGTTGAAAAATTCGACACTGGTGTAGCGACACTGCTATTTTTGAACGGTCGATGTTGCGACCCGTGTTGGTTTTTGAACGTGTTAGTGTAGCAATCCGGGTAGGAAGGAAATCCAACCCCATGAACGACTATCAGACCTCCGTTCATTAATTAGCACTTTCATCAGGTTCCAACACTGACAGCAGGATAGCGTATATAATTCTCAACGCGTGCGACAGAGATGGCATTAGAGCCCGTGTCGAGACCCCTAATTTATGAATGCACCTCAAGTTGACAAATGTAGCCCTACTGAATCTGAATACAGTACAAAGATAGACGACAAAAATGTTTGGCAAGTTGGCGCCTACACGTATTTGAACCATCAATACCTATTTCAAATGACGGAGTAATTTGCTATGTGACTTTGTTTAGGAACTTTGCAATAAATTCACAGACATTCAATTTTAAGGAAAGATATTCCTTATTTATAATTGAATGTCTGTGGCCTATTCTCAAATCAATCTTTGATTTATCTCCTTCTTTTGTTTGAAAACAATAAACAACAGGCAATCGGAAAATTTTCGATTAACACCGGTTTTGAACACTACTTCATTCATGATATGACAACAACAAACATTCCACAGATCATATTCGTAAACGTCAAATATCAGCTGATGCTGATTGTTATTGTACTCCACAAAAAAACAACTAAACAAGGTTACGAAGGCAGGCAGTATTCTCGCGAGTAAAGGTGTTCTGTGGCAGTATTTCGCTGCAAATACAATGAGCTAGAAGTGTTTTCTGTTGTTTATTTACAATTTTCCGTCCAAAATGAGATCTTCTCTATTCCGCCGTGGTCCACGCACTAGTGACGAGTCTGAACTGAACCCTTGCTTCCCGCTATTCCTGCCCCTGGGACCAGTAGACCGATCAACGATGAAGACGAATTCATCAACACATACGTAATTATAGAGTTTTTATGGCCTTTCTTGTACCTGTGCAATCATCACATTGAGTAGGTACCTACGGTATTTGATAGCGTGCTTGCTTGCGTGCGCGCTGTGATTTTTGCTATCTTTTCATTTTCTAACTTCGACCTACTTATTAACTTTGTAGAAAAAATGTACATATTAAGTACATAATAAAGTTACCTAAACTTTGATTATGTATGATTAGTATGAATGACTTACAGTTGCTCTTTATGTACGTTATTCATTGATTAAATGGATTTGTTTACTTATGAAGTAGCTGTTGGCGGTTTCCACGCCAGCACTGAAGAAGAAATTTTTAGTGCTTTTTGCTAAGACTTGTCCAGCCAGACAAACATCATAAAAACTATTTCAAACAGGTCGTTGATTTCAAAACCTACTTGATTTTTTTTTCTGTCCGTCTGTCTGTCTGTCAATTATCCTACTCTACCATTTTATGTCATGTTAACATATTATTTTTTAATTATTCCACAGATGCTGACAAATAATAATTATTGTCGAAATATATCTGGGCAAATTTTTTAATAGAATGTTTTTCATATTTAATATACCAAATGATAAATATAAATAATGCAGGTATCTTCATTCTCGGAGCTAAATGTTGGGTCAATAAACCTTAACTGTACATAGAATTCTTTGTAGTGAGAAATGCACATTTAATGCTCTGAACTCCTTTGACTCAGGAGTAATAATAGGACATTAGGATTCTTGTTATTGAGGAGACTCTGGCAGGTTATGGTTAGTTTTAATAAGATTAACCACATCTCACAATGGCTAAAATAACAAGTTCAGCTGTAAACTCGGTAATAGTGCGAACTCCATACAAAAATGTCTAGTCACTGAGAATGTTAAAACTGCCTTCTCCACTAGCCCGAACTGCATGGAAACAAATCCAAAAAAGTTTTTGCTTATTTTAAAAAAGCTAAGGTATTTATTTTAGATGCACATATTATGGTTGTACAGTAACTAAAATTTCGAATGAAATATTCAGCTATAAATTAAAAAGTTCAACAACAATGTATGACTACGAAGAATTGTATTAACCGAGTAGTATACAAATTCTTATGCTGTATGTCTGTTTGATTCCAGAGTGCGGCTAATAACGGCGCGATGGCCGAAATCGGAGTGTCGCAGTCGCGTCTAGTCGACAATGGCCGCAAATTACCGCAGTACATCGCTGCCTTGTCAGGTAAACGCTCATCCCACTTCTGATTTCGCTTAAGCCACTTCTATCTCTATGCGATGGGGGAAAATAGTGTAATTTCCTTTTACTCGTATTAAATATTTAACATTCTCAAAGAGCCAAGTTGCTAATAAGTACTTGCTATATATTATATTTGCAGTGTGAGAAGGCACATGACATATTTTAGCTGATTTTGAACGCTTTAGTTTTAGTGCTGTCAAAACCAAAATTCTGCCAGGGGTGCACAGCCCCTCAGTTCACTCTTAGCATATCTATTATACTGAGTCCAAACAACAGTATCTTTTTCATTAACTTAGATACTATTTTCATCCATCCATCAGCCTGTTTCATCCACTGCTGGACATAGGCCTTTCCAAGATTTCGCCACACTTGGCAGTCCTCCTGAAAGAAATATACTACATGATAAATGATATATAAGTAGGGTGAAATTAGATCAACCGACTTTTTTTGCTCCCTTACTGGTTGGACTAGTTTATGTACAATTCATAGAGCAGGCACCACGGGGCAAAAAAAAATTTTTCGGATTTCACCTGGAGGATTTGATTAAACCTGGATTAAACCTTGTTCCTGATAACTAATCGAGTCTCCAGTATGAATTTGGTCGGTTGATTTAATTTCACCTAGTATAATGGAATATAAACGTGAACCAATTTTTAATATTATGCTATATTTTCTTTTCCTAAAAATGTCTTTGGCAGGGGTTCGTGGAATATTTGAAATTCTAAAAGTGATCCATGGCTATAAAAAGTTTAAGAACCACTGGTATAAGTACCATATTGCAACAAACAAATTTTAGTTTCGACAGCATTAAACTTAAAACCAAATATTAAATTAACAATATCTTTTTTTTATTCAGTTTGTGTTGCATGTTGGTAGAGCAATCTCACGTACAACCCGTTCACATTATCTCGAGACCTCGCTGGAATGCGAACCACCCGCCCCGTTCTCCTTTCACCTCCCCGCGCTCGCCACGGCGCGTCAGTACGGTTAGCACTTTCGTTGCCGATACGCGTCGACTTGTTTTCGTGGTATATTTTTAAACATTCCATTGTTACGTTTGGACTTTTATTGTTATTGCTGTTACGTTAAAATATTGTTTTTGTTGCAACGTTGGACATTTTTGTTATGTTTGGACATATATATATTTGTTTTGTTGGAAATATTATTGTTTACCTATATAATAATATCCTACTAGAGGATGCTTGTTTTGCGCACCATATCTGAGCGCCGACGCGACGTGACGTCATCGACGCCAGGTCTCGAGATAATGTGACCGGGTTGTAAGCACGGTTTTAGTTTTGAACAGCTTACGCTATTTCATAAAGAAAAAGAAAAAATTGTTTTGATGGTGTTCTTAGAGGTTCAAAAATGTATGTACCTGATTGTACCTACATGGAATTTTTGAGATGTTTTAAAAAATTTTCTACTACTCATAATCATAACTCATAGAAAAAGAAAAATATTCCTCGAAACTGCCTTAGAATCGTGATTTGGATAAAAATAAAACTCACTAAGTACCAAAATTACAGATTTATATTAAAAACATTCGTTACAACACTAAACTACCTAAATTTTATATCGACTTATGAAATTTTTCTCCAACTTCCAGCTACCCTAGGCGCCTTGGCAGCCGGTTCGATGCTGGGCTGGTCTTCTCCCGTAGTCTTCGCCATCACTCAACCAAACAGCACCGACTACAGCTTCCCTATCTCCAGTTCTCAAGGCGATTGGATCTCTTCCTTGATCAACCTCGGAGCGGCCGCCGTTTGCTTCCCAATCGGACTGATCATGGACATTCTCGGCAGAAAAAAGACCATGTTGCTATTAGTCATACCGTTCAGTTTAGGTTGGCTGCTCATTATATTCGCTCAGAATGTCGCGATGCTCATGGTTGGAAGATTTGTCACCGGTATTGCTGGTGGCGCCTTCTGCGTGACGGCACCTGCCTACACCAGTGAAATAGCACAGGACTCCATCCGTGGCACCTTGGGAAGCTACTTCCAGTTGATGATTACTGTTGGTATTCTCTTCGCCTACGCTGTCGGTAGCTACACCTCTGTCTTCGCTTTCAACTGCCTCTGCGGTTTGATACCTTTGATCTTTGGCGTTATTTTCTTCTTTATGCCCGAGAGTCCTAAATACTTGGTCGTGAAAGGGAGAAATGAAGAAGCCAGACAGGCATTGATCACACTTAGAGGAACGGAGTATGACGTCGACAGTGAGTTGAATGAGTTGAAGCAGAAGCAGGAGGACGCCCAAAACAACCCAGTGTCATTCAGAACAGCCATTACTAAAAAGACCGCCATCAAAGCCCTGATCATTTGCTACGCGCTCATGTTGTTCCAGCAGCTTTCTGGCATTAACGCGGTCATTTTTAACACTTCGTCAATATTCGCTAGTGCAGGAGTGTCTATGCCTCCGGCTATTGCGAGCATTATTATAGGTGTCATCCAAGTGTTTGCCACGTTTACTTCAAGTTTGATCGTAGACAGATTGGGAAGGCGTATTCTGCTCCTGTTTTCAGCCTTAGTAATGTGCGTTTGTGCAACCGCTTTGGGCATATTCTTTTTCTTGAGCGATACCCACGGAGCGAACTCCTCCATCGTTCAAGCGATCTCATGGCTGCCTCTCCTGTCGCTCTCTCTCTTTATTATTGCTTTCTCTATCGGCTTCGGTCCGATCCCCTGGATGATGGCTGGAGAGCTGTGCATGATTGATATCAAATCCTTCGTCAGCTCCACAGCTGGAACCTTCAACTGGCTCCTCAGTTTCACGGTCACTAGCACTTTTAACGCCTTAAACACTTCCATTGGATCCGGGCAGGTTTTCTGGTTATTCGCCTCGATAATGGTTCTGGCATTCGTGTTCATCTTCTTTGTAGTTCCCGAAACGAAAGGCAAGAGTGTAGACGAAATCCAGGTTATGTTAGGTGGGGAACCCCAGCCACAGAGAAATGTCGACCAAAAGAAATAAGTTATAAAACAGGCTGAGGCGGTCTCGAAAATATTTATATACGTGAAAGACTTGGAAGGCGGTAGATGTTAGCCATAGCTTGAATTTTCTTTGGTTCGAAGGTAGTGCTGAAAAAAGCAATATATTTTTTTAAATTAACCAAAGAACTGACAAGTTGATAATCCGTCTAGTCTACTGTTTATCGGCATGTTAGGTGTAAGCCATTACCACTATGAGAATTTAGTTTTAAATATTTATTGTGTTCTAAAACTGTTTTACATTTGTTATACGTTTTGACCCACTTTTGATATAATACCTCTTATTACGGCAGCAAATATTTTATTTTCATAGACACAATCAATTTAAATTATTTATTTATTTAATAAGTCAATTTAAAATGGGAGATTTTAATAATGGACTCATATCAAAGTATGCCCAAATATAATTAATGTTACTGTAGTGGGTGTAGATATATAGATGATATGATAATTAATTTAATATATATAAATGTTATGATCATATTAATCGTCAATGTTTCATGAGCGAGATATACAATAACAAATGAAGAGATAATAAAATTGATGAATATTTACCCAAAACGAATTTCATATGTTTACAATTAAAACCAAACGAAAGACTTGAAATCTATTGATTGTGTATGCATTTAGTATTTGTAACTTTAATATCTAGTAATCCTGTACGTCGCGTCGGGTCTAATGTTTGAATTTAGCCCACGGGCCTCTTCAAATAGGCTGGAAAATTCATTGCATTTTATAATAGTACGAAACTGAACTTTATCTTAGTAAATAGTATAAAAATTAAATTATTCCAAATGTTTTGGCGCATGATTTTTCCAGTCTGTTTAAAACCGTTTCTCACAAATTCAATAGTTTGATGTTGCTGGCTAAAGGTGTTTGTGCTTGTAGTCGTGTATGTAGTTCAAAATGGCTGCTGAGGGGAATGGGCGGGCAGCGGGGACCGCTGCAGCGACCGACAGCCAATCAGCAGAAGATATTGTATTTCACACACACGTGTACAAACATTTTGAACTTGGAATGCTCGCTTACACTCTTGCCTTTCAAACTCGTTGCCATAACCCAGCGCCAGTATTCGAGAAGCGATATTGTAATACTATTCACAAAATTAATTTTACGTTCCTGTCTTTTTTAATTACTTTTAAGCTTCGACGTATAAGTTTTGATTGTATAATTTTAATGACTTATTCAGTAATGTAAAGCATAAATGAATTGGCTGTAAATATTCTTAGTATTTTACGTATGTTTTTTAGATTATAATAAAAAACTGTATGATGTTGCAAATCTTCCTTTTATTTACTTACAACTTACCTAGCTATTAGGTACTAAGTATTCTATCAACTTATGGGTCGCTTTCGCCAAACATGCTCTCGCGCTGGAACAGTACTTATATCTGAATATTTTTACATATAAGTAATTGATGTAAAGTTAGACTACATCATGCATCTCTAACTTTCTTCCCTTTCGTTATTTCAAAATAAATAAATAACTTACTAAAAACATTCAACATTTTACCCGGACATAGACAAATCACGTGGAAACTGAATGTTTGAGCATTTCTTTTAAAATAACGAAAGGAAAAAAGTCTAATAAAATATGGACAACCTACATTTATTTTTTAGAAAAAATTATTATATTTTGTAGTCAGACCAGTAGGTAGAGAATCACAGTAAAACCCTAAACACGATTTCCTTGATTTTAGTGATCTTTCAGATTTTCTTTTTCTAAATGTTTTACTTGGTTGTGTGAACGATGCATGATGTAGCTCAACCACGGTGTAAGAATATGGATTTTTAAACTGTGGTTTTACTATAGGTTCACTGCAAGCTGCTAGTAGAAGCTGTAGCTGTGCGGGGAGAGCGGTCGTCGAGAAGCTGTAATTTGGTTCGAAGCGATTAAAAAATAGGTATATTTATGTAGGCACCATCTCGTTAAATCCGCTTACTGATTAGATGCCTAGGATACTAACTAAATGGCGGCATTCAACTAAATTCTTAAAGGTTGCTCAGCCAAATGGTTCAACGCAACGTTTAACGATAGGGCTGAACGACGCGACGACGTTTAGCCTTTGGCTAGGGATAGATCGCGACGACGAACGAAGCGAGTAGGAGCGGTTATGACATGTAAGTAAGTACATAGTTAGGAGCGGAGTGGAGCGAGGAGACTACCGTAGTTTTAACAGAATTCACGATATGCAGCTGTTCACGCCATATTTGTTATGGGACTACTAGCGCTATAGTGGCAAAAACATGGAACTAAATTTATATGACGCGGCGGCTTTTGTTTCAGCCGTGTCCAAGGGGCTAACTTTCGACAAGCCATCTCGTTAAACGTTGAGGTATCTTAACTTAAATAACGAAAAGCCTAGGCATTTAGTTGGATGCCGCCATTTAGTTAGCATCCTAGGCATCCAATTAGAAAGCTGATTTAACCAGATGGAGGCGACATATATGTACAGTGGAGCCCGCATCAAGCTATACACACTTGAGTATAAGCTGACCTCTCATTGTACGGGAAGCCTATACGATGAGAGGTCAGCTTATACTTGATGTGGGCTCCACTGTACATAAGAAATAGAAATATTATAAAGCGATAGCACGTTTGGAGAAAGCGAATCTTATGTATTTACTTATGCTCTAATTTATTATTTAAAAGGAACATACTATCCTTACCGAAGGACTTTGATAAAATAGAACACAAACAAAACAAATAGATAGATCAAAGAAGTTGGCCTCGTGTAGATAAATTATCTTGATAATCTGATTTTCCATTAAATAATCAACAACCATTAAGGCCATTGGAAATAATACATAGTTTATCCAGATGTAAATGGACTGGTGTATTATTCCTTGTGCTATCTCCTTCAGGAGCTTATTCCATAGAAATAAAATAAAGGTCGCGTGATTAACTATGTATTTGTGAGTTGCAGAGTAAGCAGAACAAGGTTCTCCAAAGTGCAACACTTGCATTTCACACTTGGAAACACCTCTACCTCCCCATCAGGGATTCATGTCGTGACCATATGTTTATATGTGTTTCTATTATTTGCAATGATGCTGCAGCACAATAAATACCTAACTCATTATTCTGATGACCTCATCTGCCATATCGAATGTTGACTGACACCAATAAACTATTCCAACCATCTTGTAAAGGGCCCGGATTACAAAAACAACTGTTTGAATACAAAAATATATTTTAATTTACAACGCGTAATGCCGAGATAGGTAGGTAGGTAAAAAGTTATGAAAATTATTATGTAAATGATTCTAATGGATTAATAAAGACAACAATCAAGGCAATTAAATAAGTAAATCAACACATCTCAAAAGAATTATAAAATTTCATAATCTCAACAAACTTTGTGGCTTTTATTATAGTGGTGTAAACCTGTTTTTAGGGTTCCATTATCAAAATAAGAAAAAGAAACGCGAATCTGTCAGTCTATGTTTCACAGGCACTTTGTGATATAACAGCAACACTAGGTATATTGATGTTTTCAAGGTTAATTAGACTTTTAAAATATATTTATGTACGGAACCCTTGGTGTTCAGATCTGATTTTTACATGCCTAGATTTCTTTTAAATTAAAACTTAACTATATCCCTTACTTTAAAGCTGCCAGAATCCTGATAATATTATAAAAATTTATTAATTATTCTATGTACCTATGTTGGGTCTGCATTATTATTATCTTTGGGGATTTTGGTAACATTTGACTTAAAATTAAATTCTTTTATGTACATTTTACACTCAATATACAAATAATTTTGGCAAAATAAAAAGAAAATATTGCATCTTTTATATATAAAAATACAATAACAAAATATTTGACTAAGTATAGACCTATAACAAATGAGTAGATGAACTACTAGAACCACCAATTTTAGAATAAGCACTTCGGTAAAAGTTACAACAAAATAAAGAATTCATGATGGCATTTAAAGAAGTTGAGCTCTGAGTCCTGTACAGCCCCGAAGACACCTCTTCAAGACTGGCTTCTCCTATGAACTGCTGCAAATCACTCTTAGGAAAACCTTCCTTATAATACTGCTTGATGGTATCATACGCATCCATGATCACAGAGATGAATAAACTAAGTACAACATAAATATACAAGCTTATAAACGAGTACAAGTAGACTCTGCTAAACCACCAGAGCATTGGAGATTTCTTTGACATGATGGAAAATGTGGCAAACATGTCGTCTCCATTGATGAGGGAGAACAAGCACTCTGACGTGGTTGCCAATGACCTGAACTTCATGTGGTAGGGACCTAGTATTAACCATCCACAGAATGTGAAGCCAGCATATATGAGCAAAGCACAAATTGAAAATCTAAATATTTTTGGAGCTGCTTTCTTCAGGGTAAGTATGACAACATTGTAGGTTTTGAAAAAGCCCAGATATCTGAGAACACCGAACCAGACAAGCAGGTTTCCTGTACCTAAGAATAAGGAGCAAATGTTCCACTGGTCATTCTTGAACTGGTTTCTTTCTATTTGCTCTTTAATCGCAGAGCCCATCACTATCAGGATATCATTTACTATGATCATGATATACCATATGTTGAGGAATTCCAATCGACCATCAAGACTGAGCTCTTTATTGTATGCTCTTCTGAAAAACTGCACTGTGAGCTCTTTCAGCAACTGGGCTCTGTAGATAGCTCGACTGCAGAGACAAAGGGAAGCAGTGCATATTAAAATGACAAGGATATTCAAAATGCTTCTTAGAATTTGATCAATCTGGTTATCCGTAACATAAGCTTTGTCTCCTTTACAGATCAACCTGTACGGCTCAGCCTCTAAAGCCAGTGACATCTGTCCATCATGGTCTTCATTATCAAACACAATTTCAACATCAAATCTGTAGCAATCTGGTGGAGTTATAGGACCCGCCGCTCTAAAGTTGATTGTTTTAATTGAAAACATTAACTTAGCTCGAACCAGTGCCCCAAAACTGATATTCAAGCCAGCATCTTCGAGGAACAATTGAGATTTAAACTCTTGTTTAGTCTTAGTGAAATTCACACAGGTTTCAATAATTTCAGAGTTGAATTCATAGCTTTCATTGAAGCCGTGGATGATTCCTTCCTTGTAGTTGTATTGACAGAAGATTGGAGCTGGTTTCTCATTGTTTTCATCATTGTATGAGTAAGGGCCGATGGCGTTGGACAGATTCATGTACCCAGCAAATGCATAATCCAGGGTATCATAGAATTCATTCAATTTGTAGACAGCTAAAGGTCCAGCACCCGGAGGGTAGGCGTTGATCTCCCTAGTGGAGTCCCAGCCAAGCAAAAAGAGATGGGAGAAACTGATTCTATTATCCCAAGTATAATTGACATGGTTGTATCTGTTGTGCGCAAACAAACAAAGCTGGAAAGTGACAAGGACAATCTTGATAACCTGCACTACAAATTTGTATGGAAACTTCCGCTTCGCCTGCCATTTTTCAATCGGATTCATGAAGAAAAACTGAAGTTTCCGTCGCATTTTTTCCTCTAGTTGATTAATTTCTGTTCTGGTGTTACCTTGATGCGGTTGAGGGGAATAACCTTGAGATTGGTTCTGAAGATAATTCCTGGCGTTTTGTGACATTTTGAGCTCGCCTTCATCCGAAGAAGCATGATCTTCACCCGAAGACGGGATGCCCTCCATCATTATAGTTTCCTGAAGATTTTCAATAATAAACAAAGAATTGATGGACTTGATCACCTGATGGTATCTTCTGCAGTGAGTGACTGTTCTGGTGTTCGTATAAATCTTAAAGTTGACGCTTTGAAAGACTGCCCAATTATTTCTTAATTAATTGCGTTATGGCACTTATCCCGGATACATGGCTAAAAATATTTTATTTTGATTTTTCCGAGCAAATGCGTATGTACTCGCAAAATATAACAAAGACAACTGACAAGTGGACAACCCAAGACAACCAAAGGGCCGCGTTCAGTTTGATTGCCTGCTCATCACTGACAGCAGGATAGCAAATACAAATACAAAGAGATGTCATGATCGCCGGGCGTGAGCTTGTATATGCTATCCTGCTGTCAGTGATGAGCGGGCGATCAAACTGAACGCGGCCCAGCAGGGCTATTAAGTAACTCAGTTTCGGCATCTAGCTATAGTTGCTATTCACCAAAAACAAATAAAAAATTAACTTCCAAAATAATCTTTAATGGGTATTGAACTATTTACTAACTGTGAAGTCATTTCAAGTGCAAACTTATCCTTAGGTAAGCGGATATGTATGTTTTAGACGATAGCCACTTGGTTTGGCAACTGAGTTTACGATACAGAATCAGCGGTGCTATTGTCTAAAATGTCAGTTGCTCCCGATTTCATGTCCACCGAAATTTCGTTCAGTTGATAGTCGAATTAAAATTGCGATTATCTATCTTGAAAATCTTCAGTGGCTAGATATTTTTTATTGACTTTATCGAAAAGTCTGATAGTATTATCCTACTAAATTAAAACACCTTGACAACCAATGCGTTCCTGTGATACTGTTCGACAACCATAATTATAGGGATAATATTGTCTATGCATAATTGTCTATGGCGTGGCGAGAAAACTTGAAGACCTTGAAGTGTCAAATCAAACTGTTTTGTTTACTTGACTGATATTCTGAGATATTATTCCTTTTTCCTCAAACGGTAAGTGAATTACACTTAAATAAATTATGCGTAACATCACGTTTTATTCTCATCAAACTGTTATTTCTTATTTAAAGATGGCTTCGACGAGAAAAGTTTTCCAGCGGCAGGTGAAGATTTTTCTCAATTGCTGAGCAGAATCCCGACTTGGCCTGAGGTGGCTGCTTTTCGGCGTACAGAGGCCACGAGAGATCTCTTGGCTACTATTCTGATTCCGGCTGAGGGAGGCACCAACTCCACGGAACAATGGAAAAGAGTGAGTAAAACTCCAACATACAGTTCGTCAAAAAAGTGTTGAAATGAATATTGAAGTTTACACATTCAATTAGTATAATTTATTTATGAAACGACAACGCGGTTATCTCAATTTAACCGATTTTATACCTGTTTGTTTGATGTAATGAGGCGAAAGAAAAATAGTTCCTTCAATATTAATTTCTAAAATTTTTTGACAGACTATACCTATTTGTTGTTAAAACATTGTATAACCTACCCAGTATCCATCCATGGCCTTGTTGATCATACTTCATAGCTTATCTATTTGTGCCGCCTCAATCAAACTTATAACCTCATGACATGAAGTTTCAACTAATGGAAGTAAAAGTATTCCAAAGCAATAAAAAAAAGCTGCCCCAACATGTGTACTAATTACATATTATCACGTCTCTCTCCCTAAGGGGTAGGCAGAGATCACAGATTTCCATCTGCTACAATCCTGACACACCTCTTTTGCTACTTCCAAATCCATCAGTCTAGTCTAGTGTATCTACTAATTAATTTTTAATTTATTGAAATTGATTGTGTTCACTGAAAGTTCCTTGCTGAAATATATACTGTATTTACAATAAAAATATTTTTTATTTTAGATAACAAAATTCCAAGCTGAGCCTTCGATCTGGTACAGATGTTGGGCAGATGCGGCATCCAGGCAGTGATTGACATGGTCGAGTGCAGTATCCAGGCAGTCATGGAAGGGCTGCAGTTGCCGCTAGTTAATAAGAATTTGTTTTTATTTTGTAATGATGTAGCCTGAAGCTGTAAAAATTTGATTTTTATTTAATATTATAACAGTTTTATTGAATTCTTTTTTCATTTTGACCCATAAATTTTTAGAACTATAAAGTACTCTATGTAGAACTCTATATGGCTAGCTGTGTATACAAGCTAGCCATATAGAGTTCTACATTCACTGTAATCTATGCAATCATTGGATCTTTATAAAGACACTGAGATGGTCAAGGAGAATTCAAGGGGTTTGTGGTCAAACGCAGAGTCAGTACCACTCTCTGTGTGTCTGGCATCTAAATAATACATATATGTATATAAACCAATAAATTATACCCATTCATGGTAACTTATTCATTTAATCTGAGAAAACTGTTAGAACATAATGTAAAATCAACCAAAACATAATATCTTTAATTAAAATAAACTCTTTCTCCTATGGGCTCCCTTTCTCCCTCCTGCTTCTACATCTACTTGTGGGATTCCATCCTTGGACAGGTGTTTCCAATGAGTTATTCCGGTACCTACATTGGATTGCTGTGGTGCCAGAGTCATCACCTTGTAATGCTGAGGAGTTTCCTCAATCTCTCTTCTTCAGATTTTGCTAGTGAAATTGCACGTCCTGCTATACCTACAAAATATTTCCACATATATTAATGTACATAAACAAAGAACACAAATCAGAATAAAACAAGAGATGTTTGTTTGTATGCATTTACAAACAAAGGTAATATAATTAAAAATATTAATTATATTAAATGAGGTACAATTCAACACAAATACACAGTCAATCTCTGTGGTTTGAGTACTTAACTGGTACTAATCCAGAGAGGTTGCAGCTTCGAATTGCATAGGGGCACATTTTTATTTGGTCTGTGTACTTTGATAATATGAAGATAACGCTTACCACCCATCGTGCCAGGGACATATTAATTGTTGATGAGACATGTGTGTGCAACTTGCATTTTACCGTCCACACTCCAAATCACCTCTGACCGCAGATCATATTAAGCTTAATATATTCTGCGCCTCTGACACTGGTTGGGATATAGATACTGGGTGCACTATGGAAAGACTTTAGAAATCCTTCATCGCAGAAACAACCCGGTTGGTTTCATATTTACTTTTTATGACAAGCCAGATATCTTTCACCGCAGAAGAGTGTGCCCCCTTAGTGACATTCTGTCCCTGGGCTGGCACCCCCTCGAGGCTTCATGTCATGACAAGGTGTCATTATTCCAAGATAAAAATAACAATTTGAAGATGATAGTTTGGTAGGTATTAGGTACTTACTTTCTGCTAGGAGTTTGTATTTATTTTGGAATTGGAAGTCTTAACTTCAACCGATCTTGGCTATGGCATAATGGCACGCACCCAATGGCGTTGATTTGGGCCTCTAATATACTTCCAAATGTAAAGAAATACATTGTCTGAGAGACCAACCAGCATTGGCGTACATTAAAATTAGTTTGGCTTTCTACAATGAGTAAAGAACACAGTTAATTAAGCTTAATTAAAAGAACGATTTTGTCATAGTAATTACTTTCTGCGAGATTATTATGTTAATTTGGAAATAAAATGGTACCAAACTTTAACTTGACAAATGACGTTTCCGCTTTGACTCCACTTGTTATTATACTTCCAAATCTAAAAAGTACACGGTTCGAGAGAACAACCACCATTTGCGTACATTTCAATTTAGTTTCTTAATAGTGGCTCGCGCGAAAAACTGCTCCGGAGCAGTGGCTCATTGCGACGAATCGTCTTCGATCGATTTGACAACAACTATGCATAGCCGATCGCAAAGTTAATAAAATGTTCCTAGGTCGATAAAATTATAGCTGTCAAAATTGTCTTCAGTGGGTATTGATCTCGCTACCCACTGTGACGTCACTTATGATGCTTAGAGAATCGGAAAGCTATCGTTTGACAGCTAAAGGTGCTGATTTTTGAAGTTGCAAAGATACGCAATGGGCCCGCTGGGGGCAGCCCCCTGATTCTGTTTCGTAAACTCAGTTGCCAAACCAAGTGGCTATCGTCTAAAACATACATATCCGCTTATCTAAGGATAAGTTTGCACTTCAAATGACTTTACAATTCGTAAATAGTTCAATACCCATTAAAGGTTATTTCGTAAGTTAATTTTTTATCTGTTTTTGGTGAATTGCAACTATAGCTAGCAACCGAAACTGAGTTACATAATAGCTCCGCTGGACCACAGATCAGTGTTGCCAGATAAATATTTTAGAATCGACAACATTTCATTTTAGTTAATCATTTGTTTTTAATATTTATATTGAAAGTCTACGTAAAAAAGAAACTTTACTATTTTTTCATTTTGTTTTATTTTATGTTTTTCCTGCATAATTTAATATTTTCTTATTCACTCGTTCTAAAAGGACGTAAGTCGCATCTGAGGATTTCAAAATTCGATGTTCATTGCCAATGGATTATTAAAAAAAAAACCTTGGCATGTTTATGTCTGCTGTCACATGCTTAGAATAAGAACTAAATAGAATCCTGGCTAAAATAAGAGCTTGGAATTAGCTATTGTACTCACCTAACGTAAATGACTCCTGTGTACGAGTGAATGAAACAACGAACTGCACTAACTTTTTATTTAGGTAATCCTAGTGTGTCACTAGATTGAACCCAACAAAATGTTAAATGGATATACTTGGATGTAGTTTAATACCGTCAAATTAAATATGTCTCGTCAGTGTTTCGTTCTGTTGGGATGTCGTTCGTTGCGTGTGTCACATCTTAATTTAGTCGCGTCGTAATGTTTCATAATTTTTGCGAAAACTTACAGCTTCTTTGAGTGATATTTTATATTTTGGTGCGATTCCTCTATGAAAGGGTGAAAGCTTGGTAAAACATTACTTGTTTGCTACAATATGATATAAATGTCTTGTGCGATTTAAGGCTGTAAATCGCATAAGAAGGAAAGAAAATAACTACGAAGCAATAACATTTCATCGGTGAGTTCTGATGGTTTTTGATATTATTAAGTTACTAATCATACCTAGAACTAAGTAACAATAAAAGCAATTTTTGGAAATCTTAATTGTGTTCAATTCCACATCCATTTTTCCCTGTTTTATATAGATTTTCTACCAACAATCAGAGGTTATGTTTTCTGTATAGGGACGTACTAAAAGCGCGTATCGATTTGTGCGGCAAACCCACAGTAAAATTGTTATCGCAGCAACTGGGAAGGATACTCGAGTTAATATAAAAAAATATTTTAATACCTAAATATTTATATAAAGGGAGTGTCTCCGCTGCCGGCGCCGGCACCCGAAAATAATGCCGTTGGGAACCGGCAGTACATTACTGCCGGTAGCCGAAATGAAAAAAAACATCGCCTGCCGGCGCCGCCCGCTCCTATAATGGACACCGGCGGTGCTGACGGTAGAAATTTCTCACGCGCAAAGGACGTTAAATTTAAAAGTGTGAGATTGTGTATGAATTATGTTTGTTTTTTTGGAAATCATTGAAATCGGTGACTTGAAAATACAAATTTAAGTTACCGCCAAAACTAGGAATGTCGTCGCCTTGCTCCGCTCCGCTTCGCTCGGTCCCTTATTTTACCTTACATGTCAACCTAACACGCTCCTCCTCGATTTGCTCGTCGTCGCACCTATTTTTTTTTGGTGAAAGTTTTTTTTTCTATAACTTTAACATCAGAAATCGTTGAACAACTGGATAAAGGAACAAAATGCCTTACTGTCTTCCTTGACCTAAAAAAGGCGTTTGACACCGTTTCTGTCGCCACTCTTATACGAAAACTGGAAAGGATTGGTGTCAGAAATACTCCATTGTGTCTTATGAAAGACTACTTAAGTAATCGCAAGCAAAGAACCAAAATTGGTGAATATATTAGTGATGACCTTCAAATGACCTTTGGAGCCCCACAGGGAAGTGTTCTCGGTCCTACGCTATTTTTAATTTATATAAATGACTTATGCAACTTAAGGATTGACAGTGGACAGATTTTCTCATGTGCTGACGACACAACAGTGCTTTTTACAGAAAAGTCGTGGGATAAAGTTCATTATGTGGCGCAAACTGGCTTAGCTAAGGTTTCTACCTGGCTAAAACAAAACTTACTTACCCTTAATACCTCTAAAGCGAACTATATATGTTTCGCCATTAATAACCGCAGTCAACCTAATAACTTTAGCCTTAAAATTCACGAATACACACTAAAACAATGTGACTGCCCCTTCATAGATAAAGTAACCAGTACTAAATACCTTGGAGTTGTTATTGATCAACGCCTATCTTGGCATCCACACCTAGAGGTTACCACAAGTCGAATAAGAAAACTTATTTACACCTTTAAAAACCTGAGACATGTTGCGTCGAACAAACTGTTGGTCCAAATTTACACAGCTTTAGGGCAGTCAATTTTAACCTACTGCATACCTATTTGGGGGGGTGCTTGTAAGACAAAATTCTTGGCACTTGAACAAGAACAGAGATCTTTAGTAAAAGTCATGTATTTCAAGCCTTTTAGATTTCCTACAGATGAACTTTACTCCATTACTCAAGTACTTACAGTTAGAAAACTATATACTTCAACTACTCTTGCAAAAACATAAATTTATGCCCTTTAAATCTAATAATAAAAAAAGAAGAAGTTACACAGTAGACATGTACAGTATTAAAACAACATTTGCAAGTCACCAATACAAGAGACAGTCTGTTTATGTATACAATGTTTATGTTAACAAGTTACTAAATATCTACCCACTTAAATTACATGACTGTAAAAATACAGTCACTGCGTGGTTAAGAAACTTAAATTATATTGAAGTGGAGGAATTATTTCAAGTAATCAAATAACTTTTAATTTTAATTTATATATATAAATATATTTTATTATTTATTTTTTAATGTTTGGACATACACACAAACACGCCTTTTCTCACACCCCCTAAATGTTAAACTAGAATACATTCTTACATACACTCCCTCCCTAGTAGCTAATACTGACCCCAAGACTTGGTCGTAGGGATATAGACCCAAAATTACTTCCTATCTAGCCCTATACATAATATGCCAACTCCATTTCCCGCTACTTTCTCTAAAGTCAGTGCTGGCAGCCATTTCTGCAACTGGCGCTGGCAGCTAATTCAGCAACCGGCGCTGGCAAATGAGGCACTTCGTAATACACCTAAAGTGTATTTAGATCGCTGTCCTTTTTTTGTTACAGATTTCCTCAGAAAGAAGAAATAAAAAGTATAAGACGAATTAGAAGGCCATATTGGGCGTGGAAAAAATACAGTCATTATTGTTCAAACACTTCAGGCGGTTTTTGGAAGTCTTATTGTTTATTTGGTTCAATAAAATTTTGACAATAATCATAGTCTTATTGGTATCCCAGTCATATATCTAACGGCACGGATCAATCATATTATAAGATTATAAAACAGACGTGTATGCCTCATGATAAAATAAGAGGCCATCTAGCTAAAACTATTTTATTTAAAGGACAATAAGTACGTACGAAGTACAATGACTATATGTCTATATGTTGGAAAAATATAATTAACTATAATACTGTTGCTAGTCACTATAATACTGTTGCTAGTCATTACAGTTATTGTACTAGAAACAAGCACAATATTTAACTTATGTGCCTGCTTATGATATTGTTATACAAAATATGATGATAGACGAAACATATTCATTTATTTCCTTTTTTACACAATATATAGAACTGTATCTTATAGGCAGAGGCTACTTTGCTATGAATTCTGTTTGCCCTCTCCCACAAATAAAGCAAGAGGATGTCACCAGGAAGGTCGGTGCCACCTCCATTATCCTTTTTGGGATTCAGTACTTCAATATAAAAAAATAGAACCCTTAGACGATCACTTTGTTGTCCGTCTGTGTGTCTGTCCATCTGTCAAGTCAAGACCCTTTTTCTAGGGCAATGTCTCCTACGAAAGTCTACGGCCCCTTAGTGCTGTTAAAAATCAGGCTTCTAACTTAACGCGGAAAATAGCTATTGCTCTTTACGTAATCAATTACATACGTATTTACTTGCCATGAAAGTTCCAGTTAACTTAGAAACTTGAAAGACCGTTCGCAATTCTGAAAATGAACGATATTTAACTATTCAGAACGAGACTATAACCCCACTTAATTAGATCCTTTGGATACATGGAGTTTAATAGATCGTAAATATCAAGTTATTTTGGTAATTTTAACTGCTCGTGAAAAACGTTTGTGTTTTAAACGGAAACCTCAGGGCACGAGTCCTACTCACACTTGCCCAGTTTATTTTTACACTATGATATATATTTATCGTATAATAAGCAGATAGGTCGATGACTCGTTTAGGTTCGATTTATTTATCGATGTAAAAAATCGACACAGTTACATTGCTAGCAAAGTAACGAACTAGTGACAACCTATAAAATTAAGAAAAAACGAATGCAAATCCATCTCTCTCCAACGCACTAGAATATCGTAAGAAAATCAATGATAGGTGTATTTCTCCGCTAACTATTTTAGTCCGGATTCTATTAGAAGTTATTATTCTGAGGTCACATGGCATGTAAGTTTTTTTTAAACAAGCTGAACTTAAATGCAAAGGAAATTGTTTTTAAAATCCTGTGTTTAACATATTTTTAGTTTTTTTTAAATATCTCTTTATGTAAACAAGATTTAATTCTGAAAAAAATATATGATGCTAAGAAAGCCCATATCTCGAAATGGTTTTCAGTTTTGCACCAATTATTAATTTTAAATGTTGTTGATTACGGAAAATCCTTTACAAAATCGGAGAATATAAAGTATCACTTCGTAAAGAAGCGACACTCACCTCCCCGGGCGAGTTTATCGTGCCCCACTTTCCCCACAAGCTGGGGGTAAATCTGGATCCCAGCAGAGCTGGGCTACCACTCGTTCACTTCGCGCGTATTTTGTTTTATTATTTACGATACATATTTTTTGATCAATATGGTTCGTTATTGTGGTGTTTATGGGTGTCTAGAAAACCGAGAAACCAATAAATAACGAAGATTTTTTAAATTTCCTTACGATGAACCAAAGGTAAGGTATTTTCTTCTTTATCGAATATTTTTGTATTACCCTTTACCTATTTATTGATTTTGGACTCCAACTCTCAAACAGTTGGAAACAATCATTGTTTTGAAATAATTTCAACATCGAGTTGAAATTAAAAAATCGAATGTTTTTGTTTCAACATGACTATAAATTGTATTCTACGATGTAACCTTGTATAGTCATATAAATTCGCGCGTGCCGCGCCGATACAAAATTGTGCCAACGCGCTGTCGAACGATCGTCGCGTCCACCGTTGCGGCATCACAAAGGGAAGGCGGGCTACGTTAGCAAAGTTTAAGCGGGGCCTGCCCCTGCGTTTGGACAGTAGACGGGATTCGATTGAAGTATTTGTCTTATTTACTTTTAAACTAACGAAAAAGCGGCGGTAACTCAGATGTAGAACCAGGGTCTTTTCACTCAGTACATTTTAGCTACAGTACAAAATCCTGCCCGTGAAAAGTTACGGACATTACTCGACAGATGGCACTAATACACTTGAAACGTTTCATTCAATTAACTCTAGATCAGGGACCTAAAAAGAAATCCGGACGTAATCTTGTAGAACCATGGGTGAAGCCTGCAACTGGCCACCCACTGTTTGTGTGTGCGTGTTTTTAGGGTTTCCAGAGAAAATGACAATTTGTCCTCTGTATTATTGGTAATTCCGTGATTATGGAAACTACCAGTTGCTCTAGCAGAGGCAGAGCACTCAGGAAGCAGATCTATCCAAAAACATAGATTGTTAAATCAGGACAAATAGATTTATTTCTACCGAAAACATATTGTTAACACAACCAAAGGGATTATAATATACTACGTAATAAGAATCGGGACTTCCCTATAACTGATTAATGCGTATTTGCCACGGAATGCCCCGCAACTAGTACCAAACCACAATAAGAAATGACAAATCACAAACAAAGCTGCCAACATAAGTGTGTAGGGATGTACTACAGAAGCAATACATTTTATCGATATCGTTTTTTTTTACTGTAGGAATTTCATGTGTAATGAAAAGGCCAATTACGAAGACTTCAGTTTTATCAGGGCTTTCAATAATTTGTATGTGACAGTTTTGCAATAATACGTTTCTAGTTTTAACAGCTCTAGATAAAACTGAAGCCTTCGGACTTTTTATGCAAGAAAAGGAAATAAAAAGCTTCCTGCTCAATTAATTTCATTCTTATTACATAAAAAATATGAGCAATGATGTTGACTTGGACTTGGCCCTGGAGTAGATGCCTCTGAAAAAGAAAAAAACGATTACGTCTACATACTTTAAATAATAATATCAAAAAAGTAAAATTTTACAACTTCAATCTGGCTGGCACATAAATAAAAAGCCGGACAAGTGCGAGTCGGGCTCGCCGACCGAGGGTTCCTTACAAATTTGTAGGTACAAACTATAAATATTTAATAAAGTTTCTTATTAATTATACTTGTAGTTTAAGATGGTACTATTTGCCAAATTTCATAGTTCTAGGTCAACGGGAAATACCCAATAAATTTTGATTACCTTGAGAGTGTCGAAATATACGTTTTTTGCGGCATAAATAGACATATCTTTTTTTTACGTTACCTTAGAAATTTGATTTTTTCACAGCATCAAGGGACTGTAAACTTGAGTATATGGTTTTAATTTCAACTCTATACCCTCTCGCGTTCCTGAGATAAAGGGTCTTGACAGACAGACGGATGGACGGATAGACGGACAACAAAGTGATTCTATAAGGGTTTCGTTTTTTCCTTTTGAGGTACGGTACCCTAATATTTTTAATAAAATGACATTTGTATGTACGCACCCTTATCTAAATACACGTGACAAGTAAACTCATGCAAAATCGTATCAGTAAGTGGTGCTTCTTTGAGTTGATTTGAAGGTATGGTTGACTTTTGAACCGAGTTTTCTTATTAAAATGTTTGTCATCAAAGTGCTTTCCATAGGAAAATTTTCTATTGGTAGATAAACAAGGTCTTCATTGCCAGTGACTTTTACTTGCTGCTGTCACCTGTAATAATAGTATTATTTTAAAAAGCAGCTTCACAATATCGTAATTCCAAAGACCGCATTTTTGGAAAGTGATTTGACTATTTTGTCAGTTTAATTTTTCTCTATAAGTTATGTTGATTAACCAATCAACAGAAAATAAATAATACAAAACATTTTCCATATTTTACGCAAAAATTATTATATCCTATAATTTAATTAGGGACTGTCAGCGAAAACGAGGCATATTTTTCACCTTGAAAATATATTGCACTATGATATCAGGATGAAATTATGACACCCTAACCTTAGTGGAAATGTTATGATTTATCGACACAATCCCATCACTATTCAATTTACAAATAAATGTTTTGAAATGTTTTCACTTTTAAATTTCTTTATAACACAATTTAAGTCGCAAGATGAGTATAGAGGTACTTACCAAGTCTCTTGTAAAATAAATTTGGCCGGAATATAATGTTTTCACCATAATTTCGACCGCTTCGCACCTCACATATTTCACGCTTATTATAGTTCATTGCATAATGCAAATAAACGTTATATTTACTTCTCTATTAATAAAACACAATAGTATGAAACATAAAGCACTATATCAATGTAACACAGTTAAATCTCCTTTTTATCAGATAAATTAAGTTTTACAAATAAACAAACAACCGCCATATTGACTTGACACAACGTTAGACAGAGACAAGCTAAGTGAGCGAAAGAGTAAAAACATATCGCCATTCGTCCAAGCGCAATTTTCATACATAACTCCATTTGTACTGAGTTTCGTTAGGCTGGACACAACCATTAAAAAGGTGAGAGACAAGACATTGTCTTCTAGACACTCACTAGAACATACAATTTAAAACTTGCTTAACGGCCAGTGCAGTCGACAGTGATCGCCTCCTTTCTCTCCAATAATCTCTAACACATATAATTTTCTTCCGCATACCATCGGTGACTCCTCGTACAAGAAATTACTGTGGGAAAGGGGGCGTGGAATGGCTACTCACAAACAGGACTATACGGGTCCTGTTCAGTACTCTTCTACCGAGAGTTATCGTCTTTTTATTCAACAAACCTCAAAAATCGTAGGGAAAAACGTGGTTGCCAGCTAACTTCAGACCACAACGGTGAACGTCATGGGTGGGGTATGGTTATGATTATGACTCAACACATTAATCACGCTCACTCAGCTATCGTTGCAATGTTAGGTTACGTACCTAAACAAACTCATGGAACAAACTAAACAAATTCATACGAACTTCGTGACCGACCATTGAAATGTCAAACTGACGTTTGAGCGTGTGACCACCGTAGACTTCCCCCGCGAAGGACAAGAGGCGTCGTGCCGTCTCGCTTTCACATATAATAAGTTGCATGGGTAACACGCGACGCCCGCGCCGACAGTCGAGCAATGAGTGCCAACGGGATAGCCCGCGCGCGCGTCGCTTGCGTCCCGATTTCTCGATTCGCCATTTTGTAAGCTGTTGTTTGTGACAAGCCATTATTACACGGTTTTCATACGAATGTCGGACATTTCATTACCGCCAGTCCAACCCCGAACCCAAAACATCGCCACCCACGCGATACGTTTTATTTTTGAAATTCGAAAAAGAAGCAGAGAACTCAAAGTGTTGTCGAATTGTATTACAAAATTGGAATATTAAATAGGTACCACGATATTTCTTAACACACCGTATGGAAGGAGCCCGCATATAAAATATTGCGGCACTTGTAAGGCATAGCCGGTTCCATTTATGTTCTCTAGGATTAAATTTTTCATGTTTTACAAGAACGTAAGATTTCTATAGATTTTGCGCGTTGTTTTGAAAGATGATGACGAAAAACCACAACAAATTCAACAAACCCCCATAGTCCTTAGCATGGTCGTTCGTTGTGTGTTAGCTGCACAACATGTTTGACAGCCAATTTTTTTCAACGATTTTTGGCATTTCATCCATCGTGGGAAAATTTTCGTTTATTGTGGACTCATAACTCTGTCGTGGTGATACGGAAGAAAGCGGCTAAGTGACATTTTTGTGAAAATGACTTCTGGCATGGCTATGGCGATATATTCATTAAAAAAAAACTTATAGGCCTGTCTTACTATGATTTTCCTAGGAGTTGTAGACTATTACCATACCTACAAGTCCAAGGGGAATCATTTTAAGACAGGTCAATAGTTTTTTTTTATGAATTTATCCGTGCCAGAAAGTAACAAAAATATCACTTGGCCACTTTCTTCCGTATCACGGTAGCTGCACTGATGAAATGACTACTACCTGGGCCGCGTTCAGTTTGTTCGCCCGCTCATCACTGACATGACAGCAGGATTACTTGAACAAATTCAACGCGTGCAAAAATTATGTCATGATCGTTGGTCGTCGGCGGGCGATCAAACTGAACTCAGCCCTTAGTTCATGGGTCACGTAAGGGTGCACGACCCCGCATGTTTGTTTACGTTTTGAAATGATTAACAAAAGCAATTTTTTAAATTGTATGAAAATTTAATGTAGCACAGATCCGTCTGATTTAAATACAAGGTCGTCAACATGTTTAGTTTTGAACCCTGAAATATGACTGCACTTGTATGTTGTTTATGCTCATCGTGACAATAAATGCTAAATGCTAGGTCACTTATTTTATTATTATATACGACGGACGCTATAGCTAAAAGGCTGAGATTGAGATTCAGAGAGCATTTTGAGTCTGAACTCAATCTTACAAACGTCAAAAAGTGACGTGATCTCTAATTAGAGTGACGTTTGTAAGATTGAGTTCCTCTTGAGTTCGGACTCAAAATGCACTCTGAATCTCAGCCTCAGCCTCAGCTTAACTCTGGCCAAGCTGAGTATGAGACGGGCTGAGTCCTCGATATCGGACATTCAAGCCGAACTCAACGCTACAGTAGCGCTATCTACAAATCACAAAATTGACGTTTCTTTTGTTTCACTTACTCGTTTGAACTTTGGATGTTCCATCTTTATATAACAACCATCTTTATTTGAATCCATAACATTTCAAAATACTAACTCGTTAATTTCATTAGCTATTTAGAAAGTAGGTAAGAAGCTAAGGGACTTGTAAATATCCCTTTTCCAAAAAAATTTATTTTACATACCTACCTAAATGATTTTAATAAACTTTGACTTTTCAACAAAAGCCTTGTAGGCATAATGACTTTCGTACCAATGTCAGTAACAACTTAGATTGTATTAAAAAAAAACGAAATGGCATGGCATGACCCTCAGATCAAAGATATATAATGGTCCATTATATATCTTTGCCTCAGATGAAGAGATGAAGAACGAATAGATGGACTCTCAGCGTGGCTGTGCATGAGACAGCTATAGGTGTTTAGATTGTTGCCAATGTTGAAATTTTTACCCAAAATCGGAGAATATTGCAATAAAGATATATTGTTTTGTATATCTGTGAGGTTCCTTTTGGTTGATAAATATACATGGTGTTGTTTTGGTCCCCAGGTTCTATTACACGATGATGCAAATGTTAATGTTCCTCATGGATTTCTGAGAAGCTTAAGTTGATGCAATCTTTTCGGATTGAGGCCCCAAACCGTAGCTGTAAGTTTCTTTGTTTTAAAGGCAAAATTAAACGCCGATTGAAACGCGCCTGACATCTCATTCGTTTTATTATTTTTAAAAAGCTTTTTCTGCACTGGCAAAAATTGACTAGCTTTGTCTCTAGTTATTTGTTTTTATTTATGAGATATTTATTTACTTATTATTTATATGAAATTCGTACAGAATTACGGTAATCCACTGCGCTATACAAATTAAAATGAGAAAACATTATAAACCGCTACCCAGAGCAGTGGTGACAGCACTCCTCCTTGAGGGCACCCCCTTGTCACCTGGCAGCGTGTATGCTCTGATGTTTCGATGTATGCGGCGCGTTTGCTAAGCATATTGGTGACCCATTTAATCACTAGCTCGTGTACACCGTGCTCCTCGAGCCCGTGAACTATGCTAGGGAATGTGGTTTTATCGAACGCACCCTCGATGTCGATGAAGGTTGCAAGGCAGGACTGCTTCGCCTCTATAGCTGTTTCTGCTTTGTGTACTACCTGATGCAAGGCAGTTTCTGTGGATTTGTCTGGTAGATAGGCATGCTGGTTCTGATGAGGTGGCCGCTCTTTTAGTGGTCCTTCTCGTACGTACCTGCCGCAGAGTCTTTCAAGAGTTTTGAGTAAAAACGGTGAGAGACTGATCGGTCTGTACGACTTAGGTTGTGTGTAGTCATCCTTACCAGGCTTGGGGAGAAAGACTACTTTAACTTCCCTCCAGGAGGTGGGGATACATTTCCAGGCAAGACAGCTCCTGAATATTTCCACAAGGTTTCATAATATATTCCAAGGACCATTGCATAAGAGCAGGGAAGATGCCGTCGCCTCCCGGTGATTTGTATGGAAGGAATGTACTTACCGCCCATTTGATTCTTTCCTCCGTGACTATGGACTCCGCTAGTTCCCAGTCCTCCTTCGAGGGGTATGGAGACGGCGAGTCCGTCCATACAGAGTTGTTATTTACCTGACAGCCTGGGAAGTGGCTTTCCAGTAGGAGAGCGTGTTGCTCCTGCTCATTAGCTGTATAATTGCCATCGGGTTTTTTCAATGTCCCGAGTTTCGTGTACTTTTGTCGAGCTTGGTGTTCATGGCTCTGTTGAAGTGGTGTCGCATTTCCTTCCTTAATTTATTAAGTTTCTTGCTCCACCATCCATGTTTTTTCCCGTCAAAAGTACCTTTTTCTATGATGAGTGGGCACGCCGACTCGTAGCTACTAATAATACAATTTGTGATTGTATTAACTTGTGTTTCCAGCTCCTCCAGAGTGAGTCTATTCGATCCTGTAGGTTCAGGAAGTGTCTTTATACCTTCCTTAACAAGTGTACAGAATTTCGTTTTATTTGTTTTCCTCGGATTTCTATATTCCGCGGTTCTTGTTTACCCATTTTTAATACATACCTTATTCGTCTGTGGTCAGATCCAGACGTCTCCTTGTTCGCAACATGCCAACCGCTAATAGATTCTGTCACTAGGTTTGTTGCTAATGTTAAGTCTATGATTGTTTGACTTCGTCTCGTTACAAAGGTAGGTTCAGAGCCCCTATTTAAAATGTTCAGTTCGTGAGATAAAGCAAAGTCAAGAAAGTCCTTACCTCTCATATTTGTGTCCGGGCACCCCCAGACTGTGCAGTGGGCGTTTGCATCGCAGCCGATGATAAGCTGGATTTTGTGCTTTTGTGCGCAGTGTTTCACCAGCGTTTCCATCTCGGAGCCTTGAATTTGCAACTCCCCGTCGAGGTAAGCAGATGCCAGGTACAATTCTTCAAGGTCACCACCAAGGCCCGTACGTAGGTTGATTACGGTAAGGTCATCAGAGCACAAATGGGTTATGAGGGATGCTTTGTACAGTGCTGGAACATACACGAAAGTTCTAGTTTTATGTTGTAAAGGGGAAGTGAATACAGTACCCTTTAAGTTGCCAAAGCCGCTTACCTTTCCCCGGGTTTGGTTCTTGGATGAGCGCTATGGTATCGGGTTGCTCCTCCAACGTTCTCCTCAAGGTGGCGAACCCCGTAACACTGTGTTGCAGGTTGACTTGGAGGATGTGGATAGAGCTAAAGTTTTCTATTTTCCCTATATTGCCCCGTGTGTCCTTATGTGGATGGGAGGTGGATGGTTTTGAGGCATCCAGGTTTATGTTATTTGGGTCTGGAAGTTTTGCAGTGTCAATGCATGAGTTATTTTGCTTAGTTGACGCGTATATAAATATATGTTTTGTGGGGGTTGTGTTTCAGAGCTACATTTCAGCATCTGAGGCCAGCAAGTCCTCCTCGGGTAAAGGGGAGGAGGCCATCAGAAGACCCGATAACAGATCAACCACTCTCTGATCCTCCTCCAAGGTCCCCTTGACTGTGCTGGTCTCAGGCTTCTCGGTGCCCTGAGTTTCGTCTGCCACACCACATCCATCAGTTGTGGTAGGCTCCCTATTCCCCGTCGGTGCAGTACTGGGCTGGTTGCCATCAGGTGCACTCGGGTCAAGTGGGCCCCTTTCTAGAGCCGTGGTCCTAGCCTGTTCACTCTTATCCCCTCGGAGACTTACATAGACTGTCCCTAGTTTGTAATACAAGCGGCAGCCTCGCTCCTTGAGTCTACGAAGTTCGGCCGGAGGAATACCGACCATGAGTGTGATGTTCTGCGTCCGGCCGACCTTCTGTACCTCTGAGGTGATAAGGGACCACGCGTCGATGTCTTGGTCCCTTTCGTTCATAGCCGCGAGGTAGTCCTTTAGGACCCCGGCATCTCCCTCACCGAATTCAGGGACCCAAATTACTCCTCGCGTGTATTTGGGGATCAGGTTTTCCTGGATAACATAATAGCCAGGACAACCATCCCACAAGCCTTTCAGCTGATCCACCTGTGATTTTATCCAACCGAGGGACCGGTCATCATCGCAATGGATTCTCAGTCCTCCACTGGCTAGGCGAGGAAACACCTTGAAAAGCGGCATTATTATGGACCTGTCGCTCTTACGCTTCAGAAACCATGCAAAGCTCAAGGATTCCAAGGCCCGTCTGAGGATGCACGCTCGCGCCTCGTCCATCTCCAGGTGATCGCTTTGGAGCACAACTACTCTTAAATGGGCAGTAGATGCACTCGCATAAGTCACCTCGTCTTCCTCTGCATCACCAGAAAGGATAGCGGAGGCTCCAGCGCTGTCAGAAAGCCTGACTTTTTTGCCTGTAGTGGCCGATGCCGAGGAGTTACATCGGAGCTACGCTGTCTCTTCTGGTTTCGCATATTGCCCACCTTCGGTGTGTGGGTATTGTCGGTGATAGTAGACGCGCCCGGATTTTGTTCATCTGCGTACACACGTTTGCCGCCGTTTTACAGTTTAGCTCGGTTTGCTGAATACCGTGCAGCCGTGGTTGCATGAACACAGGACCCCCCTTTTTGCCCGCTACGGTACCCATACCCTTGCCCTTGCTCCTGCCTTTCCCGCCGTTTCCGGCAGGGTTGGAAGGGACCCAAGGCTTAGCAGGCGGAGTGGTTCCTGTGGCCGCCATAGCTGCTTTTTAAGCCAGTTCTCTGTCGGTAGTGCCGTTTGTGTTCGTGTAGGTGTGTGTTGCCGGGGCACCTATGCTTTTGGCCATGATGGAGAGCTGGCTCGGGCCCGCTTTCACTGCAAGTCCCGGCTCTTTCCCCCCATCGCTGCCGGTCAGGGAGCCCACCGCCCGGGTTGACGTTGCAAATGACGTCGGCCCAGGTAGTACAACCACCCCGGATTCCTAAATAAATCTCTTATCCCTTTCTTTCACATCTATTAACCGATATAAGATCTCGCTCTATCACGTAAACGTCATTACTTGACTCCATCTACTCGTTCTTTAACTGAGGCATGACCATAGAGCTTATTATAACAAATGTCATTGCCACTTGACATTGACAGCTAGTATTTTTATTTATTGCTAGGCAAATGTATTCTAGCTGTTCAGCCTATATCCTTACCATTTGTTTTTTTTTCAACATATCTTTAGAAATAAGGAATAATTTTTTTTAACGCTTTTCTGAATTATAATAAAAAGATATCTCCATAGATTTTTAATTTTTATACCTTAACAGAAATGAAAACTTGTGGATTGTGAACTCGGCTAAGCACAACAGCAGTAAAAGCTCAAACTTGTATGTGAATTTGTGAGTTGCAGTCCGCATGAGATTCAAACTCTGCTTAGCTACCTAGAGCTGTGCTCAAACGACGGCAGTGTGAATCTCAGCCGGTCACATTACAACTCTACAGGGGGTTGTAAGTACACCCTCTCAAGTACTCTCAACGGCAACAAAATTGATTGTTCTGAGGGGCGGCGACTGTCAAAAAATACGTCAGACAGACGTGTGGCTGGCTGGATGGGTATAAATCCTTGCCTTGCCTTAAGGAAAGAAATGTCATCATTCGCGCGCCCAACCTCAAAACGACAATATCGGAATTTGTTTTCCCATGGATTTCAAACATTGAAGATAGTCGTTTATAGTACATAAGTAGGTATATAACAATATTTATACCGAGGTCTTTATATTCGTACAATTTATCTCCAACAAATTTTTTGTGCGAATCTGTAAGTAAAACTGCCTCAAAAACATTACTGAAATTACTTTAATAAAATTATATGTAATTCAAACGTACATATGCTAACTAAACCAAGCTTATATAATAAATGCATTCGTTTTTTATATGGAACACAGGTACATAGCAATTCAGTTAATGATGATCAATGTTTTAAAATATTAACTACACATCTGCATAAAACATAGGAAAAAGTTAAAGAGATCTTGTGCTAAGAGTTGCAAAAAGAGGGCAGTGACAATCATAACAGCTTGGCCTACTGACCTCACACCAATTTTCCCTGAGGGTTACCAAACTACATGTAAAAGTTTACAAGCAACAAAAAAAAATGTCATCCATGGGATTTTTTACTTGGTCTGAAATCCATGGGTACCTGATCACTGTTTCTATCTTGTAATATTGCTTTTTTCTCCACATAATCATTATTAGTCATATTATAGGGTCTTCCAATACTGGTTGCTTTGGACTCAACATATTCAGAATGTTGCCAACATGTCACCATATTCCATTCTAAGACAATCCACAAAAATATTTCATTTTTTATAGTGTTAAAGTCTATTTTTGCTTGGTGATAACATTTTTCTGTAGACACATTTGAACCTCTTGTCTCAGAGTTCAAGAGGTTGGGCTTATCAAAATGACTCCGTCAGTGTTTGCATATCTCATTTGTTTATCAGACAGTTGGCAGCTTATTACTTATTTGTTATATAGTTGTGCTTGTGCTGTTACTCTGAATCTGTGTTTTGTCTGCTAGAATAAGGTACAACTAGCACTTTTCTTTCAGTATTTCATTATTTAGACACCTTAGTTGTTGCTCTTTAGAGAAATTTACCTTAAGAAAAAGATTGAATTACTTATTATTAGCCCTTGGAATGATACAATTTTTGTGTTTGCAATATCTATGTTATGAAAAAATGAGATAAATTAAAAATTTCCAGTGTAATCTTATCATGGTTGGGCCATTTGATTCCATCAGACTTTGACATCAGACTTTTATTTCTGGCTTCTTTTACTGAACATGTTCTGCATCCACAATTAGAAAGTTTAAAGGATCTAAATCCCTATGGACCAATAGTATTCAATGAATACTTGAGATAGATCTGAAACTTTGCATAATATAACTGGTATATTAGTATAAAGTATAAAGCAGCTGCAGACTGTTCCATAAAAATGAAAAAACCATCAGTGTAGCTGCAATTTCAAAATAACTGCTGTTTTTGCGTGTGCGGCATCTGATTAGATAAGACCGTTAAAAAATAAAAGCCTTAAAGCAGGACTGCGAATTGAGGTACTATGGGCCCTTGATTGTTTTAGTCTAGTTCAAGCTTTTTCTCATTAATTTATAAGACAATAATAAATTAACTACTTTTATAGCACACCGTGCGTAAAATGACCACTTTACGCACGCTGCGCTTGCGTAAAGTCGGCATTTTCCGCACTTTTGCTATAAAATATTATACAATACTTGTGCGAGAAACTTTTTCTCGACTCGTGTGATTGCAGCACTCACCTTCGGCTCGTGCCACAAACTCACACTTGTCAGAAAACGTTTCATCGCTCTCGTATCGTAATGTACTATATTTCTTGAAATTACCGATTTCTTTCTAAAGTAACTATAAAATTTTTAAATCATCTAATAATTCGGCTTGTGAAGTAGCAAGTGTTGTTTATTTTGTTAAAAATTTTAATATTTTCTATCATCTAAAGTTGGAATGCCAAATCCTGTTTTTGGTTAATTTAGGATGGTTCCCACCCTTGATGAATTTTTGCACTTTTTCATTTTTTTTGTATTTTAGATTTTGTTCTCTGAGTATTGACATATACTGTTTCTATTTTTCAGAGGACAACCATGGCTCTCCAACGGTGCATTTTCCAAGCAACCAAGCAATACTTGTCCCGATGTACCATTTTACAAACGAACGTCAGACAATCATACTGCGAACTACACCACAAGTACAGTACGGGCAGTCCCAGCAGACTTTACACAGATCGACACGAGTGGGTGGTAGTCACAGACAATACTGGAACTGTAGGAATAAGCAGCTATGCTCAGGAAGCCTTGGGAGATGTTGTCTTTGCCCAGCTTCCTGATCCAGGAACCAAAGTGACAGCTGGTGATGAATGTGGTGCCCTAGAAAGTGTTAAAGCAGCCAGTGAAGTATATACTCCAATCAGCGGAACAGTTTCAGAAAAAAATAAAGCTGTTGAAGATAAACCTGGCCTCATTAACTCATCATGCTATGACCAGGGATGGTTATTTAAAATTAGTCTTTCTAAGCCTGAGGAATTAAAAAGTTTGATGAACGAAGAACAGTATGAGACATTCCTAAAGACAGATGCTGAGAAAGATCATTAGGTTGTAGTGATAATAATTTGTCAAAATACTGGTCATTATTTTTATGAGCTGATTAGGTGTTATTTAAACAATAAATGTTTTGTTATTTAACTGTTTCATTTGACTATTACTAGGTAGGCAGTAGGAGATAAATTAAATAATTAAACGTGCTTTACTGTTTATTGAAGTGCAATCTTAAACATAAAACACACATTATCTTTAACAAAATGACTTAATAACTTTGGCATGAATAGACATGAAATATTAGTTCACTATAAAATATCACAAATTATAATAATATATGATACTATATTTTTTACTTTTACATGACCGAGCCACGCTATAATTTATATTCGAATTTTACCAAAAAATGAAATTGGATTTAACTTCCATTCCAGACTTTCTAATAACGATTTGTAGATTTGGTCCACAACTTGCGTCACTTGAATATAAATAATATAAATTTCATTCGTCTTAAAATGATCCCGATAAATAGTTACTGCGGCGCATAGCGCTAGACCTACCTTGTCGGGCGCCGCGACGCAGCCACTTCGTCAGTGCTGAGTCAATTTCATCATGTCTGTCGTACACATAGATTATGTCGTACACAAGATGTTACATAAACAAAAAATCTTTTTGTTCGTCATCAGTGTCGTGACCATAGCCTACCATGTGACGGAGGTTGCTGACCAAATCAACACCTGTTTTATATACATTCAGACACGACCGCAAAGATAGCTAGGTCTGGTACAAGGTTAACCTGTCTGCTTGCTTGAACCTGCAAATTCGTACAACATAATAACAGATTTCTGTTGTTATATTAAAAACTGCAAGTGGTCAAGCAACTTTTGGTCCGATTGTAACCGACATTTACTTGGGTAAAATAAGAACTGTTGTACCATCTAGAATAACATTTTCAAAAACACTATACCACAAATTCTCAAACCAAAATCTGCTCAGATTAACAATAGAAATATAACTTTATTTTTCGATATCTTTACCCACCTCTTCGAATCGATATTTATCACAAAACAATCGACTTTGTGACATGTTCGTATTGTACCTATAAATAAATCACGCCTAAACAACATGACTGACATCTAAATATTGATAGACCACCTCTATGGCCCAGTTGTCGAATTTAGTCTTCCTAATCCGGAGGTCGTGGGTTTAAAGCGACGCCACGAAATTTTTTCGACATGGATCTCAATTTTTTTCAGCAATAAAAAAACATGTAATTACCAATTTATATACTAGATTAAACTTTTCATTGACATCATTTTGCCCGAAGATTTAGTTGATTGATTAATTTTCATTGCAGAGAAAAATATATTTAGAAAACCTCTTTTAAAACAGAGATTTCTATTTTACTGACAAACGGGAGCGAATGAAGCCTCTATGTTTTTTATTTAAATTAGTCTACAAATACACTTCAATATGGCCGATTGGATTTATAAACTTACTTATAGTTGTCATTTTAAATGAAAAATACTGTTTTGCCGCATAAGCTAGTTCGTGAGCGCACATTTGTATGGAGTAAGTCCCCCTCACTCCACTCCCTTAAGGCGCCGATTTAAAATTAAAAGTTTATCAATGGTGTCGATACGGTGTAACACAACTCATTTGACAGGACTAAACTTATTTTAAGCGTCCTGTCCTTGTCTTGTCGATACAGAAAGAAAAAGACAGAATGCTTAAACTAAGTTTAGTCCTGTCAAATAGGTTAAGTCGTGTTACGCCGAATCGACACCAATGCCTCGCCTTAACTTACAGGACTGATGGGATATACATACGTATGTCCCGTCTTCTATCTATCTATTGTTCTTTCTTTAAGTTCCGTTCCCGAAGAGTGGCAAACTGGACCCTATTAGGTACTAAGCCTCCGATATCTGTCTGTGCGTCTGTCACAGGGATCTACAGCTTCAACCGTAAGAGGTAGAAAGACGAAATTTTACCAGATTACGCGTTACTATGGCCTCTATCACGACAAATAATATTTAATAAAAATTAAGGATTCTCCCCATACAAGAAATCTCGAAAACGTTGCATTATTTGAACATTGGTTTTGGCAACACATAAAAGTTTTAAATTTAGTCAGATTGTAGGACATAAAGTAAAACGAAAAATAGTAAAAATAAAAAGTAGGGTTCCGTACGCAGATGGTGACAAATTCTTTACCAGGCGCTACCATTTCAGCGCTTTCTTTTTTTGTAGCCTAGATGTTGCTTTGGCATGTATATAGTACGGAACCCTGTGCCCGCGACTCCGACTCGCACTTGGCCAAATTATTTCAGCCCTGTAAAGGTTAAACCCATGAGAGAAAGATAAGTAGATTTTCTCTAAAGCCGGGATAATTTCGCCAGAATATCGTCAATAAAGAGGGGATGGCTGTTACTTGCGACCGCAAGAGTTCCAAGCTAAGATGATGGTAAACGCTCAGAACCCATATTGTTTTAACTGACCCGTCTTTTTCGAAGCAGACAAAATCAAAGCACCTAAAAATAAAATTTGTACACACTATTATATATCAATCACTCGCTTAAAACTAAACAGACGATATTTTATTAAGGAGCCAAACTCATGTGTTTCTAATCTAAGGATACTCTGCCATATCCTTAGTTGGATATCAGAATATGAAGACATAAATTCTAAATAACTAAAATAACAACCTATATTGCAAAAAGATAAAATTGCAACGTACTCCATGCCGTTGTAAAGAAAATATGTCTTAGCCAAAACAGTATAATTTTAGTACAAAACACGAATAATTTGTGAAGAAATTTCTCAGGCCACGATTTCAACCTGCCTCTTACTCACAAGGCAGAGATTAGAACAATTTTGTATAGTTTAAGTTGTTCCGATCACCCGAAAATCACCAGTGTGGTGTTCATACAAAATGAGAATAATATTAGGAAATATATATGAAAGACATTTTTCTTTAGACGGAACTGTCGTGTTATGGCCGCCGCAGTATGCAACGTGAAATTTAAGTCATTTTGTTAACGAAAACTGGTGATAGTACTCGTCCATATGATCAACTTTTACTATAGAGCCAACCCTGAAATCGCGAAAAAAATAACAGCTGTTTCATAGTAAAGTTAAATACCTAAGGCTGAACATTTTAAAAAGGGAAGCCGGACAAAAAAATCGCGTTACTCAGAAAAGCAACCAAGGAAAACATAACATTTTTTGTACTTTGCAACTCCCTGTCAGCCAAGTGCATTTGTCGTAAGATTGACATTTATGGAAATGTTTGACAAAGTGAAGAGAACGGAATAAAGAAATATGTATTATGGATGACATTTCCTAAATAAGCCGATGGGGATCGTGTTATATGGACCCTTCGCCACTGCTGAACGGCCAGCATTATGGAGCATGATGAATTTCGAAAATAAAAGGATCAGTTCTCCATGTGTTCAGCTCATTAATTAAATATCGCCTTGGGTATTTTTACAAATATCGTGCGTGGTTTTGTTTTGTGCAATTTTTTTAGTATTTATCTAAAAATATCGGTACTCTAATGATACAATGAAATTGAGCTGTTATTGACAATTAACCACAAGTAAGTGGAAGTTACTTATTTTTTAATTTAAACTTATTATTATTATCTTATTCAGTAAGTCGATAATATAACAAATTATTTACTTCGTGCGTATTTTTTCTGAAAGTAAATTACAATAGCAAATGAATATAGTGTTTATTTAGAAACATTAAATAGCAAATGCAACTAAATTTTATAATATTTAAAACAGACAAAGGGGTTTGCAGATTTTACTATGGAGCCTGGACTTTCGTACCGACCGCCACATTTATTATTGTTTTTCGAAATGGCAGCCTGGAATTATTCTTGTAACAATCGATATTTGACATAAAAACAAACAAAAAAATATTCTTTGACATAAGTTCGTAAAAGGTGAATGGCAGGTCTAGTACTGAACTTTACGCGGTGTTATTTCCATGAATCCGTGATGTTCAATTAATGAAATCAAGTTAAATGTAAAGGATTTTGCTGAAATAAATACTGTATCAAAACCATGAATGTCTTAAAGTATGGAGGAACGAGATATTTGCGTTTTTGTGACATGAATGAATTTGTATAAAGTTACTCAGCTTGTTCAAAGTTACACAACTAAACTCCATGTAAAGTACGCAAACATTATAAGCATGAATCGGAACGATAAATTAAAAAAGACATTCTTCCATGGGTCAATCATAGAGTCCTCGCCACCACTGAAGTCCGATGGATTAAGGCATTTGGGTTCATATTCCAAAGCCAATAAAGACTTCGTCGCAGGATTTCAGTGGTGGCGCGGACTCTAGCCATCGACAGTTCTCAAGATAGGTTCAAAACGATTTATTTGGATTGATTTTTCAGAAAAACTTACTTCGCAATTATTTCCAAGATACATCTTTTTGCGCTTTGTATAATGCACGTACTTTGATTTCTTGAACATGCCGTTAACACGAGAAAATTGCGGGCCGCCAACTGCCATGATCCTTTAAGCAACCAAAATTTTATCGGGATCATTTTAGTGGAAGCGAAATTCTGCTCTGTAGCAGCTGGTGCTAGTAGAGGCGCGCCACGCTCTATAAATGTTTTACCTTTGTCGCTAACAGTACCACGTCGGTTGCTTATATTATCTTCGACACATGTCACTACGAGTTTGTGTTAAGAATGTTTTTTGTTTGTATTGTTATCAAGAATCAATTTTTATAAGAATAACCTGCGCAAGCAATATATTGGAAAAAAAACGGCGGGGAGTCTGTAGATGCCAAAATCTTTAAACCTCTTTGTCTAATAGACAATGAACTAGTTAGAATAAATCAAAACGTCAGAACTAGGAATATAGGACTAACATTTTTTATACAAGGTGACATTAATTTATGAAGCCATATTCATACTGAAGACTCAGTAAGTGCTCAATATCAAGGTTCGATGGTCCTTTTTGTGATATTCGTAAATCATTTTGTTCGTGTTACGTACAAACGCAAGCCCAGCCCCGAGTCAATTACAATTGAGAGGTAATAAAATGTTGATTATTTTGCGAAATTAGCGAAAATTGCTATCGATCCGTGATAGTGATCACTTACCAAACCTCCAGTATGAATTTGGCTGCATAAAGTAACCTTTTATGTTGAGGATAAGGGATAAGTTTAAAAAGAACTAATTGATTTATAAAAACTAATCTGTATATAATTATGTAACTCACAATACGACAAAATACTTCATTTTCTTATGACTAGATACAAACACAATACAATATTATTAGATAATAAATTCGCGGTATTTATCCTCAAACTTACAAGAACCGCTAAAATTACTGACCTTGTGAAACGTTACAAATAATAACAATCAAAACAAACATGACCTACAATTTGACGTGAAACAGCTGTGTAGCTTCGAAATCAATCTCAATTATTATGACTGGAACTACATCAAATTTCAAATCTTTCACTTCTCTGATCACAATCTTTCAAAAGGACCAAGGATTATAAAGGTTAAGGGGCCATTCCAAATTTCCCCCTCTTTAGATAATACCAAAAAGTATTCAACATTCATTCATCGTTTTTCATATTCCGAGCAATTCTTATTCTTACAAACCACTACCGTATCATTAATGAGACTTAAGGCGCCACCACTCCGAGGTACCATCATTTTCAGGAAATTATGCTTATAAGTCCAGTTTATCGAAAACGGCTTTTCCAGTGAGAGATTCACGTTGAAAATCCTCAGGGTGTAGTACTCAGGATCGTATGAGAACTCACATAATCCTTTCTTGCAAGTCACCCCGTTCAGAGTGACCGCTTTGACAGGGAAGTCTATGCCGTAAACAGTGATATTGTTGACGGAAGGGACGCCGTATCCCCACCAGTGTACCGTGCTGTTGATGCTTGTTGATTTCATGTAGAACTCTATGTGGCTGTATTTCTTCTCTTCGTAGCTGTCTGTAAATTAAAGACGGGATGCGTTAAGTTATACATAATATGGGTTAAAATGTAATGACCATCCAAAAAAGATTTTGTAACCATAAGCTGCCTTACACAAAAAATATATTCAAAACCCAAAATTAGTGACTTCTAACATATAGCTACTAGTTTAGAAGTGAGAGCTTCAACTACTACTGTATTTATTTTATTTCAATAAAGAGTTAAATCAGCAAATTTTTGTAGTATTACTACCCAAAGTCCGAAAACAGGTAGCGACGACGAGCGAAGCGAGGAGGAGCGTGTTAGGTGGACATGTTAATACACATTGGGAGCCGAGCGAAGCGGAGCGGAGCGAGGCGACCTCCGAAGTTTTGTATAGCAAGGACTAAACAAAGAAGCATATTTGGATGAAATTTTAATGCGGTTAAATTTTTGGTGATTGTTTACTATTTTTGGTGGTTGTTTACTATTTCTGGGTTGTTCAGCGATTATTTTAGAGATAAGTACTTGCTTTATGTAGGTTAGCAGGCTATAAATTTTTTGGTTATGATTTCATACTAAAATGGGGATTAAATTCTGGTAATTACTTACTATTTTTAGCGGTTTATAGCCATTTTTTTGGCATTATATTTATCATATCGGGTGATTGCTTAAACATAAGCCTTATAATGTTATAGTAGATTTTATGAACAATATATAAGGTGGCTTTGGTTTCATTAAGGCGTATTGGCACGCCATCGTTTTAGTACAAAATGTTAATCCTTTCATTGTTGTTTTTCCTTATAGACCAAAGTATAAGATCTCTATCGTCTAGGACTGATATTTTAAAAATCACCATTTTTACAATATTTTGAATATTGTATTTGTTTTAAGGATATCAAGCTGGACAAAATTAGATACAAAGTTTTTTTCTTACCTTAAATTGTACCTATACCAAAATTTTACATTTCAGCCAGATACTAACTTTGTTAATTAATATAGAGGTCTCAACCCGAAAAACAACAGAGAAACGGGTTATCGAATTTCGTACTAAAACGGTGGCATGCCTAATTGCCTATGCGCCTTCAAAGAGCAGTAAATTAATCTATAAGCGTGATGTTTAATCTCTGAGCGTGATGACACACGCACCGGAAGTTCCGGGCGGCGCTAATTTGTATGAAGTCATACCCGTGCGACTCGCGCTCATACAAATTAGTGCCATTCGGAATTTATGGAAATTACGGTGCGTGTGTTATCGGACTAATATAGATCCGAGCCACTATCCGGACTGCGATATATTATTTTAGAGATTATGAGAATTATACATCGGATGGGTAAGTTAGTCTTCGCCCGCGACGCTACAGGGGCGGGGTGGGGGGGTTATGTTGCATTGAGAGAGTGTGAGATACACTCCCTCTCTCACCAGCCTGCCCCCCGCTCCCCGCGCGATTCCCTTTGTCGTCGTCCCCCGCGTCCCTGTAACGACGCGGGCGCAGACTGATCTATCCAGTTTGCCTGAAAGAGTAACTCACTGAGGCTCTCCCCGTCGTCCCAATACAGCTGTCCCCTGGCGAACCCCCTGCTATCTTCAAGCGCAATGAGCTGCAGCGGGCCGCTGCGAGCTAAGCGAGTGTTGACGGGACCGTGCGGCGGCGCTTGCAGCGGGATTATTGACCCATACTGGAACACAAATATAAAGTTTAAGGGGGCTATAATATAATTACAAGCTACAATTAAGGACCGATTTAATTCAGATGTTGTTTGAATAAAAAAATTGAAAAAAGAACTTACTAAACTACAGAATATCTAGAATGATACCTCGATTACAATTTATATGAACTTGAACTAATAAATACCAAAATAAGGTCCGAGTTAACACTAAGATCTGATTAAATTAATTAAGTATGCAAAGAAATAACTTCAAACATAGTCGAATTAAAGATATTTTCACAGCACTTGGTTGTTTTTAAAGAATTTTAGTTATGGTCCATCCATCCATCCATCAGCCCGTGTTCGTCCACTGCTGGACATAGGCCTTTCCCAAATTTCGCCACTCATGTCGGTCCTCCGTCCTCCTCATCCAGCCGCCCCCCGTCAACGTCCTTCAGGTCGTCGGTCCAGCGGGCACGAGGTCGGCCTACACTACGCTTTGCTGTACGTGGTCTCCATTCTAAAGCCTTTCGGCCTTTAGTTATGGTAATAGTAATTAATTATTTATGTATATTTTTAGTGCGTCCACAACTTGATTCCCCGTCGAGCGATGGAGATATCAATGCGAGAATAGTCGTGCGAGTGAGTGAGACGCACGGACCCAGGTTCGCCAGCAGTAATCGACAACATTACAAATTAATAATTGGTGCAAAATTAAACACCATTTCGAGTTATGGGCCTTCTGCGCATCATATTTTTTTTCAGAATTAAATCGTGATTAAATGAAGAGATATTTCCAAAAAACTAAAAATATGTTAAACACAGGATTTTAAAAACAGTTTCCTCTGCTTTTAAGTTAATTTTGTTTAAAAAAAATCTACTGTCATATGATGTGACAGTGGACATAAACATGCCAAGCTTTTTTTTAATAATTGATTGGCAATGAACATCGACTTTTGAAATCCTCAGATGCGACTTACGTCTTTTTAGAATGAGTGAATAAGAACATTAAATAAAACAAAATAAAAAAATACATTAGCTTCTTTTTTACGCAGCCTTTCAATATATATATTAAAAACAAATGGATATAAAATGAAATGTTGTCGATTGTTGCCGTAAGGGCAGGCAGCATGACGCGACCAACTCAATTGTGAGGGCGGCTAAATGTAATGCTGTTTCATTTCGCTATTACGTGCACGCTCCACGAAACTTGCGAAGGCAATACAATCGTGCTGATTTCGTCGCGGGCGCAAGTTTAAAACTTGCTTCAGAAGAGACATGATTTTGGCAAGATTGTGTACGTTTTCAAACGTAATTTTTGTGTATTAATCTACCTATAGATAACATTTTCGATGCCCAACTAATATTATTTTTTATTTTATCTAACTAAAACAATAAAACACATTCGGCTACACTTTTCATAAAAAACCGCAATATTTAGGATTTTTAGGGATTCGTTGTTAAATTACCATTCAAATTTCCCGATTTTTAGTTCTAATCGGACATAGATCTAGGTATTAAAGCCGATTCTGAAGGCTTTAATTTTAATTTTAGTGCTGTCAAAACTACAGTGTTAGTGTTTACTTTAGACAAATTTAAGTTTTGACGGCAATAAAACTAAAATTAAAGCCTTCAGAATCGGCTTTAATGCCAATGAAATCGACCTAAAATATTCCATAGTAGACGCCTCACAATATTGTTTTTGCGTTTGTATGGATGTTAGGGCGTGATGAGTTGGCGAAACTCAAAACATAGGTGGTATTTTAGTTTATTTATTAATACCGTATTATTTCCATCAGCCGCACAGCATGGCATAACCGGAAATCATTCATCCTATATAAATTCGCATGTCTTTACATTACACTAATATTATAAATGCGAAAGTTGTGTGTGTTTGTGTGTGTGTGTATGTTTGTTACTCTTTCACGCTGAAACGGCTGAACGGATTTTGATGAAATTTAGAATGGTTATAGCTTATACCCCAACTTAACACATAGGCTACTTTTTATCCCGGAAAAAAGCATGTCGTTAAACCGAATATCACGCGGGCGGAGCCGCGGGCAAAAGCTAGTCATTTAATCTTGCCAATGTTTATAATATACCGGGTGTAAAAGTCAAGAATCCTTTAAGGGTGTGTTAGTATGATCGGTAATGATATTTTTTAAATACTGGGATCTCTCAATAAAGTACCAGTACCTCATAATAAGACGATTTTCTTTACTCAAAATACACTAATCGCGTGGACACCCTCACGGTCGCTGGCCATTCGGATGAGGGGTGCGGGTTGCGGGGTGCAATTAGGTGTGTGGGGAGGCCGGTGAGCTGCGAGGCATGGCTTAGAAAAATGATAAAATTTTTGGTGAAAATTCAAGGTATATTTTTTTCTCGTAATGACATCATAATCGTGTATACTTTCATACCCTAAAGGGATTCTTGACTTTGCATTTACATCCTGTATAACAGAGAAGACGTGTGTGAGACAGAAACATTATTTTCTCGAGTAAAACCTCGGGCTCTAAAAAAAAATTAAGTTTTAATTGAAAGTTGTTCAGTATAATTAGTATAGCAGAACCGGCCAAGTGCGTGTCAGGCCACGCGCAGTGTAGGGTTCCGTAGTCGCCTGTCGCGGACTTAGAAGAGGGCTTATTGTTTGATACTATGAACATGTAAATTGAGTTCAAGGTTTAACGGATAATAACGTCTAAAAACGAGTCCACATTTGGTCGACTATTACGAGTACTTGTTCCGTACAAAAGTAAAGCCTAAAGATGATAGAAATAAATGTCTATATTTTAAACACTTAAAACTAATATTATATCACTGCGGTGTTATACCAAAGCAGAAAAGTAAATCTGAATGTGAGGAGCTCTCAACCGTGATTCAAACCCGGGACTCTCGCAAACTGGGCGATTGCTCTACCAACTGAGCTATCCAGTTCTCAACACAAGCTGCAAATTTACGCATGGAATTTATTGGAACTTTATGGAATATCAGGAATTAACACTACTGGATCTGGTAACGCTTTATTAACAGGACCGAGGGGATGAGGGTATTTATCTAAAAAAAACATGCTAACGAAAACCGCAAAACAAAACAAAGTTAACTTGGTACTTTTTCAATTGTTTAATTATATTTCTTTTCAATTGTTCATTTCGTTTCGGTGTGAATAGTAAAAATACAATTTGTTTGTTTTTAAATATACAACGTAAAATTTAAGTCATTTTGTTAACGAAAACTGGCGACAGTACTCGTCCATATGAACAACTTTTACTATGAAGCCAACCCTGAAATCGTGAAAAAAATATCAGCTGTTCCATAGAAAAGTTAAATACCTACTCGACCCAAATGTATGAAACAGCTGTTTTTTTTTCACGATTTCGGTGTTGGCTTCATAGTAAAAGTTGTTCATATGGACGAGTACTATCACCCGTTTTTTTTTCACAAAATGAATTAAATTTCACGTTGCATAATACCAATTTTTTTAATACCACACTTATTTAGAGCCATTACAAAGAGTTAAAACCTAAGCATATAAAATATAAAAATATTCTACACAATCTAAGAATACACAATACGTCAGTTAATATGACGAATCTGATAACTAATAAACTCCCCCTACATACTTAAGAGGGCTATAACTACTGGTGACCTTGGAACCCATAACCAAGGGCAAAATTTAAAATAATATACGTTAAACTTCAGAATATCTGGAATGATGTTCCTTGATCAGTTTTTTGAATTTTTATCAATATTAAGAACTTAAACCAAATTATATTCTAAAATAAGATCCAAATTAATTAAGATTAAGACTACGATCCAATTTAACAAATTGTGCAAAGAAAAACTTGAAACTTAGTCAAATATAAGATATTGTCAGAACAAATGAGTTCTCTTGATTATTTCTGAAAAATTTTAGTTATAATAAATGTAATTATTTGGGTATATGTTAGCGCGTTCGCAACTTGATTCTCCTTCGAGCGACAGAGACATCAGTGCGGGGCGAGACGTGCGAGTGAGTGAGACGCACGCACCCGAGGTCGCCAGCAGTAGTTGTCGCCTTAATACATAACATCAACATCCGAAACAAGATGTCAACCCCTAGGATCATCAGCTATAGATGGATCTTAAGAACGGTCAAATCATCAGCAACAGATGTACCAACGGTTCTGTTATGATACAATTTTCCCAGCTGACTATATAAAATAAAACTGATGACCTGTTCGGTCATCAGGTTACATTGCTGTTTCTCACACTTGTATCTGGGCTTTGTCGTCAGACCGGTTTTGATCTTCCTAGCGGACACTTGTGTTTTATTTTTGTAATTGAGTTTCGGGAATAAACTTTCTTTTGGGGTAGTAAATCGTTTTTTTTAAAAAGCTACCTGTGACCCACCCCGTAATAGTGGTGTCAGAAGTGGGATCGCTGGATGAAAACTTTCTGTAAATCAAAACGTGCCAGCATCCCACATTTCGTGTTTGCAAGTGCCAAAATACTTATAAAATCGTGTCTCCGGGGTCAAAACAACCTCGTAAAACTCTACATGTGTGCGTGTGTATCTAAAGTGTGTAACTAAAGTGTGAAAAACTACCGCTGAATCTTTGAACTCTCCACTGAATCTTCTCTCGAGTCCTCCTGAGTCATCGCCGAATCACTCCAAAATCGTCTCTGCATCTCCCCTCAACTTCGAGGTTACTGCTGCGGTCTGTGTAGGCAGGCCACTCGTCAAGAATTTCACTATTGCTGATTGCCTATCACAAACTTCATCGGGTCAACTCTCCTCGCCTTTACCCTTGTCACTGGTGTGGCAAATCGCTGCTGCAACAAAACCGTCGAAGCTGCTCGACTTCTACGTGCAAGCAAACGTTTGCTTTCTAAGCCGTCGCATCCCAGTTGCTGATGAAGGTTCTTCTGACTCCCTTTTTCGCGGCCTTGTGAGTAAAACATTCTATTTGTAAAGGTTAGAGACAACCCTTCTATTTCCAAGATGACATCTCCAATTCCTACTACTAGTGACAAACAAAAGCTAACACTAACCCTTCCGACCTTGACTACTGAAGCTTTCCCTATACAAGTTTTGTGCAATTTTATAAATTCTTACAAAGGAGAAAGGGAAACGCTGCCAGCATTTTTGACAAATTGTCAAAATGCCCTAAATCTTGCGGCCGAAAATCAAAAGACGCTTTTGTTGAAATTTATAATTTCAAAGTTGGAGGGCAAAGCTCAAATAGCATGCTCTAATAAAGTCTTTGACACTTTCAATGACCTTAAGTCATTCTTGAAACAAAATTTTGGAGAAACCAAGCATTATAATCACCTCCTTTTGGATTTGCAAAATTGTAAACAACAAAGTAATGAATCAGTATCCCAATTTGCTTTGAGAATCGAAACATGTTTAACAAGCTTTCAGACTGAAATTCATAATTCTGAAAGTTTAAAAAAAGAACTGGCTAGTCGTATTGCCATGACGGAAGACTTAGCACTCTTCACTTTCACTCTAGGACTTAATCCCCGCTTAAGCACAATTGTCAGATGCAGAGAGCCGAAAAATTTGAACGCTGCCGTAAATATAGCATTGCAAGAAGAAAAGATCCAAAACTTGTACTCTCAGAACTTTCAAAATAAAAAATACTTTTCTCAGCCTTCAAATTCTTCAGGCAGCTTATCATCTAAAAAAATGCCTGAACATTCCTCGCCGAAATCAAGCGAACAATATTCGTCAAAACCATCATCAAAAACTCCAATATGTTCGTATTGTAAAAATAAGGGACACCATATCTCACAGTGCCGAAAAAGGCAATATAACAACAGTCATAAAAATAAAAATCAAACTGTTGAACAAAATAAACATGTTGAAATAAATGATGGACTTGGCGAAATTGAAGACTTACCGTGTGAACATTACAATTTACACGAATCAAACACGGATGAGGATTTAAACTAGAGGATCAGGTGTCGCCGTCGTGCCAACGACAACCTGATGCCTTAGGCACTAATATTTTTTCAGGTAAACAACCCACTACTAAATCGTCACTGTATCGTAAACAGGGTTGTTATTCTGGATCTACTAAATCTTCACTGAATCCTAAATCAGAAGGTCAACCCAAAACTTCTAAATCGTCACTGAATCTTAATTTGGGGGGCTCTTCTAAATCACTGAATCGTTGCTCGGGCCAACCTGAAACTCCTAAATCGTCTCTGTCTCTTATTCCAGGTTGTAGCCCTGAAATTACTAGTTCTACTCTGTATCAAGATCAAGGCCATAATGGGCCGAATAACACTGAATCTTTATTTAATGAAATTCTTGACAATTTCAAGTACGAGTCGGAAGGTTATATTTTTGACGTCTTACCATCTCGTAGCCCTAAGCTTCCTTATATCGAGGTTGAAACTTCTCACACAGATAAACCCATTCGATTGCTAATTGATACCGGTAGCTCAATCTGCCTTGTAAAAAAATCTTCTTTATCCAAATTACCGGTACTTGAAAATCATATTGTCAAATTTAAAGGAATTAATGACGTAGGCTCTTATTCAGAAACCCTAGGAAAGTTTTTCCTCTACTTAAAATTAAATAACGAATATAGTTTTCCTTACTATTTTCATGTAGTAGATAACGTAAATCTAGACTACGATGGTATAGTAGGAAATGACTTCTTTGATGCCCATAGAGTATCCATCCAATATTCAAAATCACGGTTAATCATGTTAGATGACCCTAACCGGTATTTTGACATGAAAAATTCTGAGTTGATAAACGTTATCCCTCCAAGAAGTGAAATGTTTATTGAATGTAGTGTTACAAATCCTGAATTAAAAGAAGGGTTGATTCTTAATACTAATCTCAGAAAGTATCCCAATGTTTACTTTTCAAAATGCCTCGTTCGTGTTCAACCTAATAAAAAGGTTACCATTTCGGTACTAAATGCCTCTCACCAAGAAGTCAAGTTAGACGAAATCACGCTGACCCTAGAGCCAGTCTCTTATATCCTAGAAAATATTGACGTCACCAACTCACAAACTGAAGTCTCTTATTTTACGACCTCTGACTCAAACCGCGAAAATAATATTCAAAATCAGCTCAGATGCGGACATCTTAATCAAGAAGAAGAAATCATGTTACGAAATCTTTGCTCTGAGTTCACTGATATCTTTTATCTCGAAGGAGATCATCTTACTACTACTAAAACTATTCAACATGAAATCAAGACTACTTCACAAAATCCCATTCATGCAAAAACGTATCGTTTTCCCGAATTTCATAAAGAAGAAGTGGCCAAACAAATCAAATCCATGTTGGATCAAAAAATAATTCGTCCTTCCATGTCACCTTGGTCTGCCCCAATTTGGGTCGTCCCGAAAAAACAAGATGCATCTGGTAAAAAGAAATGGCGCGTCGTAATTGATTACAGAAAATTAAATGAGATAACTGTAGGTGACGCCTACCCGATTCCTAACATTACGGATATCCTAGACCAGTTAGGTCACAGCAAATATTTCACAACGCTGGATTTAGCGTCCTCTTTTCACCAAATTAATATGTCAGATGAAGATGCTCCAAAAACAGCCTTCAGTGTACCTGGTACTTTAGCAGGACACTATGAATTCACGAGAATGCCCTTCGGGTTAAAAAATGCCCCTTCTACCTTCCAAAGGTTGATGAATATCGTCCTTACAGGACTTCAAGGAATACACTGTTTCACATACATGGATGACGTAGTAATTTTTGGCCATAACCTTGAAGATCATATTTCTAAACTAAAATTGGTATTTATGAAGTTACGCGAACATAACCTTAAGCTACAGCCAGATAAGAGCGAGTTTCTTCGTAAAGAAGTCCAATATCTCGGACACATCATTTCTGAACACGGTGTGAAACCTGATCCTAAAAAAGTGCATTGTGTCACTAAATTCCCGATTCCCAAGTCTCCGAAAGACATAAAATCATTTCTCGGGCTTGTAGGTTATTATCGACGCTTTATCGACCACTTCTCTCATATTTCTAAACCCCTAACAAGTCTTTTAAAAAAGGATGCAAAATTCGAGTGGTCGTCCTCGCAACAGAAAGCTTTCGATACACTTAAAGAGAAAATAACTACCGCACCTATTCTCCAGTATCCAGATTTTTCAAAACCTTTTATTCTTACTACGGATGCATCATCTCACGCAATTTCAGCGATTCTTAGTCAAGGTGAAGTTGGAAAGGACCTTCCTATCGCGTATGCTTCAAGGACACTGAATAAGGCTGAAGGCAATTATTCTGTAACGGAAAAGGAATTCCTCGCAGTTGTCTTCGGTACTAAAGTCTTTAGACCCTATTTATTCGGTTACCATTTCAAAATCATAACGGACCACAAACCATTATTATGGATTCTTACAGGCAGCGGTACTGACCATAGTTCAAAACTAGTGCGTTGGCGCCTTAAGCTCGCCGACTTCGATTATACGCCTGAATATAAAAAGGGCCGAATAAATTGCAACGCAGACGCGTTATCACGTAACCCAATCCTACCGATCGATCAAACTACTAGTCCTTCAAATCTAGAAACGTACGAAAAATACTTACAAGTCAGTCGTCAATCCACTGTTTCTTACGACACTGTTATCAAGGAAAATAACGAATCGCTGCTCAAGGCTAAGTGTAAATTAATTGTATATCCTACTTCAATAGACTTAGATGAGTCGATCCCATATTGTTCAGAAATATTACAAATATCAAAAGGTGACCCTGATATTCGACACGTTGAACGTGAACTCCTCAATAGCTATAATACATCCAATGAAAAGCATCTATTTACTCACCTTTTCTTACGAGTACATCACTATGATGAATATACTTACAAGGATATTTTTAACATGCTTCGTAATTATAGAGATATGATAGTCGTTTGGTTTCAAGAAGAAAAGGAGTTTGCAATTTCAGACTTTAAAGACCCTTTCAATAAAGTCTCATATACGAAGCTTTATAATATGCTCGCATTCCTATTTCATGGTACCGGTATAAAAATAAACATTTACCGAAACAATATCCTATACCCTACACCTGAGGAGGTCAAACGCATTCTAAAAGAAAATCATGACTCACCCTCCGCAGGTCACCCCGGAATTACTCGAATGTTTGAAAGAATTAAATCGATGTATTGGTGGAAAAATATGCGTCAAGACATCGAAGACTATGTCAAAAATTGCAAATCTTGCCAAGTCAACAAACCCTTAAGACAAACAAACCGAGCCCCTATGATTATTACCTCCACTGCCACTAGGCCGAATGAAAAACTTTTTCTTGACCTTGTCGGTCCTCTGTCCGAGACCTTGGAACATAATTATAAATTCATTCTCACTCTGCAGGATGATTTAACCAAATACTCACAAGCCTATCCTATGGTCAGTTGCTCGGCTGAAGAAACAGCCAAACGTCTCGTTCACTTTATTTCCCATGTAGGAATTCCCAAAATGATAGTTACCGACTGTGGCACAAATTTCTGTTCTGATCTCTTTATGCAGCTTGAACGTCTTTTCGGGATCAAACATATTTTCGCGTCCCCGCATCATCCCCAAACATGCGGCGCCCTTGAAAGAAGCCACTCTACTCTGAAAGAGTACCTCAGGTCTTATGTTGACGAAAATAATCAAACTTGGGATCTCTATCTAAATACTGCCATGATAGCATATAATTCAAACGTTCATTCTACAACTGGATTCTCTCCTCATGAACTTCTTTTCGGGTACAAGCCCTATATTCCACAAAGCATCGATTCTTTGGAAAATAACTCTTATTCCGATTACATACGAGCTCTCAATCATAGACTATATTATAGTCGCCAAAGGGCTCGTGAAAATATCGAAACCTCTAAAGAAAAGTCAAAAAAATATTATGACTCCCATACTAAACCTATCGCTTACAAAATAAACGATATGGTTTACCTCCGATGCCATCACAAGCAAAATAAAGCCTTGTCTCCAGTCTGGAAAGGCCCTTTTAGAATTGTAAAGCTTAACGGCAATCACTCCGCAACTTTACTGATAAATAGGAAGTACGTTCGTCATCACTTTGATGAATTAAAGTTTGCTAATTCCACAACCTAAAACTATGACTTTTAATTATATTTTAGGACAGCTATAGCGCTGTGTCAAGGCCGCTTCGTAACGCAAATTCAAGGAAGCCCCGGCCTTTACTTCGATGAACTGCAGAATCTTAAATTTACAAATGATCAATGGAATGTAGTCACATATCTCGACATTACTCATATCCAACCGCATCTGAATAAAGTTGAGTCCACATTTGAACAGCTATCTACGTTATGTAATAACATTATTTCTTCAAAAGTTCAAGTTGACTGCAGCAATAGTATAAACTCACTGAAAAGCCAACATGTAAGCAATGTGAAAAAATTCTCCTCGATTTCATACCTTATTTCAACTCAACAAGCAAACCGCTCGAAGCGAGGCCTTATCAATGCAGGAGGCTCATTATTAAAAACATTGTTCGGAACTTTAGATTCAGATGACGCAGACATGTACACTAATGCTATTCATCAGGTACAGTCGGACGAAAATAAGTTAGCACATCTTATGAAAGATAACATACACGTCATTAAGTCAACTATATCTACTTTCAATAATTCTATATCCAAGGTGAATGAAAATGAAAACCGTTTAAATATTAACCTTCAAATTATTGAGAAGTCCCTTCAAGAAATAGGCAATTCAAATGATAAATTAGAAATTAAATCGAAACTTAGTTTACTTCTTAACTCCTTAGAAAGTATCATTATATCCCTATCTTTTGATATTGATGATTTAAATAATGCAATATTGTTCAGCAAAAATAATGTATTGCATCCAACTGTACTAAGTCCATATAAGTTATTCACAGAGTTGGATCAAAATAAGAATAACTTACCTAAACACTGCGAACTACCAGTAACTTTATCTCTTCAAAATATACATGAAATCATAGATATATCTAGTTTAGTCTGTTTCTATAATTATAATAAAATAATATTAGTTTTAAGGATACCGCTCGTCCTTCCTCAAACATACAATCTCTTCCATGTTATTCCACTTCCAGTTCCCTACGATGTCTCGAAACCCGATACCTTTGCACTGGTTGCACCGAGTAAGTCTTATATCGCTATAACTAATGATAGAATGTTTTACTCTCTATTCGATAATCTTGATAATTGTAAGTCGATAGGCAAGAAGTGTTTTGTGTGCGTGTTGGAAAGCGTATTCTCGACAATCGCTAACCCTACTTGCGAGACAGTTTTAATCAGTGAAGTGATAACAACATTACCTAGAAGTTGTGAAACGAAACTTTTACACGGCTCTATTGATATTTTTCACAAGTTAAATAATAATAGGTGGATTTTTGTTCAGTCAGAACCGGGTAAATGTCATATTACCTGCGAATCTGAACCCAATAATAATGATGAAATATTGTTTGGAACAGGAATTTTAAGTATTCCCAAAAATTGTAAGGCTTTCTTTAAAACTTTGCAATTCAGTTACAGTGAATCTATTACCACAAATATTAGTCTGTATATTTCAAATTTTTCTCTGATTGATGATGACTGCTGTGAAAAGACTAAAATAAATAAAACCCTTGCTAATCTTCCTTTTGTGAAGTTAAGTAACGTAAATAATTTAAATTCATTACTTCATGCAAGTATTCAGCTGAATGACTTAGAAAAGGAACTAAACAAATTGGAAAATCCTTCACATTTAGTAAAGTACAGCACTCACTATCTTTCTGCCATTTATGTTCTTATTGGTTTAGTTTTATTATACATGTGCATTAGAATAAGAAAGCTTTTTTGTCTTAGAAACCCTAATCATTGTGTTCAAATCTATAACCAGTGTAAAAACAGAAAATCTAAACATTCAAGTTTATGTCCCGTGCAGGATGTTTCATTAGGAAACCTAGATACAGAGTCCTCGAGCCAGGACGAGGACATTAGAGTTAAGGCACAGCCAACGCCAGTGAGGCGCAATATTATTATAGAGTAATTCTAAGCTATTTTTTGTTAGCCGACTGGAAAGATCAAATCGTTGAATTTCCCATCACTTTTCCGTGATGTTCAATTCTATCCGGGGGGTTGTTATGATACAATTTTCCCAGCTGACTATATAAAATAAAACTGATGACCTGTTCGGTCATCAGGTTACATTGCTGTTTCTCACACTTGTATCTGGGCTTTGTCGTCAGACCGGTTTTGATCTTCCTAGCGGACACTTGTGTTTTATTTTTGTAATTGAGTTTCGGGAATAAACTTTCTTTTGGGGTAGTAAATCGTTTTTTTTAAAAAGCTACCTGTGACCCACCCCGTAATAGTTCCCTAGATAACGTAAGCAGGGGGCGTACCAAATTACTCACAGATTCAAATGTATTGTATATGTTATCTAGGGGTACCGACTGTACTTGACAAGTTTTCATTTTTAACAGGTTTTTAGAACAGTCAAATCATCAGCAACAGATATACCATCGGTTCCCTAGATAACGTAAGCAGGGGGTGTACCAAATTACTCACAGATTCAAATGTATTGTATATGTTATCTAGGGGCACCGACTGTACTTGACAAGTTTTCATTTTTAACAGGTTTTTAGAACAGTCAAATCATCAGCAACAGATATACCATCGGTTCCCTAGATAACGTAAGCAGAGGGCGTACCAAATTACTCACAGATTCAAATGTATTGTATATGTTATCTAGGGGCACCGACTGTACTTGACAAGTTTTCATTTTTAACAGGTTTTTAGAACAGTCAAATCATCAGCAACAGATATACCATCGGTTCCCTAGATAACGTAAGCAGGGGGCGTACCAAATTACTCACAGATTCAAATGTATTGTATATGTCATCTAGGGGCACCGACTGTACTTGACAAGTTTTCATTTTTAACAGGTTTTTAGAACAGTCAAATCATCAGCAACAGATGTACCATCGGTTCCCTAGATAACGTAAGCAGGGGGCGTACCAAATTACTCACAGATTCAAATGTATTGTATATGTTATCTAGGGGCACCGACTGTACTTGACAAGTTTTCATTTTTAACAGGTTTTTAAAGGAGTAAAATGAATATATAAGGTCCTACAATAATAAATAGGAAGTGTCTAAATAGCCGTTAGCGGCTTCCTTATTTTTAATTTTAATCGACCGCTAGGGATAGGTTGCGCCGACGAGCGAAGCGAGGAGGAGCGGTTAGGTTCACATGATAGTACATATTAGGGAGCCGAGCGAAGCGAAGCGGAGCGGAGCGGAGCGAGGCGACCCCCGTAGTTTAAACAGAATTCACGATATGCAGAAAAAATCAATTTCCGAGCTTTTTCCGATGACTTACGGTTCAATAATTTATAAAATTAAAGGACCGCTTCCCTTTTCGAACTGTTACATTTGCAAATTAAACTTTATTAGTTCGGGTTAAGGCTAAGGTAACAGCTAAATAATGACTTACGGTTCAATAATTTTTAAAGTCAAAGGGCCGCTAGTGGTCCTTTAGTCACTTCCTAATAAATAAGTGAAAATAATTCTAGGGTAGATCATGTAACTGATCAAATTCCAGAAGAAGAAAACATTTTTTGGTCAAATATTTTTTTCACTTTCCAGTACAAAGTAGTTCAATTAGCTGACTAAATTTGTATGGAAAGGTAAAAAAAAGAACAGGCAAAATGAATTTTTTTTTGGTTGAATTTGGTCTATTACCGATACTTCATCATCTCTAAAAAAAAACATTTTGAATTGTAGGACCTTATCAATGAAATATATATATATATATATAATTAATGAAAATTTATTGTGCTGCTTTATATTGATAAAGCATATAAAAATAACTTACAATGATTTATCTGTAATTCATAGAGTAACATTTTTTGTAATGCTGTCCTGGATATGGTATAAACACGTCCGGAACAAACCAAAGACAACCTCATACTCTTTAGAGTTTGGCGCATCGCAAAACAAAGCGAGGGCTTTGCAAAAACCAGGGAAATACTTGTCAGCTGTCATTGGATTGTTAATTTCAAACGCAATTTTTTTTAGGTCTATACTTCTGAGGATCTGTTTTTGTGCTTCGGAGAGTGTATGTCTAGTGGTGGACATCTCCCGTCCAGTACAAATTCTGCAGTCGCACAATATACTGAAGGCAATGAATAATTCTTCTTGTCTAGTTTTCCCAGGCATTAGACGTTCCATCTGATGATTTCTGAAAGAACAGCAGGTAAAACTACAAATTACAAGTTGTAACAGTAAGATTGTGTTCGACTGCCTCTGTGGTCTAGTTGTGTTCTAGTGGTTTTACCGCCTCGACTACTAATCCGGAGGACGCAAGTTCAAATCCCGTAGAGGTAGGTACATTTATATTCGGCCTGCGTGCTTCGGAAATTATGTTATTAAGCTACTAGCCTTTGCCCGCGGCTCCGCGTGGTTCTAGAGTTAAAACGGAACATACATACATACAAACAGACAGACAGATAAACATCCTAAAAATTGTGGTTTTGGCCTCAGTACAACACTAATAAATAACCCATTTAGTTTAAAATTTCGCGAAATTATTCAATGTACAGACATACCTATACAGACATTTACCTTTCTACTACTTTACTATTAGTATAGATAGAAATGGAATATTGACTTTCGGCACGATCGTGGTCCACATTTGTGTCTGAAGTACGGCGATAGAGCTCATCACCTATCATGCTGGGGATAATCGTCAGTGAAACGTGGGTGAACGAGTGAGGACACAGACATCAGTCAAGATTTATGTCATGATGATGGATATATTTTTAAATACTACTACTATATATTTAAACTAGCTTTTGCCCGCGGTTTCACCCGCGTTGAATTAGTTTTTGTGTACTCCTATAAAATCAGTCAATATTATTCGGACTGTTACCTACAGTAAACACAGCTGGTGAAATGTGTGTGTTATGCGCCTGTGTTTCCCATTTTGTGTGTCTCTTCTATAGTTTTTCCATGGGAACAAAGGGAAAAAGTAGTTTTTGTCCTATTCAAAGACTGAACTACATTTATGCAAAATTTCAGCCTAATCGGTTTCGTAAGCATGGCGTGAAAGGGTGACACATCACTTTTCTATAGAAATTTTAAAGCTCATTTTCATCCCATGGGAACTGATTTATGGGATAAAAAGTCCTATGTCCTATTCCAGGTCTAGAACTATATTCATGTAAAATTTCAGCCCAATCGGTTCAGTAGTTACGGCGTGAAAGAGTAACAAACATCCATCTATCCATCCATCCATCCAAACTTTCGCATTTATAATATTAGTGGGATACTTACAATTTGGACACCGTCAGCTCGGTTCCTCGCTTGATTGGCTGCACAGCGATCAGTGCCACTTCCTTATTCAGCCCCACCAGCAAAATGTTGGGGTTGCAACAATGATTCAACTTGCTCAAAAAACTAAACATACCGAAGTTCCCCAACTTATGCTGCTCTATACTTTGAGTTAGTTTTATTTCGGTGACTGATGTAAAATGGGTAAGTTTACAAAACAGCTGGAGAAACATCATAGTCCTTGCTAGAGATCGAGTTGCAAGCCGCTTCTTCTTATCATCATTAGGGAGAAACGATGGGATGTTACGTAGTTGATGTAAGATGTCTGACACCATCAAAATTTGATTATACATGGCTCCAAAATGTAAATATTGCTCATCGTCACAACTGAGGAGAGTAAAACGGTGATTTCTATCAAAAATCTCACTAACCGTACTGTCCTGCATTCTTTCGCGACCAATTTTATTGGAAGCTTCAATAAATTCGTTCCAATATTTGCATGAGTTCCTCATCTTTAGTACTGCTTTAAGTGCAAGCTTGGTTTTAGGATGGAGGGACATTACAACTTCAATAATCTGACATTCAACGTCATGATACTCGTCTTTACAGCGAGTCCTGCAGTCTTCCCCACAGAATAATGCTACGCAGCAGGTGTCACAAGGAATCAGGTTAAAGGTTAACTTGTGACAATAATAACAGGTGGTAAAGTAAGTTCCTTTGCGATTTTGACTGACGTAGGAAGTCTCCACAGCCACGACAGTTCCAACGTCTATATCCTCGTTGGCTACAACTTTGGGCACTCCGGCGTCCATGATGACACCGATAACAGCGCTGACGCAAGGGATTTGAGGATTACGCTGCTTGTCCAATTTCAAGTACTTTTCTAAACATTTTGGATGTGACATCTCTTTAAAAAACTCTTCCTCGATCCACTTTTTACTTAAGCAATCCTTTTTTCTGTACTTAAGTTTCTCACTGATATCATCTGGACAGCCCATGGACAAGCACCTCTCAACATCTATTAAAGAAGCTGTAAATAACTTTTTATAATGAAGTAACGCGGACCGGTTGCTGTAGGCCAAAATCATAGCTCTGGAGCCTTCGGGGGCAAACAACAGAGCTTTGTTATAGAGTTCCATGGCCTCTTTACTTTTTGCATTGAAATAAGCTTGATTTCCTTCCTTTCGGTAAAGGTCAGACAGCTTTTCTGACTTTTTTAGCTTCTGTGGCGGCTCAATTCCAATCGTCTCTAGAGCGTCCAGTACAAACATTACAGCATCAGCTAAGTCATCACTTTGCATTGCTTTATATACACCATCATTTAAACACAGATGATTTAAGAATTCTTTCAGACTATTTGCCCTTTCCATTAATTCCATGGTGCCTGTATGATAAAATAAAAAATACAGTTATTGTTTAAAAAGAACTGAAACAATAACCGAATTAATATAAAACAAAAAATTGAAAATATACTCACACAGAAAGTTCACTGTATTTTAGGTACACAAAATACTATAATAATTTTTGCCTTCGTGAAGATGCAATAAACAGGGAATGTTATCAAAAATCCAATGAGTAACAACAAGCTAAGGTGAAAAGATAGCTCATTAACAAATGAGTTAAGAAGAAGGGACACAAAGTTAAAATACACTCAGCGGCACAATTAGCGGAACAGAGCAACATTTTCATATAAATGTGGTAATTTCGAAGCCTCGGTTCTCCGTCAGGTAATGATTCGGATGAGATCTGATAGGTGCTATCTAGACCACGGATGGACGAGATCCAGACCGCCTAAGGAACCCAACTGGTCAGACAAGCCATTTATACCACAGACTGTGTAGAGTTTTGAGGGTTCGGATTTCCATACATTTTGATACCATTTATGAGGCTGTTTGTTTCATGGATAACTCTTATGTTAACTGTCGGTTTGATGAGTTGGGTTCCTTAAGCAGTCTGGACCTCATCTACCTGTAGTCTAGATAGCTCCTATCAGATCTCATCCGAATCGTTACCTGACGGAGAACCGAAATTACCACATTTATATGAAAATGTTGCTCTGTTCCGCTAATTGTGCCGCTGAGTGTAAATATCTTATCTAAACATCGATTAGTCGTCGTCGTAATGGCGTATTCTTAGAAAAGGTTAAGGAGAAATCACGAAGCAATGTTGCCACTAGCATTTTTATTGCATAGTCTATGTGTTGACCAGGGTCACTACAATTATAATAAAAAAAACCGCACCCAAATCCTTTCAGTGGTTCTCGAGTTAAAACGGAACAGACAGACAAAAATTCTAACAATTGTATGCATGTATGTATTTCCCGTATTTATTTATTAACTTATTTGTTCATTGCATCATTTCTCTATTTTATGCAGGTGTATAATTGATTTTAGTAGCTCAACCAAAATATTTTTTGTATGTATTTCCCTTATTAGTATATTTTTTTATATTCTAAAGATATATATTGTAAAGGTTAACTTTGTCTTGTAGAAAGTATACTTTATGTATTTATTTTACAAAATAAATATTTTGATTTTGATTGTGGTTTCGGCCTCAGTACAGTACCAATAAGCCATTTCATTTAAAATTTCGCGAAAATATTCAATGTACAGCCACGACTTTTTTACTACTTTATTATTAGTAAAGATAGATAAGGTGCTCTAAAAATATCTGCCACGGCTGTAATGGGAGAGTGTATTGTGTATATAGATAACAATAGTAACGATATTTTATTGATCTAACGTCATAATTTATTTCATCCAAAAAAAATATGTGCGTACAAGTTAGAATTATTTTCATTGATGAAACGACACATCGCTCGTAGTTTGTGAATCACTTTATACAGAATAAAGTAAATATTTATTTATTTACTTTATTTTCTCAAACTTATATAACTATTCCGGGGTACTAAATTTCTTCACTATTGTAATCTACATAGTCAGAATACTATCTTCCATTGCAGCCGTGGCAGACATTTTTGGAGCACCTTATATATTTATAACAATATTTTGTTATAAATCTTGTATAATTTCTTCTTTAAACCTTACAATTATATCATTTCAATGTAAAAATCTTGTTATCTGTGGCGGTTGTTTAAATTTCGTACAATACAGAGAAATATGTGTATAATAGCAATACTGTCACGGAGTACAGTCACTTCGAAGGAAAAGTAAACAGGTTATTTACCAAATATATGCAAATCCATTAAATTTCGTCTTTATTTCAATACAGTTAGAGTTAGATTAACTTAATCGTTGCGAATAATCTTAATGGTTACTAGGTCCAGTCGAGAAAAGTCCCTATCATAAACAAAAAAGATAATTGGGCATGCGTCTTACCCTGCGGTAAGACGCATGTCTTACCCTACAAATATTCATGGGCGTTGTCACGATTAAAACTTCGTGTTAGGTTGGGATTTCGTACGAAAATCATCGTATTTGTATGATCATTTGTTAATAAGTACGATATAATATCATAATTCGTTGCCCATAATATGAGTTAGACGAAAGCGCACGCCAGATTTACGTGCCAATTTTCAGCCTAATCTAGGGTTCCAGTCTTAAATGGACGCAGTGAAGGCAAAAAATAGTCTGGACGAGAAATAACAACACTTTCGCACGTGTATCAGACGTCGTTTTTTAATACACCTGCGAAAAATTACATGAAACAATTATATAAAATACAAATATAAGTCGACAGAAGAAAACGCAGTGTCTTGTTAACGCCAATGTACACTACAAAAAACAATTCTCTCTCTTAGTCTCTTTCCAAAATCTTTTTAATAATAAGTTCTAAGATAGATACAATAGAATATAAATTATCACGTATAAAATCGTTTTGAATTTTTAAAACATCTCTAAAATTTAACAATATAAGGTCTTACAATAATAAGTGAAAATAATTCTAGGGTAGAGTATCGTTAACGGAACACACACAAGAAAAAAAAAATTTTTTGATCAAATACTTTTTACAATTTCTAGTACAAAGTGGTTCAATCAGCTGACTAAATTTCTATGGAAAAGTGAAAAAAAAGTACACGCAAAAAAAATGTTTTCTGTTGAATGTGGTCTATTGGGGATTGGGGATACTATATTATAAATTTTTTTCACTTTGATTTGTAGGACCTTATATAATAATCTTTCATAACTAATGCTCAGAAAGTAAGTCGTATTTAACTCGAAATTCAGGAGATAAATTCGATTTACAAACCTAGGGAGGTAAATAAATTTGAAAATCGAACAAGTGTCCCTTACAGTCACTAGCCAGTATGTCAATCGTCTCGCTAAATGACAATGGCAAATATCTTTGTTGCCTATTTCCCTTTTATTTTGTATTTTATTTATATTATTATGGAAAAATAAGACTTTCCTATAATAGATTAATATGCTAAATTAAATGTTAAAAGACGTTTAAGAGTTAACACAAAAACAAAATTTGTTTTATTTCAAAACAATCACACTGGACAGGAAGACGCGATTTCACAATAAAAAAACAGGTCAAGTGCGAGTCAGACTCGCATACCTAGGGTTCCGTAATTCGCCAGTTTTGGGACAGTCAGGAAGAAGGTATTTAAAATCTTGCCCATAACTGTGTATGATAAATAACTAAAAAAAGAATTGATTGTACCACAAAAGAGAGACTCAAATATTTTTACAAACATTTATGGACATGCTTTTTGTTGTGGTTTTACAAAGATTTCTCGAAATCGGTGGCAGTAAATATAGTAAAAGTATGTTTTTATAATCAGCTCTTTAATATCTACAATTTGATACCAATATTGTATTTTTTTGATTCATTTATATTTTTATGTATCTTGTATTGGAAATTTTTAAACAATTAAAAAAATTTTTTTACTCCGTTTTATGTGTGCAAGTGAATGCTATTTTTATAGCAAATTTCAAGTCTTTATCTTTAACGGTGCTAAAGTTATGAGGCTGTGAAATAGGGACGGACGGGTTGTACGGGCAATCAGCCGTACATTTCGCAACGTTGCGGCCTACTTATGTCCAGCGCGTGCGTCATGTATTACTTTAACGTTTTACCTTATTCTTTATTTATTAATTGAGTACCTACTTAGCCACCGTAGAGATCACAGCTAGAGAACCTACACCTTTCTCTACAATAGACCACCTTCAAACTACCAGACTGTCTCTAATTATAACTCCACTCCACTGCAACTATCTACAACAACCAAAGTACGCCCAGAACTGATCACTCTGACCATACACGGGTACTACGGAACCCTAAAAAGAAAAAGTTACATGATAAGAAAATGGCGGCAGTAAAATTATCTTGTTGAAAACGTTGTGGCAAACATAATTTTGTAAGTTTTTTTTAATTCCTCGCATTAGTGATGAAAAGTAGAGTGTTAAACACGCATAGTGATCAATTGCACCCGAGATATTTTGCCGCACGAGCGAGCGAAACGACTTACCTTTTTAACTTACCTCCCTTGTATAACAATCTACTTGAGGTATAATAAAGTTTGAAAATACTTACCTAAACAGATTTTAGTGTATCCGGTTACTTCAAGAAAAACGACAAGTAAAACAAGGTTTACACACTCCTACTAAACGATTTCACCGGTTTCCCCTAGATGGCGTTAGCAGTAAAAAATAAAGCACTAGTGCTAAATACGTAATTTTACGCACGCTAATCAGGCACGTAATCTATCTTATTCTGAGCACGTGTATTAAAAAATATTTATTCAGCGGTAATAAAAAAGTGCATCGATGGCAACGATGGTACATTACCTTCATGAGTACAGTGCCGTTCTCGTGCACATCGGTGTACCCGCCGCTGGTGATCGTGCGCTCTGTGGTCACCACCAGCCACGGCTGATCTCCTGGTACGTACGCCTGGAAAATTATGTGTAATTCAAGTATTACTTATATAAGTATCACTAAGATCACGAGTTGAATGCAGACCTGAACAACGTGCTATATAAATATGTTACGGTGAGAAAGATAAATGAGGCAATTATTAATAATTATCGGTGAGTATTAATAATTATCACATCATTTGGTAAATGTGATACATTTGGTTAGATTAATCACTTTCACCGGCAATTAGTAATAATTCTCTTACAGAGCTTCACAGCTTCACTCGGCTCCCTAAATTTATGATCACAAGCAACCAAAAACGCGCATTTATGACATTATGTCACGGTGGGAATGACAAATTGAAAATTATTAATAACTCTCAGTGATTATTAATACATACCAAATCAAACTATGAAAGTAATAAATTTATAACATTCACCGGTGGTTATTAATAATTTTTACGTGCCTGTGGTGAAAGTAATGAGTTTTGAATCAAAGCATCGTTACGGACCGTGCGGCGAGGGGCGCCAATTGTTTATGTCGTCAGCAGATCGTAGAATTGGGCAGATCGTAAAGTATGAAACCGAAAATCTTTCATCAAAAGTTAAAAATAGGTGCATCGAAGCTAGGAGGAGCGTATTAGGTTGCCTGTGATCACAAATTTAGGGGGCCGAGCGAAGCAGAGCGGAGCGAGGCTACCCCCCTAGTTTTAACAGAAGTACGATATGAAATATGAAGAAAAATTTAGTCGATTATGCGTGATTTATTACTTTCCCCAAATCTGTAAGAGAATTATTATTAATCGCCGGTGAAAGTGATTAATCTACCCGAATTTATCACATTCACCAAATGATGTGGTAATTATTAATACTCACCGATAATATAATTATGAATATAACATAATACAATACACACACAGATGTTCTCTTTCTCTCTATGCACAAAGCACTATACTGCAGGCGTGCGAGGGAGGTGTGCGGACGGCTGGGGGAGGTTCTCCCACCCTTCACCTCAGCCCCCGACTGCATTCAATAAAAAACATTTTTTTTTTTGCTTTATACCACTTTCACTTTTCCATAGAAATTTCGTAAGTTGATTGAACCACTTTGTACTGGAAAGTTAAAAAATAAACGAGAATTTTTTTTTTTTCATTAAACGATGCAGACACAATCTACCCTGAATATATTTTGTATATATATATATATATATATATATATATATATATATATGATTATATATTTATTGATAGGATACTATTTATTAATACTGTGTAGGTATATGTATGTACATTTTATGTAGTTTATTGTATGTATTTTTTACTTGTTTGTATATTTTAGGTACTATTTTAATCTTGTTTTTGTGGAAGTATTATTATGTGCACATTATGAATACCTTACTTATATCTTATATATCTCATCCACCCTTGGTCTGCTGGAAGAAATCTCATTATTGAGATAAGCGCGCCATTGTACATAGCTTTTCAAGTGTATATTTTATTAATATGTTTTCTGTGTACATTAAGAATAAATATAAATATAAATATAAATATTTTCACTTATTATTGTAGGACTTTATATTATTATGTATAATAAAATCGCAAATGCAAATGTCACTATTGAGGGTGAAAAAATAGATTTTGTATCAGAGGCAAAATTCTTGGGTGTATACATAGATGAACATATGAACTGGAAAAAACACATAAAAAATCTGGAAAGTAAACTAAGTAGCTTTTCCTATGCCTTGAGAACTCTTACTTATGTAGCTACTAAACAAGCTGTACTGCAGGCATACTTTGCTTTCTTCCAATCAAGGGTGCTTTATGGCTTGGCTGTATGGGGTGGTAGTACAGATGCTAAAAGGATATTTACACTACAGAAACGCTGTATAAGAATCATAGAAGGTCTTAATTCTGACATGGAATCTTGCCGAAATTCATTTGTGATCTTACAGATTAACACTATAACGGCACTTTACATAATTGAGCTTTGTAAGCTAATCCGGAGATATCCAAATAAATTTCCTATTCGACCACCAGGCTACAGTGACCGTTTAAATGAGCGTTATGAAAATAATCTCAAGTCACATAATACTAGAACAGCAACGTATGGTAAAGCAACAAAAATGGCTGCAATAAAAATATATAACTCACTGCCTGATAAAATAAAAATTCTTAATGATAATAATTTTTACTGCGAATTGAAAAGGTATTTGTTAAGGATCTCCCCATATGGCCTCAAGGAATTTTATGACTATAAGCTATAAATACTGTATGACTATTAAATTATTATAATATACTTAGCATTAAAGTAGTGTTGAAATTGGAGTTGACATTTCTTATAATTTTTGTAAATATGGCTAAAATTGTAATGTATTGTTTTATTATTTCTTATTATTTAGATCTTTTAGAAATAGCATGAAATAGTATAATTGTTACTACACCCTGTGGGTAGAATTACATTGAGACTTACCTTGTATTCATTACCATCTATACAATAACATGTAATTCATTGCAAGTAATAATAAATTGAAATTGAAAAAATAATACTCACGCCTGTCGTGTAATTCTTAATATATTACATATGATCTATCCTGTCCGAGCCTACACGACATATTGTAGCGGCGACATCGCCTATTACTTCAAACAAGGAGTGAAATGCGCAACAACGCCCTTTTGAGCGTTCATATGTGCATTACAAGATGGTGTGTCAAGTAGTTACGAAATCGGTGGACAATCTAGTAGATAGAACTCTGTCCGTTTAATTTTTCTCAGAGAATTTGTTTCTAATAACATTTTGACTAACATACATACATATATCTACGCTCGTCTCCGAGAGGGGTAAGCAGAGACTACAGAATTCCATCTGCTACGATCCTGGCACACCTCTCTAACATCCATCAATCTAGTCATACATGCTCTTCTATTCCAAGGACTTTTGCAATTGCCCTTCCTCAGTATGTCGCCAATCTGCTCAGAATAAGTGGTTCTAGGGCGGCCCAGTCGAGCTTTATCTTCCGCTTGCGCACATATTCATTTCACCATTTCGTTCGTCACTCTACTTTCATTCATCCTCTCTATATGCTTTAACCACCAAAGCATTCCTTTTTCTGTTTTAGTCACTATATCTTGTTTCAGGCGTTGGTATTTTTCACTTTATAATGTGAAAAATGCATGTCATACAAAGAATTTGTTTAGTATTGCTTCTTGTAAAACGTGCTATGCAAGAAATAGTTTCGTTAGGCGTGTTTGCCGATTATATAATGACCATTTATCAGATGTCGACATGTGTTGTGAATCTTTTTCCAACTTTAAAAAATCTGCCATGAAAAAAATTTCTTGTAGAGAGATATTTTTAACTAACATTATTTGTTGCTTATATTTTGTAACTAGTGTATTACTTACTTATGTTTAGTTAACTTCACTTCTTATTAGAAATATACATTTTTGTAAATTAAGGAGACTTTAGGCTTAATTTGAATATTTTCACTTGTAATAATTTGTTTCTTAAATAAATAAATAAATAAAATAAAAAATAATTTAATGTCAACCCATACGTACTCCGTGAGTGCATTCTTAAACATTAAATATACATTCATCCATCAGCCTGGGTTCGTCCACTGCTGAACATGAGCCTTTCCCAAATTTCGCCACTCTTGTCGGTCCTACGTCCTCCTCATCCAGCCGCCACCCGCAACCTCCTTCAGATCGTCGGTCCAGCGGGCACGAGGTCGGTCTACACTACGCTTCCATTCTTACGCCTTTTGGCCCCAACGGCCGTCATGTCGGCGACAAACTGCCACTTCAACTTACTGATTCGGCAGGCTACGACATGATGTACATAACTTTTCGATAATGTACCTTAGTAGCAGTAGCCTTGGGTTCCAATATGGGTGCGATCATAATGCTGGGTCCAATCATGAACTGCGTGTCGATATCGTGGGTCACCAAGTTGCCCGGGAACCTTAAACAAATTATACACATTAAATACAAGGTGACATTAATTTACGGAACCAAATTCATACAAGAGGCTAGCTAATTATTTTTGCTATAATGTATTTGGTTACTGAAATAAGTAGAAATTGTGTTCAACAACTCGGTAGAATGCGTTTGGTAGCCATTTTGCTAAAGAGAAATATCTTTTTAAATAAAGGTTTTCCCGCACAGTCATACATACATATATGTTCGCCTGTTTCCTAGAGGGGTAGGCAGAGACCGTTGATTGTCTGCTACGATCCTGACAAACCTCTTACGCCTCTCCCAAATCCATCAATCTAGTCATACCTCATTCCCATCCATCCATCCATCAGCCTGTTTCGTCCACTGCTGGACATAGGCCTTTCCAGGATTGCGCCACTCTTGGCGGTCCTCCTGGAAGAAATGCCCATACTCACACACGCTGGGCAACAGGGTTGGTGAGCGCGGTGCCGAAATCCTCGCACCAGTGACGCCGCTGCCCGTCAACAGTCTGTTTTATATAAAGCCCAGCTTTTTGGGATGGATATACTGCCATCAATCGGTCCCAGGCAATGGTGGGCCACCAGGTTGTACCAGTTTGCGAGCTGTCTTCTTACTCTCCTCCGAATAACTTCGGGAGGATTTGCGAGTGATGGTGGTACCTCCACAGTCAAGCCCGTCATCAGCTCTACCACCTTATGGTTGATAGATATACTATCGAATTCCGATTATCTAAGCATGTGTGTGTCCGTACTTAAAGTGACGTCACAGTTCGCGAACAGTTCAATACACACTGAAGATAATTTGAAAGTTAAGTTTTTATCTATGTCTTTAGTGTTTGGCAACCAGTTGGCAACCGATACGTTACATAATAGGCCCGCAGTACTCACTCAAAGAGCATAGGTCTCGCGACGGTTTCCCCGTACACATGCGCTCTCCAGAACAGCGTGTAGTAATAGGGCAGCAGAGAGTAGCGGAGACGAAGCGCGGCGCGACTCGCTTCCACCACACTGGGGCCCAGGCTTACCGGATCTTGAGGCTGGGGGGATTATATAGACACATTTATTTATTTTAGTTATTTGGCGTACACAGCAGGTTACAATCAGGATTAAAACAATATGAATATACAAAAAAAACAATATTAAAAGCGAAATACTACAATTAATTAATTAAAAACAGTAAGACGAGATAAATACATCCATCCATCCATCAGCCTTTTTCGTCCACTGCTGGACATAGGCTTTTCCAGGATTTCGCCACTCTTGGCGGTCCTCCTGGAAGAAATGCCCATACTCACACATGCTGGGCATGCGGGTTCATGAGCGCGGTGCCGAAACCCTCGCATCAGTGACCTCGCTTAGCTCTTTTCGGTGTAGCATCTTCCAGTATTGTATGTAAATATTCATCCATCAGCCGGTTTCGTCCATTGCTGGACATAGGCCTTACGAAGATTACGCCACTCTCGGCGGTTCTCCTGGAAGAAATGCCCACACTCACACACGATGGGCAGGCGGGTTGGTGAGCGCGGTGCCAAACCCCTCGCACCATTGACGCCGCTGCCCGTGTAAATATCAAAAGCGAATAAAGTAATTAATGTCGTTCGTAAGATTTCCAAGTACATAGAAGTAGACTTACCTTGGAAGTATCGGAGTTGTGGTTCCTGGAGAACGGATAGAAGGCTCCAAGCTGCATCCATCGCTTGCACAGGTCAGCGGACGCGTTACCTCCGAACCCGCAAATGTCTGCGCCCATCATCGGTATGCCGAACAGGCTGAAGCTTAGGAGTTCTGCAAATATACAGGGTGCAAATAAAGTGCGACCATTATATAAAACTACATACTCTACTAATCATACTGAACAACTATTCGAAAAAAATACCACGCGCAAATCTTCAATGAAAAAGATATTCAATTGTAACTCAAAGATTTACTTTATCTTTATCTCGTAAGAGGAAGGTCTATTGTAGAAAGCTGCACCGGAACAGCTGTTTCACGGTCGAGGCTCTCTCGTAACTCGGCCGTATGTCGGTGCGTTAGGGTTCACGCATTATTGTTTGGAACTCAATTATTTCCCAAAACAAGGGTGGCCGCGGGTATGATTCTTGGGAAAAGTGGTCCAGTAGGGTCGGTAGAATATGTGGTTTCATTTAATGGTAGCAGTCTATTCACACCCGGTATAGGGTGAAATTAAATCAACTGGATTCATACTGGAGACTCGATTACTGATCAGGAACTAGATTCAGTAATCCTTTTGACAAAATAAAAACAAAAATTTTTGCTCCTTTACTGGTTGGACCAGTTTAAGTACAATTTCTAGCCTAGGCAGTAAGGAAGCAAAAAAAAATATTTATAGAATTTTACCTAAAGGGTAATTGAAGCTTGTTTCTGATCTCTAACCGATTCTGTCGTATGAATTTGGTCGGTTGATTTAATTTCACCTAGTATAATGTTCTGTCAGTTGTTAGGGGTTTCGTACCCGAAGGATGCCAAATGAATGGGACTCTATTACAAAGCCTCTACAGCTTCAGCCGTTACAGGTAGCCAGTTGAAATTTTCACGGAATAAGTGTAACTATGGATTCTGTAAACGCAAAAATAAAAACAAAACCTAAAGGTTAGTTCCCTAAATAAAATCCCTCGAAAAAGTTTTTTTTTCATCTCTTTTCTAAATACGAACACATACCTACAAGTTTCAAATGAAGTAAAAAAATTTTACATGCTTTTTAGCAAAACAACAAATAATAAACTGTGAACTTTTCTTTAACATCAAATACATTCCCTGCTTCTTGGAAACTGGCATACATGGTTCCAGTTCCTAAAATCTCTGAACCTTCGGAGTTCAAAGACTATCGTCCGATTTCTGTACTTCCTTTCCTCTCTAAAGTTCTTGAACGGGTGGTCAATCATCAATTAATGAATTTTCTTCACTCAAACAACCTTTTAAATCCATTTCAGTCGGGATTTCGTCCATCCCACAGTACAAGTACTGCTCTCATTAAAATTACCGACGACTTTCGTGAAGCTATGGACGATAGGCAACTTACCCTCCTTACCCTTCTTGATTTTAGCAGCGCTTTTAATTGTGTTGACTATGATATTCTCTTGGCCATTCTCCGTTCTCTCAATGTTTCTGAGTCAGCTACTAAGTGGTTCCATTCGTATCTCTTTGGGCGTCAACAACGTATACGGTCTGATGATAATTTCTCTGATTGGTGCGATGTTACAGCTGGCGTCCCCCAGGGTGGTGTGCTATCTCCTCTCCTATTCTCCGTGTTTATAAACACTCTCACGTCCACCATTAACTTCAGTTGTTATCACATGTACGCTGACGACCTTCAACTCTATATGTCCTTTAAGCAGGACTTAATTCTAGTAGCCATACAGAAAATGACTTCTGACCTAGACCACATAAGTCATTGGACGGAACAATTTGGACTCCTCGTTAACCCATCTAAAACACAAGTCATGATAGTCGGCAGCAGGGCACTCACTGACAAAACGGACCTCAGCTTGCTTCCACCAGTATGTTTAAATGGAACACCTCTTAAGTTCTGTAGGTCGGTAAAAAACCTGGGGCTCTATATCCAGAACAATTTGTCATGGGACCTGCATGTCGCTGAACTTAGCAAAAAGATCTTTGGATCAATACACTCTCTTAAACGCATGCAAAGATTTTTACCGTATTCTGCTAAGATCATGCTAGTTAATTCACTCTTGCTCCCCATCCTAGACTATGCCGATGTCTGTTACCCTGACCTCACTGAAGGATTGCTAAATAAGCTTGATCGTCTCCTTAATTTATTCATACGGTACATTTTTGGCCTCCGTAAGTACGACCATGTGTCGCAATCCCGTTTTGATCTTAAATGGCTTAATATCCGTAATCGCCGTAACGCTCACATTCTAACGCTTCTTTGGAACGTCCTCAATGATCCCCTCTCCCCAGCTTACCTGAAAGAAAAATTCGTTTCCCTTGATTCCCTTGGCCGCCTCCATCGTACAGAGACCCATTTACTTTTGCGTACCCCGACACATAAAACAAACATGTTTACAAATTCTTTTACAGTTTCCGCAATACGTGTTTGGAATAGTTTACCGCTCGCCATTCGAGAAAGTCCATCAATAGCCATCTTTAAAAATAGAGTCCATCAGCACTTTTTAGATTTACAAAATAAATAACCTGCCTTCTCAGTCTTCGTATGAATTTTGAACCTGTCTCCTAATTGCATAATATCCATTTATTATATTTATTATTATATTATAATATTTATTTATTTTTATTATTTATTTTTTATAGTAAGTATATGATGTTTATTATTATTTAGATTATGTAGATATGTAATTGGAATATTTTAATGCCCCCGTCCCTATAGATTTTAGCTTTTGTCTACGACCGACACATTTACCGGCACTACCCAATAATGATCCACACCACCAAAGGTTAACTGGAAGACAATGCTAAATAGCATTAAGTTCGCCTCGTGTACAATATTTTTAGTGCAATAAAGAATTTTTATTATTATTATTATTATTAATAAAACTAGGGTTCTACTATACTTACAGGGTGCTGAATTGTTTGTCAGGCGTTACCATTTTAGTGCCGTTTTTTGTCAGCTGGTTGTTGCTATGGCATCTAAATTGTTCGACCGAGTATTATAAACGTACAAACCTGGGATGGTAACCTTCATGTTATGCCAGTCGCTGTAGTTGTCCCCGCTCCAGTGTCTCGCGTAGTGTCCGCTGCCGGTGAACGTGGACCGAGATATTATGAACGTACAAACCTGCGATGGTAACCTTCATGTTATGCCAGTCGCTGTAGTTGTCCCCGCTCCAGTGTCCAGCGTAGTGTCCGCTGCCGGTGAACGTGGACCGAGATATTATGAACGTACAAACCTGCGATGGTAACCTTCATGTTATGCCAGTCGCTGTAGTTGTCCCCGCTCCAGTGTCTCGCGTAGTGTTCGCTGCCGGTGAACGTGGACCGAGATATTATGAACGTACAAACCTGCGATGGTAACCTTCATGTTATGCCAGTCGCTGTAGTTGCCCCGCTCCAGTGTCCCGCGTAGTGTCCGCTGCCGGTGAACGTGAACCGAGATATTATGAACGTACAAACCTGCGATGGTAACCTTCATGTTATGCCAGTCGCTGTAGTTGTCCCCGCTCCAGTGTCCAGCGTAGTGTCCGCTGCCGGTGAACGTGGACCGAGATATTATGAACGTACAAACCTGCGATGGTAACCTTCATGTTATGCCAGTCGCTGTAGTTGTCCCCGCTCCAGTGCCCCGCGTAGTGTCCGCTGCCGGTGAACGTGGACCGAGATATTATGAACGTACAAACCTGCGATGGTAACCTTCATGTTATGCCAGTCGCTGTAGTTGTCCCCGCTCCAGTGTCCAGCGTAGTGTCCGCTGCCGGTGAACGTGGACCGAGATATTATGAACGTACAAACCTGCGATGGTAACCTTCATGTTATGCCAGTCGCTGTAGTTGTCCCCGCTCCAGTGCCCCGCGCAGTGTCCGCTGCCGGTGAACGTGGACCGAGATATTATGAACGTACAAACCTGCGATGGTAACCTTCATGTTATGCCAGTCGTTGTAGTTGTCCCCGCTCCAGTGTCCCGCGTAGTGTCTGCTACCAGTGAACGTGGACCGAGGTATTATGAACGTAAAAACCTGCGATTGTAACCTTCATGTTATGCCAGTTGCTGTAGTTGTCCCCGCTCCAGTGTCCCGCGTAGTGTCCGCTGCCGGTGAACGTGGACCGAGATATTATGAACGTACAAACCTGCGATGGTAACCTTCATGTTATGCCAGTCGCTGTAGTTGTCCCCGCTCCAGTGTCCCGCGTAGTGTCCGCTGCCGGTGAACGTGGACCGAGATATTATGAACGTACAAACCTGCGATGGTAACCTTCATGTTATGCCAGTCGCTGTAGTTGTCCCCGCTCCAGTGTCCAGCGTAGTGTCCGCTGCCGGTGAACGTGGACCGAGATATTATGAACGTACAAACCTGCGATGGTAACCTTCATGTTATGCCAGTCGCTGTAGTTGTCCCCGCTCCAGTGCCCCGCGTAGTGTCCGCTGCCGGTGAACGTGGACCGAGATATTATGAACGTACAAACCTGCGATGGTAACCTTCATGTTATGCCAGTCGCTGTAGTTGTCCCCGCTCCAGTGTCCAGCGTAGTGTCCGCTGCCGGTGAACGTGGACCGAGATATTATGAACGTACAAACCTGCGATGGTATCCTTCATGTTATGCCAGTCGCTGTAGTTGTCCCCGCTCCAGTGCCCCGCGCAGTGTCCGCTGCCGGTGAACGTGGACCGAGATATTATGAACGTACAAACCTGCGATGGTAACCTTCATGTTATGCCAGTCGTTGTAGTTGTCCCCGCTCCAGTGTCCCGCGTAGTGTCTGCTACCAGTGAACGTGGACCGAGGTATTATGAACGTAAAAACCTGCGATTGTAACCTTCATGTTATGCCAGTTGCTGTAGTTGTCCCCGCTCCAGTGTCCCGCGTAGTGTCCGCTGCCGGTGAACGTGGACCGAGATATTATGAACGTACAAACCTGCGATGGTAACCTTCATGTTATGCCAGTCGCTGTAGTTGTCCCCGCTCCAGTGTCCCGCGTAGTGTCCGCTGCCGGTGAACGTGGACCGAGATATTATGAACGTACAAACCTGCGATGGTAACCTTCATGTTATGCCAGTCGCTGTAGTTGTCCCCGCTCCAGTGCCCCGCGTAGTGTCCGCTGCCGGTGAACGTGGACCGAGATATTATGAACGTACAAACCTGCGATGGTAACCTTCATGTTATGCCAGTCGCTGTTGTTGTCCCCGCTCCAGTGCCCCGCGCAGTGTCCGCTGCCGGTGAACGTGGACCGAGATATTATGAACGTACAAACCTGGGATGGTAACCTTCATGTTATGCCAGTCGCTGTAGTTGTCCCCGCTCCAGTGTCTCGCGTAGTGTCCGCTGCCGGTGAACGTGGACCGAGATATTATGAACGTACAAACCTGCGATGGTAACCTTCATGTTATGCCAGTCGCTGTAGTTGTCCCCGCTCCAGTGTCCAGCGTAGTGTCCGCTGCCGGTGAACGTGGACCGAGATATTATGAACGTACAAACCTGCGATGGTAACCTTCATGTTATGCCAGTCGCTGTAGTTGTCCCCGCTCCAGTGTCTCGCGTAGTGTTCGCTGCCGGTGAACGTGGACCGAGATATTATGAACGTACAAACCTGCGATGGTAACCTTCATGTTATGCCAGTCGCTGTAGTTGCCCCGCTCCAGTGTCCCGCGTAGTGTCCGCTGCCGGTGAACGTGAACCGAGATATTATGAACGTACAAACCTGCGATGGTAACCTTCATGTTATGCCAGTCGCTGTAGTTGTCCCCGCTCCAGTGTCCAGCGTAGTGTCCGCTGCCGGTGAACGTGGACCGAGATATTATGAACGTACAAACCTGCGATGGTAACCTTCATGTTATGCCAGTCGCTGTAGTTGTCCCCGCTCCAGTGCCCCGCGTAGTGTCCACTGCCGGTGAACGTGGACCGAGATATTATGAACGTACAAACCTGCGATGGTAACCTTCATGTTATGCCAGTCGCTGTAGTTGTCCCCGCTCCAGTGTCCAGCGTAGTGTCCGCTGCCGGTGAACGTGGACCGAGATATTATGAACGTACAAACCTGCGATGGTAACCTTCATGTTATGCCAGTCGCTGTAGTTGTCCCCGCTCCAGTGCCCCGCGCAGTGTCCGCTGCCGGTGAACGTGGACCGAGATATTATGAACGTACAAACCTGCGATGGTAACCTTCATGTTATGCCAGTCGTTGTAGTTGTCCCCGCTCCAGTGTCCCGCGTAGTGTCTGCTACCAGTGAACGTGGACCGAGGTATTATGAACGTAAAAACCTGCGATTGTAACCTTCATGTTATGCCAGTTGCTGTAGTTGTCCCCGCTCCAGTGTCCCGCGTAGTGTCCGCTGCCGGTGAACGTGGACCGAGATATTATGAACGTACAAACCTGCGATGGTAACCTTCATGTTATGCCAGTCGCTGTAGTTGTCCCCGCTCCAGTGTCCCGCGTAGTGTCCGCTGCCGGTGAACGTGGACCGAGATATTATGAACGTACAAACCTGCGATGGTAACCTTCATGTTATGCCAGTCGCTGTAGTTGTCCCCGCTCCAGTGTCCAGCGTAGTGTCCGCTGCCGGTGAACGTGGACCGAGATATTATGAACGTACAAACCTGCGATGGTAACCTTCATGTTATGCCAGTCGCTGTAGTTGTCCCCGCTCCAGTGCCCCGCGTAGTGTCCGCTGCCGGTGAACGTGGACCGAGATATTATGAACGTACAAACCTGCGATGGTAACCTTCATGTTATGCCAGTCGCTGTAGTTGTCCCCGCTCCAGTGTCCAGCGTAGTGTCCGCTGCCGGTGAACGTGGACCGAGATATTATGAACGTACAAACCTGCGATGGTATCCTTCATGTTATGCCAGTCGCTGTAGTTGTCCCCGCTCCAGTGCCCCGCGCAGTGTCCGCTGCCGGTGAACGTGGACCGAGATATTATGAACGTACAAACCTGCGATGGTAACCTTCATGTTATGCCAGTCGTTGTAGTTGTCCCCGCTCCAGTGTCCCGCGTAGTGTCTGCTACCAGTGAACGTGGACCGAGGTATTATGAACGTAAAAACCTGCGATTGTAACCTTCATGTTATGCCAGTTGCTGTAGTTGTCCCCGCTCCAGTGTCCCGCGTAGTGTCCGCTGCCGGTGAACGTGGACCGAGATATTATGAACGTACAAACCTGCGATGGTAACCTTCATGTTATGCCAGTCGCTGTAGTTGTCCCCGCTCCAGTGTCCCGCGTAGTGTCCGCTGCCGGTGAACGTGGACCGAGATATTATGAACGTACAAACCTGCGATGGTAACCTTCATGTTATGCCAGTCGCTGTAGTTGTCCCCGCTCCAGTGCCCCGCGTAGTGTCCGCTGCCGGTGAACGTGGACCGAGATATTATGAACGTACAAACCTGCGATGGTAACCTTCATGTTATGCCAGTCGCTGTTGTTGTCCCCGCTCCAGTGCCCCGCGCAGTGTCCGCTGCCGGTGAACGTGGACCGAGATATTATGAACGTACAAACCTGCGATGGTAACCTTCATGTTATGCCAGTCGCTGTAGTTGTCCCCGCTCCAGTGTCCCGCGTAGTGTCCGCTGCCGGTGAACGTGGACCGAGATATTATGAACGTACAAACCTGCGATGGTAACCTTCATGTTATGCCAGTCGCTGTAGTTATCCCCGCTCCAGTGTCCCGCGTAGTGTCCGCTGCCGGTGAACGTGGACCGAGATATTATGAACGTACAAACCTGCGATGGTAACCTTCATGTTATGCCAGTCGCTGTAGTTGTCCCCGCTCCAGTGTCCCGCGTAGTGTCCGCTGCCCGTGAACGTGGACCGAGATATTATGAACGGACGCTTGCCGCGTATCTCAGTCATCGCACTGGCAACAAAAAACGAAAATGAGTTAACTATTTACGGAGTGAAGACCTTAAGGCGATGTACTCTAAAGTGATTATTTAAGTTATTTTTATTTGAAAAATCAATATAGATAGATAGAGCTTAAACGAACCCGATTGGGTTTATTAAAATATACCTAGTCCTGCCAAAAGTTCTGTCCCTCACATTAAGTTGGATATTTTTCATCCCAGACTGAATCTAGTAAAATTAATGAATGGAATTTGTTGGCTAGCTAATCAAACACTTTAAAAATATTATAGCGGCTCAAAGCAGTAATCATAAAAAAAAAAAACTATCATTGAAGCGTCCGAAGCAGACATCTTAAAACACGCGACACAATTTGAGCTTTTCGCCTCATAACTTTTTCAATCATAGCCCTTACAATTAGAATTTGTGTTAAGGCTTAAAGCTGACTATTTTCTCTTGGAGATAAGTCAATAAACATTGGAAAACAAAGGAGTTTAAAATATTTTGGGAGCCATTTCACAGCACCACCGTTATGAACAAATCACGTAAGCTGGATGTCTAAGAAAAAAAAATTGCCCAGCGATTTTATTAATTATTTTGAGGATTTATAGCTTAGAATAAAAAATATTGTCATTGTTTATCCGATCATTGGCATAAAAATTCAACCTTTAATTTGTTTTCACCCGTCCCAATGGAATTTTGTAGACCCAAAATCAAACCGTGTTTTTACAATATAGATCTGCTACTTGGAGACTCGTTATCTACACTATTATATAAAGAGGAAAGATTTGTTTGTTTGTTTGTTTGTATGTTTGAGGTAATCTTTGGAAGTACTGAACCGATTCTAAAAATTCTTTCTTTTGTAAAAAGCTATACTATTGTTGAGTAACATAGGCTATATTTAATTTTAATACAACGATCCTGACACACCTCTTGCTAATATTAAGCTTGGAAAACTTACCCGATTCCAAAAATGTTTTCTTTTGTAAAAGGCTACACTATTGACGAGTAACATAGGCCATATTTAATTTTAATACAACGATCCTGACACACCTCTTGCTTTTGTATGTTTGAAGTAATCTTTGGAACTACTGAACCGATTCTAAAAATTCTTTCTTTTGTAAAAAGCTTCACTGTTTTTGAGTAACATAGGCTATATTTAATTTTAATACAACGATCCTGATACACCTCTTGCTAATATTAAGCTTGGAAAAGTTACCCGATTCCAAAAATGTTTTCTTTTGTAAAAGGCTACACTATTGGTGAGTAACATAGGCCATATTTCATTTTAATACAACGATCCTGACACACCTCTTGCTTTTGCATGTTTTAAGTAATCTTTGGAACTACGGAACCGATTCTAAAAATTCTTTCTTTTGTAAAAAGCTTCACTGTTTTTGAGTAACACAGGCTATATTTAAATTTAATACAACGATCCTGACACACCTCTTGCTAATATTAAGCTTGGAAAAGTTACCCGATTCCAAAAATGTTTTCTTTTGTAAAAGGCTACACTATTGTTGAGTAACAAAAGCTATATTTTATTGTAATAAAAATGAGTTTTCAGTCTGAAAGCTCAATATTTGTGAATCAAGTCGGGAGAAAAAGCGCTGCTTAGATGCCTTATGGGTGTGCGATTGGTCTTTATTAGCGCTTTGCTTAAACATGGTGTCCCTTGCATATAGTCGTTCAAAAAATCAAATTATTTTGTTTTCCTTATTTCCACGAAAATCTTTTCGACGCGGTCGGAGCCGCGGGCAAAAGCTAGTATTACATATAATCACTTGTTTATTGTAGTTTAAAACCTACTCGTTCCTGTGGATATAGATTTGACTTCTAGCGTTTTCTTGGAACCTTAGAATTATCCATAAAAACAGGGACAGAACTTATGGCAAGACTAGGTATAATAATTTTGTGGACAAGTGCCTTATTTAACAAAGATAAGTTTGAGTCAATTGAGTCATAAATTACCTTTGTAAGTAAGAGATGTGATACAAGTCATCAAACGTGTCTTAAATATTTTCCAATGGTTGAATGTTACTTACAAATTAGTAGCAATGGCTTCAGTAATAGAGTAGAGGTTGTGCCAGTCGAAGTGCGGTCCGGCGTAATGCTTGGCGTCCATACAGAGCGTTTTAGTCTTCAGCCCGTGATCGCCCGATGTACGGGGGTTGTACGGGTAGTCTTCTGGCTCGCATTCCCCGTACATCGACCCGGATATGAAGTTTGATGGCTCGTTCATGTCCTGGAATTGGGATAAGTCTGTGAGACTAGGATCCGTTAATGTACCAGTAGATATCATCTAAAATATTTCAAGTACGTACGAATGATTAAACTTTTACAAAGAATATGTATCTGATAGGCATCTGCGGATATGAAAAATAATTTGACCAAGTGCGAGTCGGACTCATGCCCAAAGGGTTCCGTACCATCAGAACACTGATACGGAACCCTAAAAAGAGACATATCAACAATATAGATGCTATAGCAACATTAAAGCGCTAAAATGGTAGCGCCTGTCAAACAATTCAGAACCCTCTGAGTACGGAAACCAAATTTTATTATTTGTGTTTTACTTTAGACTATGTACAACAATGAGACCAAAGAAACTCAATTCAATTCCATTCAATTTATTTCATTTAAATGGTTAGTATTACAAAGTGGAAAAAAAAGTTTAGTACAATACAGTAAATAACGATAAATTTATAGTAACAATTTCAACACTTGTATAAAAGTAAAAACTAACAATAAACACAATATAGGTGAACCTGTATCGGCTCCCAGACTAGAGTCCTCCGTATCATGGGATGCACTTATGTTATTTTCGGCACAAGGCGCCTAGTGCTTGAAATTATTATACAAAAACAGAAACAAAAATAATGAAAAATACATACGTACTTATATAAAACAATAAATACGAGTATGTATACTATATGGTTCGGTTTCGAACCGAGCGAAAATCACTCGGAGTGATGTGAATCTCACCCTAGAGCGTTCAAAAATGGACACGAGTTAAACCGAGGGTAAACAAACTGTTACCTGTGTTTTGAAACGCTTGGGAGTAATGCGAAAATCACACTGGGCCACCTGATTGGTGCAACCAGATTTTTCTTTCTCTTGCTCCCATATAGATCTGTCTCTTTCTAATAAACGAGTGAAATTTCGCACTATGATCGCACGTTCTGAAACGCTTCCTAATTGAATAACATAAACGTGTGTATTACCGTCTTTAAGATAGAAATAACGTAAAAAAAATTTACGAAACTATTTTTTTCGAGGTTTATTGCACGGGGCATGGGTACTCCCCTTGGGTGTTTTTTTTTTTATTTTTGTTATTTATCTTGGTAGTGGCCATAGTAGCACGTATTTTGTGAAAATTTTAACTGTCTACCTATTACGGCTGAAGCTGTATACCCGTGTGACAGACCGTCGGACAAACAAACAGTGGAGACTTAGTAATAGGGTCCCATTTGGTAACCTTCAGGTACAAAACCCTAATTATGGACGTTTCTTTGGTAATATTGAAACCTACCGTAAAATTTGTATGGGCGAGTCCAGTTATTTTTAATTTGTGACCGTATGTTTCTTTGAAATAGAGACAATACATGCAGTATGCTAATTTATGATACCTGTCAATTTCTATACACTCTATGTAATATCCTTCACACATACAGTAAACGAACTTCGCCATGTATTCTAATCCATCCATCCATCAGCCTGTTTCGTCCACTGCTGGACATAGGCCTTTCCAGGAGTTCGCCACTCTTGGCGGTCCTCCTGGAAAAAATGCCCATACTCACACACGCTGGGCAGGCGGGTTGGTGAGCGCGGAGCCGAAACCCTTGCACCAGTGACGCCGCTGCCTGTCACCAGTCTGTTTTATATAAGGCCCGGCAATTGGGGATGGTTATCCCGCCATCCATCGGTCCCAGGCAATGGTGGGCCGCCTGGTTTTGCCTGAGAGCCGTTCTCTTACTCTCCCCCAAAAAACTTCGGTATTCTAATAAGCCACTGCAACACTTACAATCCAGGCGCCATCAAATGGCACCTTCTGGTGTAATGCTGTGAGCATCTCCACCCAATACGCCGTCGAGCTGGGGTGAGTGAAGTCGGGGAACACCGTCGACACACGGTTCCATACCTGGGAACACGTAAGGTTCTGACTGAAAATCAGCGTCGTAAGCTCTGAACCAGCGATGTTATGCTGAGTCAAGTCCTTTTTATTGTTATATATTTCATATTTTTATCTTCTCTGTACATATAAATTTCAACGTCTGTGTATGTTCGCGTATAACTCAATAAACAATGAAGGATTTTAATGTGATTTTTTTCTCGGGTGATTCTTGTTCAAAGTTCGAGTTTGTTACGCTGTCACATATGTAACTACAGCTAATATAATGTAAAGAAACAAATATCTTTTTGTACTACTTTGTCGGTCTTCATATTATTACAAAATGCACTGCCTCCATTCGAAGACGAGTAACGTAACATTCATGTATACCGGGTGTAAATAGACTGCTACCATTAAATGAAACCACATATTCTACCGACCCTACTGGACCACTTTTCCCAAGAATCATACCCGCGGACACCCTTAGTTTGGGAAATAATTGAGTTCCAAACAAAAACGCGTGAACCCTAACGCACCGACATACGGGCGAGGTTAGAGAGAGCGTTCACCTCAAACAGCTGCAGGTTTCACGGACGACGCTCTCTCTAAACTCGCCCGTATGTCAGTGCGTTAGGGATCACGCATTTTTGTTTGGAACTCAATTATTTCCCAAACTAAGGGTGTCCGCGGGTATGACTCTTGGGAAAAGTGGTTCAGTAGGGTCGGTAGAATATGTGGTTTCATTTAATGATCGCACTCTATTTACACCCGGTACACTCACGCCTGTCTCCCAGGGAGGTGGGCAGAGACTACAGATTTACATCTGTTACGATCCTGACACACTTCTATAGCTTCTACATCCACCAATCTAGTCGAGTAAACGGTAGAGTAACGAAGGAGAGCTAATTAGGGCCGGGGGCACGTGAATTCAGTTAATGTGTATAATGATGCTACTAAGCGGAGTGGGTCAGTGACGATTTACATAAATGTGTGAACTTACTTTGCCCACAAACGGTTGATTGGTGGAGTTTTTGACGAATATGTCAAGCTCTAGCCCTCGGTCGAACGGCGGATATTCCCCCGGCTTCTCCGAGCCACTTACACCAGGGTCTGAAAATACACAACACATCGTCACGACATGAATCCCCGAGAGGGTGCCAGAGGTGTTCCGAAATGCAAGTCACACGGTACACCCGCGTTTCACCGACGATTATTACGTTACAACGTGATAGGTGGTGAGCCCTATGGCCGTACTTCGGTCACAATCACACGCTTTTTAGGGCATGCAGATTTCCTCACGATGTTTTCCTTCACCGTTCAGCAAATGGTAAGTATTGGGTGAGAACCATTGACCTCTCATAAACAACAAGACACACAGTCTCTAAGAAAAGTTCGTCAGAAAGTGTCCGAACGTGCGACGTGCACAGTAGCAAAAATCTTCAACCAAATTAAGACGTTATGTCGTTAACATAAGGTGCAATGTCAGTTGTACGAAATCGTCATTCGAATTTGTCACCCCACAGCGGTGACAAGATGCATCGCGGACACTTTTTGAGCGAGATTGTGAGTCTAGTTGTTTATGAGAGGTCAATGGTAAGAACACAAATACGATGCATATAAATTCCGGAAAATTCATTGGTGCATGCCCGACCGGGGATCGAACCTGGGTCTCAAGATTGAGAGGCCAATACCCTGAGCTACCGCCGCATGAGTACAAAACACTCATCAAAATACGATCGCTGCCAAACGCATCGTAAATGAAGCAATACTAAGTATTGCCGTAGGTTCAAGAGCAACGCTGGTGCATTCGCTGATAATGTTATGTCTAATGGAAATTCTTTTGATATTATTAAAACTCACGGTAGCTGACATACTCAATTATTATTAAATACCGGCTTTAACCCTCACGTGTTATTGTTGACTATATGCCAACTGTTTCACAGAGGATAATTTCTATTATTTCGCATTTTCAAGGCGAGTGTCGTCTAGTGGCTGTGTGGCAACGTCGGTGAGTGCCGCGTCGTCCTAAAAACGAAACTCGCCTTAAAAATGCCGAAATTGTCTCGGTGAAACGAAATCCGAAATCCTTTTAGTTCCCGGACTAAGGTTATATATTTTACTTACTAACATTATTTTCTCAAAAAATACATTGTAATTTATACATACTGTATAGCTATTTAAAAGTGTCCAGGAAATCTGAATAACTGTCCAGGAAATTCGTATGGAAATCCATTACATACTATATGTTCACAGAGTATATTTCACATGTTTTCTTTTTAAAACTATCCGTGTCTATGTTTATAAAAGACTAAGGAGTTTGGCGATCATAAAGTTCTAAGCGGCCAATTTACAAAGAAAAATAAAATGAATTACAATTTCATGTTTAGAATGTAGAAATGTTTGCTATATTTTATAACTGCAATAAAAATAACATTTTTTTTTATTATTGATTTTATAGGTATATTTAAAACCATTGAATACTTAAAATTTAACCTCAATGAGGGTTTCCCTCGTTGTTTTTTTTTATTAGTTCTTAGCGTTCCTCTAGATGGCGTTGTCCATGAAGAAGGCTGCATGGCGGTAAATACCTTTGACCAGCTGGCAATAATAAAAAACAGTTGCGTAAAAGGGGAAATTTAATTTGCTATAAATGTTAGTTGAAAGTATTTTGTGCAGTAAATTACAAAATGAGTTCAGAAGCGGGCTCTGATATAGTCTAATGCTTTGCTGAAGAAATCAATAACAATAAACATGACTAATCGCCCAAATATGAGCAAGTAAGTAACTTTTAATATTTCCTAGTCAGTTTATTATATTTGATGTAACTCATTATCATGAAAAACATGAAAATGTCTCATTTTACTTTTGAGAAAAGTACTATACATGCTTCGACCATGAATTAGCAATCCTGGCCTCGTACATAAAAGACCTCGCCCTACGGGCTCTGACTTTTAACTTACTCGTCCACGATTGCTTATTTCCTGGTTTTAGCAGTAATGTACTATTGAACTATAACATCCCTGCATATATCATTCGCCTAATCACGCTAAAACTAAAACACCGGGATAGATTGTAACTAAATTGAGGAGCGTTGTTTCAAAATGTATTTTGTCCACTCCGATGAAATTTTCAGAAACAGCATTTTTTGTCTCATAAAGTACTTTTAATATCTGTATGGCTTGTTACTGTAACGTTAGTTTAACACCCAAGGTTTAAAATGAAAATAAAAACGTGTTCATAAGGCATTAGATCAACAAAAAATTAACCTAAAAACATTATTAATAGGCCGGTACCTCCTCATTTTTATTTTTGGACAAGATGGATTTTGAAACAACGCTCCTCAATAATACGTTTCACGAAAATATTTAATGTACAGACACGACTATTTTCCTACTTTACTGTCAGCACAGTTTAAGATCCATACCGTTGTCCAACGAAGGCGTTCGGACGGAGCGGTTGTGCGAGGCTTGCGGGGCGAGACTCTGAACTACTTGTGCCATAGCTCGGTGACTTATCTCCCGCGTCTCGCCCCGCACAATTGCTCTGTCTGAGCGCTTTCGTCGGACAACTGTATGGATTTATGGATTTCTAAACTGAGCTATTAGTATGGACGTAAACTCAAAGACAAAAATCTCACCAATAAGGACGACGTAATGCATTCCCAAGTTATGCAACTTGTCGACAAATTGCGGCAATCCAGCGTACTTATCCGTATCGTACGTGAAATCGTTGCCATCTTTCATGTAATCTAGGTCGTTCCACTGGACATCCTGGAATGCGAAATTTATCATCTCCTATAGTATTTAATAGGTGGTAGAGCTGGTGCCGAGCTCGACTGTAGAGGTACCACCACCTTACTCGCAAATCTTCCCGAAGTTATTCGTGGGAGAGTAAGAGGACAGCTCTCAGGCAGGCACAATCAGGTGCCTGGGACCGACTGATGGCGGTATATCCATACCAAATTGCCGGGCCTTATATAAAACAGACTGGTGACGGGCAGCGGCGTCACTGGTGCAAGGGTTTCGGCACCGCGCTCTCCAATCCGCCTGCCCAGCGTGTGTGAGTATGGGCATTTCTTCCCGTCCAGCAGTGGACGAAACAGGCTGATGGATGGATAGATGGATACTATGGAAGGGTTTCACCAATGCCTTAAATACAAAAATAACTTACAAAAGGTATCCCAGCTTCCCTATTCTGTTGCCAGACGTCGTGAGTCACATTCAAACTGCCATAGTTGTATCTGAAGACAAGAAAACAGGCTTAAATTAAGTAAAAATATACATAAAACTCGGTATTATTCTAGGTTCCCATGAGAAGAGACTACTGAAGCGTACGTACGTGTGCAATCTGCATGTTTGGTGAATGAGATCGAGCGCATCCACCTTAACATTTATATCATCGGCTGGAAAATAAGCTTAATTTAACAGTCTGCATAAATTCTAGAGCTACTTTGAAAATAAACGTCACGTAAGTGATGATTTTCCGTATTATTTCTGAGATCGTTACAATGTCGTTATGTAATTCTACACCAACATGCCTTCTCACATTTAGCCTTTCTTAAATTAGCTTTGTTATTTTACATTTGTACCACTCAAAGAGGTTTAACTTTAGTATTATATAATATCATTGGTTCCACAAGTTTAGAAGCTACGAATAAGAATTCTCTAGAAGAGTAACTCCCCTACAATTACTGCTTCGATTTTGGTTCCATGTACGCTGACAACTCCACTAACAACGAAACACTCACACACTCACATAGACAAAGCTTGCACGTCAACATGGCGGCCACAGCGGCTAGCTAGCAGCGAGCAACAGACGATGAGTTTTCAAAATGTTTATTCACCTACGTAGGTATTAAATATAATTCCAGTATTTTTCATATCCGTATAGCTTCTACACCACTTCACGACACACGAAGGCATATTTGTAAAATCAATTGGCGCGAAAACACAATAATATGCACAATCGAAACTTTTTGCGGCACAAACACACGACTCAAGGTGTTATGACGAACTGGCGCGCCGCGCGGTACTTATTTTGCGCCCCGCCCTCCGCGGTATATATTTAGTGGAACAATTTTTGGGGCTTAGTTACGCTTCTTGAGAATTCTTGTTTGTATTTTAGAAGCTTTTTTTTAATAAGCGGAGCAGTTACAAGAAATAATAAATATAATAATGATCTTTACTCTCAGAATATATATTTTTACGTCGAATAATAACAATAAAACCGTCCATAACGATACATCAAAAACAGTCCAATCAGTCAGTTATCTGTCCATCTACTAAAATCCAGACGCGCCTCTTTCACCTTCCTGGCGCTAGTAACGACATAAACTCACTTGCACAAATGGAAGCCCAGGCTCCAGTATGGCGGCATGAACGGCCGTCCGACAAGGCCGGTGTACTGCGAGACCACGTCCGACGGTGTGGGGCCCAGCATCAGAAAGAAATTGAGGACGCCGCCGATGGTTCGGTAGGTTATTGCCGGCGTCGGTTGGAGGACCACGTCTGAAGGAGAAAATATGTTTTAATAAGGTATAATGAGTATTTGTGGCTATCTACTATCACGTTGGAACGGAATAATCGTCGGTGGAAAGTGGTTGTACCAGTATTTTCAATTATATATACTGTTACTGTAACATGTAGTGACTAGAATAGAAAAAGGAATGCTTCGGTCGGTGGTTTGGGCATATAGTATAGAGAAGATGAATGAAAGTAGAGTGATGAAAGTTCATGCTGCACAAGTGGAAGGTAAAGTTTGACCGGGCCGCCCTGGAAGGACATATACCGACCAAATAGGACACATAATGAAGTAGAGCAAAATAAAAAGTATCCAGAATAGAAGAGCTTGTATGACTAGATTGATGGATGATGTAGAAGCAAAAGAGGTGTGTCTGGGTCGTAGCAGATGGAAATGTGTAGTCTCTGCCTACCCCTCTGGGAGACAGGCGTGAGTACATATATGTATGTATATAATGTTATTTAATTTTAATACGTACCCATGGCATTCGAATTCAGTAGAAGCATCCCATGACTCTTTCCATTATCCTCCAGTCCCAAGTAAAATGGCTGCGTTCCGTACAGGGGTATCTGTGAATATAAAGATATGTTTTAAGGACGGTCGTCATGAGCGCAGCAACTCAGTTGTGGACGTGACCAAATGCAATGCTATTTCGCTATTACGTGCACGTTCGACAAAACTTGCGAAGGCAAGATTTCGTCGCGGGTACAAAATTGAAAACGAGTATCAGGAGAAACAAAATGTTGGCAATACTGTGAAGGTTATTCAACACTTAAATCAAAACTATAATAATGTAATTTTTTATTTAAATATTTCCCCTTCGCCCACGAGTCCGCCCGCGTTCATTTAATCTCTGCCCCGTTTTTCGGCTTGCATGTTATTTTATGAACACACCTTATAGCATATATGTTGACCAGGGTCACTACAATGATAATAAACAGAACCGCATCCAAATCCGCTGAGTGGTTCTCGAGTTCCATACATACAGAGAGACATACAAAAATTCTAAAAATGGTAGTTTTGGCTTCAGTACAAAATTAATAAGCATTAGCTTAACCCATTTCATTTTTATTATATTCAATGTACAGACACGAATTTTTTACAATTTTATAATTAGTATAGATAGATATAGATGAATATAAAAATATGAAGCTCAAAGAAAGTAAACAAATCAAGATAATTGCATGTATACTCACATTCTCCCTTGGCGGGGTGTCGGAGTTGAACATTGTATAGATCTGCCAGTTTGTGTCCAATCTGAAAGAGCCTCTCCGTTCGCCCAAACCGTACAGTTTGTTCGTAGGCAATAATGTCGATAGTTGCAGAAATTTATCTGAGAGAATCATGCCGCCGACGTTTTGAGTGTCGAGTCTGAAATTTGCAGAAAGTAAAACTCGAATAAAAAACTGTTAACTTGAAAAATCCGCTCAAGTGCGAGTTGACTCGTGCCCTGAGGGTTCCGTATCATTATATCAAAGAAGTTAGTAGACTCCTGTAAATAGTTTTCACAAAAACCACAAACTTATCATTACTGTATGACAGAAACTGCAAAATTAAGTTAGTCACGTATTATTCCACATCCATCAGCCAGTTTCGTCCACTGCTGGACATAGGAGCTGTGAGCTGTCCTCTTACTCTCCCCCGAATAACTTCGGGAGGATTTGCGAGTAAGATGGTGGTACCTCCACAGTCAAGCTCGGCACCAGCTCTACCCACTTAAGACTACCTACCATTATTCCACACTGAAATGTTAAATGTATGAATTTCAGATTTATTCCTTCACTTGTGTTGTGCCCTTCGTATCTTTCAAGATTGTAGGTAGGAAGCTGCTTAAGGTGGAAAAATATTCAATGTACAGACACGACTTTTTTACTACTTTATTATTAGTATAGATAGATATCCACTTTGAAATGTCATAACTTTTTATTGCGTTAATCGTTATTTCTAATTTCACCAAAACAATAGGTCGCATTCCAGATCTTAGCTCGGAGCTATCATAGGGTAGAACTAGAAACTTGAATTAATACTCGCACTTAGCGAAATATCGTCAATTCATCAATATCTTGATTACAAAAAAGAGTTGTACTGTTTAACAATACAACTTTTATAATTCCAACCGGTTTCGCCTTACGACATTATCAAGGAATTGTTCCTTGATTTTTTTACAGCAGTATGACTTTTATTCGTTGTTAATTTCAACTTGATACATTAAGTCGTTCCTAAGAAAAAAAGCCTAGACACACGACCAGACAGACAATCAACAAAGTGATTCTATTAGGGTTCCGTAGTCCGACAAGGAACCCTTATAGTTTCACCATGTCCGTCTTTCCACGGCTTAGCTCAGAGACTATTAGTACTAGAAAGCTGTTATTTGGCAAGGATATAAATATTAAACACGCCGACAAAATGGTAAAATAAAATCTTGAAAAAATTTTTTTTTAGTGTACCTCTCATTCGCGTAAACTGGGGATGAATTTTTTTTTCTCGTCTTTCCCATAGTATAGTGTTGGGTATCGTTGGATAGGACGTTCAAAAACATTGTGGGTGTGTGAAAACCATTTTTCGATTTAGGGATTAGGCGAAATATTAAGCTTTAAAGTGAAAATTTTAGCCCCCCCCTGCCGGCTAAACGGTTGTTTATAGAAATGTGAATAAATTCACAGACGTAGTATATATAATGAATTTAAAAGGAAAACTATCACAGCTAAGTAGGCTTCACAGGTTTACGAGTACAGGTCGCGTCAAACTTTTGGTCCCCTCTAATGTATGGGACTAGAAGATTGGCGCGATCTGTATTAATAGACCAACTTATAAAATGTACCGGGCAACTACGGAACCCAACATTGCGCGTGGCCCGACACGCACTTGGCCGGTTTTTTTCCTTTTAGGGAACGGAACTATAAAAACCACTTACATAGTAACATTGTCATCATTCCTGATGACCTTGAACCCGCTGACTGCGCTCTCCACGATGACCCTGTACTTGAGGTTACTTATAGGTCCAGATATCATGGGCACCTCGGGGTAAGGCGGCTCGAAACGTTTATTCTCTGCGTCGTAAATCTTAAACATAAATTATGAAACAAATTGGCGATTTTTTCATCGTAACGTGATATTCTAAGCGTAAAAATGCAGAAGTATATTGGAATGTGATTTATCGTTTGCCGGTCGATTGTTCTACAACTAAGCATTTCGTTAAACGTCCATGTACAAAAATGTGACAACTTAGATCATAATAAGGTGACTTTATATATACAAAATCAAACTGAAGAATCAGTAAGTTGTTAGGACCGAGGTTAAATGACCCTTTCCGTGAAAAATGCAAAATATAATTTAGGCTTTCTATACTAATTAACTCGGGAGTTGTTCGTAAATTAGTATAGGGGCAGAAACAAAAAAAAACGTGCCTTAATATTTTATTTATTTATTGTATTTTATGTATTTATCAAATTACAGCTATCATTACAGGGTATTCCTAATGCAATATGGCACGTAGCAGATTACGGCCTGCAAAGTTGGAACATAATATGACATCAAACAGGTCAAACAAAGGAAAATACTTATTACACTAAACAGGATAGCTAGAGAAAACTGACCTTTATCTGCAGCACATCATTGCTCAAATACTTGAAGTCCATCCTGGCTATTTCGAACTCGTCCGGGTAGCCCGATGACCTCACTCTCTCTAGATAGACAGCGATGCCGTGCCTGTTCTCTGTCATATTGAGGAAGTGGTACGTATCGTATTCGGGAGGGTAGAAACAGTAGGGCTTGCCGATCGGTGTTTTGTATTTGTCTGTTGTGGCGTTCCAACAACATCCTGTAGGAAATATTTGATTTCTGTGACGGTTCTTGCAAACCACAATGCCTGCTCTACTTGTAGTCCGTACATTATAGCTTGAAGACTCCCCTGACAGCAGGACAGCGCTATACAATTTGTATTTCTTAACTCTCTTTCTCATGCTCAAATATGTATAGCGCCGACAGCTGTCACTGGGCTCAAGCTATATTTTACGGATTGTGGTAGTGTATATGCACGTTGTGGAGCTTGTCATACAAACATATTTGCATGCAGATCTGTGACTATATTAACGCCCACAAAGTAAGAAATAAATCGCCATCATAATCATAAAATGTTTAAAAGGGAAATGTTTGGAACGTGTTAGTGTAAATACTTTGATTCTGTGTAGAAGATTAAAATAAATAACCTAACTGTCAAACATTACGTATTTTTAATGATTAAAAAGTTATATTTCCATGGTAGTACAGTGGATTATGTGTTTTCATTTAAATATACATGTCCATTTACACCCGGTATATAATGTCGTCGGCAAATCCTAGGATTCGGCATATTTTAATCTGCCTAGAGAGATCGTATTTCTGTTGAAACTAGGGAGGTCGCCTCGCTCCACTCTGCTCGTCGTCGCATCAATTTTTTACTTTTTAAATCATGATAAGCCGAATTCTACAATTTGCCAACCAGATATACCGGCTGTAAATATAGTGCGACCACTAAATGAAACCACATATTCTACCGACCCTACTGAACCACGACATACGGGCGAGTTTAGAGAGAGCGTCGACCGTGAAGCGACGTTCGTGACACGGACGACGCTCTCTCTAAGCTCGCCCGTTTGTCGGTGCGTCAGTGTTCACGCGTTTTTGTTTGGAACTCAATTATTTCCTAAACTAAAGGTGTCCGCGGGTATGATTCTTGGGAAAAGTGATTCAGTAGGGTCGGTAGAATATGTGGTTTCATTTAATGGTCGCACTCTATTTACACCCGGTATATAATGTCGTCGGCAAATCCTAGGATTCGGCATATTTTAATCTGCCTAGACAGATCGTATTTCTGTTGAAACTAGGGAGGTCGCCTCGCTCCACTCTGCTCGTCGTCGCATCAATTTTTTACTTTTTAAATCATGATAAGCCGAATTCTACAATTTGCCAACCAGATATACCGGGTGTAAATATAGTGCGACCATTAAATGGAACCACATATTCTACCGACCCTACTGAACCACGACATACGGGCGAGTTTAGAGAGAGCGTCGACCGTGAAGCGACGTTCGTGACACGGACGACGCTCTCTCTAAGCTCGCCCGTTTGTCGGTGCGTCAGTGTTCACGCGTTTTTGTTTGGAACTCAATTATTTCCTAAACTAAAGGTGTCCGCGGGTATGATTCTTGGGAAAAGTGATTCAGTAGGGTCGGTAGAATATGTGGTTTCATTTAATGGTCGCACTCTATTTACACCCGGTATATAATGTCGTCGGCAAATCCTAGGATTCGGCATATTTTAATCTGCCTAGACAGATCGTATTTCTGTTGAAACTAGGGAGGTCGCCCCGCTCCACTCTGCTCGTCGTCGCATCAATTTTTTACTTTTTTAAATCATGATAAGCCGAATTCTACGATTTGCCAACCAGATATACCGGGTGTAAATATAGTGCGACCATTAAATGAAACCACATATTCTACCGAACCTACTGAACCACGACATACGGGCGAGTTTAGAGAGAGCGTCGACCGTGAAGCGACGTTCGTGACACGGACGACGCTCTCTCTAAGCTCGCCCGTTTGTCGGTGCGTCAGTGTTCACGCGTTTTTGTTTGGAACTCAATTATTTCCTAAACTAAGGGTGTCCGCGGGTATGATTCTTGGGAAAAGTGATTCAGTAGGGTCGGTAGAATATGTGGTTTCATTTAATGGTCGCACTCTATTTACACCCGGTATATAATGTCGTCGGCAAATCCTAGGATTCGGCATATTTTAATCTGCCTAGACAGATCGTATTTCTGTTGAAACTAGGGAGGTCGCCTCGCTCCACTCTGCTCGTCGTCGCATCAATTTTTTACTTTTTAAATCATGATAAGCCGAATTCTACAATTTGCCAACCAGATATACCGGGTGTAAATATAGTGCGACCATTAAATGGAACCACATATTCTACCGACCCTACTGAACCACGACATACGGGCGAGTTTAGAGAGAGCGTCGACCGTGAAGCGACGTTCGTGACACGAACGACGCTCTCTCTAAACTCGCCCGTTTGTCGGTGCGTCAGTGTTCACGCGTTTTTGTTTGGAACTCAATTATTTCCTAAACTAAGGGTGTCCGCGGGTATGATTCTTGGGAAAAGTGATTCAGTAGGGTCGGTAGAATATGTGGTTTCATTTAATGGTCGCCCTCTATTTACACCCGGTAGATAGGCACAGAGACATTGCAATTAATAAGCATAAAGAAGACTCACCTCTTTTAACACATTCCTCTTCACTAGCGCCATCTTGCGGGTAGCAGTCGAACCTGCGATCTATCGGCACCTTAGGGCACAAGCCACTCAACATAGCTTCCGTGTACGCAGGGCTTTTCTTGTTCAACTCTGGTTTCTTCCTAGATTTCTCTGTGCTGTTGAATTTGTTCTTCGTACTGAGGTTGTTGTGGTCGTGGTAGTGGTATTCTGGAAGGACCTGGGTGGTAAAAGAAATAAGGAGTTACCAACTGAATATAGGCAGACCCTCGGCACTCTATACAAGCGGACAGATTTAAGACTTCGGGGGCAACTCAGCCCGCAGCTAACTTAGCCCGCGGGCTGAGCTGACCATATGATATTGATGCAAAAAAATACCAACTGCTAGCATACGACCACCGAGCTGGCCGCTACTGCAAGCGTGCGAACTCAGCTGATCAAGAGGGACAATGTTCAACGTCAGCAACATAAGTGTGTCTCTTTCTAACACACGTTTCTGTGTAACACACCGTTCTGGCACACTATGCAACAGCAGCGCGCGCGATTTTATACAGAATGAAAATTTGTATGTACATCGTCACGTATATAAATGTCGCAGGGATATGATAAATCTTTGAGATTAGATTTGATCATATGCCGGGAAATGCTAAATCTGGAATTAAAGAGGCGAACTTAATGCTAATTGGCATTCTCTACCAGTCACGTCAAGCGAACATGTGAATCGCCACTATTTAAGCGATGGTACCTTGTCTGGTAATTGTGGCGGCGCTTGTGTTACCACGTCAGTGTGATGAGCACGTTCCCACAGCTTGCGGTAGTGTCGATCCCCTCCCGCACCCACCGCGCCGCAGACCTACAATTAAACATAATCTGTCAAGCATACTTCGTCGAACATAATGGACGGCCTGCGTCGATGTAGGTAATCTGCTTGAAACGGCGCACATACGGGTATTTGTAGTAAATACGCGGCCAAAAGTAAAAAAAAAAAGTCAAAATATGGCTAAGCTTTCAACTACCTGAGATAAAAGACCCTTCGGAGAACAATAGCTGTCCCTTTCCACCCCTGTCCGTGAGTGACATATCCAGGTACGTCAGTCAGAATTGGTCCATGTTGCTAAGGATACGTAACTTGTTCGCGACGCTCTTAAAACTTTTAATTTTGAAAAACGTATTTTATGTCCGTGTGTGGTAAAGTGAAAGAAAACATTATGGATTCACAAACTGCAGGTATGTACCTATTGATAATTACCAAAACCTTTATAATTTACTAATGTTGGGGTAATCCCAGGGGCATTATAGGAAGGTCTTAGAGTTCATCATTTTTCGCAACATATTCAATATGTTTTAGTGTCGATTTTATACTATCCTGTCAGATCCGGTAATGATTTTGGTAGCATTACAAAGTGTAGAGTCTCAGTAAAACAGGGATTGAAAAATTGGTCCCGGATAGCCCCGGATAAGGCGCAATAAGGCACTTCAAATGTTTGATTCAAAATCCTATGAAAAAATGTTTTTTTTCTAAAATCAACATTAACGTTAAGTTTCTTTGTTTTAGGGTCTCTTGGAACATCTGGGGTGAAGATAGTAACTCGGAAGTACTTACTTGATCGCCTTACACAAGAGAAACAACCTAATTTCGAAGACAAACTAGATTTCTTGAAAGAACAGCTCCTGTCTTGTGAAGGTTATACGCAAGACCAAATAAAAACGTTAAAAAGAAATTTCGCTCATTTTAAATCTGAGATGAAACGCAGATGGATCAAAGCCCATAATAAAGAAGACATTTTTCTAAAATACAACAGTTCGTGGCTCAACGGAACCTTCGAAATTCCTGTTGCGGCCAAAAGTTCACTAAATCGATCTGGTCGACCAAGCAAACCTTTTGAACAGTTGAGCGAGAGAAGTAAAAGGAGAAAAACAGAGGAGCTTCGCTCTAACTTTGAAGAGGAAGTGATTGTGCATGCCGCGCAAACAGAATTAAGAAATACTGGAAAACGAACTGCTTCAAATGTACTTAAAGAAATCACAGCTTCACCAACACGTGCAAAAAAGTACAAAAAGGCATAGTATCGTACAAAATCGTCCGAGAATAAAACTTGCCCTTTGACTCTGAAACGAGCTCTTCAAATGTTCATAGACGCAGACTTAACACGAGAACAATATGAAACGATAAGAAGCACCAATAAACACTTTTTTCCGTGTTACAGTCTCTTACAAAAGAAAAAGTGCTATCCGCCTTCGGATTCGTGCAAGATAACAAGCACTAGTGCGGAAGCTCAATTACAGCCCTTGTTAGATCTAACCGTGAGCCGATTATCTGTCTACCTGGAAGAGGTACTAATAACATTGAATGACCAAGAATGTGAAATGCTGACCATGATTTATAAATGGGGTTGTGATGGGTCGCAGCAATCCCGATTCAAAAAAAAGTTTGACTGTGATGAGAATTCAGATAACAACATATTTCAAAGTTGTTTCGTGCCTTTAAAACTTGTATGTGGTGAAAATTTTGAAAAGACACTGTGGGAAAACCCAACTCCGTCTTCTCCACGTTTCTGTCGTCTTATAAGATTTCGTTTCATCAAAGAGAGCACTGATGTTACACAGGAAGAAATCAGACACGTAAACAACTCAATTGATTCTCTCATTTCGACCGAGGTTGATTTGAATGGGAAAAAGTACATTGTTAAACATAAATTTATCATGACAATGGTTGACGGAAAGGTGTGTAATGCCGCCACCGGAACTACATCAACAAGTCGGTGCTATATTTGTGGTGCAACCTCGAAGGATTTCAACCTAATTGACACAAAAAAAGAAGCAAATTTCGAGGCAATGCAATTTGGCCTCTCAATATTACATGCAAGAATAAGGCTTTTTGAGAGTGTTTTGCATCTTGCCTACAAACTGCCAGTCCAAAAATATAGGGAGAGGAAAACAGAGGCGGAGAAAGATCTTGAAAAAGCAAAAAAATTTAAAATTCAGGACAGGTTTCGGAAAGAAACTGGCTTATTGGTTGATATGCCAAAGGCAAATTTTGGAAACACCAATTACGGCAACACGAGCCGAAGATTTTTTGAAGATCCGCAAATAGCAGCTGATATTACAGGAATCAGCTATGATCTAATTTATAGGTTGAAGGTAATATTAGAGACCATTTCAAGCGGATACAAAGTCGACCCGGAAAAATACGACAAGTATGCGAAAGAAACTGCGCAATTATATGTGGAACTATATCAATGGCATCCTATGACACCCACAATGCATAAAATTCTTATTCATGGTGCAGAAATAATAAAGAACGCACTGCTTCCAATTGGGCAGTTATCTGAAGAAGCTGCAGAGGCAAGAAATAAACACTTTCGGTCCTACAGACAAGATTTCGCACGAAAACTTTCACGGGAATCATGCAATAGGGACATTTTTAACCGTTTACTTCTCAGCTCCGACCCTCTGATAAGTAGTATGAGAAGGACAAAGCGAAGAAAAGCACACTCTTTCCTGCCAGAGACACTACAAATGCTCGTACCTGAAGAACCGAATAAAACTCATGTATCGTCAAGCGAAGAAGAAGATGAAAACATAAATGTTTGATGATAACTGTGTTTGTAAGCTTTTTATACTATTATCTTATGTTTATAGTACTAGATTTAGAATTGTGTAAGATTTTTTTTATTCGTCCCATTACATCATTATTATAAATAGCTTTCTTTTAATAAAAAAAATACTTTGATACAACTAATTTTTTTTTTCATTTATCAAAAATTCCAACTTATTTATTCATTTATTTTAAAGAGATAAGTTTATATAGCTATAAAATGCGATTTGGCATCCAATAGACATTAAAAATAATTTTGGCCGGCTAAATCAGCGAAATACCCCTATGTGCGGCGCTTGAGTTTAACTTGAGTGGCATTCCAAACTAGAAGATGTTAGAACATAGTAGCATCATTCCCCTCAAAAATTGATCTTTTAAAGAAAATTGTACTGGGAATAGGTCTTAAAGTGTAGAACAAACTACCTGCCAATATTCAAAATATATAAAATAAATTTTAAAAAATATATACCTCAATAAAAAAATAATGGATATTACAGTTTGTATAAGTATAGTATAAATGTATCCCTAAATACATAAATAAATTAGTCTGTTTAATATAGATAATAAAAACTGTATTAGGCCTTATACAATTAATTAAGCCTGATTGATCTCCTGAGGTCCAAATACAAATAATGTTGATTTTATGGAAGTTTAAAAATTACCCATAATCCAAAGGTTTTTGTTACTTATGTGCTATTTATGGATAAAAATAATATAATAATGTTTTTTATGATGTATTCATAATATTCTGTGTTTTATACATTGTTTCACAATATTATATATGACATGGAAGTGGGCTACACAATCTACATGTGTAGCCTGCGAGAGTTTTCAAGGAGTATTTTAGGGCGCGCGCGCTCTAGTCTTAAAACAAACACTGAAATTTAATAAATAGAGGGTAATTAATTAGTGACCAAAATTACAGTTTTGTTTTATTTATTATTTTGGCAAATGCATGAAATAAAACCGTAAAATTAAGTTTATAACTTATTTTGTTTTTTTTAATGTCTACTAACTTATAACGGAACGCGAACGCGAGAACGAGAGAACACTTGTTTCACCTGTATAAGTCAGTGGGCACCGAAGCTTGCCTTTTTATATTCTATCCACAACACCTCGTATCTGACTGACCGCAATGATATCAATATCTTATTTAAGACGACGTAGGTAGTAAAAACGAGTTTTTGAACAAGTAGTACTCCCAAACTACAATAGATATGGTTCTGAAATAAATACATGTTATAGACAAAGCCTTTTCCAAGGCGATGTAACAGCCCAAAACGCGATAGAGAAAAATTGAATTGATAGAAAAAAATTGCAAAGTGAAGGCCGTTCTTTCATTTCAAACAAGCAGTCTGTTGAAGTTAATAAAGTAAAAATAACAAAATTTCATATTTAAAATATATAAACCTATTAACTAAACGATAGCACAGCGATTTTATTTAAAACGCACTTGTGTGTATTTATATTAAATTTTATTAATTGAAAAACAGCATTATCCACTCTCTTCTTGATTTACCGAACTGCTCAGAAGCGCGCTTTTTCAGATATGCTTATCTCTTTCGTTGTACGATCGACCTACTACGCCTTAAGTAGACAGATTTGTTTCTTTTTTAAGCGAAATAAAAACTAGTAAAATGTAAAGAAATTGGTATGAAATATAATAAAAATTTCAACATTAAACTGAATAAAAATAAAAATAAAAAATGTTGTGAAAAGAAATTGATTTGAAAGGTTTGAAGTGAGTTTCAAATTAATCTCAACTGAACTCACTGCTTTTGAGTGTAAGGACGAAGGTGCTCTAGGAACACCTAACTTTCTCAATCCTCAAACTAACCTGCTTATTGTACATCCTGCCAAATAGTAGAGGAAGCTAGAGCTTCATTGCAAGATCAACCAACTTGATATAGTACCCTATATGAGACAGGTGGATGATGTTTTGCTTAGTATTTTAACTTACTACCTCATTAGACAGGTAGACTAAGATATATTTTTTTTTTCCTTATGACACAATTTCCTTCTGTCTTTTATATTTTTATCCTTTTATAAGATATTGTTTAGTATTATTTTATATAAGTTAAAAAAAACTGTAATAGTATTAAGCCATATTGAAAAAAAATATACTGATAAAAAAAAGACATGATCTTGCTAAGTTTCTTGCGCTTCTTCTTGGCAAGATTAATCGAATGGGCGGATTTAGGCATTATATCTATTTATAGTTTATTTATCTATTAACTTATTTATTCATTGCATTATGTAGGTGGGTATGTACAATATTTTAATTTTTTACTTATGTTAGTATATATATTTGGCTAGGCATTATATTTATTTATGGTCTATTCAGTTTATTTATCAACTTATTTATTAATTGCATTATGTAGGTATTATAATATTCTTATTCCAATAAGTCTTTATTTTATGCATGTGTATAACTTTAGTAGCCCAACTTAAATATAGTTTTTTTATATATTTCCCGTATCATATTTGTTTCATCATAAAATATTATTTTTATACAGATTAGATTTGACATGTAAAACGTATACTTTATGTATCTATTTTACGAATAAACATTTTGAATGTGGAATCTTTGAATCTCAGTGTAAACTAAAATATTAAAGGTCACCGATAAATACACAATAATTACAGCTATAACATAACATATAACAGCGAAACCGGTAAGGGAAATAATATAAATAAGTGGACAAGTACAAGTGTTTTTCAATCAAAAATGTATCAAAAGTTCCACCAAGTGCCAAAAATCACGAGCATCAACTACAATAATTATAGTTTAGGGGATCCAATTCCTTGGGACTACTTAGGCTAATCATAATGCTCACCGCCCACCACACCGCAATTGACAGCAGCCCAACCACGCTGAGAAGAACCATGGTGGAGCCCCAGCGATGACACAGCTCTGTTATATTCTGACAGAATGTTGCTCGACTGGAGAATCTTTCATACCTGGAATGTGAAAAACTGCTTTAGATAGTTGTTCATTTGAATTATTTTAGCTAAGAAAGTAAAAAATGTGATCCCTTCAATGTTCTTACATATTTTTTACATGTCTGAGAAAATCCAGAAGCAAATTACTAACAGTTCTCTAGTATACTCCCTCAAATTGACAAGAAAATAAATCAATATAGTAGCAACTTGTCCTTATATACAGAAGTCAGTATAGTAGTAACTACTGAGTTTCTGACAAAGTGCCAAGTCCATTTTTATTACTTACACTGCATATTTGAAATTGATGCAGCATTTCCATTATCTATATTATTATTTTTCTGCATTCCAACCATAAAATAAATATGTATGTAATCTTTTTAATTTGGACTTACCTTTTTCCTTATTGATAACAAAATTGTGCTTTGATTTCAATGTATAAAGGAAGCATAATATAACTGCCTAACATCTTTATTTAGACTCCTATCAGTTTGGTTTAAGTCAAGCAACTGTTTATTGATTCTGCTATCCCTTCATTGTGAACACAAATATTGAATGCTATTAATACTTTCTGCCTGCTGACTTGGTCCAGTATAAAGTAAACTTTGTTTATCTGACCTTTGCCTTGCCTTTATATAAAAATTACCTATAAGTCAGAGTTCTCTTTACACTGGACCAGATCAGCTTCCAGTTGGTGCTGGTGTAGTTATCTCATAGTATATGAATATTAAAAACTAGCTTTTGCCCATTGCTTCGCCAGCATTGATTTTAGTGTTTGGGTAGTAATATTTGGGAGATTCCGTAGAATCGCTTAAGAGGCCAGCGGAGCATGCTTAGTTGATACAAACAAAATACCAAAGCTATTTGTAAAACATTGATAATCCTTGGTTATTGTGTGTTTATTCCGATCAGATTACAGAATTTCAAGGTTCCCATATAAATATTTTGAAAGGACATTCTATTGATTAAAAACTTTAAGCAACAATGGCAGAAGACCATCTTATTGGACAGGCACCCCCCACATCCATAAAAACATTCCAATGGACATAGAGGATAAGTCATCAACAGATTGAGGAAGTGAAAATAAAGAATTTTTTTATTCATTATTTCAGTTAAGGCCTACAGTGAGAGTACAGAACCCTAAATCTACAATGAGCTAGTGACTACCCCTGGTTCAAAGACTGGCTCTACTATGGAGCCTACAAATTTAAAATTTTGCAATTTCTTTATATGATGCAGGCTATGAAGGGATTTTTAAGAATTATAATAATATTATACATACTATGTAGTTCAAGTTATTATTCCTTGAACTCCTTAGGCAAAAGACATTAATGTAATGTGTATTAATGAGTCGGATTAAGTATTTGTACATAAAAATTAAATGAATTGAAAATTTAATGACAGGAATAAACAGTTATATTTAAACTGGATAAACCAGTAGAGTTAATTATTCTCTATAACAAATATTTACAGGTAGCTTTTGCCCGCGGATCCGCCAGCATGTTATTCGGTTTAACAAAATGCATTTTTCCGGGATAAAAAGTAGTCTATGTGTTAATTTGGGGTATAAGCTATATCCATTCTAAATTTCATCCAAATCTGTCCAGCCGTTTCAGCGTGAAAAAGTAACAAACATACACACACATACACAAACTTTCGCATTTATAATATTAGGTTCCATTTCGAAACAAGCGAAAAACACTCGGAGTGATGCGAATTTCTCCCTAGAGTGTTCAAAAATTGACACGAGTTAAACCGAGGGTAAACAAACTGTTACCTGACAGCTACACAAAAGTGTTTTGAAATGCTTCGGAGTAATGCGAAAATCACACTGGGCCACCTGATTGGTGCAACCAGATTCTTTTTTCTCTTTTTCTTTTATAGATCTTCTCTTTCTAATGAACGAGTGAAATTTTGCACTATGATCGCACATTCTGAAACGCTTCCCTAGTGTGGTAGACTTCTGGCATGATCATGGCTGAACAAATTCTAGTAAATAAAAAGCAGGTGTTAGGAAGTTTTTTTTTCAGATATTTGGCTATGATCTCTCATTGACCCTAGTTTACACCTTCCTTTCACTGAACTGGAATTTGCGTCAGCATGTCCTTGGTTGGGTTGACTTTAGTAGTCACAATTGCAGAGAGTCGGAGTTCCTTTTACTACAAATTTAAAAGAATAGTGCCCATCTCAGAAGCAAGCCGGACCGACATAAGTAATCTTTGTGGTGATAGTTTTCAGTTGTCAACATGTCAACACTGAACCTTTTATTTTAATCACCCTCAATTTCAACAAGATTTCTCGTATGATTACCTGTGCTCCCTAGAAGAGTCTCCATCATTCTTTGGCTTAGGGATCACACCGCTGAAGAGAGAACCCTTGGGAGTATTAGGGTTGTACCTTCCAAAGGGCGCGAAAGACGTCGATCCTTTCCCTTTCCATGACACACTCTTAGCACCACCTAAAGAAGTCTCCTTCAGTTCTTCAGCTTTGCTGGATGTCTCTCCTTTTTCAACGAATTTCGACCCCTTATCGTTTTCATAGCACAACCGATAATTGATATTGTCGTTTAGAGTCAGTAAATCGGTCTTAGACCCAGGAGACTTATCGCAGAAATCTTCAAAGGACACGATCTCGTAGTCTTCATCATCTTCGCCAGTTTTTTCGGGTTTGTAAGGTATTTTTGGCATTGTTTTGCTTTCTTATCGGCCACAAAGGCGCGCCATGAACGTTATTTGAATTTCACTGCGTAAGGCTGGCTGGTCGAAGGCTTGGGGTTTACAATAACGTAGATACAAGGAAAATACATAAACTATATTAATAGGTACGAAATCATGATAGCTTCAGGTATGTATGTACCGCACTTTTTTATTTTTAGTTAATTTCGGGAAAATGTACATTCGTTTTGTTCGATTTTTGTTTGACTAACGTTCATGTAGATTTTATTTATTTCAGACCAAGCTATAGTATCTTAGAACATTGTCAATAGAACCAACACAACAACACCGTCATCTATTGAGCTGGCTCTCAAATAAGGAAAGAATTTCAATGTTTTACACAAAGGCACAATAGAGGGCGGTGTCATCGCCTGTCATAAAGTCATTGTCGTTGTCATTGTGGGAGGTGGCAATACTGGTCACACACATCACAAAAACAAAATGTCTGCCGGCTACGTGAGCGCTTGTATTCAAAGCTTGTTCCGTAGTTGTTTTAAGAAGATTTTGTATATTTGTAGCATCTAGTGTAATGTAATTTTAATAGAGTTGAGTTAAGGCTACTCCTCTGCAAATTACAGCCAGCAAACTTTAGTGAAGTGATTAGTGTTGAGTGAGAATTCTTTCTTCTTCACGAATACCCACGATTTCCTTAAACACTATAGTGCAGTGATTAGTGAGTAAGAAGCAACGAAAATTAAAATAATATATGAGAATGGAACTTTGTTTTATTCTATTTTGAATCTGTTTCTGCCCTCTGATTCTGTATCGTAAACTCAGTTGCCAAACCAAGTGGCTATCGTCTAAAACATACATATCCGCTTATCTAAGGATAAGTTTTTACTTGAAATGACTTCACAATTCGTGAATGGTTCAATACCCATTAAAGGTTATTTTGGAAGTTCATTTTTTATCTGTTTTTGGTGAATAGCAACTATAGCTAGCAACCGAAACTGAGTTACATAATAGCCCCGCTGGTTATTGCAAAATTTTTTTTCGTGCAAAATATAGCGTGGTTGGTAGACACATTGAGATAAAAGTTCTGTCTGGGGCTAGCTGCTGACGATGCTATAGCAGTGTTATATATGTACGTATATTTACACTAGACATTGGTAGAGAGCTTAGCCGCTTGGTGGCAGCACTAGCATTGCCTGTGAAGTTAGCCAAGATTCGTATCTATTCCCGGTTTATACTCTTATCTATGTTTCAGACAAGAGCAAGAGATGTCAAATAGCCCCAACAAATAGCGGCAAGCAGCAAGCAAGCTAAAGTTACACATTGCACTACACGAACGTAGTAAAAATGAACTGTTTTTGCATCTTTTGTAAATATTGTAATAAAGTGGAATAAGAAGATTTTCATTTTAGGTTTAGTCATGGATGTCTGTGGGTTTAGTGCAACCAAAACAATTTAAAAAAAAATATATAGGTAGTACTTTACAACAGAACCTATTATTACTTTGCACAAATTCAAGTTTTGACAGCACTAAAAACCTTCAGAATCGACTTTAATAACAATAAATTAGCCAAACCAAACTATTTATAAGATGTTATGATTATGATATAAGATAACATTATAAACTTGTAAGTAGGTAAGGTAAAAAAAGTATTAAACAAATAAAAATAATGCAAACAAAATAAAATAATATGTACTTACCCAATAAACTAAAAACAACATTATCAATGGTTCTTACAGTAAACACACTTCAACAGCGGGAACTGTAAACTTTATTTTCAAGCTTAACAAATATTTTCACTTCATACTAGAGGATAGCTTAGAAATTTGAATAAAGAGGGTAGTTACATTTTTATATTTCTGAACATATTTCTTAACGTGGACAACATGGTGGACTTCTGACAAGGTGAAGGAAAGATTAATTTTATAATCAGAATATTACTCGTGTCAATGAAAAATATCACACAATATGGATTGGAAAAGTGCAAAATTTCTTCTGGCATCAACAGCCACAATCGCCATCGCTTCACAAGTGGCAAAAAAAGTATACAGATATTTTACAGCTAAGAAAACCAAGTTAAATTTGGTAACAGACGAAGCATCTAATGAAGCAATTATTACCAAAAGCCGAGAGATAAACGATGTTATATTATTCTCTGATGACGTCGTTCGCCACACGATAAGAGACCCACCAAATGTAGATATAACATTTTGTGAAAGTCGTGAACAAAACTGTTTTAAGTTGATTAAATACATCAAATCAGCTCGTGAAACAATGGACGTTTGTATGTACTTAATCACCAGCAATGAAATAGCAGAGCAAATCATAAGACTGGGGCAAAGACATGTTTTGGTAAGAATAATTGTTGACAGCGAAATGGCCTTTACACCTCCATCTCAAATAAGGAAACTTCAAGAATATAGTAAGTACAAAACATTTTTTTTAAACCCCAGAAAACTTTTTTAGAAAAAGGAAAAAGTATGATCGTGTTTTGTTTACTTCGTAACAAATCTATTAAGATGGATCAGAGATGGAATTGTGTAAAACAGTTGTATTCATTTAACAGCCAAAAACGTACGGTTTCAATTGTCGAACGGGTTAATTTGTTTAGTGCAAAGATATAGTACCATTATATACATATATTTGGTTTATTTGAATAACCGTTTGACAATTGAAATCGTATATTTTAAAAATGTCAAATGAATACCTACGATTGTCTTACACAATTGCACAAATGCACGGATGCACCTGAGGTCGGCTAAGCAAATTAACCCGTTTGACACCGAATATCATACAGTTATTCGATGCCCGTCTGATTATTGAAATCGTACACGTGTTTGGCTGTCAAATGATTACGATTGTCTTACTTACAATTGCACCTCCACTCCACGATCTGGACATTGGTATATTGTTTTAGCAATCATTAGAACTAAGAGGTTAAATTAAACATTTGTGTGTTCTTTTTTTAGGTTTTATACAAGTACAGACGACAAATAAATCGATTTTAATGCATCACAAATTCTGCGTCATTGACGGACCTCAAGCTATTAAACGAAAAAACGTTCTGAAATCATACGCTGAAAAGTTAAACATTCACGGCCGACCCACACAAACTTCAAAGTCACAAATAAAACCAAAAACATCAAGAAGCTTCGTCATGTCCGGCTCACTTAACTGGTCTACTCAGGCTATGATCGCTAACCATGAAAGTGTTATTGTTACTTCCAATTCAAATATTGTTAGTAAATTCGAAAGTGAGTTCAACTGTTTGTGGGTGGAAAATGAGCCGGTAAGCAATGTTTCACTTTGTTCGGTTTTTACAATAAGTATCTACAAAAAGAACATGCAATCATTAATGTAGGTAATCCATTTTCATTTCAGGCATTTAGGCAATGAAGATTTTCGAAGAATCTAAACTTCTGATTCGTTTGACTTTTTGATACAATGATGGACAGTAAGGTAAGTCAATACTATCCAATCAAATGTGCTAGTTACGCTATTTTCATTCTACAGATACCTACAAGTTGGTTTTACTGTACGTTTATGTTTTGCACCTCTGACCCTTTAAACTGGGGGTCTAAAATAATTGGTTTTGAACACAATTTTCAACATGCCTGTGGTTTTCAACTTATTTAGTTTTTTTTTTACTTTACTAGAAGCTGCTGATTCAAAAAAAAAACTTTTCCACACTGGGCTTAGATAAAGATCTGGGCATTCAACTGATTATTTTCTGACTGTTAATAAGTACCTAACTTCTGTGAAAATAACTGCATGCCCAAAATCATGATAAGCTCAAAAATAAATGGCACGAAATCATAACATAGCATGTTTTTTTATTGAAAATACATATCATTCAAATATTAGAATTATATAGATATTATTACCAAAAAAAAAACATGGAGGGAGACTGTGTACAAATTACGGAAATTACTTTCTTGTATTGTAAGCCTTCTAAAAATATACAAACATTGACAGCTTTCACACAGGTTTCAACAAAAATACAAATAAAGGCGCAGAAGTTGCATTGTATAATATTTTATTCTTATACAAAAAAACAGAAAATAATAGAAAGATTAAATCAACTGATTATGTCTTTCTTAATTTCAAATCACAAGGATAAATAAAAAAAAAGTTTTTGACTACAAAACATATTAAGTACCCATAACAACTTTCATCCCCTATTTTAAATCCATTTATTCAAAATTCCTAATTTCCAATCAAGAAGTTTTATATCAATTTTCGTGGTTTTAAGCACAAATATTTTTAATTATCCATACAAACTAAATCAGTTAGGGGATGATTTTTCAAAAAGGCTTAAACTCTTTTTTTTTAATTTTAAACAAAAAACTGAGTAACATTTGAGTATTATCTTTTTAACTTCCATTACAAATTTCCCAAAAACTTTTTTAGACAAAAAAGTTATTTCTGCCATTTAAATGCCAAATGTCGTTCAGTTTTAGGGTTCCATACCTGAAGGGTTCCAAACGGAACCCTATTTTACAAACCCTCCACTGTCTGTCTGTCTGTCCGTCTGTCACACAGTCTACAGCCTCAACCGTAATAGGTAGAAAGTTGAAATTTTCACACAATACGTGTTACTATGGCTTCTACTCATTAAAATAATACAACATTTTAAAAAACATTTAAGGGGGGTAAAAGAAGCCTCGAAAAAGATTCCATTATTTTAACGTTATTGGTTTTGGCCATTGACGTCCTACCAAATATACCTCGGGTCTATTATAAAATTTACCAAAAAAGTGTCCTTAGTGAAGTGTCAAAATATTAAGAAACAAAACATTTGAATTTGAATCGTATGTCATTGCTGCACGGCTTAATTTTGATTGACGCGTGATTGTTGTCCTTTTAAAATGTTCTATGGTTTTGGTTCTCTTTTAGTTCGGACACTTTTGAGCACAGACCCGATGTCTATTTATTAGTACGTCAATGGTTTTGGCTCTTACTTATGACGGTACCAAATACAAGATTTAAATTAGGTCAGATTGTAGGAGATAATGTAAAGTAAAATTAAAATTATACAAGTAGGTTTTCGTACGCAGTCGGTGCCAATTTTTTTTTGTCAGACGCTACCGTTTTAGCGATTTGTTTTTTGTAGTCTTGCAGGCCTAACATGGTTACCACTCTAACACCATTTTAGACAATCGTGTGTATATCGTTGTTATTCACTATAATGTATTTAGGGTTCTACACCCGGTGGTACGGAATCCTCTGGGCGCGAGTCCGACTTGCACTTGGCCAAATTATTTTTTGTGTACAACTCTAACAATAAAAAATCACAAGTATACTAAATACCTTTTATTTCAGATATTATAATAACTCTGGGCTCCCATTTATTGGGTTACACACTTACAGAGCACTCACGTATTTCAAAGCCATTAGAAAGTATTGGTTAGGTGCCCAGATAGTTTTTTTTTGCAATCACCAATTTTTGCTGAAAAGCATGGACCTCGGGTCTAGTATAAATTGTACCAAAAAAGTGAAGTCTCAAAATATTAAGAAACATAACAGTTTAATTTGAATCGTATGTCATTGCTGCACGGCTTAACTTTGATTAACGTGTGATTGAAACCCTTTTTTAATTTTCAATGGTTTTGACGAGGTTTTGACTCTCTTTTGGTTCGGGCACTTTTGAGCACAGACCCGAAAAAGTAAAAAAATATATAATAAAAAAGCAACGAGTTGTGTCAGTGTCAGCTTGTGTTAGAGTTACGGTTGAAAATTATTTTAGTGGGTACGTCTCATGCTGCCTCTTTGCTAAATCACATAGGTAGTAATAATAAGATAATCACATAGTAATCAATGGCGGAGCATTCGCTTGCCTACGAGATCATTCAAAAACTTTAAGTCATCATGAGTAATGACTAATGAAAAATAATGAACAATAAATAACGCCATTATCTATGGTTATAAATCAATTATCCTTCGATAAAAATAGTTGTTAATGAAGTAACGTAAAAGGTCAAAACAGCCTCCCCTGTATGAGATCCAAGCAAGGAAGTATCCCCTTCAAAAGCTTAAATAACTTGAAATCCACAGATTTTAGACCCTGGAACTTTATATGGGTTGGATCTTATAACGTGACAGCAGATTTTGAGATACATGAATGTGAGGGGTTTCTTGGGGTCCAGCTCGTACACCCTCCACATTTTTTTCCTAGGAAATGCGTTTTTTTTTTTAATATTAAATTACGTAACATGAAAATAAACGTCATATCGATCGACATCTTATTTGGTTTTGGTCAAGTAGCATCTGTCAGAATAGGTACTAATAGGTGAAACGAAACAATGTTTATGATACTACTTAGTTTTTATTCAAGTTAAAGAAATGAACGACCCAGAAAACTTATGTTGGGCAAAGTGCGACTCTGTACTGGTAGGTTACTAGAAGCTCTAAAACCGAACAGCCTCAGCCGCTACGTCTCACACGGGTGCCTGCTTTTTGTTACACAAGGGCGAAGGGGCTGCACTTTCCGTAGCACCAAACAAAGCAGTCGCAAAAGTGTCTGGTTTTTTAGTCGAGTGAAATGTTAAAAAAAAGCGAGGTTATAAGTTGATGAAAAAAAAAACTTATCTAAAAACTACTAATTTCCTAAGGTTGGGGGTGTGTTTAAGGGGGGTGCAAACCCCCCTCACTCCCTCCTCCTCTTCACAACCCCCTTTGATGCTGTCACGATATAAGATTTTAATCCTTTATATTCTCTGCCCCTGGATTGTAGGCTCAAGATCAATGCGAATTAGCTGTAGGTAGTATAACCTTTCAAGGAATTAGTCGAATTATTAATCAACCTTTAGGTAAGGATATTAGTATATATCAACCTGTTCCGTGTTACGGAGAACTCTAGTATCGGAGGAGCACTTACATTCGCAATAATAATAGGTGCAACGTACATGTTGGTTATACATAATGTACAATGTTTTATTGGGTCGGATCCTGCCTATAGTATATGTAAGTCCGAACCGAACCGTTGTAATATATATTTTTGTATTTAACTACAGCTTGGCCATAAAGAGTGGAAAAAAATGGAGGGCGCCATTATCGTTTATATGGTATCATTTATCGTATAACATAAATAGTTTTGATACTTATATATATTATATTATATTTTAATTTTATTTAGGTAACAAACAGTCATAACAAAACACAAATAGTAAATATAGGAGAGTTAAAACATCTTTATTTATATTATAATTACAATATTTTTAATCGCTATCAAAATACTCTACACCTGAAATGTCCGATCCAAGCTCTTGATACTCTTCAGGATGCTATCACTGCTGTCCTCTCCAACACGAATTACTAGTCTGTCAATATCTTCATAGAGTGTTTTTCCCCTGTTATAGTAATCGTTTTCTATTTTCTTTACGTGTTCAATACAATTATTCTACGTTTCGGGACCAATGCTATTAAAAGCTTCCTCGGATGCTTTTTTATGTCAATTGCTCCTATGTTACATGCAGCGACTCTTTGCTTTGCTATGCCCCAGATGAGTTCTATAGGGTTTAGGTCACAGTGGTACGGCGGCAGCCTTACCACTTCGTGACCATGTTCCCCCAACAACTCGTCAATTTTGTACACTGGTTCTGGCTTGTGCTTTTTAACAAGCATTAATAATGCTGGCTTTCTTGTGGATGGCTCGAACGTGATGTTATTTTCTAACAGCCACAATTTTATTTCATCTACTCGGGAAGCTGACGTCGGAGCCTTGTTTTGCACCACGCTGTGGTAAGGCGCATTGTCCATGACAATTATAGAGGCCTCATTAAGATTTGGGATCAGTTTTTCTGTCACCCACTTGGTGAAATTGTGAGAATTCATTTCAGAATGATAATCTTCCATTTTGTTGGTGCCACTAAATATTAGTAAAGCGTTGGGTACAAATCCATTAGCAGTTCCAGCATGGACAATAATCCAGCGTTTTCCTTTTGAAACATCATGCTTTATGCCTTTAATTTTAATGGATTGCCAGCACTTTTTAATTTATACGAACTGTGGATATAGCTTTCATCCAAGTAAATTGTTTTTGTAGCTCTACAGGCAAATCCCTATTTCGTTTTATAATTTCCAAATATCGTTCTCTCTTTGCGGCTATATTAGGTTTTTCTATTAGTGATTCTCTATTTGTACAACATTTTTTGTATGAAAAACCTATGGCATGTAATATTTGCCTTAACTTCTCACGACTTCTTTCATATCCAAATTCTTCTTTTGCCATAGCCAACAACTTTCGCAAAGTTGGTGCTATTTTCTGTACGGTGTAAGAAAATTGAATTTTCTGACGAATCGCACATAGATTGAAGTCATCTAACTCTATTATTGGACGGCCTTTTCTATGCTTGGCTGGTGTTGTAAATTTACCTTTGTTCTTATTGCCTTCGTTTATAATGCGTCGGACCGTACTTTCTGATTTTTCTGTAATCACAATAAAACATTGATGTATAATGACGTGCGTGCGTGACGATCAAAAATTATGCAGTCGCTCAATACAAAGTTACTTGTCAAAAAACTTTCTTAGGGTAACCATAACCTCTAAAGTTATATTAAATCCGTCGAAAACATAGATGATGTGGTATTTTTAGAGACCTAACTTACGATAACTGTAACTTTTGTTGTTAACTATGTAGTTAATGTAAAATTAGAGTGAATATGCACCTGTCATATCAGTAACTCGTTTGTAGAGGTCATCCAATTCTGTAAGGAGTTTTCCGGCATGATATTCCGCCAAACATCTCATAAAAACATTGTAAATCACTTCTCGGGCGCCACTTTTTATCGTCTTGCCCATTTCCGATAAAAATTCACCGACTAAAACGTTATAACCACCGAAATTTATAAGAATTTACAAGATACTTTTTTATTTTGCTAGTTCAACTGATGTTTGACGTTTCCTTAGAGTTGCCATCTAGAGAAAAAAAATTAGTTCATATTTTTTTAATTTCTACTCTTTATGGCCAAGCTGTAACCCTAGGCTAGGCCTAATTAAGGTCCTTGTATTACATACTAACTATTTTCAGTAAATTAATATTCAGTATACAGACAGGTTCCTACAGTCTTTTCGAACATTTTAAAGATACCTAATTATTATTATTTATGCATTTTTTCTAATATACTTACGGAAAAAGGTGATTACATCTCAAGTTTCTAAGTTGGGTCCTTAGAGGTCAGTGGTCTTTCATAATGCAGGAACTGTTGACATTATAACGAAACATTTTCCTCAAACTACCTACAGAGTCTACAGACTGTAATAAACACTACAGTTTCACTATATACGTACATAAATATATAGTGAAACAACAAAAGTGTTTTATCTAGATATTGAAGAAGTTTCCCCAAGTGCCCATAATCGTGATAATAATCCTAAGTCAATTAAAATCCCGTAAAATGGAAGTAAGAGTAAAAAACCAACGTTATCTATAAACGAAAGAAAACTGGGAGGAAAAGTTAGATGGCAGGTCTAGCACTGCAACTTGACCCGGCCGGTTCTATTTCCATGAATTCGTGATTTTTAATTCATTAAATCAAGTTAAATGTAAAGGCTTCTGCCTTTCTGCCCAAATAAAAGCTGTACATATTGAAACTATAAATGTCTAAAAGTATGAACATGATCAAACGAGCCTTGTTTTTTGTGACATTCTTTGTATAAAGTTACTCAGCTTGTATAAACTTACACAGCTTCACTGCATGTACAATAGTAAGTACGTTTAATAGCACAAAACGAACCGCAACAACTGAAACTGAAACAACCGGCACTCGTTGGTCCCTTTCTAACACTTCAACCACACACTCGACGATGAGCGAGGGAAATATAATAGAACGCGGCTATGAAGTTAATCCTGACACATTGCGCAACTATGAAGTTTCTGAATAATGACAATGTCAACCACATAGGAAAAAATTACATAATTACTTATTGCGTGTGACAGAATAGTGAGTGGCAATAATATCACAGACAATATATCGATACACGTTAAAAAGTTCGTATAGCTAAAAATATTGTTATGTTTTATGATGATGTGCATTATTGTAAATAAAACGTAAAATTAGATATATTAGTAATATTCTCCTTCAGTTAATTATAAATATTAATGAATAAATGAGTTTGTTTCTTTATTACTAACCTCTGGGAATTGAACTCTTTTTACCTAGAGAAAACTTTTTGAATTTGAATGTAAAGTACAATATTTCCTGTCAATTAATTCAATGACACGTCAATAGGTATGATAAAACAATTTTAAGTATTGCCTTGATCGCTTTTCCAAAGGTTGATACTTTTGATTGTGCTAAACTTGTGCATGTTTTTGGCTATTAATACCTAGTGCCATCCCCCATCTCACCCATTGACCAAGGGGCAGATTGAAGCAAGGGCTTGAACTTGGAATTTGAAATGCTTACTACTTGGAATTGTTAAAATGCCAAAACGATCGAAGAAATTCGTTCTTAACAGTCAGTCTCGTGAGCTTATCATACGTGTTCGTGACTTTTTTGAACGAGAAGCTCAAAACGGCGGACCGATATTGCCCGTGACATCGGTGTTGGATCGAGTTGCAGATGCTCTCGATATCAGCAAAAAAACTATTATAAAAATCACGAAAGAAAAATTGGGTGAGACTGGCATCGAAGATAATGTTCTATATTCTCCCAACAAGAGAAAAAGAGCGAAGCTTACCGATGTAGATAATTTTGACGTTGACGCCATCCGCAGGCATATTTACAATTATTATTTACGTAAAGAGTACCCAACGTTGTCGAATTTAGTGCAGACATTAAAGGAAACTGGATTATTTTCCGGATCAAAAAAGTCATTGTCAAAGGTTTTGAAAAACATTGGATTCCGATATAAACAATGCAACAAACGAAAGGTGCTAATGGAAAGATCGGATATTGCCATGAAAAGGACTGATTTTTTACGCGAGGCGAAAGCTATAGATGATTGGGATAATGTAGTTTTTTTGGACGAAACGTGGCTAAATGCGAATCACACAGTTGGTCGCTCGTGGACGGACGATACGGCGGCATCGGCATCCAAAGTCCCCTCCGGAAAAGGAGCCAGACTAATTATTTGTCATGCTGGCAACGCCTGTGGTTTTATAGACAACTGTTTATTGGCCTTTGCGTCTAAAACCACAGGTGATTACCATGAAGAAATGGATGGTGAGAAGTTTACCCAATGGTTCACTAATATGCTGACTAGCCTTTCTGAGCCATCAGTTATTATTATGGATAATGCACCTTATCACTCCATGTTAGTTGATAAGCCACCTTCAAACTCTGAGAAAAAAGCCCATCTGGTTGCATGGCTTCAAAAAAAAGGTGTAGACGCAAGTATGTCTATGTTGAAAGGAGATTTGATTAGATTGATGAATATTCACAGATCGAGAGTAAAACGATACGTCATTGATGAACTAGCACTGCAACATGGGCACCGAGTACTTCGTTTACCGCCGTATCATTGCGAGTATAACGCCATCGAATTGATATGGGCACAGATCAAAGGACATGCGGCACGCCATAATACTGAACCTCCATTTTCCACAGCGAAAATGATGAAATTGTTAGAAGAAGCGTGCAATCACGTAACCAAAAATAATTGGAAAATGGTAGTGAATAAAACTAAAGCCAAAATATGGGACGATTGCAACAGAGACATTAAAGTGGATAATATTTTAGATAATGACTTTGAGTTAGTTATTAATACAAACGATTCCAGTAGTGATAATGGTGATGGTGCTTCGGAAAGTGATACATAATAAAGTAAAGAATATAAATATTATCTCTACCATAGAAGTATTAAGTAATTAAACTACTTCTATGATCTCTACCTAGATGTTTTTTTTTTCACTTTCTTCATATACTTACATCTGATAACTGCATTCGACTTTACTCACACTTGACGAATTTTATCGATACAGTGATCGAACGTATAACAACCCTAGAGGCATGTGTCAGGATTGACTTCATAGCCGCGTTCTATTATAGTGACGGAAGTGGGCAGGGACCGCGTGTGGCTGCCTTAATCGTCCTGCCGCTCGCGTTGCTCCTCGTCATGCCCATCGCTCCCTTCTTTGTCGGTTTTTGTGCGCGATTCAAAGGAGCGGCAATAAGAAGACGAGTAACCAGGCACATACTCGAGCTGTTGTCAGTCCACTTCAAGCGCTCTTACGGAAAACACGTGCGAGATTTTTGTATGTTTTCAGTCATGCCACCATCGATGTCGGCCGACGAATGGTCAATTGAAAATATACATAAATTTATTCACCTGTTAGGTGCTGAGCCAGCAATTCGGGACCCCAAAAATAAAAACCATAAATTGAAATACAAGTCACGATTGTAACAAAATGCTAGGTATAACCTATTAGTTATACCTATTAAAACTTACGGGATTTAGGAATCATATCTATTTATAGTTTATTTATCTATCACCTTATTTTATTCATTGCAATAAGTAGGTATCTACAATTTTTTTATTATATTCTTATTCCTACATTTATTTATTTTATGAATATATGTAGGTATAATTTTACTAGCCCAACCAAATATATATTTTTTTATACATTTCCCGTATTATATTTGTTTCATCATACAATAATGTTTTTATAAAGATTAGATATGAACTGTAAAACGTATACTTTATGTAATTACATACGTATTTTACAAATACACATTTTGAGTTTGGATTTACTAACAAGGTACGTTGTGTTTGGCGTTTTCGCTATTCGTATTTATTGTAAGGCAAGTGTATTTCATATAATATTAATTAAATATAAGTTGGCATCCATTTTGTCATCGATGGTTACCGCATGAAGGCGAAATACGGAATGCGGCGTGTGGCTCGTTAGGGCAACATCACGGCAGCGCGATGAGTAAAGTGAGGAGCAACGCGAGGAGCATAGTCTGGCTGTGGCATAACACGTTAGAAACTCAACAACACCACATATATAAGTATATTGTATATATTATATACACTGGCAACTTGCTAGACAAGGATAAAGGATACACGAGTAACGACAGCTATCTCGCTCGGCTCGCTTTTCGCTTGAAAATGGTGTCATAATAATTTCAACATTATTTTTAAGGAAATAAAATCTAGTTTAGTTGAGCGAAAATTCGACAGTGCACAGTCTTGTTATTATACAATGTCTTAGGTCATTCGTTCGTTCGAAACCGTTTACGATTTACGATTTTTAACCTAGAAACTTGCTTTTCCCCCGGCGTTTAAAAAATCGTAAAATTTATACGGGCTTTGTATAATGCACCTACCTACTTTGATTTCCTGAACATGCTGTTAAAACGAGAAAATTGCCCCGCTACCAACTACAGACCTTTAACAGATCCACCGGTCGTTCGTGATGGCAGCGCTGTCATTGTACGCTGTAAATGTATACCTATAGTATATTTAATACCTATGTAGTATTTTTGTAAGTGCCCTTATCTCTAGATTATAATTAATTCTTTTGTATCGTCGACTCCAGCCCCCTGATTCTGTATCGTAAACTCGGTTGCCAAACCAAGTGCCTATCGTAAAACATACATATCCGCTTATCTAAGAATGAATTTGCACTTGAAGTTCAATAAATACCCATTATAGGTTCTTTTAGAAAGCTCATTTTTTATCTGTTTTTGGTTAATAGCAACTATAGCTAGCAACCAACACTGAGTTACATAATAGACCCGCAGGACCAAGACCTCAGAATACACAACAAACCAGAAGCTGTGAACGCGCATAAAACTGAAGCGACAAAAACCACTCCCAAAGAGAATAGTTTTACGTTCAAGCGATTAGTCACTCTGTGGACGTCGTATGACAGACGAGTTTCACAAGTGACAACTACGAGACAAAATAAATTACATTATGCCGTCTTGTGCTGTTCCCACAGCAAAAATGCTTGTGGTCGTAAAAAGAAAGAGGATGGGATCACATTTCATCTGTAAGTAGCGCAATCAAATATCATTTAATTTAGTATTGAATTAATTAATTCGGTTTGGAATTTTCATAGAAAATGATGCGTCCATTTCGTTGGTGTTGCCAATAAAACAGTTTGATTTTCCCTTCTTTTAATTCCTTATTGCCTCGTTAGTGGTACCTACTCATCAGTAATAATTTAGTAAACTACTATATTTGTTTCATAATTTGCTAAATGCCTTTGTAACTGTAGTTTAAAACAGGGTTTTTAATTTTATAGATATTTGTATACGAAAATTTAGCGCATGTCCGAAGAATTTCAAACGTTGAGGATAACCATATAAATGGGCTTAGCCACAGAAATAAACTCATAAGGGCTGTGATTGAAAAATATCTAGGTATAAGATTTCATAATTTGTCTAAATGTAAATCTCTGATAATTAGTTCAGATTCAAAGAGACAATATTTAAAAAAAAATACTCAGCAAAAGGGAAATTAAAAGTTTTAATTTTACTGAAAGCGTGTTTCATTTTAAAGTATTTATTTCTATTACGATTTTAGTTTGTGTGTCACGTCATGACATGATTGATTTTATTTGTACCCGAAATTTGTAATGTGTCAGTAACGCAGAGGTGTCATCTCTTGTTGGCACTAGTTTTACACGCTCCTTTTTAGGGTTCCGTAGTCTGACAAGGAACCCTTATAAAGTCGTTTGCAATAGAATCCAACAATCATGTAAACAAACCAAATTGTCACGATTACTCCGTAATCACATACATTTGACGATCAATTATGAACATAGTCTGATTTCAACGAACGCACCATTGTTTTCACATTATCTTCAACACGATTTAACTTGTATTTATAAGTTAAATTTGTTAAAACATTTGCAACGTAAAAATTTCGAAGTATTTGACAAGCTGTCATCTTAGTTTTTTACTCATCGAACTCTATAAGTCATTGAAAAGTTAGTGTTGTTCGTAATCTGAAGTTATCTTTTATTTTTAATTTAATAAATTATTTTAATTTAATATTATTTGAATACAATAAAAATTTTTTTTCAAGAGCTTAATATAATTAACCAAAACGGATTGTATCCTAAGTCATAAAAATAATGGTTAGTTTTTAAAAATTGACAGGTGGCCATTTTGTTAGAATTGTCATTCACAGTCATTCACTGTTCTGTGGGTTCGCTGTGCATTAGTGTTTTCTGTTTCCGTTTTCTGTTTCTGATTTCTACGACTTTGCATTCTCATTTTGGACTTTTGTTTTGCTTTACTTTACAATCAGTTTTATTTTATAGTCTATGGCTTATATATTTAATCTATTTAGTCAGTTTTATTTTAGTACCTATCCTACTATGGGCCATAGTCTATGACTTAAAATTAAAATAATTAGAAAAATAAATTTAATTAAAATTAAATTAGAACACTATGACATCACTATGGGCATAAACAATACGCTGTCAATGTCAGTCCGCCATATTTGTTTACATGATTGTTGGATTCTATTGCAAACGACTTTAGTTTCGCCATGTCCATATGTCCGTCTATCCGTTTGTCCGTCTGTCCATTTGTCCGTCTGACCGTCTGTCCAACTGTCCGCGGCTTAGCGCAGAGACTATTAGTACTAGAAAGCTGTAATTTGGCATGGATATAAATATTAATCACGTCGACAAAATGGTGAAATAAAATCTTGAAAAAAAATATTTTTAAAGGTACCTCTAATGCAGGTAAGCTGGGGATGAATTTTTTTCCTCATCTATCCCATAGAGTGGGGTATTGTTGGATAGGCCGTTAAAAAAAATTGTGGGTGCAAGTAAACCATTTTTCGATTTAGGGATCCGTTGGTAAAATATTAAGCTTTAGTTGCTATTCACCAAAAACAGATAAAAAATGAACTTCCAAAACCACCTTTAATGGGTATTGAACTATTTACGAATTGTGAAGTCATTTCAAGTACAAACTTATCCTTAGATAAGCGGATAAGTATGTTAATTAGACAGCCACTTGGTTTGGCAACTGAGTTTACGATACAGAATCAGGGGGCAAACCTCCGTTCATTAATTGACACTTTTGTCAGGTTCCGACACTGACAGTAGGATAGCGTATACAATTTTCAAAGCGTGCGACATAGATGGCATTAAAACCCGTGTCCAGACCCCGAATTTTAGTGCTGTCAAAACAAAATTTTCTTCATTCCAAAATAGTTCTTTGGTGTTATCAACAGAAGCTATATTACTTTAGACAAATTTAAATTTCGACAGCACTAAAACTAAAATTTAAGCCTATAAAATCGGCTTTACTGTAGACTACTACGTCGTACTCCGACTCCGGCGGACGGACGGACACAAGTTGACACAACACAACACAACTCAAATAGATTGGAACATACAAGTATAAGTGGCGTAGCTAGGTGAACAAGGGCCCAGGTGGCATAGAAAAAATATAGGGCCCCACCCCCTTTTTCCACTCAAATTTAGAGTCGGATACGATAAGAATACAGTGACTTGCACTCGTCCCAAGCTATATAAGTCCATAAGTCACCTGTGTTTTATAATTATGTGTAAAATCACAATGTGTTTAGCAAAACAAATGCAACAACGATACAGATGCCAATATAAAATATTAATTATAAAAGACTTTAACCAAATAAACAAATTATTTAAAAATAGTTAATTGAAAGGAAATACCTTCTTTCATAACCCTTGGTAGTTTAGTTCGGGTTTTGTAACAGAAAACTGAACAAACCGTAAATTACACCTTGTATTTTGTTGTTTAAGTCTCGTTGACAGATTGATTCTGGCGCTTGGTCTAGCACAACTGGTCAAAATGTTGAACGTCTCACAGGTTTCTTCTGAAAATCACTGAATAACCCCGGGGGCCCCTGAGCTTAAATGCCCTGATGCACTGCACCACCCTGCCTTACCTATGATAGCTACGCCACTGCTTAACAGTATGTCTCACAAATAAAATAGTATATTATCATTGCTCATAATGTTTTTCTTCACTGTTTAGCCCATGGACATGGTTTAGCCTGTAATAAGTATACAAACATTGGGTATGTATAAATTCCGAAAAGCATCGAGTCGTAAAACTTTTGTGTAAAGTTACAAATGTTAGTAAAAGTTGTAAAGTACCATTTGACTATTGCGTTGCGATACCATATCAAATCCACCATAGTCTAGAAAGAGTTTTGTTTTTGACAGCAGAAAATTGACGTTTGTCAAGGCCATAGACAAAATTCCATGTGCAATGTGCATTGCACTTCAATTTCGATCGATCATATGTTTTCTTTGTGTAGTTTTTTTGGGTCTAGTTATCCAAATAGGTGATATTATCACGTGTTATATCTGTAATTAGCAGTTGTTTTGATTTTCTGCAATTTGATCGCCACAAGACAAAGTTTTGAATTTTTTCCGAGCCTTTAATGACGGTGCATTAAGGTGCATAGCCAGTGCACGTGGTGGCATTTTTTCTTATAGATTTCATAAAGTTTCAGGGCTTTAGAAACCTGTAACTCCTCTTTACGAGAACTAAGACATTTGTGCTAAGAGGTAGCTTGTTTTACAGTTAAAATTTAGCTTAATACTTGGTCAAAACAACGCATAGATAAAAGTATTAGGTCGAGTTTGTCGTGACGACTTTGGTTAGTTTTTGTGTAGGAAATCGCCAATGGATCACGGATTTTGGATTAGAGCCTGCTTGGATGAAGTGTTAGTGGTATGTACAAATAATCTTTTTAGATACTTTTCTTTAATTTTCGTATTCTGACGCCTTTTTTCCTGGCTGAAGTTCCATCACATCACCATGTTTTAAGTTAATGTATCTGGCCAAGAACTCATACAACTTAATTTTACCTCAATAATTATATTTCTGTCCAATACAATAATATTTACCTATAATTAAAAATAAGATGTTCTTGCACCATGTGTCACATAAAAATAACAGATATCTAAAAATTTTTTGTAAGAAAAATTCTAGGAATTAACACAGATCAATTAAATATTCCAATTCATAATGAAACAAACCAATTGATGTAGTTTGATACCACATGTTAGTTTCTGTCAAAGATTTTTTTTCTGGAGTCCTCATTTTATTCATAACCTATTCTTGATAGCTCAATTAACCTGTTTTCTGTTAAGTTGTGAAGTAACTTGATTGTGAAGTATACTTCACACAGAGGACCTCGATCAGCAGTAGGCAAATCTAGATCCTGCATGAATTGTTCTTTAAAATTATTTGAAATATTAATATGTCATAAACTGTTTTGTGACGGTATTGTCAATTATTTTGTAACATTGCAGTGCCATTCATTTAGTATGGCAGGCTACTTTTGTCATTCCTGGCCTAGATATACCATAATTATTTCGCGAGTGTCTGAAAGCACACGAAAAGAAAATATTCAACAAGACAGTATCAACTTGCTCTTAATTGCATCATACTTTTTATTTGATTTAAAACATTCTATTATTACACAATTACTTTAATATTTCAAATGTTTTCATTTTTGTAATTTAGTTTTTTATAAAATTCCAAAACAGCAAATATGTGAAATCATTTTTCTTTTGAATTATAAATAGAAGAATATAATTGTATCCCAATCAATTGTTCATGAAGTTGGGATGACAAGTATTACGAGGAATATTTCAAATTATGAATATATCCATAGGTTTATGATAAATATGTCATTGTGTATTACACAACCATCACAAAAAGACTTTATTAGCTTTTGATAGAGGCAATGATTGATTGGCTCATTGGACTAATTCTGATAGTCGGGTAATGTGTGCCATTATTTTTATTCATGTTTATTGGTAAATTTGTTTTGGATGCTAGGCATACATTAATTGATGAGATGAAAACACCCATTTGGTATTTTTGAATGCTAGTTTTATGATGTTTGCCATTCCTTCCCTATTAATAGGCTTAAAAGTAAACTATAAATTGTAATCACAATAATTAGTTTAATTGCATAGTTTGATAAATAACATAATTTATATCTTTACTAGGTCTCCTAGCTTAGCCTATTTCAAAAAAATCCAACAACTAGACCATTCATCATAACTTGTCCCTTGTCATGTTGGCATCACTGCTTGTCAAGCTTTTGCTGTCATACTGTTGTCAGTCAGATTTTTCAAAATCACATTACACTTTATATATATATATATAGGTGATAGAGCTGATGCCGAGCTCGACTGTGGAGGTACCACCATCTTACTCGCGAATCCTCCCGAAGTTATTCGGGGGAGAGTAAGAAAACAGCTCTTAGGCAAAACCAGGCGGCCCACCATTGCCTGGGACCGATGGATGGCGGTATATCCATCCCCAATTGCCGGGCCTTATATAAAACAGACTGGTGACGGGCAGCGGCGTCACTGGTGCAAGGGTTTCGGCACCGCGCTCACCAACCCGCCTGCCCAGCGTGTGTGAGTATGGGCATTTCTTCCAGGAGGACCGCCAAGAGTGGCGAAATCCTGGAAAGGCCTATGTCCAGCAGTGGACGAAACAGGCTGATGGATGGATGAATATAATATTATAAATGCGAAAGATTGTGTGTGTGTGTGTATGTTTGCTACTCTTTCATGCTGAAACGGCTGGATGGATTTGGATGAAATTCATAATGGATACAGCTTATACCCTAACTTAACACATAGGCTACTTTTTATCCCAGAAAAAAGCAAGTCGCTAAACCGAATAACAATATCTTGTAATTTGATAAATTATGTATTATTATTGCCAAAGCCGTTAAACAATAGTGCAAAAGAGATTGTGTTGAAGGTACGTACGCCTTTTGTGAAAGGGAAAATGCAAACAATGCACCATGATTCCTCTCAATCAGGTTCGATCTCGTGTCAGTGCCATGATGGGGTAGTAAAATAGGGTTACCAGCTTTAAACATAAAGTCAATATTATGGGCAAATAATAATTACCTATTCACTTTTGCAGGCATCATTAAGTCGCCTGAAAAAAATCGTCAAAATCGTAAAAAACGGGAGCTCGACGATTTAGAACAAACGTCGTCGAGCTAGAACAAGAAATAAAAAATACTGTATAGATATTCATACCATTAGATCATACGTATTGTTTGCGAAATACAAATCCATAAATAAATGGATAATTTGGATTTTTTCATTGTGAACATTTTATTTTCAAGATTCAAATTGTTTATTTGTAAAATAGATACATAAAGTATACGTTTTACATGTCAAATCTAATCTCTAAAAAAAATATATTTTATGATGAAACAAATATGATCATTAAAAAGTAGTCTAATTAATATATAAAAAAACGCAGTTAAGTAAATATTAGGAATGTGTAGTAGGGTGAATGCTACGTGAGCCATTGGCAACATTATATGCAGTGCTACCATTTACTAAGCCAGGGGACTTCTTATAGTGAATGGTCTTGTATCTCTCTAATCATTGACCTATATCAATGTCTCTAATCTTAACATGAACTAAACATTAATTTTTCTTGTTTCAGAATATTGCCAAATAATGGAGATATCAAAGTGCAAGTGTTATAAAATGGCAACAAATTTTAAAAGTGTACAAAATAAATTCTGGATAAAGTGCAAAAATATTACTGAAAACACGTGAAAATATTTTATTGTGTGTGCTGAAGAAAAAATGTGTAAGGTTGTGCACATTGGATTGCAGTGTTTTTCCGCTAGATGGCGCAGTTGGAATCATTGCTGAGCAAGGTGCTTCTGCTACTCTCCGCTAGAGGGCGCTGGTAAGTCACTTTTGAGAGGTACTTTTTTTAGTGACAGTAGTGACATCTAGTGTCGAATAGTCATACTGTTTAGTGTTTGATCATTCCAATAGATGGCAGGACCTGTATTTTTAGCCATGGTCCCGCAACTTTTATCAATCGTCAATTGATTTGATACACCCTTCAGCAGTAACCACTAAACAATAACTTTTAATGAAAAAGAGGCAGAAAAGCGGGAATTAGCTAGCCGCACAATGGTCGGAGGTGGCAAAATGGCGACGATAAAAATGTACTATAATCACAAGTTAAAATCATAGGCGTAGTATAGCTCCTCTTATTCCAAGGATCCAAAAATGCAAAATAAAATGTTCACTTCTCATATCAATTGACTCGGAACTTGACTTGCGTGTCGTTCCCTACAAGGGAAGAACAAAAAAAAAGAATTAATTTCACAACAAGCGTAATTGGTACTGAGCACTTACCAAGCCTTCAGTATGAATTTGTCCCATAAATTAGACAAGACAAGATGCATCGCGGACACTTTTTGAGCGAGATTGTGAGTCTGGTTGTTTATGAGAGGAGTGCTACTTTTTGTTAAGAGTCAAGTGTCCCCCCCTGCTGGCTAAACGATTGTTTATGGATATGTGAAAGAAATCACAGAAGTAGTATAGGTATATAATGAATTTAAAAGAAAAACTATCTCAGCTAAGTAGGCTTTACAGGTTTACGAGTACAGGTCGCGCCAAATTTTTAGTACCCTCTAAACACGACAATGTATGGGCCATTCTTCTAAATGGGGACTAGACTTATAAAATGTACCGGGCAACTACGGAACTCTACACTGCGCCTGGTCCGACACGCACTTGGCCGGTTTTTATGTGAAGATTTCATTTTAAACGCATACCTATTCCGTTTCCAAGAGTTTAAAGGATGAAAAATATTTAATCTTTAAAATCATGCAATCCTTCATGAAGATGTGACTAATTAATTACGTATTTTGCCCAGAAAAATAAAATATACCTTAATAATTAATTACAATTATGTATCATAATTAAAATTCTTCAAAAATAATCGAGAGAAATCATTTGTTGTTATAATATCTTTGATTTGACCTAAGTTTCAATTTGTTTCTTTGAATACTTATTTAAAAATATATAATTAATAAATATAAACCGGATATTCGTTTTAAATTAAACCTAGGGTTGGTATTTACTTAGTTAAAGATTTTGATGAAAATTAAAAATTCTAATCAAGGCACATAATTCCTTAATATATATTCTGTAGTTTATCTTTTTTCTTTTCTTTTATAACGTCTGATAACGCCGACTTTCGAAGTCACCGGAATTAGCCCTCTTAAAGTGCTATTTTTTGTTCAAGTGTCCTGCCATTTAAACGGCTAGCTATTTTTATATTTAGTGAAAAAATTCACGGCGGTGAATCACACTATATCCTACTTCCTACTAATATTATAAATGCGAAAGTTTGTGCGTGTGTGTGTGTATGTTTGTTACTCTTTCACGCTGAAACGGCTGAACGGATTTGGATGAAATTTAGAATGGATATAGCTTATACCGTAACTTAACACATAGGCTACTTTATATCCCGAAAAAAAGCATGTCGTTAAACTGAATAACATGCGGTCGGTGCCGCGGGCAAAAGCTAGTAATAAGTTAAAAGGAAAACTATCACAGCTGAGTAGGCTTTACAAGTTAAACAGTAATAGTCGACCAACAAAATAATAGAAAGAAGAAAGAAAGAAAGAAAAGCAATTTATTTTAAATACCTCCAACAATACACAAAATAGACATGAAAAATCACACATAACTAGAATTAACAAAGAGTAAGAATGTATAACATAATAAATATAAGTAGCAGGATTGTAACATTTAGAAAAAGGTGGTAAATAAAAAGGGATTCAACTCAGCTTAGTGCTGCGGTAAGTGCCACAGCGCTGTTATTCTGTTGAACCCTGAAACTAAAATTAAAACTTAATACAGTTTCGTTTCATACCTACATTTTGTCGGTAATGAAATGAAAGTTTGTAATAATTTATGTCTCTATTAATTTATTTAAATGGTTCGCAACCCTCAGGACGCGAGTCCTAGCTACTCGCACTTGACCGGTGTTTTAATTTCTCACGCAAAGTATTCCTCTGATAATATAATCATAATATCTTAGATAGGGTTGATGTTACCCAGGCCTTGTTTCTGTATACTTTTGGTCGTTACTAATAATATAAACACAGTTCTGGCTTTTCTCGGAGGAAAAGCAAAAGCTAACAAATGCCAGGACAATTAAATATTGTCTAGAAATAAATACCATCACCAAGGCTCCCGCCTATCCAGTTTCAAAACCTTCTTTCTTGCATGTGGCGATCTCATAGCCCCGCCTTTTATTTTATTTTCCAATGAGAGGTTATGAGAGACACTTTTTATGTCGTTTTTGGGTCCATCAGAGTCCATCGGTCACTTTAGTAGTCTAGACAAACACTAGCAGGGTGAGACCTAGCGGAAGTTGCCGCGAGCCACTGCACACTAAACTGGCCCTTAAGGTGGTCAGGCGGGAACCTTGCTGACTGTACATATTTGTTAGGGTATCCTTCCGGTAGAATCAGCTCCCTTTACAGGTAGAAATACAACTGTAGACTTTTAATCCATAAATATACAAAAATATCTCGTAATAAGATAATAACCCACAGTGTCTGTGTAATAAAATAAGGGTAGAGCTAGTGCCGGGCTCGACTGTGAAGGTACCACCATAAAATCTAAAACCAAGACCATATCACTCGGAAACCCCCCTTCGGGGAAGAGTAAGAGGATAGCTCTAAAACAGGCAAAACCAGGTGGCCTACCATTGCCTGGGACCGATTGATGGCGGTATATTCAAATTCAAATTGTTTGTAAAATAGATACATAAAGTATACGTTTTACATGTCAAATCTAATCTGTATAAAAATAGTACATTACGACACGAGTCGAGAAAAAGTTTCTCGCACGAGTATCGTATAATATTTTATAGCACAAGTGGGGAAAATGCCGACTTTACGCAAGCGCAGCGTGCGTAAAGTGGTCATTTTACGCACGGTGTATAATAATATTTTATGATTAACAAATATGTTACGGGAAAAATATAAAAAAAACTATATTTAAGTTGGGCTACAAAAGTTAAATGCATAAAATAAAGACTTATTGGAATACGAATATTATTATAACTACACAATGCAATCAATATATAAGTTGATAAATAAACTGAATAGACCCTAAATAAATATAATGCCTAGCCAAATATATACTAACATAAGTAAGAAATTAAAATATTGTATATACATACCTACATAATTCAATGAATAAATAAGTTAATAGATAAATAAACTATAAGTAGATATAATGCCTAAATCCGCCCATTCGATTAATCTTGCTAAGAAGAAGGGCAAGAAACTTAGCAAGATCATGTCTTTTTTATCAGTATTTTTTTTCTGAATATGCCTTAATACTACTACAGTTTTTTTTAACTTATATAAGATAATACTAAACAATGCATTAAAAAGGATAAAAATATAAAAGACAGAAGGAAATTGTGTCATGAGAAAAAATGAAAAATATGTCTTAGTCTACCTGTCTAATGAGGTAGTAAGTTAAAATACTAAGCAAAACATCATCCACCTGTCTCATATAGTTTATTACTTTTTTGATAGTCAGATTATCAACTAAGTAATAAATGCTAAGCTTAAGGTATACAATGTTCATGTCAATATGTAAAAAGAAATGTCAAAATAATAATAAAAAAACAATATAAAAATATTAGTCTACATAAAAACAGACGATTTGAAACACAAATCAGTTAGAAAATAAACGAACAGTAGTATCAATCAATATTCTCATGACACCAAGCGTCACTATCATCCAAATAGTCATTAATTTTATAATATGCTTTTCTCAAGAGTCCCTGCTTAATATATAATTTAAACTTATTTTCTGAAAAACTAAGGACCTCCTTTGGAACTTTATTGTAAAATCTTATACCATGTCCTACAAAAGAGGTGCCTACTTTTGCAAGTCTAATTTTTGGAAAAGCCAGTTTATGTTTCTTCCTAGTGTCTATAGAGTGATTCTCATCGAGCCTAGGAACGATATTTTTTTTGATATATTTAATAACTTGGTAAATAAAATCACAAAGAACTGTTAAAATATTAATTTCTTTGAATTTTTCTCTTAATGAATCCCGATGCATCATATTATAAATAGCACGAATTGCTCTCTTTTGCAAAACAAAGACTGCGTTTATATCCGCAGCTCTACCCCACAGCAACATACCATATGACATAATGCTGTGAAAATAACTAAAGTACACCAATCTAGCAGTATCCGCATCAGTAATTTGCCTCATCCGTCTAACAGCGTATGCGGCTGAACTTAGTCTACCACAAAGGCCTTCTATGTGGGGACCCCACTGAAGACGAGAGTCTATAGTAATGCCTAAAAACTTCTTTTGTTGACTAACTCTAGCTTGGACCCCTGCAAAAGTAGATCAGCATCTACTTGAATTACATTTGGTAATGTGAATTTCATACATTTTGTCTTTTTCCCATTTAAAACTAAATTATTCGCAGTAAACCAATCAAGAATCATACATAGAGTTACATTCTCATCTCATCATAGAGTTATATCCATCCCAAATTGCTTGTGTTCTTACGCTTATTATCGTTTGGCTGAAATTGAACTGGTAAAGTCCATATCTCTAAACGGACCGCTAGTTCATCTAGCCACTCCGATATTATTCAGCACACATGATGCAGTAATCGGATAACGTAGAGAAGGATATCTACGTCCGGCTTTTGTTCTGGTTAAGTATTATTATTAGAGTGCATTACAAACCAGAAAAGATAAATTAGAAACAAATGTAAAGACAAGAATTTGAAAAAAATCCTCGGCCCAGGATTCGAACCTGCGACCTCTTGGTGGCGCAGTCGTTAGCGCGCTTGTCTTGATAACAAGAGGTCGCAGGTTCGAATCCTGGTCCGAGGAATTTTTTCAAATTCTTGTCTTTACATTTGTTTCTAATTTATCTTTTCTGGTTTGTAATGCACTCTAATAATAATATTTAGAGTATTCAAAAGCGATGGATTTCGCATTAAAACATAATCTTGGTTAAGTATATTAGGTATATACTGTCTTAATCACCGAAAAATAACACATGATTTCCGAGATAACGCCCAATCATGAATTTATTGGTATCGGGTCATTACCCTTTAAGGTTTTGAACCCACCTCTATTACGCGCTTCCTTGAAGCAATCATGACCACTTTCGTTGACATCCGGAGGCTAACCCTTTCCCGCTTTGTTTGTAAATATGAGGCTGTTTAGTATGTTAAACGATGCGTGACTCACCCGCTGTCTGGGGGTTAAACAGTGTGATTTGTACGCAGGGCGCAGGTACCACGAATAATGTGCCACTAATTTGAAAAACCGGCCAAGTGCGAGTTGGACTCGTGCACAAAGGGTCTGTTGAAACTGCCTAACTATCACGGTTCATGAGATACAGCCTGGTGACAGACGGACAGCGGAGTCTTAGTAATAGGGTCCCATTGGTTACCGTTTGGGTATGGAACCCTAAAAATTAAATAGTTGGCTCTTATCTTTGTAGGTCTTTTAAGCCAGATCCCTCGAGTCTTCAATTAATGTTGCTGAAATGTATACTAAATTAGCTGTTTTCGTGATTAAATTACGTTTGCGACCGCATCAGTGCTTTTTAATTTTTATAGTATATATTTATTCTTAATGTACACAGAACACTTAATAATAAAATAAATGATTAAAAGTTATGTATTTTGGCGTGCTTATCTCAATAATTAGATTTCTTCCAGCAGACCAAGACAAAGTAAGGTATTCAGAATGTGAACATAATACCTAAAATATACTAACAAGTTAAAAATATATAATAAACTACATAAAATTTACATGCAAATACCTACACGAGCTCCGCTCGGTTATATTCAATCTCTGCCCTGTTTTCGGCTTGGGCGTTATTTTATGGACACCCCTTATAGCATGAAATTTAAGTCGTTTTGCTAAAGAAAACTGGTGTTTGTACTCGTCCACATGAACAACTTTTACGATGAAGCCAACCCTGAAATCGTGAAAAAAAAAACAGCTGTTTCATACATTTGGGTCGAGTAGGTATTTAACTTTTCTATGGAACGGCTGATATTTTTTCACGAATTCAGGATTGGCTCCATGGTAAAAGTTCTTCATATGGACGAGTACTATCACCAGTTTTCATTAACAAAATGACTTAAATTTCATGTCGTGTGTTGACCAGGGTCACTACTATGATATTTAAAAAAAACCACCAGATCCGTTGAGTTGTTAATGAGTTAAAACGGGACATACATACATACAGACAGATAGACAAAATTCTTAAAATTGTGGTTTTTGGCCCCAATTCAATACTAATAAAGTTTCGCAAATATATTCAAATATATTAATTCATTATTAGTATAGATGACTTACCTAACATCATAAAACAAACAAACATTGCCGGTAAACGTCATAATATATGGCTATTTATTTCATTTATTTACGTTTCGATACTTCATAACGTTATTAACAACAAAGCTAATTAATCAAAACGCTACTGAATAATGTATTCTGTAAAAAGTTATCAAGTTTTGAAAGAGGCTTCGCTATATTTTTCCAGAATTTGAATTGTGTATTTTTTTAAATTTTCTATTCGTCAGCGAGCTTACTTTGTCCAAGCTTTATATAATCAATGCATTACGCCGTTCTGAAAGCCATTCTAACTCTTATTTGAATTCAATATACACCAAGTTTACAGCCTAATCATTTACAAGTAAACCCTGTTCACAATCGAGTATAAAGGTTTAATAGGTTAACCGTACTTCAATTTAAAACCATTCGACAATCCTAGTAAGGTTTATGTTTTCGGCGGCCGCTCAAAACTACGTTAAACTAATAATTTACGACCAATTTGTAAAAGTGCCCGTTTTATGGCTCTACATAAGCGAACGTAACGATATGATAATACCTCCCTTCGTTGCGTAGCAACAAGAATAGCGTCCCGAGAAATTCGCTTTGTCAATACACCGAATAATTGAATTTTTAGATTTCTATAACTGTAACATCACCTGCGTTTGCTCTAAGGAAAAAAATAGAGCGGATCCCCTGCGATATTTGGCGTCTCGTAACTCAATGTCTTGTGCGTCTTTTATTCAAGATCAGCCATTGTTCGGTGCGAAATTCGCAGCAGGGAAGCCTAGTTCCGCATTAAGCAATTAAGCCCTTATTTATAGGGGGATAGGATTGATTTACGATGACACTGTTTCGGTGGTTGCAGCGTTTAAATTTCGAAGGTGCGGCGTCTTCCAGCCAGGTGCAAGACCGATTCCGATTTTAAATTGTGCGACGCTTCGGTTTCGTTTCTTACAATGGATGCAAGATACACAAAAACGCATTATAAAGGGGGATTTGCGTATAAAAAACTGGTGCAAAGAACTGCAAGGGAGCTGGGCAGGACGGCTGGCTTCAAGTTGGCGAGCATTGGTCGCGTGCCTTTGAGACTTTGAATTTAATTGGGCTTTTTATGGGAACATTCTGTTGCGGTTAATGCTTATATATGACGGGTATGCCGCACTTTTATAAATTTCCTGTGCCACAAGTTATTTTGCCATTATCGGCTATATTTAACAAAATACGAGTATTCCTGCGCTCATTAATTTGTTTATGCGATTCGTAGGTACCGCGTTATTACGCCACGCGTGTAAAAAGGGAAAACAATTCACTGACAGCTGTCAATTATAATTTTAAACTTTATTACCGGTTTTCAACGCGCCTGATTTCCCATGCTGACCGGTCAAGTCAAACTTTTAAATCCCGATTCCGGTTATTATTTTTCATCAGAAAAAAACGAAAAATCTGATTAAAATTCGCTAACTGCTCCAATTACGTAATTATCCACTGTAGGCAGTAGTTTCTCTCTTCGAGATAAGTTCAGTAACATCAACTTGAAATTTCTTGAAAGAGAAAAGCTTTTGGCAGTCTATAATCTGAAATCTGCAAAACGTAAAATTTTACTACCATTAGGTAATTATAACTTAATTTATTTAAATTTTTATTTTTGATATTTAAGACAGCAGTTTTACAAATAAATACAGAGCTTTAAAGGCTTTCGGCATTGGCTTATAAATTTGTACACTCTGTATCATACCTTTATAATTTCAGTTTCACAAAAAGTTTATAAGTTGTATATACTTAGTGTGCATAACGTGGGCAAAAGAAACTTTAATTCGACACGCCAAAAGAGCCTTGTCGTTCCACTGTAGGTCTTAGGACGTTTCAATCTTGTCTGTGTTTTCTCTTTGGAGGAACATAGCAGCCCAATATCAAGGAACCTGAAGACATTTTTTAAGCCAAACTGCATTGGCTTGATGAAACGTCATGTGATGACATCAAAAATAATAAAGCCTTTAGAATCAGTGATAGACTTTCACCAAACGAAAAATGCCGGTGATATTCAAAATGACGCCATTGACATATCCGTCACCTTAATTCAAACAAGTTTTTGCATTGCATGCATTAATGTAAGTGTGAATAAACCATCGCCTACATGGATGACCATTGTAATTTTATGTTCACAGAAAAAGTCGTGTAGGAGCCATATTAAAATTCGATTCATAACTACAATAGAGTGAAGCGTCAAAGACCCAATGATATGTCAAAAACAACGTCTGCGCATGACATGTGGTCAATGAATCGAGGAGCTTTATATTAGTTGAAGTAAGGACTGGAATCCCTTGAGGTTTATGGGCTAAAGTGTCAGTGGGTGTTAAAGTGACGGTTTTGTTGACTGATGTCTCGGTTTGAATGAAGATGACCTAAAAGAATATTGACTCGCGTTTTTTGTTGCATGTTTTATTTTTTTGATTATCTTGATGCTATTGATAGACAAGAAGATTGCAAATAGATTCTAAATGCATTTCCTTATCCTGACATGTTCCAAATAAAACCTCTTCCTGTTTTATTCGTTTTGCGCAAGAAGAATCTTTCCCGTAAAATATACTCTCAGTTTCAAAAATTTCCTTTTAATAATAGAAAGCTTATAATCTCTACCCCAAGATTATGTTTTTTACTTCGCAATCGTAAAAGGCGTAATTAACAAAATTTTCTACGGTAAAAATATTTTGATATTTCATCCATTGTTGAAGGATTTACTTTTGGTCTTAGACCGTGGGGGATATTCATTTCTTTATTTTACAACTTTTGTGTTCCTAGACCACACCGTTTGCTTATGGATTAAAATTAAGCTTAAAATTTTTTGTAAGCACACATTTGGAATTCGGCCAACCCTTGGCGTTCTGTTTTTTAACTTACTCGTAATTTGTTAAGGTAGGTAAGGCTTATAAAGGGTGAAGATGAACTCGTTAGTACATATATATACTTTTATATACGTACACGTACATGTGTATAAAAACCGACCAAGTGTTAATTCGATCCGCACACCGAGGGTTCTGTACTTAAACCGTTTTTCTTTTAGGTCTATTTATGTTATAAATATCGCTGTTTTCTTGTTTAATTTACGTGCCCCTCATGATATAGAATATTTAAATAGCACATATTTTCTCAAATTACTAGAAAAATACGTAACATTGTTTTATCGGTCCCTACTTCACTTCTCATGCAATGCCCTTAAAAAACCGGCCAAGTGCGAGTCGCACAAAGAATTGCGTACCACCCTCACTTATTGATTAATTTATTAGAAGACGTATCATCATCATCATCATCATCATCATCATCATCGTCATCGTCATCGTCATCGTCATCATCGTCATCGTCATCATCATCATCGTCATCGTCATCATCATCATCATCGTCATCATCATAATAACTTTATTGCACAAAAAGGCGGACTTAATGCATAAAGCATTTTCTACCAGTCAACCCATAGCAGATGGCACAAGATAAATAGGTAGGTGGGCGTGCAAGAAGAATAAAAACATAAAAATTACAAATTAAATCAAGATACGACTCTATATTAATAACTATGGGTAACATAAACATGGCTAAAATTGAGGAAAAAATAACGATCGATAAATCCGGACTAGACCAAGGGCTCAACAGCCAATCAGGTAAAGCTACAAGAAGCAAATTATGTAAACCTAATCCTACGCAACTTCCGCGCCCGCACGAAGAAAAAATAAAAATAAGATAAAATAATGAACAACCCCTTATTTTCCGTAATGGAAGCTAGTAACACATATTCTGTGAAAATTTCAACTGACTATTACGGTTGGTATACCTCTGTCACAGACAGACGGCGGAGACTTAGTAAGGTCCCGTTTGGCACCCCTTGGGTACGGAACCCTAAAAATGATACTCATACATGCTATTTTTTGCACGTTAGCCCCCCTTAAATGTAGAAGGAATATTTTTTTATGTAATAAAAAAGAAAGAATAGTTTATTTGTGAATATAGGAAATGTATGCACCAGTGGCTAAGGGTGAAGATTTTAAAAAGGGAAGCCGGACAATAATATCGCCTTAGAAAAGCAACCAAGGAAAACATATTATTTTTTGTACTTCGCAGCTCCCTGTCAGCCAAGTGTATTTGTCGTACTGAGATTTATGGAAATGTTTGACAGAGCGAAGAGCCTGGAACAAATAAATGTGTAGGTAGAATGGATGCCATTTCCTAAGGGGAAGCCGATGGAAATCGTGTTATATGGACCCTTCGCCACTGGTATGTACAATTTATTAATGTCACACCAAGATGTTCGAAATTAATAAAGAGCACTATGTATGAATTTTATTAAATTTGCATTAGTGTTATTGTTGTGCTCCATAAACACAAGTAATTTTTATACTGTACTCTTACCATGGAGGTGTATTTGGGAGACCTCAGCCCTTTACTATGTGCGAACAAGCAAGCTTTTGCTGTTTCAAATTTCATATTGATGACTCTATCCAACATAGACAAAAGTGGCTGTGCCAGACAGACAGACGGACGGACACACAAGTTTTGCCATAAGTAGGTATTCCGTTTTCCCATTAGGTTGCGGTGTTCTGTCAATTTAGAAAATACAACTTTTTACTGAATTAAAAGTTGACCGCCTCAGTGGTCGAGTGGTAGGGCTCTCGCCTGCTAACCCGGAAGTCGTGGGTTCAATCAACTCGGTACACATTAATTTGTATTCGGTCTGCGTGCTTCGAAGGCACGTTGAGCTGTTGGTCCATTGGTGCCCGAAGTACGGCAATGGGACTCATCATCCATCACAAACGTCAGTTAAATGAAAAGCATCCATCCATTTCAAGATTTTGCCACTCTTGGCGGTCCTCCTGGAAGAAATGCCCATAATACACACACACGCTGGGCAGGCGCGTTGGTGAGCGCGGCACCGAAACCCTTGCACCAGTGACGCCGCTGCCCGTCACCAGTCTGTTTTATATAAGGCCCGGCAATTGGGGATTAGTGGGCCGCCTGGTTTTGCCTGAGAGCTGTTGTCTTACTCTCCCCCGAATAACTTCGGGAGGATTTGCGAGTAAGATGGTGGTACCTCCACAGTCGAGCCCGGCATCAGCTCTACCACCTATTGAATGGTAGCCTAAAAAGTAACCTATTGAATATATCAATGAAAAGCATACTTACCTAGTGTGGACTACTGTGGACTGTGACTTGCATTTCACAGTTCACACTTGGGAACACCTCTGACACCCCCTCGGGAATTCATGTCGTGATGATATGTTTTTTGTGTTATAAGGTTTCTTCTCAAATCATCATTATATCTAATAGATGAGATCGTTAGTATTTTCAGCTAGACTTTCTTTCTCGAGTCCGCTTCATTGTGTTTCACAGAATCATACATTTACACCGAACAAGTAACAAATGTGTAATTATTTACTAACGTCTAGCTCGCACTTGGGAATGTTGTGGCAATGTCCGTTAACAGATTGCTAGTAACTGTACCTTTGCCTCTTATTGCAGGGATAACCTTTTACCGGGTATTCAGTTGTTCACTTCGTTTGTCAAATTCTTAACCAGTATTTGTGTGATTACCGCCTGCGTGGTTCAGTCGTTGAAGCTCAGGTTGTCAATCCGAAGGTCTTGTTCCATTCACACGTGGCGCGCGGCAACGTAAAGTATATGTCACTACATGTCTCGGGGATATCGTAAGAGGCGACTTCGGGGCTATAAAGAGGCGCCAACAAGCTATGTCTCTGTAGTATTGAGGATCATAAGGTGATCGGATGTTGGCCTAGTCTGCAGAGATGATTATGAACTTACTGGTGGTAGGCTTCGGCTGTCATGAGAAGCTGTACCGGGAGAGTGGTTGCAGGAAGTTGCGCAGTATCGGTCATCGTTCGTAACCGACTTCCGTAGGTTTTGCGGTAGTCTCTGTACAGTCTCGTTATCTCCTCACTTGCTTTGACTCTTTATTACTGAGCGAGCGCGTTCCGTGTTAGGTTTTATCGACGCTTTTGGCGTTAACGGCCAAGCATAATTATGTATTAAATAATTTGGCAAGTGCGAGTCAGACTCGCGCACAAAAGGTTCCGTACCATCACATATTACAGGTACGGAACCCTAAGAACATACATATCAACAATACAAATGCTATACATAACTTTAAGAAAAAACAAGGCACTAAAATGGTACCACCTGTAAAACAAGTTAGCACCCTCCGAGCACGGAACCCTAATTTTATTATTTGTTGTTTTAGTTTAGAGTATGAGTACAATATGTGAGCAAATTTGAAACTTGTGTTTATTCATTACCGTCTTCATGAGAGAGCTGAAACAAATAACGTTACAAAAAAACTATGTTTTTAGGGGTTTATTGTATGGGTTTAATTTTTTTTTTCATTTTTGTTATGTGTAGTGGTAGAGGCCTTGGTACCACGTATTCTGCGAAAATTTCACCTTTCTACCTATTACGACTGAAGCTGTAGTAGACCCCTGCGACAGGCGGATGGACGGACAGACAGACAGACATACAGCGGAGGCTTAAATAATAATAGGGTCTCGTTTTGCACCCTTCTAGTACGGAACTCTAAAAAACACTACAATTTAGTAATTTTCAATGTATCCAGCCTGAATTTAGCTCTGAATACATAGTTACGAATTTATTGGGGAGAAATCAGTTGGACTGTCTTCACCAAAGAGTTGCAACGATATTCCTATTTTATTTATACTTTTTTGCCATTTAACCCTTACAGGACTGGAAAAAAGAACAATCGTAAAACAATTGATAATGGGATATAAATCCAATCAGTCCTGTGAAATATAAAATTAGAGGATAAGAGATACAAAGCACGTATCAAAAAGCAGTGTTTTTCTCACATTTCTCGTACTACCACACTTCCGACACAAGCTTAAACCAAGTATGACCATTGACCCTTTTTGACGGGTAAATCCATAAAACATTAGTTCCTTCCTGGACGGCTATTCTGGCATTATTTCTCATTCGCAATATCAGTAGATGTTCACTAAAGGTTTTCAGTAAAAAAAATCAAACATCTCTTTTCAAAACACCCGCAATCTGCCTTAGCCTTTTTTGTGTGTCACACGTCATCACTCGACAGAATTGATGGCCTGAGCCCTAAAGTCTTCGTGCTCCGTCTGCCACATCAAATTAGAATTGCAACAGAGATGGTAGTGAATGCGAGTGCCATACCGTGCATGCTTGCCGGCGCGGCGCGCGCGCAAGAGCTAAATCATTCTCAATGTTTATAATCTCTTAGGTGTAACTTATACCAGTCGCCAGAAAAAAAACATAATTACATACACGTTAAGCAATTTCCGGAGCTTCGAGTTTACTTGTTTTTGCTGCGAAACTGTTGCACGTAACTGCTTGGTTATGGATTAGACCTGCCTTTGATAACGTTTTTTATAAATAGCCTTTGCATGTGGATTTATTGTTTTTTTAATTTCCATAGATGGTCTGTTTTCTTGAGAGTACATTGCTCCATTGCAAAGCTTCAACAAAATCTAATCTACTATCAGTAGTTTAATGATCACGTGAGTTTTACAGTTGTGGCGGTCAAAATGCGTTGGTTGGAAAATATAATAGTTGTGACTTGAGGAAGCCAGGGTGAAGCCATTTTTTTATTATTAGTTTTTTTGTTATTATTGTACCCAAACAGAACCATCAAACTTCCGTACGGTCACAATTTTATCCATCCAACAGCCTGCTTCGTCCACTGCTAGACAAAGGATTTCGCCACTCTTGTCCATCCCCCTGGAAGGAATGCCCATATTCATGGGCAAGCGGGCAGGTGAGTACGTCAGCAAAACCCTCGCGCCAGTGACGCCTTTTCTCGTCGCCAGTCTGTTTTATATAAAGGTCAGCAATTAGGAATGGATATGCCATCATTCGGTTCCAAGCATGGTTGACCACTTGACCACCTACCTGTGCCTTATTGAGAGCTGACCTCTTACTCTCCCCCGTGTTTCGACTTTGGATTTCTGCTGGATATTCTGATAAGAAAGGATTTAATTGCGAAAATCAAACTATCCGTTTCAACTCAACCAAACTTATAACAATCGCGTCGGAATGTTAACTCCGTTCCGTTCCACGCGCCACGTTAACTTTCAATCAAAAACGTTTAAACTTGAAACGATTTTGTGTTTTACTTACACCTCAATTACTCGGTGTAATATCCGGAGCAGAAGCCGACAAAAGCTATTTTTTATATAAAACTAAATATTTATGTACCTATACCTACAATAGCATATTAATATTTAATGGTTCTCGTTAGTATAGCTCGCACGCGACTCGTCTAGACGGGAAGTTGTAACACTTTTTATGGATTGAATAAAATCTGGTCTGCGGACCCCTCCTGTCCTGTAATCCTAATCCGGGACAAAAACTAGTTTGGCATGCGGAGCGTAAAGTAATTATGAAATGCGCTTTATTATTGCCATTGTCTGGGGCATCGGAACGGTGAAACAAGCCCAATTAATTCTGCTTCATTAATATGAAGCTCATGAGCAGTTAATCTGGACTTTTTTTATTGGCCAGCCGTCGGTCGGTTTGCATGCGAAAGGTGCATTTTTCTGTTGCGTGAACCGGAACGCAATGGCGATCGGCCATTTTGGCCGCAGTTCTTGATCTTCTTGACAGATCGGCTTCGCGCCAAATTTTGAATTGAGAATTCGTGAGCCTGCGTGAGAAAAGAGCGAAAAAGTGAATGGTTCGATTTTTTGCAAAAAAAATTGCAGTAAATTTTTTGCACGTTCGTTGTTCCGGCGGGAGGATCATGTTTTATTTTATTTTGAAATTAGTTTATCGTATGTATATTTAAATGGAGTGCCGGTAAAGCTTTAAAATTAAATTTGTTGCAGCAAAGTCTTTTATTTTATGGTGACAGATAATTATAACTATTTATAAATCTTTTATGACGTTACAGAACAAGCTATGCAACATGTAAAATGTGATAAATTTATCATTTAAGTATAAATTATAATAAATATTTGTAATAATTAGAATGCAAATTTAATTTTATTACATACCTACATCAACATAGGTTTTTGCCTTCCTGACTTTTGTTCCTTCGCTGTCTGTCTGTTAATATTTTGATCAACCAAGTTCTATAAGCAAAAATCATCTAAAATATCCATATTTTAGTAATCTCCGATTGCATATTAAAGCCAATGCATGGAGCATGTCAAAATGAAAATAGTAGCGTCTTTTTCGCGTCATTAACAAGCGCGCGGGTACCATTGACCGCGGTTGCCAGATTACCGCAAACCAGTTCGAACCGCGCCCGCCCAATCAGCCAGGACTCGGTGTAGGATAACCATGAAAAAGTTCGATTTATGTATTTTTCAAGTAAGAATATGACGTGATTTTTTGTCCCTTTCTCACTGTTATCCTTTTCCTTCAAAAGGGCAGGGAACACATCTAATACGATCATATCACACCTCTTTCTCTCGTTCCAAGTTCGTCGTGCGTGCACAATGTCCGAATTTCGTAAATGTATATAATGTTATTTTATCAGACACGTAATCGGTCTGCTGTTCCTTCTAATAAATTGAAGAAGTCTGGACACTCTAACACACTAATAAGGTCCCATTTTTGGGCGGGTAGGAATGTATTCAATGAACTGCTAAAATAAGCAAGCTACTTTCTTCTGCGTACTCTACAACGATGCTCATGGTAATTATTGGCAGCTTCTTGAGGCTTCTGCGAGTATGGTAAATCATCCCCATCTGTTTGTTTACAGACTGACTCTTTCGGAACCAAATACTACTATAATCATCGCCATTGGCCTCTCATAAACAACAAGACACACAGTCTCTAAGAAAAGTTCTTCAGAAAGTGTCCGAACCTGTAACGTGCATAGTAGCAAAAATCTTCAACTAAATTAAGACGTTATGTCGTTCACATAAGATGCAATGTCAGTTGTACGAAATCGTCATTCGAATTTGTCACCCTACAGCGGTGACAAGATGCATCGCGGACACTTTTTGACTGAGATTGTGAGTCGTTTATGAGAGGTCAATGTGTATCGCACTAAAAATTGAGCCCTGAGTTTTTACCCATGGGCCACACCACAGGTCTACCGTAAGTGACAGCGAGCAAGACAAAGTTTCGCTGCGTGAGTGTTCGGTCTGGTATGTATACCTTGAAGTTTTGGTCGAAACACTACTGCTTGTGTGTTTGTGTAACTCTACCGTACTCGTATAATCTATAGTCTACGTACTTGTAGTTTTCTTTTTCTCATCGTATTTTCTATAAAATCACAATTTTGGAACCACGTATGGATGATGTACTTAAAGATCCAATGTCGAACACTGAGGTCAAACGACAGATTTTTAAAAATTTTGCATAGCGCTCTCTATTGTCAAATCTTATAATCTCATCTATAACAATGCTATTAAGACAAGTTTGAAGAGAATTTATATGAAAAGTTTTCTAACGACGACGGTCTCACTTAAAATTAAAAAATGTGTTTCACCCATAGTCTCTGATTTGAGAAAATCTCGCTATGCGAGCGATACTCAAGCCACAAATTAGACAATCACAGCACTGCATTTTATAGTTAAGCATGGCTTAACTCGAAATTCTCAAATGGGAAAGTTTTATTCATGGGTTCGTCCCACTTGTACCCAACAATAAATTCTAAAAAGAAAATGTCCAACAAAACGTCCCTATATACATGAATGGATGTCCATAAAACCCATTAATAAAAGAGTCCTTCTCGAAAGTCCCAATAAAACAAAGCGATTCAATGCGGATCCTACTGATCCTTGCTCCAGTGAATGCATCTGAGTTTCGGCGAAGTTGTTCCGAAAGCGAAACCGGTTCTCGAATTATTGTACGTTTTCGATTTTCGACCGTTAAGGGCACTCTATTCGCCCGAACTCATATACTAGCGCAGTTCGCTGATAATATCCTTATGTATAGGTACTTGCTTATTATTTTTTCATTTTCAACATATCCCATACAATATACATGACTTGAACCTAAAACATTTATCAAAATCAGATACATACAAAAGTTACAAGCGTATAAAAGGCCTGGATTTTACACATATTTTCATGAATGTTTATGTACCGTAATGTACTAGAAGCGATACAACAAATCAAATAATTTTAGGTACACAGCATAGTATATTTTATACTATTCAAAAATATTTTTGTTTCATTTCGATTTTTAGGATTTTTCTCCTTTAATCATAGGAAGACCCAAAACCATTCTCGAGTTTTTTCAAGACATGAATTTTGTCTCGCGTTAGCTTGCCTCTCACGCCGTGTTCGGTTAGTTCCGTACGAGCTCGGGCAATGAACGTTCGGGCCAACCAATAACAGTCAGTCAGTGCTCTATAATCCGAAGTTGAATGTAGAATGAAATAGCAAACATAGCGACCACGTGCGCGACTGACCTCAAGCCATCGACTACTACAGGGCCCTCCTAACAAAAACGGCGATATGAAAAGATTTTTAGTAAAAGCTGAAGTCTGCTGAAATGGAAAGCGTGGCGTTGACGGGATGCGATGATAGCGTGCTGTTATCAGAAAAATCTTAAATAATAATATATATGTATTTAGGTGCTCTTTTCAGCAAATTTATCAAAAAACAACTCACGGTGTTTTCGTAACGTAACCGAAGATGAACGGCGGAGGTTGCTGACTGAAATACATGTACTGAACTGATCAGATTCGTTTGTCTCGAAAATATTCTCTCAATTTGAGGTTAGTAGTAGCCTTAAATATTTTCGTGTGCCCTCGGCAAAACTCGCTTTTGAGCTTATTATCATCCACCACATCTCAATTTTAAACCCTATAGTTAGCTAATCACGGCCGAAATTCCTTTGTATCGAGGTGAAATTTCAACTGAATCCTTTGTTGTTTACGGTGTTGGTTGCTAGGTGGTCGTTTACAACCTTATTAGTTATTTTGTTAGCACATTTCATTGTCCGTTTATTTACCGTTTCCTGATCACGGAATTAGGGCGAATATTTGGTAGAAAAGTCACGAATTACGCATCTTTGGTTAGTGGTAATAACTAAGAAATCTAGGTTCATAAACCAAGCGTAATTTTCAGGTTTCCGTACCCGAAGGGGGCCAAACGAAACCCTATTACTAAGCCTCCGCTGTCTGTCCGTCTGTCACAGAGGTCTACAGCTTCAGCCGTAATAGGTAACCAGTTGAAACTTTCACAGAATACATGACCAAATAGTCAATGGACTCCATACAAAAAAATCTCGAAAACGTTGCATCTTTGTATATTTTTTGTCGCTGCTCTATCTTAAAAACGGTAATACATATAAGTTTTAAATTTGGTCAGATTGTATTATATTTATTATGTAAAACAAAAAATAACAGTTACATACATACACGGAGGATGCCAAATTGTTTGTGAGGTTTTTGTTAATGAAAAGCCACAAAATGGGAAAATTGTATAGGAAAAAATTCTTCATTTCTATCAGGCCATTTTCTCACTGTGCGATGCAATGTGATGATATTCCTTAATTTAATAATAAAACAGACAAATGTAGAGCAATATTATAAAAAAAGCGGTAATAAAGATGTTAACTAAACAAGTAAAAAAATAATTCAATATTCTACATCCTTAGTAAAATTTCGTCTTTCCTCATTCGCCAACCATCTTAGGGTAACAAAACCTTTTGCATTAATTACTCGAGTACCGTATGAAGGTCACTTAGTCCTCTTACTACCCAAGGGCTAGTAACTTGCCAGTTTGTAAGGTTTCCCTGGGGCAACATTGAAAATAAAGAGCTTTGCCCGGGGAAACTTGGGTTTTCCTGGCGGATCATTCATAAGCATGAGGACACCTCGCAATATTTGATTAGTAGTGTGTCAAATTTGTAATGACAAAAAGAACGTACCGTCACGACATGCATCTTCGAGGTGGTGTCAGAGTTGTTCCCGAGTGTGAACTGTGAAATGCATGTTACAGTTCACACTTGGTACAACCGCTTTTAACCGACGATTATTACATCCCAAACGTGCAAATAGTGATAGACAGAAACGACATAGAAGGCCCATTTGGCTTGGCACCCTTCTGGTACGGAAAAGTAGGATAAGCACATTTATGTTTTTGACGCTAGAATAATTTTGAATGATCAGTTTTAACAATGAACAGTTTAATTTTAAAACATGGGCAATTCTAGATAAAATTACGCAATGCCGTTTTCAAGGGCTATTCGGCGAAATGTGAAAACTTTACGAAACTAAACTTTTGCGAGTTAGCGCACTTATTTAGGAAACCTTATATGTTTTAATTAATATTTTTAATAATATTAATATTTAATATTTTGTACCTACTTTAAAATTAATTTATTTTAATACTTTAATGGAATTTAAATACAATTTCATAAACTAATCATGACTTCATAATTAATAGTTAATTGTGTCATTGATATTAATTTACAATTGTGCAAAGCAAGTGAAATATTTTGTAGTTTATTAACAACAAGTAAATAAAAACTAATTCTGATTGTGACCTTTAATATCCATTTTAGGACTCTTTAGTCTTTATATGTATTTGAAACTTTTATGGGTAAGTCGAAGCTTAGAGATAAACTTAAATTTTTTTTGGATGATCATGATCAGTCAAAGCACTAGTAAATATTCAAGTGTAAAAGTAATATTTCTATCAAATACATACATTTTTAGTGCTTTTATAAGTTTCACAAACTTTTGACAATCACTGTGTGAACAGTCCAAAGGGACAAGTGAATGAACCTAAATCAGGGCTGCCGATCAAAACAAAAAATAAAAGTCGGGCTAGAGCACACATGGCGCAAGGCAATTCACTTTATTTACCTGATTCCTGTCCTGTCCTGACAGGACTCGTAGTATTTTTTGCTCCCAAATTGTGCTATTCAAAAATAACACGTGCTATCCTACAAAATTACGGACCAGCAGCCTATTATACGAGTTTTATTTATGATTTGTATTAAATGATATCGTAGACGTTAGTTTTTGTTATAGAAGCATCTTCGAGACAGTTTAAAGGAGGGGTGGTGCCGCTCTTTTACGAATTGTTTTCTGAATCACCCTGGTTGTAAAATAGATTCTTCTTTGGGTTACTCGAATGAGATGTTCATTTTTACTTAAATTCTGTATGTCTGACTTCCTAGTTTGAGATATAATTGAATGATGAACCTTAGTTTTAGAAGAAAGAATACAATACCACGTTGAAATTTTTCCGACCTTTTCTTTTATTAACGATTGGAAAATGTTTGTTAATTCTGGAATTAAATGCTTTTCAAGAAGATACTAAAGTTAAACTACACACCCATAAATTGTGTTAAGGGTCCTTCCCTTCATTCGAAACATGAATACCGAACCCTTATTGAGCAAGTTTCTTTAACTTGCCCCTATTTTTTTAAGGTCCTACATTGAAAGTACCGGCTGCGGCAGATGTCTAAGATGCTACCCATTCTGTTACCAGTTTCGTTTCAAATTGAAGGTTTACGGCAGATTGCGATCGCGCCATTGTTGTGACGCTATTGTTGTGCGTCATTGTGACGCTTTTGCAGAAATTTGCGATTTTTGAATTCCTAGCGATATTGCATTCTTTTGATTGCATCTTTCTTCGTGAATGGGGATTAGCTTGTGTGGTTCCCGGCAATGGCGGCGTTTTCTCGCAGAATTATGGGAAAATTATTATGTTAGGTGTTGCTTTTTGATTTGGATGGTAACAATAAGCTTATAATGATAACGAAAGACGATTTATCGCTTTACGAACATAAACAAAATGGCGACAGATAAGTGACCAATAAATTAATTCAAGCATCCCTTTGCATTCTTTTGGTATAAACTCAAATAAGTTTTTTTAATTATGCTTTTGGGCAATACTTATATTCCAAACATCGAAATGGAAAAAAAACCGGCCAAGTGCGTGTCGGGCCACGCGCGGTTTAGGACAGACGGACATGGCGAAACTGGAAGGGTTCCTTGTCGAACTACGGAACCCTAAAGAAGTAGTAAAGTTTGTGAAGACTCTTTTCCTCGGGCCCCGTTAGAGATATCAAGTTAAAACTAATACCTCCTACAGAAGTCTGCGGCCCCATGAAATTCCGTTTACAAGTAGGTCTTATCAGCAAGGATAGGATAATCGGATCGATATATACCTAAAGTTGAAAAAATCCTCGAAAAAGATTGTAGGTGTGGAGTCGGCTTCTTAAAATACCTATAATTTATTGTGATCTATAGTAAAAATTATGAAATTGCTTAAAACGTTATGATGATGTACCCAATACTTAACAGATGTTACCGCAAATGTATATATTATTTGGGAATTGTATACATGTTCTAGGAAATTTATAAAATGCCAAGCTACTAAGGGCACTAGTCCTACTCGCACTTGACCAGGTTTTTTTAAACATGATATGTATTGAGATTTTCCTTATTTTTCCATTGTAATTCTTTACATAAGCCACAAGTCTACAACTCGATGGGTTCAGTAATTTTCGAGACACCGCTGGCAAACGAACAGAAACCAATATTTCAACTTGGTTTCACTAGTTTCCGTTGTCTGCAGTAAATATTTACTAACACTGAGCGATCTATTGAGATACAAAATATCGCAGCGAGCAACAAACGCCTATACCTAAATGTTTAATAAACCCGGCCCATAACCTACAAAATTTAAAGACTCCTCCTGACGACGTTTATGTCCACATTTCGCCCATGAATATAAACCCGGGGCATTAAGCTGCCGGTTTCTGAATATCCTCTTGTGAACACGACCGCGTACGGGGCACGTACGCAGCGTAACGTACGTCAAACATCTGTGCCTCTGAAAACGCTACATGAACAATATTTTGCTTTAAAAGTTAAGGCCGAGAAAGCTGCGAAACTGTTGCCATAAAAAAAAATCTTACGTAGGTACTGAATTAATTATTGAAAGTCTGCTCAATTAAATGTCTAGAAATAGCAATGAAGCTGTTTTTAAATGTCATAGTTTTCTTAGACAACGTCTTCGACAAGCTAAAATTTGAACTTTTCCTAAAAACAGCGGCCGTTTTTAGCGTAAGTGTAAATTTCAACGATAAATAGACGTTGTTTATGAAAAAAGTGCTATTTAAAAATAGATGCTATTGCTTGGTATTTAATTGAGCAGACTTCAAAATAATTATTCTGGCAAGCAAGATTCTTAAGTAGCAGCACTTTCGCAGTCTTAAAGCCTTAAATGCAATTCAATTTAGTGAAATTCTGCCCATATAATTCTACGTTTATTGTACCTATCACGGAGAAATCAGATAACCTCAAAAATGGATAATAACTACGATCGATGACGATATTTAAATTAAATAAATAATTTTCAAAAACCCTGTACTAAACGGACATTCAAAGAGGCATAAGTCAAAACTAAGGTTATTGTGATCAACACACAGGCCCTTTATCTATAATCTATGCAATGAAATTTGACTCATAATATGCAGCATCTGTTCTCATTCTATGTCCCTTATGTTACATAAGGTTATTGGTTTCCGTTTTACGGCCATTTGCTGCATTAGAAAGGCATTTTAAAAATTCATGGTTTTTCTCACTATCGCCACCAGACTATTTTCGCTAATTAATGACCAGAGGATTACCAAAGAAAAAAACAAGCAAATTTTTTCGTCAATTTATACAATTTCTATTAAAAAAAACTCGAAGAACATTTTCTGTGAGAACGTTTTATCCACATCTTGGAAAATAAAGATACAATATTTAACTAATGTTTTTCATCATGTTATATCTAAAATATTTGAACAATTAAGGTGTCAAATTATGCCTCTTCACATACCTTACGGACCCTACATTAAGTTGTTTATGACATAAAGTTGACAGTTAAGGCTTTATAAAGACATTTAGAATTCTTTTCTAATTCAGTACACTATTTTGGAGGACCAAATAAAGTTAGCCCTCTTTTAGTGCCTATTCTCCTCACGTCCAAAGTGTTAATGGGTAGAGACGACCGTGGCAGGTTAAACTTTAACTTTCAATCTTATTCCCCAAGAATAAGGGTCAGTATTGATCAGATTTTCGGCGAACTTGGTGGTTGGGCGTAGTGCCCTGAAGACTGGTCGTTTTAATCTGAAAGGAATGCTGAGGGCAGCTTATAACGATGCTAGATCTGAATTATGGAGTAATAAACAAGTCTGTGCGATTTGAATATCCTGCGTGACATTGCTTGCCCTTTATGATATGGGCTATTCTTAAAAGACAACTTGAAAATGTTTATAGAAGAAGTATTTATGAAAAACAACTGCAAGTAATGATACATAATGAACTAAAAGTAACGGAAATACTGCTTGTATAAAGCTTGAGTCAAAGAAAATATACCTAGCTATAACCTTCTAAACCAATCAACATTTTGTCTGCAGATGAATATTTATTAGCTTTTTCATTTAGTGCGATAAGGTTTCATGTCAGTGTTTAATATTCGTAACCGTACAAAAGAAAATGAATGACTTTGACGAAAAATTCAAGATATTTAGTTCGTCTCTTTAAATTCGTGACAAGATTAGCAATATTGTACCTTTTAATTTATAATTCGTATGCGTACACTTTAAACAATACAATATTTTAGACTAGGCTTTTGCCTGCGGCTTCGCCCGCGTTTATTCAATCTTGTCTCGTTTTCGGCTTGGGCGATATTTATCCACACTTCTTTTAGCCTGTATGTTGACCAAAGTAAATGCAATAATGATAAAGAAAACCGCATCCAAATATGTTGAGTGGTTCTCGAGTTAAAACCGGACTTTTATGAACAAAATTTTAAAAAATGTTTCAGTACCACAACAACTAAACATCTAATTTAAAAAATTCAATGTACAGACACGACTTTCTTGACACTTTATTATTAGTATAGATATTTAGGCCTATTCGATGAAACCATTATCAGTCGATTGAAAGATAATAAAAATAAGATGCCGTTGGATCATGTTGGTGTGAATAAAAATATTATTGTTGTATCATTTATTTTATGCAGTCTGTTTCGAATGTTACTTATTGAATGTTTTCTTTTTTACAAAAATCTACAGATATACCCGTTGTAATTTCAGAGTAAGTAAACTTGACACAAAAATGAAAAAAAAGCGCAAGTGCGTGTCGGGCCACGCGCAGTGTAGGGTTCCGTAGTTGCCCAGTACATTTTATAGGTTGGTCTATTAATACAGATCGCGCCAAACTTCTAGTCCTATACATTTAGAAGAACGGCCCATACATTGTCGTGTTTAGAGGGGATTAAAAGTTTGGCGCGACCTGTACTCGTAAACCTGTAAAGCCTACTTAGCTGTGATAGTTTTCCTTTTAAATTTATTATATACACTACTTCTGTGATTTTTTTCACATATCCATCTACCTTTTTTCACATTTCTACCGTTTACCCGGCAGGGGGGGACACTCCACTCTAACAAAAATTTGCACTTTAAAGCTTAATATTTCGCCAACGGATCCCTAAATCGAAAAATGGTTTTCACACACCCACAATGTTTTTAAACGATCTATCTAATGACAACCCACACGATGAGATAGATGAGAAAAAAAAATTCATCCCCAATTTACGTGTAAGGGAGGTACTTACATTTTTTTTTCTGGATTTTATTGTACCGTTTTGTCGGCGGGGTTAATATGTATATTCATGCCAAATTACAACTTTCTAGTACTGATAGTCTCTGAGCTAAGCCGCGGACGGACAGACGGACATGGCGAAACTATAAGGGGTCCTTGTCAGACTACGGGACCCTAAAACGCAGTGACAATAAGTGGAATCTGTAATTTGATCGTATAAGAACAACCCTTTCCTCACCCTTGGTGTCATGCAGACCCTTAATTGCTTATTTGTCGTCCCTTTATTGTCTACACATTTTATCGCGGGTTTTTTAAATAATTTTATTTGTGTTCTCATCGAGAGCTGTCTAGACTGTTGGTGAATGATAATTTAGGCCTGATAAAATTATTTTCAGGGCTGCTTTTACCAAAATACGCGAAGGTAATAGGAGTGAAATAAATTAATTGGTTATTTATTCAGAACACCACCGACCTCCTACGTACATTCTAAAACTACCCTCGTAATCGGTCTATATTTCATCGGCATATCGTAGAATTGGGCACATCATAATCTGCCTAGGCAGATCGTATTTATGTTAAAACTAGGGGAGTCATTGACCTATACGCCTAGACGGAGTGTGTCTTACAACCCGATATGAGAAATATGCGACCATTTCTCCTGTTGGTGTGCGTAACCGCTATATGTTACGTGAGCTTGCACGCACACACCCGCGTAAAAAATGTTGTCTATTATTTATGTAATTCCAAGAGATGCGTACTCGACAAAATGTCCTTGAATACTGTCTAGTTGAGACACAAACTCGGCTATTTTAGTTGAGTATGAACAGTGTCGCCTTTCTCGCGCTCACTCTACGTCTAGGCGTATAGGTCAATGAGGGCGGTCTACGCTCCGCTCGGTTCCCCAAATTTATTTACATGTAAACCTAACACGCTCCTCTTCATTATTACAACTATTTGAAGCCGTCTGGCTTCAGAAAAATCAGCAGATGAATGGAGGGACATCGAGGGTGCCGACAGTCGAAGATGTTTCTCTCCTACTGTCTACAAAAAAGGAAGTATATCCTTAACCTCAGCAGAATCAACCTGGGTGTGTTGGTAGGTATTCTACCTGGCCATTCTAGGCTGAATAATAATAATAATAAAGATAGTTTATTTGCTTTCATTCTAAAACTAATACAAAAAACATACATATTAATAATAATTAAAAATAAAGAAAGAGAAAGCAAAAAGGTCCGTGCTCGGCGAGGTAGACAACTGGCGATCTTCAGCACAGCCTTACATTTTTAGACGTTGGAACACAACAATAATTTATTAAATAACTAACAATAAAACAAAACAATTTTGAACACACTAAACTAAAAACAGAAAATGATAACAAATAATAACCATCCACCTATCCATCCATCAGCCTGTTTCGTCCACTGCTGGACATAGGCTTTTCCAGGATTTCGCCACTCTTGGCGGTCCTCCTGGAAGAAATGCCCATACTCGCACACGCTGGGCAGGCGGGTTGGTGAGCGCGGTGCCGAAACCCTTGCACCAGTGACGCCGCTGCCCGTCACCAGTCTGTTTTATATAAGCCCCGGCAATTGGGGATGGATAAACCGCCATCCATCGGGCCCAGGTAATAGTGGGCCGCCTGGTTTTGCCTGAGAGCTGTCCTCTTACTCACCCCCGAATAACTTCGGGAGGATTTGCGAGTAAGATGGTCTACCAGTTCTACCACCACCTATTTACAAATTATAACAATAATAATTAATAGGACTAAATAAATAGACATCTGTCAATAGTGAACGATCCCTTTGCTCACACTGCGGTGAGGAAGAAACTAGCAAGTAGCCTTAGATACTTTATATTCTCTGTCTTAGGTGAATGCTTTATATATTCTAGCCGGAGATGGGAGATACTTGTTGATGATCACATCAAGGAAGAAGATTCAAAGTACCTTATGTACTCAGACATACTTAGATTTATTAAAAGGAGCGGAAGATTTGAGGAGGGAATGCCCCTGGGACATTAGGATACCAAAGCTCCAAGCAATGGGAATTGGATGGAATAGCTTCAAGTGGAGAGCCGACCATCCGGCTGAGCATAGCACGCGTCCCACCTTAACACCATAATCATTAAACTTTTGGTGAAAGATTTTCGATTTCATACTTAACGATCTGCCGAGCCAAATCATGATATGACGAATTCTACGAATTGCTGACGACATATGGAAAAGATGCATTTGTTTCTGTCCATTGTTCCTCGGTCGTGACGTCACACACACGTGCTACGTTTTGGATTAAACGGCCCAACCAATTTGGAGCTAAGCCATTGGTCGACAAACAAGACATATTAATTCAGATCACTGAATCCCTGCGTTGTTTTCTAAGTACAGGTCTTAAAATTGACTTCCCAAAATTATACAATAGTGAAGAGCAATTTCTTATTCTCCATCATTTCACCTATTGGGGATCAGCGGTAATTTCTTCGATGGTACCGATGTGCATTCTAATCTAATATGCTGATCACAGCTAGAGTATACACCACGAAAGAAACCCCTCGTATTTATTCCTTGACAATAATTGCTTTGTCAAAGGGACTCCTTTCATGACGTTTCTCTTCCCCAGCCACAACCCAGAGCTACAAACTTCACCCATTATTACTAAATGTACCCCCATTAATCGAGACAAACACCCCATCACCTAAACTAATTAGTGCGCGCGTCGTGACCGCGTCGGAAGATCGTGTTCGGCTATCTTAGTGCAGCAAATATTGGCCGAAAGCATTCCCCTGGCTGGGGGCAGCGGGCAGAACGGTCACTATTGACGAAACGCTCTGGGTTGGTTGGCGTCGAAGTTTGTCGCGAAATACATAGTCGATTTAATTTTAAACTCTATGGATTACACTATAATGAAAAATGAGTTAACCATGAGTTACATTATCACACTAATATTGTAAATGTGAAACTTTGTCTGTGTGTGAGTGTGTGTTTGAGGGTGTGTGTGTGTGTGGTTTGTTACTCTTTCACACTGAAACGGCTGAAGGGATTTGGATGAAATTTAGAATGGATATAGCTTATACCCTAACTTAACACATAAGCTACTTTTTATCCCGGAAAAAAGCATGTCGTCAAACCGAATAACACGCGGGTGGAGCCGCGGACAAAAGCTAGTAATCATTATAGGGTTAACTCACTGTTTCACTCGACACAGGTGATGGTGATGTAAAATGTGGTTAAGGCGACTCTATTCGCCCGAACTCCCATACCAGCGCAGTTCGCTGATCATATCCTTATTTATGGGTACTTGATTATTATTTTTTCTTTTTCAACATATCCTCATCATGACGTGAAACTAAAACATTTATCAAAGTCAAATACAATACAAAAGTCCTGGATTTTACACATATTTTGATGAATGTTTATGTACCGTAATGTCCTAGAAGCGATACAACAAATCAAATAATTTTGGTTTCACAGCATAGATTATTTTATACTATTCAAAAATATTTTTGTTTCGATTTCGATTTTTGGGATATTCCTCCTGAAATCATAGGAACCACCAAAACCATTCTCGAGTTTTTTCAAAACATTTGTCTCGCGTTTGCTTGCCTCTCACACCGTGTTCGGTTAGTTCCGTACGAGCTAGAGAAATGAACGTTCGAGCCAACCAACAACAGTCAGCCAGTGCTCTATAATCCGAAGTTGAATTTAGAATGAAATAGCAAGCATAGCGACCCCGTGCGCGACTGACTTCAAGCCGCGCCGACTACAGGCTTCTTAACAAATATGTGGTAGAAGCTTTGACCGTAAATTTTCTGTTATGTATCGTACGAGTACGTACCATCAAAGAAATTGCCAGTGACCTACTTATCGCACTTATTGCAATATGGGTGATAAGTTGCCTTTCGAATTTTTCTTCGATAGTCATTCATCCATCCATCAGCCTGTTTCGTCCACTGCTGGACATAGGCCTTTCCAAGATTTTGCCACTCTTTGCGGTCCTCCTGAAAGAATTGCCCATACTCACACACGCTAGGCAAGGCAGGTTAGTGAGCGCGGTGGCGAAACCCTCGCACCAGTGACGCCGCTGCCCGTCACCAGTCTGTTTTATATAAGGCCCGGCAATTGGGGATGGATATACCACCATCCATCGATCCCAGGCAATGGTGGGCCGCCTGGTTTTGCCTAAGAGCTGTCCTCTTACTCTCCCCCGAATAACTTCGAGGGGGTTTGCAAGTAAGATGGTGGTACCATCGAGGAAATGACCGCAGACTTACTTTTCGCCCGTATTGTAATGGTAATAAGAGCGAAAAGTAGGTCGGCGGCCATTTCTTGGATGGGACCTCCACAGTCGAGCCCGGCATCAGCTCTACCATCTTATAACTATTCTGCGATAGTACATTACCGTAATGACGACCAGAGGTGCAATTGTGTAAGCCAGTGGTATTTAAATTGATTGTCATATGGCTATTCGGCTAAGCAAATTCACCCGTTTGATTGAAATCTTACATTTTTGGCTGTCAAATGAATACGATTGTCTTGTTTTGTTGTTGACAACCAAAAACGTACGATTTCAATTTTCAAACGGGCTAATTTGCTTAGCCGAATAGCCATATGACAATCGAATTTGAATACCATTGGCACCTCAGATCAGAATTATCCCTTATCGTGTAGTGTAGTGTAGCTGTATGTAGCACTTTTAGACTCAATATAACTCTCATTGACCTCACCAAACTATGCTAAAAATATCTTATTGCTAATTATCGTAATTTGATGTTTAAATGAATCATTTTATATTTAAAAATAATTCTGACATTTAATATTTTTTATTCTTTTAATTATAGTCTGTTGAAATTTCTCCTTACGCATTTTCACCTAGAAAATTGTGTCAGTGATAATAATTATGGAGAAAACTCATATTTCTTCCAATTCGACTTAAAAAACCGTTTTAGTTCCACGCCATAGGGCGGGCGTGTTGTTTACATTATTTTGTATCGATAAATGTTTTGGGCTTTACCTGCCTGCTTTACCTACCTGCTTGGCCGGCCTTTTAGTTTTTGTAAAGATGGAAATTATAACGAGCATTTTCGATTACAACTCTGCTAAAAAAAAACCAGGAGAGTTTTTGACTCCATTAATTTACACTCACACTCACACACGCAGCAACTTCAATCACAGCAGCTACACGTCTAAAGTCGTTTGCAATAGAATCCAACAATCATGTAAACAAATATGGCGGACTGACATTGACAGCGTATTGTTTATGCCCATAGTGATGTCATAGTGTTCTAATTTAATTTTAATTAAATTTATTTTTCTAATTATTTTAATTTTAAGTCATAGACTATGGCCCATAGTAGGATAGGTACTAAAATAAAACTGACTAAATAGATTAAATATATAAGCCATAGACTATAAAATAAAACTGATTATATATAAAAAAAGTGTTTATTAAAACAAATTTAAATCTTCGTCTTCGTCATCATCACTATCAGAAGTGTCGCCGGTGACCGTAATTATAAATGGAACCACTGTGTCATCGCTTGCCGTGTCTAAAATGCCGTCGAGCTTTTTCATTTCTTCCTCTTCCTTTAGGACGTGACTTACGCATTTCGACCATTGTTCGGCTCCGATTCTCGCCAACCGAAATAAAATAAATACCGTAATAGATCTAAATCATTCTTACCTCCTGATTACTCCTTGAGAAAAAATACCAATCGTATGCTATATCAAAGTCCGTGATGCCGTGCAAAGGTCGTCGTTCCAAGAAAAATATGTCCAGCCAAATCGTAAAGCAAAACAAAAGTCCAAAATGAGAATGCAAAGTCGTAGAAATCGGAAACAGAAAACGGAAACAGAAAACACTAATGCACAGCGAACCCACAGAACAGTGAATGACTGTGAATGACAATTCTAACAAAATGGCCACCTGTCAATTTTTAAAAACTAACCATTATTTTTATGGCTTAGGATACAATCCGTTTTGGTTAATTATATTAAGCTCTTGAAAAATTTTTTTTATTGTATTCAAATAATATTAAATTAAAATAATTTATTAAATTAAAAATAAAAGATAACTTCAGATTACGAACAACACTAACTTTTCAATGACTTATAGAGTTCGATGAGTAAAAAACTAAGATGACAGCTTGTCAAATACTTCGAAATTTTTACGTTGCAAATGTTTTAACAAATTTAACTTATAAATACAAGTTAAATCGTGTTGAAGATAATGTGAAAACAATGGTGCGTTCGTTGAAATCAGACTATGTTCATAATTGATCGTCAAATGTATGTGATTACGGAGTAATCGTGACAATTTGGTTTGTTTACGTGATTGTTGGATTCTATTGCAAACGACTTTAGCTTGTAGTTTTTAAACCAATTAGAATAACTACATCTATTGTGGTATTGTAGCCGAATGGATCCATCCAATAAAAAACATGATGCGTATTGCTCAATTAGCATGTAGATTCGAATCTCAGAAATCAGATCACTACACCATTGTAAAAAAATTACAATTACGATGTTAATAAGAATAATAATAATAATAATATTCGCCTGATAACGACCCCACTGAGAGGTCGAAATACAGCGCATTTTATTGAACGAGCAAGCGAAGTTCTCCGAGTATACTTGAACAATCCGGCGTTTATATGTATGTATGAATGTTTGTTCGACGATAACTCGAGTATCGTTGATCGGACTATCATGAAATTTGACAGGCGAGTAAATAAAGCAAAAAGAATTTTCAAGTTCAAACATGAGCCAAATCGGTCAAGCGCGAATCGGGCGAGCCCGAGTTCACAGTTCGAGGCGAACTACTAGTATTTAATATATTTGTTTGCTTTTATTAATAAATACTAAAAATTAAAAGCCAATGTCTGGTTTGTAAGAAAAAATATATTTATTAACGATGATAATAAGAACAATAAACTGCAAAAGTGTAGAATTTGCAAGTAATTTTATTATTTCAATTTTTCTTGCACATAAAAGACAGTAATTTTTGCTATTTTTAGGGATTAATTAAATCATATCGGGCATTACTATATTTGAATTTGGAAGGTATATTTAAATGTCTTTTAGAGGAAATAAAAATAATAAATAAATATATTTATCTAATTTAGATTTTTTTTTCTGAAAACATCACGTTTCGTTAATTATTCTATGATAATTTCCAACCTAAAACTAACATAATCGAACTCTTGAAGCGACTTGTTGATACGAGAGAGAAATGGTTAGCATAGTTACTCTTTTGAAAACGCCACCAAAGTTATTCCATAAATTTTTCGGATATTCCTTATTTCAATTTGAGTTAAAAATTGCATGAGTAATAAAACTGAATAAATTTAATTTCGGGAGAGAAAGTACATTAGTAGGTATGTTATAAAGTAATATGTAAACTTCTACAAAATCAAAGAAAGTCAATGTGACCTATTCTCGTGCCTAACCTTAAATTTAGAGATGAAAAACCTAAAATAAGACAAGCTCTTTTAACTTTTATCCATCTGCGTTAAAGCCTATTTTGCAATGAAAAGTTTTAGGTTATGGCAGCTCTAAATCTAATATTTGCTGCACGAGAATAGGTGTCAATATGAAGTAAAATCGTAATGATCTAGAATAATAGCTTAAAAAATAAAATAAAATGTTTTTGTGTAAAAATTTACATCACTCAGTTTATGTACAACATTCAGGGTTGACCACACAAGTAAAAAACCACTTTTGAATAAAAAGTATGCAAAAATTGCGTTTTAAAGCAATTAGCGGAAATTGATTAGTAATAATTAAGGGTTTACATTCAAATTATATCATTTTATGATTTACATTTTGATTGCATTCGATTAACAAACTTAAAAGCGTATTTATCGTTGTAATCAAAATGTAAGGCATAAAATAACGTAATTTTAATGCGAGAACCCTATTATTACTAATAAACACGTAATCATTTTCCGCTAATTGCTCTTCTCGTGTTCCTTACGAACGCAAGCGCACCCCCGAGTCAATAACTATGGGATGTTAACATTTTATTTTGCGAAATTAGCAAAAAGTGTTATCGATCCGTGATACTGATCTCTTACCAAGCCTCCAGTATGTGATTTGGCTGCATAAGGTGACTTTTGTTTAAATCGCCAAATTTATACTGAAGACTCGGTAACTGGTCAGGACCAAGATTCAATGACCCTATTTGGAAAACACAAAAAAGATACTTGTTCAAGAGCAACCTCGACTCAATTAGTATAGGAAGTTGAAATTTAATTTTGCGTATTTAGTAGAAACGGTCATCGGCCTTGGTCCTGACCATTTATCGAAGTTTCAGTATGAATTTAGCTATTTCAATAAAAGTCACCTTATATAGGTACCTAGATGTAGATAATCTACGAAACACATGTTTTATTTAACACCTTAATTTTATTTATCAGCACTATCTAAACTTCGCCCCCATGAACAAAATCTGCTGTATTAGTGTAGCAGTTTTCGAGCAGGCTTCACTTTTAAGGGTCTGCCTTTTTAAATGGAACCCCACAAATTCTCCCATAACTAGCCCTAGAATACATCAAATAAACATCCAAACCCTGTTAATAAATAATTCATACGTAAAGAGCACCAATAAAGGCAACTCTTCAACCCATAGCTACTTCAGCAAGCATATTGCAATCAGGGCGCCATTTTATATCCATCGTACCCTCACAACAAAGACGCCAAAACTCGTAAATTTCTACCGCACTCTCAAATCCAACAATAACTAGATATATCGACAAAACAGGCAATATTTCTCGAAATACAATAGACGTATATCGTTCGGGAAACTTCTTTCTGTATCTCGCGCGCCATTCTCGTAACTCGCCGGAATTACTCTCATGGGCTCATGAATAATAGCCATTATTGCGTCGCTATAAGGGTTAAGACCTGGGACTCAGGTCGAGGAAGGAAGGGTTTTCTGACGACTGTGACCTTTTCATATTTAAATCGGGCAGATAATTGAAAAAGACAGAGAGTGTACGGGACACACAATACACAGCAGTTCTTATCTTGCCGCCTTGCAATGATATTAAATGAAATAATTTATTTTTGCAGTATAGGCAGTGGCGGTCTGAGGGGGAGGGGGAGGTAAGGTTGCCAACTTTTTTTGGAAGAAATAATCTACATTTATTACTTACAGTGCTCCCAAAGTTATAATGCGCATAGAAATCCATAGCCGAGCGACCGGACGTACCACGTGACCTTACTGCTTGTATAGAAAGTGTAGGGAAATACGAACTTTGCCGAGCAGTGGCGAAGATTCGTATGCGCATTATAAGTTTGGGAGTACTGTACACGTACACTTTTAAATAAAAAACGAAAAATACACTTGACTTAAAAATTCAAGGGGAAAATGCGTAAAAATGTATAAAGTTTGTCTTTAGATCCATGGAAATTAATAATAAATAACTACTAACAAATAATCTACAATTAAAAAAACGTAATAAGCATTAACTTATTATGAATAATAAATAACTAATAATGAAATAGTTATTAAAAAAAGGTTGCCTGCGCTTGCGTTAAACTCAAACGTCAACGAAAGACATTCAGGTCGGCCGGTGAAAAAATTTGTCCAAGTGCGATTCGGACTCGCGCACAAAGGGTTCCATAGCGCCCCACAATACGGGTGCGGAACCGTATAAAATCGTATTTTGTGAAAATTTCAACTTTGTACCTATTACGATTGAAGCTGTAGACCCCTGTGTGTGACAGACAGAAAGCGGAGGCTGTATTAGAGCTTAGTAGTAGATTTCGCATCGCCTGAAAAGTAGGTTCTGAAAGCCCGAACCTGAAAAGAACAAAGATTTCAAAAAAGAAAGTCTATCTGTGGCATACACTTAACTGAACAACTTCAGATTTACTAAATTCGTAAAAAATACTAAGTGTAAAGATATTTTCTCAAAAATACAATATTACCATTACATACTGTAAAGACCGACCAGAAAATAATTCATCCTGGCGAGCTAATAAAAGTAGGAAGTTCGTATGAAAATCCATTACATACCATATGTTCACAGAGTATATTTGATATGTTTTCTTTTTAAAACTATCCGTGTCTATGTTTATAAGAGACTAGAGGTTTCTTTCTCGTTGTTTTTTTTTCTTATTTCTTAGCGTTCCTCTAGATGGCGTTCTCCATGAAGAAGGCTGCATGGCGGTAAATACCTTTGACCAGCTGGCAATAATAAAAAAAAATTGCGTAAAAGAAAGAAAAGAAAGAAAGAAAAAATGATATTTATTGCCAGAACACAAAAAAGTAAAAATTTTACAGAACCTAATTAAAAAAAATAAATAAAATAAAAATAAAACAAAACACGCAATACACAATAACATAAAAGTACCTATTTAAACTTATACCTATAAATAACAAAAAAGACATCATTATCGTGTTAAATTAGTACAACAAAAAATAAAATAAATAATTAAAATGAAATCTTATGAATAAAGTTTTATATTGTACCTACATGCTTTTCCTAAAATATTATTCTTTTCTATGAAGTCCTGGCAAATGGTGGCATGCTCAGCATTTGCCGTCAGATAAAAAGACACAATTTTCATCTGAACGGCGCTGTTTTTCAGCATGTTCCATATACATCATATTTAAAGTAGTAGACATTACATAGTGACGCGTAGGAGTAGGAGTCTATTACTTTATCTGCTATGCAATACTATTTCCCTGAATAATAATTAAAATATGTATAATGCAATAATTGCTTATAATTTGTATATTTATCCGTTTTAATTTGGTGTTAATAAATATGTAATTAATGTATATTTACTAGTGTATGTATAAGGGGGAATTCAATTTGCTATAAATGTTAAAGTACTATGAAAGTATTTTGTGCAAATAAATTACAAAATGAGTTCAGAAGCGGGCTCTGATATAGATTGTACTCCAATAATGCTTTGCTGAAGAAATCAATAACAATAAACATGACTAATCGCCCAAATATGAGCAAGTAAGTAACTTTTAATATTTCCTAGTCAGTTTATTATATTTGATGTATACATGATGAAAAACATTACAGTGTCTCATTTTATTTTTGAGAAAAGCACTAATACTTGCTGCGACCATGAATTAGCAATCCTGGCCTCGTATATAAAACTCCTCGCCCTATGGGCTCGGACTTTTAACTTTACTCGTCCAGGATTGCTTATTTTCTGGTCTTAGCAGTAATGTACTATTTTTCTAGCAGATGACGTGCTTGAAATTCGTTTTTAATCTTTCGTAGGTTTCCTCCCAAAGACGGTTTTTTTTCTACATATGGTAAAAACGGTTTCGAGCAACGGTTCCGCACTTTATTATTTTATCTGTATGTAGAATTTCTTGAGCGTGCCAAAATATTATGACCAGGGATTCATTTAACGATTATGAAGTTTACGATGCATCGTTATCGTAACGAAAGTCGTAACGTTTCGAGATTATACTAATGCGTGTGGGGTGCATAAGGATTTTCGGTTTATTGTTTACAATAAAACCTTTCATTTGTAACTTTCTATTGTTCTGTTCCCGACAATTGCAATTTCATGGGTTTCAGTTTGTTTACCTTTCTCCGAAATTGAACACTATTGAGAACTAGCCTTTCGCCAGCGTCCTCGCGTGTCTTCAATTTCTGCCCCGTTTTCGGCTTGGGCGTTATTTTATCAACACCCTTATAACCTATGTACTGACGTGGGTTACCACGAAGGTAATAAAGAAAACGGCATCCAAATCCATTGAGCGCATCTCGAGAGAAAACGGAACATACTACGACAGACATAGAAAATGGTATATTTAGCTTACCAATAAGTAATAAATAACCCATTCCATATAAAAAAAATAAAAGTACTATGTTACAGACACGACTTTTTACTACTTTCTTATTAGTAATTGATCAATGGAAATAAATTATTTTTATATTCAATAATATACTCACACTTGACTGTTTTTTTATCATACTGTTATATTATTACTTATTAGAATCTATAATATAAATAAATTTGTATATTTTAAACACTTGGCGATTTATCTATCGCAAGGAGATAACAAATTAAATTTTATATCATTGCGGTATAGAAAATCAGAAAAGTAAATCTGGACGTGAGGAGCTCTGAACCGGGACTCGAACCCAGGAAAGCACATGGGTAAATTCGCAAGTTGTGTTGAGAACCGGATAGCTCAGTGGAAGAGCAACCGCTCGGTAAGCGAGAGGTCCCGGTTCAGAGCTCCTCACGTCCAGATTTAGTTTTCTGATTTTCTATACCGCAATGGTAATTTTACTTATTAGAATGTCAGCTAAATATATCGTGATGGAACTTAACACATGGGGTTAAATACTATTAGATGGTAAAATTCAAAATGTCGTAAGTAAGTATTTTGGTATATTTCCAGTGACGATTCTTCTTACCTATCTTTTTATTTTGCCATTCAACCTTTTTGTATTAGGTGTGCAGGTTTTACAACGGCTACAATGTTAGCCTTTTACTTTGTCTGCGGTATAAAAAACCCATATTTTTCACTCAATATCCACAATTGATTTAATTGTAAATCAAGGGGAGTGCGTGATATTTATACCGCCCTATATAATGCGTTTTATAACAATGTTTCCAAGTTTACGACGGCTTTCAGTAATAAACTTCAACTTGTAATTAAAGTGCAAGCTAATGCACTGTAAGTAACGGTTTTTAAGCTGTTCATCGATTGAGTAGACAACATTGTGGCTTGAAACTGTTGCTTTAATAAAAAAAACAATTTTCACGAATGATCAGTTACGTCAAATTGGATCAGAGGTTTGTCTATAAATTATGTTGTTTCTTTAGGTATGCCTTCTTCATTACTTCACAAGAAATTTCTCAAGAAATGATTAAACGTCATCCAAGTCTATTCAAGACATAGAGTTCCAGTTTGTCACACACATCGACACACGTCAACGGAGTCACAGTTTTAATTAAAAGCCATTTTATTTTTACGAGAAGAAAACTTTAGTCTACATTCGTTATTAAAATCATTCGTTCCGTCTTCACTGAAATTCCGGATTTCTAACAAAATAAACAAATCCCGGCCAGTTCATAAGTTTTTCTTCAACCAGTAAATCCAACCTGGGGATCCGTAAATAAATATAAATAAACAGCAATATTTATTTCAAATTCTTGTTTGACCTACTATTTGTCGCCGTGAAGAAGTCTTTCACTATTTACCCATCACCAATATATAAAAAAATTAGATGTTTTCCGCGTTCTCAGATACAGCTTTTAATAAAAGTCTCGGCTAATCACCCACTTTCGTCCCACATGATTCTGTTTAAGGCGAAGTCTCTTTAATTATACAGAATTAGTTTTTCCAGTAGGCGCGGATGGCCAAATCCGAAGCTACAGGGAATATCGTAAAATACTCAAAGGAATATCGGGGCCGATTTTGATGAAAACCAAAACGGCATCATTAGATTTTTGGAAACATAATTTGCCTAGCCGAGAATCGAAATAGCAGATTTGAAAAAAAAACCGCGCTTTATTCGGGTGTAAATACATTATGGTAGGTATATACCAGGTGTAAATAGAGTGCGACCATTAAATGAAACCACATATTTTACCGACCCTACTGAACCACTTTTCCCAAGAGTCATACCCGCGGACACCCTTAGCTTAGGAAATAATTGAGTTCCAAACAAAAATGCGTGAACCCTAACGCACCGACATACGGGTGAGTTAAGAGAGAGCGTCGTCTGTGAAACCTGCAGCTGTTTGAGGTCCACTCTCTCTCTAACCTCGCCCGTATGTCGTTGCGTTAGGGTTCACGCGTTTTTGTTTGGAACTCAATTATTTCCTAAACTAAGGCTATCCGCGGGTATGACTCTTGGGAAAAGTGGTTCAGTAGGGTCGGTAGAATATGTGGTTTCATTTAATGGTCGCACTCTATTTACACTCGGTATAAATAATTATTACCGATACAAACGTATCGCTTATAAGGATCAAAGTCTGGGGAATCTAATGATGCAGTTTTGGTTTTGCTTAAAATCAGGCCCGAGACTTCTCTGGCCATTTTTCGCTATTCCCTATAATTTTGGATTTCTCACTTGTTAAACAAGTTGCAGCTTTTGATTTAATAAAAATAAAAATATTTATTTTGTAAAATAGATACATCTTTCTACAAGTCAAAGTTAATCTTAACAATATATATCTTTAGAATATAAAAAAATAAATATAATAATACGGGAAATACATAGAGAAATCTAGGAATAAAAATATTATATATACATAATGCAATGAACAAATAAGTTGATAAATAAATACGGGAAATACATACAAAAAAAATTAGGTTTGGCTACTAAAATGTCCTTTATTACATTTTAGTAGCCAAACCTAAATTTTTTTGTATGTATTTCCCGTATTTATTTATCAACTTATTTGTTCATTGCACTATGTATATATAATATTTTTATTCCTAGATTTCTCTATGTATTTCCCGTATTATTAAATTTATTTTTTAAAATAGAGAAATGTAGCACCATATATATTTATCATCCGCACCATTCGATTGGTATTGCTAAGAAGAAGGGCAAGAAACTTAGCAAACATGTCTTTTTACAATTTTCCTTTTTTTATATAATTTGGTACAAAACCTTATTGTATACAAAAAAATATACCTATAAATATAAAACTGCAGGAATTATGTCACGAGAGAAAATGTATCTTGGTCAACCCGTCTCATACTGTCTTTTAACTTTAACAACAAAGTCAGTTCACATATTAATTAATTTTAAGCCTTTAGAGGAATCATACAATATGAAAATATGCTAATTACGAATTACAATTTTGATTAAGATTATTATTATTTATTACACCTATATACCTTATATCCCGAGCACAGGTCAAGCCACACTGGGAGTGGTGTACCTATTTCAGTATTTAATACTCGAAATTAGTTTTGTTAATTATAAAGTGGAATTATAAATATATACACAATTAAAACTTCTCAAGATATATTTCGTTTCGGACCCTACTTGGGCCCTGGATCAATTGAGTATGAAAAAATATTGACAGTATTTCAATACTGATCTACATAAAGGACAGTAGAGACCAGCTTCGCCTTAAACAACACCGGAATACCCACTTGAATCAGCGTGCGCGACTGCCGCGCCCAGCGATGGATTTACGCATCTCGCGACCATTTGGCGCACAATCTAGTGCGCATGCGCGGTAGCGTCAGCAGATACATCTCAAAATATATCTTCAAAAGTCAGTGCAGCGTACGTCGGTCGTACGTTAGTTTTCGTCAATGCAGATTAGATTGGCTTGATGATGCGCTTTATCTGACACGAGCCATAAAGATTCAAAAAAATAAATAACGATTCATCAAAGGTTTTCCGTATTTTTCCGGTGTCTAGAAAGTATGATATCCAAATCCATGTTAAGCTCAATTCTCAATTTTCCCGATAAAAGGAGGCTCTTCAGAATGCAAAATCCCGGAAATTGATTTTTTTTGCTGACTCTACTCCCCGACATAGTTACGGTTGCCAGAAACCAGATTTATAACAACTAAGCATTTTTTCAGCTGTAGCGCATTTTTTATGGATCCTTGGGCAAGAAATGAATGGGTTTCGCAAACTACAAGTCTCAATGTCATCTTGAACGCGTGCAATAGTGGAAATGTAGGAAAACGTGTAAACTTCTTCGCGATAGAAAAGAAATCAAGGTCTTTTCGCAATCACGTGTGATCTAAATAGATAAGTGCGTAGGTGATTTTATTTGATGGTAGTTAGGATGAAGAAGTGCTTTTTTTGTGAAATTGTACGTACGCTTATATCTGCTTGATTTATTTTTGAGTTGAATTCAGCTGGCTTATGTTGTATGTACTAAAAATTTACTTCGCTTCTTAAATTTTTGAACTGTACTGCGAGATTAATGCGAAAAGTTTACGAGCAGAACTTTCCACGATGGTACTTTACCTCGGCCGGAGAATTAGTCTGGCCATCCAGAGGGGTAATGTAGCCAGCATTCTGGGCACCTTACCGAGGAGCAGCGACCTGGAAGGCTATTCTCAGTCTGTTGAATTAGCCTTCTCGACCGTAAAATCCCGTTTTATCTGTCAAACTCCATACATTTTTCGGTCGAGTTTTAGAAATCTCGTTTCAACCGTGTTTCCGGAATTGCCCTCCTGCTAGCCTAACATGGTTGCCACTTTAACACCATTTGACAGAAAATATATGGGATTTACTGACAAATGGTGTTAAAGTGGCACCATGCTAGCCCCCCTGGACCCAGTTTTTTATTTATAGCTTTTAGATTTATTAGGTTATATTTTACATTTTTTTTTGTAGGTACATAGGTACATTTATTTTTAATAGTATCATATTCTTTTTTAGGTAATTAGTTTGTTTAAGTTTTTAGTATTATTAAATAATTAAATTTGCTTTCTTTGCTATTATTTTAATGTGTACTATCACCTAGCTACTAAGTTAATAGATGCTTGACAAATTAATTTAGGTTAGGTTTAGGTTTAATGAAATGTTATCTAGTTGTACAAACCTGTAAAAATAGGTTCGTGTGACAACTGTTTTTAACTGGAGGAGTGGTCACAGGCAGTGGCGTAGTATCAGTCATTCGTCCCTTACCGACTTCCGTAGTATCAGTCATTCGTCCCTTACCGACTTCCGTAGTATCAGTCATTCGTCCCTTACCGACTTCCGTAGTATCAGTCATTCGTCCCTTATCGACTTCCGTAGTATCAGTCATTCATACCTAACAGACTTCCGTAGTATTAGTCATTCGTTCCTTACCGACTTCCGTAGTATCAGTCATTCGTCCCTTACCGACTTCCGTAGTATCAGTCATTCGTCCCTTATCGACTTCCGTAGTATCAGTCATTCATCCCTAACCGACTTCCGTAGTATTAGTCATTCGTTCCTTACTGACTTCCGTAGTATCAGTCATTCGTCCCTTACCGACTTCCGTAGTATCGGTCATTCGTCCCTTACCGACTTCCGTAGTATCATCATTCGTCCCTTATCGACTTCCGTAGTATCAGTCATTCATCCCTAACCGACTTCCGTAGTATTAGTCATTCGTTCCTTACCGACTTCCGTAGTATCAGTCATTCGTCCCTTACCGACTTCCTTAGTATCATCATTCTTCCCTTATCGACTTCCGTAGTATCAGTAGTCATTCATCCCTAACCGACTTCCGTAGTATTAGTCATTCGTTCCTTACCGACTTCCGTAGTATCAGTCATTCGTCCCTTACCGACTTCCGTAGATTTTCGCTCAAGTTCACAGGAAGGCTGATTAACACCTTGCCTGCCGTCCGTCACTTTCCTAGTTTTTAGACGAGCGCTCTTCATCCTTGGTATTACTTATCGACGCTTTCCTACAGGCACGGAATGGTCAAGCGCAAACCCACTGTACTAAAAAACCGGTAGAATTTCTTTTGCCACGATCGTGCCGGAAATTTATTGTAAATCAATTGTTATCGAAAATCAATAATTTCTACTGGTCTAAAGGTCAATGAAAAGATTTTCGTCTCGTCATATTTTAACGGGTACAGTTTAACGGCAGGTTTAATGATTTCCTTAATAGATATTTGGTTTAATCAGGACCCGACTACGAGCATTGTTCTGTAGTTGAATTGCTTACCTAGACAACGTTCCTGAAAAACAATCTCTCCACGTATAAATACTAGAAAACGTCTAGAAAAATGTAAAAAAATACCTTTAGTTCTTTTTGACGGACCAAAGGGCGAAATTCGTGTGCCAACTTTTTTCAAATACGCCGCTTTTAGACCAAGATATACTACAATATGTCCTAGGGGCCTAGCACAGCAGACCATATCGAGCTTTGAGGGCTCGATACAATATGATTATCCCTCTCGAAGCAGATCAACAGAGTGAGAGAGAGCATTGTATCACTCGCTATCGAGCTCCATATGGTTTGCTATGCTAGACTTGTTAAATCGGTCGCCTATCGATTGATTCTATGCGTACAGGAAACATATACACGATAATAATTATTTCCAATACAGTTCAATTTAATTTATAGTTTTCCTCGTATACAAGCGCCACTCGAGACATTTATTATTATTAGTTCGCGTTATAAATGGATGTTACGTTGAAATCTATTAACATTCCAAACATATGGCACGAGTCACTTTGTGTTTTCCATTGGTTTTCCTTAGTTAACCAGTGAAGTGATACCTCAACCGATCGGTTGATCTCGGCGACCTTGACTTGAAATCTGTCCTGCTCCAACGCTTTCATATTACAACTGCCTATCCTGCTCCTGGAAGGGGGCCGCTCTAAAAACTCGCGACTTCGAGGTGTTTTTATTAGTTTATTTTAACTATTTTACAAATATTGTTTCCAAAAAAAACTAGACAATACTAAGTCCTTTCATTTGATATATTTTTCATTGCAAAACAATATTTATACAATAAATGAAACTGTTTTTAGCTGAACATTATCTTCTTGTTTAGAATTATTTTAATTCAGTAAAAATAAATAAATTGCCAAAAAATTCTCACATTAATTTGAATAAAGACATGAAGAAGCACATATATTATTTTGAAACGTTTTATCCATATTGTACTGACCCGAAAATTGATTTAAAACCGAGCAATTTTTGGTGAAACACGAATTCCCTCATCATAATGGCTTTTTTGTTAGTTTTCAAGATTTTGAAAAATAATAAAACCTTTTTTATAATTTTTAAGAGGCAGGTACAATAATTCTCTTTCACGAAGTCCGTTTGGCTATGGTTGTTGTAGTGCGTGCACACGCACTTTTTTCTAGTGTGGTCGGTAACCTGAAAATGCTACAAAACGCGCCACACACACACTCACATCGTGCTTATCTGTACACGTCACTATACAACCGTAGCCAAACGGACTTCGTGACATAGAATATATTATGTAACATGTCTTCTTACTTCTTTAAATTTTTAAATAACCATAACCATTACACATTAAAACCATATTTTTTCATCAGTTATCTGATTTTCAGCAAATCGTGAAAATTTACGCGTAGAGCATCAATAACAGGTTCGTGACCGCCGATAAAATGAAAAATTGTGATAGTTAAACATTGTATTTTTCAATGTATTGTTTACGAACGCCCGTATGCGTGCCTGTACTTCGCACGTGCGACAATTTGCTAAGGCCGAAAGCGGGTGATTTTTACAAGCTCTTTATGAAGAAACGCATCAAACTTTTAAAATATAAAAATGCTTTACGTGTCATTTAAGGAGTTATAGTTAATAGAACTATCATCACACGGCATTTAAGGCGCGATAAACAGAGGCGTATGAAAAACAAAGCGTGTGAAAATTTTTGCGTGAATCGCCCTCCTGTGCCTCCTTGCACAGTTACACAAGTGAGTCCTATCCGTTATCACAACTTTTATATTGTATTTTTAACTACTGAAGAATGTGAAGAACAAATTCAATTCACTGCTTGTATTTCGTACATGGCACCAGAAGAAGTGTAGATATCAGGATCGTACAAGATGGAGATCGGGGGGGCTATTATGTAACTCAGTTTCGGTTGCTAGCTATAGTTGCTATTCACCAAAAACAGATAAAAAATGAACTCCCAAAATAACCTTTAATGGGTATTGTACAATTTACGAATTTTGAAGTCATTTCAAGTGCAAACTTATCCTCAGATAAGCGGATATGTATGTTTTAGACGATAGCCACTTGGTTTGGCAACTGAGTTTACGATACAGAATCAGGGGGCGGTTGTCTCTGTCTATCATATACAGGCGTGGGTTTGTATGTAAGGCCCACGCCTGCTTAGTCACCGCGTTGAGAATTTCCTTTGGCACTTGTGAAGTAGATTTTCCCTATACTGTGAATGCAGTTGTGCAATAGATGAATGTTGGCACAGTAATGTACTCTGAGAAAGTTATTTTACGAGCGCGCCTCGGTCGCCCTAGAAGGACGTATGTCGATTAAATTGGCGACATACTCGAGAAGGGCCAAGGCAACAGCACCCGGGATAAAAGAGCTCGTATAACTCGATTGATGAAGAAGCGATTTAGGTGTGTCAGAATAGTAGCAGATGGGAAATCACTGATATTTCAATCAATTTCCTGACATTTTTGTGAAGTTTTATACCAATGTGGATGCAGCACGATTTTCAATAGTTTTTGTTATAAACACAATGTAACTTAATAATATTTAACTTTCAAAATTCCTGACAAATCCTGTTTTCTCCTAATTCCCTGACACAGGGCCAAAATTCCTGACATGTCAGGAAAATTCCTATCATCTGGTAACCCTAATCGTAGGTATGTACATTACAATATCACTAATACCTAATGCATTTGCCAAATAGTGTTAGTCATAGTAGCAGGGTAAGTGTACTAGACTTGCATAATGATTGTGCAATACTTGGTAATGTAATGTTGCATAGTAAAAACAAATATAAATGCAACATTTTTCCGATTTCCTGCTCTTTGGTGTACCACAAGGTACAGTTTGGAGTATTTTAGGACCGAGTGGCTCGGGAAGCACGTCAAGGCCGTTGGTCCCGGCCGCTATTGCAACATGGCAGTCCTCAACAATGAGGGAACGGCTGCTGCGTGATCCCTACACGCGTCTCCATTGTGGTGGTAAAACGCACAGGACTTGGCTCACAGACATATTGAAGTAGATAAGATAACGCAAATGCATCAAACTCTATGAAAACCAAGCGTGTCACATTTTACAATGAAAACGGTTGACACCTGTTTAAATCTTAGAAGGAATCGTAAGACATAATACATAAGACTCAAAGTTGTAGGTTTCAGTCGGACTCAACTCCGACAAAAAATCGGAGTTAGGGCACGCAAGATAGGTCGACTTGCTGGGTCTATTTCAATATAATGTCTTCAATGTAATTTTGATTTAGTGATCGCTGTATTTTATAGACTACGCTTGCCATTATCGCGCCTGATGGACAGCGTTGATAAAACCTAAGATGAAGAGCCAGGGACTTCCGTAAAAACCTACGGAAGTCAGTAACGGACAAATGGCTGGTACTTACTACGCCACTGCCTGTACCCACTCACTGACGTCACTGACTCTACTCGTGACGTCACGCCGGAACATAACGAGTCGCTTGGCGTCATGGTGACGTCATAAGGGTGGTGATCCCCGGCCGAAGGTTACAATCAGTAAATAGGTGCCTACGTCGTCTCTGCAGTCGGGGCCAAGATCCGATGGCCTTATGGCCCTCAGTACTGCATTACAAGGTCTAAGTCAAGGAAGGGTCTTGGTTTATTGTTGTTCTGAGTGGCTAGATTCTTGAAACAGTTCATTACATGTACGTGAGCAGCAACTATTTCAATAATTAGCGGGTGTATATTTTTATCTTTTAAATAACGATCACTACGTTTTCATAAGAAATACGCTAATAAAACACAAACATTTTGTTTATTATATTATTACCAGCTTTTGCCCGCGGCTCCGCCCGCGTGTTTTTCGGTCTAACGACATGCTTTTTTCCGGGATAAAAAGTAGCCCATGTGTTAAGTTAGGGTATAAGCTATATGCATTCTAAATTTCATCCAAATCCGTTCAGCCGTTTCAGCGTGAAAGAGTAACAAACATACACACACACACACACAAACTTTCGCATTTATAATATTAGTGTGATATTAGTTTGATTATATTTAGCATCTTGAATTTTTTATCTCTCAGTCTGTCCTGATTTGTAAAATGAATCTAATACAAACTTATACGAATGTTAGTAAAAGTAATCTCGTACTGAAGTATGATTCTTCAACAAAAATGATGGATGAGAGTTTAAAAAAAGGCACTATTTTTTCAAGAAATTGCGATCTATTTCTTTGCTGTTTGCTTCCTGTTTCATATATCTTGCTGACATATCTTATAATGAATGATAAATGTGCTAAAATCTAAGCCAGATATCTCAATCTACCTACACTGATAAAAAATACTAGAAGGTCTGTTAATACTTTCAACACTTCCGTACTATTTCGAAAGATATACGATGAGTATCGCATTTAGACGAACTTTGGACATACGGGTATGGTCTTATTGCCTTGGGAGAGATACTATAATTTCTAAGCACTATATCTAAAAGTCGTGGTAATTTAGCTTCACGTGACATGATGTATTACACGTGTGCGTGTATAGATACATTATTGAGAAGTTACAGTAGGAAATCTTTTTGTCTATTTTAAGGTATTCTTTTGCGTCATCAAATATGTTTGGTTTCTTGGTACTTATCTACTTTCAACATTATGCTTAAAACGAGAATCAATAGCTAAAGCCAGATATATTGAGCTTTACTTCTTTATAGTCTGTGTGCCTCTCTAAAGCGCTGATGGAAAAATTGCCCTAGTCGCACCGCCAGAAACCGCCTGAGATATTGTCTTTGTGTGCGTGCTGTGGTTCGTACGTGCAGGCTTGCAGTGGCTCGCACACATATAAGCCGCGCGGGCGACATCTCTGTGAAGATAGATTACTAGTCTGTTTTTACTATGCCTTGGTACCTGTGAAAACAGCATCATAATCCACGCAATAGTTCTTGTGAGGTGTTTGCGACGGGTCTCGCTATAAACGCTTTAAAGTTGTTGTCTATGATCATTTACAACGTAATGCATAAAATAACACAACCCTGCTAGAGAAGCCTAACTGAAAATAAACTATTATCGTGTAGTTCCGTAAATCACACGTATTTAATACTTTCATATTCATATTCTTTATTGTACACAGTTGTTAGAATATACAAGTAGTCTTAAATTAAATGTGCTATAGGCGAGCTTATCTCTGAAAGAGATTTCTAACAGCAAAACCTAGGTGCTATGGACATGTTGGTAAAAAAGTGCATAGTCCTATGTGCACACAAAGAAAAATACATAAATGATTTAAAAAAACAAATTTGGAAACAATATCGACTTAAAACTAGCCTTAACATACTCGCTAAATAAATAAGTACAATATATATTACATAACAATAACACTAATATATAAAAAACTCTAATACACATACTTAAATACTGTGTATATAAACGGACATATACTTACATAATACATATTATGTTTTAAATAAGAACATAAATATACATAAATACTGTTGTATATAAATAAATCGGCATATCCAAATATAAATATTATATTTACGATTTTTATTCAAAAATAAGAAAAACAATCACAAGTTGTGTATTTGGAAACGAGAGCCATCGCATCCATCCATCAGCCTATCATCGTCCACTGTTTGCTGGACGTAAGCCTTTCCAATATTTCGCCACTCATGGCGGTCCTCCGTCCTCCTCATCCAGCCGCCACCCGCATTAGGTCGTCTTCGGTCCATCGGGCACGAGGTCGGCCTACACTACGTCGGCGTCGGTCGGCATCGCAACTATCTTGAATTACAGTCAATGACACGGTAGCGTACGGTCTATAACTTCAAAATTAAACATCTAGGTAAGGCAAGGGTACTATTTTCGTATTCAGTGATGAAGATTCTATAGTGCATAGGGGTCAGATGCATTTCCGAAAATTTTGACTTTTTTCGTATGTGCCGCCTCTAAAGTGATATGAGTATGGGTCAAAGCAGCAGGTAACATGAATTGCTGGGGCCGCAGCATCAGCATCCAAGCTGGGGCCGAATTGCCAGAAACCTACAGCTCACGTTCTCACGGAACGATACCTAGAACGCCTAGAATAAACATACTTCTTGTAGAATTATCTGCTTTGTTGCCATGCAGCGGTCACCCGCATCTCATAGGCCATACACCGCTTTGCCACTTTTGCATAATGTGAGCATGACGCTGGACTGCAGCGCAGCATTCATAGCGGGCACTCACAAGATCCACTAGTGCTATAATTGTAGTTCTTTTTCAAACAGGAGTACTAAAGTGGGATGATACCTAAGTGCGACGTGTATCTAAATATCGGCTGACGTGGTCTCAGCATTGCTTTTACACGAGTTAAATACCTTATCACTAAGTCGCCCGATAACCTAACAGTTTCTCGTTTTGGAGAAACCCCGTCTATTTTGTTTATATCTTCTGTGTTATCAGTATTCGGTCAAGAGTCACATACTAGTTGTTTCACCCTACTAAAACTGCATCCGATCTGCATCATTGTCGTTGTTAAGACACGCTCTTATCGCGCACACAATGCCGTATGTGCTTAATAGGTATGTTTTACCTGTATACTAAAGTTACAAACTTTTGACCTGGTTTTCCCTATGAATGCCCGGCATTTATATTATGGTGTTGCGAGCTAAGACAATGCATCGAGTACAGCAATTAAACGTTGTTATCGATGTCCCAAATTGGTAGCGTAATTTTTATCGTAGGTATGTGATACGATCTATAGTGACTATGTGAACACGTGAGTGACTCCCGGGGCCCCAGTATGGGAGCGCAGGATGAATTGTAAATCGTCTATTTTCATAAGGATGAAAGTTTGACTGACGTGGTCCAAGAATATTTTAATATTCACTCGTTTATTTGATCCAATTACCGCGCCGAACGATAACCCGCACGCGAGGTTGTGGGAATTCCAAATCGATATTATCCCTATATTGTTTTCTTTTTTCGGTACGATAAACAACTGGAGTGGTATAAATTGCTATGCGGGCAGTCAGTCGCTAGACACTACACGGTCAACATTACCGCAAGAACATCATATAGACTTAGGAGTCCCGTGACATCCATCCAGAACTCAAGATGCAGTCCCAAGACAGAATACTCAGTTTCCCGGTGGACACCTTCACGAGGCGCGGGCCTTCTATACCCGAGGAGGCCCCTTTCAGCCCCGGCGAAATTCTGCAATTCAATAAAGCATACAAACAGTTTCTTCAGGCGCAACGACAGCTGGACGACCTGACTTTCCTTAACGGGAAGCCATGCCCCGTCCGCTACAACTTTGATCCGACGAGGCCAGAAGAAGATCGGCTGCTGGTGAACTGGGACTGGCTCATGCCCTTATTTTGGGGGCCGCCGCCAGGTGAGAGGGATCTCGTGAGGGTGCCCACTATACTGGAGTTTGTTGAAACGAAGATTCGCTTTTCGAAGTGCAAGGCGGTCGCCGGGGACACCTGTTCCTGCGGCAAGAGGCCTAATGTAGTGGTACCACCGGGACGTGAGTGCAGGATCCCACAGCACTTTCATCATTTCTGCACGGCGCACGTCTCTGCGTGGATAACCAAGTACATGGTCCCGGCGATTCTGCTGAAAGAATCCCAAGAAATCTTCAGAGAGGTCATCCAGAAAGTGCATGAAGGTGATCCGCAAATCCTCGAATACTATTCGACGGGTGACCGGACGGACACAGAAATGTTGCTGCACTCGGCTCGCAACATCAGTGATAATAGTGCTAAATAGTGTAGCAGCATGTGTAGTTCGCTTATTTAAATAAATATTTGTGTTTATAATATGTTTACTTTTTTTTTCTTGTACCCCTATGAGTGTAGGATGATGGAGAGTTGTGCAGGTAAAGTACTGAGATCATTCCCTCTGACGTTGCTTCAAGTTGAAATTTAGTTTCTCTCGTGACCACTCTATGTTAGATACAATCAAGTCAAGCTTGGACTGCACCAGATGTAACGGCTAGGTAACGTGCTACGAGCCGCTGCATAGCACGTCACATCACTAACGCAGATAAGTTGCAAGGCGTGATGATTAGCGTTATGTGCACATGGGATGCAAAGCTCCGTTATCACAAACTATGCTTGGCATATGCTTATCATATGTCTTGAGCAAGGCCTGAGTGTGCATTCGCCTCTGACTACGTGTATCTGCGACGTTTAGGTATGGAGCCGACCATACAGGAATATGAGACGTCTAAATAAGGTTTTTCTTAACTTTATATCTATGAATAACTGCATGTAAGCCGCAAACAGTATTATGACAAAGACCGGCGGCAATTGGCGTTACATCTGTAACTCCTTATGGACCGATAATACGTATGACCACATGGCACGCTATCGTTTAAATATGGAACAAACTATGTGTCACTACTCAAAAGATAGGTAAATATGATAAGACGACGGGACCCTCATCGAAATATTATTACAGGCTGCCGGCCGAACGTAAGTAGCTCCAGCGTATTACGGCAACCCACGTTTAGTTGGCACTGTCTTGAAATGTTCGGGAAAACCCGTGCTATATTCATTTTATGATCTGTATCCAACTGGCGGCGTGTATTTCAAAACGAAATCAAAACTGATGAGTGACCATAGAAAATTACCGGGACATACACGTGTGCTTCATACATGTATACACCTCACTTATACTTAAGATTTGTCATTGTATAGCTTACAGGTTTGGTTAGACTATAACGATGTACAAAACATCATTCTAAATATGTATACTTTTCATGATTCCTGTAATGTTAGGACTATGGTATGACAGATACCTTACCTGAACACTGCACCGTACCTACCTATGGCTGCATAGCATGTCGCGGTGCCCCTCTATCGTGTTACAAAGTGTAGTGACCACGGTTATCTATGCATGGATGTAGATTGTACAACATCTTAGTGGATAGAACTAGTACAATATATTATTATCATTATTAAACTAACTACCTAAATATCTAGTATCATGAAGGAAACTGGTATGTCGTGACATTTGTAAGTCGGCATGCATTTTGAAATGAAATAACTATGTATCGGGAACAAGTTTTTTTTTTTTATTTTCAAAAACAAACACTCACATGCACAATATACTCAATACTGATGTACACAAATACCTAATACTTATTATATAAACAAATGATCATATCTATGATTAGCACTACTTCGGCCGGTTGAGAGTTCCACGCCACGATGCCTGCTCACGCAAAGCTAGTGCATACTGCATCAAGTGCCTGTCCAGTCGCCGCTGCTCTGCCTTCTGACGTTTTCTCTCCTCACGCTCCAAGTCTTGTCTGCGCTTTTCTTCTTCTTCTTCCGCGCGCTCTTGCTCCTTCCGAGATTTTTCCCCGTTGTCTCGATGAACGGCTTCTCCAGAGTTTCCGCTCATGGAGGATGATGATTTTGTGAATGATGACATGGTGATTTTGTTAAGACTGATCGATTGTACACAGCCTTGTGATTATGGCGAGTGTATATGTGCTAATGATTGATTGTATATGTACTTTCCTCCATTTATACTAACCCGAAACCTACCTAATAAGGACTCGTTGTTCCATAATTATCGCGAATGTTTTCCCACTTGAATAAGCTCGTTCATGAGGGATAATTCAAATACCGTGACATCATGGTGTACCGCAGTAACGACAGAATTGATAAGCAAATTAGGTAGAGAAACGTATTTTGTGGTAAAATGGCGCAATATCGATGATGTCAACGGGTAATACATATCGGCAATACCCAGTTATTTTCAGCTGAAAAGGAAAAAATTGATAAGGATAATGCATACAGTTTTATATTTTATTACGGGAGTGATATCATACACTGTGTTAACTCCTGTTAGCTAGCACAATCATGCTCCGTATGGAAAAAAGTATAGGTAAGCTTCAGTAGGTGCTCGTTACGGTACAAATGCAACCAACGATTGTTTCAACTCTAACTGCAAGCACCCCGGCATGCTGAGTATGCACGCAGTCTTGCTACGTGACCTGCAGTCTTACTCGACTATGTTGTATGTTCTTCGGATGTTCGGCTCCGACAAGCTATTCCACTACAGCGTTGCAGCGTGCACTCATGTCCGCAAAGCAGTTTACCAAGCGAACCCGAGACACTTGGGTTTTTGTTGAATCGTCCATGCACACCATCGTTAGGTGATGAACACTTAATTACCTCCGCAGGTGTACCTGTACACCTTACCGTAGGTATGCCTCACCGTAGGTATGCCTTACCGTAGGTATGACGTCAAACCTTATCGAACAATGGTGTATTGTTTCATTTTTCCGAACTATTAATATTTCAATAAACCCCACGGACAGGATGAGATCGATTAATTGAACCCGATAACATATTTAATTGAATGAGAGGAAATTAATATAAATACCATTTAAGTTCAGCGATAAGAGCGTTATCGCCGTCGCGGGTGGCCGTTCTTATGCTGTAACGATTTACTGATATCGATGTTGCTACCTACAACCAATGCTACAACAAGGTGCACTTACAGGTTAACAGTAAAGAGTTTTTGCGCTCATATTCACAGAGACCTAAGGTTAGGCTTGAGACTAGGTCTCACTTTTACATAGCAAAACCTAGATAGAACTCAACAATCATATTTTTCCCGAGACCATGCACTGTGCATCAGAGTCGTTGCTCCGCTGTATACATTAGTAGCATCCCCCCTTTCCCCTTGTCCACCATTTTTTATTTTCACCCCGTACGCTCTTGTGTCACTGACTGTATAAGCAAACTTGCGTGGATATACTGCACCTCCGGTACCCGGCATCAGTGGGAGTTGGCACAGTGACCGAGATAGCGGCGGCGCCGGCGCAGCTAATCTTATCTCACACACACACGTGCGAGTACCAACGTCGTTGCTATCTGACTGTACCGAGGGATTCTCCCGGTAATTCTCTCTCTTTCATCATCCAATGTTATTTATACTGAAATATTGTTTGTACTACTGATAATTTTATCGGGTTGTAATCGTAAATGTAATGTTTCAACATTGTGGAGAGGATGGAAAGAAGAGTGACGAAACTTTATGGTGCGCCAGGTAAAGCTCGACCGGACCGCCCTAGAAGGACGTAAGTCCAAACCAAATTGGCGACATACTGATGCAGGGTATATGAACAACTTTCAAAAGAAATATGAGTTACTCGCCCAAATGAAAATAAAAGTTTACTTGCCCATACAACATTTTCACTAGGTTCTTCAAGTTTGTATGAAGAGAATATTTTTTGAATTGGATACCTACTTCTTCATAGGGGACTACGTTCATGACTTGTCCGTCACATCCGCCACGTCGTTTTTCAACGAAGGATAATGATTTCTGATGAAAGATTATTACATAACTAGCTTTTGCCCGTGGCTCCGCCCGCGTGTTATTCGGTTTAACGACATGCTTTTTTCCGGGATAGAAAGTAACCTATGTGTTAACTTGGGGTATAAGCTATATCCATTCTAAATTTCATCCAAATCCGTTCAGCCGTTTCAGCGTGACAGAGTAACAAACATACACACACACTAACTTTCGCATTTATAATATTAGTGTGAAGTGTGATGAGATAACAAAGCCTTGTCTTATTTCGACACAAACGATTACGGACCGCGCAAATTAGACACCTGATGTATGAAATAACAAAGCTTTGTCTTAATTCACCACAAACGACAAGTACCGCGCTAATTAGACACCTGATTTTTCAATGATATTGTTCTATCCTACAGGAACCATGCATTTTTCCGGGATAAAAAGTAGCCTATGTGTTAAGTAAGGTTATAAGCTATATCCATTCTAAATTTCATCCAAATCCGTTCAGCCGTTTCAGCGTGAAAGAGTAACAAACATACACACACTAACACACGCACAAACTTTCGCATTTATAATATTAGTAGGATTTTGTTTGTTCATTATTTGTTATTATATTCATGATAAGTTGCGCTTATTTGATCTGAATAATAAACATTTTGAAATGACCTCATAAGCGAATGCGCTGCCATCATTAACATATTATTATATCTATAGCCGCCATTTATAGGTACTTACCTGTGTGACTGAGTAAAGAGGCGACGTAAGAAGTATCCACTCCAATTGTATCTCTGACACAACCTTCTGGTTTTTTGTGCGGTTACACCTGTCCATTCACTAATCTGTTACCTTTTAACTTTATTTTGAACTTCTCTTTCTCTATAACGACAGTACCCTCAACAATTTCACCCTGATACGCCATACCACACACACCCATTTCTATTCGCCTTTTAATATATCTTTATCTAGTTACGGAGCACAAAGAAAATGCATTAGGTCTTTCGGCATTCTTGCCGCCTGCGCGCCTTAGCACCACACCCAGTAGAATACTTCGACAAGGGAATACCACCTCTATAACAAGTATAGAAGGTTCATCTGAATCTGCAGCTCTTTGTGGTCGACGAAGAAAGGTCAATAAAGCTATTTCAAAGTGCTGCGAGTGCCATTACTGATAACATCGTTTTATAGAAGAGCCACTGTGACCAGATTTTAAAGATAAATGAAACTATTCTTTCTTTTGTGTATTGAGATACTAAAAATAAATTTGTCTGTTGTTAGGTAATTATAGTACGTGTCGTTGTACTTAAAACAGGCATAAAAAGTGAATTTATTCTTGATTACCCTAACAAGTAGCATTTGGGCAATTCAATTAAAATGCGACATAAAGAGCTAAAAATTAAATTATTTACATGGGCTCGATTCGGTCTGCAAACATAGTTTTTTAAATATAAGTATGGCAACATACACAAAAAAAAACGTTTCTTTTTCGACCTGTCAGAGCGGGGGAATTGATGTTCGAAAATTTCTATAAAAGTCGTGAAAGTAAAATGAGTTCCAAGATCTGTGTAACGTGAGTGACCAGAAATTTATTATACAAAAAAATAAAAACTGCATGGAGGGCAAGAAATTGATAATGAATAAACTTGTTAGTTAGGCATTAATAAAACCGTATTTAATTAAGGCATTTTTTTACTTCAAACCGAACAGAGTTTTGCTTCAATTCATTCTAGTCTCAAAAGCTAATCGCCAAATGTAACGTGGGTTACCAAAAGTTTTATCAATATGGAACCCAAGAAAATGTGTCAAGTTTAAAGAAAATTGCTCTAACACATTTTTTGTTTATTCAAGAGTTAATATTTTCATTAGGGGGACAAGTTATATAATTAAATTATTGACATATTATTAAAAGTATATCGTAAACTAACATGAGTTACAGTAGAATTGCCCATGAGCTTTGACAGCTTCATATACCACTGTCTGTCCCTCTTTAGGTAGATCAACAGAGTGAGACAGAGCACTGTATCAAGCGCAATTGAGCTCCATATGGTCCTTCATGTTAGAGAGGCTTAGCCCGCAGTCCCGACTAAGGCAGCGATCGCTATTTAGATTTCGGTCGTAAAGTTATTAACATCTAATTTTAACGACTTTTTGCCGCCAAAACTATCGACTGAAATCGGAAGCAACTTTGGTACGCTTCCGTCATCAGTCGTTAGTTTTGGCGGCAGGACAAAAAAAAACTATTTTTGTCACTTAAGGTGGTAAAACCGAATCCCGGTGCAAAATGTCAACCCTACTATTAGTAATCAATTTCCGCTAATTGCTTTAAAACGCCATTTTTGCAGACTTTTTATTCAAAAGTAAGGAAAACAATATTATGATGTGCATTTTGCACCGGGATTCGGTTTTACCACCTTAACAATAGCGATCACTAACTTTGTATAGACTGCAATCCCTGGACGCTTTCAGTAAGATTTTTATTAAAAAATACAATATTTCTTTAATGTTATTGCGTTCCTTGTGGAGAATATTTGTGGTTACCGTACAGAGGGCTCTAACGTGAGCAATTGGCCCTAATATCTGTAGACACATGAAATTGTGGCCACCCTTGTGTTGCGAGGGTGACTGATTCATCCATATGTGGTCTGTTTATGACGGCTGGCTTTATTAAAAAAGTTGGCGTTTTCCCTCGTACGAAAAGAACCATTGGATTTTTCTCCCCAAATTACTATTGGGGTCCCGTTTTTAATGTTTGCTTTTCTTTTCAGGTAAGTGAAAATAAACCTGCGAGTCTTCTTAAAGCAAAACTCAGGTATAAACCTTGGCTGACAATTTAAAAACTTAAATCACTCGTGACCCTGCGTCGAATAAATACCGATAGATTAAATATTTCAGTTCAAATTTTGACCTGAGAATAACTTTTAACATGCTTTTTACCCTTTGTCAGATACAACAACCTGTTTAAAATAGTGACATAATAACCCCGTTGTCCGATACGCCCCAGTTGACCGATCTGACCTACTGAATTTTATTCGAGTGTTGAATTTACCGAGTGCAAATAAAGTAAAATTTTCAACATTGACTTTCAGAACAAATGACTTTTCAGGTATCATTTTGCTTAAAATACTCGTACATCATTGTTTTATTTAATTTAAATGTTTAATCACTTGCGCGTATCTGGAATTTTCCAACAGGTGATTAAACGATTTGGGAAGTTTAATAATTATATACAAATTATTTCCACATGTTTGGTTCCTTTAGTCAAATAATGTACTTAGTATTGTGCTTTGAAAATGTAATAAACATAATGTATATTAACCATAGATATCATGATAATATTATTCTAGTGATATTAACTCCAACTTGAAATTATTTTGTGTCAGGCAAGAGTTGACTTAAAATTAATAGATAAATGTGGAAAACTAAAAAACAGGACAGTTTTAAAATCAGGTTACCAAGTATGAACATGCTATCAACTCGACATCGCCTTGATAAACAAAAATGTAGCTCTTATTTCGTAGCAATAAGAGTTGTCGTTTAGAATGTATCGAGTTTATCTGTCTTTATCGAATCGATGCCTACATACTTGCTATGCATGTTCTTATGAATACAATCACTCGTTTTGTCGTTGATAGCGCAATTGATAAAAAAGGAATCTAGTATCGTATCGAAATACGACATGCTAATGACAGTTGGGGTAAAACTGGACAATTTTATACGGGATTTGGCGAGATTGGGACCGCTTCTAAATTCGAAATGGAAAATGTTAACAGTTTCCCTTATTACCCCATTCTAACCACAAGTGGGGGTCGTGCGGTCCTATGGGTTTCAGAGTTCCGCAGTTTCCTATGCCGCCATTTTCGTTTTATTTAATCGCCACGGTGGTGCACGATTATCGTTGTTTGTAATTAGTAGGGTCGGAGTCGTAACATTTAATGTTTTTTTTTGTTACGATGGAATCTGAAGCAGCTGCTTAAATTTACAATGTAAAAGTTAATGTGCTTAATTTTAAAGAAACAAGAGTTTTGAATTAAAATCCCACGTTTTCAAAATCATTATATGACTATGGAATTTTCCTAATCTATCTAACTCGAAGACTTATTTGTTATTTATTGATTTGTTTTCTTTTTTTTGTACCTTACACCTTTAATTTTGACTGTCCCAACTTCACTTAATGTGGTGGGAAGTCCACCATATTTTGGTGTAGTTTGTTCGGAATAAGGCCAAGAGGAAGCAATATTTTTTTTGTAATAATATATTTTTTGATGTACGTTGGCCCATCCGTGTTTTGTGGCTAGAATGCTTTACAGATTAGTTATGTTCAGTTTAAGTGATAAATCTTAAGTTGTTTTAACTCTTAAAAGGACAGCATAGTCATGTCTTCGTATCAAGTGCTTACAAAATAAAAGAAAAAACTGACACCATCGCAACGAATTGCGAATTTATTTTAAAAAAAAACCGTTTTAGTGCGAATAGGACTCGCGCCCCGAGTGTTCCGCACAATTTAAATAAGTTAATAGACTTAAATAATTTGAATAAAATTTCAACTTATACCTACAAAACGTATGAAACGTATTGTACAAAAATTGTACTCTGCGAGCCAAAAGCTAGTAATAAATATTTCAAATTTGCATCGCGTTTAAACATTTTTATTGTTTTTTTCCATGTTATCTGAAATGTTCTCATAATCCTCCCTTCAGCCCCGTGGGGCACGGTCGTGAAGATTTCACACGTAGCCGCCAGTCGGAAATGAGGGTAGTTATAGAATACCAATTTTGTCAGATGATTTATGTCCTGCAATTTCATGGTTTTGAGTCTTTAGGGAGGCTAACGTCACGAATAGAATACGAAAGTGTAAATTTTTAGGGTTTCTTAAGGCGAGGAAATTAGTCTTTTACCCGAAAATCCTTGTTTCATTAAAATATGGATAAAAACCGTTCAAAATAATGTATGTGCTTCATGTCTTAATTCAAGTTATTGTGGGAACTTTTTAGCAATTTATTTAACTTTACTGCATTGAAATATTACTGAATAATGTAGATAATTTTTTAGGTAAAAAACTGTTTAATACCGTTATTGTTTTGCAATAAACAATAGAAAAAGGAGTTTAGTATTGTCTAATAGTTCAAATAAACATTGAAAACTAATAAAACACTTCTAAATTGCGAGTTTTCTGAGCGGCTCGCTTTCACTGAGCAGGATAGACATATACGGCACGTTTTGAAAACATTCACATTGTGTACGACCACAAGATAAAAATGTATGTTGTACGATGCACTTACGTACATGCTGACATGGGTAACCTACATTATCAAAACTGCGTTATTAGCAATAGATTTAATTATACTTTATTTTGTAATATTATATAAGCCTTTAATTTACATCTTACATATGTATTAATATCATATTTTTAACGTTTTTTATAGCTTAGTTCATGCTTGACCACGAATCTTTTTTCCTGAATTCACAACTTCGTCCTGCTAGTCAAGCATAGCAATTAAACCATGTCGAGCTCGATAGCGCTTGATACAGTGCTCTGCCTCACTCTATTGGTCCTTACAGAGGGACAGACACAGCTCGATATGGTCTACTATGCTAGGTACCCTGGAATCGTTAAAATAATTTCATTGAACACATTTCATGACCATTTTATCTATTCCCATAAAACAAACCCCATTCCAAATGATTCAGCAACGAGATTGTGGTAGACAGTAAATTCTCCAAGTGCTTTCCTTAGGTCTAGACAGTAAGTTTGTGTCAAGTGGAATTAGTAAATCTAAGTTGTTGTTAAGTTGGGTAGGGCGTAACTTAAGTGTTTGCTTCATTCTGTTAAGTGCTCTTGAAATATTACTTCAGTTGTTCTCGTGAATTGCGCAAGTAAAAATGTATTTATTTGTACTTATAATAAAATTTGTATAGACGCGCTCCGTATTTTTCGTCTGTCTGATGCGAAGCAATATTATAATTATTTTTCTTGTCATTGCCGCGATGTTTTTGTAAAAATCAGGGACTTACACCAGTCCATATTGGCCATCAAATGAAGACCTAAAATTTATTTGATTCAATTGTTTCTCCTTTACGCGTTATTTTGATACTTAGATATTATGAATAACGATTCGGAGCGGGCTCGTAAGTAATAAAATAACTCGCAAAAGAGAAACAATTCAATCAAATAAATTCTAGGCCTTTCCCAAATAAAGTGGTGTATGTCACCAGTTTTTCCAAAAACATCACGGTAAAGGCCAGAAAAATATATGTAACATATTGTTTTACATCAAAGTTGTCTTCGTCGCGGACCGGGCTCGGATTTTATTTAATCGTACAAGGGAAAATGATGTCAGAACTAGATTCCTTGAGAGCAGTTGTTTGTGTGGTCGCAACATACGCAAAAACGACTGCACGTATTTTGGACTTTTTGTTAAAAAACTATTGCAAATTTCTCATTTAATACTTCATAATATGACTAATTTCACGATATGGCCACGACATAATACATAAATCTAGTAAACTAAAATTCTATTGTTTGTTAATTGTAAATGTTGAAATTATATGAATTACAAGTCAATAAAACAGCAAACGAATAGACTCACAAGACTTGCAAACGCTTATTCGATACCGATTCTATCTCGAATCAAACAATATAAATTCAATGTTGATAGAGTAAATAACGCCAAGGAAGTGTCAGAAGCGACAGTATTTTGATAGTAGGCATCAACAAAGCGCTCAAGGAACATCGTAAAACATTTGCCGCCCGCGAAGTGCGAGTAGATTTATTTTCCCTTGAGAAGCCGACAGTTTTCAGCGTTTCTCGTTTACCGGGCCAGATTTTTGTCAATATAAATACGCGTAGACGAATTAACCTTGATACGTAGACAAATTAAGAGTGGAGGGATTAGTGTGTAGACTTGTGAAACAGCGGTGATGATGATCTACTCGGTATATGTGATCAGGTGTTCCGGTTAGTCTAATTCCATCTTCAGGGTCGGGACCCAAAAATGGGTTTTCGTTTATTGGTCTACTGGCGACCGCTCTGTAGCCTAGTGGTTCGAATGTCTCGGTCAGTAATCGGGAAGTCGCGGATTCAAATCCCGCAGGGGAACGTTTATTTTCGTTTTGCGTGCCTCGATAGGCACGTTAAGTTATGGGTCTATATTTGCGCCCAAAGTAAGACGATAGGATTCTCCATCCGTCACGCTGGATAATCGTCGGTGTCGTGTCTGTAAATTGTACTGTACATTCTCTATCTCAAAGGCAAGCCGCACTGGTTTAACAGAATGTACGAGTTTATCTTCTTGTATCACCGACTCTATGATTTAGGATCTATTTCACCAGGTCTCGCGTTGATTTACGTCTTGTAAGACCTTGCTGTATAGAATTGTGCGGTTTCAAGTATCTAATAATAAAAAAGCGTTTTTGTTTACAATACACTACCAGGATTTAAATGTAGTTCTGTAGTCTCTGCCTGCCTACACCTCTGAGAGACAGGCGTGATTATATGTTTGCATTTACGTACATATGTCCAACATATGATAGGGTTCTGACAAAAAACGGTAACCCTTATAGCGTAGCTTTGGCGTCTTTTTGTCTGTTCGCGGGATGATTTGAGAATGACCGGTCGAACTGAAATTCGGCATGTATGTAGTTTGAGTATTACATGAGGCTCATTAACAAAATACTTTGAAAAAGCGTGTGATGTCACGGAACAAAAAGGTGATATTTCTACTGAAGCGCTGACGTAGTGCGACGTCAATCTCTTGAACAGCTTGGTTTTTAAGGTTCGAGAGGAAAAATTACGGATGGCAACACAAAAGAATAAGTGTTACCTAATCTATAGGATTAAGTAATATTTATCGGTAGATCCGAAGTAGATAACTTGCACGCAAAATGTATCAGGTTTTATGAAAGTGGTTTTAATTGAGAAATAAACAATCGCCACGACCCCGACGTTTATGAGCGAAGGGATAGAAACAGATATTCCGGGTGTCGGATATCGTAGTAAACTTAAAATACGGACAATGCGTGATAGGGTTCACCTTTTAGGTAGTAAGGAATGATATAACGGTTTAATATAATATGCGCGGGTTGTCCTATAAGCGATAAGAATTCCTAAATATGTTAATATAATTTTGGAACAAAGTTCTTTATCTCTATACGCTTGGCGAATAAGAGCTGGGCCGAAAACTTGCCAAGCTCAACATATTCAATAGCAAGGACCCTAAGAAACTTTCTTTTAAAACAAGTGAAGAACGTTTCATTATTGCAACAATCCTGCGCAGCTTTGGCCCCTTTTTTACATTTATTCCTTTGGTGGGATCCATATTCACATAAATATACCTTTGATTCACACATAATTATCAAATCTTCACTTGACGGACGGACGGACGGCTAACAGGCACATTTAAAACTAAATTACTACTCAATTAAGTACATCATTATTGGCACCGCCATTTTGAGCGTTTTTTTTTGTTGTTCGAAAATTCGTCTGATTGGATGGGAACTTGTTTAGTTCCTAAATAAAGAAGTACGTTTAGATTGTGCCCTGGCGCCGAACACACGATGCGTTTTGTTTCATTTTGCATTCCGTTTTGACCGCACGCGTGTGGTTATTATAAAAAAAACTGGAGGACGCCCGCGATTTCGTCCTCAGGGATTTGGGATACAAATAGCCCGTTGTTTCTTAAGGGGGTAACCTTTTACCTCGGTACAAAATGCACATCATAATATTGTTTTCCTTACTTTTGAATAAAAAATATGCAATAAATGTGTTTTAAAACAACTTGCGGAAATAGTTCATTAATAATAAAGTCTTCACAAAAAAATTACGTACTTTAATGTATTACATTTTGTTTGCGTTACATTAACAAACTTAAAAGCATGTTTACAGTTGTAACGTAATGCAGCTAAAATGTCACACATAACATTGAATAATTTTCATGTGATCACCTAACTATTAACATGCAGTTTGCGCGAATTGCTATAAAACGCATTTATTGCAAACATTTTATTCAAAAGTAAGGAAAACAATATTATGATGTGCATTTTAAAACTTGGGAGGTCGCCTCGCTTCGCTCCGGTTCGGTCGGGTCACCAAAATAATTTTCATGTAAACATAGAACACCCTCCATCTCGCCCCGCTTCGCTTTGCTCGTCGTCCGTCGCACCTATTGTTGACGTTCTTAATACTTTCGTAATGTGGTAAAATCGGATGTACCCTCTTTTTCTAACTGCCTGGTATGTAAGATTTTTTTTCTTTTTGGAAATAAATATATTTGTATTTGTTGTTATTGTTTAATTCTTGATTTTTCGAGAAATATCAATTTTTTCGCAAGAATTCGGAATAATTTCATGTGATCGCGTAGTGGGTCGGCCTTTAAGCCATTATTCGGGTTTTCGCGAAAAAGCAGTTTGGGTTCCGTCAAAACAAGGAATCCCTTGAACTTTCGGCCCAGTAAACTAAGGTTCACTTTACTGAACCGAAGGGCACAAACCGGCTCGACTTAGTCTAGCTAGGTTTAAGAATGAAAAAGTAATACCGCTAGTACGGCTTCCATTTTTGGTAGAACCCTGAAATAGTATACATATTCATGTCGCGTTTCCTCCTTATTGCGGGGTAGACAGAGGGGATGGGGTCTCCATAATTCGTCTGAAGCCGAGACAAACCCTTATTTCCCTTGCGTTAGTTTGTCGCAATGATAATGTCGTTATTTATTCGCTAGACGCTGTTGCCAGGAAATCTTTCCCTGTTCTTGGGTTCAGTGGACGTATTGATAGAGATTTCGGGATAAAATTTTGTAACCTTATGAGGTGGTTGGATTTCACTCCCAAACGAACAACTTGTGATTGTTTTTCTTGTTTTTGTATTAAAAGTACAAAATAAATTTTCTTTTCAATGCAAGTGCTCGTAAAGACTTATGTCATATATTATGACATATTATTATGCTTCAAAACTGTTGCCAAAGTCAATTTTACCATAACTTACTCTTTTTTTTTTTTAATTGCCGCTTTTCTTGCGTACCATAGATAGACTTGACAGAAATAAACTAACGCATCAAACTGAAAGCAGCTTATTTCCGTAAAGTCGGCAACTTGAGTGCAAAAAAAATTAAAAAGAATGCCCGCCTTAAGTTCATTTGGAATATTTATTGTTTGTTTGATTCTTAAATTACGTTTCATTTATTTACTCACACTATGCATTGAAAAACGTAGTATGATACACGTGCGTAAGGGCTCGCACTATCTCTCGCTTATCGCTCGTGTTTCAAATCGTCCCCGTAAGCTATTGGCTCTTTACCACACTTATATTTTATTTTATATTCTTATTCAAAAATAAGAAGAACAATAATAAGATGTGCGTTTTGAAACGAGATCTGATGTAACCACCATAAGGCAAAGACATTTTGTTAAAAGGACTTCGAGTTGATAGCATATTTGGTACTTTTAAAAGGTAGCTGGGTCGAAATTGCTCTGGCAAGTACCACTATCGAACTTGAGGTCATATTAAAAGGATCTTACGAGGGTAAACGTATTTTATTTTGCTTGAAAAGAAGTTTTGCATGTATGACAACATGTGCAACATTTTTATGAGTATGAATAAAAATAAATTAGAATTTCGATTCTCCAATTCTGTTCGTTTTAATTTCAGCTCCAACGGTCGAGTAGTTTTTGAGTTATTCACGGACAGGCAGGACAGCGATTCCCGCAAATTTTTTCACACGCTTTGTTTTTCATACGCCTCTGTTTAACGCGTCATAAATGCTGTGTGATGATAATTCTATTAATTATAACTCCTTAAAAGACACGTAAAGCATGTTATGAATACATACAACAGGTTTATATTTTAAAAGTTTGATGCATTTATTCATAAAGAGCATGTAATAATCACCCGTTTTCGGTCTTTGCAAATTGTCGCATGTACGAGAATCGCCGTCCAGGTCTACTGAACATTTGTTTGGATTAAAGGATGAAGCAGCTCTCTTTTTGAAGTTTGTTGTGTTTTACTAATAATAATAATATATTGTAGGGAAGAGACAAATATTTTTAAAGATATTTACAACGCAGACAGGATAAATCTTACATTTTCCTTATAAAACCATTATTCGACTTCCTTTATTTACCTAATCCCAGATATATTTGACGTCAATGTGGTGGAATTTAATTGATTTATACTTACATATTTTTATGTATTTTGTAAGTTCTACTTTATTTTGAAACCGCAAACCGCGAGTTAAATGAAAATGTTTCCACTGCTCAGCCTAAGAGGAAAGAAAAAACGGTCAAGTGCGAGTAGGACTCGTTCCCTAAGGGTTCCGTACGTATCGTATACTACACAAACTTATTCCCCATATTAGTGTCATGATTTTCAATCGATTTTGTAAAGATTGTCAACATTTTGTTTAGTATTTCGGTATTATTTTAAAATAGCAACACTACCGCTGTCACTTGGTTAACTTTCAAAAATCCACCAATCAGAGTTGAACACGATAAACCAATGAGAGAACGCCACAGCAATCGAGTTTTGGCGGAAAACCTGGGGAAGGAGGCATCAAATCAGTCGGTTGGACATTATTTCCTGTTGGAGATATTGAAGTAGACAGTAACTTGAATACAGTGTGCTTAAATTGTACCTATCTGTATGAGTCTGTAAAATGAAGTTATTGGAGGTACCTGCAGTTGTTCATATTCTTCAAAGTAGTTAAACTTAACTTGACACTTACGATTAATTTAACTACTTTTACTATTCCTATGCTATAAGACCTTTGTCAACGGAATATCAAGCTCCTAAGTTAACTAAAAGTGCCCTATAAGTCTTCATGGTGTGATTTGTATGAAATTAATTATGTATACGGCAAAATCTTTTTTCGCGTTGAATTAATCATTTTATTTTTTTATGCATATCCGGTACGCGAACTAATCCTTTCCATATCCAAAGGGTACGTCTTCCCTATGTACCATTACAGCGCCCCTCGGTCTGTCCTTTGATATGCAATGGTTTCTGTAGTCCTATGAAACATGAGGCTCCAGAGAGCTGAAGTAAATCTTTGGGTTTACGGTGGGATCGGTGCAATTCATTAATTCATGGATAGAGCCGCAGACTTCTATAGACGTTATTAGCCAGATCTCTTTCACGGGGCCTAAGAAAAAGGGTCTTGACAAACAGACGGACAGACAGATAAACTAAGTGATCGTATAAGCCTTATCTAACCCTTATCCTATAAGGGTTCCGTTTTTCATTTGAGGTACGGAACCCTAAAAAATTGGCGTACAATGCGTTTCCGTTAATGCAAACTTCATGTAATTGAAAAAAGATTTCTGAATTATCATACGTCAATGTTTTGTTTTAAAAGTTCAAAAAAATATTACACCAATTAGCAAATGTTCGGTGTATAATCATTGAAGGTCAAACTCAAGAACCTCGAGAACCAATTTTGACAATTGGAAAAAATTACACGGGAACCATGTGAAAAACAGAAAATTACACTGAATCTACAGGAAAACATGGAAAATTACACTGGAACCACGGGAAAACAGCTGGAACCACGGGAAAACATGAAAATTCTTCCATTAGTCACATTCCTTAATCCTTTACGTCAAATGACGTATTTTTCAACAGCTAACATATAATTTTAACGGACTCGTATATTCATCATGTCAAACTTAACTAATCTGATATTCTACTGAGACCCTTACTTTGTTGATTTGCTTGATTTAGGGCCAGTCTGAATTAAGAAATACTTAGGCGACGAATCAGCCAATCACCGTGCTGCATTTCATAGCTAAGCATCGCTTAACTTGAAATTCTCAAATGTGAAATCATATGTGTACGTACAATATTTTATTATTTAAAAGGCAGTCACTCTAGATCGGTTTCGCAGATACCGTCATTATTCGCTGGCTTGCATGTAGGTTGTCCATTTGAATGTCAAATAATTTTAGCAGGTAGCTTAATTACCTTTTTTTCTTATTTTAAACCGTAAAGAATGATTTTTATTTATATTTAAATTAAAACCTGGGAACGCTAATCGACAATAATGAACATTATATGTTAGTTATTTGTATTTTAGATGAATGCTGTAATTTCTTGTAAGATTCCAGTTAAAGCCAGACCATATTTTGGCGCGATAGACCATTGCAGGAAGTTTTGGAGAAAGCAAAATAGTATTGTTGCTGCCAAGCCCGTAAATTGTTGCTGTGTCCTCAGCGCTGTAGGCCTTTTAGCGCTTAATGCAATACAGGCATAGAATAAATTTTATCTTCTGTGTTGCCAGCCGGCAGTCAAACTAGAAAAAGCCTGACATGGAATCAGAAATTACCCGAAATACCCGTTTATTTTACGGTATATTTAATTTTACCCTTTCTTTACATTACATTGTTTTTAATTTATTTATTTAATTCATCATTTTATTTAACCATTTATTCTGTAATTTATCTATAAGTTATGATGCAATTATTAATATAAATATTGGATGGATTCGATTGTTATTTTATATTTGCTTGCAAAAAATGTTTTCTTTTTGTTTTCTTTCTGTAGTTTTAAATAGTTAATAAATTAATAATTTGTTGGCCCGATGATGTGTAGTACGAAACCGTCAGTCTAAGTAACAATAAAAATAAATATATGTGGGATAAAAAGTATAAGAATTTGTGTCCATCCATCCATCCATCAGCCTGTTTCGTCCACTGCTGGACATAGGCCTTTCCAGGATTTCGCCACTCTTGGCGGTCCTCCTGGAAGAAATGCCCATACTCACACACACTGGGCAGGCGGGTTGGTGAGCGCGGTGCCGAAACCCTTGCCCGGATTTGCGAGTAAGATGGTGGTACCTCCACAGTCGAGCCCGGCATTAGCTCTACCACCTATGTGTGGTATGTATGTGTACCTTTCTATAAACAACCGTAAACCAGATTATATTCTTGAGTTTAAAATAAAATATAAACAAATGAATAAACTATGTACCTCCCGGTTTAACTGCTATAATATATTCTTGGTCCTTTTTTGGACCAACCAAAAAGAAATATGTTAAATAAATATTTTTGGTACAAACCGAACAAATGTTCTGGCGCACAGGTTAAATCTAGCGCTTTAAAGCTAAGTGGAGATAGAGTGCTGCTTTATGCAGCTGCTGAGCCTTACACTCGTACCGGGGGAGTTACAGTATTTATGTCCAACGAATATTATTGTAACAGGAACAATGTAATATTCCTATTCAATCTTGATGAAAATTTACTAAAGGAGTAAATGTCTTTCATTCTACGAAATAACAATTGTCAGTTTCTATAATTGTACCGTTGCATTTAGCGAACAATAAAACATAGAAGTCTGATTAGCTCCAAAATGTGACCCCATGAAAACTGTGCACATGTTTAATGTGGCATCGGCTTCAATGGCGTTCACTTTTACTGTCACTCGGCCAATCACGGCTGGCCCAGTGTCACATGCCGCATGACACACGGTACAAATTGGTACAATTTGCCCTTTTGAGTGTCTGATTTCATTTTCGAATTTAAAGTTAGAAACGCGTCTTCTATGTTTTTTTCTTTGGCAGCAAAGCCTAGCCTTTGTTTTAGTTTTAGTGATCTTTCAACGTTTACTAAAATGAGTTTTCATACAATTTTAGCTTGGAGTGAGCTGAGATTACTATGTACTGATTACTTACTATTAAGTTTTGCGAAAACTTCGACGCAGCAACCTATCTAGGTTAACTTGTGTTTTTTGAGCTTTTGCCAACAGAAGACCTAGAAAGCAAAGCTTCAAGCTTTGAAAACACCGTTTGTTTCGTTCCTCAGACACAGTCTACTTTCTACATAGGTAATATAGGTACCTATATGTTGTATTTCCATTTGTAACAATTACTGTAGCTATCATACTCTACTGATCATACGGAACAACTATTCGAAAAAAATACTTGCGCAAATCTTCACAGAAAAAGATTTTCAACTGTAACTCAAAGTTTTAATTATAGGGAAAATTAAAGCAATTACTACATAAAAAATAAAAAAAATAACGGTAATTAAGAAAAAATGTAGGGAAAATGGAATTCGGGCTGAAGATGAAGACTTTATCTCGTATAAGGAAGGTCTATTTTAGAACGCTGCACCGTAACAGCAGTTTTACGGACGACTCCCTCTCTAAACTCGCCCGTGTGTCGGTGCGTTAGGGTTCACGCATTTTTGTTTGGAACTCAATTATTTCCCAAACTAAGTATGTCCGCGGGTATGATTCCTGGGAAAAGCGGTTCAGTATTGTCTGTGGAATATGTGGTTTCATTTAATGGTAGCAGTCTATTTACACCCGGTATATGTACTACTCGTAATAATAAGGTATTAAAAAACTCGTGTCAGTACTTGAATATTTTTGCGAAATTTTATATGAAATGGGCATTAGTATTTTACTGAAGCTCGAACTACAATGTTTAGAATGTTGGTCTATCTGTCTCTCTTTACGTATACATATGTTTCATTTTAACTCGAGAACAACTCAAATTTGGATACGTTTTTTTTTTATTATTATCGTAGTGGTCATCATATAGGCTAATAATAATGGATGTTCATAAAATAACGCCCAAGCCGAAAACGGGACAGAGATTGAATAAACGCGGGTAGAGCCACATGCAAAGGCTAGTATCGACATAATTATAAATTACGTAACTTTTTGGTGTTCTTCTCCTTTTCTTTGTTTAGTGCAAGAGATATAGGAAAAGCGATTTTTATAACGATTTTTTTAGAGATTCCGTCAAAAACGGAAGCCATTTTAGTTAATTAATTAATTAAACCGAGTTACAATTGGCAAGTTTCATTTAGGTGGTAGAGCTGATGCCAGGCTCGACTGTGCAGGTACCACCATCTATTCGCAAATCCTCCCGAAGTTATTCGAGGGAGAGTAAGAGAACAGCTCTCAGGCAAAACCAGGCGGCCCACCATTGCCTGGGACCGATGGATGGCGGTATATCCATCCTCAATTGCCGAGCCTTATATAAAATAGACTGGTGACGGGCAGCGGCGTCACTGGTGTAAGGGTTTCGGCACCGCGCTCACCAACCCGCCAGCCCAGCGTGTGTGAGTATGGGCATTTCTTCCAGGAGGACCACCAAGAGTGGCGAAATCCTGGAAAGGCCTATGTCCAGCAGTGGACGAAACAGGCTGAACAATGATCCTAAGAAAATGTAAGACAACACTGAAGGAGGTCACATTTTGGGATGTAAATGTTAAAGCAAATGTATGACAGCAAAGAACACTAATTATCAAAAGTGTGAAGTAATCTTAAAATTATGATACTAGTTAAAACCTGACATCCGAAGCTAATGTTCCCGCATCTATAATCGAAGAACTACAAATTGCATGCCATTAATATAAAAAATATCCTGTATCTTCCCTCTTTTAGCTTGTAGTGACGAATGATGTGCAATACCGATAACAAAGGGTCTTTAGTGCTGTCATCCGGCCATAACCGACAGAATATCTCGTTTGTTATCCCACATGTAACGGCCGTTTCGAACTTTTGGACATTTTGTTAAAAATAAGCTTCTATCATTCATGGTATTGTTTTTCTTTTTAATAATTTTCACGCTCTATAACAGAATTGACCGCTTCTCTGGTCAATGGTAGAGCGCTCGCCTGCTAACCCGGAGGTCGTGGGTTCAATCTCTGCGTCGGACATTAATTTGTGTTTGGTTTGTGTGTTTCGTGAGCGACGTTTAGCTGTGCACAGACATATAATTATTACTAAGTAGCAGACCAAACATAAGAATTAAATAGCGTGGCAAGTTTCCATACAAAAAATAAGCTACATTTAAGCTTCATGGTACGAAGAGACGTATAAAAATGCGTTGTTTTGACTGGCTTATGCTTGGAACATCTTCGTTAATTCCTAAAGTAATCGCTAGTATATATTTTGTTTGGAAACAAGCAATATTTATATCTAAAAGAACCCGTAGTTCACTGAGCTAAAATTACCACGCGTCGACTCTATGCGTTTATTATTAATGTTAGGTCTGCTACTATATTATACGTCTGTGTAACTGTGGGTCTTATTTGGTAAGACGATAGGTCTTAACCAATCATCACGCTGGAACGTAATAATCGTCGCTGAAACGTGGGTGTACGAGTATTTAACTTGCATTTCACAGTCCACTCATGGAAGTATCTGACACCCCCTCAGGGATTTATACAAACCTACTATAAATTCATCTTGTTAAAATCCTGAGTCTTCATCGCGGGAAATAATAGAAAGAAACAAGAAATTTAAATGTAAGGATGTCCGGGGATACAAGAAACCTCCAGCGGTTCCAGAATTAACCCAATTTTTGATGCAGAATAGGTATGATATAATTTTGCGTAATAAATTCATATGGATTATGAATCCCGGAACAAAATGCATAGTCTATTTTAAAAGTCATTGTTTTATTAGCAACATGTTTTTTTTTAATATTTACTTGTACCTCTTGGATGCTTACAAATTTTCAGTATCTCAATAAAAGCTCGGTGGAAACGCTTTGAAAAACGGTAATAAATAATACCAGTTTAAAATTCGGTCAGATTATAGTACATACTCTATAGCAGTGGTTCGTACCTTTTTGTGATGAGCCATTTGACAAAATTTCTGTCTTGCCACGGACCAGCAACTCTTTGGGAGTAATATACTATACAGTAAAAGTACAAAAATATAATGAATAATCCTGCTCTAAAAATATCTGCCACGGCTGCAATGGGAGATAGTATTGTGTATGTAGATTACAATAGTGAAGAAATTTTGTACCCCGAAATAGTTATTTATGTTTGAGAAAATAAAGTAAATAAATAAATATTTACTTTATTCGGCATGAAGTGATTCACAAACTACGAGCGATGTGTCGTTTCATGAATGAAAATAATTTCTATCTCTTTCCAACTGTTTTGTGTTATTACAGGACGGTTTCATGCAAGTGAATTAACTCTAACCTATTATCAATAAATTAACGTTACTATTGTTATCTATATACACAATACACTCTCCCATTACAGCCGTGGCATATATTTTTAGAGCACCTTATGTATCAATTTTAATTAAAACACGCATAAATTCGTACAAAGCCAACAGTATTTAATTTTTTTACGAAAATTTTACATTCCTACAGAGATAATTAAAGTAGGTATATTATCTTACTGTGATTTTTTGTGACTGCATACTCTTTTAACTTCTGAATCCTTGGTTCAGTACTACTCAAAGCCAGTGCTAGCAACTTCTCTAATCTTTGGGAAAGAAATTGCGTTTTTTTCCATTTTTTCGGATGACTTCGCGGACCACTTCGAGTGCTTTCAGGGACCACCAGCGGTCCGCGGACCACTGGTTAAGAACCACTGCTCTATAGTAAAACAACAAATTGTAAAAACTTGGGTTCTGTACCTACACAGAGGTTGCCGAATGTTTGTCAGGCGCTACCATTTTAGCGCCTTGTTTTTTGTCGCCATGATGTTGCTATGGCATCTATATTGTTATTTAACAAAAGATTTTTGGGGTTCCGTACCCGAATACATAACTAATTTCATTTTGTAATGTTGTAGGTTTGTTTGATAATGTTAGATTGACTTATTTGAATGGTACGGCACTTTTAGGGCGCGAGAACTACTTAACAGTTAACCGTTTTTATCTGAACATATAGAAGACTAGCTTTTTCCCGTGGCCTCGCTCGCGTGGAAGTGTTTTTCAATAAAAACTGTTATCGACAGTTCTTTTCTTTGGCTGGTATTTTATCAACACCCCTATATCCTATGTTTTGACCAGGGTCCCTATAATGATAGTAAAGAAAACCGCATCTAAATCTGTTCGGTGGTTAAAACGGAACACAAAGACAAAAATTTATAGTTTTGGCCTGAGTACAATACTAAATAACACATTAAGGCGAGGTTATTCAGAGCAATCTGTCCTGCTCCAACGCTTTCATTTTTCACATGTTCATCCTGCTCAGCGGAAGCGGGCCGCTCAGAAAACTCGCAGTTTTGAGGTGTTTTTATCTATGATTTTGGAATTAGAGGGACATTTTTCACGATCTTTATTTTAGTATACATTTTATTGTCCAAAACTTAATATAGCTCAAATGAAATGATTTTTATATCGTAGTTTAGACCTATCTTTGCGATTTAATCGGATCGAGGAAAGTGTAAGTAATCGTGTATCGAAAAGCCGAAATATTAAGATCAAAGTGTGATAATTATAGCGTCCAAATACATCTGCATGATACTATACTACGATCAAGTCGGATTGAGCAGTGATGTAAACAAAGAAAAGATTCTTTCACACTTGACCACTTTTGACAGTTATAATGATGTACTTGAGTACCTTTTTAACAATGGCGATGTTCCACTATTTCAGTGACAGCTCAGATGTCCGTCCGTCATTTAACTGAGATCTCAGTATTATAGCCGTACTTCAAAACTTAACAAAACGTTATTAAAATTGAAATAAATTTTCTATTATATTATAAACTAGCTTTTGCCCGCGTCTCCGCCCGCGTGTTATTCGGCTTAACCTTTTTTCCGGGATAAAAAGTAACCTATGTGTTTAGTTGGGGTATAAGCTATATCCATTCTAAATTTCATCCAAATCCGTCCAGCCGTTTCAGCGTGAAAGAGTAACAAACATACACACACACAAACTTTCGCATTTATAATATTAGTGTGAAGTGTGATGAGATAACAAAGCCTTGTCTTATTTCCGCACAAAAGATTAAAGACCGCGCTAATTAGACACCTGATGTTAGAAATAACAAAGCCTTGTCTTAGTTCACCACTAACGATTAGGACCGCGCAAATTAGACACCTGATTTTTAAATGATATTGATCTATCCTACAGGAACCATGCATTTTTTCGGGATAAAAGAAGCCTATGTGTTAAGTCAGGGTATAAGCTATATCCATTCTAAATTTCATCCAAATCCGTTCAGCTGTTTCAGCGTGAAAGAGTAACAAACACAAACACACACACACACACGTACAAACTTTCGCATTTATAATATTAGTAGGAAGTAGGATATAGTGTGATTCACCGCCGTGAATTTTTCACTAAATATAAAAATAGCTAGCCGTGTGGGCAATGACTGATCTGCAATGTTTAAGCTCTCACGGTGCATACAGAACTCTACGTAAACTCGCTTACCTTACGATTCGGGATGTCAAAAATTGTGCGAATGCGTGAGCGATGAAAGACATATGAACGAAATTATTTGATTCACTTCGTTTGTTGAAATTTAAGCGATGTATTTTTTTAAGAGCGTACGGTTAATTTTGTTGGAAAAACACAACGTCTTATCTGTGTAAAAGTGGAACATCACTACTGCTCAACACAGAGAAAAATGTGCAATTGCCGTCGGAAAAAACGAATGATCATTTTGTTGAAAAGTTTTTTATCAAAAAGTGAGTTAATATGCATTTAATTGTGACCAAAAGTGTATTCTACATGAGGATTGAAGTGTCTAGAGTCGTGCTATATGAAGTTTTAATGAGAGGTATTTATTACATCAGTAATTTTCATCCTAAACGGTTTGTTTACATCACTGCTCAATCCGACTTGATCGTGGTATAACAGCATTAGCATTCCAGCAACATTCTTAGTCTACACTAAGAAGAACTGTATGATTTTCTCAATTTTAAATAGTAATAATTTTATTTCTGTTGCATACAATAGCGTGCCGTCATAAAGGGGGCTTATCCCGGTTTTGTCTCTTTTCAAATTCATTTTAGACCAATAAATAGCGATGATTTTTTTTATATGGATATGTCATATTATGGCCATATTTAACTTTTTGATCTTAATATTTTGACTGTTCGATACACGATTACTTACATTTTCCTAGGTCTAAACTATGATCTAAATATCATTTCATTTGAGCTACATTAAGTTTTGGACAATAAAACTTATAAACGTCGTGGAAAATGTGACATAAAACGGCCGTCATATTAAAAACCCATCCCTCTATTTCCAAAATAATAAATAAAAACATCTCGTAACCGCGAGTTTTCTGAGCGGACCGCTTTCTCTGATCAGGATAAACATGTGTAAAATGGAAGCGTTGGACCAGGACAGATTTCTCTGGATAACCTCGCCTTAAGAATGCAGCCATTTTTTAGGGTTCCGTACCCAAAAGGTAACCAACGGAACCCTATTACTAAGACTCCGCTGTCCGTCTGTCACCAGGCTGTATCTCATGAACCGTGATAGTTAGACAGTTGAAATTTTTACAGATGATGTATTTCTGTTGCCGCTATAACAACAAATACTAAAAAACAGAATACAATAAATATTAAAGGGGGTTCCCATACAACAAATGTGATTTCTTTGCTCGTTTTTGCTCGATATTGATAACGGCAACAGGTAGACGCTTGAAATATTCACAGAATATTTAGTTATATATTCACTTTAAAAGTAAATAATTAAACTAAAATAAAATTAATATTTAACGGGGCTCCCATACAACAGACATGATTTTTTTGCCGTTTTTTTAGATAATGGTACGGAACCCATCGTGCGCGAGTCCGACTCGCACTTGGCCGGTTTTTATTAAATTTTGACAGTTGTCGTGATTCCTTTGAATTTCGGACATCTTGTAAAAGTAACCTTTTGTACAGAACACTTCAAAGGAGATCAGTTGGCCGCCATGGCTTCTTTCTTTGTGAATGGGAGAGATAATTAATTTTTGTTAGTTCTCGGAATGTCATGGTTATTTAACGAAATCGGTTGTGTTTTTCCGAATTCCTAAGAATATTTACAATAGATTCTCTCTATGCTAATATTAACGAACTCTAAATCTATGACTCCAAGAAAAAGAACCCTGGAAGTAGTGATAAGAGTTCTTAGGAAATTCAAATAGGCTCACGGGTCACAGGATGTTTTGAACATGTTCATGCATTATAAATATATATGTACATAGTATGTTACAGGAATATTTGAATGAAAAAGATACTTTGTCAATATTTTTGCAGCGTTGCAACCCTAGGACTTTCGGTGCTAGACTTAGCACTATTTTCATATATCTAGCGCTGAAAAATTACATACAGCAACTAGCACTGAATCTGGCACTAAATAGCAATCGTGCAAAACTGGCCACTCATACGAAACTATCCAATATACGAGTATTATTAAAAAATTGGGAAAAAAGATAATGTACACGTTTAAATTGGCAAAGTCGACAGAAAGTGCGAGTGAACAACCATCTTCTTTAACGACACGGCAATGCAGGAGAAAAAAAAACTTCTAAAGATACAGTTTTAAAATACGTAAATGGCAATAATTCGTTTAATTGCACAGGTATGACTATATTTCATAAAAAAGCGGCGGTAGCTCAGGAGTAGAACGCTGGCCTCTCAATCTTTGAGACCCAGGTTCGATCCCCGGTCGGGCATGCACCAATAAGTTTTTCGGAATTTATATGCAGAGTATTTAATACTTACCGCTTGCTGAACGGGTAGAACTAAGAAAGCATTTTGTTAAATTCAAATTATAAATGTACGAGTATGATACCGAGTGTTGAAGTTTAGACCCACGCGCATTAAGAACCTTGTGGCCATAGGATATCCGTGCTTGTGGCACTGTTGTTTTTCCGTTTTTAACCTCATAAAAGGAGATTATGTTGCTCAATTGTCACAGATCAATGGTAGACAATGTGTGTCACTTTTCCCTATGTTCCGATATAGAATAGAAGTTTATATTGACGTTGTCTACAAGAGTCACAAAATTATTTACAAACGTATTTACTCCTATATCCTAAAAATTGTAATTCTAGCATTGATATAATAACAAAAGGCAGATACGGTGCGTTCTTTTATCGTCAACTGAAAAATGGACCTCTTTTTTTGACAAGCACCACCGAACGACAGAGATAGAGCAACAAGCTTCGACAGTGGTGCGAGCGAAACGGGCTACATAAAACAGATCCATTGGACCTATAATTGCAGTGCCGCGCGCGGGATGCGGGGTACCGCATCTTACTTTTGTTTTATCTAAGCATTGGAGTGAGTAACAAGTTGATAAAATTGATCAATACACAATTTATTGTCAAAAAGAAATCAAATTCTAAATTACAAATGAACTGTCGCGTGGCCGCACAATCACTATAATAATAACTTAATGGGGTGGCGATACTTAAAAAAAACAATATGGGGTCCTAAATTGCATCAGAAGGCGCGTGCGCAACCTGCATGCGGGTAGTCTTTATTCAAATAAAAGTTCCATTATAATTGGCCAATCAGGGCGTTAGAAACGGACCCCGTATTTTGGTTGCGCAGTAGCAAACTTAAAATGGTTTTTCTTTGTATTTGTATCATAATATTATTATGAGTAAGTGTAAGTTATTTATTATACCAACAAGAGGCCATAATATCTATTGCAAGAAAAGTCTGTCAAATATACGTCGTCATACATAATGTATAAATTATGATTCAATAAATATTTTTACCTTGTTATTATTATAGACACGTAGTAAGGTTTTTTTTTTTCAGTTTTTTGACCTGATAATCGGTCATTGCGTGAAACGTATGAATGTAACGTACGATACCATTCATTTTATCTTTCCAAATAAATCAACAATGGTTTGGATAAGTTTAATGGCCACGGACTTTCGATTTTATGAGACAACGTAACGATATGTAACGTGACATTTTGAAATTTAAAGCAGTTGACGCGTGAGGCCGGTGTTATCGAAGTCATTTAAAAAACAGCCGTATTTAACTAGCCTTGCGGTGCAATATTTTCTAGAGTAGTTTTAGAAAAGTAAATATCTTTGTGTATTTTTTTTTTATTGAACGAGCGCGCGAAGCGAGCGAGTTCTCCGAGTCTACTGGAACAATCCGGCGTTTGTATGTATAAATATTTGTTCGACGATAACTCGAGTATCGTTGATCGGAATGTCATTAAATTTGGCAGGCGAGTACATAAGGCAAAAGGAATTTTTAAGTTCGAATATGAGCCAAATCGGTCAAGCGCGAATCGGGCGAGCGCGAGTTCACAGTTCGGGGCGAACTACTAGTATTTTAGTGTTTTAACTACTTTCCTCTTTGTTGCTTTCTGTGGGATGAGGAGCGGGGGTCAAGGTCAGCATATTTCTCCATGTACAGATTGTACAGTCGCCTACAAGTCAAGCTAATTTGCACACAAACAGCGTAATAAGGGCAAATTGGACAGGCACACGTGCGCACGCCGCACCAAGAATTAAAACCAGCACCTCCAACATGAATGGCTCTATAGAGCTCGATAGCGCTTGATACAGTGCTCTGTCTCACTCTGTTGATTTACCTAATGAGGGACAGACAGTTTTATATCGAGGCTCGATATGGTCTATCATGCTAGGTACCCGGGAGTAAAACTAGTAGTTCGCTCCGAACTTTAGACTCGCGCTCGCCCGATTCGCGCTTGACCGATTTGGCTCATATTCGAACTTAAAAAAATCCTTTTGCCTTATTTACTCGCCTGCCAAATTGAATGACACTTCGATCAACGATACTCGAGTTATCGTCGAACAAACATTCATACATACATAGGTAACACTAAAAGTTTCCGGAACTGGCCACTTACATAAACAATATTTAAAAATTTATTGCAACATTTGAAAATAGAACTCTTTGGCTGTAGAATGCAGTTTGTTTCATCTGACTGTCTTTTGTTTTTAACTTGTGGCGCCATTTAAAAAATTGTGTGTCTGCATCAACATGGATTTAACTCGGGAAAATTTTCGTAGTATGATTTTCTACGATTTTAAGTGTAATTTGACAGCTCAACAGAGCATCGCTCGGCTTGAAACAGCTTTTGGCAATGAAGCACCATGCAAGACGACTGTTTATAGCTGGTTTGCAGAATTCAAGCGTGGTCGTATCAATCTCAGTGACGAATCTCGCGATGGTCGGCCGTCCACCGCTGTGACCAACAAAAACATCGATGCTGTGCGCCGTATGATTGAAACAGACAGGCATGTGACCTACCATGAAATTCGCGCATCCTTAGAAATAGGCATGAGTCAAATACAATCAATCCTACACAAACATTTGGGTGTGAGAAAGCTGTGCTCGCGGTGGATCCCACACAACTTGACCGAGGCTCAAAAAACGGACCGCGTCACTTGGTGCAGTGCCATGCTTACCAGATTCAACGAAGGTGCGTCAAATTTGGTGTGGGACATAGTAACAGGTGACGAAAGATGGATTTATTGCTACGATCCCAAAACAAAGCAGCAATCGAGCGTATGGGTCTTTCAAGATAAGCCGAAACCAACCAAAGTGGCGCGCGTGAAAAGTGCATCTAAGCGGATGATTGCTTCTTTTTTTAATAAAACTGGACATGTGGCTACTGTTGCTTTAGAGAATCGTCGTACCGTGAATAGTGACTGGTACACGACCATTTGTTTGCCGGAAGTTATTGACGAACTCCGTAAAAATAACCGTAAACGCCGTATCATCCTGCACCACGACAATGCTAGTTCTCACACGGCCAGACAGACAAACGACTTTTTGAAGACGAAAAATGTAGAACTCATGAGTCATCCTGCATACAGTCCCGACCTGGCACCTTGTGACTTTTTTCTGTTCCCAAAAATTAAGAACCAATTACGCGGTCAACGATTTTCATCACCAGAAGAGGCTGTCGAGGAGTATGAAAAACACGTTTCAGAGGTCACCACAGGGGAGTGGCACAAAAGTTTTCAAAACTGGTTTGATCGAATGAAAAAGTGCATAGACGCCAAGGGAGATTATTTTGAAAAACAATAAATTAATTTTGTACCTTTAATAGTATTTTTTCATATTCATTCCGGAAACTTATAGTGCGTCCCACGTACATACCTATACATACAAACGTCGGATTGTTCCAGTAGACTCGGAGAACTCGCTTGCTTCGCTCGCTCGTTCAGCTATAAACCGCTTACAAAGGCTCCCTAGGGAATTCTCGAACGTGCCAAAACATTCGGTGCAAAGGTTTCAAATCCAAATCCCTGTGTACACAACCCGGGATTTGAAAAAAGAACAGGATACCGGGCCAATGTCAACACGATCCTTTGCCGAATTCTTCGAAATTCAAATTAGCCGAGTCGTGTTAAAATCGGATGACGCTATTCGTGAACTGGCAAATGCAGATTTTTATAGCCGACGACGTGTGTGATAAGATGGACCGTTATTCTTTTGACGGATTCCAAAAGCAAAACACATTTGCAACGATAGTTATTGCGATAAATACTTGTAATGTCTTATCCGGAACCACATCGGTCGTTAACTTATTTACGGCCTAATTTTTAATTTCTATATCGGTCGTTCTACCTTTACGTTTTTTTTTCTTATCATATTATTCCATGTCTCAATGTAACACTATAACAAAACCGAAATGCTCCAATATTCTCAAATAAGGCTTTAATATCGCGCAAAAACTTGAACTCATAATTTTGTATGACAAGTAGCTCGGACCCAAATTCCTCGGTACATTTCAACTGACATATCAGTTTTACCTCCAAAAGTTTCGAAACTTTCACCAGCCACCTACACTAAAAACTTGTGTTGCTTCATTTATTGCAACAATATATTTTGTTTTACAGCCTCTTTGGCGAGATCGTTTTAAAAAACTGCGTCTTTTTCTGGACTACTGGGCGTTGGACGAACTGCTTCATAATTTGATAAAATATCTGTTTTAATTCTGTCAACAGATGTCAGTGTTTTTTACGTTTTAGGTATATGTGTCATAATTTTATTTTCCATTCGCCTGATGACGACCCCACTGAGGGATCGAAATATAGCATATTTTACCATCTTTTATTTGTGTGTAATTAATTGTATTAATAAAAATAAAAACTAACAATTAAATAATAAATTAGGAAATTTAAAAAATGCTGTTTTTAAGTCATGTATAATAATTAAGTATTAGTTTGGTATATACTTCGGCAAAGCCACATGATGCCTAAAAATAGAGATGTATGTTATTATATTGTTCTCTTTATCGTTCCTTGAACCCATCCTAAATAGAGGCGCGAAATTTAAGTTAATATAACGCTGACCTACACCCTTGTGATGATTGTTGACATGTTCTTTCACACAATAGAATTGTGTTTCATCTCGATTTTCTATTGATTTTGCATCTCACTAAATCACAGAACGGAAGCGTTCGAACTGTCTCCCCATGGGTTTCAGAAGTGTTCGTAAGTGATCTGTGAAATGCAAAACACAGCCCACACTTGGTACAACCGCTATCGCCGTACTTCTGACGAACCATGCAGACCAAACACAAATTATATGCACCGCGGGGATTGAACCTACGACCTCTGGGCTAGCGCACTAGCTCTCTACCTACCACTCAGCCACAGGCGGTCGAGAAGAAAACAAATGGCAAGAAAACAAATAAATAACTTTTGTTTTGAATAAGGAATTCCATGTCGAATGCAAGACATCGAACTTCAAACTGGCCAGTATTAAAAAGCAGGTAGGACCTAATAAAGGTGATATACCTTTTTGTTCGTTTATTATCACTTTTATGATGATGACGTAGTAAGATGCTATGATATACCGTGACGTCGTAGACGAAACCTATCAACCCAGACATCCTCAAATATTCCATTGTAAATACTAAAACATTCACAAAAAACTCAATTTCGGGTGTCATGTCATGACCCTTCATAAAGGATCGATCTGCAAAATTAGCCTTTATTTTTCAGTAAAAAGAAGTAAAGAGATTAACAAGCTTTATCGGTCGTGGATAACGTTTTATCTGTGGACGTTAGACTCGTGGGATTTGTCTGCAAGAATTTTTCTAGACTTTTATTTACTGATTAGCGGTCTAGGTTCACTGTGCGATTATACTAGAGTTTTTTTTTCATTGGTCTGAGTTAGACAATTTGAATTTTGATTTGACTTAAAATTTTGAATAACTACTGTTTTCTTTTGCTATTCACAGAAGAACTTTTATTTTAAGAAGAACGAGCCGTTAAAATGGAGCTTCAAAAACTTTCCTTACGATTCATTTTTTTTTGTTCTATATAGAGTTCAATATAATTTACAGATATAATTTCAGTTCAACAAAAAAACTTTGAACTGCTCGCTACTTAAATATAATGTACAAAAATATTCTAAACTCTAGAATTCCAATTCTAGCCCATGAGAATGTATATTTTATACCTACAATTTATAAGAATAAATTAAAGGCCGACTTGCGCAAAGCCACTTAACTTTTTATGCCAAGTCCTTATCTCTATGGTTTGATGTGACAAGGACAGCATTAAAAAGTTAGTTAACCTGGATTAAGTTGCTTTGTGCAAGTCGGCTTAGGTCCACAACTTTTATTTGGCTTCTTACTTTGACAACACCACAGCATTAAGAGGACTGTAACTGCTAATGACCTTGATAGCCACAATCAAGGGCCAGAGCTAGAAGTTAAAAAAAATCTGTGGTGATGGGCCTTGATTAGAATTTTGTTTTTTTTATCAAAAACTTTAATAAGTTAATACCAAAACAAGATCCAAATTAAGACAATTTAAGACTAAGATCCGATTTAATTAATTAAGGGGTGATCAGAGGGCTGGTGCTTACCTCGGCCAGAGAATTAGTCTAGCCAACCAGAGAGGTAATGTAGCCAGCATTCTGGGCACCCTACCGAGGGGCGGCGATCTGGACCCAGTTTTTTATCTATAGTTTTTAGATTTATTTAGTTATATTTTAGATTATTATTTATTTGTAGGTAATAAGTTCATTTAAGTTTTTATTTAATATATATACTTTTATTCAAGTTCATTAAAATAAATAAACCTAGTTGGATAATAAATAAATAAAGTCGGAATTTAATTAAGTATGCAAAGTAACAAATTGAAAATTTGTCAAATTGAAGATATTATAACTACAAATGAGTTCCCTCGATTATTTTGGAAGAATTTTAGTTATTATAAATTTAATTATTAATTAAGGAAAATTTGAGCGCGTCCGCATCTTGAATCCCGCTTGAACGACAGAAAGATCAGTTTGGGATGAGCCGTGTGAGAAAGTGAGACGCACGCACCAAAGTCAGCCGCAGTAGTTGTCGCCTTATGTGGAATAATGAAGCCAATGTCTCACAAATTGCTCACAACATTTATCTCCTCACCGAGCTTTTAGTAGTTGAGTCACAATGCCTATAAATTATTCTAGACAAGTCCCGAGTTAAGTCCATTTAGGCTCTCTAAAAAAATATTTACCGAGAATTTTTATTAAAAAGGTTTTCTTTCTAACGCCCTTGTAGTGAAATTAGGGAAACGAGATTACAGAGAAGCTTTCGTAAATTACATTTTATTCGTACATTTTTTATTTTGATGAAGAAGACTCTTATTTAATTAGAGAATTTGTATATTTGTAAAGTTACTTTCTTTATCTATCTATCTATACCTATAATAAATAAAGTAATAAAAGTCGTGTCTGTCTGTACATTAAATATTTTTGCGAAATTTTAAATAAAATGGTTTTTTAGTATATTGTACTGAGGCTAAAAATAAAAAAAAAATTGTGTCTCTCTGCTCCGTTTTAACTCAAGATATACTCAACAGATTTGGATTTGGTTTTCTTTATTATGAACTAGTGACCCTGGTCAACATATAGCCTGTAAGGGGTTTGATGAAATAACCGCCAAACCCAAATCTGTCGACAATAGTTTTATCTTACGTGTCAATAAAAAATACATTGACTGAAAGATATATCAACGCGAGCGAAACCGCTGACAAAAGCTAGTTATCTCTATCTCTACATAGCTCGAAACTAAGTTTGTCTGTGTATTCGCATATAATTTTTAAACTTCCAAGTGAATTATAAGTACCAATACGTTCACATTTCTACTATAAATAGAGTAAAAATAAAAAAACAGTTCAAAGTCATAAACAAACAGTTTAAATGTGCTTGCATACATTACTTAAGCTGACTTAATTAAGAATTGACGTACTCGTAGTATTAATTAATCGTCATTCAATTAAATATATTTAGTTTGGACTTAAAAAACGTGTTATTTAGCGCGAAATTCAAATTTTCACCTCCTCGACCCCGTGCGAAGCTGGGGCGGACCGCTAGTCTATCAGTAATTTTATTTTCTTTGAGTAAATATACCTTCTTATTTAGTACGCCTTTTTTGTTTCGTGTATTTATATAAAAATCCTAAACAGATAAAATATTTTAATATCAAAAGATATTATTCTGTCGGAATGATGAATCTGAACCCGGTTTGAAAGTGACAATCGAGAAGGATAAGCGTTGAATAAATAAAGGGTTCCGCGGAGGGCGTCTATTTGCGTCAGTAAGTACCTGTGTGTAATTTATTACATTACATTACACCAGTGTAGCTCATGAAGCTGTAAATACAATCGCATCATAAACATTTAATCTAAACTAGGTCGCCAAGACTCAGAAGCTCATAACGCTTTCCAGTTAAAAAGTTATCAGATCTCATGTAGAGCCAAGCCCTTAACTCTACAAGCCCTAACTCTACAAACCCTACATCTTCGTCAAAAAGTATAGCTTGGCTGTTTCGCGGCCATCAGACAGACACTCCCATGGACTTGTAAAATTATGTCATGCAATAGTTCCATGAAACGGCCAAGCCATACTTTTTGACGAAGATGTAGGTTGATAGAGTTATAGGGCTTGTAGAGTTAGGGCTTGTAGAGTTAAGGGCTTGGCTCTACATGAGATCTGATAACTTTTTAACAGTGAAAGCGATATGAGCTTCTGTGTCTTGGCGACCTTTACATGGCATGTTTTTGATGGGATTTCACTTCTTTTTGTAAGATGCACTACTTTTTTAATTTTTTCAGGCTGCATTTCTTGCGCCTCAGTTATGACTTTTTTATAGTCCACTATTTTTGCCTCTTTTTCTTATTGGCTTATTATTTGCAATTTACTCAAGAGGGTGTCAAATTGTTTTGTCAGGCGCAACAAGTTTAGCGCCTTGTTTTTTGTCGCCTTGACCCCTATATGGGGTGGAGGGTCGCAGGGTAAAATAACAAATATTTCAATATTTTCGTTGGGTGTGTGAAAATCGTAGCCCTCATACCAAATTTCATATTTCTAGGACTTTTGGAAGTTGGGAATATATTTTTTTAATAATACAGAACCGGACCCCCCTTAAGAGGGTTTGAAGCGTGAAAGTTACAGATTTCTTAATTTATTTGTTGTTTGTATGCTAATCCTAGCCAGCATACCAAACAAAAATACGTGAACCCTAACGCACCGACATACGGGCGAGTTTGGAGAGAGCGTCGTCTGTAAAACAGCTTCAGGTTTCTCGGACGACGCTCTGTCTAAACTCGCCCGTATATCGGTGCGTTAGGGTTCACGCATTTTTGTTTGGAACTCAATTATTTCCTAAACTAAAGGGTCCGCGGGTATGGTTCTCGGGAAAAGTGGTTCAGTAGGGTCGGCAGAATATGTGGTTTCATTAAATGGTAGCAGTCTATTTATACCCGGTATATGCCCGAAGTACGGCGGTAAGGCTCACCGGCTCACCCCCTATCGTTAGAACGTAAAAATTGGCGGTAAAAAGACAGGACCACCTCTTGACACAAATGTCAGGATGAATATATAAAAAACATATATCCAGCTTTGTAAGTTTTCATTATCTAACTGTAATATCTCCCTACTATAATTTGAGACTATAAGTCCGTGAAATAAGTCTAGCTCAAATAGGTCTACCTAGGGTTTAGCGGTATTCTAGAGGTAATGAAAGCTACGGGTAAACGTGCTCTATTATTATATATATTCTATCTCACGAGGTTTATTTGGCTACGGTTGTAGTATTGATGTGTACAGTACAGATAAGCGCCGTTACACGAGCCACGCACAGTGTAGGGTTCCGTAGTTGCCCGGTACATTTTATAAGTTGGTCTACTAATACAGATCATGCCAAACTTTTAGACCCATACATTTAGGACCGGCATGTAAACCTGTAAAGCCTACTTAGCTGTGATAGTTTTCCTTTTAAATTCATTATGTATACTACTTCTGTGAATTTTTTCAAATATCCATAAACAACCGTTTAGCCGGCAGGAGGACACTCCAATCTAACAAAAAATTGCACTTTAAAGCTTAATATTTCCCCAACGGATCCCTAAATCGAAAAATGGTTTTCACACACCCAAAATGTTTTTAAAAGACCTATCCAACGATAACCCACATCGTGAGGTAGAGCAAAAAAAAATCATCCCCAATTTACGTGTATGGGGAGAAATCGTTTAAAAAAAATTTCGAGATTTTTTTTTTCGTTTTGTCGGCGTGATTAATATGTATACCCATACCAAATTACAGCTTTCTAGTACTAATAGTCTCTGAGCTAAGCCGCGGACAGACGGACATGGCGAAACTATAAGGGTTCCTTGCCGGACTACGGAACCCTAAAAAAGTGCGTGTGCACGCACTACTCGACTATAGTTTAATGAACTTCCTGAGCTAGAATGTGATTAAAGCTTAGGTAATGCTCTAAGGACTACGAATAAGAATTCTGTCTTATTCGTTGTCTAAGGATTATAACGATTCCAGGAATATAAGTATTCATGTTTTCTTGAAAGTGCATTCAAATACTACAACGCCGCAGATGGACATAAAAAGCAAAGCAAACTTTAGAAATAGATATGTGGTGGCCATATTATAGAATTGATCATTTCATTTTAGTATGGACATTTCTTCTTGAAGAACCATCAATAGTGGCGAAATTTTGACAAGACCAATGTCCAGCAGTGGACGATGGATGGATGAAATACCGAAGCTATATTATGATTATTCAAGCGTAGTGTATTATGGACTCACATACTTTTCATGTGAAGTTGCACAAACGAACATTCGGTGTGTTTAATTAACATATACTAATACCAAAGGTACGCTACACTAGGTATATGGGAAGATTGGCATTTATGGTACGTGAACCTATTTTTGGCATTGTTTTTTTATATATACGGCTTCGTTCGACAGTACCAGACTCGCCAATGTGAGGCAATGTCACTTATTCGACATTGAAAGGTAAATAAACTCTACAGTTTCACCGTTTGGTAAGATTGGACGGCGGCGGTTTTTTTGAAATCCAAAACGTTTGTTCTTTGGCTTGACGTTTTAAAACGCAGGCTAATTGTGGACGTTCGTGGGCAGACATGAGTCATATTACAGAGAAAAGTTTATACAGCTTTTCGTGCGGTATTGCACTAGTACTGTTTAAAGCTTTATGCACTGAGACAAATCAGAATAAGCTTTCACGATTATTATTTATTATCATTCAGGCGGGCGAAGAAACCCGGCCTTAAGAGGCTGTGTAAATAAAATATGGATGATTTGTTTCTGTGTATTTCATAAAGTACACAGAAAATTTTAATAAATTTCTGGTTCAGTCTAATAATTTTTCATCTTCCCAGTATAAAGGGGTTCAATCAGCTAATTTCTATGGAAAAGTTAAAAAGAGTTCGCGCAAAAAGAGTTATGTTCTGTGGAAAGTGGTCTATTACCGATACTCTATCATTGCCTAAATTGTTTCCCTTTCAATTGTAGGACTTTATATAACCGCTATGGACATTGAGTAAAAATTATCGTACTGTTACCAAGCAACCGTTGTTTAAAAAGATTATACTAATCGACGACTCTGAATTGGGGTCATTAACGTTTGAATACCGAAAAGTGATAACAAAATCATCTATAGGTAGTTTCGAATAAATAATATTTATAAATGTTTTGATTTTGAACTTTTAAATTTAAAAAGAATTAATGTTTTGTATTTCTATGTGACGAATAGTCTCGATCTTGTTTATTTTAAACTAGCTATTGCCCGCGGCTCCGCCCGTGTGTTATTCGACTTAACGAAATGCTTTTTTCCGGGATAAAAAGTAGCCTATGTGTTAAGTTAGAGTATAAGCTATATCCATTCTAAATTTCATCAAAATCCGTCAAACCCTTTCAGCGTGAAGGAGTAACAAACATACACACACACTAACTTTCGCATTTATAATATTAGTGTGATAAGAAACTTTTTATTTGCCAAAATTAGATCGTCCGTCCATTATTCGTCCAATTGTTGGTCAAATGATGCAATTTAGAGTACAACAAAATGCACTATAAAAATGCTAATTGCATGCGGTTCTGCGCTCACGCATGAATGCACTTTGCGTTAAGGCTGTTATTTTTGTCGTCTAGATTGAAGCACATTGATAAAACATAATGTTACCTTGTATGTTTAGTGTTTCCTCAGTAGCAGAAACCGGAACCGAACCGAAACCGGAAAGTATCTAACCTTATAACGGTTAGATTGTTTTATTTAATTAACCATACTTAGGGAGTAAGAGGATCTCGGTGTAAAATGCATAAGGTGGTAAAACCGAATCCCGCTGCAAAATGCACATCATAATATTGCTTTCCTTACTTTTGAATAAAAAGTGTGCAAAAATTGCGTTTTATAGCAATTCGCGCAAACTGCTTGTTAATAGTTAGGTGATCACATGAAAATTATTCAATTTTATGCGTTACATTTCAGCTGCATTCCATTACAACTGTAAACACGCTTTTTAGTTGGTTAATGTAATGCAAACAACATGTAATACATTAAAATACTTTTTTTTTTTTTTTGTGAAGCTTTTATTATTGATAAACTATTTCCGCAAGTTGCTTTAAAACTAAATGCGTTATTCAAAAGTAAGGAAAACAATATTATGATGTGCATTTTGTACCGAGGTAAAAAGTTACCCCCTTAAAACGCAATTTTTGCATACTTTCTATTCAAAAGTAAGGAAAACAATATTTTGATGTGAATTTTGCACCGGGATTCAGTTTTACCATCTTAATATTGTTTTCCTTACTTTTGAATAAAAACCGGCCAAGTGCGAGGCGAACTCGCGCACGAAGGGTTCCGTACCACTATCTATAGAAACGGCAAAAAAAAACACGTTTGTTGTATGAGAGCCGCCTTTAAATATTCGGCTTATTTTAATTTAATTATTTATTTTTAAATGAAATATTTATCTAAATATTCTGGGAATATTTCAAGCGTCTACATGTTGCCGTTCTCAATATCGAGCAAAAACAAGCAAAAAAATCACGTTTGTTTTACTTGTTGTTATAGCGGCAACAGAAATACATGATCTGTGAAAATTTCAACTGTCTAACTATCACAGTTCATGAGATACAGCTTGGTGACAGACGGACAGCGGAGTCTTGGTAATAGGGTCCCGTTGGTTACCCTTTGGGTACGGAACCCTAAAAAGTATGCTATAGATGCGTTTTCTGTGTATTCCCGAAAGTTGCTTGGTAATAATAATGTTTTTACTAGAAAATTATGTCAACTTATGCATTACATTTTGATTGTATTTAATTGTGACAAACAAACTTTTCAACAACTTTTCTTATAAAGTGGCCATTATTGCAGCGTTCTGAGGGTCATAATGTAGCATATTAAACACACGTTTTACTTTACATTATCGCACTAGTGTTTTTTACATTACATTTTTTTATCGTAGCAAATTTTTTGACGTCTTGAGAAATAGTAAAGTTTTTGCGAATAAATAAACTGTCCCAGTTAAATATAATAAATAACCATTTAATTTTATCAAATTATTTACTTTTATCAACAAATTAACTAAAATTGTTGTTGTAAATACAAAAATATTCAGTTTGTTAATATTTAATATTTGGCTGTTTGGCAATATTTGGCTGTTTGGCGGATGCGTCAGTGCCTCTATTTCCATCTGCGCGCGCATAAATAAAATCTCCGCCGCCATTTTTCAAAGAAAATTGTCAATTCATAGCTTTGGTTTCGATTATGTGGAAAAATAAGAAATTTTATTATTTTTCCTCGCAAGTGTGTTGAAAAACGTATGAAACGCGTGAGCATTAGACATTACATTACACTTGTATCATATTGTACTATTAAAGCGTGCTTACAGTTGTAATATAATGTATAAAATTACATAATTTTCTTATGAAAACATAATTATTATAAGCTATTTTCGCAAGTACACGTGACTGCAAACGCATTTATATCATACCTATTTTTTATTCAGGAGTAAAGAAAACAATGTCACGATTTGCATTTTGCACCGAGATCCTCTTTTATCACCTTAACAATTGACAAACCCACCTTAACTTGCTAAAGTAAAATTTATCAATGTAAATTTCCGAGACATCTAAATGAGTCAAAGTTATTTTTCACCCAGCCAGTTCAAAGTCCGTAAATATTATTTTCTAGTGCTAATCCCAGACACGCTAGGTAGCTGCCAACGCGATGTTTTTTGTCTAATTTTCAGACTTTTCTCGAGTTCACCAAACTTTAGCCTGCGTACTTCGTTTCGACCTTACGAATAAAATGTCTGTATTTTTGACCTTTAAAGGATATTTTTTGATAGTACTCGTGTTATTTACATATAAAAGCTGTAAAAGCACTTGGTTGAAATAAAATGGCGATTAGGTATATGCGTCTGATAGCCATTTATTTTCATGAAAAGTACCTACACAATGTAGTATTTTTGTGAAAACTTGAATGACTTTATTATAAAATTAAATTTATATCATTGCGGTATAGACAATCAGAAAAGTAATCTGGACGTGAGGAGCTCTGAACCGGGATTCGAACCCGGGACCTCTCAATTACCGGGCGATTGCTCTGCGAGAGGTCCCGGGTTCGAATCCCGGTTCAGAGCTCGTCACGTCCAGATTTACTTTTCTGATTTTCTATACCGCAGTGATGTAAATTTAATTTGTTATCTCCTTGCGATTGATAAATAGCAAAGTGTTTATTTCTATCATAGATTTTATTATATTTTAATGTAAATCAACATGATTTTTGTAGTACTAATTGTTTTTATTGTGTAGCCTTATAGTGTTCTACTGCTGGGCAAAGGCCTCCCCTTGTTGATACTATAAAAAATACATTATGTAATACTATACAACATACAGGGTGTAATGCTATACAACATACAGGATGTAATCATGACGTGCTCATTAAATCAAACCCCATACGATACTGATCATCCTGAACCACTTCCATAGAAAAACTTTTGGTAAAACGTAATGTCATGATTACTTGTGTAAATAAATTACTACTATTACTATTACAACGCGAAAAAAAATTAAAAGTTCCCATAGAAAATGACAAGAAGAAATTATAAATTTGTATGGGGAAGTGAATTTTTATATCGCGTCTTTCTATGGCAGTGGTTCAGGATGATCAGACTTGCGCTAGGCGAGGCATTGATAACCTTTTAATTTCAAATCGGCGCCTTAGGTGAGTGGAGTGAGGGGGACTTACTCCATACAAATGTGCGCTCACGAACTAGCTTATGCCGTAAGGTCGTATGCGGCAAGACAGTATTTTTTATTTAAAATGACAACTATAAGTAATTTTATAAATCCAATCGGCCATATTGAAGTGTATTTGTAGACTAATTTAAATTAAAAACTTAGAGGCCTCATTCGCTCCCGTTTGTCGGTAAAATAGAAATCTCTGTTTTAAAAGAGGTTTTCTATTTTTTTTTTCTCTGCTATGAAAATTAATCAATCAACTAAATCTTCGGGCAAAATGATGTCAATGAAATGCTTAATCTAGTATATAAATTGGTAATTACATATGTTTTTTATTGCTAAGAAAAATGGAGATCCACGTCGCCATAATTTCGTGGCGTCGCCAAAAAATGAGTGGAGATCGTTCTGCTGCCATCGTCTTTTTGGTCTACTTGGCCGAGGCGATATTCATGTGGCACGTACGCGGTAGCGATTTTCTTAACAAAGCGCTGTGGAGTGGGATTACTATTGTTTTTATTTTAAGGTTATTTTATAATTTTACGAAAAATATAACATTTTAAGCAAAATCCAACAACATTTTCATATTATTTCTTTTATTTTATTCATATCATCATCATTATCATCATAATCATCATCATCATCATCATCATCATCATCATCATCATCATCATCATTTTATTTAAAGTTACATTACTAAAATGCCGTCGCCAAACATAAAGTTCTACAATTTTTGCGGTCCACCTGAAACTAATAATAAAATGTATCCTTCAGGAAAAGCTGCAGAAGTGCTTAAAATGTATAACATTTTCCGTAATTTCGCTATCTGCATTGCAGTGGAGGGCCTTGCATTCCCGCGCCGCATAGAAAATTGTTCTTTACGGCATTTTCAGGCCAGCCCCATCCATTATAGAATTATTATTTTAGCGACTCCAAAGATGTTTCAAATATTTTCGTAGACGCCATATTTTCGTGTTAAAGTCAACGAACTCGGAAGTAAAGCGCTTAGCGACAAGTGTTTCAAAAATAACGAAATATGCTTCGGTGCGTGTCCATAGCTTACGGCGCATAGTCATGCCCAGCGGCAATTTTGTATCATATTTGAGAAGATTTTCTTGATAAATATTCAGCCAAAACATCAGAAAAAAAATTTTTTTTGCTCAATGGGCTTTTTTTTATCTTGCAATCAAAATTTAAACAAAAACAAATAAACATCTATTTAAAGTTAATATTTGCGATTGTCGGCACTTGGTGAAACATCATCATGGTGGAAGAAAACACATGTACTGTTTCACAAATTATTGTTATTTCCGACAAGTTTCGTCCTAGCGGCATGCTCAGGGATTTAATACATGTATGTAACAACAGGATGACAGTTAAATATCCATTTTGCTGCAAGCGAAAATTTCCGTGATATTTCATACGCTTAGCAACAAAACTTATCTACCACATTCCTATCAGCGTGTAGTCGAGTTACAATTCATTGACTTTCGTGAAGATTGTCTTGAAACGCCTACTTTCTGTATGATCAATCATGTTCCTGCTCGCTTGTTTCAGGTCCCTCGGTTCGAGGACCGATAAACTGCTACGATAAGGACACGTGAGTATATTGCGATATAATTTTGGAGTCCCAATTATAATTGTAAGCGAAGAACAGAAGTCTGATTGACGCAAAAACCGGACAAGTGCAAGTCGGACTCGCCCACTGAGGGTTCCGTTAAGGACTATATTTTTCATGATTTAATTATAAATGTATAGTTTCAGATTGATCCCTTTACTTGTAATATAACACGGTATTACTTGCCAAGTTTCATAGTTCTAGGTCAAAAATAGGTTGATCTCCATTTGAGGGTTTGAAATGTACTTTTTTGCGGCATAAACGGCCGCATATTTTTTTTTTACCGTATCTAAGAAGTTTGATTTTTTCTCAACTTCAAGGGATTGTAGACCTGAGTATATGGTTTTAATTTCAACTCGATACCTTCACGCGTTCCCGAGATAAAGGGTTTTGATAGACAGACGGACGGACGGACGGACGGACAGACAGACGGACAACAAAGTGATCCTATAAGGGCTCCGTGTTTCCCTCTTAAGGTATGGAACCCTAAAAATGAGACCACGATATACGTGTTGGTTTCTCAGTCGGACGGACATGCTTAGACAACGGCTCCATGCAATAGCAATGACTGTCTCTATGAGTCGGCCAATCACGGCTGGTCCAGTGTCATACGACACACAGTACGAGCCAATCATGAGCCTTTTGCCCTTTTGGGTCTTTAGTATGGTGAAAGAATCATTAAAACCGCTTAAAGCATTCGGAAGAATTAAGAAAATTCTTGCGAAAATGATACGAAGATTTCGATAACTTTCGATCAAATTTTGTCATTTTTTTATTAAAAATAAATGTAATTTATTTTTGAGTACCTAGAAATTGGAGAAAATGACAAAAAAATATCCATGGATACTACCCAAAAAGATCAAAGTCAAAATTTTTTCCATGGGTAGATATGATGCCCATTAAGTGTTGCGACCACCCTTATAAGAGGAGTAGACCTTCAAAGACAGGTCTAAGACTCAGAGTATACACCCACCTCACGTTTTTAAGGTTTGTTCTATGATCCGTCCGTGGCATGAATCGAATAAGACTGGATCAAATGAACTGAAAATGGAAATTTGAAATCGTACTAGTAGGTAAAGAATTGCACAACGGCCCTGTTCCTGTTAATCATCGATGAATCTGATAATTAAACTTCACATAAAACAATTTATTTTGAACGTAGGTATAGATATCATGTTATTTTATTACAAATTCTGTAAATTAGGAGTGTTTTCCAATTTGCCGTACTCAAAATTTGCAGAACTATTTACTCAATTTGCAAAGTACACATGCCTGTATTTATTTTATTGCATTATTTTTGCTGTTGCCTAGCAATTGCCTAGCTGTTGCTAGGTTCCATTATCAGAACATTTTAAAAGCCTTTAGATGACTGGAAATACAGACTATGTTCTATTGGCTTACGTAATCCAATATTTGTAGTTTTGATTTTAGGTGTAATATTTCTTGATAAGAGTAAACTGATTCGTAATGGGAATAGTGTAGTGATGTTGATTGGTTAATTGACTACGTTTGATACCTTATGGTATTTCTTGTAGTAGGTGGCAGAGCTGTTGCCGGGCTCGGTTGTGTAGGTCTAGGTACCAGCATCTTACTCGAAAACCGCCCCTGGAGTTATTCGGGGGAGAGTAAGAGGACAGCCCGCAGACAGGCACAACCAGGTGCCTGGGACCGATTGATGTCGGTATTTCCATCCCCAATTGCCGGGCCTTATAAAAAAACATACTGCTGACGGGCAGCGGCGTCACTGGTGCGAAGGTTTTGGCACCGCGCTCACCAACCCGCCTGCCCAGCGTGTGTGAGTATGGGCATTTCTTCCAGGGGGACCGCCAACAGTGGCGAAATCTTGGAAAGGCCTATGTGCAGCAGTGGACGAAACAGGCTGATGGATGGATGGACGGTATTTCTTGCAATATTTTGACCGCCTTTGTGGTCCAATGGTTCGAATACTCAACTACTAATACGAAGGACGCGGGTTCAATCCCGTTTGGCACTTTGTTTTCGGTATTGCTGGAGGTCCATATAATCCATGTTTGTGTCGGAAGTAGGACGATAGGGCTCAACACGTTCCGGCTGGGATGTAGAATAATCGTCGGTGAAGAGTGAGGACTGTAACTTGCATTTCACATTCCACACTTGGAAACACCACTGACACCCCCTCGGGATAATGCATTATTTAGTAACAAAATATTTATGTTTAGTTATTGTAACTGGAAATCTCTGAGGTTATAGAATTTATCTTTAACATGACGTAGGTAGTAAAAATGGAGTTTTTGAACAAGTAGTACTCCCAAACTACAAATGATATGGTTCTGAAATTAATACTTGTTATAAACCAAGCCAAGGCAATATAACAGCCCAAAACGCGATAGAGAAAAATTTACTCGATCGAAAAAAATTGCAAAGTGAAGGCTATTTTTTAATTTAAAACAAGCAGTCTATCGAAACTTATAAAGTAAAAATAACAATGATTACTGTTTTAAACATGTAAACCTATTATCTAAACGATAGCACAGTTATTTTTTTAAAACGCACTTGTGTGAATTTACGTTAAATTTTATTCATTGAAAAACAGCATTATTCACTTTCTCCTTGATTTACCGCACTGCTCAGACGCGCGCTTTTTCAGATATGCCTCTTCGTTGTGATATCGACCTGCGTACTTTTCAAAAAGTGTTTTCAAGTGTAGTAACGTATAAAACATTTTATTTAAAGTATTTAAAGCCAATATATAAGGTGACATTTTTTTATCCAGCCACATTGATACTGAAGACTCGGTAAGTGCTCAGTGTCAAGGTTTGATGACCCTTCTTGTGAAATTAGAGTACATTATTCTTTTTGTGTCCCCACAAACGCAAGCCCAGCCCCGAGTCAATTAATATGGGACGTCAAAATTTAATTTTGCGAAATTTGCAAAAATTGTTATCGATCTGTGATACTGATTATGATCACTTACCAAGTCTCCGGTACGATTTAGGCTGTATAATATTTATTCTCTTCTATTCGGGTACCTTTGCCCTTCTTCAGTATGTCGCCAGTTTGGTCGGCATACGACGCAAAAGTGGTGAGTCATGATCGTAGCAAATGGAAATCTATGGGAGACAGGCGTTATGTTTTATGTAAAATAATGCAATATAAACCTGAATAACATTTATATAAACAACGCTTTCACATAGTCAAAATAATTTTAGTAGCCAGTTGGGAAAATTTTAATACCCCCAAAAAGCAAGGGAACAGCAACACAACTTCTTTCTAGCAGTGGAAAGACACCATATAGTAAAGTCTACCCTCTTTGCCTAATGCGTTATTCATACTGGAATAAATCAGGAACCAAATATCGAATGTAACCCTACGCAGCGTACCTTAGCTCTCATAAAGGTTTTATTGCACGTACACATGTCATGTCAAGATCAAAATGCCGGGGAAAAGCAGAGCTTGAGGGTTCTGCTTCTTTTTGAAATAAATAAATATCATCTTGGGTGTTTGTTTGCTAAACGTGTTTCGAGTGTCAAATGATCAGTCACTCCAATTTTGACAGATTTTTACGATTTTTATGTGTAACGTTGGAGAAAAAAATGATGAAATTGAGATTTGAATTCTCAAATCACTCTATTATTGCCGTCAGGAGTTAGCTCTGTAACTAATGCTAATGAACCAATTTCAATGTTTGATATACATGGTGACATTAATTAATGTATAAAATTTTGTCTTTTAATATTATTAACTCGGGGCTGGGTTTGCGTTTGTATGAAACAGAAAAAAATACGAATTTCCCAAAAAGGGTCATCAAACCTTGATACCAGTTTTCAATAAATGTTTGTCAGTCAGGAGTGTATTTTTTATGGCCATAGAGTGCCTATTTTTAAAAAATCTATTTTTGGGTAGCTGTCATACAAAAAAACCCTTTTGTGTTTTGTGTAGGTTACATCCTCAAATGCCATTAAAAGTCAAAACTCCCTCAATTACAGTTTTAAGGTTTCCTTGTATGACGTATCCCTAAAGACGGTTCAGTTCAGAAATCTGGTGCAGCTTGGCTTGGAACGTTATCAGATAGCAATGTATCGGGGTGTTGGCTGAATTGTAATGTCCCGGAATCTTTTGTTTGCTGATGATGAATGGCATCGAGGGCCAGGGTGGGAAGTGGCGGCGCCACTCCAAGGTACGGGCTTTAGCGGCAGGTTTGCTGTGACAATTACTCGCTATGAACCAGTGTTTGGTCACGGCGGCACTAGGAGGAGCGATTCTGCAATTTTATTTTGTAACTATACCGGGTGTAAATAGAGTGCGACCTTTAAATAAAGCCACATACTCTAATGATCATACTGAATATCTTTCTGAAGAAAAATTCCCGCGCAAATCTTCAGAGAAGAAGATATTCAACTGTAACTTAAAGTGTTTATCTCGTAGGAAGAAGGTCTATTTTAGAACCCTGCACCGTAACAGCTGTTTTACGGAAGACGCTGTTTCAAAAAACGCCCTTATATCAGTGCGTTAGAGTTCACGCATTTTTGTTTGAACCTCAAATATTTCCTAAACTTATAGTTAGCGCGAGTATGATTCTTAGAAAAGTGGTTCAGTATGGTTCGTAGAATATGTGGTTTCATTTAATGGTAGCACTCTATTTACACCCGGTATGTTAGTCGTAAGAAATAACTGTAAGGACCGATAATGTTACTATGGAAAAACAGTTTCTTTTTACATGGCGTAGTGCTTCAAGTTGATTGGGTGGGTTTCCCACAGTGTGGATATTTACCGTGTAACTGTATATTTGTGACTTTGGAACTATTATAATATCATTAAACAATCTGTATTTGCATACAACACAAAACATTTGTGTTTAGCTGGGAATAATTTTTCGAGCGTTACAGTTATTTCTATTAAATGCGAGTAAAATGGAAAAGAACGAGAAGCAACATACGCATATCTATCCATTCATCAGCCTGTTTCGTCCACTGCTGGACATTAGCCTTTCCACAATTTCGCCACTCTTGGCGGTTTTCCTGGAATAAATGACTATACTCACAGACGTTGGGCAGGCGGGTTGGTGTCGCCGCTGCCCATCACCAGTCTGTTTTCTATAAGGGCCAGTAATTGGGGATGGATATACCGCCATCAATCGGCAGGCATGGTGGGCCACCTCGTTGTGCTTGTTTGAGAGCTGTCCTCTTACTCTCCCCATAACAATTTCGGGAGGATTTGCGATTAAGATGTTGGTACCTCCATCTTGCAGTGTCAATTACTAGCTATGAACTAGAATTTAAACAGATTAACATGCATTATTATGTATATACATATGTAGTATCCACTCACGCCCACAGATTTCCATCTACTAAGAGTATGATATTTCTATTTCGCCTCATCAACGTCCATCGAACTAATCCTAAAAGCACTTCTACACAAGGTGCTGTAAAAAAAACTAAATGCTTTATAATAGTTGTTATATTACTTAGAAAAACGCTTCTCTTCTAACTTCGACCACCCACTAGCAAATCCCTTTAAAAGTTGCAAAGCCACATTCGAAGCCCTTCTGCGGAACCAGATTGTGTTCCGAGAATTCGCACCACCGGCCCACCAAGACCTATTATCACTTCTATTTGCTTGTGATAAAGGTAGTTATTAAATAGCTCTAAATTAAAATTTCATGGGGAATTTGTTGTCTTTCGTTATCTTATCTAAAAGGGGATGTTGGGGGTAATTCCGGGATGTTTTGTTTTTTTCCCATTATAAGTCGCTAATTTTAGTTGTGATTTGTACTGCTACGTATTTTATAGTTTACTTTACCCTTAGCTATTGCTTGGTGCAAGTCGGCCTAAGTCGCTAATTTTAGTTGTGATTTGTACTGCCACATATTTTATATTTTACTTTGCCCTTAGGTACATTATTCAAAATCTTTCTTTCTTTACCAATCATTAGAATGTTAAGACAATATAACGAGAAGTGTCAAACTATCCCAGATCTTGACATTTTTCACTTATCCTTGACCAATTTTAGGACCAGTTTGCAAAGATCCTGTTAAGTTTAATCTTACTTTCCCATTTTGTAGATATTTCTTGTGTTTTTTGTGTTAGTTAATTAATAGTTTTGTTTTGTAACAGTAATTATAAAAAAAAATTTTACTTGCTGTAAATGTCTATAATATAATGTCTGCTTTGTGTTTACCACTTGTTTATTGTTGAATATTGTGAACGCCTGTCACTGGTCCACATATCAGAATTTTAGTTTTATGTTTTAATTTGTTAAGTATGTGTGTGTAATATGTGTACTGTTGGTGTTCCGTTTTAAATAAATAAATGAATAAAATAAAATTATTGGGCGTCCTCCTTTAAAAAACCTCATAATCAAATAATTAATTGATATGATTAATACTTGCGATTGTGGGCACTTAATGAAACATCATCAACATCTTGATAAACACACTTGTACTGTTTCACTAATATTAGCTTTACAGCTCCAACCGGTTTCACCTTATGGCATCATCAAGGGATAACGTAACTAATAATAGTTATATTAATTATTATAATATATTTAGGTGTTAATTAATTCATACTTATGTAGCAACGATAGATCACACAGTAGAACGATGGCCTCTCAATCTTGAGACCCAGGTTCGGTCCCCAGTCGGGCATACACCAATGAGTTTTTCTGAATTTATATGCATAGTTTTTGTATCTTGCTTTTCACTTGCTGAATGGTGAAGGAAACACTATGAGGAAACGGCACGCCCTAAAAGCGTGTATTTGTGCTCGAAGTACGGGTGCGATAGCTCTCACGTTGCGAGTTTGGGACGTAATAATCGTCTGTGAAACGCGGGTGTACAGAGTGTGAACTGTTACTTGTATTTCACAGTTCACACTCGGGAACACCTCTGACCCCTTTTCGGGATACATGTCGTGACGATATGTTTTTTTAAATGTTTTAAATGTAATTCAAATTTTATCATAGCGGAATAGAAAACACAAAAAACGTAAATGTTTCAAATTACAAATTTTGTTCTTGCTCCAACCAAATAAGCGACATACTGAAAAAGATAAAAGTTAAAATTACCCGGAATAGAAGAGCTTGTATGACTAGGTTGATGGATGTAAAAGAAGCAAAAGAGGTGTGTCAGAATCGTAGCAGATGACTGTCTGCCTACCCCTCTGGGAGACAGGCGTGAGTATAAGTATGTATGTTCTTGCGCGTATCGATTTATTTATCTATGGTACTAATTGATGCTTGTTCGCATCTCTAACTATATAGGTAGTTAAAAAGCCATATTCCATGATTTTATTGAAGTGAAGAGGCACGTGTATGTGTATACCAAGTACATTGCGTACTATGTATCACGCATGCGCGCCAACAAAGTAACCAGAGTACCACTTACACGCGCGCACGCATCGAACGTAGATAATTTCAAGGTTACAAGCCTATTAATGTTGCACCGCTTTGCGTTATGATAAGCCTGGCGAATGACCCTTTTAAACTAGGCTTTGACCGTGACTTGTCACAAACATCATGAAGAAACTCCAAGCAGTGGCGGGCGTGCATAGAACTTTTTGCTGGAAATGCAATGAGAAGGTCCAGTTTGACGATAAAAATAACATGAATAAAATTAAAAACCAATTAAAAAAAAAATGAAGTCATTTTCTCTAGGGCAGGCAATGTCTACCCTGGCGTCATACAAATTAATGATTTTTCAAAGTGATATTTAAATTTTTTCTCATTTTTTATTGTCAAACTTGGCCTTCCTATTGCATTTCCAGCAAGAAGTTCTTTGCACGCCGCTGTCGCCAAGCGCCATAATAAGCCTTACCGGGAGCGTGGTTGCAGACAGATGTGTAGTATCAGTCATCCAACCATAACCGACTTCCGTAGATTTTTCAACAGACTGATTATCGCCTCAATTGATTTCTTATCGACGTTTTTCATCAGCGCCCATCAGGATCATCAAAGCCTGGGCAATGTTCGGTCCCTATTGTTCAATTGTAGTATTAAAACTTCTGGATAAAATAAATATTGAAACGAATTCACTTTTAAATTTTATGGGGACTAATTCTCAATCAAATTAAAAACCGCCTGGCAAGATTTAAGTCGTTTATAGTTTGATTATACTTGTCAATTTGATAGCTATGAACTAACTGTACATGGAATTTTTCAGTCGAACGATCGATTGCGTCCTTGTGAAAAGTATTGTTTTATCCTTTTTTGCGCTATCCGGAGACGCAACGGTCGTCGTAACATTCTAAAAATACTAGTTTCAACTTCAGTATAATGAATTTCAAATTTTGATAAAATATTCAACGTCAGACACGACTTTTGTACTACTACTTTATTATTTAGTATACATACTACATACATTGTACAGGTTTACATAAACAATGCTAGTAAACTATGGCATAGTAACCGTTGACCGTGCCCTCGAGTGTGGTTGTATTTTAAACTTTATGTTGCTCCAACAATATTGTTCTTGTACTTGTAGCATCGTAAACATACACAGATACATGTGTGCGTCTCTCTTCATTGTTGTCCGGAATAGCGTTTGTACATGTGTCTGATTTTAGGGTCCCTCAGTAGAATACCCCAGAGGTACGCGAGTTCAAAACTTGAGGTGATTCAATTTTCATGTCGGGTTCAAAACGGAATGAAAAAGTTTTAAGGATATTACGGCAGACGTTGTTTATTCTATAAGAATGTTTGTTTTCTGTCGCTTTCTACACTCTGAAAACGTATAATTTTGAAATTAGCTGAGTTAGTCCGACAGATTTCGGCGATTTTATCGCAATATATTTATAGATACACATAATATATAATTGCTGTATAAACTCAGAAGAAAAATAAATCTCGATGAGAGGAGCTCTGAAACCGGATATAATGTTATGATATCCTAAATCGACAAGTGTTTGATAAATATAAAAATGCATTTCTAATATAGTTTCAAATTAAGTAAGCTTTCCCCCATCATACTATATGAGTTATATGACATAATAGATCCCAACAAATTAGTAAAAAGAAGCAAAAAAAACATAAAGACATGCCCTTAATATTTAAAGAGATTCAAAGTTATTCATGGGTAGGGTTGCCAACTTTTTCCTAAATTGTAAGGGACTTACGATCAAAGAGGCAAAAAAACGGAATTTTATATTTTTTTCTGGAACAAAAAGCATATTTCGATAGATTCTCCATGTACTTAAATTGCCAAGTGTTTGCTTTGCTTGACGGCCAAAAAAAGTTGTCTTTCAATCTTTGGTCGATTATTGCGACTTCTATGGTTTTCACCATACATATCTTCACATCTTTGGCATATTTGTATGTTTTGTGTAAGGTAGGGCAAAATACGGAACATGGGTTGCGGGACTTTTAAATTTATGGCAAAGATTACGGGACGTCCCTAAAATACGGGACGGTTAACGGTTGGCAAGCCTTCTGCGGGACCCTCGTTTGTTGCCCTCGCGACGGACTTTGTTTGGTTTGTGTTCTCAGTAAATTGTCAGTTTCATGGTCTTTTCTGTACAAGTCTGTCGTAAATATTAAATAGTTTGTTTCATGTTCAACGTTAATGTTTTACGGAAAGCGCCAAACGCATTACAATTCAAAAGTAAATTAATATTGTCTTAGCAAACATTATTTAAATTTCAGCTCAATTATTTACTTTGTGGCGCTGAGTTGTAATATAATATAAACCGTCGTTTTAGGATTTTAGACGTAGTAGGTGGTAAATCCTAAATCTATGGTTTTAGATAGACAAGGGAGGGAGGCCGGAAAAGCAAGAAATAAAGCTTTTGTTTATATTAATTTATTTTGACTTTTAGTTTAGGGCTATGCAAAATTTACGCATCTACATTACGTACGAACGGCTATTTAATTTTTATAACTTTAAATATTTAATTATCTCTAATCTCCATTGTAAAATCTTTATCTTATTCCCATATTGAAAGTTTTCGGCGTGGGCTATTTTATTACCAGTTAGTATAATTTAAACACCCTTCGATCGTGATGCGACAGGTGGAGGGTACAATCTCGTAAATGTTTTTCTACCCTCAAAGTACTTCCTAATGATCTCTGAACATTTGTTAATTTACCCCGAATGCCTTTTTAATGTCCAACCTCTATAAGCGAGGTTTTTTATCGCCTTTGTCGCCGAACATTTTAGGGTTACATTCTAGGATGCATAATAACTGTAAAAACCGTTCAAAGTATCGAAAAGAATTTAAAAAACCCACTAGGTTAGAGAAATGAGGCCGTTATTATAAAATTCAAATGAAAAGTAAGGAAAAAAAACTCAAATTCACGTAATTAAAATGTAACTGGTCTCCATCTGCAACGATCCTGACATACCTCTTTGGTTTTCTCCACTTCCATCGAGTCATACAAGTTCTGCCGAAGCAGAACTTCCTTTTTAGGGTGCCGCACCCAAAGGGTAACCAACGGGACCCTATTACTAAGACTCCGCTGTCCGTCCGTCCGTCTGTCACCAGGCTGTATCTCAGAACCGTGATAGTTAGACAGTTGAAACTTTCACAGATGATGTATTTCTGATGCCACTATAACAACAAAATACTAAAAAACAGAATAAAATAAATATTAAAGGGGGCTTCCATACAACAAACGTGATTTTTTGCCGTTTTTAGGGTTCCGTAGTCTGACAAGGAACCCTTATAGTTTCGCCATGTCCGTCTGTCCGCGGCTTAGCTCAGAGACTAGTGCTAGAAAGCTGTAATTTGGCATGGATATAAATATTAATCACGCCGACAAAACGGTAAAATAAAATCTTGAAAATATTTTTTTTAAGGGTACCTCTCATACACGTAACACGTACACTGGGAATGATTTTTTTTTCTCGTCTATCCCATAGTGTGGGGTATCATTGGATAGGTCGTTCAAAAACATTGTGGGTGTGTGAATACCATTTTTTGATTTAGGGATCCATTGGCGAAATATTAAGCTTTAAAGTGAAAACTTACCGGCTAAACGGTTGTTTATAGAAATGTGAAAAAATTCACAGAAGTAGTATATATAATGAATTTAAAAGGAAAACTATCACAGCTAAGTAGGCTTTACAGGTTTACGAGTACAGGTCGCGTCAAACTTTTGGTCCCCCCTAATGTATGGGACTAGAAGTTTGGCGCAGTCTGTATTAGTAAACCAACTTATAAAATGTACCGGGCAACTACGGAACCCTACATTGCGCGTGGCCCGACACGCACTTGGCCGGTTTTATAGATAATGTACGGAACCCTTTGTGCGAGAGTCCGACTCGCACTTGGCCGGTTTTTCTATTTTTGTCACTAGGTATAGTCCATTCAAAATTATCTGGCGTCTTTCCACTTGAGACCATAATTAGCAATAACAATAGGATTAAGTCGAGGCGGGTGAATTCGCCTGAACGAAACAATAAACACTTGAAAAACACGTGCGGCAGGCGGTGTTTGAAACGTTTTTGATACTTTCCTTATGTTATCTTCCCTTTAATAATCTAAGGAAAAAGAAATACTACTCAGTTGTTTTTTAAACTTCGCAAAGATTAGTTCAGTGGAAAGTATCAACACTGGTTGGTTTGCAACAAAACAGATAAGGCCGAAACGGCTCCTTTAAAAATGGATGGGCTCTATGTTTGAGTGTTTGGTTTATTACCCCTATTGTTTATATTCAAGTGGAAAGACGCCAGCTAATTGGACTATACCCCCCATAGTAATCGACTCGAGCCAGAGCTTGTATATCGATATTTTCTGCTCTATATCATTCAATGTTTAACCACACATACTCCGTAGGGAATGCATTTTCACTCTACTTCGGTGCTTTTTATTTTAAAATTACTGCTGGTGGCCCGGGTGCGTCTCACTCACTCGCACCACTCGGCCCGTATTGATCTCTCCGTCGTCGCTCGAAGGCGAATCAAGTTGCGTACGCGCTAAATCCTATCCTACTAATATTATAAATGCGAAAGTTTGTGTGTGTGTGTTCACACTGAAACGACCGAACGGATTTGGATGAAATTTAGAATGGATATAGCTTATACCCTAACTTAACACACAGGCTACTTTTTATCCCGGAAAATAGCATGACTTTAAACCGAATAACACGCGGGCGGAGCCGCGGGTTAAAGCTAGTTATAAATAAATAATTAATTACCATAACCAAAATTCTTTAAAAAATAATCCAAGGAACCCATTTTTTGTGATAATAATAATATATAATTCGAGATATTCTGTAGTTTATTATGTTTTTTTTCATTTTTTTATTAAATAACATCTGAATTATAATTGTGGGCTTCTAGGCCGCCAGCAAGCAGTTAAAGCCCTCTGAAATAGTAGAAATCAAAAATACATTACTTTATATATAATATAATAAATATTATAATGTATAGTTGTATAAATATTAGCGATGCAGAATCCAACAATGATTTGAAACCTCTGCCCTTCGCCAGTTCCATGCCTACTTTTATCAGCAGAATGCGTAGTTTTAATGACGCAAAATCTTTAAATGCGAAAATAATTTACGTTACAGAACCACCTGCGAATAACATAAACTCCTTTTGTTAAGGCAACGATAACTTAACGCTTTTATTCTTGCAAGAAAACGCAGAAAGAGTTCAATATAGATTTTCAGTTCAAAATATTCTCTAGATTATTTACTGTACTTGTTAACATTCTCAAACTCTTTCTTATCAAATACTTCTCAGTTATTATTTTCGTTTATTCATTTCATTGTTATTTATTAAAAGTAACAAAATAAATATATGATCAGTTTGCTCGTACCATATTAGATGACATTATTTGATGCGACCCATTGCTTCTCCCATTAATTTAATACAAATGAAAATTATCTTTAATCGACACAAATCCATCAAAAAACGACGCCTACGCACATCCAAAATTCAGTTACAACCTCTTGACGTTGCACGCAATGATATGTAACAAACAACAATAAAAATCGGTCAAGTGCGGAAAGGACTCGCGCCGTGAGGGTTCCGCACTATTTAAATAAGTTAATAAAAATAAATTATTTGAAAAAAAATACAAACAAAATTATACTCCACTTAATGAGTTCTAGACAACGATACCCTACATGCAAGGGCTTTTTCGGCTCCTTTTTTATGTAATTTAATTGAATTAATTTTCATTCAATATCCGGTTTTAAATCAACATGCATAACATATCCAAATTTCAGATCTGTACCTCATTCCTTCTGCAAGCTAGAGAGAGACCCGTAACATACGGACAAACGGGCAGACAGCAGAGCGACATTAATGGCTCCGTTTTGCGCATGGAACCCTAAAAACGACCAAGCAGGTGCAAGCAATTACGCCTAGATATAGAGCAGATGCAGAAACAAAACGCATTTAGCTGTAAACCTTTTCTTTTATCCTTACGATACATTTGAGGCACCTTTCCTTTTGTCTTGTACAGACCACCTGCTGCCCTTATCCCACCCAAAGCTGCCTAGGTGTCATAAATGACACTAAAAGAAATAAATTGTTTTATTTTCACAAGATAAGTAAAACAATGCTCTTTACCTTTCTGAGAAACTGAAGAGCATAAACCTAACGCTTTCTGGTCGATTCATGAATGCTGCCGACATAGACAATACCAAAGACGCACAATAGAGCAGAACTTTTCCGACAATTCTTTATTCTTTTCCCGTTTTTGAGATAGAAATGGACTTTTTGTATGTAAGGGAATTCCGTTTTGTCTGCTGATGTATTTTTTTTTAATATTCACCTTAACAGAACAAATGTTTGGACCGACAAAGGAGATCATTAAAGTGGTCCTTTTATTAATAGAGTGCTTCCTTGTCCCAAAACATTTGTTTTGATATTTTTTCAATTTTATAGCTGTTACAAGTGGACAGCGATAATAAATTTAAATTTATTATTGGATTTAAGCAAAGAGTATTTGTTTTATCTAGATAAGAAGTATATCAGATCAGATAATTTGAAGTCAGATTAAAATGTCGAAATTTGACAAATAGCTACTAGGTTTTAATTTAAATCCAATAAAGATTAAAAAAACGGTGACGAAAAATTGTCTGAGCTATTGGGTAGTAGTTTTTTGGACAAATGGACAAATTTCAACCGTTTCAACGATTCTGCAACGACCTTAATTGTATAGACTCGCACAGTCAGGGCTTTGTTCCGCTTGATCGTCGGATCACGCTCGCTTATCTTGACATCTCTTTTGCACGCGTAAAATTTGTATTTGCTATCCTACTGTCAGCGTAAAGCGGGTCTTCTGAAAACTGAACGCGGCCGGGAATTTCCGTGCGAAATGGACGAAAAAGAGAATAAGCGGGCGCCCGCGCAGATGCGCTACGAAATAAGCTTTATCTTTTTCCATGTCGTCCCTGAGAGTAAACCACTGCTTTAGGCTCGAACACAAAGGTCAAAACATTAAATCTTTTATCAACCATTTATTAAAATAGTGTTGAAAAATATGCCCATACACGTACAGTCAAGACCACGTCATGTTATTTATGTATTTATTCAACATTTTTAAATTTTATTATACGCCCTGATAGAAGCCACAGTAATACGATTATTTGAAATTTTCAATTGGCTTTTTATTGCGGCGCAAAAACTGCATGTAGACCCTTGTGACATACAGATAGCGGAGGCTCAGTAACAGGATCCAGTTTGGTACTCTATTGCTACGGAACCATTAAAGAGGCCATCGACAATACAACAAAAGAGGCAGTTCTATCTGCATTTTCAATATTTATTCCCGTAAGTTTGTCACATCTGTTATACGTATCTAGACACGCTACCAAGTTCTAGCTAACAGAATGGCGAGCGGTACCGTGTGTAATATTACACGAATCATTTGGAGCCACTTTTGACCCCCTCATAACTCAAATACTATTTCACCCAAACATGTCAAATTTGGCTCATATATTGAGACTTGCGAGATACATATGTGCTCCCAATTTCATAAACACACCTCAAACAGGCATTTAGATATTAACTTCCAAAAATCGTCAAATTTATCACTGACTCACCTATAGATAAAAACTCTAACCCAGTTCCAGATGACCTAGAAAGTTCAAATTTGGCATCCAGATAGGTAGTTTGATAAATTCAAAGGAATAAATAAGAAACTAGTAAATTTTTATCATTTTATATAATTTTCAATTAATTGATTCTTTTAGGAACACTTACTCATAGTGCCTATATTAGAGTATGTATGTCGTAATTTCTGTACAAAAAGTAATGATATCCCATCAAAAACATAAATGTGAAATGAGAGCCAAGTTCATGCCTTGTGTGTTGACTTCAACGACAAAAGAGTTGAGATCTAAATGGGTGCCAAGTTCAATGGTCAGTCCTGAAATTGATTTATAACAACTTAAAATATCATTTCTTCTTATAACTTAGGATAATATATTGAAGCCTATGGTCTCACCTGGCTAGTACGACTATACGAATAACGAATAAGTTACTAGCAACCAGCAACATGTTTTAGACAAGGAAATTTTTATTCAAAAGAAATCATTTCATTTAGGTTATAGTCCATTCAGAATAAGCTGGCGTCTTTCCACTTGAACATAAACAATAGGGGTAATAAACCAAACACTCAAACATAGAGCCCATCCATTTTTAAAGGAGCCGTTTCGGCCTTATCTGTTTTGTGGCACACCAACCAGTGTTGATACTTTCCACTGAACTAATCTCTTCGAAGTTTAAAAAACAGCTGAGTGGTATTTCTTTTTCCTCATATTATTGAAAGTATCAAAAACGTTTGAAACACCGCCTGCCGCACGTGTTTTTCAAGTGTTTATTGTTTCGTTCAGGCGAATTCACCCGCCACGACTTAATCCTATTGTTATTGCTAATGACGGTCTCAAGTGGAAAGACGCCAGCTAATTCTGAATGGACTATACAGAGAATAAACAATATCGGATGTAAAGCTATTGACAGCTATTGACCGCAAAATGTTATTACACTATCAACGAATATTTTAATGATAAATTATAAAATACAAATATATGAAAAGAAAACTGACAAATAAAACTGGGAATTTAAATATTTTAATAACCTAATAATTAATCTTTAATAATAACAATGATAATAAAAATAATAATAAATAATTAATAATACATATAATAACGATACAAATAAATTTCTTTATTGCGCAAAACTTACATACTAAGATACCTTGCTCTTCCATATAACAGGTAGGTAGCTATTAATTTGCAACAATTTTAAATATTTTTATGTAGCATAATAAGTTGCTTATAGTAGGATCTTCACAAATAATAAATCTATAATAATAAAATGCCGTCCTCTCTTATATTGCTGTGCCTGGACAAGGTCCATAATGATCTAATAATATTAATGTTTTTCACCTGTGTATATACATTATGGAATGTAATAAAATATATGAATACGAATATGAATAAATGAAAAACAATATGAATAAAAAATTAGCATAGACCTCTGGCCATCTAATTAAAAAATATACCGGAATTACCACAATGCACCTTATCAAATAACTGCCTTGTCTATGAATTAAAAATTTCTGTGTAAAAAGCGGCGTCTTCGAGCGCCACAAAAGGGCCAGTTTCTTGCAACCTTTTCTATGCCGTTTATTTTTATGTAAAAAAGCCCCCAAAACTTGTGAATGTTTACTTTAGGTTTGGTTATATTTTAGGCAAAGTTTTTTTTTATATTTGATGTTTTATTTAACATTAGTAAGTAGAAATCTCATTTCGTAAGTATAATTAATTACATTTTTTATAGGATAATGGTATATCAATTATTGAAAATAAATTTTAAAAGTTAATAATTACTGAAAATTAAGTACATATACTGTTCTACCTCGAGGGTTCTCTTAATCGATTCCTGATCTTTCTTGATTATATTTGAGGTATAGGACTTGATGTGGTTCAACGCGTAAGAATTCGGTTTATTTTGCTCTAACATATTTTTGATTTATTTTAATATTACGACTTTGTAGCTGATTTTAAACGCTTTAGTTTTAAGTACAATGCTGTCAAAACTAAAATAATACTTATAGAGACAAAATAAAAGCTAAATTTCATTGCAAGAATTTTTGTTTTGACAGCACCAAAACTAAAACTCAAGTCTTCAAAATCAGCTATACTATAAAAAACTCCCTTTTCTCCCCATTTAAATCTCTCTATTCAAAACAAACCGCCTTTTACGAAAACTGAGATAACGAGTTATGTTTTTAGGACAAAATCTTTTGAATGCTATCCCCTTTTTTTGTTTCAGCATTTTGGGAATAGGTTATCTACAAGATAGATCAAAGATAAGATGAACAAAATGAGATTGCTTGATGTTCGCTTCCGCATTACAACGCGACTAGAAATTCTTATTAAACCTTTTAATAGGCTTGTAGACAGGGTAAACAAAATATATTATTCTATTTAGTCCGTCATTTAGATTATCAAAAAATATTGGACACGTATTTTTTTAGTCAATCAAACAAAAAATGACAGAGATAAAGCGCGTCAAAGTTTGGGAGTGGGAAAAATGACGTCACTTCTAAGTAAAATTGTACCTAGATGTGACGTCACGCGGAACTTCAGCGGGCTATATCTTCATCATTGTTTAATTGAAAAAAAAAAATACGGGTCCAATATTTTCTGATAATCTAACTGACGGACTTATAAATTTTTCTTAGACATCATGCCTATTCTTTTACAATATTATGGCCTATTTCAGAGAGTTCTTTTATGCTAAATATAAAGAAAATAATATTATTATTGGGTTTGATAACAGTAACTTACAATGCAAGAATTGTCACCGTTAGTAGAAGGAGCGTTTTGATATCTCTGAAGGAAAAGTGGCGTTTATTTTGGACTGGCTGCCCTGTATCCGGATTCTTTTACTTACATATGTATCTATTTCTTGGATGGTGTCGCTGAATGTGTCTTAAAATACGATCATGTTGAGATTTGTGCCACGAACGTGCCATCTTGTACACTTTTGTTAAAAAACAAAACGCTTTCAGTCAACAAACAGTCAATTGATTACTTATTATTATTATAATACTCGTATTTAATTTTTTTATTTTTTATTTTTATTTATTTTATAAGAAACAAAACGTCTTAAACTTAAGATGATAAACTTAAATATTAAACAAAAGGACTACATGTTTCATAAATGGTACAACAAAAGGATATTTTAGTGATTTGACCGCTAGGCTTCAGGAGTTTACAAAAATAAATGCATACTCAACACACTGACATGAAAAGAAAAATGACTGAAATTTAGAAAAAACAATGATGTTTAGAATAACAAATAACTTAGATACATGAAGGTGTTGACTAAGGTAATTATTATTATTATTTATAATAGCAGGTCCTTACAGATAATAAACAGTGAAGACAAAATTCTAACAAAAACACACCTATAGAAGGAATTCAAACACGTTCTTATTTTTATTTATATTAAGAGCTAACATTGGTTCGTAGCACTACTAAAACCTGTTTTTGGAAACAAAGAGATGACATTTCTATGGTAGGTATGCATTAGAAAAGAATTTCACGGAGCAGATTTTTAAATTGATACAAACTGGATGAAAACATGTCTGTGGATTCTAGTTTATCATTATAAAGTTTTGAAACTCGTCTTAAATACGTGTTGCTAGCGTAGTTGGTTCGACATAAAGAATTAAACAATAGGTAACGAGAACGTGAAGAGGGTCTGCGCAAATAGAAAAATACTTTTTCTAGTAAAGTAGGTGAGTCAATTTTCCCGTTGATAATTTTAAACAAAAACAAAGCATCCAAATATTGACGGCGCTTAGCAAGAGAAGGTATTTGATGACGGGTAGCTGATTCAGCATAATCCTCAAAGTAGTTACCAGTTCGATAGTCTAAGGATTTTAAAAACTTATTTTGTATTTTTTCTATACGATCGATGTGGACAACGTATTGAGGATTCCACACAATACAACAGTGTTCTAAGAGACTGCGGACAAATGCAAAATAGAGTATTTTATAGGTATCTGACCGTTTAAAGGGCTTACCCAGACGCAAAATCAATCCCAATTTTTTATATGCCTTATTTATTATTTTATCAATATGAAGATTAAAATGAAGTTTACTATCTAAAGTTACACCTAGGTCTCTAATCTCACTTACCCGCTGCAAAATATTACCCGATAAATTATAATTAAAGTTAAGTGGATTAAGCTTTCTACTAAAAGAAATGGTGTAGCATTTATTAAAATTTAGAATAAGTTGATTTTGATTACAATAGTCAACAAAATTACTAAGATCATTTTGAAGGTTTTCACTATCTTTAATACAGCGAATTACACTGTAAATTTTAGTGTCATCTGCGTACAGCAGATGGTTATTAGCACTGAAAACTTTGTCTGAAATATCATTAACATAGATAGTGAAAAGGCAAGGGCCCAAATGTGAACCTTGTGGAACACCAGAAGGCACGCGTAAAAATGTTGATGTATACCCCTTAAGAGCAACAGCCTGGCTGCGGTTACTGATATAGGATTTAATCCACCTAAGAAGATCGCCGTGTATACCGAACTCATACAATTTACAAATTAATAGTTTATGAGAAATTTTATCAAATGCTTTAGAGAAATCGGTATACACGGCATCCACCTGATATCCATCATCCATACTATTCAAAATGAAATCAGTAAAGGTAACAAGGTTTGTGTCAACACTCCTACCTTTGATAAAACCATGTTGTTTACCTGATATATGTTGCTTGACCATTTGATTTAACTCAAGCGTAACAATTTTTTCGAAAACTTTACCAATCAAAGATAGCTTTGAAATAGGTCTATAATTAGGAACTTCATTTGCGTCGCCACCCTTAAAGATTGGTGTTATATATGCTTGTTTCCAGACATCTGGAAAACATCCCTCTTTTAGAGACTTGTTAAAAATTAAAGCAAGGGGTTTAGCCATTTCTTTTGCGCATTTAGAAATAATGAGTGGATGAATGCCATCAGGACCAGCACTTTTTGTTGTATCAAGTTTTTGAAGATGTTTAAGAACTATTGTTTCATTCATGTTAATGGAAGTAACATCAACAGATGAAGATGATGCACAGCCAGGAATATTCGGTAACGTACCGTCGCTTGTAATAAAAACTGAACCAAAATATTCATTAAATAATTCACAAATGGATTCTCCATTATTACTAATTTTACCGTTATATGACATAATATCCGGGATCCCATTAGATGATGATTTTGACTTAATGAAATTCCAAAAATATTTTGGTGATTTACTTATATTATTTTCGGCATAACTAATATACAAGTCATAGCATTCTTTTTCCATTTTACTTTGTCGAGCTCTTAAACATTTGAATTCTAAATAGTCAAGAGGATTGCTATAAGATTTCCACCTTTTATGAATTTTTCTTTTTTCTTTAGTTAACTTAATGAGTGCAATGGAAAACCAGGGTGGATAGCGATGGCATGAATAAATTTTACGCCTAGGCACATGCTCTTTAATAAGATCATTTAAAATTGAATAAAAAACAGAGACAGATTCATCAGTGGACAGATTTTCTAATGAACTCCAATCAAATGAACTCAAACCGGCAGAAATACCAGCGAAATTTGCTTTATTGAAAATATAATTGTTAGTACATTTCGGCTTTAGAAGTTTCTGCAAAGATTGTCCGAGATGAAGGTCTATATCAAGAGATACGTGGTTCAAGTCTTCACCGGTAAGGGGCAACTCGCATGGTGAGACTATGCAATTACTGTTTGAAAATATTAAATCAAGGATCCGAGCATTTATATTTAAACACCAGTTATATTGTTTAAAATCCGAAAATGACATAAAGTTAGAAATTACAGTTGCAATTTTATCATTATTGGTTGACAAAGATAAGTGTTTTGAACCGTCACATTGTGTATTCCATGACGCATAGGTTGAATTATAATCGCCTGCCAGGAAAAATAAATCGTCGGGATGACTCGATATATTTTTGCAAGCGTTATCAAAAAATCGTGACAAACATTCGAGGTGCATTGTTTCATTTTTACTTGTTTTGTGGGGTAAATACACACAAGCAATATGCAAATATTTACGTCGATTCAATGAGTCGGTACGGTGACATATTGGGATACTCACCCATAACTCCTCGAGAGGTGGGTGTGCACACCAATTTACCCGACGGATGCAGCCCAACTCTCGGCGTACAGCCACGAGCACGCCGCCACCTCGGCGGTCAGACTCCTCTACCTCTGTACGGTCACAGCGGTAAACATCGTAACGATCATCAAAATATTCCCTACTACTAAACTCGTTATTCAACCAAGATTCTGTCAAAATAACTACGTCATATTCGTTTCTTACCACGTTAGAAAGAAAAACATCTGATTTAGTGCGCAACCCTCTTACGTTCTGATAGTAAATATTAAGTTTACTCTGTGGAGCCATCATCGCTAACTAAAATCAAAAACGTACATAAAAAAAATTAGTGATGAAATTTGAAAAGTCGACCAATGCACGCTCACAACACATAAAATATGAAAAATACCGTAGAATTTATAGCAATCTGTTTCATCCTCAATACACGATAAATATGAGCAATTCATTAATAGAATAACACAAAATTTATAATTTATAAGACGATTTAATATACCTATAGGTATATAAAAGAAGCATAACTTTATATTAAAACGGTTTCTAGCACGAGTACATCCCTTTATGTTTAAGTGAGCACAATAAATTAAATGCAGTAATTTACAATAAGATTGCATACACATACCTGCATAGATATACATGTTCACACTGGTACAAAAATACTGCAACTTATAACGTGAAGAATAAATGAAATTTATGTTCAAGGTTCTTATAGTGTTACCATAATAATGCACAACATACACAAAACAAATAGATAAGAAAAGTCATTTTATTTTATCGAAATCTGAAGCGTTGGCAATTTTAAAGGATTTTGAATTTGGATTCTTTCTAAGGAAAATCTTACAGTCACGAACCCATAAAAACTCCAGGTTCCTTTCAGCTTTAACTTCCCTGGCACGTTTAAGTAATATCTTATTTGTACGCGTTAAGTGATCATTTACAAAGATGTCCACGGGAGGTCCAGCAATCTCTAAGTCCGAGGTTCGTAGACCGCGACGCGCGCGCACTGCAGCGAGGACCTCATCCTTCCTTCTCTTCTGCAGAAAACGCATGATGATGGCGGGAGGACGGGAGTGCGATGCTGCATCGCCGGCTACATTCCCCGAATCAAATCGCCTGACACGATGTATGGTGTCAATTTCGGAAAGTGAAATATCTACGCCTACCTTGCGACACAATGTTAGGGCAAGGTTATTTAAATTTTCGCCTTTCTGTATGGGAATTCCCGATATTTCCACGTTGTTTAAGCGCAGGAATTGGTCACGTATGTCGTTTTCTTGAAGGAGTTGGCTAATTTTTTCATTCGCTTCCACTAACTTAGTTTCAGTAATGTTTATACGATTTTCCATGGTGTCAATCCTTTCGGTCAACTTGGAGAGCTTATCGTTGACTTTATCAATTTTTCTAGATGTTACATCAAAATCAGCACGAAACCTCTTTAGTTCATCCATGATGCACTCAAATTTTCCTTTTTCTCGACAGTTTAAGCAGCACCAATCCAGTTTCTCATCCGAACGCATGGCTTTGAAAGCAGCTTCACTCACACCACCACATTTAGAGTGGTAATCATTTCCGCATAATTTACACGCCAATGGATCTGCCACGGCCCTATTGCACTTATCACATGAGGACATTGTTTTATTAATTTATCGCAGATACAAGCTCCGTAGAAAGGTCTAGCTGTCCCCGTGTTATGTTATGTCTATTCCAACAACAGGGAGCCTCTCAGATGCCGAGTGTAGATAGGTATTGACGCTCACAGTCGAAACTCGCTGATCTTTGATAGGCGACTCGAACCGGTATCCGTCGTCATACAAGCGCTCCGCAAGCGATTCTCACCCGTCGTCCGCACACCTAAGAGTAGAAGTTACTTGACATAGAACAACCAGCTAATGAGTGACGTGTAGAATTCGATATGAGTAATTGCTTAGATAATTTAGATAATATGTATCAATCACTGATTTAACACCACTGCACATATGTAAATATGATTGAATAACTGTACACTTCCACTGTATCGTAATTTTTTTCGAAAGACAGCCGTAATACGCCAGTAATTTTATTAAATGACAGAGAGTAAACAAATACGTGTTCTAGCTTTGAAGCCGAGGGCAATGAATGCCCTCGGTTTTAATATATAGACAAGTAATTAAATTAAACTGTATAAAGGTTGCAATGACGACGGATATGACTCAGTCGGACTCACATGTTTGCATAAACACATAACTGTGCAAGAAGGCACAAGACGAGCTCTTGATGCGATTTTATGCATCATCATCAGGACTCGGGAGTACAGGCGCGCACGGCGTTCGTTCGTGTACTATTCGTTAAACTTTGTTATATTCAACTAGGTTTTGCCCACGGCTTCGCCCACGTTTATAGGTTTTTGGGTAGTCCTATCGAATCTGTTAATATTTTTCGGACCAATAATTTTACAGTACGAATTTAACTTTGACTTTTTGTTCTCATGAAAATAATTTTAGATGTCTACATCCCTAAGGAACTACCCTTTTCAAGGGAATAAATTGTATCCGTTGTGCAAGTGAAGAGTGTAAGAATTTTCTAAATCGATTCTGTAGTTTTAGATATTACCCGCGTGAATTTATTAAACAACTAGCTATATCCCTAGGGAACTGCCTTTATCCAAGGAACAAACTATAGCCTTTGTCCAAGTAAACTGCCCGTTCCAAGGAAACAAATTATAGCTTATGTGCAAGTGAAGAGTTTAACAATTACAACCATTATAGTGAAAAAAATATGGGGTCGATCCATTGACCTCTCATAAACAACTAGACACACAGTATCTAAGAAAAGTTCGGCAGAAAGTATCCGAACGTGCGACGGACAAAGTAGCAAAAATCTTCAACCAAAATAAGACGTTATGTCGTTAACATAAGATGCAAAAGTTGTATGCAATCGTCATTCCAATTTGTCATCCCATAGCGGTGACAAAATGCATCGCGGACACTTTTTGAGCGAGATTGTTTATGAGACGCCAATGGGTCGATCATATAAAACTCACAGCACGGTATATCCGTACAGAAAAAAAAATAAAAAATTGTGCCATCGGTCTCTTCTCTACTGACTTTACGCCAGCTATTTTGGGGATTCCAGTCTAATGCAGTGTGTCCATGTCCAACTCCATTTTCTTTGAGCACTCGTTTATATATTGTCATGGCTATACGGTAAAATAAAAATACTTCTTTAAGTTCCGCTGCACGCGTATGTGCATGGCATCCAGATCGTTAAGGCGCTTGTGTCGTGTACTTTTTGTCCACGAGACAGATCTATATGCGGCGCGATGGCTGCGCCTGCGCCGAGCGACGGCGCTGCCAACCGTAAAGCCCTTACTGCGTTGTAATAAACGCGATAATAGCTACATTTGTGGGACAACTATTTTGATGTGACGTCTAATTTCGTCCGAAAGACAATTGTTATGTGGCATCCTGTTACGTAATGGTAAGGAAGGACTGTTTATGGTAAGGTGTGTTGACCTGCTTGGTTACTGATTTGGAAGTGATAGTATTTTTTCATAGGACGGCGGTTGTCCCATCGCTAGCAAGCTGGTTGCTCTATCTGGGTTCAAATTCTGCGGCAACATTTGATAGTTTATTTATTTAATAATTTCTGGCAAATCGAGATACCTTTCAAAGCAATAGCGTTGGATGTTGAAGTTAGATAATAAGGCCTCTGGTAAGCATACGGAGTAAAAAACATAAAATGTTGTGATTACAAATAGGTAGGACTCACTTGTTTAAATGTGCAAGTAGGCACAGGGGGCTTTATGATCTAACTTGAATATCTATCGCTATCACTTTCAAAGGTATCGTGATTGGCTGAAAATGATGTGTGGCGGCATTTCTGGCCAATCACGATATCTTTGGAAGCTATAGAGCGATAGATGTTGAAGTAAGATAATAAGGCGCCTGGCCAGTCCTATCCTTAATCACAACATTCATCAACCCTGTAATTTTAATGAAGGTATTACCGCAGGACATGATACGTGTAGCAGTTTATATTGTGGGTGTGAATGACAGATAACTGACGAAGTTTTCGTAAAACAGCGGCCATTTTTAAACCCTTTCTTTTGTGCTATCATCATTTAAGGCGGCTTCTGTCCGAAATAGTTTTCACGTCACACCCGTCACTAAACCCTAGAACTAAACTAAAATGACGCATTTATCTTTATGACTCAAAGGGAACACCTGCTAAATCTTGACATCTTTTGTTTAAATTTTAACACCTGAAATTCGGAATTTCTTTAGTTAATCACTTGAATTGTAAATACATTGAATTAATGTAAGACTGGCGCCAAGAGTAATTAAAGTATTGTTACGAGTAAGTTTGAGTAAATTAATAATAATATTTCACACGTGTATACTATTGTGTGCTTTACTTACGCCGTATAATGTAACTTCTACACGAGTGAGCTATAGTTTTTTACGAACTTTTAATCGATTCTGCACACTGTACTTTTGTTTTGTCAAGCAAGTCGTCATAGAAAAAACATAGGGGAGAAATCCGCGAGCAAGGCTGCGGGCGTCCGCTAGTCAGAGATATTCCGAGAGTCAAATGTCTCGGTAATGAATCCAAAAACCTTAGTGACAAATGTATTCGTATATAGGGTGAAATTTATTTATACAGCCTAATAAAAACAAAGGTTTGGGCTTTTGTAATTGTATGCCTGTCGTGTGCAGAACATAAGTATGAAACCGAAAATCTTTCACCAAAAGTGAAAAATTGCTGTGGTAGTTTTAACAGAAATACGATATGCCTAGGCAGAACATGATGCAATAGGCTTGTAGACAGGGTAAACAAAATATTATTCTATTTAGTCCGTCATTTAGATTATCAAAAAATATTGGACACGTATTTTTTCTTTTGTCAATCAAACAAAAAATGACACAGATAAAACGCGGCAAAGTTTGGGAGTGGGGGAAAATGACGTCACTTCTAAGTAAAATTCTACTTAGATGTGACGTCACGCGGAACTTCAGCGGGCTATATCTTCATCGTTGTTTGTTTAATTGAAAAAAGAAAAAATACGTGTCCAATATTTTCTGATATAATCTAACTGACGGACTAATACATTTTTTTTAGTCATCATGCCTATTGTACGATCTGACGACAACATGCCTACCCTGTCTTCAAACTCTGTGGACGCCACTGCCAGAACCGTATAAGGATAACAGCATTTTCCTGCCTTTTATTGTTTTATAATAATGCTAAAAATATGCAATATGCTAAACAAAACAAAAATGTGCCAAACAGCAAAACATATGCAAAATACAGCATAAAATATACTAAATTGACAACACAAATTTTTCCCCCAGATCATGTAAAAGGCCCCAACATGTGGTCACCCATACAAATACTCGTAAAGTTAACAAACGGCGCCATGTAATTGGACGGATGATAGTGAATTGTTTCACGTACAGCTATACGTATTTCACGAAGTCCGTTTGGCTATGATTATAGTAGTGCGTGCGTGCACACACACGAAACGCATTTATCTGTACACGTCGCTACTACAACCGTAGCCAAACGTACTTCGTGATATAGAATATCTGTTAACAAATTAAATTTATATCATTACGGTATAGAAAATCAGAAAAGTAAATCTGGACGTGAGGAGCTCTGAACCGGGATTCGAACCCACATCCAGATTTACTTTTCTGATTTTCTATACCGTAATGATATAAATTTAATTTGTTATCTCCTTGCGATGGATAAATCGCCACGTCTTTAAAAATATAGAAATTTATTTCTATCATAATTTAGAATATCTGTATTTTCTAAATAAATAAAGTGTTGTATTTGTATGAAAGCCCTTTGAACCAGCTGCGGATGGTATAATTTATTTTGCTTCCTTCATTGCTTGGACCCTCTTGCGAATGAATCAAGACAATACATCAGTAAATCATCATCAAACTATTGCCCGTTACTTATCATTAACTCATTGTCTCCAGTCACGAAATCCTAGACGCAGTATACAGGTTGTTAAATTATTTGTTTAGTCTACATCTGTCCCTAAACGTCGTTTAAACGATTACATTTTGGCGAAAAGTTTCCACTGTGAACTTTTTTTTCACTTTTGAATTCAGACTGTCCCGATCAACATGTATACAAATTTTGAATCACACTTATATTATAAATGCGAAAGTTTATGTGTGTGTACGTGTTTGTTAATCTTTCGCGCCGAAACGGCTGGATGGATTTGAATGAAATTTAGAATTGATATAGCCTATACCCTAACTTAACACATAGGCTACTTTTTATCCTGGAAAAAAGCATGTCGTTAAAAGCTAGTACACAAATAATAATTAAAATTCATTTATTCCTTTTTGGTCCAATAAAAAAATTGTATTTGATTATTTACACAACATAATTCCTTATAAAGAAACGTGTAGTAAAGTTTACATCCATTATTTTGGGTCGGTACATCCGCGAACTTAGCTGAGATATTGGATTATTTATCGCCACTTGTCCCCATTCTGAGTGGCGTAATGGGACGCGACCTTACCATTGGTTTCATTACGCCTGACGCATGGGTCTTTGATAGTATTTTATAGACGGTCTTATCGCGTCACAAACAGACACTTATAGTTTCCGTAAACTAAGAAGGTTAGCTGTAATCTGGGCAGTATTATATTAACGCGGGGTGCACCCCTCCCCTCCTCGCAACCGCCCTCCTAGTTGGAACCATAGTAAAAAAAAATATATTAAGAGGAGGCTCGCACTAGTGTCCTGTCCGCCCGTCCTGACCGTTTTTGAAAACCAATGAGAGCCGGGTGGTTTTAAAAATCCAGCCAAGTGCGAGTTGGCCTCGCGCACGAAGGGTTCCGTACCACGTTCCGTTCCGTACAAAAATCATGTCTGTTGTATAGGAGTGTGCGTCTAACTATCACGGTTCATGAGAAACAGCCTAGTGACAGACGGACGGACGGATAGCGGGGTCTTAGTAATAGGATCCCGTTGGTTACCCTTTGGGTACGGAACCCTAAAAATGCAATCCTCTGTCTTAAAAACCATATGTCGGATTTTTTTTTTGGTGTAAATCTTTTCGTATCTGAATCTCCAAGAGTAAAAATTGGCTCCAAAAAATTCAAATCGA